>CM060901.1:1086977133-1089477133 GCA_030737815.1 Allium fistulosum | reverse complement strand
TATCGTTTATAATATGTTGTTGATTATAAAAATGTATTTGTTTTATTTCTTACAAACGATATAATTTCACTCATGTATATTCGTTTCACTTGTTATTTCAATCGGTGTTTTTGTTACTCGTATCATCGTATTGTATTTTTATTTGAATATTTTATTTATTTATATTATAAAAGTTCACTTATCAAATTTAAAAATAATTTAAACAAAGAAATTATTCTTTTTATTCACATTACTTATTTTATAATACATACTAGAATATCATTTGACAAAAATTGAATTTATAACATATATACATTTTAAACTATATTTTTAACAAGCAATACTTTTATTTAAAAAGAAAATAGAACAAAACCCTTTTGTTAATAAATATAAATTTAAACCAAAGTCAGAAATAGTTCTAGACAATTTAAACATTTATCTAAAATATTTTAAAACAATATATTTATGAATTTAATAGCTTTGAAAAACTTACTTTGAAATAAATAATAATTTCCAAACCACTAGAATATACATATTAGAAATTTAAAACAAAATTTATCGATTGAATTTAAAACAGAACTTCCCTATCTACAATATATATAAAATAGATAGAAAATAAATTTATTAGTTTTAAAAGATATAATTCACAATACGATATTAATTAAGAGAAAATATCGATTCAAATATTATAACCCAAAGATATTTCAATATCAATACAATATTGATCAGAAGAAAAATATAAATTCAGATCCGATAATTCAATAATATATCAAATCAATTTAATATTTATTACAGATTATTAAATTGATATTGCTCGAAATTCCGGGATGTCACATTCCTCCCCCCTTAAAAGAATTTCGTCCCCGAAATTAAAAACAAAGGTAATTTAATAATCTATTAGAGATTTTAAATTATAAAACACTAGCATATATTATTAAACAGCCATAACATCCAATTCATCCAACCAAACAAAACTAACTATCCAGACAAAAATTCCAAATAGAATTCTCTCGAGTTTCCCCGAGTATAAATATCGGGTTACTCGCTCTATAGAATCCAAACCATCAACACTATTAAACTACAGAGCTCCTACTCATCTAGATCCACCCAACTAGACAGGATACCAAACTGTAGACAAGTCTGACTTAACAACCAAAACTCCCTGAACTGCTGGTTCCAAAATCCGAAACAGAATCTTACACGTACTCCCTCAGAGACACGTGAAACACAACGAATCACAGCTATCCAAACTGGCAATTCACACTCCAGAAGATCAAACACTAACTTCTCCAGAACACAGAGAAAATCCATAACATCTCGGAACTAAATTCCCGATCTCACCAAACTATACAGCTCCTTCGATCCGAGAAAACTTCAACAACAACGAAGTCTCTAACTTCGAATTCCAAATTCCTCCGTCTCTTATTTACCAAACCCTTCGGACGATCCAAAACTACTTCCATCACTACCAATCAGCTAAACTTCCGCTGATCCCTTCCAGAACAGTCTGAATCCAAAACAACCCAGTAGAATGATCTTCTCACGGTCAACTAAGGTCAGGAACACAATTCCTACCATCATCCGTATAAATCAACTTCTCTTCTCTAGAAAAGAAAAGCAGACACACTCCAACTGCTTCCGCTGCACAACTCTGATATGGGTAGATAAAAATGTAGATGATGTACACAAACACAACTTTTCCACTGATACCCAATTGTGACGGACCTAGGCTTTGCAACCATCAGTCAGCAAATCACAACTGGTAAACCTCTCAACTAATCCGGAAATATGGTTCAATAAGTCCAAAATAAAACTCAGAAGTTCCTATAATGACATCCAACTACTAAACTGAACCACCAGTATCACTCCTGGAATACGGTCGATACCAAACTCAATCTCCAGATGCTGACAAAATTCTGACTCCCTGAAGACATCCGGGAAAAGAATCTCTAAACACAAGAGAACGCTCAAATAATCGCAAGTCACTTTTGCGACCATCCCAGACTAATTCAAAGAAAAACTGTTCCCCTTTACCCAACAGAACAGCCTACGCTCACTAATCAATCCATCGAAGAAATGGATCCACACTGCTGCTTCTGAACTCACTGCTAAGCCAGAAAGCTTCTTTACCAACACAGAAAACTCCGAGCTGCACTGCTGACACTAATGCCAAGGAATTTCTAATCTAAAGTTCTTCGAGAAACTCGGACCCCGAATCAAACAGATACATTCTGCTGAACACCGCCACAACACCGAAGCAGACTTACTTCCCTAACTCGTTCCAAATAAACATCTTCGGAGACATCCACAGTCACTGCGTCTCATCACACAGCTACTACATCTCGAGAGATCAAAATATCATCTCTCTTCTGCCCAACCGACAGATCAAACTATACTCATCCAAACTCTCGAAAATCCGCTCACACGAGCGCGATCATCTTACACTTAAAGGCTGGACTTCGAATCCTTAACAGATTTCCTTTAGAAACTCAAAGAAATTCTTACACCACAATTTCATTCGAGACGAACTGTAGACCCAATATCGTCTCGGTCGATACACTTCAAACCTCAATAAATTCAACCATTGGTAGTCGTGTTACATACCACTACCACCCATCTACCTTTATACTTATATTGGAATACCCGAACAGGTAACCCAACCGATAGGTAGAATTAAATAAATAAATATATATATATATATCAAAAATACAAATACGCTCTCTCAAGGAAAAAATCACTTAAGAGCCTAGGTATTCGCTCAACCTAGTGCTCTGATACCAACTGTCACGACCCGACTTCCTACGCCCAGGAAATCGCATCGTTTTAAAGAAAAGAAAGAGGTGAGAAAGTAGAAAAGATAGAAAAGAAGAAGAAACAAACATAGAATCTCAACAGCGAAACAAATAAAATATAATATATCACATAAATATCATATACATCAGAGTACACAGATAATACATCACATACTAGACAGTTATAAACACCTGTCTAGTTAATACAACTCAACATCACAGAGATACAACACAGCGGAATATACAGAATAACACTGACACAGCGGAACCAATATATATATCTACACGCTGAAGCCTCCTGCTCCAATGCTCCTCCAGAATTCGTCAAAGCTAAACCTGAATCCCTTGACTACCCGTAAAAATTTGGGTACCCGAGAGTTTATGAAAAACAGAAATAAACTTCGGGTCAGACATGGGTCTGGTATGAGTAACAGGTTAAAGTTGCTTAACTTTGAAAACCATTTGAAAACAAAGGTATCACGTAAGACTCCCCACAAATAAACATGGGTAAGTTTTTACCTTACGCTAACCAAAACATTTCATAGGAAATCCAGTGATATTATAATAGTGTCTAGGGTTTTCAAGTAAATAGAAAATAGCTGAAATTGTTACATCTATTAAATTCCAACATACTAGCCACAACGTGGGTAATACAATCAAAACCGTAAGGTCTCGTAGGGAAAATGGGTTTCCATCAATGGCTGGGCTACTGGGGTACCGCCCGTCACAGTACGTGGCCTAGATCACCGTACCGAGGAGTACGCCCGCTCCCCTGCAACACAAAGCCGGACCCGTTCCTTACTGAACAGTTCCAAACGAGACAACCCCGGCAGTTGGAAGTCTCCACTGCCCACACAATCGAAATAAAAAGGGACATCTAGACAGGAGAAAATCTCGCTCTCAAGTGGGTGCTACCCACGAAGCTTTGCTGCACCTCCCCTGTTTTAGCCATTCTCGGTTGATGAGGCTTGAGGTCACGATTACCTTTATCAGAACTCATCACTTAGAATGCTCATCGTCCACCTGACGATGTGCTGAAAGCATTCAATCCATATAAGTTCGTTCCGGGTTCGAACGAAACCGAAGGCATTATCTCGTTACACTCATTTTGGAATCACCCTCAGAGTTAACGACGATAACCCTTGCACTCTGAATCTTCATCTCGAATCTATAAGTACTATTTCCGTCAAACTCATTACGGAATCACCCACAGAGTTATACTGACGAATAGTTCTTATACCTCGAGTCTTCACTTGCTCCACTTGGATTTCACGACCTATCGTTATTTTGGATCGATGTGGTATTCGGGTCTCCAGACCTAGAATCCCGGTATACGGAAACCCGATCCCGGTCTCATCGAAATCCAAACCGTGTCTTTTAAGGCCAAGTTGTTTAAAAGGTTTAAAACAATTCAATTCAATTATCCATATCAACACAGATAGATAAATCACAATATCACAGATAAATAATCACATATCAGCATAAATGGATAATCTATGATACCATACTTAAATCAGAGCATCCAAATCAAACAGAGATTACTCATCACATAACTGAGTTTTCAATTAATCAATGGGAATTCATATCATCCATTCATAAGCAAAGATAATAATTACATCGTTGGTAATTAATTTAAAATGAATTAAATCAATTTCGCTACCTTTAATTAATTTAAAATTAATTAAATTAATTACTTCATCATTATTAAACTTGCCTATATTAATTAATTATCAATCAATTAATAAATCATCATCCCATTATTCCTTTTTATTAATCATCCCTGATTAATTTTCTTTAATTACATTTAAGTAAATTCCTTGAGTTACTTCTCAGATTAATTACTTAACCAAATATAGAAATTAACCCTTTCATAACTTCATTTATTAATTAACTAAAGTTAATTACATTACTTAATTAATTGTATTAATAAATTCCTCCATTTATTAATTATATTCCAAATAAATCTATTTCAAATTCCAACATTAATTATAATACTTAATGATCTCGAATTAACTTTACAATTTGATTAAATCAAAGTAATTAATCCTTAATTTAACCCACAATATAAATCACCCTTGATTAATCAAATCAGTAATTAACCCCTTTAATTACTCTATAAATAATTATCTCCAATTAATCCCTTGATTAATTATAAAAAATAATCATACTCAGATTACCTTATTTACAAAACATCATTCCCTTAATTACATCTTGTAATTACTGACCAATTACTTCTCCGAGTAATCATACATATCACATCACCAATTTGATTAATTCAAATTAATTAAAATAAATTAATTAACTCAAATAAATCAAATTACTCAAGTAATTAATTCCTTAATTACTTCCCAATATGTAATTACACTTACACAGTTACAATGTTGATCATTCAATTAATAAATCCAATTAACTATTTTAAAAATCAATTATATTGATTAATTATAAAATAGTCTAGTTAATGACCTTCATTTACATTTATTAATTACTATTCTAAGATAATTAACTTACATTAATTATTAATAATTATAAGTTCAATCTATCATTCAATAAATTAATTAGAGTCTAATCTATGATTTCTTAATAACATATTAATTTCATATTCCATTTTTAAAACTTTAATTAATTTCTTAGAACTTATAATTACAAATTAATTACTGAATTTATTTTTAAAACCTTAATTAGTTCATTTACTTCAATTTTTATTTCTTAAAGTAAACACATTTTCATTTCTCGATTTTATTTTCAATTTCAAATAGGGTTGAAAACATTTATTTCCCTTTTCCTTTTTAACTTCCATTTTAAATTTCAAGTTAAAACGAACATGAATTGAATTTTAAATCTCCTTATAAACTAACCTTTAAAAATCTTTAAATTAAACAAAACTTGGTTATGGAAGATTTTAAATCAAATTCCCTACCATTTCCAAATCTCTATTTATTTAAATATTTAAATTTATTAAAAGTATTTAAATTTTAAACTTTCCTTTATTTCAGAAATCTGGATTTTTAAACATTTAATTAACTCAGTTTAACATTGATTACTACTCTAAACTTTAAACTAAGAAAACTGTTAACTGTGCACTGTTTAAAACTTCAAACCAACTGACCCGAGACCATCATATTTTACTTCGAGAAAAAGCATGGAATTACGCGAGCCAGGATGGGATTTACCCGAGTATGTACTCGAGTGAAACTGGGTATTGTCAAAACTGAAAAAAAACAGACCTACCCAAGACTCCTATATTTTACTTCGAGAAATTTATCATTTTACCCGAGCCAAACAAAGAATTACTCGAGTAATTCTCGAGTCCACCCAGACCAGACCCAACAGCAAACATAGATACTCTGGTGCACGTGCACACCATCGATGATCAACTTCGATCATCTACGCGACGCCGAGCAAGTCGACCACGTCGCCCTACCCACTCCAGATCGCCAGCATCACCTATCTTCTAGCAAATCGAAATCGAGTTCGATTTTGCAACCTGGAACACAAACCAAAACTTCATCGATTCCTGGAAACTTCGCCGTGCTTCCATCTCCGATCACCAGAGGCCACCAAACTCCGGCTATAGACTCGACCACCTTACCTCTATCCAACTCCAGAAGCTCGAAACACTCGATCAATCCATGGTTTCGAACGAGACGAAACATCACAGCACTCAAAAACTAGGTCACCAGATTTTAAACGCTTCTCGCCGCCACCACGTTGACCTGCCGACCAGTCCACTATTTTTCCCAAGTTTCCCCATCACTCCTCTACCTCTCGACCAAACCACGGCGTCTCCGGTCAACCATATCGACCACGACAACCCAAAATTCTCAAAACAGTGAAGTAAAAACTGCTCTTCACTCGCTTGCTTAAAAATTCTAAATCTTGCTTTAAAAATCATGGTTTAGTATGTATTTTTACTTGATACATCTGGATTCTTAAAACAAGAAGTTCGATTTTTAAACTTATTGAAGTTAAGCTTTGTTCTTTGGTTTCCAGGGACACATACCTGTTAGTTTAACTTATATAAATTTTAATATTTAGATTTCAACTAAACAATAAGTTTTTGTTTACATCTTAAGTTCTAACAAAGGTTAGATCATGAAATGGAGATTTGTTTCTATCTACTTCAAAGCAACAGGTAACAGAGTGTAAATAAACGAACATGCCCAGACTTGCACAATCATACACATACAAGAATATGTATCATCTCAGAGAAAAAGAAACATGCTTTATCTAAACTTAGGTTATGTTTAAAAATATATGTTACTCACCAGCTTTATGAAAAAGAACAGAGATGTTTGCATCAGTTTGAACTTGAAAAACTGGAAAGTCCCTCTTTTTTTCTACTTTGATCTTCTTGCTATTTTGCATCTCTACTTCTCTGTTGAATTAAGTTGTAGAATCTGGTTTTGATTTTAAATGGAGTCTTGTTTTAAATTTTTAAATGAAGTAGTATGGCATTTGTATTTTGCTCGAATGGAATGCAAGTGATAAAGGAAGAAGTTGTTTACAGGTTTGTATATTTTTTTCATGTCAGAGATATTTGCAAATTTTTGGTGGCTGAAAGGAATTCATACAGCTCGAATGGTATGGTTTGGGCTGCTATAAGGATTGAAGCATTGAATGCTATTGTACTATGATGTTTTATTTTATACATATCTATATTTTATATACTTTTGCCTTACTTCACTTATAAGCTACAAGCAGGTTCATTTTTTTTACTTTCTGTTTAGCTTTTGATTTCCTTTAAGTTTGCATGACATTTACATATTCGAACCTTGTTTTTATGTAATCTTTTACACTTTCCTATACCAGCTAATTGACTAGGCAGATTTGGTTAAGGCTGGCACATCATTTCCATGATTTATATCTTCTTGTTTTCTACTTTGAAATGTGACTAAAATGTTGTTGTAATGTTTTTGTTTAATTATAAATGTGATGAATGTAGTTTAATTATGTTGTTAGATTAAGTAGTGATTGTTTTTATCATTTACAAAACGACAAAGTTTACTCACGTATTCATTTTATTGTTATTATCGTTTATAATATGTTGTTGATTATAAAAATGTATTTGTTTTATTTCTTACAAACGATATAATTTCACTCATGTATATTCGTTTCACTTGTTATTTCAATCGGTGTTTTTGTTACTCGTATCATCGTATTGTATTTTTATTTGAATATTTTATTTATTTATATTATAAAAGTTCACTTATCAAATTTAAAAATAATTTAAACAAAGAAATTATTCTTTTTATTCACATTACTTATTTTATAATACATACTAGAATATCATTTGACAAAAATTGAATTTATAACATATATACATTTTAAACTATATTTTTAACAAGCAATACTTTTATTTAAAAAGAAAATAGAACAAAACCCTTTTGTTAATAAATATAAATTTAAACCAAAGTCAGAAATAGTTCTAGACAATTTAAACATTTATCTAAAATATTTTAAAACAATATATTTATGAATTTAATAGCTTTGAAAAACTTACTTTGAAATAAATAATAATTTCCAAACCACTAGAATATACATATTAGAAATTTAAAACAAAATTTATCGATTGAATTTAAAACAGAACTTCCCTATCTACAATATATATAAAATAGATAGAAAATAAATTTATTAGTTTTAAAAGATATAATTCACAATACGATATTAATTAAGAGAAAATATCGATTCAAATATTATAACCCAAAGATATTTCAATATCAATACAATATTGATCAGAAGAAAAATATAAATTCAGATCCGATAATTCAATAATATATCAAATCAATTTAATATTTATTACAGATTATTAAATTGATATTGCTCGAAATTCCGGGATGTCACACGTACGCTGGCTACTCAAATTTGCACGAGGCATGGCAAAGCATAGCTTTCCACTTCCAATGATCATCCAACTGATGGACTCGACCATCAGACATGAATTACTCTCATCCATGGACGCAAACTCCAGATACAATCGGATACTAAAGCATGTCCCATACCAGGAATACAACAGTTTTGTTACTGAACTGCGCTTATAGTGCTATGTTGCAACCCCCAGATTCAAACTTGAGAACACTTATGCTACTTACCAAAGGACGAATAACAAATCATTCAAAAATCAGATCGGCCGATCGATTAAAGTAGATGTGGTTAATATGCTCGTGAGATCACGACTATCAAATGACCACATCGATGACTTGGCAGAGATATTCAGTGCTCTCCAAAAATGCAGGATGAAACTCGATCCTTTGAAATGCTCTTTCGCCATTACATCAGAAAGATTCTTTGTTTTCATCATCAATTCTCGTGGAATCAAGGCTAATTTCTAGATAATTCCGATAATTAGAGACACCCATGTACCGATGACAACCAAGCAGGTACGGAGCCCAAGTCGGAAGATTACCGTCCTAAGTTGATTCAACTCTAGGACCATCTACAAGTGAATTCTCTTCTTCAACCTGACTAAGAGAGGGAAGAGAACTTTTGAATGAACTAACAGCTGCGTTGATGCAATTCCAGCTTTGATAGATCGCTTAAAGAGACCTCCCATTTTACCCAAACCTCTGGATCGCAAAGATTTATACATCAATTAAGCCATCTCAACACACGCCATAAGCGTCGCATTGCTATGTGAAGAGAAGCGAATCCAAAGACTAGTATATGATGAAAACTAGCTATTGACAAGCTCACCCCGTTAACGTTTGTATCGACCAGCCGTTACGATATGTCCAATAGCAACCTTAGATGTCTGGAAGGTTACTCAAATGGAATATCGAGCTAAGAGAATTTGATATCACTTATCTCCCTCGAAGAGCTCTCCATGGTCAAACATTAGCATACTTTATATCTGAATTCACTGCATCAGACGATTATCCAAAGAACAGTGGAGAACCGTCCAACCGATGGAGAACGTACATAGATGGAACTTCCGATAATCGGCTTTTTAACGTCGAAGTTGCGTTAGTGACTATGAGGAACGATCGATCTGCTACGCGCTCAAACTCAACTTCCGTGCAACAAATAACGAAGCTAAGTATGAAGCCTTGGCGCTCAAACTTGTAAGAAAACTAGGAGTGGAAACTTTACATATCTTATGTGATTACTGGTTAGTAGTAAACTGAGTCAGGGAAGATTATTTGACTAAGGGGCAACATCTTGCTCCTTATCCTAGCTGGGTCCAAAAGCTACTAGCGGACTTCGAATATTTCACCATTACACACATCCTCGGAGAACAAAATTAAAAAGCCAAGTGACTGGCCAAGCTAGCCAGTTCTGGGGATGCGCGGCAAAAAGACTTTGTCCCAGTTGAAATACTTATTATTCCAAGCATTGACATATGAAGAACAACTAGATCTTTGAGATGGATCTAGAAAAGGATTCATGGATGACTCCTATCAAAGATTATCCATAATCCGGGATTCTTCTTGAATAAAGGAATGAGAAATGACATATCCTCTGTGAAGCATCACTGCATGATTATGTCTAGATCGTTCAACTCCGTCGACACAAAGCATTACTCCTGTATCCATCAATCCAAGACCTAATATTACGTATCCATCGATACGAAGCATACATTCCAACATCTCAGATCGATCCAGGAGAGGATTGATACAAAGGAAGGACTTAAAACAACCATCGAACGTTGTTACAACTCGAATTTCACTTCGATCCAGGAGAGGATCGATACGAAACTCAATCCAAATAAAAACTAAAGAACTTGACAATGACTCGTGAATGTGCAAACGTTAATGGGAGTCAGGTTAACATACGTACACGTATGACGAACTAATATTAAATTTTCAAAATTTACAGGAGTTGGATGCTCACCAAGTGACAATTACAACAGTGAACAAAAAATCGCTAGCGCTCAACACTCAGTTACAACAAAACACTGCATGATCATTGACAATCAACAGTTCGACATCTACATCAATGTCGTTTCAATCAAAGGTTACATCTTTTGGCGAAAAGATAGCAGCTACTCAGCAAATCAGATAGAATTCTTTTAGAATGAAGGATGCATCTTTTCAAAGCATGTCATGTTCACACAAGACGTACTTTGGAAGGAAATGTTATCCCGCTTTTTGGCAGGACCGTGACACCAAGAACTTGACTAGAAACCAATGACAGTTCGTCTTGGAGATCGGTTATACATAGGTTTACTATGGATACCGGTAAATTTCAAGTCAATCGGAGTTTGTATGCTCAAGATATGATCGATGAAAGTTTGAATTTGTTGAAGGCTGTCAAAATCGCATCGCTTCTGTTTGCATCGATCCTGTTCGCATCGATCCTGTTCGCATCGCTTCTATTCGCATCACTTCACTATTCACACTGATGGATACAAATTGTAGCTATTTTCATTAACTTGCATCGATCATAACTCATAATCTACAAGTCCAAATGCTACCAAATTTCCACAGGAGCTTGCGTACAACCTAAAGAACGTTTGTGATCGATCTTGACTCGATTAGACAAAGTATTGATCGATACGAAATTCGTACGTATCGATCACAGACCAAAGGCAAATGGCATGGGATCGATTGTGTGGGCCCACTCATGTGACCGAAGGCAAAGATTTGCTGTATGTACTCTGATTCTATATTATAAAAGTGTAATCAAATGTTATTTGTAAAACAGCTTCATGAATTGTTTATTTGATTATTATATTTTGTCATTCCGCTGTGAGATTCCGTGTTTGTTTCCTTCTTTCTCTGCTTTTCTTATTTACCCCATAACAATCCTCCCTTTTGAATGGTTTGAGTCTGACGAGCATGGTTTATCGTCAATTTAAACCGTCCAAAAAAGTGGGTCGTTACAGATACTATGTGCATGTCACTCCCATTCATCAACATACCGTGGTTGTACATCTTATTATCAGTTAAAGCACCATGCAAATAGCTTGACTTTGCATTAAAGACACGACTGTCAATGAACTTATCCAAATCTACAAAAGCAATTATATTATTCTTTGCTTGAGAACTATCAGGAATCATTAACGATTTATCATCAGTAATCTGTAAATCCTCTGCTTAAGAAATAGTCTCCTCCACCCTTGAATCCGTGAACAACTCCACTTCATTTAAAATTCAGGGCTTCACAACACTTCTAATCCTATCCTCATTGTCAACCTTAATAAACTTACCATTTTTCAACTGTTTACAAAAATCAAATTCAGATAAAGCATCTAAACAGAGCAAATCACTGTATAAAACCACCTCTTCACCCAAGCATTTGGAATTAATTTTGCTATTCATTGTATCTTGAATCAATTCTGAGTAGTAGTAAGAGTCATCCAAATCAAATAGGGTATCAAAGCAATTAGAATTAATAATCTCCAGACACTTTTTCTCACAAGATTTAGCCTTATATTTGGTGTTCTTATATTGCATGAACCTGTGGCTATCCTGCTGCACTTGGTTAACTTCATCAGATACAAAATTCGATACCAATTTATGATAGCCAGAATTTGTATTTAACACCAATATATTTGGGTCGAGAAACAAAGAATCTGAACGATCGAAATCCAACTTATCATCAAAATATTATCAATCGAATTGCAAGAATTAGTTTTTATTCTATTCGAATGAATCTCTTCATCGACAGTAAACTCATTTTCACTCGAAGATAAATCAGAAACCCCAAAATAGTCAAGTGGATCACCAAATTTCTCTATATACTTACTATCAATATTGACTTCGTTTATCACCCCAAAGTGTTTTGATAAATCGTCCAACAAATCAATCACCTCATTTCTCTGTATCCAAAGTCTATCCAACAATATTCGCCTAAGTTTCATAATATTTAACATAAACAAAAATCCATGCTCATTTAAAGAAGGATTTTTCCTATTTCGAACTAAAGAATTGTCAGCGAAAGGTTTTAATTTGGCCAAACAGTTGAATTGTTTGTGATCAAAGGACCCGCAGTTAAAGCATTTGATGGGATCACGACAAGAAATAGCCAGGTGGGATAAGCTTCTGCATCTAAAACAAAATTCCTTCCCTCTTCTAGAATCGATCCATTTTCTGGTTGAAGATTTGCGGTAGAATGATTTAGATACGAGAGAAGCATAAAATATATTTTATATTTTATAAAATTATATTGATACATATTTAAACTCACGGTAGAAAATAAAAAACATTTTTTTATTTTTAAATATTTAAATGAAAATTAAAAATTGGTTTTTATATTATTTTTAAATTATAAATTAAATAATAAATTTTCAAATTACAAAACTTTCATTTAAAATTTGTTGGAAGTTTAAATTATAAAATTGGTTTTGAATAAAATATTTTTATTAATTTTTAAATAATTTTAAACTGTTTTATTAATATATATATATATATATATATATTTAAAATTAAAAATTAAAAAAATATCCCGTGCCATGCGCATGACCAGATCAATATACATATACATATACATACACACACACATATATATATATATATATAATTTCATAATTATATTTATATTAATATTTTTATTATTATATACATACATATAAGCATTTAACATATTTATATATATATATATATATTAAAAAAATTATGTATTTATATAAGTGTTATTTTCGACATTATAGCAAAAACAATAATTTATTATATTTTAAATAATATAATCATATTTAAATATTTTTTGATAAATGCATTTTTTAATATTATATATTTATGTTAACATATAAATATTTTTATGTCTATGCAAAATTATATATAAATAAAATTTTAATTTGTATATATTGATTTAAATGTTTTATTATAAAAGCGAAAGTTTATACACACACATACATTTAGACAATATATTTGCATATTAGATGAGCTTACGTGTCCATTACGATGTAAATTCCAACATTTGTATACGGGCATATTATACTTTACACGAATTGATATGTTACACACACACACATATATGTGTATGTGATACATATATATATATATTTAATATAGCATGAATTCAAATAATACAATACCGTTTTATAAATTTAAGTAAAATAAAATATTTTATTTAAATAAAATTTAGAAATGCTCTAAATAAATTAGACTTCATAGGCCTGGTAAAGATCCAATATGGTAACATAAGTTAAACATCACCCACAACTTCCATTGTGGGCAATCCCAGTTCCAACAGCTTCTAACCCGTGGTCTTTGTCATAATCTCATCTTGACCTTAAGGATTACAAATAAATTGAAAGAGATTATTCATTCGTACCCACCATTTTGCAATAGCCTAACTATAATACACGTACCTTGAGGAATATCAACAAATACATACACTGGTATCGTCTACTTAATATGCTAATAATACTATACATAACATCTCTAGCTTAAGAAATATCAAAAACTAAAGAGTATGAAAGTAATCTGTTAATATATAAATGGTAGATGACAACTTATATATTAAGGATTCATAATCTTTAACATACACACACATTGAGTGATATCGATTTAGGGAACAATGAATTTCTTATGAAATACCCTCATAATTCAAATGTCGAATACATATAAAATCACTATATACATACTAAATGTATATATTTATTCTTTAAATATAGTTTTGGTTTCTTTCCAGTTCCACTTAATTTTATACAAATATAGTAATATAAGTATTAACTTATTTATAACTATTATAATTTAATTTAATTATAAAATATATGCATTTATTAATTAAATATTATTTAATTAAGTTTAATGTTATTAATTAAATCATATTTAATTAATTTAATTTGTTTGTGTAAAATTTCTATAGTTTTATATTACACGTCTTAAACTATTTAAGATAGTTAATCAGCTATTACATTTATAATTATTTATGTATATATAATATATACATGTTTTAATTAATCAACTTCCAATTAATTTTATTTAATAAATTTATTAAATTAATTTTAATATTATTTTAATTATCGTAATTTTTTTAAGATAAATCAATAACTAAAACAATTATAGTTATACGCATATATCAATATATATGTTTTAATCAATTAAATTTTAATTTATTATTTTATTTAGTTTAATTAATCATATTAATTAAATTTTAGATTTCCATATTTCAAAATTAACTATTTAGTTTCTAAAAATAATTTTGAAAATTATGAATGCATTTTGTAACTATCATAAAATTTTACTTTATTTAAACTTAACATTTAAATATCTTTTAAATTTTCAGGCAAATTTGGAAAATTAGCCCAACGCCCAAAATCAAATTGAGCCTTTATATTGGATAACATTTGGGCTTACTACATCCTTCGGGCCAAGCCAGTAGCCAGGTAGGGTAGAGTACTTGTTACCGAAACTAACCTTTAACGCTGATAGAGTTAGGGGTATGCCCTAGGAGTAATTGTGTAATTCGTTATATATATCTAACTCGTTGGCCAATATTGTTCGAAATAAAGATGTTTTCTTTCTATTATATACATAATATAACGTGTTATACTGATTAATATATTTAATTAAAAGTATATATAATAGAAAATCCATAAATTGTATGTTTTGAGTTAGTAGTTACAAAGTGTTGTATCGTGAGTAATTTATCACAATGAAAACAAATATACCATTTTAAATATTCCTAGTCAAGATGCATTGAGATTGGATATCGATGTATTTGTTAAGATTAGAGTACGTAACGTTCTCCGAATATTGGGCAGTGTATTACCTATGGCTATTGGGTGTACCTAAACGTTACGTATTAATAGTTATTGGGTAACTATGGAATGATTCACTCGATAGATTTATGCTGGTTAATATAAATAAGGTCAAACAGAAAATATCGATGTGACTGATTTTCATAGTTTCCTCGACTCGAGAATACCGTGGTCTTCAATATAAAAGCTCCACTTTGATTATAGTCAAATCATGGCATGACGCCTATCGAGTGACTATAGTTGGGTCGGGTGGAGTATTGGAGGTGAAGCACTATTCAAAAGAGGATTCGTCTCCTTAGTTATATGGGATTAGTATCATAGTCAACTCAAAGTTAAAGTCTCTAGCCATAGCAGTTCGGTTAATAATAATTGTTATTATTGAACCAAGAATTCTGTGTTTGGATTATAGAGTTGAATATGGACGATATTCGAATTTTGAACATTACCAAATTCCATAAGGCTAAAATGATATAGTTTTGGCGAAGAGAATTGGTGTAAATAAATGTCACAACCGGGTAACGCTTAATAATAGAAATTAGATTTTACTGAAACTAAATAAGCGATAAATTTGGCCAAAATGTCACACCATCTGCTAAGGGACATGTGAATATTAACATTCGGAAAGTTCGATGTTAATCGCTGACCAAATTTACTCCCGACGAGTCATACAACCGAAATGATGAATACTCTTTAGACCAAAAGATTTAATTAGTTTATAATTGTTATAATTTAATTTAATTAATTAATATTTATGAAACATTAATTGTAAAATTTTTAATATGATTTAACAAATAAATATTATTGCATATATATTTATAATAGTTATAAATATATCGATCGATATGCGATATTAACAAACAATTAAACTAGATTTATTTAATAATATTTATTTGGGCTTAGTGGGATATTAGCCCATGATAATAAGATGATAATTTCGACAGCAATATGGATTATAATGGGTGGCTAAAAAAGGCAAGAGGTGTTTTGGGATAGATGGCTTAGATCTAATGAGAATTGGAATGAGATGTGATCCATATTTCTCTCAATTTCATCCACTATAAAAAGACCCCTAACCCTAATTGTTTTATTATTATTTTTGGCTAACACAATTCCTCCATTGCCAGCCGATCTCATCAATAAACTCAACCCAAATCAATTCAAAAGACGACGGTTGTTGGATAGCCTGAGGTCCACAGTTTAAGGTTTAGCAGTTTGCTGAATCGAGAAGGTTTCATAGGAGAGAGAAGTTATCATTATTAGGTGCGCTTCAAGGCATTAGTTTTGGTATGTATTTGCTATACTATATGGTATATAATTTCTGAATAACATCCTATCATTCATATATATATATATATACACACACATATTATATTTATAGTTAGGTGACGATTCTTTTATGTATCAATGTTGTCACATACTAGATTGGTTATATGTATGTGATTATTTAATAAAAAAACAAAATTTTCCATGTAGATCTAATGTGCATAACCAAATAATTTTTTATTTTAATTATTATCATTGTATTAATTAATACATATACATACATACATACATTCACACACACACACACACATGTGTGTGTGTCTGTATCACTTAATTTAGTTATATGACTTGTATTTAATTATATCATCATGTCATGTAAATAATTGAAGTTATATTTGATAAATGCGTATTTACATCGATTATAATTTTTGGTGACTGCGACTTAGTTTTTTACAATTATTTACTCTTATTTAATATTATTTAAATCGATATACTAGTTAAATAATTCATATAAAATTAAATATGTTTCAAAAATTAAATTTTATAAAATTATTATATCATCATATAAACTCTCGGCCAAAAAATTTAGAATTTAAAAATTAGTTTTTATATTTTTATAAATCATTTTAATATTCAACCGAAATCAATCAATTAATAAAAAATAATTTTTTGACCGAGAAAATTATGGAAATTTTTTCCTAACCTTAGATATCATACTTGATTTTTTGAAAATTGAAAATTCATATAATATATTAAAAAATGTTTATTATTATTATTTTTTACTATTTATTTCATTTAAATAATTTTTGATACAATAAAATTATAATTAATTTTTATTATGCTATGCATACAATCTAGAAATTGAAAAAAATTAATTTGGCAATTAATATATATATATACACACACATATTTAGATATTATAAATATACTTATATATATATTGATAAAAAAAATTTGTTACTATGATACATACATACATATATGTGTGTGTGTATATTTATTTAAAAAAACTTTATATTTTATATATATTTTTATTTAATATTTAATATAATAATATATATGTATACAAATCATTAATAGTTTTACATATAAGTAATATATATTTACATAATTTTAGTGTTTATATAAATAACAAGTTTACATACATACATATATTTGGACAACATACAATACGTATATGATGAGTTAATATGTCTGTTGCGATATAAATTCCAACGACTATATATGTAACGACCAAGAATTTCGAACAAATTAAATTGAGAATATTTAATTTATTTTAAATATTTGAACGGTGATTTAATTTGAATCCCGAATATAACTTTAAATCGGCGATTAAATTATAGAATTTAATCTGTTGATAGTTGGATAAAAATTCGAATCTTCAATTTTAAGCTGAAGAAAAATATTTCGAAAGCTTTTAAAATTCGTATTGGTAATACTGAGGATAATAGAAGCTTCAGAAATTGATTTGGGAAACAATCTGTTCAGATTTGAAATTTATATCGTTCGATCGATATTTACAAATAGCCGTCCGAGGCACAGCCTCGGAATTCGACGAAACCAGTTCCATTGGGTCCGTAATATTGAATTATTGTCGGACTTCAAATTTCGTATTTTTCGGAGTTATTGTGTGATCGTACGATAAACAAACGCGTTGATATAATATAACAAGGTATTTTTGAATATAAAAATATAAAGGTTAAATCAGTAGCCACCCTAGCATCTGATTTCCGTCGACCTAGTGTCTCCTCTTCTCGTTTAAAGCACGCTACCCTGTCTTCCTTTTTCAGAGAAATGTCGATTGAAAAGAAAAAATAAACGAACGAAACATCGTTCTCACTCCCCATTATCTCGTTCAAAACAATTAATGGTCGCTCGTTTTTCAAATTCACATTTGAATAAAATCGCGAATTCCCTTCCCAAAACCCTTTCCGTTCGAAACACGATTCATTCAAACAAAAACAAAGAAATCAATTAACAATGGCTGCCTCATTCGAATTCAATTCGGGTAAATTTCAAAGCAAATCGACTCGTCGATTTAGGGGTCAATCTTGGATTCCTGGACGAGTTCGGCGATGGCCAGGGGTATTCGACTCGACTCGATGGAAGGTCGCATGGGCTTTGGGGGGTTCGCGCTCGACCTGCGACGCGGTGGAAGGCGTCTGGTCGGCAGTTGGCAGGCGAGGTAGGGTTTCGCGAGCTAGTTAGTGGCGGCGATTAGTCGCGACATGGGTAGGCAACAACGGCGACGGCGACTGGAAGGGACATTCGCGATACTGGGAGAGGTTTCTAATGAGTTCAGAGGGAGCGGCGGCAGCAGCTCGAGAACCGGAGCGAGTCTGGGTCGCGACTAGGGTTCGATCGACAGTAAGTTTTTCGAATTCTTTTCATTTTTTTCCAATGCAACTTGACTTGAAGATATATACATGCAGAAATATATACATTAATATATATAGAAAATAATAATAATTTATAAGCAGAAAAATATATATAACTACAGTAAGGTATTTAGTTTATTTTTGGGGAATGTAGTTATAGATTTAATTTTTTATTTAGTAAATTAGTTAAAAGGAAATTTTAGTTGACTTAATTTATGAAAAGGAAGTTGGTTTTAAATATTTAATCTGTTTAGTGAAATAAAATTTTTAAAGGGGAAATTTAATAATTAGGTTGAAATAAATCAAGGGTATAAACTGTTTTGTAACAGGAAAATTTTGGGAAATAATTTTTACAGAAAAATTTATATAAAACAGTTTTGTTTTAAACTTGATAGACATATTTTATTATGCATAGGAAAACAATAAGTAAGTATATATGTTACCGAAGTTAAAAAGAAAAAAAATAGGATTTGCTTTACTGGGTTGATAAATAAGTCATTTAGGGTGTTTAACTTATTTTTATTTTTACTTAGAAATTTTTAAAGGGGAATTTAGTTTTAAAGTAAATTTCTAGTTTAGCGAATTTTATTAAATGAAACTGGTTTGAAATAAAACCATTAACTGATTAAAACTATCAAAGCGAAAAATTGGTCACTCGATTTAATTCGAATATTAATCGATTGTCTAAAATTGTTATACAAGGTCTAAAATGAAGAATCGATCAAAATGGAAATGGATGGCAAAATAAATGCTAAGGTGAGATCTTCTCACTCAGATTTAAAAATTGATTGCAGTAATTGATTGATTTGTTTTGATTGCGATTGAATGTGCTATTAGATATGATAGGATATATCTATATATATAGCAGTATATACATATTGGCATATGTATATATTGGATTGATTGATTTCCCGCCTCGTATAGCGGATGAGACCCTATTGCGCCGTTAGTAAGCGGATTTATAAAAACCTATATACCACGATAATTCCGTACTGGAGCGGAATTGGTATTGTGCTAACATCTTTGGATGCAGGTAAACAGGTTGGAGGGATCCAACTGGACCCCTCACATTGATTGAATTTATTTTCTATTGTGATATGAATCTGTGAATGATTATAGTGATGCTATTAATCATATTGATATCTGGAAATTGTTTGAAAAGCTAAAATTTAGCTGAATGGATGTTTTGACATCATTGGATTCCAAAAATAAACGAAATTGAATTTTTGAAATCAAAGTAGAAATGTCTAAGTGAATCAATCTTTGAAATTGAATAAATTTTGAAGAAAGGAATTTTTAAAGTATAAAAAGTAATTTTTTATAATCTTATCGAATTTATTTCCAGAATAAAGTGAAAATGTTAAATAAATGAAGTTCGTATAATAGTGATTTTTAAATTGAAGAATTTAATTAAAATTGGATTTCTAAATAGTTTGAAGAAAAAAAGATAAAGGAATTTATTTTAGTAGAGATAAATAAAATTAGAAATAAATCTGTAATTGATTTAATATTTAGAAATGAATTTTTGAGAAATCAATATGGAAATTTTATTCAAACGTTGAAAATAAAATTTGAAATCGATATTGAGATTGATTTGGTATTGAAGCTTTTATAAATAGAATTAAAATTTATAAAAGTTGTTATAAACCCAAAGTCACTTATTTTAATAAGTTAAATATAGAAGTTGATAAAAGAAGGTTTATAAGCCGAAGTTGTTATTAAAAAGAGAAATAGAATTTATAAACGTGCTTATAAATTCGGAATAGATTGAATGTGATAAATTTATTATAGAAGATTATTTAAGGAAATTTTATTCACGATTTTGGATAGTGAATATATGGTTAAGTAAAATGGATTCATTTTTGAAGAAGTAATATTTTAAAAATGAAGTTAAACATTTTAAAGGTGTTTTAAAATGTGTTATGAATCGAAAGCATAGATTTCAACATTTATTGTTGAAATAGACGTTTTCGAGAAATTTAAGGAAATGGTGGACTATAACACTGTTGTTATAGTAAATGATTTCCGAAAGGAAATGTTTTGATGTAGTATTGGGATTTATATACCTATCTTAAAAATCCGAATCCCTATACTAGTGATTTTTGAGTCGTCGTAACGATGTTTTACGTAACATTCGTTTTGACTCAAATAAAGGTGTTAAAAGAATATTTTCCTTAAAAGAATGAAATATATACTTAATTTGATTTAAGTATATTGAATATTTTCAAATGTTGAAATAAATAGATTTGTGAATTACTTATTATTTAATAAGTATGGAAATACTTTTCCAATATGAAATGAACTGTTTTGAGAAATTATCTTTGAAAAGATAAATTGAAGTTGAATATTGAAATCGATTTGAAAATCGTATATCAGTAGATATTTTTGAAATATAAATTCACTATGGAATTTATAAAAGAAATGGAAATTCGTTTTAAAGAAAATAAACGTTGGTTTATTTTTGGAAGTGTGGAAATTATTATATCTAGTAAAGATATTTTTGAAGATAAATAATTTGGAAAATTATTTGGAATCTGATGATGTTGCGCATCTTTATTGATAGTTAAATAACCGACTATCAATAATTACCTTTAGATAGGTATTTGTTGTGAATTGGATGAATTTGAATGCCACACTTATTTTTGAATAATCGCTCACTATTCGGGTTAGCCGGGAAAGGACCATGGGGTCGTATAACCCATTCCGAATATGTGATACGTCGTTATGAATCGCAATTGAAGACCGGTGTTGAAGACCGGATATTTTTGAAAACGGAAGGATCACCGTCGAGTTACTCTACATCGACTGATCTTCGATTTAGAGGTTTTATCACCCTTAGTGACGGGAAGTCCTGACGTGATTGAAAATTATCCGGATATGCAAGGGCTTCGTGAGAAGTGCCTTCGGTTCTGTTCGATCCCGGAACAGACTTGTATGGATTGTGTGTCTGACGTTACAATTTGAGATATAAAGCTGATTTCTTTCAAATACATTTCTGTTGGTGGCGGAGAATTTATTCTCTTAGCTTAACACCCTTCTCTGAGACGTACGAGCTCAGAGGTTATGTAGTTGAAATTTATCAGCGATATATCCCAATTTGGTAACGTGGCATACTGAGTGTTGCTGTGAAATGATCGGTGTTTGATCATTTGTGATATGATCATTTGTTTGATCTTATATCTTTGTGATCATAGGTTGATCATTTTGTTTGACCCGAAGCAGGGCTTTTTGAGAAAGCGTAGCTTTGTGGACGAGACTTCGTCGAGCCTCACACCCCGGAAATGGTCGAAACAGGAAGAATGCAGCAAGGTTCTAGGGAGTAGCGCCCCTTAGTGTATGTCATTCCTTCTGGATAAAGGTGGTATCATGGTATGGAGCCCAGATACTTAACCTCTGTGGTTACTGCATTATTATTATCTATGTGGTTTGTTGCGAATCGGGGATCCTCGGGAAGATCGGTGACGATCGGGGGATGGCATACGCGTGTCAGTAGTTACCTATTTTTGCAGAGGTAACCCGGCCTTGTGTTGGCAGAGATCCGGTTAGGTTCTCGGGTCGTCTATTCCAGGGACGTACCCATCGTGGATAGGAAGTTCCTTAGCCTGACCATTTGTTGGAAATCCAAAGAAACAATACGTGACGTGTACGGTTTTAGTTGTATTACCTGCTATGGAATGTGGCGGTAACCTGCTATTGAACATAGTAGCTATAGTAGGCATACGATACTGGTCGTATGTTGGCTAAGATTAATATTATACTTTCGAAATGATTTCTACACTATGCACTAATAATAATATCAAAAGAGAATTTGATTTTTGCGTAGTAAGCATCTTTGACTATCATAAGAAGAAATCTCCTCCAAGTCTGCGTTTGCATTGTGTGTGTGGTGGGAGGTCTTATGGTAGTTTCATTTTCCAAAAGCATTTCGAATTGACTTTAAAAATCTTCCTGTTGTTTATTTTAAAGAATAACTGTTTTACGATCTCACACCAGTCTTGCTATATTACAGCATGATAGGGGATTCTCGCTTCGCAGTTTGGTGGCGAACGGGAGACTCTTACCCCTACATGTCCCTGAGAGGGATGGGTTGGTTAGGCAGAGGCCGTGACAGTCGAGAGGCTGGCCGTAAAAGCAAGTTTGGGGTACCATTGTCAGCCACGGTGGGGCTGGGATGGTTGAAAAGCCTACCAGTTGTGACCGCTTACTTCGGTATGTGACAAAGTGGTATCAGAGCATATGGTTAAGCGACAACCCTGCTCTGTTGGGTGTTACTCATTAGAGATAGAGTCAGCAGTACTCTAGGATGAGTTGAGTGTAATAATATATACGAGCGCGTATTTGTTAGTTAATATAAAATTGTTTTGTATTGTGATGATTGGTTTATTGAGTGGTATATGAACCTTCGTCGGCACAGTCTTGCAAAACTGTATCGAAGGGGTTTCTAAACACTTGAATAGAACAATTCGGCACAGTATTGTTTTGAATAGGGTAAATGAAATAATTTCGCCCAAAGCTATTTTTGTATATAAAAGAAATGTTTTTCTATAAAGTACTATAGTATATGGTTGCATGGATGTTAGGAAGTAATAATAGTAAATTATCATCACTGAAATTGAACAAGAAATTGGAATCGTAACTCCAAAGTTAAGAAATAAATTCACATACAAATGAAATTTGAGAATATAAATTATAAATGTGAATTGTAAATTAAAACGGGATTCCAGAGAAGTATTTGGAAATGTTTTGAAAAGGATTTGAAAATTTTGGAGATTTGGAAGTTTAAATCATTTTTGATTTGAAAATAGATTTCAAAGGTTTTGGAAAGTATTTTGGAGAGATGAAAGCTCTAAACTCTTTTAGGTCGCTGGAAAATAATCCTGATGATGATGGCCACATCATTAGAATTCATTTTCGGGTTTCCAAAAGAGAAATTGCTGTCAAATTGTTTTAAATAGGAGTTGTTTGAAAATTTGGGTTTTTGTTTGGAAATTCAAATGGAATTTGAATTGTTTTCAAATGGTTTTGAAAAAGTGGAAACGACTCTGGAATGCTATATAAAAATATTTATGAAATGGTGAATATAAATTGTAAATGAATTTATAAATGAAAATAGAATTCCAAGAAGATAATTGAAAATAAAATTCCTTAATGAAATGGAATTGTGAATGTGAATGTATAAATGATTGTATAAATCAAGATGTAAATAAGTTGATAACTTATAGAATATTTGAAATCTGATTGGAATGAAATCCAAATTGAAGACGAATGAATTAGTAATTGGAACTAATTTAAAATAGTGCAGTTATGAATAAAAGATAATTGATAAATTCAATATTTCAGAATTGAAGATAAATTGAATTCAAGTTGAATTGAAATGGTGAGTTGGATTCAAATAAAATTTGAAATGTAAAATTGAAGATAATGGATATAACTTCAATAGTGAACTAAAGATGATATAAGTAGTTTATATTGAAATTTTTGTAATAGAATTTACAAAATGGTTTGAATGTGTAACTAGATATTATGGCTAGTAGGACATACAGGTGTTATAAAGGAATTGGAATTTTGATTTCGAAGATAAATTCGAATTGCTCGAAAAGGTATGTATTTAAATTCGAATATGAGATTTGATGATTTCTTCTCTAGCCGCTTGGCTTTTTCTTTTTTTTTTGAAATCTGAGAGTCCGTAGGGACGTTTTGTAGTCGTACCGTATTAGCCGCGCAAAGGAGACGCTGGCGAAATTTTTCGGAAATTGAGGGCGTTAGAAAATTTTTGAGAAATTTTGAAAGTTTAAAATTTGAATTTAAACTCGAATTTGGATTTTGAAGTTAAATAATGTTGTTGAAACTTATAATTGAAGTTAGAAAGCTAGTTGAATGATAACGAATCTTTATTAGAAAAGATTTGTTTTTAAAATTTGAGAAAACTATTGAATTGTGAATAATAGTAGACGAGTTAAGGACCTTTTTCCCTAACTTGTAATTTCGAGGACGAAATTCTTTTAAGGAGGGAAGTTTGTAACGACCCAGAATTTCGAACAAATTAAATTGAGAATATTTAATTTATTTTAAATATTTGAACGGTGATTTAATTTGAATCCCGAATATAACTTTAAATCGGCGATTAAATTATAGAATTTAATCTGTTGATAGTTGGATAAAAATTCGAATCTTCAATTTTAAGCTGAAGAAAAATATTTCGAAAGCTTTTAAAATTCGTATTGGTAATACTGAGGATAATAGAAGCTTCAGAAATTGATTTGGGAAACAATCTGTTCAGATTTGAAATTTATAACGTTCGATCGATATTTACAAATAGCCGTCCGAGGCACAGCCTCGGAATTCGACGAAACCAGTTCCATTGGGTCCGTAATATTGAATTATTGTCGGACTTCAAATTTCGTATTTTTCGGAGTTATTGTGTGATCGTACGATAAACAAACGCGTTGATATAATATAACAAGGTATTTTTGAATATAAAAATATAAAGGTTAAATCAGTAGCCACCCTAGCATCTGATTTCCGTCGACCTAGTGTCTCCTCTTCTCGTTTAAAGCACGCTACCCTGTCTTCCTTTTTCAGAGAAATGTCGATTGAAAAGAAAAAATAAACGAACGAAACATCGTTCTCACTCCCCATTATCTCGTTCAAAACAATTAATGGTCACTCGTTTTTCAAATTCACATTTGAATAAAATCGCGAATTCCCTTCCCAAAACCCTTTCCGTTCGAAACACGATTCATTCAAACAAAAACAAAGAAATCAATTAACAATGGCTGCCTCATTCGAATTCAATTCGGGTAAATTTCAAAGCAAATCGACTCGTCGATTTAGGGGTCAATCTTGGATTCCTGGACGAGTTCGGCGATGGCCAGGGGTATTCGACTCGACTCGATGGAAGGTCGCATGGGCTTTGGGGGGTTCGCGCTCGACCTGCGACGCGGTGGAAGGCGTCTGGTCGGCAGTTGGCAGGCGAGGTAGGGTTTCGCGAGCTAGTTAGTGGCGGCGATTAGTCGCGACATGGGTAGGCAACAACGGCGACGGCGACTGGAAGGGACATTCGCGATACTGGGAGAGGTTTCTAATGCGTTCAGAGGGAGCGGCGGCAGCAGCTCGAGAACCGGAGCGAGTCTGGGTCGCGACTAGGGTTCGATCGACAGTAAGTTTTTCGAATTCTTTTCATTTTTTTCCAATGCAACTTGACTTGAAGATATATACATGCAGAAATATATACATTAATATATATAGAAAATAATAATAATTTATAAGCAGAAAAATATATATAACTACAGTAAGGTATTTAGTTTATTTTTGGGGAATGTAGTTATAGATTTAATTTTTTATTTAGTAAATTAGTTAAAAGGAAATTTTAGTTGACTTAATTTATGAAAAGGAAGTTGGTTTTAAATATTTAATCTGTTTAGTGAAATAAAATTTTTAAAGGGGAAATTTAATAATTAGGTTGAAATAAATCAAGGGTATAAACTGTTTTGTAACAGGAAAATTTTGGGAAATAATTTTTACAGAAAAATTTATATAAAACAGTTTTGTTTTAAACTTGATAGACATATTTTATTATGCATAGGAAAACAATAAGTAAGTATATATGTTACCGAAGTTAAAAAGAAAAAAAATAGGATTTGCTTTACTGGGTTGATAAATAAGTCATTTAGGGTGTTTAACTTATTTTTATTTTTACTTAGAAATTTTTAAAGGGGAATTTAGTTTTAAAGTAAATTTCTAGTTTAGCGAATTTTATTAAATGAAACTGGTTTGAAATAAAACCATTAACTGATTAAAACTATCAAAGCGAAAAATTGGTCACTCGATTTAATTCGAATATTAATTGATTGTCTAAAATTGTTATACAAGGTCTAAAATGAAGAATCGATCAAAATGGAAATGGATGGCAAAATAAATGCTAAGGTGAGATCTTCTCACTCAGATTTAAAAATTGATTGCAGTAATTGATTGATTTGTTTTGATTGCGATTGAATGTGCTATTAGATATGATAGGATATATCTATATATATAGCAGTATATACATATTGGCATATGTATATATTGGATTGATTGATTTCCCGCCTCGTATAGCGGATGAGACCCTATTGCGCCGTTAGTAAGCGGATTTATAAAAACCTATATACCGCGATAATTCCGTACTGGAGCGGAATTGGTATTGTGCTAACATCTTTGGATGCAGGTAAACAGGTTGGAGGGATCCAACTGGACCCCTCACATTGATTGAATTTATTTTCTATTGTGATATGAATCTGTGAATGATTATAGTGATGCTATTAATCATATTGATATCTGGAAATTGTTTGAAAAGCTAAAATTTAGCTGAATGGATGTTTTGACATCATTGGATTCCAAAAATAAACGAAATTGAATTTTTGAAATCAAAGTAGAAATGTCTAAGTGAATCAATCTTTGAAATTGAATAAATTTTGAAGAAAGGAATTTTTAAAGTATAAAAAGTAATTTTTTATAATCTTATCGAATTTATTTCCAGAATAAAGTGAAAATGTTAAATAAATGAAGTTCGTATAATAGTGATTTTTAAATTGAAGAATTTAATTAAAATTGGATTTCTAAATAGTTTGAAGAAAAAAAATAAAGGAATTTATTTTAGTAGAGATAAATAAAATTAGAAATAAATCTGTAATTGATTTAATATTTAGAAATGAATTTTTGAGAAATCAATATGGAAATTTTATTCAAACGTTGAAAATAAAATTTGAAATCGATATTGAGATTGATTTGGTATTGAAGCTTTTATAAATAGAATTAAAATTTATAAAAGTTGTTATAAACCCAAAGTCACTTATTTTAATAAGTTAAATATAGAAGTTGATAAAAGAAGGTTTATAAGCCGAAGTTGTTATTAAAAAGAGAAATAGAATTTATAAACGTGCTTATAAATTCGGAATAGATTGAATGTGATAAATTTATTATAGAAGATTATTTAAGGAAATTGTATTCACGATTTTGGACAGTGAATATATGGTTAAGTAAAATGGATTCATTTTTGAAGAAGTAATATTTTAAAAATGAAGTTAAACATTTTAAAGGTGTTTTAAAATGTGTTATGAATCGAAAGCATAGATTTCAACATTTATTGTTGAAATAGACGTTTTCGAGAAATTTAAGGAAATGGTGGACTATAACACTGTTGTTATAGTAAATGATTTCCGAAATGAAATGTTTTGATGTAGTATTGGGATTTATATACCTATCTTAAAAATCCGAATCCCTATACTAGTGATTTTTGAGTCGTCGTAACGATGTTTTACGTAACATTCGTTTTGACTCAAATAAAGGTGTTAAAAGAATATTTTCCTTAAAAGAATGAAATATATACTTAATTTGATTTAAGTATATTGAATATTTTCAAATGTTGAAATAAATAGATTTGTGAATTACTTATTATTTAATAAGTATGGAAATACTTTTCCAATATGAAATGAACTGTTTTGAGAAATTATCTTTGAAAAGATAAATTGAAGTTGAATATTGAAATCGATTTGAAAATCGTATATCAGTAGATATTTTTGAAATATAAATTCACTATGGAATTTATAAAAGAAATGGAAATTCGTTTTAAAGAAAATAAACGTTGGTTTATTTTTGAAAGTGTGGAAATTATTATATCTAGTAAAGATATTTTTGAAGATAAATAATTTGGAAAATTATTTGGAATCTGATGATGTTGCGCATCTTTATTGATAGTTAAATAACCGACTATCAATAATTACCTTTAGATAGGTATTTGTTGTGAATTGGATGAATTTGAATGCCACACTTATTTTTGAATAATCGCTCACTATTCGGGTTAGCCGGGAAAGGACCATGGGGTCGTATAACCCATTCCGAATATGTGATACGTCGTTATGAATCGCAATTGAAGACCGGTGTTGAAGACCGGATATTTTTGAAAACGGAAGGATCACCGTCGAGTTACTCTACATCGACTGATCTTCGATTTAGAGGTTTTATCACCCTTAGTGACGGGAAGTCCTGACGTGATTGAAAATTATCCGGATATGCAAGGGCTTCGTGAGAAGTGCCTTCGGTTCTGTTCGATCCCGGAACAGACTTGTATGGATTGTGTGTCTGACGTTACAATTTGAGATATAAAGCTGATTTCTTTCAAATACATTTCTGTTGGTGGCGGAGAATTTATTCTCTTAGCTTAACACCCTTCTCTGAGACGTACGAGCTCAGAGGTTATGTAGTTGAAATTTATCAGCGATATATCCCAATTTGGTAACGTGGCATACTGAGTGTTGCTGTGAAATGATCGGTGTTTGATCATTTGTGATATGATCATTTGTTTGATCTTATATCTTTGTGATCATAGGTTGATCATTTTGTTTGACCCGAAGCAGGGCTTTTTGAGAAAGCGTAGCTTTGTGGACGAGACTTCGTCGAGCCTCACACCCCGGAAATGGTCGAAACAGGAAGAATGCAGCAAGGTTCTAGGGAGTAGCGCCCCTTAGTGTATGTCATTCCTTCTGGATAAAGGTGGTATCATGGTATGGAGCCCAGATACTTAACCTCTGTGGTTACTGCATTATTATTATCTATGTGGTTTGTTGTGAATCGGGGATCCTCGGGAAGATCGGTTACGATCGGGGGATGGCATACGCGTGTCAGTAGTTACCTATTTTTGCAGAGGTAACCCGGCCTTGTGTTGGCAGAGATCCGGTTAGGTTCTCGGGTCGTCTATTCCAGGGACGTACCCATCGTGGATAGGAAGTTCCTTAGCCTGACCATTTGTTGGAAATCCAAAGAAACAATACGTGACGTGTACGGTTTTAGTTGTATTACCTGCTATGGAATGTGGCGGTAACCTGTTATTGAACATAGTAGCTATAGTAGGCATACGATACTGGTCGTATGTTGGCTAAGATTAATATTATACTTTCGAAATGATTTCTACACTATGCACTAATAATAATATCAAAAGAGAATTTGATTTTTGCGTAGTAAGCATCTTTGACTATCATAAGAAGAAATCTCCTCCAAGTCTGCGTTTGCATTGTGTGTGTGGTGGGAGGTCTTATGGTAGTTTCATTTTCCAAAAGCATTTCGAATTGACTTTAAAAATCTTCCTGTTGTTTATTTTAAAGAATAACTGTTTTACGATCTCACACCAGTCACCATGACTGACTTGGAGTTTATTGTTTCCCTTCTAAACTCTGGGTGCCCACCAATTTCCACACGGGCAGTCTAGAGTTATGTTATCAGGATATTCTGGATATTCTGGAGCTTTGGAGATAAGCTGGAGGACGAGACGTAGTATTTGTATCTGATAGTATTTATTCCGCTGTGTATTCTATATGAGGACAAGTTTATATAACTGTCCATTGTTGTATATGACTCTGATGATTGATGTATGTATAAACTGATATAGCTCTTTGTTTTAAAAGACTAGTGTTATTTATTATATATCGTTCCGCTGCGATGTGTAAGATTCTGATATTGTCTCTGTTCTGTATCTGTTGTTGTTTCTTTCTTCTCTTTTTCTTCTATCTTCTTCTTCTTCTACCTTTTCTTTTTCTTAAAACCATAACTTTCCGGGTTTCCGACATTTGATGGCTCAGCAGTCGATAAAGTGAGTATCGATGTTGAATTTTCGAAAGTCGAAAATTTCGGGTTGTGACAATATATTGCCATGTTATACCTTGCACGGATTATCATGTTACACATGCACATACATACGCATATGTATATGATACATATGTGTACTAATATATTTAACTGAATATAAATTAAATAAAATTATATAATTTATAAATTTAAATGAAATAAGAGATTTCATTTAAATTAAATTTAGAAAAGTTCTAAATAAATTAAACTTCATAGGCCCAATACAGATCCAATAAGGGATTTTTTTTGAAATTCACCCATATCTTTTACTGTGGATTGACCCAATTTCAATAATGGTGTCGGAGTCTAATAGCCTATGTGGTGTAAATAAGTCATGTCATGCTTAACTATTAAGCTCATGCCCAAAAGTTGTCCCTAATAAAAAAAGCCCAAATTTGATGTAACGACCCGAAAATTTTTTAGTGGTTTATTTATTTAATTAATTGAATTTTTGTGAAATTTTAAATAATAGAATTTTTAAATAAAAATTTAATATTTGGAATACGTCTGTTTAAAATAGCAAATGGTAAATTTTCATCTGATAATATTGAAATTTATTTTCTTGTGTAATTCTATTTCAATTTAAATCAGTTTAAAATTGATGATAATAAAATGTTTTCCAAACCCGAATATTTTTCTATAGAAAAATTGTAAATCATCTTCTAAGTGAGACGTCATATTTCATTTCTCCAAATTTGGACTGTTATTGCTCCGTCGACCTTATTTTCGACGAAATAGCAGCATTTTTGTACCGATATCGACTTTTGTTTGGATGATCGTACCACTGATATCTGTATACCGTTTTGATCGTCTCGTCGTGCTGATCTCTACAGTATATTCAATTCTGTGTTTTGGAGTCCGGTACGCAGCGAAATCTGCGTAACTGTTAAACTGTACCGGTACCCTATTTCAATCTTTTGGACTTCTTGTCCTTTCATTTTTCAACCGTGAAAATTGAATAACCATTGTCTATTAATAATTATAGAAATCAATTGTCATGACTTTAGCAATCCCACCTGTCCAATTTATATTACAATGATTCGTTTTATCTACCACTTCCTATTCGTTCTCTACTATACCTTCTTTTGCTTTGAACGAACAGAAAAATGAACGAAATATATAATTGCATCTATATCTTTGTTGAAGCCAGGCTGTGCTCCTCTACTTGCCACGCAAACAACATTTCTCTGCTTGAATTACCTTCCGCTCTCCCTTCCCTTTACCTTCGTGGCTGAAGCCCCTCTCACCCTCTTTTCCTCCTCCGCCTGCATCCACCTTCGTCACCACGCCTTTCTACACGCACCACACCCACCGGATCCACCTCCAACCCATCAACCTTCAACCCGTTTGCCTCCTTCCCCACCCGAGTCGCCACTTCCACCATATTCCGAACGCCAGTATCTCCTCGGCAATAACCACTGGCGGCTCTACTATGCTCCGAGCCTCGGTGCTCACTGAACCTGCCTGCAACTCGACAGCCACAAAGATATGTCTCTTCCCTTCATCTCCTCTCTGTTTTATAATAAGGTAATATATATATTTTTTCTTATATATGTACAGGTGTATTGGTTGTCTAAGTTATAGATCCTATATGTTACACGTGTGATTACATATATTTTTATAACTGTTCGTGTATATATATAATATATGTAGTTATATGATATCAATGTTTATATAGTTTTATATTTACAGTTGTGTTACGGTATATATACATCTATATATGTATAGTATTATATGTATATGTTATATACTTTGCTATTTTATATATATTATGTGGAAACTGTTATATTAAAGCTTGCTTGTTTATATATTTTCCTTTTTGCTCACAGTTTAGTTATATATTACTTACACATATTTTGATATAATACTTATGTTATATATTTGTTGCTGTATACAATACTTCCAATAATGGTACGTATGCATATATTGGAATAAAATGGTCTGTTACTGTTCAAGCTAGCTGTTAGTAGATTTTATATGTCAGTTTATATATATAAGATCTGTTTTAGTAGTCCATATATTTTATAAAGAAGGGTATTATATATGTATGTTATATGTTAGTGTAATGGCAGTTTAAAAATATACAGTATATATATACATTTACATTAGTAGTTTCGTATATATCCTATATATTAAGTAACATATAGTGTTTGTATATTTGGTTGTTGGTTGATTTTATTCTCATATGTCTGTTATATTAATATATGTATGTTTATATAAACATATTTAATAAATACAAGTATACAATATAGTATTTTATATACATGTGTATATCAGGGCAGTATGTAGGCTTGTTGGGTACATTTGTTAAGTCTGTTTACCTATTTTGTTTTGTTCCATTATAGTCTGCATAGTATACTTGTTTCTTAATTTCTGATTTTAAACTATTTACATATATGATTACTTAAATTTTGAAATGTATATAGACTTTAAGCTAAAATTTTGTATATATAAATTTATCGAAGTTGTACAAGTTATGAAAAGTAATGATTTGGATGTATATATAATTAGTTTAATATGTGTTTAAATTAATATTGCTTTGAAATTTAAAATAGATATATTCTATTTCTATCTAATTGATTTTTGATTGGTTCTCCTCGATTTCTGTTATCAGCTCTATTCGTCGAATTCGTGCCAACCTTGTCTTGAGATTTCATGCCTGGATTTCATAACTCAACTTCATTGTCTCTCTCTCTAGCCTCGAAAGGTGAGCAATCACTCACGATTAACGTTCCTATATTTATTAAATTTGATTTCAATTGAAACGGCAATTAAAATATGGTGCTGCTAGTTATTTACATTGTTATATATACATATATATGTCTTTATCTGTATCTGTTCACCTGTGACATCTGACACCATTATCTGTTATTTATATTGATGATATATGCATGTTACTGTTGTTATTTTATTATCATATCTGTTATCACTCTGCAAGTTCCCTGTTAGTATAGAATCACTATGGGTTGAAATGATACATACCCGAATGATCTTTAGAATAGGAGAAAATCATTATGGGTTGAAATGATAAACTCATGCGATTTTCATTAAATTGAATTTGGGATTTTCGATTGAAAATATATATACCCGAATATGTTTTAAATTGTGGATTGAAATGATAAATATCCGTATCACTTGACCATAGGATAGAAAATTATATACAGACACCGTTGGTCTATATATAAATATTTTGAAAATGATTTCTATGGTTTTGAAAAGAAATATATGATTTTGATAAATATGGATTTTAATGATTTATCAAAGTTGATTTAATAAAGTGGATATATATAATATGTTTAAGTATTTATTTAATATATATATTTTCAAATATAGAGTTTGTAATGATTCAAACTGGAAAGATACATTTGAAATTGATTTGATATTTATTTTACTAAAATAAGTTGGTTTGAAATTATTAAATTTGAGATTTTAAAGATATGATTTTATAACTTGATTTTGATTTAAAGTGATTTAAATGTATATTTCAAATAAATTGAAGGAAATATTTAGTTTATTGCAATTTGGGGTTTGTTTTAAATGATATTGAATTTATTAAGTGAATATTTCAAGAATAAAATAATAGTAAAATTGAATTTGATATATATATGAAATTATCGAATTTAGTTTTGAAATGTTGAATATTTAAAGTTTTGAAATATATTGAAATTGAAATGGCTTATCTTATGGTTCATATATGTATTTGAAATTTATAAATTGAAATGGTTTATTTAGCAACTGAATCGTATTGAAATTGATGATTTTAGATTTGATTAAATTAAAATTTTGGAATTCGAGTTGATTTGAATCGATTTGTGAAATTTGAGGAAACAATTCTATTTTATAAAGTAATTTTAAATTATATTTAAAACTATTGATATTTTACTTTATAAATTATTTTAATATAAACTATTTTAATATAAATCATTTTTAATACAAATTATTTTATTTTAAACTATTCTAACTTATAACTATTTATATAAACTATTTTTTTATAAACTATTTTATTATATATACTAATTTTAATATCTAAACTGTTTAAAAGGAAAGTGTTATGATTCCCAAAATGCTATAATTTCAAAGTGTTATGATTTCCAAAATGCTATGATTTCAAAGTTGTGATTTCCAAAGTGTTTTGATTTTTAAAAGACTTTGATTTCGAAAGCGTTATAACTTTGGAAAGTGATATGATTTTGAAAATGGATATATTTGAATTGAAATGATATCATATTAATTTGGTTTTTGAAATAAAAATGATATTCTAGTTTTGATGTATAAACTATTTTGAAATGACCGCGGTGTTATAATAACGATTAGTTGTTAAAGAGACCGGGATCAGATATGGACATACTCTCTGTCGATACCGAAAACCACTTTAACAACTGTGTACACGGTGGAGTTTCCAGAATGAAGTAGGATGGTGGCGACGATCCTAAGGTATAAACGTGGACCCAACTCCCATGAGTTGGCATAAGGTGGCTAAAACAGGAGCGTTTGACGGACCAATGAGGTAGCACCTCTGATCGGACACACTTCTTCGATACCATTCTATTACTTGTGATTGATTTGGTGCGCACCCTTGATTTGGGAGTGTTGTTCGAGGTGGGCGGTAGTGGCTGCTATGCGTCACCACCAGTCCGGATGCGTAATTGGTATATCTACCTTGGCATTGCCTAGTTGTGCCGTGTCACCTACCATATCGAGCTTTACTGCGAGTTGTGATTTCTCCCGTAGCCTGTGGAGTATCGAGGGTAACCCCATTTTGGGAGTATGCTAATACTGGATAGACTACTGGGACTATTACGTGTTAGGGTGAGTTCAGATTAAATGTAAAGCCCTAATGCTATTTTAAAGTATGTTTATTTTACATTAGACATTATTATAATAGCAAATATTACTACATAGTAGATAGTTTAATGGATCCTTAGAGGATGGTTATCCCAAACATCCTTCGAGTTACTTGTATTTCAGCTGATATTTCACTTGAGTTGGATTTATTGATATAAGAATGTTAATCCTGACTCGAGTGTTTTGTGTTTTGCTTTACGCTCGGGTCAGACTGAGTGATACAGCATTTGAGACTCACCTTTGGAGTTGGAGCTTCGCTTGGAGACCCAGCTATTTATCTATCCTGCTTTCAGTTGTTCAGTCGATTCCAGTGATGCATTCAGATCTTGTATTTGATTATTGTATTGAGACATCTATGTACTCGTGACTTTTGTTGTATCTTGTTTAACTCTGTTATATATGTAGTAGCTTCATGAACTACTATTCTTTTGTTTCCGCTGCATTATTAATATATTACTCTATGTCTGTGATCTGTGATTATTTTATTTACTATATATGCTGAGTTTTGCCAAATTTTATTTACAATCCATAGTTTTGAATTATTCAAGTCCGGCATGTGTGGATTTATTGTCGATTTGAATGGTCCAAAACACTGGGTCGTTACATTTGAATTGGGCCTTAAGCTGATTTTCAAAATTATTTGATGTAGGAAATGCGGATTACGGATCTTAAGGCTGTATTAACATTAGAGGAGGGTGAATAGTGTTTAATCGGTTTTATGGAATTTTTGAAATCTTTTCAAATTAAACAAATACAGATGCAATTTCACAAACACAGAGACAATCATAGAATCATACACGGATGCAAATAGTAAATAAAAGTAGTAAAGGAAAGAACAAACCAAAATTTTATACTGGTTTGGAGTTACCCTACATCCAGTCCCACACTATTTCTTATGCAGATTTCTTTTCAAATATAATTTCGATATTACAACCTCGATTTCAAGGCTACGAGATACACCCTCTTGTCTCCGAGTCAAGGGCAAACTCTCTTGATTTTATCAGGCTACAAGATCACCTAATTGATTTACGGGCTACAATCACACCCAATTGATTTACAAGCCACAATCACACCATTTCCAATATCACTTTGATAGAGACACTCGATACACTTCTTTGATTACAAATGATCCTATAACTTTGAATAGCACTGAGATCTTTGAGAGAGAGTGACAGAGAATCAAACTGGAGATGATCGAGTTTGATTCACTTAGAATTGCGGTAGAGTTTTGTTAAAATATAAGATAAAATTTGAGTGGAGAAGAAGGAGTGAAGAAATGGAGAAAACTAACTTAAAATTCGTTGAAAACAACTGGTATTTATAGAAGAACAACAGTCATGTCCATTCGTGAAAGGTTATGATGAATATACACTTCTTTTGAAAATTTGAAATTTGAAATTCTATGGTCACCATGTTGACATGGGGGGATGAGGTATGTCGACATGCCTTTGTCTATTTTGAAAATTTATTTTGCTTTAAAATGATTTCTATTCTTTGTAAACCATTTTGAATATAGTTTAAACTTATAAAAGAGATTTAAAAAGTAATATTAAAAATATATAATCTATAATATAAAGGTAATATTAAAACTTAGTATAAAATATTTTTTTGAAATTTAAAGCTATAATATTAAAACCAGGAGATAGTTTAAAAACAAGAGATGATATTGAAATCAAAATATAAAAGATGATAAGAATAGTTTAAGGCTAAAATATTTAAACCGAGATAGATGACTTTTAAAAAGATAGTTTTTGGAAAAATAGTTAAAATAAATCATTTTGAAAATTTTGTAGATTCCATTCCACTAAATAAGGTCGTGGGTTCCATCCCACTGAAGAGGTCGTGGGTTCCATCCCACTATTAAAATTCGAATAAAGATTTTAATGCTATCATGAAGTTTTAACATAAATCTAGACACTATTACTTATCTTGATATCTTGAACTCTTAAACTCTTGAAATCTTGAACTCTTGATACTCATGAGTCTTCAGTCTTGATTTCTTCAATCTTGAATTCGTCAGTCTTGAATCTCTATACTATACAGTCTTCATTCTCAGCACCTGCATATATATCCTACATATACATATATATCAAGACAAGAATATTAGTATTTATATTTCATAACAAGTCCTAAGGTTGTTGTCATCAAAACCATCATCTCAGGAACTAACATTTGAAAATTAAAATATAAGATTTTAAATTTCAATGTTAAATTTAAAATAAGATATACAAATATTATAAAAGTTATAATATAATAAAAAAGTTTCAATATTAATTTTAAAATTTAAAATTTATTAGTAAGATTAATAAAATAAATTAATAAAATAAATCAATAAAATAAATTAATAAAATAAATCAATAAAATAAATTAATAAAATAAGTTATTTAATTAATAAATGTATACACGTCTTATATATTATGGTGTTTTCATGTTTAAAATAACATAAGTATACATGCATGCATATGAATTGAATTTTGAAATTAATTTAATTTAGATAAAATTGTTTAATTAAATAAATTAATTGAAGGTTAATTAATTAAATGAATATACACATTTATAAGATATAAGTGTAATACTATAAATGTTATAATATATAATAAATATTTAATATAAATGTTATATTAGAATAATATAAAATTAATTAAAATGTTAATTAATTAAGTAAGATTTAATTAATATAATGTTATGCATAAGACTGTTATATAAGTATTATGAAATATAAAAGTTATATAATAATAAAACTTATATAATATGAATGTATAAATTAAAGGTGGAATGTTAAAGAAACCCTAAATTGACTTAAGGGATAAATACATATGTATTGTACATATACTATGATTTTCGATGTGTCCGACACTTGAATCACGAGAGTAATATATAGGAATTATATTATTCGATAAGTCGGTATCACTCAATATTAAATATTAAAGATTATGAATCTTTAATATAATGTTGTCCTCTACCATATGTATATTAATAAATTACTTGCATACTCCTCAATTGTTAAGCAGACTCAAGCTGGGATGTTGCCTGCAATACTATTAATATATTGAATAAATGAGGTAAGAAAACTTTATGTAGTTGTTGAGTAGACACAAGGTACATATACTATACTTAGGCAACCACGATATGGTAGGTACGAGTGAATAATTTCATTTCGATTTGTTGAGCAGAAAGGTGACGCAGCGGCGGAATACAAAAATTGATGATACGATGAACGTAGCAATCGGTGGATTGAGAAATACTGAAATGCCAAATTCGTTGATCCGAAGATGCCGAATTCTAGCTATCTCTGACACGTTGATCGTGCACGATACCGTGAAGAGAGATCTACAATTCTTCGAGCGTTGATCAAGCGCACTTGATTCCGTGAATTGGCTTCAAAGATCGAAGATTCGAGCACACTCGAATGTCGAAGGTGGAGATAGGAGATACACTCGACTACTAATTGGATGAAAGCACAAAGCTAACAAAGGAAATTTTATTCAAAAATCAACAACCTATTACAATGTCATTACATCCCTATTTATAGGGTTTACAATACAGCACAAATGATTTAAGAAAATTACAACACCAATGTACAACGACTCATCACAGTGTTCCAACGACCTAAAGAAATAAAGACTTCCGACTTAACGTTTCACGCGACTTATCAAATCTTCTCACGACTTAACACCTTCACGCGAGTTATCATCTTCACGCGACTTAATCATCTTCACGCGAGTTAACAAAATCATCTTCGCGACTTAATTTTCTGGCGGCACTGCCTCGTAGCTTTTCGCGATTAAAGCCCTAGGTTGCTCGATTGAAGTCTTAGGTTGCTCGCGAGCTGATGAAGTGGAGTAAAGTCGTTCGCGACTTAGGGTGGGGGAATTAGGTCGCTCGGTGGAAGATTTAGATCGCTCACGACTTAGAGTGGAGAAGTTAGGTCGTGGGGTTGTATCGATGTGGAGTTTAGGTCACGGTGGAATTGGGTTGTGGAACTTAGGTCGTGGAGATTGTTCGCGACTTAGGGATAGGTCGTGAACCGTTAGGTCGTGGGTGTGGCTAAGTCGTAGGTCGTCGATGCTAGGTCATAAGTCGTGGGCCTGGGATTGTGGTGGAGTTAGGTCGCTGGAGTGACTTAGGATAGTGGAGGTAGGTCCTGGGTATGATTTTAAGTCGTTGGCTTTCGGTAGGTCGTGGAGCTTAGGTCGTGCAGATGTTAGGTCGCGGAAATTAGGTCGTGGGAATGGTTTTATGTCGCGGGCCTCTGGTAAGTCGTGGAGCTTAGGTCGTGGCGATGTTAGGTCGCGGAATTGGGTTTCGCGACTTATCCTGGTGAGTGCTGCATCATCCTCCCCTTGTTGGAAAGAATTCGTCCTCGAATTTAAAAATTCTTTCCCATTGGGTTGTTCATCTTTATAATAAGGTATAAGATGTTTAACATTAAACACGTCAGACGTGTAAACATCCTCTGGTAGCTTCAACTTATAAGCATTTTCATTGATCCATTTTAATTTTTTACTGGACCAATCTTTCGGGCTTTCAACTTGTTATAAGCACCCACTGGAAAACGATCCTTCGTTAACACGGCATACACCCAATCACCCTCGTTGAACTCCACACTTCTTCTCTTCTTATCTACCGCTTGTTTATACTTCTCATTCGTCTTCTCCAAACGTTCCTGAACGATTCGATGACAATCTTTCAACTCATCAACGAAATCTGACGCTCGTTTAATCACCCCTTTCGGTTGTGGTACTGCCGTTAAATCCAACGGCCCCTTTGGCAAGCTTGAATATACAACTTGAAATGGACTGTAACCAGTGCTTCGGTTAACAACATGATTATGAGCAAACTCTGCCTGACACAACTTTAAGTCCCAACTCTTCAAATTGTCTTGTACAAGACACCGCAACAAGTTCCCCAACGATCTATTCACAACTTCAGTTTTCCCATCTGTTTGAGGATGATATGCACTACTAAAATTCAGCTTCGTTCCCACCATCTTCCACAAACTCAACCAAAAGTGACTCAGAAATCGAGTATCTCGGTCGGAAACAATAGATTCAGGTAATCCATGTAAACGATATATTTCTTTAAAGAATAACTAAGCAACATGAACAACATCCGCCGTCTTCTTACAAGCAATAAAATGTGCCATTTTCGAAAATCGATCAACCACCACATAAATGGAATCGTTTCCCCTTTGAGTTCGAGGCAAACCTAAAACAAAGTCCATACTCATATCAACCCAAGGCTTAGTTGGTACAGGTAACGGCATATATAATCCAGCATTAGTCGCAGTTCCTTTCGAAACCTGATAGATATGACATCGTTCCACAAACCTTTCCACTTCTTTCCTCATTGATGGCCAAAAATAAGATTGGGAAATCAGCTGTAATGTACGGTCTCTACCCACATGACCTTCCTCATGCAATTCCTTCACAATCTTCATCCGTAAACTGCAATCCGGTATACATAATCGATTTCCCTTGAACAGAAAACCATCTATCATCACAAACTCATCCGACTCTCTCTCCTTGACTTTATCAACAAACTTTGCAAAGTAAGGATCATTGACAAATAACTCTGGCAACATATCAAACCCCGTCACTTCAACCTTCATTGTTGTTAACAAATGATTCCTTATACTCAAAGCATCAGCCACACGATTCGTCACTCCTGATTTGTGTTTCACAACAAACGTAAACTGTTGCAGATATGCAATCCACGATGCATGTCTCGCTGAAATCTTATCTTGCCCTTGTAAATGCTTCAACGCCTCATGATCAGTGTAAAGAACAAACTCTTTCTAAAATAGATAGTGTCTCCAGTGTTTAATAGCTTGCACAACAGCATAAAATTCCACATCATATGTACTGTATCTCATCTTTGCTCCTGATAACTTCTCGCTAAAATATGCAATAGGACGTCCCCTCTGACTCAACATCCCTCCAATTCCAACCTTTGACGCATCAATGTGTAGCTCAAACAACAACTGAAAATCTGGTAATACTAGAATTGGTGCAGACGTCAGCAACTCCTTGATCTTCCCAAAAGCATCCCCTGCTTCCTCTGACCATGAAAACTGTTTACCCTTCATACAATCTGTAACAGGCGCCATCACACTACTAAAGTGTGGAATAAATCTTCTATAAAATGAAGCCAACCCATGAAAACTCCGAACCTCTGTTATCGTCTTGGGCTGTGGCCAATCTTTAATAGCTTCAATTTTACTTTGATCCACCTGTATTCCTTCTCTCGATACAACATACCCCAGAAATAAAACACTATGCGTCATGAACATGCATTTTTTCGTTGCAGCATAAAATTGTACTTGTCGCAGTACCATCAGCACTTCTCTCAGATGATTCAAATGTTCCTCTGGACTCCCACTATATATCAGAATATCATCGAAATACACCACCACAAACTTCCCAATGAATGGTCTAAAAATCTGATTCATCACCCGCATAAATGTACTTGGCGCATTTGATAAGCCAAATGGCATTACCAACCATTCGTATAGACCCTCCCTGGTTTTAAAAGCAGTCTTCCACTCATCACCTGGCCTGATACGAATTTGATGATATCCGCTCTTCAAATCAATCTTTGAAAAGATAGTAGCTCCGCTCAATTGATCTAGCAAGTCATCCAACCTTGGCATCGGAAATCTATATCTCACAGTAATCTTATTCAATGCTCGACTGTCAGTGCACATTCTCCATGTTCCGTCCTTCTTCGGTACTAACAAAGCTGGCACAGCACACAGACTCAAGCTTTCCTGCACACGCCCCTGTTCAAGCAATTCTTCCACTTGCCTCCTCAATTCTTCATGTTCCTTCGGACTCATTCGATAATGTGGTCTATGTGGCAACATTGCTCCCGGAACTAGATCAATTTGATGTTGAATGTCTCTTAGTGGCGGTAACTCCTTCGGTAACTTATCTGGAAATACATCCTCAAATTCTTTCAAAACTGGTTTCGCTTCTTCTGGAATTTCAACCTCTTCACTGCTCTCTCGCCCAATCAACAAGAACACTTCAGGCTCCATTTCAACCTCTTTAACAAACTCTTTCAAATATAATAAAGTTTTCAGCTCTTCAATTTCTTCTGACTTATTTTCTCCTTGTTGTCTCTTCCTTGGAACTAAGATAATCTTCGTACCTTCAAACATAAAACTGTAGCTATTGGTCCGACCGTCATGCTGTACTGCTCGATCATACTGCCATGGTCTTCCCAAAAGTAAGTGACAAACATCCATCTCTACTACATCACACCAGATCTCGTCTTTGTATTTCTTCCTAATAGAGAATGGAACACGAACTCGTCTATCCACTTTCACCTCTCCTCCTTTTCTCAACCATGCTAACTTGTATGGACTCGGATGCTTCTCTGTCTTCAACTTCAACTTTGTTACGACTTCGGTTGAAATGATATTGTCACAGCTCCCTGCGTCAATCACAAATTTACACACCTTTCCCAGTATAGTGCATGTCGACTGAAAGATATTACTCCTCAACCAACTAGCTTCTTCCTGTTTCGGTGTCAAACACGATCTCCTCAGCATTAGATTACGACCTTCATCTCCTGACGCAATATCCTGTTCCTCCTCCTCAACTGGACTAGAATAATCTCCATCAACATCCTCATACTCAACTTCTGCAATCATGGTTCTCTTCTTTGGCTTTGGACACTCGTTGCTTTTATGACCCATCTCTTGACAATTGTAACATTTGAAACCATTGTTAACATTTTCCTTCTCAACCTCCTTCACCATTGGTTTACTGATAGGTTTAGAAACATTAGAACTTCCACTAACACTCTTCACTTGATTGTTGGAATTAGTAAACACACCACCTCCTCGTCTACCCTGCTTTTCCCAAGCCAACGCCTTCTGTTGTGCTTCAGCTACTGATCTGGGATCAAACATATTCACCATATCTTGAATCTGCATTCGTAACCCTCCAACAAATCTAGATGTCAGTTGTTCCTCCGTCTCCATGATGTCATTTCTAGCAATGAGTTGGTAGAATTCATCTACATAATCATTAACTGTCTTTGTGCCCTGCCTCAAATTCTGCAAATGTTGATACATCAGAGATTGATAATTGTAAGGTAAGAACGTTGCTTTCATCAATTTCTTCATCTTCTCCCAAGATTCAACCTTTGACTTCCCCATTCGTTCACGTGTAAGTTTGGTTTGCTGCCACCACGCCAAAGCTCTACTCCTCAACCTTGTAGCAACCAACTTTACTCTACGATGTTCTGGAACTTCCTTGAAGTCAAAAATTTCTTCCACATTAGACAACCAATCCAAAAACTCCTCAGCTTGCATACCACCTTTGAATTTTGGAATTTCAGTCTTCATCCCAGATTCCCACTTGTGATCGTACTTCGACTGATTTCTTCCTTGTCCACGTCCTCGTCCATGAACACTACCACCATCATACTCTTCTTCACAATCCGATGTATATCGATGTCGATCCTGACCACCAACATCTCTACCACCACCATTTCTTCCACCAACATTCCTACGATCTACATTCCTCCGATCTCGATCAGTCACATTTCTATCACGACTTCGATCATCAACATTTCTATCACAATCTCGATCCATGCTTCTATGATCACTATCGACACTTCTCTCTCGATTTGAATGTGGTGAAGCTCTACTTCTCCCATGGCTCGATTCAGGTGAAACTCTTCTCTGATTTTGACTCATCTCCAACATCGTCCTCTCTAATCGACCAATCCCTTCATTAAGCTTCTCATTAAAATTTTCATTAATTCTTTGCTCCATCTCATCGGCTTCTTCTCTTCCATATAAAGCATCAATGTTGCGATAACGGTTAGCTCTTCTCGGAGGCATGATCACTCTTCGACAAATTCCAACTAAAACTTCACTTCGATCTAAAAATCTTCAAATCAAAAACTACCCACTTGTTGAAATCTTCAAAAATCTCCAAACGAACAAATCTCTTCAAAATCTCGATAACCCACTTCTCCAAATGATGTAAATCTCCCACAACTCCAAAAATCTACGCAAACTCCTTGCGCTCTAGCTCCAATACCAAATGACGCAGCGGCGGAATACAAAAATTGATGATACGATGAACGTAGCAATCGGTGGATTGAGAAATACTGAAATGCCAAATTCGTTGATCCGAAGATGCCGAATTCTAGCTATCTCTGACACGTTGATCGCGCACGATACCGTGAAGAGAGATCTACAATTCTTCGAGCGTTGATCAAGCGCACTTGATTCCGCGAATTGGCTTCAACGATCGAAGATTCGAGCGCACTCGAATGTCGAAGGTGGAGATAGGAGATACACTCGACTACCAATTGGATGAAAGCACAAAGCTAACAAAGGAAATTTTATTCAAAAATCAACAACCTATTACAATGTCATTACATCCCTAGTTATAGGGTTTACAATACAACACAAATGATTTAATAAAATTACAACACCAATGTACAACGACTCATCACAGTGTTCCAACGACCTAAAGAAATAAAGACTTCCGACTTAACGTTTCATGCGACTTATCAAATCTTCTCACGACTTAACACCTTCACGCGAGTTATCATCTTCATGCGACTTAATCATCTTCACGCGAGTTAACAAAATCATCTTCGTGACTTAATTTTCTGGCGGCATTGCCTCATAGCTTTTCGCGATTGAAGCCCTAGGTTGCTCGATTGAAGTCTTAGGTTGCTCGCAAGCTGATGAAGTGGAGTAAAGTCATTCGCGACTTAGGGTGGGGGAATTAGGTCGCTCGGTGGAAGATTTAGATCGCTCACGACTTAGAGTGGAGAAGTTAGGTCATGGGGTTGTATCGATGTGGAGTTTAGGTCGCGGTGGAATTTGGTTGTGGAACTTAGGTCGTGGAGATTGTTCGCGACTTAGGGATAGGTCGCGAACCGTTAGGTTGTGGGTGTGGCTAAGTCGTAGGTCGTCGATGCTAGGTCGTAAGTCGTGGGCCTGGGATTGTGGTGGAGTTAGGTCGCTGGAGCGACTTAGGATAGTGGAGGTAGGTCGTGGGAATGATTTTAAGTCGTTGGCTTTCGGTAGGTCATGGAGCTTAGGTCGTGGCGATGTTAGGTCGCGGAAATTAGGTCGTGGGAATGGTTTTAGGTCGCGGGCCTCTGGTAAGTCGTGGAGCTTAGGTTGTGGCGATGTTAGGTCGCGGAATTAGGTTTCGCGACTTATCCTGGTGAGTGCTGCATCAAAAGGTCGAAGCAAAATTAGGACAAGGTACCAAATGGTTAGAAGTTGGATATGATACAACCGATAAGGAATTATCCATCGTCCATGGAGCTATGACTTATTGAGCAGACCCAAGGTCAGAATTCCAAGACAGATGAGTTGTAACACCTACTTGTGAAGTTGAAAGACTTCTATGTTTTGACTTAGGGTTTGGCGAAACATAAAAGACTAGAAGGAGTCTTAATAGAAAAATAAAATGATAAAATTTAACCTTTTCTATTATTGTAAGAACATATGCTATATAATTTATAATAATCAACATTGATAAATTTTTGCATTTAATATGATTGATAAAATATTTATCAATTGGGATATACAATTAAACCGAATTGACGATTGTCAAATAGAAAAATACCATATACTTACTTAAAATGCTTATTGCATGTTTACGTTTCTACACACATGCAAGCACCTAATTATATAAATACTAAATTTATTCGAAATTTGGTCGTTTATGCGTTTATTTGGTCGAGACCGTGTATTGCATTCTATGAGTTCTAAACTCAAAAGGGATACGAGACTATGGATATTTGATTCATATACTAACACATATAAATGTTATATGGTGAATGGTTATAATTCGTAATGTATGATGCTTTGATGAATATAGTTCATTCGAAATAAGCCAAAAAGCTATAATATAAGATTGAGTATTTAATATGATTGATAACAATAAAGATCATATTGTGCTAAATGTAACACTATACCAAAGCTACAAGATAGATCCGAGAATTCGATCACTGAAGTGTTAGTTTGATCAGCTTACTTAAAGTTCAACATATTTGATGTGCTTAATTATTAAGGATGATCGAGTGCACTTTTCGTAAAGAGTTCATTATGATATTGTAGTAAGGGTATCCTTTTTGAATGGTTTGACCATTTAGAAAGAAAATCAAATGTATAAAAGTATATGGAATTTAAGGTACAGTTTGGGTAAAGAGAGTGAATGGTCACTTCTTGTAATGACCTAGAATTTCAGTCAAATTTGTTTGGAATATTTAATTGATTTTAAATATTGAAAATTTAATTTTATAAGTTAAATAACTTATATTTCAAATATAGCATTTTATTTGATAATTAAATTGTTAAATTTAATATTTGAAATTTTTTGAATAATTGAATCTTGAATTTAACATGAATGAAAATTATTTTGAAAGTTGATTTAAATTCTATTTGAACAAGAAGAAGGATAGTAAACTTTAAATTGGATTTAAAAGTGACTACACTGATTTTAGAAATTATTCGTTTTAATTAACGTGTAAAAATAGCTTCCTTCGGCACTGTCTTGGATTTCGACGAAACTAGTTTCATCAGATCTGTAATAGTGAGTTATTATGCTCCATCGAATTTTGTGGCGATTAGACGTATCGTTTGGTCGTGCGAGTTCAAAACACGTAGAAATTAATTAAAGGAATTTAAACTAATATAATTTGATTTTGAAAAGATATCTCTAGTATATGATGGAATTGGCTTCCGATATATATTCCATTATGTTCAAAATAGGGGTATAACATATAGAGCGCCAGGCGGCACGCTTTGTTTGGAGTTCGAAATTTTCATGGATGAATAGTACCATGAAAATTATCTATATAAGGCCATCAACTTTCCTTCAGTTGCTAAAATCCTTGCTAGGTTTTCATCAGCCACCACTAAAATTAAACCAAATTAATGGCCGTAGTTCATCGGTACCTCTAAAGGTCGAATTGGCCTTCGACTTCAACTAGTAAAACGCAGAGCACGACTATACGAAGCTAATCAATGGTTGGATCGTACTATCGTCAATCGAGATGGCAGAAATTGGGCCGTGTTCATGAGCAAGCTGAGCTTGGTTTTTGGGTTTCATTCGCGGCAACATGCGCGCGTGGAGGCAGAGGGTGGTGGTGGAGTGGCGACGACACAAGCGGTAGGTCCGCAGTGGCGTTCGTGGTTAAGTCGTGATCGTAGAAAAAAAAAAGTTGTGGCTCAATATTCACGTGAGGAGGGAATGTCGGAAGAAGGTTTAAATTTAAATGTTTATTAATTAAGTTAATTTCAAATTAATTATATTGTACGTTAATTAATCCATAACTTATTCATACGAGGTCAGTTTCGAGCACGACAAGTTGCGTTGCATTCATATCACCGAGCACTACGATATGGAGTTAGATTGGATAGATTTGACGCTAGTAGGAATTTTGGGTTAAACTGAATGACCGTCCAATTTTAATCCAAACTGGAGCGCTTTGGTGCTCACCTCTCTGGCCTACTTATATTTTTATGTATGTGGGAATGAATTTATTTATGTTGATTGTTTCTTATTTGGATGATATACTATATTTATTAGTTGGTTTGGATATATTCCCGCCTATTGGAGCGGATGAGATCCTATTACGTTCTCGTGTAAGAGCGGATGATCCTTTGTATACGAATCCCGCCTCGAAGCAGTTGATTTTTATATTATTTGATTATATACTGTATGTGATGCAGGATGATAGGTTGGAGGGATCCAATAGAATTCCTCACGTCATTGATCTTACTTTTCATATATTTTGATATATGATGTGATAGATGCCATATTCGATGACATGGATTGTTTTGCTTATTTAGTGCTATGGTAGCACTGGCCATATTTTTAGTATTTTGAAATACTACAAAATAGTGATTTTGAATTGGAATGATTTTCAAATTGATTTTGAAATATGTATGTTTTTATAATTTTTAAATTATTAAATGTAATGGATTTATTTTTAAACAGATCAAAAGTATGATTTTTGATGTTATAAAATTATAGTTTTATGAAATACTTTGGATAAAGATTTTTGAATGGTTTATATGAATGATTTATAAAAGTGATATTTTATAAATAAAGAAATATATGTATAATTGGAATTTATAACTTTTTTTAAATGGATTTAAAATTTATTTGGTAAATGGATTTATAAATAAATTAGACTTATAAAGAAATGAATTCATAAATGGATTTTGATAATAAAATGATTTTTTTATAAAAGAATAATTTATAAATAGAATTTATAAATAAAGGGATTTTATAAAATAAAAGTTTTATAAAATTGAAAAGAGATGTATAAAAATAGTTTTATAAATATGGAAATGATTTATGTTGAGATTTAAATATGTAATTTTATATAAAGGGAATATATTCAAGTTTTTAAGAGTTAAATAATCTTTTAAAGGAAAGTTTTGAAAGTAATGTTTTTTGATGAAGTTAATGGCTGTAAAAAGTAATTTATCATTTTAAAGTAATGTTTGAAAGTAATAATTTCAAATGGAGTTTAAATGGCTTTGAAAAATGTTTTAAAATGTGGTATGTATCGAAAACATAAATTTCAACATTTATTGTTGTAATGGACGTTTTCGGGGAAGTATGGAAGGCACGGGCTATGACATTGTTGTTATAGTAAATGATTTGCGATAGGAAATATTTTAAATAGTATATGGGATTATACATATAATCAATCTAATCCTTATACTAGTGTTTTGGGTTGTCGTAACAATGTTTTACGCAACATTCGTTTTGACCCAATAAATGATTTTTTGACATTCCATTGTGATATACACGAATCGGTTCTTAGATCGTTCTAAAGGCTTAATGGTGTAGGAGCATTGCTTCCTATACTTAACACCCGTCCGGAGGCATAAGAACTTTGGAGTTGTACGGTTATCGATTGGCGTGTCTCCGAAATGGTAGTGTTATTAACTATACTTATACCGTTGATATAAGTATATGAAAATGTTTTCCAATATTGAAAGACTGAAATGGTTTTGAGGATATATCTTGTAACGACCCGATATTTTCAACGATTCGCATCCGCACATGTCGGACTTGAATTGCTCAAAATACCGAATTGTAAATATAAATTTGGCAAAACTCAGAATATACAGCAAATAAATCACAGATCACAGACACAGAGTAATATAACAATGCAGCGGAAGCAAGAAATAGTAGTTCATGAAGCTACTATATATATAATAACAGAGTTCAACAAGATATAATAGAAATCACGAATACAAAGATGTCTCAATACAATAGTCAAATACAAGATCTGAATACATCACTAGAATCAACTGGATAACCGAAAGCGAAATAGATAGCTGGATCTCCAAGAAAGCTCCAACTCCAAAGGTGAGTCTCGAATACTGTATCACTCAGTCTGACCCGAGCGTAAATCAAAACACAAAACACTCGAGTCAGGACATACATACTTATACAATGTAAACCAACTCAAGTGAACTGTAATAGAAAAGTACAAGTAACTTAAAGAATGCTTGGGATCGCCCATTCTTTAAGGATCCGTTAAACTATCTACTATGTAGTAATATACGCTATTATAATAATGTCTAATAGTAAAATAAACTTACTTTTAAATAGCGTTAAGGCTTTACATTTTCCACCTTAACACATAATAGTCCCAGTAGTCTACCCAGTATCAGCGTACCCCCAGATCGGGAGCTACCCTAATACTCCACAGGCTACGACACAAAACCAAACTTGTAGTAAAGCTCGATATGGTAGGTGACACGGCACAACTAGGCAATGCCAGGGTAGATATACCAATTACGCATCCGGGATGGTGGTAACGCATAGCAGCCACTACCGCCCACCTCGGTACACACTCCCAAATCAAAAATCGGAGGGTGGCCACCAAATCAATCACAAATTAATAGAATGGTATCGAAGAAATGCGTCCGATCAGAGGTGCTACCGCATTGGCCCGTCAATCGCTCCTATTTTAGCCACCTTATGCCAACTCACGGGAGTCGAGTCCACGTATATACCTCAATAGGAATCGTCGCCACCATCCTACTTCATTCTGGAATCTCCACCGCGTACACGGTTGTTAAAGTGGTTTTCGGTATCGACAGAGAGTATGCCCATATCCGATCCCGGTCTCTTTAACAACCAACCGTTATTATAAACCATGGATATTTATTTCAAAATAATTTATACTTCAAAACCAAATATCATATCCATTTCAAAACTAGTTTATAATTCAAAACCCAAAATATCATATCCATTTCAAAACTAGTTTATACTTCAAACCAAATATCATATGAATAAACCCAAATTTCCAATCACTGAATATTTCCTTCAATTTATTTAAACTTGAAATATTCCTTTAAATCATCTTAAACCAAAACCATGTTATAAAGTCATATCCTTAAATCTTCAATTTCAAATCAATGTATTCAAAGAAAATTCTTAATTAAATACTATTTCAAATAAATTCATTTCCAAAATCATAGTACTTTCAAAGTTATAACACCTTTGAAACCAAACACTTTGTAACCATAATACTTTGAAACCATATTAATTTAAAATGTTATCATTTGGAAATCATAATATTTAGAAAAATTATAACACCCTTAAAAATTATTCATTACCAAAGTTATAGCATTATTAAGTTCATTCGTTCAATTATACCAAATTCGAAAACATTGTATTAACTTATAAATTTCAAAAATGGTTTATACTTCACCTCAAAACATATTCATTTAAACCATTTAAATTCAATGTCAAAATCTTCCAAAATAATATTCATTTCCAAAGTTCATCGAAATTTCAGCCACAACAGCACTTATAAAGTGTTACGGTAAATATATTAACATTTCAAAAACATTGTCAAATTCAAAACAGTAGCACTGATAAAGTGCAGCAGTAGGTATTAGTATTTCAAAACAGTTTAGTTTCAGAAACAGCAGCACTTATAAACTGCTGCAGTAAGTATTTTAGTATTTCAAAGCCTAGTTTAATTTCAGAAACAGCAGCACTTATAAACTGCTGTAATAGGTGTTTACTTATTTCAGAACTTAGTTATATTTCAGAAATGATAGCATTTAGCAAATACTATCTTTAACCACAACATTTAGTAAATGCTACCAATAAAATTTCAGATTTTATTATAACATTTCAGAAACATTAAGACTTCAATATTAAGCCATTTTAACTTATAAAACCATATCTTACGTTTCCACAATATTCATTTGGATATCACTTAACTTAGGATTTAAATAAAATAACTATTTGTACCAAAAATGGGCACAACACTCTTCGGGAGTTATTTGAAGAGATAAAATGAAGATTATAAATGTAAAACAGAGGTTATCTAACAAAAACTCCAACAAACAGAAATGTAAAATGCACAGACAAGCAATTTAGAGTGGTTCGGCGTATGGCCTACGTCCACTATGAAGTTTTGATGATTTTATTGATTCTCTTTCAATGATTACAAGCGGTTACAGCAATGAACAGCGGATTACAGATTAGAATTCGAAATTGACAGCAAAAGTAGGATGCAAATCTCAATCCGGCAGAGTATGGACGCTTTAGAGAAAAAAGATCCTTTTTCTATTGATTCTGGGGCTCTATTTATAGGCGTAGGAGGCTCAAATCTCGCTCAAACTCCGGGAGACTTGGTCTGGCACGTGAGGGGACCCACTCGACCAACCTCAGAAAGTTTCGAGTCGATCTGTGATCGATATGAAGTCATTTCGTATCGATCAAGATGATCTCCAATTGAGCTCAAATTTGGTGGACATGATCCTCAGTATGTATGCAAGCTTCCCTGAAAATATCATTGGATTTGGATCAGTGGATTGGAAGATATGGTCGATACGAACTAAGATTTCTCGAAGGCTGTCTGGTTCGTCTCCAAGATTTCGACTCCATCACCTCGTGTCAATGACCGCGCGTGTTCTCAAGATGATGTGGCGCGTGCGCTTCGCTTCGATCCGGCCTTTACTCCGTACTGACCGCTTCGACTCCATATATTTCGCCCTGTTTACTTCGATGGATGACACTTTATCCTAGTTGGTTGACCCGTTGGATATGAACAAGTCATGGGTCACGGGTTCGAAGCAAGGCTCTCTGGTGGATACGAAATGGACATGGACTGATGGATACGAAGTTGACGCGGGGCGATCGTTACGAAGCAGACATTTCTCTGATGGGTTCGAACGAGCCCCTCTGGCTAGAGATTGATCGATGCGGAGTTCATTAACACGTGGACCTGGTCACTCTGATCGATACGAAACAGATGGATACGAAGCGAGGACTATTGAAGGGCATGAAGTCCATCAATACGAACTCGATGGATCTGAAACATGACTAACTCCACCGCTACGAACCACTGCTCCGGATGGATACGAAATAGGGCCTTCTGGTGGATACGAAAACACGCTTCTCTTTCCAACTTTGTATCCATCACAACTTGAGCTTATGAACTTGGATTGACTTGAAAATTGGAACGTTGGTTCACCTTGCTCTCCTAGTCATGTCCTATCCATTGTAGCTTGATCCGGATTCGGACAAAATTCAGCGATATCCATGACAAGCCATACTTGTTCTCTAGTTGGTTCCTTGGTGTCCTGGCCTTGCCAAAAGGCGGGATAACATTTGCCCCCTAAAGTACGTCTTGTGAAAACATGACGTGCTTTGAAAAGCTGTAAGTTTGTGACTCGTCGTTAGTCTAGGTCGTCGTTGAATCTCGCACCGATTTTCTCTCGAATCGATTCGAAATTCGTGTTGAAACGATGTCTGGTGACCGCCTTGAGTCAACCACTTGTGTTGGTCCTCTTATGAATCGTCGTTTGAAAGCTGGAAAGCTTTTCTTCGTATCGATGCGGGTAGACTTGATGGACACGAGATGATAATTCGTACTGAGTGACACAATTTGGGTTGGATTCTGATTCGCATCCATGATCTTTGATGGATACGAAATCATTATTCGTATTGATAGATTCTGATAGATACGATTATCGTGTTCATATCGGCAGATATGTCCTACTGTGAATCGATGTTAAAAGTTGGAAAACCTTTCTTCGTATCGATGCAGGCTGACTCGATGGATACGAAATGATTATTCGTATTGAGTGATTATAACAGGTATGAATTCTGTGATTGTATCGATAAGTCTGCTTCGATGAGGGCGCATGCTTCGAATCGATGGGGTCCATTATCTTCAGGTAGCTTCTATGCGCATCTCGAATCGAGGATGTCTGGTGGGTTCGAAACGGACCTTCGCCTCGACGCGACATTTGACTGGTTGCGACCGGTCAGGTTGACTGGGAGCCGAATCGACTCGGTTCCACCCTGGACTCCATATAAATACCTGGGACTTAGCCCATTTATCACTTTTTCACTTTCTGCTTTTACTGTTGCCTTTAGCCTCTTGCGATCGATTCGGGAAGAGATAACAACTCCACACTTTCGATTCGATCAAATTCGTTCCTCCAGATCTTCGAATCCAAGCTTCAAACTAGGTAGGCAACCGCGAATCTAAATGATAACGTTGCCATGGATCCATTCTTTCTCCATCAATCTCCTCTTCTGGCGACTGGTAAAACCAGATCTGGCCCGAAGATGTGATGGCCATGGCGTTTTTCGGCAGGTTGGAGAAGAAAGAGTGGAAGAGGCGATTTCGAATCGACATGGGAGTCATGCTCGAATTGATAAAACCGATGGTGTTTTTCCTGGGGTTCGTATCGGTTAGCAGGAGGTTTTGATGTGGAGACGATGCATTTTTCGTATCGATGGTTGTGGAGATGGGTCGTATCGACATGGAGTAGCTGACAACAAGCCAATGATTACTTTGGAGTCCTTAGCTTTTGGATCGATACGAAGTCTGCCCCTACGATCGATGCAAAAAGTATCGATTTGAGCGCTATCGATGCAAAGCTAAGCCCCTACCGATCGATTCGAACCTAGGTCACTAACGATCGCTACGGAGGCGTACCTATTGCGATCGATACAAACCAGATTCCCAACGATCGATACGAAAGCGGACATACTGCGATCGATACGAACCAGACTGCCAATGATCGATTCGAAACATAACTCTTGGCATCGATTCGAAACCTTCCTTTGATGGATACGAAATCCTAAGCACTTGAGAACACGATTCCGACGAACTTCATTCCTGTATATCTGGATTTAACAATTAAACTACACACTTGATTCCTACGAGCTTCCGTATTGCATAACCGAACTTGATTATAACACTGCACATCTGATTTCCCTTTGAAGCTCGTAGATGGAACCGTAACTCAACAAAGTATAATGGACCTTTAACTTGGATCGAACGACAGTTTCTGGAAGGCGCGGTCGTGACGGTCAGCGATGACGGTCATTTCCGGTCTGACTCCCAAAGTTTTGTCGTTTGCATATTTTCTTTAATTCCGCAGAATTTGCTCAAGTCATGTACAACACTTGTACTGCACAACACATTCACACACTTTACACTGGGGAATGCACGGGCAGTTTATCGTCTAACGATGATTTCTCATGAGTTAGCTATTTATGGAACCATCAAGTCCGCAGCAGCAAGAAACTCAGAATCTTATCCCTCCCAGACTTGAGATTCCGGACATCGAGGCCGAAGCTATTGGTCCAGCTCCGGATGAATTGCCCGATGCGTCCTTCATTAATAGTCCACCTGACTCTGTCCCTTCCAACATCTCTGAAGATATGCTAGGGAGAATATGCTTGAGGCATGGCTTATCGTTGGACGACGTAATGTTGCCTGGACCGGACGACAGACCACATAATCCCCCGGAGGGGTATACTGCCTTTAATCGACATGCATGTGCAGCCGGTACACTTCCTCCGTTCAACGATTATATAAGAGAGGTGTTGGCTTACCTAGATATTGCTCCGTCTCAGCTACATCCGAATGGATATGCTTCAATCAATGGCCTGTTCATCGCATTTATGGAATACCTCTACCGGCCTCCCCGCCCGACCGAGATAAGATACCTCTTCAACTTCAAAAGTCGAACTGACAGCCCATCTTTTACATTCTTGGAGTCTGTAAGAACCTGCCAAGTTGTCACGGGGTCATGGACTAGGCTGAGCTACTTCAAGTCAGAGTGGTTCTATGTCCGATGTCCGCCGGGGTTTGCCAGAAGATGGCTGTTTAGACGTAAGCATTGTCTTTTTCCCAAGTAATTGACGGGGCAATTTTTGAATGAAACTAAACTCATATCTCCTATTCTCTTTCTTTCAGCAATAATCCAGCGACCTGAAGGCGGCTACTATAAAGAGATAGTTCGTGTCCTTCAAGAAATCCCTAGCGAAGAAAGGAATATCGAGTTGCTACTGACGGACCAGAACCTTAGAGTTCTTGGGTTGATCGGGCGGAGGCAGAGCATAAGGCTCGATGGTGCATTAAAGATCGTCTCCAGAGAAGAGGTCAAGCGGAAGAAACCCAGGGTTGTGATAATTGAGGAACCCGATTCCGAGAGAACTCATACCGACGAGGAACCGTTGGTCGGACCCGCTAATGCAACCCCGGATTCCGATGCAAAGAGGAAAGGCAAAGTAGTGGCCTCAAAACAGCCTAAGTCCGGGAGGCGGAAGTCTGTGGTTCTACACCATCCTCTGCCAGGAGTTAGGATTACGGAAGCACCCTCCCTGCCAGCTGAAAATCAATTCGAAGGGCCTGCTGACCTTCCAATCTCGGACATCGAGCCCGAGCAACACGACGTTGAATTGGGTGGACCGTGACATATCGTCGATGTTAGCGAGTCTCTTCCTGCCAGTGCGATTGACACTTCTGGTTGGTCCGGGGGTTACACATTCACACACTCTTCACGGCACAACACATTTTCCTAACCATAAACAACATATTGCAAACGGCTACTGATTTTTCGTGGTTTTCTTTTCAGGTACGATGTCTGGGAAAAGTTCTATGCTTGGTAGTTTGCGCAACAAGCGCCGTTATCATGAGCCACGTAGGAGAGAGGGTGAGAGGGATTACGATTCAGGACACTCTGGTCAGGAAAAGTCTGACAGAGACAGGGGATACGTTCACCGATCCCGATCTCGCTCTCCTCCTCCCAGGACCTCCGCACCTCCTACGGTAGCAGTTGTTCGTCCTCCTGAAACTTCACTGCCTAGGCCACCTTCTCAAGCTCCGAGGCCCGATCAACCGCGCAGGACTGAAATAGCCACCTCCTCGGCTACCACACCGGTCCCGACTGATGCGTCCAATGAAGGAGCGCTTAAATTGGCACAGATGAGGAAGGAATTTCCCGACATCTGCTTTGATGGTTATGTCTTTCCTCCACATTTGAGGAGAATTCCGCCAACCGCTGAAACCACTATCCATGATTATGTTGCAGACATCTTTTTCCAATACAGGGAATGGGGACGGGCCGCGAGGAAAGCGTCCAAAGTGGCATTCGATCGGGGCGTCACCATTGAGAAGCTTGAGAAGGAGTTGGGTCACAATGACCGAATCATAAAAGCGCTCAACGCGGAGGCTGAGTCTTCTCGTAAATCTGAGATGGAGGCCCTAAAAAAGGTTGATGAAGTAAATGCTGCCATGACCAGGATGAAGCAAGAGCATTATACCGCCATCGAGGACATGGGTCATAGGAACACCACCATTACCGCCGAGAGGGATGCCGCTCTTAAGGAGCTTAATGAGCTGAAATCAAAGTTCTCCGAGATGGCGAAAGAGAAAGACGCAGCCAATGTCTCTGCACATGAGGCCTGTGATCAGGCAGTGACGCTCCGAAGGGAGAAGGAAGCGGCTATGCAACAAGCTTGTGAAGCTGAGGCTGGGGTTGACGAGAAGGTACGGCAGGCGGAGGCCAGGATTGAGGCCGAGGTAGAAGAGCTACTCATCACTTACAATGCCAATGTGCTAAGGCACCGTGATTTGACATGGCTTGACGATTACCCCACGCATCTCTATAACGCCTGGAACTTACTGGTTGATGAGGAGAAGTCTGGGCACCCTGATGAAGCCCTTGATGAATTCGAGCTGGAGAACCGCATCCTCAATGATGACGAAAAGAAGGTTCTCCATGACTTCCTACGATAAGGAGAGGCTTGGTGCCCAGACTCAGGACGTCGGAGAAAGCTCTGGTGCGGAGCACCATGTTACGAGTTCTGAGATAATCGTGTCATCTCAATCTGAGCCAACTCCTATGATCGACTCCCAGCCTATTCCGGCATATGACCCAGACCGACCGCATCTATCTCCTATTAAGGAGCATCCTTCCGAAGTTGTTCAGACAACTCCGAGCCAAACCGAGGAAGGTACTCTGAACTAACTTTTTGTATACTTGGATTGGAGGGTCTGTGTCGAATTGTACATTAATGACATGTTCTTTTTCTTTGATCAGTGACGGAAGTTGCACCAGCTGCGCCTTTCACCGCCCAAGAACCAGGCCAAGTGCCAGAAGCCATCATTTCTGAGGCGACTTCCATCGCGGCAATGGTACCAGTCGGAGTAACGCAGGGGAGCTCACTTTCTTTCGATGAACAGATGATAAACGAGCTCCTCGGCCGTCAGAGTGATCCTTTTGCGGACCTGCCGTTTGGCCTGGGTGGATTCTCGTCTACTTCTGACACTTCAACTCAGACTATCACAACCCATAGCGAGGCCAGAGCACAACGGGAAGCGGCGATGTTGGCCGAGATTAATGCCGAGATGGCGGCCGCGGCGCGTGGCGGCAGCGTAGATGGCGGAGCATCAACACAGTGCCCCACTCCTCTTATGATTGTGTCTCCTGGGGGCACGCTTATTGATACCAATGTACCAGTCCCTCCTCCGGCTGTGGAGTCTGTTCCTCCAACTCCTCCTGTGGGAAGCATTCCCATAGAGTCCAGCTCGGACGAGGACGTCGACATTATGCCTTCACCCGAGGGGAGCCTGCCTAAGGAGAAAGGTTCCAAGCGAAAGGGTACTGGTGGTTCCAGTAGCTCCTCGAGGAAGAAGAAGTTGAGGAAGCAGAAGGATTAGACACTCCTTTTAGGCATACTTTTCTTTTTTGGTAGTCAGGTATTTTGTAACTTTTCTTTGTTCCCTTTTGTAGGCCGTGTTTAGATGCGGGTCCGGCCCCTGCAAGTAGGAGTACTTTGGAAAGGCTCATGTATGAACCGTAGCTTTTGATTTAGTTGAAAATAAAATTTTGTCTTCTAGTTTCAGCTTATGTTCCTTTCTATGCTTGAATATTGCAGTGTTCGAACTTTGGTCCGGTGTACTTGCATTATCTTATTGTTTCAAGAATAGCTCATTTTACTTGTTAAGTATGGAAATTTCGGACTTGAGTTGTGATAGGGGATCGCATCGGAGCTGAGCATCGCATAGTTTCGGGTAATGATTAACATTTGCCTCTGCCCCCAGTTCCAGGGTTAAGTTGTGATGATCAGCTTGTGATTGCATCAAGCGAGGACCGAGTGGTCGAACTACACTTGTTCTCTTATGAATCGTTTCATCCACACTCCGGGGATATATGTCATCTCGTAAGCGGTTGTTCGCACTCTGGGAACACGGAGTTGACTGATGTTTGTACTCCGTCTTGCACTCTGGGAGCACGGAGTTGGTCGTTTATACTCCGGTTCGCACTCTGGGAACACAGAGTTAGTTGTTTATACTCCGTTTCGCACTTTGGGAGTACAGAGTTGAGTGTTTATACTCCGTCTCGCACTCTGGGAGCATAGAGTTGAATGTTTATACTCCGCTTTGCACTTTGGGAATGCAGAGTTGGATGTTTATACTTCGCTTCGCACTCTGGGAATGCGGAGTTGGTTGTTTTATACTCCGTCTTGCACTTTGGGAACACGGAGTTGAATGTTTATACTCCGTCTCGCACTCTGGGAGCGCGGAGTTGAATGTTTATACTCCGTCTCGCACTCTGGGAGCGCGGAGTTGAGTGTTTATACTCCGTCTCGCACTCTGGGAGCGCAGAGTCGAATGTTTATACTCCGCTTCGCACTCTGGGAATACGGAGTCGAATGTTTATACTCCGCTTCGCACTTTAGGAATACGAAGTCGATTGCAGCATTGTCGTGTGTCAAATCCATCAATATTGGTGTAATGGCTTGCCCCCGAGCTCGGATTTCACTTAGTGAGTGGCCGATCATATCGCAGCCACTCTCCATTTGAATAAGCCCCATAGCGTGATGGGATTTAGCTCTTCGTGCATCGTGATGTCGTATATCATACTTAATGAATCACAGCTCTGGCTCGAAGAAATGGCATTTTATTGCTGAAATAAGAAAATGCGGCAAATTCAGTTGCCTTATTACAAAATTCAAATTTCGAAATGCAGAAACAAATTGCTAAATAGATTGAAATAAATAAAGCCTGTCATATGTAATAGCGACGGAGACTTTCGCTGTTCCAAGCCCTCGGCAAATCGAGACCGTCAACGGTCGACAGCTTGAACGTGCCATCTCCGAGTCTTTGTGTAATCACATACGGCGCTCCCCAGTTCGGCTTCATGTGTGAAGGAATGGGGTAGACTCTCTTGAGCACGAGGTCGCCGAGTTCAAAGGTTCGAGGTCGAACTTTGGTGTTGTATAGTTGGGCGACCCGACTTCGATGTGCGGCTGCTCTCAGATCAGCCTCTTCCCGTTTTTCATCCAATAGATCCAAAGATTCGGCCAGAAGTATAGCGTTCGTTTTCGGATCATAGTAAGTCACGCGATGAGAAAACACTTCCGTTTCGATCGGAATAACAGCCTCTGAGCCATAAGATAGGGAAAACGGAGTGTGCCCGGTCGCGGTTTTGTGAGTCGTTCGATAGGCCCATAACGCCATAGGAAGTTCGTCGACCCACTTGCCCCCAGCCTTTTCCAATCGTTTCTTCAGGATTGAATTTATAACTTTATTGACAGCTTCAACCTGTCCATTTGCTTGGGGGTGTGCGACAGCCGAGAACTTTTTGTGGATATGAAACCGTTGACAGAAATTTTTGAATTCCGCACTCTCGAATTGGGCTCCGTTATCAGTGATGATGGTATGCGGGAGTCCAAATCGACAGATGATGTTGCGAACCACGAAGTTTATCACTTTCTTTGTCGTAATGGTTGCAAGGGCTTCAGCCTCAGCCCACTTTGTGAAGTAGTCAACGACAACGATGGCGTATTTCGCACCGCCTTTTGCCAAAGGTAAAGCGCCGATGATATCGATGCCCCACATTGCGAATGGCCAGGGACTGACCATTTGGGTTATTTCAGTAGGCGGAGCTCTTGGAATTCGGGCATGTATCTGGCATTTATCGCACTTCCGGGCGTAGTTCGCCGCATCTCGGTTCACTATCGGCCAGTAGTACCCGTATCGGAATATCTTCTTAGCGAGAGCTTGTCCTCCAGTATGATCGCCACACTCTACTTCGTGTACGTCATGTAACACTCGTTTGATTTCCTCGTGGGCGATACATCTGAGGAGAGGAACGGAATAACCTCTCCTGTACATGACTCCGTTTTGGATGACGAACCGCGAAGCTTTCCGCTGGACTTGTCTCTCCTAATTTCTAGGTTCAGGCAACGTCCCATTCTCAATGTAATTCCGATACGGAGTCATCCAAGATTCTCTACTGGGAGCGGTTTCATATACAGAGTTCATTTCTATCTGATCGATGCTCGGGGAGATCAAAGTTTCAACAGGGACAAGTCCCATTTGCTGCGCTTCACCTGTGCTGGCTAACTTTGCCAGTGAATCGGCTTTCTGATTGTGCTCCCGAGGCACATAATTGATGGCATAATAATCAAACTGGTTTAGTATTTCCTGAACTCGGGCCAGGTAAGCAGCCAGTCTTCGGTCTCTTGCCTAATATTCTCCTCGTACTTGACATACCACTAACTGTGAATCGCAATAAATTTCCACCGTGATAATTCTGAAGTCTCTGGCAAGTTTTAGGCCGGTTAGGAGGGCTTCATATTCAGCTTCATTGTTAGTTGCACGAAAGTCGAACTTCAAAGCATAACATATGGATCGGCCCTCGGGAGTCTCAAGTACAACCCCAGCGCCCGAACACCGGTCATTTGACGCACCGTCAGTATACAGCTTCCAGACGTATTCGGGGTATTCACTGGTCTCGGGCAAGTTTTCTGGAACGGTGAATTCAGCTATGAAATCTGCCAGGACTTGTCCTTGAATGGCTCTCCGCGGGGCGTATGCGATATCAAATTGGCTTAGCTCAATGTTCCACTTGAGTAACCTACCGGACGTCTCAGGCCGTGTGAGGACCTGTCGTAACGACTGGTCGGTGTACACAGTAAGCGGATGAGCTTGGAAGTAAGGGTGGAGCTTTCTTGAGGCAATGACCAAGCAATAGGCCAGTTTCTCACGTCTCGGATAATTTCTTTCAGTTCCTGTTAGCCGCTTACTAACATACTAGACCGAGTTTTGCACTTTGTCTTCTTCCCGAACTAGGGCAGCACTAATCGCATGTTCTGATACTTCCAGGTAGAGATATAGTTGCTCGTGGTCAACTGGTTTTGACAAGATCGGAGGTGTGGAGAGATGTTGAACTAGTGATCGGAACGCGCCTTCACACTCCGTGGTCCATTCAAAGTTTCATTTTCCCTTCCGAATCAGGTCGAAGAAAGGAATGCATTTATCGGTGGACTTTGAAATGAACCTGCTCAATGCTGTGACCTTTCCGTTGAGACTCTGGACTTGCTTTATGGTTCTAAGGGTTTGCAAATTTCTTATAGCCCAGATCTTCTCAGGATTCGCTTCTATCCCCCGAGCATTGACGATGAACTCAAGGAATTTTCCAGATGCAACGCCGAAGTGACACTTGAGCGGGTTGAGCTTCATTCCGTATTCCCGGAGGATGCTGAACATTGAATTCAAATCTCTGACGTGGTCTGTGGAGAATCGGGACTTCACCAGCATGTCATCCACGTAAACCTCCATGGTCTTCCCGATCTGATCGACGAACATCCGGTTGACTAAGCGTTGGTATGTTGCTCCAGCGTTCTTTAGACCAAACGCATGACTTTGTAACAATAGAGTCCCAGATCGGTCACGAAGCTGGTATGTTCATGATCAGACAAATGCATGGGTATTTGATTGTAGCCGAAATAAGCATCCATAAAGGATAGCAGCTCATGTCCGGCCGTTGAATCTACGAGCTGATCAATCCGTGGAAGTGGGAAGCTGTCTTTTGGACAGGCCTTGTTTAGGTCAGAGTAATCAACGCAGGTTCTCCACTTTCCGTTAGGTTTTCGGACCAGCACGGGGTTAGATACCCATTCTGGATACAGGGCATCTCGAATAAACCCATTCGATTGTAGTTTGTCGACTTCCTCCTTAAGGGCGGCAGATCTCTCTGGATCCATACCGCGCCTTTTTTGCTTTACTGGGACATGTCGCGGATCTATATTCAGGGAGTGACTTGCAATGCTCGGCGAGATTCCGCACATGTCAGAGTGTATCCAGGCGAAGACGTCGAGATTCGCCCGAAGAAACTCGACCAATTCCTGCTGTGTCTGTTGGTTCAACTGAGACCCGACTTTCAGCATCTTTGAATCATCATCCTCACTGATTGGGACGTCCACAGTCAGTTCGGCTGGAGAAGCTTGACTCTCCGTAGATTCGTCTCTATCCTCGTTGTCCCTAGGGTCCAGGTCTTTCAGGAATTGGTCGTGGTGCCCGGGCCGAGGCCCAGGCATCAATTGTCAATTATCAATGGAACGGACGCAGAGAGATTCTTCTACGCCCTTTCCCTTCTCTTTGCGTTGCGCCCCGCGCAGCTCAGCAACATAACAGGCCCTTCCCGTGGCATGATCTCCTTGAACAACTCCAATCCCATGATCGGTGGGGAACTTCAGAGTTAAGCACCATGGGGCGATGGACGCCCTGAATTCGGCTAGGGCCGGTCGGCCCAAAAATGCGTTATAAGGTGAATCAATCTCCAAGACTACAAACTGTAGCATCCGGACCCTCCGGTGTTCTCCAACGCCTAACTCAACTGGGAGTTCAGTTATTCCGATGGGTATCGTGGCACTTCCGTTGAAACCGTGGATTCTGGATAAACAGGGTTTCAAATCCTTTGTCTCCATTTTCATTAAGTCGTAAGCCCGTTTAAGCAAGATATTCACAGAGCTTCCACTGTCAACCAGGATCCTCTTCATCCAAGCAGGACCTACCTGGGCAGATATGACTAGTGGGTCGATTGTAGGGGCTTCGACCTTATCGGCGTCTCGGCTCCTAAACACGATATCATCAGATATTATCTTTTGTTGTTTCACCGGGGTTCCGTCTTCGCAATTACTACAACATTCGAAGTCCGCATGCTTGATAGAACTAGCATACGACTCCATTTCCCCCCAGCTTCTGTCTGCTGGATGGGGACCACCACTTATTATGTTAATAACCAATCTCCCGCCCGCACGGGCGGGTTCCTCCTCTCTTTCTTGATTTTGTGAATGATTTTGATTCGAAGGGCCCGCTCTGCCAGACTGCGGCGCCCGTACAAACTGATCTAGCTTCCTCTCTCTAATCAACTTCTCGATGAGGTCCTGCAAATGTCGACACTCATTGGTATTGTGACCGTAGCTTTCATGGAATCTACAGAACTTTCCTGTTTGAACCTGTCTATCCGATGAGGGCTTCGGAGCAGGTTTCTTATACTGTACAGTGTTACAAGTCTGTAAGTATACGTTTTCCAAAGACGTGTTTAACGGCATATAACTGTCAAACATCTGAGCTCTACGTCGCGGAGCTCGGTTCTCATCTCTCTTCTTATTCTGGCCATTGTTTCCTCTCTGCTGGGTTTGCTTGTTTTGTATATTCAGTTGAACTTTCCCGGAACTCTCACCGGACTGTTTAACTGCTACATTGCTCTGTATTCCCTCGATGCTGGGCCTCGCATCGTCCTGCTTCCTAGACTCTTTTGCGTCCTCTTGCCTCAAGAATTGAGCGGCCTTGGAGTAAAAACGGTCCAACGATGCGGGCGGTTTTCCAGCTAGCCAGTTCCCGAATTCAGAATCAGGATCAATCCCCTTGGTCAGAGCCATTAAGATTGAATTATCGTTAGGATTTGTGATCTCAATGCATGCTGCGTGGAACCTCTCCAGGTAACGCCTGAGCATTTCTCCATGAGCTTGAGTGACGCTGGACAGGGTATTAACATCTTTTGGCCTGGCAACATGCATACGGAATTGTTCTACAAACCTTTTGGCCAATTGATCGAACGAAGAAATTGATCTAGGTGGTAGGCGTGTAAACCACATTGTCGCGATTCCCCCCAAAGAGATGGGGAAACTTCGACACTTCACGGCATCGTCGGCCCTTGCAGCGCTCATCGACCATTCATATTTCAAAATATGCTGGTTTGGGTCACTATTTCCCTCATACATCGGGAGAGTTGGCATTCTGAATCGCCTAGGGGGTTCAGCGTGTAACACTTCGTCTGTAAAAGGGGTATGACTACGAGAAATCCCCCAATCATCATTAGTGAGCCCCTGACTCTCGCGTATCATCTGACGTATCATGGTTGATATATCCGACACTGGAAGATTCTGAGTATGATGAGCTAAGGCGTGGTCGGGTTCCACGGTGCGAGTCTGGATCGGGCGCTGTCGACGATCCGTATCTCGCCTCCTTGGCTCAGCGTCTTCTGGGACATATGGTTCAGGAGTATGTCCACGCTGTTGATTGACCGCATCTGATTCATTTCGGGTATCGACCCTTGTTTCTGCTGCGGCGGTTGTGGCGCGGTTATCCGTGGTGTACTGTGGGGCAGTGGCTCCTCGTGTCGAGGGTACCGTTTGGAAGCTGGTCGATGGTCCTACCCTCAGTTGCCCAACAGTTAAGGCGGGTTGATATTCAGCAGCTTGAGCGCGACTCCCCTCTAACCGAGGACGGGTAGTCCGGTGGTGATAGTCAGACGAAGCTGAGCTTTCGGTAGATGCTCTAGAGGCATCATCTCTTCTGGGCCTTCTGTGGCCCCGGCGGTTTAGCTGGTTGGTCAGCTCGATATTGGCGTGCAATTGTTCCGCCAACTGCTGACGGCTTTGGTTCAGCTCCTGGAGCAATACTTGAAACTCCTGTCGGGTGACTAGCCCCGTCGAATCCGAGTGAGCGGTATTGTCTTGATTAGAAGAAGGCTGCTGTGTGGGATTCTGCCTATCTCGGCCTTCTTGCTCTGTAGCGGTAGCGCTAGTTCTTGTGCTGACCATTCTCGGTGGCGGAGTCCTCTCCTAGATTTTGAGCAAATCTGAATAGAATGGAAGGATTCCGGACTGGATATCTGGATCTTCCTCTTGGATTTGTGCAATCCGGTATCGATGGCAGATCCAAAGAGCAGGAGAAAAAACTGGTTTTCTCGGTGAAAGCACCAAAGTGTTTGTACCAAAAATGGGCACAACACTCTTTGGGAGTTATTTGAAGAGATAAAATGAAGATTATAAATGTAAAACAGAGGTTATCTAACAAAAACTCCAACAAACAGAAATGTAAAATGCACAGACAAGCAATTTAGAGTGGTTCGGCGTATGGCCTACGTCCACTATGAAGTTTTAATGATTTTATTGATTCTCTTTCAATGATTACAAGCGGTTACAGCAATGAACAACGGATTACAGATTAGAATTCGAAATTGACAGCAAAAGTAGGATGCAAATCTCAATCTGGCAAAGTCTGGACGCTTCAGAGAAAAAAGATCCTTTTTCTGTTGATTCTGGGGCTCTATTTATAGGCGTAGGAGGCTCAAATCTCGCTCAAACTCCGGGAGACTTGGTCTGGCACGTGAGGGGACCCACTCGACCAACCTCAGAAAGTTTCGAGTCGATCTGTGATCGATATGAATTCATTTCGTATCGATCAAGATGATCTCCAATTGAGCTCAAATTTGGTGGACATGATCCTCAGTATGTATGCAAGCTTCCCTGAAAATATCATTGGATTTGGATCAGTGGATTGGAAGATATGGTCGATACGAACTGAGATTTCTCGAAGGCTGTCTGGTTCGTCTCCATGATTTCGACTCCATCACCTCGTGTCACTGACCGCGCGTGTTCTCAAGATGATGTGGCGCGTGCGCTTCGCTTCGATCCGGCCTTCACTCCGTACTGACCGCTTCAACTCCATATATTTCGCCCTGTTTACTTCGATGGATGACACGTCATCCTAGTTGGTTGACCCGTTGGATATGAACAAGTCATGGGTCACGGGTACGAAGCAAGGCTCTCTGGTGGATACGAAATGGACATGGACTGATGGATACGAAGTTGACGCGGGGCGATCGTTACGAAGCAGACATTTCTCTGATGGGTTCGAACGAGCCCCTCTGGCTGGAGATTGATCGATGCGGAGTTCACTAACACGTGGACCTGGTCACTCTGATCGATACGAAACAGATGGATATGAAGCGAGGACTATTGAAGGGCACGAAGTCCATCGATACGAACTCGATGGATCCGAAACATGACTGACTCCACCGCTACGAACCACTGCTCCGGATGGATACGAAATAGGGCCTTCTGGTGGATACGAAAACACGCTTCTCTTTCCAACTTTGTATCCATCACAACTTGAGCTTATGAACTTGGATTGACTTGAAAATTGGAACGTTGGTTCACCTTGCTCTCCTAGTCATGTCCTATCCATTGTAGCTTGATCCGAATTCAGACAAAATTCAGCGATATCCATGACAAGCCATACTTGTTCTCTAGTTGGTTCCTTGGTGTCCTGGCCTTGCCAAAAGGCGGGATAACAATAACCTTTTAATAATTAAATATCCAATTAAATTATAATTCATTTATTAAGTCAAATTTTCATTATTTTACTTAACTTTTTATTTTAACACATAACTTAACACTTTATTTAAAATACTCATTTCATAAACAAAATATTCTTTTCATAAGTCAAACTTCATATTTCCAATTACAACCAAATTTCCATTATAAAGTTAAGTCATAATTTAAGATACCTTTTACCATTTTAAATCATAATTATTTATTTTACAAAACATATCTATTTCATAAAATAAAATCTATTAAAATCACTAGGTTAGATTTAAAATTCCATATCAAATCAAATTTAATTATTAAATTAATTATCATCACTGAAGATCTTTAAATCCAATTTAAAACCAATATATCTTCAAAATTCAAGTAAAACCACTTATTGACTTATAAAATTTTAACTTATAGAAAACCAATGTATCTTTATATTGTAATTCATTAAACCACAATTTAAGTTAAAATTTCATAAAATAAAATTCAAAATACTTAATAATCTTTAGGAAAATATTATTTAAAACTTATCCATGGGTCTGTATAATATTTTCTAACCTAGGTCAAGTGATACATATATGTATCATTTCAATCCGTAATTTAAAAGGAAAAATCCGGGTTCTATCATTTCAAACCCGCAACCCCAAGTCAAATAAAATACATATAAAATCACTCGAGCCTATCATTTCAGCTCATAATCATTTTTCCTTATTCTAAAGTCCGTTCGGGTATGTATCATTTCAACCCATAGTGTAACAACCCTAGATTTTTGCATATATTTTAAATTTGACTTTATTTTATTTTGAAATTATTTTTAAACTTGTTATATTTTCAATATTTCATTTTAAATATAAATCTTGATTATTATGTGAATTATAATTTCAAACTTGTATAAATTGGATATTTTACTTAAAAGTGAATTTCTGTTCAAACTGGTCAAACTTTGACTTTTAAATATTTAAATTCTTAAATTTTATCTTCTATTATGAAAATAGATTTACTAACATGAATACTGCTTTTCGTTTCGTTGAAAACATATTTAAATTGTAAAAGTTATACATTTTTCAATATGGTGTGTAAACTGATTTATTAAGTAATTTTGCTTATTTTAAATTATATAAATTTTATTTTCTTTGTCATATTTTATTTTAGTATGTGTTAATATGTTATTTTATGTATATTTTTGTCTTTATTATTCTTAAAAGTAATAATGTAATTTTTCTAAACTTCATTTGAATTTATTTCAATTTTCAAGCCTAGTTTCCATTTTTCTGTTATTTTCTTCAATTAAATTTTATTTAATTAAAATTTATTTATTTATTTTTATGAATTCATTTTTATTTTGTGTTCTTATCTTTATTTATAAATATTTTTCAAGTTTATAAATTTTTTCCAAAGTTCATTGGATTTATTGTCATATTTTCAAGGCTAGTTGCAAATGTTTGCTGTTTTATTTAATTAAATTATATATAATTAAAATTTATTTATTTATTTTTGTTTATTTACTAAATTTTCGTATTTTATCTGACTTTATATATCTATTTCAGTTATATAAAATTTAAAAAGAAAATAGTGGAAATTTGAAAGATTTTAAACTTCCAAAGTCTCTTTGCATTTCCGACCTTTCACTTTCTCAACTCCTCTCTTAATTGATTTTTGGCCGTACCTTTCCTACTTTATTTCTGCTGCATTCTTCATTTTTTTCACGAGAAAAACATTCCTCAAAACCACAAAAAAAAAAATCACGGCTCCATTGTGTTCAAGGTTTGGTAAAAATTATCATCTTCTTCCTTTGTTTTTATGACTTCTCTTATTGAAATTTCGCATATGCTCTCTACTTCATAGCTTTGTTCCTCCTCCTCCAAGCTTTGGCCGACCACCACCACCCCTTCCTCTGACCATCACCCACCCTAGTACCCCTCCTCCCCAGGCCGAACAAACCCAAGGCCAAGATCTACACAAAAATTCAATAAAACTATCACAACCCATCACCTATTGTTGAAACCAATCCTAGTTTGTCATCTCCACCTTCTACCACCATTAGCCGCCACAACCTCCACCACCACCACCTTTGGCCTGACCTCCACCCTCTTCCATGTCACCCACCACCTCGTGGAGCCACTGGCCGTTACCCATGACCTCTGGCCGAACCTATTTGTGCCAAAGATGTGAGGTTATGTTGCATTGCTTAGCCTTGAACACCTAGTTTATGCACCTAGACTTCACCACTTTGTTAACACATGCTAGGCCGACCTTTAGGAACCCAAACCAGATCCAAACCATGCCTTTAGCCATGCCATTTCAGATCCGGAGCTGAAGCATAGATGGTAGAAAGCAAGTGCAAACACTTTGGCTTGGTTTCGTGCATTCATTTCTAACACTGTTTATGTATAATTTGAGTTGAAAACTTATGTTATATATACTTGTTTTGTTTGCATGTGTGTAAGGATATTAATCTTTGTCTCTTCCAATCTCAAATCATATTCGTGTTGTCGTGCTTTCGTGCTTTCGTGCCTTTGGAAATCTTTGTTGTGTGTTTGTGGTCGTCATCTCCAGCTTAAACAAGTGAGTAATTCTCACCAGACAATGTGTACTTATATAACTAGTAAACTGACACCATTTGAATCTGTAAAATTTTAACATCCTGTTATAACTGTTATATTATGATCATATGATACTCACCCCTGTTATTACTCATGTTATATCATCAATTACTGTTCTATAATGCTATTCTATTATTTATATCAGTTTATCACACTGCAAGTTCCTTGTTAGTATAGAAATAACTATGGGTTGAAATGATACATACCCGAACGGACTTTAGAATAGGGAAAAAATCGTTATGGGCTGAAATGATAGGCCTGAATGGTTTTTATTTATTTTATTTAACTTGTTATTGCTGGTTTGAAATGATAGAACCCGGTTTTTCTTTGTAAACTGCGGATTGAAATGATACATATCTGTATCACTTGACCTAGGCTAGAAAATTTTATACAGACCCGTGGTTTATATATTTTTCTAAAATTTTTAAAAATATTTTAAAAATTTAAATATTATGATATTTTGATTTAAATTTTATTAAAATGATTTCTATAAAATATTTGTGATTTTCTACAAATTAAATAAGTGAATTAAGTAAATGGTGGAGTAGAATTTGAAATATAAGTTAATTTTGGAATTTATGATTTTGTTTATAAATGGAATTTAATGTAAAGTATGAATATATGACAAATTTTATTTAAAAGATGAATTTAATGACTTTTATTAAGTAATAATTTTTTTAAAAGTGTTAATGATTTTGTAAAAATTAAATATGAAATAAATGAATCTTTAAGTTGAAATTTTTGAAATATAACTTAAATTGGGAAATTGTGAATTTTGTTAAAAGTGAAATTTTAATTAAGTAAAATATATGGAAATAAGTTATATTTTGGAAATTTAAACTTAGTTGGTAAGTTAAGAATTTAATTAAAGAAATGAAAATTTAATTGTTATTTAATTTGATTTTTGTATTGAAATTTGACTTTATAAAATCATAGAAATAAAGGTATTTAAATGTGAAAATATATGATTTTATAAGTTAAAATGATTTATATTAAAAGTTAATTATGTGTGAAATTGTAAAATTTTTTTTGAGGAAAACGGTTGTGTAGCAGGAAACTACACAGCCGATTAGATATATATATATATATATATATAGATAATACTGGTCCGATCAACAAGCTTGATCGGTAGCAAAATCAGAACATCAAAAAAGTGTTTAGGTTACAAACATTGTGACAAATCATGAAAGAGTTTAATATACATACTTAGCCAAGTGTTGTCAGAAAAAACTGCAGTGTAGAGTAAATGCAAATCATAGAAAGAAAGAAAAGACGGTCCATCTCTTAGTTGGCGCCATGCTGGCCAGTCGGAGCAGCTGAGGATGCACTACCCACCGATTCCTCCGAGGGTGACCTTGCCGAGGGAAGGCGAAATCTGAAAGGGGCAGAGGATGAGGAGCCTGCCCAAAAAGCAAATAAATTAGAAATTTTACTGCATAAGCCGAGTCGCGAGTTGGTGGGTTTGTTGAAGACGAGGGCGTTTCTCTCTTTCCAAATGACCCAACAGAAGATAGCCAGAAGGATGTCAAGATGGTGGTTAGGTGAACTTTACAGTCAATGATCAAAGAAACCCGCGATAGTGTATATATTCCCAAGATTGTGGACGCAAACCGAAACCCAAATGTAGAGAGATAAATCGCAGTCGAAGAAAAGATGTCGGATAGATTCGGTTTCAGAGTTACAGAAGACGCAAGTTGTTTTACAGCATTGGAAATGTAATGTAAAGACATTATTACGTGTTAAGGGGAATATTGGGTCACTCCTTAATGCTATTTAAAAGTATGTTTATTTTATATTAGACATTATTATAACAGCGAATATTACTACATAGTAGATAGTTTAACGGATCCTTAAAGAATGGGCGATCCCAAGCATTCTTTAACTTACTTGTACCTTATTACAGTTCACTTGAGTTGGTTTACATTATATAAGTATATATTGTCCTGACTCGAGTGTTTTGTGTTTTGCTTTACACTCGGGTCAGCCTGAGTATTCACAGATTTGGATTCCACTTTCTGGAGATTGGAATCGCTGGAGATTATCTGCTTATCTAGTTTTATCTATCTCAGTTCTGTTGTTCTATTCAGCTTGTACTTGGTTATCATATTGAGACTTCTATTGTACTTTATTTCTTCTGTTGTATCTTATGTAACTCTGATATATTTACATAGTAGCTTCATGAACTACTATTTCTTCTACTTCCGCTGCACTTCTTACTCTGTGTCTGTGATCTGTGATTATTTATTTACTGTATATTTTGAGATTTGCCAAATTTTATTTACAACGCGGTATTTTGAGAAATTCAAGTCCGACATGTGCGGATGCGAATGGTTAAAAATATCGGGTCGTTACACATAGTTGGTTTAAGATTTAATTATCGCTTTTGATAATTGAATATTTGTTGGTTTAAGATTTAATTATCGCTTTTGATAATTAAATAATTGTTGATTTGAAATTTGATTATCGCTTTTGATAATTAAATATTTGTTGATTTAAGATTTAATTATTGCTTTTGATAATCGAATAATTATCGATTTAAAATTTGATTATCGTTTTTGATAATCGAATATTTGTTGAATTGAAATTTGATTATCGTTTTTGATAATCGAATATTTATTGAATTTGAAATTTGATTATCGTTTGTGGTAATCGAATATTTGTTGAATTTGAAATTTGATTATCATTTTTGATAATCGAATATTTGTTGAATTTGAAATATTATTATCGTTTTTGATAATCGAATATTTGTTGAATTTGAAATTTGATTATCGTTGATAATTGAATATTTGTTGGTTTGTTTTCTGACTGTCGTTTGGATAATTAGATGTTTGCTGATTTTATTGATATGAGATTTTCTAGTCTCTAATTGATTCTAGAGTATGCTGATTTTATTGAATTGCTGTTTCCTATCTATCTCTGTTGATAGTTAGAGTTTGCTGATATGAAGTTCGTGTTTTCTAGTTATTTTTTTGGATAACAAGATATTTGCAGTTTTGCAATTTGTGATTTGTGTTTCCTAATTATCTTCGCTGATAATTAGATTTTTGTTGTTTTCTAATTATCGTATCGATAATTAGACATAGCTGTTTTATGATTTTTGGTATTTTAATTATCTTGTTGATAATTGAATATTGTTGATAATTATGTTTATCCAGTTTAGCTATTTTCTGATTATCTATTGATAATTAGATTTTGTGGAGAATTTGTGAATTTCTTTTATGGAATTAAAATATTTCTTTGGTGTTTGTATTCTCGACCTTTATTTTCTAGCTTAACCAGTTTATGTTAGAAAAATAAGTGTTATTGACAACCTTAATTATGAAAATTGCGAGGACGCAATTCTTATAAGGAGGGAAGTCTGTAATAACCCGAGATGTCGCATTAATTTATAATCGTCATTAAACGATAAATCTGCTAGTTAATTGCTCATTTGAGTTATTTTTATCGGTTGAAATTCTTGGTATTAATTTGTGAATTTGTTATGCAGGCTTAAAAATTTAAATTGGCCCATGTTTTATTTTATGGCCGTGATAAATACCTTTACCCACGCCCCTTTCTTTCACTTTTCTATGGCAAACCCTAAATAACATATCGTTCGAAAAGAAAAAAAAATGGTGGCTCGTCTTCGTCCCTCTTTTCAAAATTAGGGCATCGGGAATGATCGAAGTCGCCGATTCCAGTAGTTTCGATCGAGTTAAATCCTGACGTCGTCAATCGATTGTCCGTTGGTAATTCGTTTGGCTTCGAGAAAAGGTGAGTTCTACTCACATCTATTTCACTCGAACTCTGTGGTTTTCGTTCATTTCTGGTTAACTTCGATCGATTGGTTTTGGGGTTCTTTTCAAATCAGTGCTATGCTCGCGTTCGATTTTTGTGTTAATACTTGGGTTTTGAAATCACTAGGCTTCGGCCATTCGATTTGTCTAGGTGATTGGTGACTTTTCTGACTTGGTTCGTTTTGGTTCGATGTTGATAAAGTTTTATTTGACATGGTCAGATTTCTTGTGATTTCGGCATTAACGTGAATTTTGTTTGGTGTTTCAATTCGTTATCACCTGACTTTGGCTTATGACAATGCTGGCCTCGGCTTTGAATTCTTTGGCATGTTTACTTCGACCTTGTCACTGCTTAGATTTGTGAATTAATTGATTCTCTGAATATCGTTGCATTGGGTTTTGATATTTGAATTTGATAGTGTTTATAATTTGGTTTGTGGTCATCCTGCTTTGCTTGATTTTGTTCACTGTTTCATTTGAGATAGATATGTATGTGTATACATATATGCATACATGTATATTTGTATTTGCTCGGCTTTGGAATTGTTCGAACTTGCCACCATGGTTTGTTCATCTCTGATCGATTTTCAGTTGTACTTAGTATCATTGATGCAGTAGTCTTGTTTGCTGGTGCATATGCTTACTTAATTGTCGGGTCATTCATTTATGAGAAGCAGTGTTGCATACCTTTGTGCTCGACCCTAATCTGTTGGCATTGTTGAACTTTGAGGCATATCATATTTTATTATGACTTTATGTAGAGGCTGCACTTGGCCATACCATGCTGTAGCTTCACCTTTGGTGTAGTTTGTTTTGCATCTCCATTTGCACTCAAGTTAGCCTGTAGCACGCATTGTTCATTGACATATACACCACGTCGATTGCATTATGTGGTCTGGTCATCCATGTTTGCTTGTCTGGTTGTCATTGTGTACATGGTCATATATTCATTTAGGAGCCTGACAGCATATATATATATATATATAAGTATATGGTCATGTATAGCCTGGTTTGCATTCGTGTTCATCTTGTAGTCTACATGTGATTACTGATTTAAGATACTGCCTTGTAATTGCAGTTTTCAATTCTGGGTTTAGATGTGTCATGTACATGTAGTGTCTTTATGTTGCATTGCATTCATATTTGGGTGAACTCGGATACATTTCACTATAGTCTTGAAACTTCATTGACCTTTACACTTGTTGTTGCTTGGTCTTGTGCTATTGAACTTTGTTCGAACTTGCTACCACTGTTTTGATTCTCTGACCTTTTTTAACTTTGGTCATTCGATCACTGTCTTGCAATGTTGTTTCATTTGTTATTGTATATACATATGTGTATATGTGCTGTTACGTCTTACTTCATTTCTGTTTTGCTAGTTCATTATGGTCTGGCATGGTCTTGTGCCTTGAACTGCTTCATTTATGCTCTGGTCTTATGCCATGAGTCTGGACCATGTGCATTGAATTGTTCTTGTGTTCATTTGTGACTTTCACCGAGCTTTTGTGTATTTCGTGCGATAGTGGCGAGGCAGTACACACGTGCGTGTACTGCAGCCCTATCAGATTTGACAGATTTTAATTGAAGTTTCGATGTTGAATTGTTTCGGGGGTTCAATCCCATATTTTGAAGTGGTATCGATTTGGATTTACTGTTTTGTGGATTAACACTGTTTAGTGTTATATCTGCCGTTATCCGGTTCTCTTATCAAGAAGTTGGGTATACGAGATTTCTGTGACTGTCGTCTATTTGATATTTGATTATTATTGCTTCTGTGCATTAATAACTGAGTTTGAATTAGACTGACCCGTGTATTATTTTCTTTTGAATTTAATACTCGGGTCAGACCCGAGTTATTTCAGGTGGTAGATTTCCTGCTTTGAGATGCTGTTAGAGCTACGAAGACTTTTCATATCTTTTGAAGTGGATTTCATCTATTTTGTAGTAGTCAATGTAGTCGTTGTAGGATGATATGTACTCATGTATATTAGTCGATAATGTACTTGTTTATATAACTTCCAGAGTCGACTGTTGTAGTTGTATCATATGTATTGTGTCAACTATATTGTAACTGACATCAGTTATCTATATATATATATATATATATATATATATATATGAGACTTTTGTTTTTATCTATGTTCCGCATTTATATTACCTGTGTTATTATTATATCTAATGTCCTAAACTATTATGAACCATCATAGTTTGTTTTATACTGATAATTGGGTATGTCGATGGGAGTAAATAAATAGGATGAAAAATGAAAAGTATATACCACTCCTATCGAGGTAACCAATATTAGCGTAAGGCCAACTACGGATGGCCGCTTCTATCCAGCCTTATTCTTCGTAATAATAGATAGTATTTCTTTTAATACTCTTTGTTATTATGAGCATAGAGGTGGGGCATCACAGATTCACTCAACCTAGCGCTCTGGAGTGGTGTCTATCTTGAGAGCGTGTATTTGTAATTTTTATATAAAACTGTGACAGGACGAGCCAGAGGTAACCCAAAACACCCTATAATGATCAACTTGAACTGCACATTCAACCTTAATCTAAAATTTTAACTAATTATTCCATTTAAGAATCTATTTATAACTATATTTAAAAACAACTCATTATCATTAAAATTAAATAATAATTCACATTTACATAAATATATAAATATAAATACCTTTTATAATAAGGGTTTAAACATAATTATGCAAGGGTTTTAACACTTGTAAGCATATAAAACAAGTTTGGACATTTGTAAAATGATTTAAGCATGCAAGTACATTTGTTATGCAATAAAAAATACAAGTGGCATACTCTTTCTTAGTTAAAATTGAAATTTAAATAAATATGTATTAGTAAGAAACCTGGCTTTTATTTTCTCAGTTCAAATATTTTTCTTTCTAAAACTTTTTCTTCTTCCTAAACTAAAATCTGGAAACCAAACTGAAATCAAAACAAGCTGTGAGAAACCCAAAAGCAATAACTACCCCAATTATTTCATTTTCAACCTGAGATATTTCAAATCAAGATGAAGATTCAACAAGTAAACTTCAACACTAGATTCAACATAAATCAAGCATGCAAAGAATTTCAAAAACAAAGAAAAATCAAAAACATTGCCAGATCAAAATTTAAAAGCTGGGAAAACTGTCCTCTGTTTTACAGGTGAGTAAATTATTTTAAAAACAGTTTGCTATGGATTTTTACTACCATGCATGAGTTGATATTGACTTGTATTATAGTTCTTTAGTTTGAATTTATATGAATTAGTATGTATATGTTGGGTGAACTTGTCGGTTTATATATATATATATATATATATGCTAATGTGTTCTCTGTTAATCTGCTGTGAATGCTCGCTAAAAGGAAAAATTCAATACCAACAAATCAAATCCATATTAGGCTTAAGTATGTAAATGAAAATTATTTGTAATTGTATGATGAAGATTACAAAATAGTTCCAGGATTTTTAAATACCACAAATCATGTTTAAAATAAAATTAACAGTGAAACTTAAATTTTAGTTAAAAATTTACTATCTTAAATTCTATTTTGAATAACATGCATGTAATCACGATGAAAAATCATGAATTTTGATAAGCAGTTTGTAATTTTTAGTTGGTTAATTCGTGTGAATTTGGGGTTCGTTCGAATTGGGGTTTTTGATGATTTGCCGTTGATCGGCGTGTTGATCGGAGCTATAATCTGGGTCGAAGCTAGCTTGTGGGTTGTGGATGATGGGAAAAATGCAATTGAATTTTTCCAACGGCCGTGGTGATGGGATTAGATCGAACTAGGGTTTTAGGTTGTTCTCGGCTGGGCTTGATTGTCGTAGCAGTTGCGACATGAAGGTGTGACCGGAGGCATTCGCTTTTGGGAAAAAGGTAGCTCGTGGTTGTGGTGTTCGATGGTGAGAACGGCGAGGTTCATTGGTGTTGGGTTGGCCGGTGGCGATGGGATTTGTGGACGATGTTTTCTGCAGTGTTCGAGCTTGATGCTCGAATTCGATTTGATGACGTATTGTTTGATCTGGGTTGTGGGATAGGTTGTCGAGGTCGTATGGAGTTGGTCGGCGATCAGTTGGATGGTCAGAGGGGAGAGGTTTGGTTGCGCACGTGCACAGTGCACGTTCGTGTGCATAGGGGAATGGGAGTTGGGGAAGACGAGGTCACTCGAGTTTGGGTTCGCGTTTTCATCGTGTTCGACTCGGAGAGGGATAGCTGGGTGGAGTCTCGGGGTATGTAGGTGATTGTCTCGAGTTCATTTGGCTTGGTTATGTAGTGATTAGTACAGATTTAACTTGCTGTTTAAAATAAGTAAAAGTCAAGTTGAGTTATAAAACAAGTTTATAAAGGAAACAATATAAAGTTAAACTTGTTATTTTAAAGCAAAAGTAAATCAAATATGTTAAAGTGAAATTTTAATTTATATTTCAAATTTAAAAATGTGTTAGGATGTTTGATTTTAAAAATAATTATCTTAATTAAGTTTTAAAATTTCAAATTTAAAAGAGAAATTTGAATTTAATTATTAAATCAAAGTTTAAGTTAAAGTTTGAAGTAATGTTTTTATAACAAATTTTCAATTTATATTGAAAATAAATTAGTTTAAAACTTGATAATTTGAAGTGTTTTAAATTTGGAAATGATTTATAAATGCTTTATCTCCAAGTAAGGTTATTATTATGATTTTGTAAATCAAGTTAATTTGTTTTGAATAATAAGATTTAAATAATTAAAATAATTTATTTATGAGGATAATAAGGTTAAATTATTATTGATATGAATTTAAGAATACTTAATTTAAATATGACTTGTTAATAAGTAAAGTTTAATTAAGAATAATGTTTTCATAATTAATTAAGGATTTTTAAATATAGAATGTTAATTAATTAATTGTTTAATTAATTTTAAATAATTAGTTAATTATTTTATTTAATTTTTAAATAATCACTTAATTATGGATTAATTAAGTGTAATTTCTTAAAGAAGTAATTAATGGTTAATTATTGAATTTAATTACTTATGGAAGTAATTAATGGAAAATTACTCATGGAAGTAATTAGTTGAAGTGATTAATGGGTAATCACTTGTTGTAGTCAATTAAGGAATTAATTAAATTAATTGTTTGAAGTTAATTAATTATGGAATAATTAATTAATTAAAGAATTAAGAATTATTTAATGATGGGATTAATTACTTGTTAAGGTAATTAGTTAAGAGAGATCATTTAATGAAGTAATTAGAAGATAATTACTTATGTAAGTAATTAAGAGTTAATTACTTAATTATTTTAGTTAATTAATTAATGTGATTAATTAAATGTGTTTAATTTAAGATTAATTACTAAATGTAATTAATTAAAAAGTAATTAATTAATAATGTAATAAATTAAGGATTATTCGTTAATTTAATTGATTAATAATTACTTAATGAAGTAATTAAAGATTAATTAATTAGATTAATTAATCAAGGTTAATATAATTAATTAAGAAGTAATTAATTAAGATAAGTAATTACAAATTGTTAATTACTGTTTATGATTAATTAAGACTAATTAATGAAGTGGTTGATTAAAATTAATTATTTAATTAATTAAAAGGTTAATTAATTAATAAGGATTATTTAATTAATGAATTAATCAAGGTTGATTAATAAAAGTAATTAATTTAAGTATGATTAATTAATTGAATTAATTGAGGATTACTATAATTAATTATAGTTAATTAATTAATGAAGGTTCATTAATTATTGTAATTAATGATAGTAATTAAAGGTTAATTAATGTATATGGTTAAGGATAATTACTTGAATGTAATTAAAGTATAATTAATCAAGGAAGATTAATTAAGGAAGATCTTTAAGAGATGATTAATAAATTGATATGTAATAAATCAATGAAGCAGGATTAAGATAATCCAAGTGATTAAAGAATAGTAATTAATTTAATTAAAGGTTAATTAAATTGATTTGGAGTTAATCAATTCTGCTTTTGAATGATTGGTTAATATTGGATGATTGATATTGGGTGATTGGTTGATACTGGATGATTTGGATATGATGATATGTGACATGCTGCTTTGTGAGATGAATGTTTGATATGAGTTATCTATTGTGATAATGTGATTTATCTATCTGTTTATATCATCCTGAATATAAGTTTAAATGTTTAAAACCTTTAAAAAACTTGGCCTTAAAAGATACGTTTTGGATTTCGATGACACCGGGATCGGATTTGCTACAGTACAGCATGATAGGGGGTTCTCGCTTCGCGGTTTGGTGACGAACGGGAGACTCTTACCCCTACATGTCCCTGAGAGGTAAAGGCCTTGTGAGGGTTGGTTGTGAGTCGAGAGGCTGGCCGTAAAAGCAAATTCGAGGTATCACTGTATGCCACGGTGGGTCTGGGATGGTTTCAAAGCCTACCAGTCGCCACTGGCTCGTCTCGTTACAGTTGGTATCAGAGCATAGGTTGAGTGAATACCTAGGCTCTGGAGTGTGTCTATCTTGAGAGAGCGTATTTGTAGTTTTTATATAACTATATATATATATATATTCTACCTATTTGTTGGGTCATCTGTTCGGGTTTTTCAACATAAGTTATAAAGGTAGAAAGGGTGGTGGTGTGTGTAACACGACCACCAATGGTTGGAGTTTGAATGTTGAGGTTGGAAGTGTATATGTCGAGACTGTAAACCTAATACGGTCTCGAGTAAGTTTGGCAGTATGGTGTAAGGATTTCTCGGATCTCTGAAGGAAATCTTTTTCAAGATTCGGAGTTCATTATTGAAGTGTAAGCTTGGTTGAGCTCGGATGAGCGGATTTTCTAGAATTTGGATCTGTCGGAAGTGCAGAAGCAAGTGATGGTATCTTGGCAGCTGTGTGATGAGACGCAGTATCTATGGATGTTCCCGAAGGAGATGTTCTTTTTGGAGCAAGATTAAGAAGAGTTAGTTGTTGGCGTTTGGTTTGAAGTCCTGAGTTTCTTGAGAAGATTTTCTGGCTTAGCAATGTCCTAGAGATAGAGTTTGGAAGCAGCAGCGTGGCCTGTTTCTCCGATGGTTCAGGAATCTTGGTGGTTCTTCTATCAGCTGTCTGAGTAGATGGTGAAGGCTTTCTTGAAGGGTTAACCTTGTTTGGAAAAGCTTAAGGCTGTTTTAATTGGTAAAGAGAGAACAGTTTCTTTGGAATCCGAACTAGGTAGGATCGCAAAAATGACTTGCGATTAAGTTTGGGAATTCATCTTGGGTAATCTTTAGTCTGAGATTAAGATTTCTCATGAGGTAGTCAGAAGTTTGTGTGCATCTAAAGTTGAGTTCCGTATCAACTTTGTTCCAGAAGCGATACCGGTGGTTAGTCTGATAGTAGGATGGTTCTTAAAGAAAGAAGAGTTGTTGTAGCAGCTCAGAATTTTTTGGAAATGGATTGGTCAGATCTAGTTTTCAAGTTTGGATTTCTGCAGATTTTGGAAGGATCATCTTGTTGATAGGATCTAGAAATCATTTTGTTCTTGGTCCAGGTTTGTTTCAAGAAGCATCAGCGAAGGTTGAGCTCTTCAGGGAAGAGATGAGGTAGCCCAGGATCGTTTGATGAGTTATGCAGATATGAGACAAGGAGTTTGGAATTCAGAATTGGAGATTGGAAATTGTTTAAGTTTTCTCCGATTAAAGAGCTATAAGATTTGGTAAGTTTGGAAAGCTAACTCTGAAGTATTTTGGGTTTTCTTGTGAACTTGTGAGGATTAGTTCTTTGATCTACAGGATTGAATGGCCAATTTGGATAGCTGGAATTCATTGTATTTCATGTATCTTTGAGGGAGTACGTGTATGATTCATCGCTGGTTGTGGAATCGACAGTTTTGATGGATTTGGAAGTTGTGCTGGACTTGAGTGTGATTTGATATTTTGTTCAGATTAGTGGATCTAGAGAAGGGAGTAGCTCTGGATCATAGTGGTGTTGTTAGTTTAGATTCTGTAGAGCGAGTATTCCACTGATTTATACTTGGGAAACTCTAGATAGTGTTAGTAAGATCTATCTTGATTTATATTAGGATAGTTAGTTAGGTTTGATTGTTTGATTGGTTGTTTTGGTTGTTAGTAACTGGATGATAGGTATGATTTGCTGTTTGAAATTAAAATCTTTGCTGGATTATTAAATTATCTTTGCTTATAATTTCGGGGACGAAATTCTTTTAAGGGGGGAGGAATGTAATGACCCGGGATTTTGGGCAATATAAATTTAATAATCTTTATTAATAATTTAATTGGATTGATAATTTTCCTTTATAATTTTAATTTAAATTGGTAAATTTAATCTTTTAAAGGCTAATAAATATTTAATTTGCCAATATCTATTTTTATCTTTTCTAACAATTTAAAATGGATAAAATTTATCTTTCAAAGCTAATAAAAGTAGATTCTATTTATAATGTATATATTGATATATATATATTGTGAATAGAGAATCTTTTGTTTAAATAAAAGATTGTATTTTCAAATTGTAATATATATATGTATATGTTATGATTTGAAGTTGTATTGAAATTTAATATAATAATTCTCAAATTAATGTTAAAAATATTTTCTATTTAAATATATGTGTATATTTGTATATATTGTAATTTTGGTTTGAAAATTTATAAAAGTGTTTCAAATTCTAATATATATATATGTATAAATTGTAATTTGTAAAGTATAATTTAATATAATACCTTTCAAAAGCTATTTAAAAGCTAATCATATATTTTCAAAATTCTTAAGGTAAATATTTATTTTATTAAAAGTATTTTAGCTCTAGTTTAAATAAGATTTAATAAAAGATTTATTTTGTTTTCTTTCAAAAAGTACTTAATCTAAAATGGTTATAAATATATATAGGTTTAATTAGACCTTTCTTTTTAATATATCTTTAATTTAAATGGTTTGTAAACATAAATAAAATTAAATAATAATTCACATTTACATAAATATATAAATTTAAATACCTTTTATAATAAGGGTTTAGACATAATTATGCAAGGGTTTTAACACTTGTAAGCATATAAAACAAGTTTGGACATTTGTAAAATGATTTAAGCATGCAAGTACATTTGTTATGCAATAAAAAATACAAGTGGCATACTCTTTCTTAGTTAAAATTGAAATTTAAATAAATATGTATTAGTAAGAAACCTGGCTTTTATTTCCTCAGTTCAAATCTTTTTCTTTCTAAAACTTTTTCTTCTTCCTAAACTTAAATCTGGAAACCAAACTGAAATCAAAACAAGCTGTGAGAAACCCAAAAGCAATAACTACCACAATTATTTCATTTTCAACCTGAGATATTTCAAATCAAGATGAAGATTCAACAAGTAAACTTCAACACCAGATTCAACATAAATCAAGCATGCAAAGAATTTCAAAAACAAATAAAAATAAAAAACATTGCCAGATCAAAATTTAAAAGCTGGGAAAACTGTCCTCTGTTTTACAGGTGAGTAAATTATTTTAAAAACAGTTTGCTATGGATTTTTACTACCATGCATGAGTTGATATTGACTTGTATTATAGTTCTTTAGTTTGAATTTATATGAATCAGTATGTATATGTTGGGTGAACTTGTCTGTTTATATATATATATATATATATATATATATATGCTAATGTGTTCTCTGTTAATCTGTTGTGAATGCTCGCTAAAAGGAAAAATTCAATACCAACAAATCAAATCCATATTAGGCTTAAGTATGTAAATGAAAATTATTTGTAATTGTATGATGAAGATTACAAAATAGTTCCAGGATTTTTAAATACCACAAATCATGTTTAAAATAAAATTAACAGTGAAACTTAAATTTCAGTTAAAAATTTACTATCTTAAATTCTATTTTGAATAACATGCATGTAATCACGATGAAAAATCATGAATTTTGATACGCAGTTTGTAATTTTTAGTTGGTTAATTCGTGTGAATTTGGGGTTCGTTCGAATTGGGGTTTTTGATGATTTGTCGTTGATCGGCGTGTTGATCGGAGCTATAATCTGGGTCGAAGCTAGCTTGTGGGTTGTGGATGATGGGAAAAATGCAATTGAATTTTTCCAACGGCCGTGGTGATGGGATTAGATCGAACTAGGGTTTTAGGTTGTTCTCGGCTGGGCTTGATTGTCGTAGCAGTTGCGACATGAAGGTGGGACCGGAGGCGTTCGCTTTTGGGAAGAAGGTAGCTCGTGGTTGTGGTGTTCGATGGTGAGAACGGCGAGGTTCATCGGTGTTGGGTTGGCCGGTGGCGATGGGATTTGTGGACGATGTTTTCTGTAGTGTTCGAGCTTAATGCTCGAATTCGATTTGATGATGTATTGTTTGATCTGGGTTGTGGGACTAGTTGTCGAGGTCGTATGGGGTTGGTCGGCGATCAGTTGGATGGTCGGAGGGGAGAGGTTTGGTTGCGCACGTGCACAGTGCACGTTCGTGTGCATAAGGGAATGGGAGTTGGGGAAGACGAGGTCACTCGAGTTTGGGTTCACGTTTTCATCATGTTCGACTCGAAGAGGGATAGCTGGGTGGAGTCTCGGGGTATGTAGGTGATTGTCTCGAGTTCATTTGGCTTGGTTATGTAGTGATTAGTACAGATTTAACTTGCTGTTTAAAATAAGTAAAAGTCAAGTTTAGTTATAAAACAAGTTTATAAAGGAAACAATATAAAGTTAAACTTGTTATTTTAAAGTAAAAGTAAATCAAATATGTTAAAGTGAAATTTTAATTTATATTTCAAATTTAAAAATGTGTTAGGATGTTTGATTTTAAAAATAATTATCTTAATTAAGTTTTAAAATTTCAAATTTAAAAGAGAAATTTGAATTTAATTATTAAATCAAAGTTTTAAGTTAAAGTTTGAAGTAATGTTTTTATAACAAATTTTCAATTTATATTGAAAATAAATTAGTTTAAAACTTGATAATTTGAAGTGTTTTAAATTTGGAAATGATTTATAAATGCTTTATCTCCAAGTAAGGTTATTATTATTATTTTGTAAATCAAGTTAATTTGTTTTGAATAATAAGATTTAAATAATTAAAATAATTTATTTATGAGGATAATAAGGTTAAATTAGTATTGATATGAATTTAAGAATACTTAATTTAAATATGACTTGTTTATAAGTAAAGTTTAATTAAGAATAATGTTTTCATAATTAATTAAGGATTTTTAAATAAAGAATGTTAATTAATTAATTGTTTAATTAATTTTAAATAATTAGTTAATTATTTATTTAATTTTTAAATAATCACTTAATTATGGATTAATTAAGTGTAATTTCTTAAAGAAGTAATTAATGGTTAATTATTGAATTTAATTACTTATGGAAGTAATTAATGGAAAATTACTCATGGAAGTAATTAGTTGAAGTGATTAATGGGTAATCACTTGTTGTAGTCAATTAAGGAATTAATTAAGTTAATTGTTTGAAGTTAATTAATTATGGAATAATTAATTAATTAAAGAATTAAGAATTATTTAATGATGGGATTAATTACTTGTTAAGGTAATTAGTTAAGAGAGATCATTTAATGAAGTAATTAGAAGATAATTACTTATGTAAGTAATTAAGAGTTAATTACTTAATTATTTTAGTTAATTAATTAATGTGATTAATTAAATGTGTTTAATTTAAGATTAATTATTAAGTGTAATTAATTAAAAAGTAATTAATTAATAAATTAATAAATTAAGGATTATTCGTTAATTTAATTGATTAATAATTACTTAATAAAGTAATTAAAGATTAATTAATTAGATTAATTAATCAAGGTTAATATAATTAATTAATAAGTAATTAATAAAGATAAGTAATTACAAATTGTTAATTACTGTTTATGATTAATTAAGACTATTAATGAAGTGGTTGGTTAAAATTAATTATTTAATTAATTAAAAGGTTAATTAATTAATAAGGAGTATTTAATTAATGAATTAATCAAGGTTGATTAATAAAAGTAATTAATTTAAGTATGATTAATTAATTGAATTAATTGAGGATTACTATAATTAATTATAGTTAATTAATTAATGAAGGTTCATTAATTATTGTAATTAATGATAGTAATTAAAGGTTAATTAATGTATGTGGTTAAGGATAATTACTTGAATGTAATTAAAGTATAATTAATCAAGGAAGATTAATTAAGGAAGATCATTAAGAGATGATTAATAAATTGATATGTAATAAATCAATGAAGCAGGATTAAGATAATCCAAGTGATTAAAGAAATTTAATTAAATTAAAGGTTAATTAAATTGATTTGGAGTTAATCAATTCTGCTTTTGAATGATTGGTTAATATTGGATGATTGATATTGGGTGATTGGTTGATACTGGATGATTTGGATATGATGATATGTGACATGCTGCTTTGTGAGATGAATGTTTGATATGAGTTATCTATTGTGATAATGTGATTTATCTATCTGTTTATATCATCCTGAATATAAGTTTAAATGTTTAAAACCTTTAAACAACTTGGCCTTAAAAGATACGTTTTAGATTTCGATGAGACCGGGATCGGGTTTCCAGATTTGGATATCCAAAAACCACATCGATCCAAATTAACGATAGGTCGTGAATCTCAATTGAAGTGAAGAATCGAAGTGTAAGAACTATTCTTTGTCAGTATAACTCTGTGGGTGATTCCGTAATGAGTTGACGGAGATAGTACTTATAGGTTCGAGATGAAGATTCAGAGTGCAAGGGTTATTGTCGTTAACTCTGAGGGTGATTCCAAAATGAGTGTAACGAGATAATGCCTTCGGTTTCGTTCGAACCCGGAACGAACTTGTATGGATTGAATGCTTTCAGAACATCGGCAGGAGGGCGATGAGCATTCTAAGATAGATGTGTTCTATAAAGGTAATCGTAGCCTCAAGCCTCATCAACCGGGAATGGCTAAAACAGGGGAGGTGCAGCAAGGCTTCGTGGGTAGCGCCCACTGAGAGCAAGATATATCCCTGTCTAGAAGTTTCTTTTTATTCGGCTTAGTGTGTGGTTGGTCGCGCCAACTACGGGGTTGTCTTGTTCGGAATTATCCTTAGATGGTTCCGGCTTTGTGTTGTAGGGGATTGGGAGTAATCCTCGGTATGGTCATCTAGGCCCCGTACTGTGACGGGCGGTACCCCAGTAGCCCTGCCATTGTATGGAATCCAAACTTCAATAAGTGCCATCGGACTTGATTGTATAACCCACTTTGTTGGCTAGTATGCTGGAATTTAATAATGTAACAATTACAGCTATTTCTTATTTACTTGAAAATCCTAGACCTATTATAATATAATCGGATTTCCTATCAATGTTTTGGTTATCGTAAGGTAAAAACTTTTCCGTGTTTATGTGCGGGAAGTCTTACGAGATACCTTTTCTTTCAAAAGTTTTTCAAAGTTAAGTAACTTTAACCGTTTACTCACACCAGACCCATGTCTGACCCAAGTGTTTATTTTCTGTTTTATTAAACTCTTGGGTACTCAATTTTGTATTGAGTAGTCGAGGGATTCAGGTTAGCTTTGCCGAATTCTAGAGGAGATTTGGAGCAGGTGGCTTCAGCGTGTAGATATATTATGGTTCTACTGTGTTAGTGTTGTGTCTGTATTGTATTGATGTATTGGAGTTGTATGATAGACATGTGTTTATAACCGTCTAATATGAGACGTATAAGTTGTGTAACTCTGATGTATATGATAATATGTAATATCTTATATGATATATTATATTTCATTCGTTCCGTTGTGAGATTCTTATATGTTGTTGTTCTTTCTTTCTTATCTTTTCTTCTTCTATCCCTTTCTTTCTTAATTCATGATACGTCTTTCTGGGCTTAGAAAGTCGGGTCGTGACAGTTAAGCCGGAACCATACCTTACTGGATAATTCCGAATAAAATCACCCCACGGTTGTGATCAGCAACCGCACCACTAAGCCGAAATAAAGAGGGACATCTAGACAGGGATGACCTTACTCTCAGTGGGCGCTACCCACGAAGCCTTGCTGCACCTCACCTGTTTTAGCCATTCCCGGTTGATGAGGCTTGAGGATACGATTACCTTTAATCAGAACACATCACTTAGAATGCTCATCGTCCACCTGACGATGTTCTGAAAGCATTCAATCCATACAAGTTCGTTCCGGGTTCGAACGAAACCGAAGGCATTATCTCGTTACACTCATTTTGGAATCACCCACAGAGTTAACGACAATAACCCTTGCACTCTGAATCTTCATCTTCACTTGAGATTCACGACCTAACATTAATTTGGATCGATGTGGTATTCAGATATCCAAATCTGGAAACCCGATCCCGGTCTCATCAAAATCCAAAACGTATCTTTTAAGGCCAAGTTGTTTTAAAGTTAAAACAATTCAATTCATTATCTATATACACAGAGATAGATAATTCAATAGATAATCAACATTATCATCACAAATAGATAATTCACATTATCATTACAATTCAACCAAAACATCTATATCACATATCAGCACATATCTCATCAGAGATATCAAACAATGCAAAGCATTCAATATCATTTATCCATCCCTAAGTAATGATTTATATCATCTCTAATTAATTTAAAGTGAATTAAATTAATTACTTCATTCTATAAATCCTGCTTACTTAATCATTAATTAAACCAATTAATTAATCATACTCTAAGTATCCATCTTAATTAATCATTCCTGATTAATTATCCTTTAATTATTTTAAGTAATTAACCCTTAATTAATTTCACAAATTAATTATCTTAAACCATTACAGTAATTAATCTTTAATTACTACGTTAATTAATTAACTATACTTAATTACATTAATCCTGAATTAATTACAATTAATTAATTACTTTAATCACTTATTTTTGATTAATTAGTTTAATTAATCAATCCTTAATTATATCATTAATTATATATTTATGATTCTTAATTACTTCTTAAATTAATTAATCCATTTAAATTAATTATATTTAATAATTGATCTTTAATTAGTCACATTTATTAATCACCTTTGATTAATCTCATTTAGTAATTAACTACCCTTAATTACTTCTTTAAATAAATTAATTACTCCTTAATTAATTATTATTTTTATCCCTTGATTAATTATACAAAGTAATTAAACTCAAATTACTTTCATTATTAAATCTTCTTTAATTAATTACATCTAGTAATTACCTTTAATTACTTTCCTAAGTAATTACACTTCATTAATTACATTTAAGTAATTATATTTATCAAATCACCAAATGATTATCTTAAATTAATTTAATTAATTAATTTAACTTATCAATTTATTTAATTAATTACCTTAAGTAATTAATTACTTTAATTACTTCCATTAAGTAATTTATACTTAAACCAACCATTATTAATTACAAATTAATCCTTAATCACCAATTAATAAATCTCTAATTACTTAATTAATTTCTTAATTAATCTTTAATCACTTGATTAATTAATTCCTAATCATTTATTAATAATATATACTTATCTAAATAAATGATCCTTAATTTCAAATTAATTAACCCTTAATTAATTAACTTATAATCCTAATTATTTTATTAATTAACACCAAATCATTACTTAATTAAATTATTAAATTACCCTTTAATTACCTTATTAATTTAATGAATCCTAAATCATTAAACCTTAGTTAATCTCTAAATTAAAGTATTAACCTTTATAACTACTTTAATTATTATTAACAAAAGACTTTGAAACATTTTACCATTAAATCTTTCTTTTAATTCATTTCAAATTAAAGATTTAAAATAAATTACAAATTTAACTTTAACCAAATTTAAATCAAATTTACGAAACTTTTTTTTAAAACCAAATGTTAAAGAAACACTTAACATTTAAAATATTTTTAAACAAATTCATTTAAATTCAAACCTTTTTAAAATATACTTTAAACATTTTAAATTTGTTAAAACTTATAAATTTAATAAACTTATTTATTTCAAACTAGGATACAAATTAAATTTGAATCCATACTTTAAAATTTGATTTAAAACTTTGTTTTAAATCCTACTTTACATTTTAAACTCATTTTAAAATTTAAAACCCCACCAGATTTTTAAAACTGCAATCACTAAATCTACCCGAGCCCAACTCCATTTTTCCCGAGTCAAAATCCTATATGCTTCGAGTCACTCACATGATTAACTCGAGTACCTCTCCTCTGTTAAAACCCAAACTTCACCAGTATCCAATCATCACCGTGCACATGCACCGATCGACCAACCCTCTCCGATCATCTACGACAACTCCACCACATCGGCTACCATCCCCGTACCAGATTACGACCATCCAAACTCCACTAACATCTCGAAATCAAAAACGAGCACTCAAGCACCAATCTGAAGCAAAACCAACCCTGGAAAATCCCTCGAATCCACTTTTCCAACCACCGGAGCACCTGACCTTCCAGCCACGCCTTCGTCAACGTCCCCGCTTCCAATTTCCAAAGTCTGGTGGAACTTGATCCACCAGAGACAACGTGATGATTAAAACTTCCGACCATTCGAAAACTAGGGCTACAGCCAATTCCGATCAACCCCCATCGCCACAGAGCTTTGACATCTCTTCTGCTATTTTTCCCAACCTCACCCATCATTCCACTCTCTCTAGAGAAAATCACAACCTCTCCGATCAATTTGATCATCAGAAATTACCCAGAATGCAAAATCTGGTCAAACTCAAACTGTTCGTTCAATACCCCTCTAAAAATTGTGATTCGAATTTTAAAAATCATGGTTTCAATCAAGGATTCAGATCATATGCCTGAATCAATGAATTAAGGAATTTGAATTTTAACAAAAACTCAAGTTTTCCCTGTTCTATTTAGTTTTCCAGAACAAATTCCCATTTTAATTTATTTAAATAAAGTTTAAACCTTAAGTTATGATTAAACAATCAATTATTTTTTGAATCCTAAGTTCTAACAGAGATTATATTAAGAGGAATTGAATTTTTATCATAATTTAAGCTTCTAAGAATAAAAACAGGTAAAAACAGATACCACAGTAACATGCATTTATACATCCAAATCTATATACAGAAATTCAATCATATACATTCCACACAATACACATTTTATTCCAGAATTTCACATGCAAACAGATACCCATATACTTTAAATTTTAAGAAGAATTTTACTCACAATTTTTAAAAGCAGAGAAATTCCCAGGCTTTAAATTTTGATTCTGGCAATTGCTTTTGATTTAAAAACTTGAATTGCCTTTTGCTTCTTCGATTTAAAACCTGAGTTGCTTGCTATAGAAACTTGCATGCATGCTATTTGATAAAACCCAGGTTTGAAAGATGAATGCAGGCAGCTTTTGAATTGATTCCAGATTAAAGAAATGTTTGCAGACTTGTTTTGAAAATGAATTACAGAGTTGAAGAAGTTTTCTGGTTTGTGGAGTTTGATTACTGATTTGTTCTGATTTGGATAAGAGCTTGATCTACTTGGTTGAATTGTCAGCTTGGATAACTGAGATTCGTTGTGTTTCACGTATCTCTGAAGGAGTACGTGTATGATCTATCTCTGGTTTTGGAACCAGCAGTTCAGGGAGGTTTGGTTGTTGAGTTAGACTTATCTGTAGTCCGATATCTTGTTCAGTTCTGTAGATCTAGATGAGTAGGAGCTCTATAGCTTAGTAGTATTGATTGTTTGGATTCTGTAGAGCGAGTATCCCGGTATTTATACTTGGGAAACTCTAGGGAATTCTATCCAGAATTTTGTCTGGATAATTAGAATTGTTTGATTGGGTGAATTGGTTGCTATGGTTGTTAGCATATGGATGATAATATATGCTTGTGATTTAAATAGATTATTAAATTACCTTTGTTTTAAATTTCGGGGACGAAATTCTTTTAAGGGGGGAGGAATGTGATATCCCGGAATTTTTGGACAATATCAATTTAATAATCTGTTTAAATAATTAAATTGATTTGATAATCTTTGATAATAAATTTGAATTGGTTTAATAATCTAATTAAATAAATATTTAATTAGTGAATTTTATCTTTTAAAAACCAATAAAATGATTTCTATTTATAATGTATATATTTGTGTATATTGTAAATAGATAAGCTTTGGTTTGAAATTTAATAAATAAATAAAATCTTGTTTTTAACTTTCTAATATACATTTTGATAGTTTGGAAATTATGATTTATTTAATATTAAGTTTTTCAAAGCTATTTAAACAAATAACTATATGGTTTTAAATAAGATTAATAATAAGGTTTATTTTATTTTCTTTTTAAAATATTGCTAAATAAATATGATTTAAGAGTATATATATAAGTTTAAAATACAATTTACATATGATATGTTAATTCATTTAGTAATAGTAGTAATTTATAATCTCTTTTATAAATTATTTTAAAATTGATAAATTTGTTATTTCAAATAATAATTATAATATATTGTTTTATATATAGATATAAATAGACTTTAATAAAATAGAATTGTTATTTCAAATTGAATGTGTTGTTATAAATTGACTTTAAATTGGATTTTTAAATATAATTTGAATTTGAATTTAAATTAATTTTGAAATTTAAAAAGGGGTAATATTTTAAATATTTGGATTTTATAGATATTTGGATAAGCTTTTATTTATAAGTATAATTGGTTTATTTCTTTTAAAATTATCTATGTATACAAATAAGTAATTGTAAATTTATAAATTTAGATTTAAAAGCTTTTATTAACATTTAAAATAAATACAATTACTTAAAAAGACAAGTGTAAAATTCCTAAGGCTTTGTTTTAACAAGTGTTAACAAATTAACAATGGTAAATGACAAATGTCAAAGTTTTAAATTTTTGTTTTTCTTTTATTTGAATAAATCATTTCTACCTATATATGCATCTACCTCTCATCTTTATTTTTTTCTATTCTTTTCAAACTTAAGAGAATTCAGCCTTAAACCATTCTCAAAAACAAAATCTGAAGCTCAAACAATTTCTCAAAACAAATCAGTAATCAAACTCCACAAACCAGAAAACTTCTTCAACTCTGTAATTCATTTTCAAAACAAGTCTGCAAACATTTCTTTAATCTGGAATCAATTCAAAAGCTGCCTGCATTCATCTTTCAAACCTGGGTTTTATCAAATAGCATGCATGCAAGTTTCTATAGCAAGCAACTCAAGTTTTAAATCGAAGAAGCAAAAGGCAATTCAAGTTTTTAAATCAAAAGCATTTGCCAGATCAAAATTTAAAGCCCGGGAATTTCTCTGCTTTTAAAAATTGTGAATAACATTCATTTTAAAACTTAAGTATATGATATCTGTTTGCATATGGATTTCTGGAATAAAATGTGTATTGTATGGATGAATATGATTGAAATTTCTATGTATATATATGGATGTATAGATGCATGTTGTAGTTGTATTTGTTTCTGCCTGTTCTTAGTTCAGAAGCTAAATTTTAATCAAAATTCATTATCTCCCTATCTGATCTTTATTAGAACTTAGGATTCAAACAATATTTGTTTGTTTAATCATGGGTTAGTGTTTAAAATTTTATTTAAGTTAAAATAAAACTCGAATGGCTATGAAAATCAAAACAACAGAGCAATCTGAAATAAGTGAAAATTTCAAACTTGTAAATTTATTGATTCAGGCATATGATCTGAATCCTGGTGTGAAAACATGATTTTTAAGATTTAAATCTTGATTTTTAAAAGTAGGATGAGAGAGCAGTTCGAGGTTGAACAGATTTTACATTTTTGGTAGTCTCTGATGATCTAAATGCTCGGGAAGGTTGTGATTTTAACTAGAGATAGAGGGATGATCGGAGAGTTTGAGAAAATGTCTGATGATGGTGAAATTCACTACGGCGATGGGGGTTGATCGGGAAAGTATGTAGACCTAGTTTTTGATGTGGTTGGAATAATTGTCATCACGGTGTCTCTGGTGGATCGAGTTCCACCAGACTTTGGGAACTGGTAGTGGGAAGACTGGCGAAGGCGTGGCTGGAAGGTCAGGTGCTCCGGTGATCGGAAAGGTGGATTCGAGGGACTTCCAGGCTTTGGGTTCCTGTTCTTGATGGTGATGGGATACTCGATTTCAAATTCGAGTTGATGTCGAGGTTCTGGTGATCAAGTTTGGGTATGAAGGTGAACGCTGACTTGAGGAGATCATCGGCGGTGATCGAAGTGGAGCGACGTCACCGTGCATGTGCATGGTGATGATTTGGATACCGGTGAGTTTGGGTTTTTAACAGAGAAGTGTTACTCGAGTAAATTGATGAATTGACTCGAAGCGTGGAGGGTTTCGACTCGAAGCATTTTTGATAAAACTCGGGGTAATTGAGTGGTTACAGGTTTTAAAGCCTGTTTGTTTTTAAAATTTTAAAATTGATTTAAAATTTGAAAACAGAAATTTAAACAAAGTTTAAAATAAAATCTTTAGGTGTGGATTCAAATTTAAACTTGAATTCCAGTTGTGAAATAAATAACTTTTTATTAAAATGTTTAAACATCTTTAAATGTTTAAAGAATAAATTAAAAAGGTTTGAATAAATGAATTTGTTTAAAAATCTTAAATTTCTTTTATAAATGTTAAGTGTTTCCTTAACATTTGGTTTTAAAAAGAGTTTATAAATTTGATTTAAATTTGGTTAAAGTTAAATTTGTAATGCAAATTTAAATCTTTAATTTGAAATAAATTAAAAGAAAGATTTAAAAGTAAAATGTTTCAAATCTTTTGTTAATAATAATTAAAGTAGTTATAAAGGTTAATACTTTAATTTAGAGATTAATTAAGGTTTAATGATTTAGGATAAATTAAATTAATAAGGAAATTAAAGAGTAATTTAATAATTTAATTAATTAATGATTTGGTGTTAATTAATTAAAATAATTAGGATTATAAGATCATTAATTAAGGGTTAATTAATTTGAAATTAAGGATCATTAATTAAATAAGTATAGATTATTAATAAATGATTAGGAATTAATTAATCAGGTGATTAAAGATTAAGTAAGCAATTAATTAAGTAATTAGAGATTAATTAATTTGCAATTAAGAATTAATTAATTTGTAATTAATAATGCTTGATTTAAGTTTAATTACTTAAATAAAGAATTGTTAATAATTAATGAGAGGTCATTAATTAGGGATTAATAAATAATTAATTAATATGATTAATTTTAATAATCAATTAGATTTATTAATTAATAAGAAATTGGTTAAGTATAAATTACTTAATGGAAGTAATTAAAGTAATTAATTACTTAAGGTAATTAATTAAATAAATTTGATAAGTTTAAATTAATTAATTGAATTAATTTAAGATAATTACTTGGTGATTTGATAAGAATAATTACTTAAATGTAATTAATGAAATGTAATTACTTAGGAAAGTAATTAAAGGTAATTACTGGATGTAATTAATTAAAGGAGATTTAATAATGAAAGTAATTTGAGTTTAATTACTTTGTATAATTAATCAAGGGATTAATTAAAAGATAATTAATTAAGGAGTAATTAATTTATGTAATGAAGTAATTAAGGGTAGTTAATTACTAAATGAGATTAATCAAAGGTGATTAATAAATGTGACTAATTAAAGATTAATTATTAAATGTAATTAATTTAAATAGGATAATTAATTAAGAGTAATTAAGGATCATTAATTAATATAATTAATGATATAATTAAGGATTGATTAATTAAACTAATTAATCAAAAATAAGTGATTAAAGTAATTAATTAATTGTAATTAATTCAGGATTAATGTAATTAAGTATAGTTAATTAATTAACGAAGTAATTAAAGATTAATTACTGTAATGGTTTAAGATAATTAATTTGTGAAATTAATTAAGGATTAATTACTTAAAGTAATTAAAGGATAATTAATCAGGAATGATTAATTAAGATGGATACTTAAAGTATGATTAATTAATTGGTTTAATTAATGATTAAGTAAGCAGGATTTATAGAATGAAGTAATTAATTTAATTCACTTTAAATTAATTAGAGATGGTATAAATCATTACTTATGGATGGATGAATAATATTGAATGCTTTGCATTGTTTGATATCTCTGATGAGATATATGCTGATATGTGATATGGATGTTTTGGTTGAATTGAAAAGATAATGTGAATTATCTGTTTGTGATGATAATATGGATTATTTATTGTGAATTATCTATCTCTGTGTATATAGATAAAGAATTGAATTGTTTTAACTTTAAAACAACTTGGCCTTAAAAGATACGTTTTGGATTTCGATGAGACCGGGATCGGGTTTCCAGATTTGGATATCCGAATACCACATCGATTCAAATTAACGATAGGTCGTGAATCTCAAGTGAAGATGAAGATTCAGAGTGCAAGGGTTATTGTCGTTAACTCTGAGGGTGATTCCAAAACAAGTGTAACGAGATAATGCCTTCGGTTTCGTTCGAACCCGGAACAAACTTGTATGGATTGAATGCTTTTAAAATGTAACGACCCGTATTTTACGGATCGAAACATCGTAAAACAGTTGACCTTTGGTTGCATTGTTGTTAAGTCATTTTAAATTTTTGAGCAAAATAATGCTAAGTCCTAATTCGTTCACGACTTAGTATAGGTCGTAAGTCGTTTATGACTTAGAGGATAGGAGCGACCCAGGGATGGCGAGTTAAGGGCTCGGAGATAGGTCGTTTGAACGACTTATGGTAAGGCAACGACCTAAGTAACTAGGCGAGTTAGCGACATAAGGAGCTAAGTGGATTTACGACCTAAGGTGTTATCGTAGTTAGGTCGTGAGCTCTGTTATAGTTAAGTCGCGTAGTGTTAAGTCGAATGGTGCTAAGTTGTTAAGTCGTCCAGGCGACTTAGGAGGGAACGCGCGTGTGTTAGGTCGTGTGTTTGCTAAGTCATAAGTCGTAACCTAGCTAAGTCATGAGGTTGATGAGTTGTAGAGCTATTAAGTCGTTAAGGCGTATCCCAGTTAAGTCGTAGACTGGTAAGTCGCGCAATGTGTTAAGTCGTAGATTGCTGGGCGTGTTAAGTCGTAGATTGCTGGGTGCGTTAAGTCGTAGACGACTTAGGAGTTGAGTCGTAACCCAGTTCTGCTAAGTTATAAGTCGTAGGCTAGTGGGATTTGATAAGTCGTAGGTTGGCATAGCAGTTGAGTCGTAAGTCGTCTGGGATGTTAAGTCGGAAGGTTATAAGTCGGAGACGACGTAGGGAAGGCGGACGAGTTAAGGAGGAATTCAGCTATAAATACTCGTCCATTTTCTCACTTTTTGGGATTCGGATTTCGAAGCGACGAAGTGCTGCCATTTTGAGAGCTCGACTTCTACACTTCTTCACTTCTTTTCTCCACTCTAATCTAGTGCTTCCTTTATCCAAATCGAAGATCAAGATCGAAGATTCAAGAGCTTGGATTGAAGATCTTCATCCTTTGAAGTGAGATTTCTTCGTTTGAAGCGGATTCGTGATAGATCAAGCTTGATCCTTCGCTGTCCAGATCTGAAGCGTGTTGATTTGAGGCTGTTTTGGTGATTTGGTGAGTGGTGATTATCTCTCACACGGACCCAAAGGAGTATATCGGATTGTTGGCTCGATTTGGTGTTAAAATAGTGATTTCCATGCATTTTCTTCATCCTAAGTGTAGATCCATATAGATCCATTGTTCATGATGATTTGACAACCATTTTACTTCATGTTAATCTATGCAAGTTCATTCATCAAGATTATAGAGATATTGTTCATGTTTTCATGCTTATTTGACTTTCGACTCTTTAATTACGAAATTGCCATTATAGTTATAATTGTCTACTTAGATCATATTTGAATGCTTGATTGTTTGGATTAATGTTTGACTTGGTTGATTGCTATGAATTAGATGATTGATGATTTGATTTAGACCGAAGACGATTCAAAAGCTAAGGGAAAGGCTCTTGAATTGGGAAAGCTGCTCGTGGCATATGTAGCGGGATGATGAAGCTCTTATGCATAGATTTGATGATGTGATGTTGAGATGAGGCTTTGCGAGGATGTAATGAAGCGAGGCATCATGTGATGAAGACTTGGTCTAATCCAGACGGGATCATTCCAAGCATGTTGATAACTCGGTGAATGGTTCGAGTTGAGGATAATGGATGGATATGAGAATGGTCGTCAAGGAGGATGACTAGGAGGCTTGGGTCTCATCGTTGTTGAAGGTTCTAGCATGCTCAAAGCAAGAGTACGTTTGGGCAGATTTGATAGTCCCAACGACCAACTGTTGATGGTCGAGTACTCTGGGCAGATTCGATAGTCCTAGGCACGGGTCACGATGACGTGCGGGAGTTATGCCTAGAATCGGGGTTACCATTAGCCCTTGACGGACGGCTGAAAGAATATGCCGGTCATTCAATTAACGGTGATACCGAAGCAATGATAACAGTGATAACCAGAGTTATGGATGTTTGATTGTATCGTCATTCGGTCTCAAGAGCGGTATTTTCTTGGTGTTTATCTGATCTTGGTTTAGGCCTTGGGGGTTTGTGCTTGGAAAACATCGCCCTTGACTCGAGTGATAATTGCTTTACTTTAAATTGTATGCTCTGCTATGTTCGCTTCTGCTTAGTGTGTGTCTGGGGCTATCACTGTAGAAAGAGGTTGGAGTGGGAGGGTTGTATTCCTATTCCTTTTCCTTTATGCTCTTTTGGTATGTTGATTGTTAATTTACTGCTCACTAAGACTGTTGTCTGACTCAAGGCTTTATGTTTTAATTCTTATTGCCTTGGGCTGTTCGTCCATTTTGGGACGGGCAGATTAGGTAGCAGGTGACAGGTGCTGTTCTTGCTTTCCACGGTGTTGATATCGAAGACGAGCTGGAGTATTGCATATTGTTTCTTTATTACTATATGTACTGGATGTTCCGCTGCTTTGTAATCTCTGAGTGATGTAGTGAGGCTTGTTGTATTGACTATCCTGATGCTTGTATTCAACTATTATGAAGTTTTATATGATGTCATTTTGTTCTTTAAAGCTTCCCTATACATATGTTCTATTGTATTTTATCCATGCGCTATGAGTAATACGATAGATTATGATGTTTTAATCTACCTTGGCAATCGTCCATGGTCGCCTGGCACACCTTACAACGCACTATCTCTAGATTCAGTGCAGGGGTCATGGGCGGTCGTCACACAAAACATCGTCAGGTGGACGATGAGCATTCTAAGTGATGTGTTATGATTAAAGGTAATCGTTGCCTCAAGCCTCATCAACTGGGAATGGCTAAAACAGGGGAGGTGCAGCCAGGCTTCGTGGGTAGCACCCACTAAGAGTAAGGTCATCCCTGTCTAGAGAGTTCCTTTATTTCGGCTTAGTGGTGCAGTTGGCGACGACCATCTGTGGGGTGATTTTATTCGGAATTATCCAGTAAGGGATGGTTCCGGCTTTGTGTTGTAGGGGATTGGGAGTAATCCTCGGTACGGTGATCTAGGCCCCGTACTGTGATGGGCAGTACCCCGGTAGCCCTGCCATTGTATGGAATCCAATTTCCAATAAGTGATAACGGACTTGATTGTATAACCCACTTTGTTGGCTAGTATGATGGAATTTAATAATGTAACAATTTCAGCTATTTCATATTTATTTGGAAACCCTAGACCTATTATAATATAACTGGATTTTCTATCAATGTTTTGGTTATCGTAAGGTAAAAACTTTTCCCTGTTTATGTGCGGGAAGTCTTACGAGATAATTTTCTTTCCAAATGGTTTTCAAAGTTAAGCAACTTTAACCTGTTACTCACACCAGACCCATGTCTGACCCAAGTGTTTATTTCTGTTTTATAAACTATTGGGTACTCAAATTTTTACGAGTAGCCAAGGGATTCAGGTTTAGCTTTGACGAGTTTTCTGGAGGAGCAATGGAGCAGGAGGCTTCAGCGTTCGTAGATATATAGTGTTCCGCTGTGTTGATTTGTGATAGTGTCTTGTATGTATTTGAGTTGTAATGTCTAGACAGATGTTTATAACTGTCTAGTATGTGATGTATATGCTGTGTAACTCTGATGAATGTTGTATACTATGTAATAGTATTATGTTATTAATATAATTTATTCGTTCCGCTGTTGAGATTCTGATGTTGTTGAGTTCTTTCTTCTCTTCTTTTCTCTTTTCTATCCCTTTCTTTCTTATTGACGATGCGACTTTCTGGTCGACGAAAGTCGGGTCGTCACTTAATTGATTAAGGTTAATCATTTGTGAAATTGTTTAATTAAGTATAAATACTTAATGGAAGAAATTAAGAAATTAATTACTCATTGTAATTAATTGAGTTAATTTGATTAGTTAAGTTAATTAATTAAGTTTTATTAAGTTAAGATAATCTTCTCTGCTTTGATTTTGAAACTGATCCTTTGAAAATGAGATTACAGGTTGGTGATTATGATTTTCAGGTTATTGGAATGTACATGAATCGAATATAAAATTCAAAACCTGTACATTCCAATAACCTGAAAATCATAATCACCAACCTGTAATCTCATTTTCAAAGGATCAGTTTCAAAATCAAAGATTAATTATCTTTCTTAAATAATTAAACTTTAATTAACCATTATTAATTACAAATTAATTAATTCTAATTACCAATAAATTAATTTCTAATTACTTAATTAATTAAGTACCTAACAATAACTTAATTAATCCTTACTTACTTGATTAATTTATTCCTAACCATTAATTAATAATCTTAACTTATCAAATTAATGAAACCTTATTTCAAAATTGAAAACTATTAGAGAAAGAGATAAAATGTGATATCCCGGAATTTATGGGCAATATCAATTTAATAATCTGTTTAAATAATTAAATTGATTTGATAATCTTTGATAATAAAATTTGAATTGGTTTAATAATCTAATTAAATAAATATTTAATTAGTGAATTTTATCTTTTAAAAAACCAATAAAATGATTTCTATTTATAATGTATATATATATGTGTATATATTGTAAATAGATAAGCTTTGGTTTGAAATTTAATAAATAAAATCTTGTTTTTAAATTTCTAATATACATTTTTGATAGTTTGGAAATTTTGATTTATTTAATATTAAGCTTTTCAAAGCTATTTAAACAAATAACTATATGGTTTTAAATAAGATTAATAATAAGGTTTATTTTTATTGTCTTTTTAAATATTGCTTAATAAATATGATTTAAGAATATATATATATATATATATAAGTTTAAAATACAATTTACATATGATATGTTAATTCATTTAGTAATAGTAGTAATTTATAATCTCTTTTATAAATTATTTTAAAATTGATAAATTTGTTATTTCAAATAATAATTATAATATATTGTTTTATATATAGATATAAATAGACTTTAATAAAATAGAATTGTTATTTCAAATTGAATGTGTTGTTATAAATTGACTTTAAATTGGATTTTTAAATATAATTTGAATTTGAATTTAAATTAATTTTGAAATTTAAAAAGGGGTAATATTTTAAATATTTGGATTTTATAGATATTTGGATAAGCTTTTATTTATAAGTATAATTGGTTTATTTCTTTTAAAATTATCTATGTATACAAATAAGTAATTGTAAATTTATAAATTTAGATTTAAAAGCTTTTATTAACATTTAAAATAAATACAATTACTTAAAAAGACAAGTGTAAAATTCCTAAGGCTTTGTTTTAACAAGTGTTAACAAATTAACAATGGTAAATGACAAATGTCAAAGTTTTAAATTTTTGTTTTTCTTTTATTTGAATAAATCATTTCTACCTATATATGCATCTACCTCTCATCTTTATTTTTTTCTATTCTTTTCAAACTTAAGAGAATTCAGCCTTAAACCATTCTCAAAAACAAAATCTGAAGCTCAAACAATTTCTCAAAACAAATCAGTAATCAAACTCCACAAACCAGAAAACTTCTTCAACTCTGTAATTCATTTTCAAAACAAGTCTGCAAACATTTCTTTAATCTGGAATCAATTCAAAAGCTGCCTGCATTCATCTTTCAAACCTGGGTTTTATCAAATAGCATGCATGCAAGTTTCTATAGAAAGCAACTCAAGTTTTAAATCGAAGAAGCAAAAGGAAATTCAAGTTTTTAAATCAAAAGCATTTGCCAGATCAAAATTTAAAGCCTGGAAATTTCTCTGCTTTTAAAAATTGTGAGTAACATTCTTCTTAAAATATAAAGTATATGGGTATCTGTTTGCATGTGAAATTCTGGAATAAAATGTGTATTGCGTGGAATGTATATGATTGAATTTCTGTATATAGATTTGGATGTATAAATGCATGTTACTGTGGTATCTGTTTTTACCTGTTTTTATTCTTAGAAGCTTAAATTATGATAAAAATACAATTCCTCTTGATATAATCTCTGTTAGAACTTAGGATTCAAACAATACTTGATTGTTTAATCATAACTTAAGGTTTAAACTTTATTTAAATAAATTAAAATGGGAATTTGCTCTGGAAACCCAAATAGAACAGGAAAACTTGAGTTTTGTTAAAATTCAAATTTCTTATTTCATTGATTCAGATTTGTTTGAATCCTTGATTTAAGAAATTTGAATTTTAACAAAACTCAAGTTTTCCTGTTCTATTTGGGTTTCCAGAGCAAATTCAAATTTTTTTAAATAGCTTTGAAAAGCTTAATATTAAATAAATCAAAATTTCCAAATGATCAAAAATGTATATTAGAAATTTAAAAACAAGATTTTATTTATTTATAAAATTTCAAACCAAAGCTTATCTATTTACAATATATACACATATATATACATTATAAATAGAAATCATTTTATTGGTTTTTTAAAAGATAAAATTCACTAATTAAATATTTATTTAATTAGATTATTAAACCAATTCAAATTTTATTATCAAAGATTATCAAATCAATTTAATTATTTAAACAGATTATTAAATTGATATTGCCCATAAATTCTGGGATATCACATTCCTCCCCCCTTAAAAGAATTTCGTCCCTGAAATTTAAAACAAAGGTAATTTAATAATCTCATTAAAGATTTTAATTTTAAATCACAAGCATATATTATCATCCATATGCTAACAACCATAGCAAACAATTTACTTAATCAAACAATTCTAATTATCCAGACAAAAATTCTGGATAGAATTTCCTAGATTTTCCCAAGTATAAATACCGGTATACTCGCTCTATAGAATCCAAACAATCAATACTACTAAGCTATAGAGCTCCTACTCATCTAGATCTACAGAACTAATCAAGATATCAGACTACAGACGAGTCTGACTCAACAACCAAATCTCCCTGAACTGTTGGTTCCATAACCAAAGATAGATCATACACGTACTCCCTCAGAGATACGTAAAACACATCGAATCCCAGTTATCCAAACTAACCATTCAACCATGAAGACCAAGCTCTTATCCAAATCAGAACACAGAAGAGATCCAATATTCCTCGGAGCTGACTTCCTAGACTTACCCAATCTTATAGCTCCCTTTACCAGAGAAAACTTCAACAACAACGAAGTCTCCAACTTCAAATTCCAAATTCCTCCGTCTCTTATCCACAAAATCCTTCAGACTATCCTGGGCTTCCTACAAATCCTTCTTGATCAGCTCAACCTTCGCTGATGCTTCTAGAAATAAAATGGACCAAAAATAACTCAACAAAAATGATCCTCCCAAGATCTACCCATAACCAAAAACACCAACTCTACTACCATCAGTAGACTCCAAACTTATTTCTCTTATCCAGAGATGCACTCCCAAACTGCTTTCACTGCACAACTCTGATCTGGAGTAGAATGAAAATGCTGATGAAGAACACAAGCACAGACTGGACAACACATCCTAGAAAATCTCAAATAACCCAAGAGAACACTCAGCAATCGCAAGTCACTTTTGCGATCAACCCAGTCTAATTCCAAAGAAAACTATTCTCTCTTAACAAATCAGAACAGCTCATATTTAACTAACCAATCCATCGAAGAAATGGATCCACTCTACTGGTTCTGAACTTCACCTTCAGAAAACTGCACAGCCAGAAAACTTCCTGCCAACACACAAAACACTCCGAGCTGCATTGCTGCCACAGATGCCAAAGACTTCCTAACCAAAGCTCCTTGAGAAACTCGGACCCCAAACCAAACAGAAACACCATGTTGAACTCAGCCACAACACCGAAACATACATACTTCCTCAAACTTGTTCCAAAGAAAACATCTTCGGAAACATCCATAGTCACTGTATCTCATCACACAGCTACTTCTTCCAGAAGTTACCAAGATACCATCACTGGCTTCTGCCTAACCGACAGATCCAACTCTACTCATCTAACTTCAAAGATAAACTTCGAACCTTAACAGGTTTCCTTCAGAGATTGGTGAAATCCTTACACCATAACAAAGCTCACTCGAGACGGTATTAGGTCTACAGTCTCGATAGATACACTTCCAACCTCAAACATTCAAACTCCAACCATTGGTAGTTGTGTTACACACACCACTACCCTATCTACCTTTAGAACTCATATTGGAAAACCCGAATAGGTAACCCAACAAATAGGTAGATATATATATATATATATATATATATAGTTATATCAAAATTACAAATACGCTCTTTCAAGAAAGAAATCACTCCAAAGCCTAGGTATTATTTCAACCTGGCTCTGATACCACCTGTAACGACCCGCCATTCATTCCACAAAATGACGCATCATTAATAAGAAAGAAAGGGATAGAAAAGAGAAAAGAAGAGAAGAGAGAAAGAAACAACATCAGAATCTCAACAGCGGAACGAATAAATTATATTAATAACATAAACTATTACATAGTATACAACACTTATCAGAGTTACACAGCATATACATCACATACTAGACAGTTATAAACATCTGTCTAGACATTACCACTCAAATACATACAAGACACTATCACAGATCAACACAGCGGAATACTATATATCTACGAACGCTGAAGCCTCCTGCTCCATTGCTCATCCAGAAAACTCGTCAAAGCTAAACCTGAATCCCTTGGCTACTCGTAAAAATTTGAGTACCCAAGAGTTTATAAAACAGAAAATAAACACTTGGGTCAGACATGGGTCTGGTGTGAGTAACATGTTAAAGTTGCTTAACTTCGAAAACCATTTGGAAAGGAAAGGTATCTCGTAAGACTCCCCGCACATAAACACGGAAAAGTTTTTACCTTACGATAACCAAAATATTGATAGGAAATTCAGTGATATTATAATAGGTCTAGTATTTTCAAGTAAATAAGAAATAGCTTAAATTGTTACATTATTAAATTCCAGCATACTAGCCAACAAAGTGGGTTATACAATCAAGTCTGTTATCACTTATTGGAAATTGGATTCCATACAATGGCAGGGCTACCGGGGTACTGCCCATCACAGTACGGGGCCTAGATCACCGTACCGAGGATTACTCCCAATCCCCTGCAACACAAAGCCGGAACCATCCCTTACTGGATAATTCCGAATAAAAATCACCCCACAGATGGCCGTCGCCAACTGCACCACTAAGCTGAAATAAAGGAACTCTCTAGACAGGGATGACCTTACTCTCAGTGGGTGCAACCCACGAAGCCTTGCTACACCTCCCCTATTTTAGCCATTCCCGGTTGATGAGGCTTGAGGCTACGATTACCTTAATCAGAACACATCACTTAGAATGCTCATCGTCCACCTGACGATGTTCTGAAAGCATTCAACCCATACAAGTTCGTTCCGGGTTCGAACGAAACCGAAGGCATTATCTCGTTACACTCGTTTTGGAATCACCCTCGGAGTTAACGACAATAACCCTTGCACTCTGAATCTTCATCTTCACTTGAGATTCACGACCTATCGTTAATTTGGATCGATGTGGTATTCAGATATCCAAATCTGGAAACCCGATCCCTCGGTCTCATCTAAATCCAAAACGTATCTTTTTAAGGCCAAGTTGTTTTAAAGTTAAAACAATTCAATTCTTTATCTATATACATAGAGATAGATAATTCACAACAGATAATCCATATTATCATCACAAACAGATAATTCACATTATCATTACAATTAAACCAAAACATCCATATCACAGATCAGCACATATCTCATCAGAGATATCAAACAATGCAAAGCATTCAATACTATTTATCCATCCATAAGTAATGATTTATACCATCTCTAATTAATTTAAAGTGAATTAAATTAATTACTTCATTCTATAAATTTTGCTTACTTAATTATTAATTAAACCAATTAATTTAATCATACTCTAAGTATCCATCTTAATTGATTAATTATACTTTAATTATTTTAAGTAATTAATTCTTAATTAATTTTACAAATTAATTATCTTAAACCATTTCAGTAATTAATCTTTAATTACTTCATTAATTAACTAACTATACTTCATTACATTAATCCTTAATTAATTACAATTAATTAATTACCCTTTAATCACTTATTTTTGATTAATTAGTTTAAATTAATCAATCCTTAATTACATCATTAATTATATTAATTAATGATTTCTAATTACTCTTAATTAATTATCCTATTTAAATTAATTATATTTAATAATTAATCTTTAATTAGTCACATTTATTAATCACCTTTGATTAATCTCATTTAGTAATTAACTACCATTAATTACTTCATTACATAAATTAATTACTCCTTAATTAATTATCTTTTAATTAATCTCTGGATTAATTATTCAAAGTAATTAACTCAAATTACTTTCATTATTCATTCTCCTTTAATTAATTACATCCAGTAATTACCTTTAATTACTTTCCTAAGTAATTACACTTCATTAATTACATTTAAGTAATTATACTTATCAAATCACCAAGTGATTATCTTAAATTAATTTAACTAATTAATTTAAACTTATCAAATTTATTTAATTAATTACCTTAAGTAATTAATTCCTTTAATTACTTCCATTAAGTAATTATACTTAACCAATTTCATATTAACTAATTAATCTAATTGATTATCAAAATTAATCATATTAATTAATTATTTAATAATCTCTAATTAATGATCTCTCATTAACTATTACCAATTCTTTAATTACTTCCTTTAAGTAATTAAGCTTAATCAACTATTATTAATTACAAATTAATGAATTCTTAATTACCAATTAATTTCTCTCTATTTACTTAATTAATTTCTTAATTAATCTTTAATCACTTGATTAATTAATTCCTAAATCATTTATTAATAATCTATACTTATCTAAATAAATGATCCTTAATTCCAAATTAATTAACCCTTAATTAATTAACTTATAATCCTAATTATTTAATTAATTAACACCAAATAATTAATTAATTAAATTATTAAATTACTCTTTATTTACCATATTAATTTAATGAATCCTAAATCATTAAACCTTAATTAATCTCTAAATTAAAGTATTAACTTTTATAACTACTTCAATTATTATTAACAAAAGACTTTAAAACATTTACTTCTAAATCTTTCTCTTAATTCATTTTAAATTAAAGATTTAAAATAAATTACAAATTTAACTTTAACCAAATTTAAATCAAATTTATAAACCCTTTTTAAAATTATTCTTTAAACATTTTAAATTGGTTAAAACATTATAAATTTTATAAACTTTATTTATCTCAAACTAGAATACAAATTAGATTTGAATCCATACTTAAATTTTGATTTAAAACTTTGTTTTAAATCCTACTCTACATTTTTAAATTTCATTTTAAATTTTAAAACCCTGTCAGATTTTTAAAACTGTAACCCAAAAGTTACCCGAGCCCATCACAAATTCCATTGAGTCAAAACCCCAATTGCTCCGAGCCTTACACGCGAGAAACTCGAGACCTTCCCTCTGTTAAAAACCCAGACTTCACCAAGTACAAAGAATTTCACCGTGCACGTGCACCGTCCAATCAGTCTTCTCCGACCATCCATGACGACTCCACCACATCGACGATCAACCACAAACCAGAATACGACCATACAATCTTCAATAAATACTCGAAATCGAAATCGAGTACTTGAGCTCCAAAACTGGAACACAGACTACTTCCAAAACCTGGCAACAACTCCTCGTCCTCCCACTGCTGATCACCAGAACCGCTGATCTTCCAGCCACACCTTCGCCAATCTTCCCACTACCAGTTCCCAGAGTTCTGATGAACTCGATACATCCTAGATGCCGTGGGAACCCAATTTCCGATTATCACAAAAACTAGGGCTACAACCAAATTTTGATCACCTCCGCCTCCACAAAGTTTAGAACATCTTCCTGACATTTTTGCCAAACTCTACGATCGTTCCACTACCCCCAGAGAAGATTACGACCCCTCCGATCAACTAGATTATCAGAAATTACTCAAAATTCAAATTCTGGTCAAATATAAACTGCTCGTTCTATACCCCTCTAAAAATTGTGATTCGAATCTTAAATAAAGGAGATTTAATAATGAAGTAAATTGAGTTTAATTACTTTGTATAATTAATCAAGGGATTAATTAAAAGATAATTAATTAAGGAGTAATTAATTTATGTAATGGAGTAATTAAGGGTAGTTAATTACTAAATGAGATTAATCAAAGGTGATTAATAAATGTGTCTAATTAAAGATTTAATTATAAAATGTAATTAATTTAAATGGAGTAATTAATTAAAGAAGTAATTAAGAATCATTAATTGATATAATTAATCATGTAAGTAAGGAGTGATTAATTAAGACAAATTAATCAATAATAAGTGATTAAAGTAATTAATTAATTGTAATTAATTAAGGATTAATGTAACTAAGTATAGTTAATTAATTAATGAAGTAATTAAAGATTAATTACTGAAATGGTTTAAGATAATTAATTTGTGAAATTAATTACTTAAAGTAATTAAAGTATAATTAATCAATTAAAATGGATACTTAGAGTATGATTAAATTAATTGGTTTAATTAATGATTAAGTAAGCAGGATTTATAGAATGAAGTAATTAATTTAATTCACTCCAAATTAATTAGAGATGGTAAATCATTACTTAGGGATGGATAAATGATATTGAATGCTTTGCATTGTTTGATATCTGTGATGAGATATATGCTGATATGTGATATGGATGTTTTGGTTGAATTGAAATGATAATGTGAATTATCTGTTTGTGATGACAATATGGATTATCTATTGTGAATTATCTATCTCTGTGTATATAGATAAATAATTGAATTGTTTTAACTTTAAAACAAATTGGACTTAAAAGATACGTTTTGGATTTCGATGAGACCGGGATCGGATTTGCTACACATCGATCCAAATTAACGATAGGTCGTGAGTCTCAAGTGAAGATGAAGATTCAAAGTGCAAGGGTTATTGTCGTTAACTCTGAGGGTGATTCCAAAATGAGTGTAACGAGATAATGCCTTCGGTTTTGTTCGAACCCGGAACGAACTTGTATGGATTGAATGCTTTCAAAACATCGTCAGGTGGACGATGAGCATTCTAAGTGATGTGTTCTGATTAAAGGTAATCGTTGCCTCAAGCCTCATCAACCGGGAATGGCTAAAACAGGGGAGGTGCAGCAAGGCTTCGTGGGTAGCACCCACTAAGAGTAAGGTCATCCCTGTCTAGAGGTTCCTTTTTATTCGGCTTAGTGGGCAGTGGCGACGGCCATCTGCGGGGTTGTCTTGTTCGGGATTATCCAGTTAGGGATGGTTCCGGCTTTGTGTTGCAGGGGATTGGGAGTGATCCTCGGTACGGTGATTTAGGCCCCGTACTGTGATGGGCGGTACCCCAGTAGCCCTACCATTGTATGGAATCCAATCTCCAATAAGTTATAACAGACTTGATTGTATAACCCACTTTGTTGGCTAGCATGCTGGAATTTAATAATGTAACAATTTAAGCTATTTCATATTTATTTGAAAATCCTAGACCTATTGTAATATAATTGGATTTCCTATAAATGTTTTGGTTATCGTAAGGTAAAAACTTTTCCGTGTTTATGTGCGGGAAGTCTTACGAGATACCTTTTCTTTCAAAGGTTTTTCAAAGTTAATTAACTTTAACCTGTTACTCACACCAGACCCATGTCTGACCCAAGTGTTTATTTTCTGTTTTATAAACTCTTGGGTACTCAAATTTTTACGAGTACTCAAATTTTTACGAGTAGCCAAGGGATTCAGGTTTAGCTTTGACGAATTGTGGAGGAGCAATGGAGCAGGAGGCTTCAACATTCGTAGATATATAGTAGTTCCGCTGTGTTGATCTGTGATAGTGTCTTATATGTATTTGAGTTTTAATGTCTAGACAGATGTTTATAACTGTCTAGTATGTGATGTATATGATGTGTAACTCTGATAAGTGTTGTATACTATGTAATAGTATTATGTTATTAAAATAATTTATTCGTTCCACTGTTGAGATTCTGATGTTGTTTCTTTCTCTCTTCTCTTCTTTTCTCTTTTCTATCCCTTTCTTTCTTATTGACGATGCATCATTCTGTGGAATGAATGGCGGGTCGTTAAAGTTATTAGTTTTTAAAAGATAAAATTCACTAATTAAATATTTATTTAATTAGATTATTAAACCAATTCAAATTTTATTATCAAAGATTATCAATTAATTTCTTAATTTATTTGCTTAATTAATCTTTAATCATTTGATTAATTAATTTCTAATCATTTATTAAAAATATATACTTATCTGAATAAATGATCCTTAATTCCAAATTAATTAACTCTTAATTAATTAACTTATAATCCTAATTATTTAAATTAATTAACACCAAATCATTAATTAATTAAATTATTAAATTACTCTTTAATTACCTTATTAATTTAATGACTCCTAAATCATTAAATTTAATTAATCTCTAAATTAAAGTATTAACCTTTATAACCATTCTGGGCTGTCTACAGATTTAGTTTTGAAAATGAATTACAGATTTTGTTATGAGAATAGGCTGAAGTTTTCTTAAGTTTTAGGAATGAAGATAAGAAAAGAAATGAAGATAAAGAAAGAAACAACATAGAATCTCAACAGCGGAACGAATCAATTATATTAATAACATAATACTATTACATAGTATACAACACTTATCAGAGTTACACAGCATATACATCACATACTAGACAGTTATAAACATTTGTCTAGACATTACAACTCAAATACATATAAGACACTATCACAGATCAACACAGCGGAACTACTATATATCTACGAACGCTGAAGCCTCCTGCTCCATTGCTCCTCCACAATTCGTCAAAGCTAAACCTGAATCCCATGGCTACTCGTAAAAATTTGAGTACCCAAGAGTTTATAAAACAGAAAATAAACACTTGGGTCAGACATGGGTCTAGTGTGAGTAACAGGTTAAAGTTGATTAACTTTGAAAAACCTTTGAAAGAAAAGGTATCTCGTAAGACTTCCCGCACATAAACACGGAAAAGTTTTTACCTTACGATAACCAAAATATTTATAGGAAATCCAATTATATTACAATAGGTCTAGGGTTTTCAAATAAATATGAAATAGCTGAAATTGTTACATTATTAAATTCCAACATACTAGCCAACAAAGTGGGTTATACAATCAAGTCCGTTATCACTTATTGGAGATTGGATTCCATACAATGGCAGGGCTACTGGGGTACCGCCCATCACAGTACGGGGCCTAGATCACCGTACCGAGGATCACTCCCAATCCCCTGCAACACAAAGCCGGAACCATCCCTTACTGGATAATCCCGAACAAGACAACCCCGCAGATGGCCGTCGCCACTGCCCACTAAGCCGAATAAAAAGGAACCTCTAGACAGGGATGACCTTACTCTCAGTGGGTGCTACCCACGAAGCCTTGCTGCACCTCCCCTGTTTTAGCCATTCCTGGTTGATGAGGCTTGAGGCAACGATTACCTTTAATCAGAACACATCACTTAGAATGCTCATCGTCCACCTGACGATGTTTTGAAAGCATTCAATCCATACAAGTTCGTTCCGGGTTCGAACGAAACCGAAGGCATTATCTTGGTACACTCGTTTTGGAATCACCCTCAGAGTTAACGACAATAACCCTTGCACTCTGAATCTTCATCTTCACTTGAGACTCACGACCTATCGTTAATTTGGATCGATGTGTAGCAAATCCGATCCCGGTCTCATCGAAATCCAAAACGTATCTTTTAAGGCCAAGTTGTTTTAAAGTTAAAACAATTCAATTATTTATCTATATACACAGAGATAGATAATTCACAATAGATAATCCATATTGTCATCACAAATAGATAATTCACATTATCATTTCAATTCAACCAAAACATCCATATCACATATCAGCATATATCTCATCAAAGATATCAAACAATGCAAAGCATTCAATATCATTTATCCATCCCTAAGTAATGATTTACCATCTCTAACTAATTTAGAGTGAATTAAATTAATTACTTCATTTTATAAATCCTTCTTACTTAATCATTAATTAAACCAATTAATTTAATTATACTCTAAGTATCCATCTTAATTGATTAATTATACTTTAATTACTTTAAGTAATTAATTCTTAATTAATTTCACAAATTAATTAAATCAAGTAGGTTTGCTCACTGGAAAACTAGAACAGAGGAGCAGTTTATATATATACAGATATATTCACATATAATCAAAGCAATTCATATATATCCAGATAAAATCAATCATGCAAACAACTTCTTCAAATAGGATCATCACATGTAATAAAGCTAGCAACCATATTACTGTTTAAAATGTTTTGTTTACTCACCTTTTAACCAAAATGTAGAGGTGATTTAAAACTTTGATTTCTTGATGTTTGAATTGACACTGGAAGTATATTATGAAAAATGTTTGTTTAGTGGTTAAATAGGCCTGCATGCTTGTATATATATGTGTAAATTTGTGTGTGCATGTCTGTATATAATCATTGTCTCTGTTCATTGTTTACAGGTTTTAAAACCTGTTAAAAGATTTCAAATCACTCCACCCAAATGATTTTAGGCTATAACCTCTGAGTGAAAAATGTTTGTATATAGGTGATATCGTTTTAAAAATTAATTTCAAGTGTTTAAATTAAATATTTATTTAAAAATGATATATAAACAGTGAAACCTAAAGTATGTTAAAATTCAAATGTTTTAATTTCATAATTCGATTACATAACTCGATTAGAAATTGAAAATGATGATTTTAGAAAGTTATTTCAGGATTTTTAATGTATTAAATTGTGAGAAAAAGAGAGTTGAACGGGATTGTCGTTTTCTTCAAATGCGGGTGATCGTTGACGAACTATGGGTCGTGCTCAACACTGAGAGTAGTTTGATGGATGCTGATCACTGGAAAAATAATCACCAAATTTTTAGGTGGCTGAGGTGGTCATTCTGTGACGATTTAGGATTTTCAACCTAGTTTTGTTCGACGAGGAAGATGGGTCGATTTCGTCATCGTCACCGCGATTCAATCGATCGCACCAAGGGGATTCGTTATGGTGAGTCGTGACATGATTCTGGGTGGAGCGGCGTGATCTCTGGTGAACGTGGGTGGAGGTGCGAACTGTTTGATTGATCAACAGTTGGGTTCCAGTTCATGGCGAATTGCTCGAATTTGATTTTTGGCAATTTCTTCGATCTGAGTTATAAGGATCATCGGCGAGGTCATAGGCGATGTGTCGAAGTCAGCGTCGATAGTCGGAGTCTTTTCGTTCTGTTGTACACGTGCACGTGCACGTTTGGGCATGTTGTTGGAGAAGAAGAGGAAGCTCGGGTAGTTGCTTAGGTTTTTACGTGAATGACTCGAAGGGGAGATCGAGTTTTGAAGAGGATGACTCGAGTAGGAACTCGAGTAGTTCCAGAGGATTTGTTTCCAAGTTTAAACTTAAATTTAAAACTAAAACTAAATTTGAAATGTAAAGGGATTCAGGGTTGAACCCGAGTAATCTTCGGGTTTGTCCTGAAGCAAATGTTAAGCAAGTTTTAAAAGGGGTTATCAAACTTGGTTTTTGAATTTTTAAAATAAAATTACTTTAAATTTTCTTTTATAAATACTTATATAATATTTGTTTCTTTAACTTTGTTTAAAGGGTTTTGAAAAAACTTTGTTTAATTTATATTTTGTTAAATAAAGTTAAAGTTATTTTAAAATTTAAGTAAAATGAAATTTTAAAGTTTTTATAAAAGCAAGATTATTAATTTAAATTGAAATCAGATTTTAAAGTACCATTTGATAATAATTTTTTTAAAGCATATAAAAGTAAGTTGTGTTTGAAACTTTTAATTTATCAAGTTGAATAAGTATTTTAAACTTAATTAATGAATTAATTAAGTAAAGTTATTTTTAAATAAAATGTTTTAATGATAATTAGGGTATTATTAAGATAATGTTTTATTTTAAGATAATTAAGGAAATTTAAGTATAATTTATTTATTTAATTAATTAAGGATAAAGGATTAATTAAGATATTAATTAAGAGTAATTAATTTAATTTACTCAATAATTATGATTGATTAAATAATTGATGAGAAATTAATTAATTTGTAAATTTGTAAATAATTAATTAAGTAATTAGAGGTTGATTAACTGGTAATTAAGAAGTACTTGATTTAGTTTATTAATTAATAATTAGGTTTTATTAATTAATAATTAAGATACCATTAATCTATAATGATTAATTAAGGGTTAATTAACTGTTATTAAGAATTGATTAACTGATAATTAAGGATTAATAAATTTATTATTAAGTTTTATTAATTAATAATTAAGGTTTATTAATTAATAATTAAAGGAATAATTAATCTGTAATTAATGATTAATTAAAATGTTTAAAGGTAATTAAGGGATGGATTACTCAATTGTAATTAATAAATGAATGTGATTAATTTAAGTTAATTAATTTGTAAATTAATTAAAGATAATCACTTGATAAAGGATTAAGTATGAATACTTAATAAGATTGATAAGTGTAATTACTTAGTAAAGTAATTAATGTATAATTACAAGATGTAATTAATTAAAAGAAATTACTTAATGAGAAGTAATTAAAGGATAATTACTCAGGAGAAGTAATTAAGAATTTATTACTTGGTGTAATTAATTTAAGGAATTAATTAAGGAGTAATTAATTAAGGTAAGTAATTATAGGATAATAATTACTATTTATGATTAATTAAGGTAGATTAATAGAAGTGATTAATTAAAGTTTAATTAATTAATGTAATTAATTAAGGGTCAATGTAATTAATTATAGTTAATTAATTAATGGAAGTAATTAATTAAGGATCATTAATTAATGTAATTAATGAGAGTAATTAAAGGTTAATTACTGTTAATGGTTAAGAATAATTAATTTGTGAAATTAATTAAAGGATAATTACTTTATGTAATTAATGAATAATTAATCAAGGATGATTAATAGTTAATGAGTAATTAATTAATTAAAGGTTTGTAATTAATTAATGATTGATTAAGCAAGGTTAGATAATTAATTCTTAAGTAATTAATTTAATTTAAGATAATTAAATTAATTATAACATAGGGTTAATAATTGTTGCTTATATATGATTGTTGTGTAGAATATCTGAATTGGATGATATCTATTGGATGATATGCTATGATATTCAGTGATATGATATTGGATATATCTGTGATAAATGTGTGATATTTATCTGTGTTAAATGCTGTGTGAATTCAAGTATTGAATTGAATTGTTTAAACCTTTAAACAACTTGGCCTTTAAAATACGTTTGGATTTCGATGAGACCGAGATCGGGTTTCCAGATTTGGATATCTGAAAACCATATCGATCCAAATTAACGATAGGTCGTGAATCTCAAGTGAAGATGAAGATTCAGAGTGCAAGGGTTATTGTTGTTAATTCTGAGGGTGATTCCAAAATGAGTGTAACGAGATAATGCCTTCGGTTTTGTTCGAACCCGGAACGAACTTGTATGGATTGAATGCTTTCAGAACATCGTCATGTGGACGATGAGCATTCTAAGTGATGTGTTCTGATAAGGTAATCATAGCCTCAAGCCTCATCAAACCGGGAATGGCTAAAACAAGGGAGGTGCAGCAAGGTTAGTGGGTAGCACCCAAGTAGGATAAGATTTCCCCTGTCTAGAGTCCCTTTTTATTTCGGCTGAGTGGGCGGTTGAATAGCTACAACCGCTGGGGTTTCTTATGCGGGAATTATCCAGTAAGGGATGGTTCCGGCCTTGTGTTGCAGGGGGTCGGGAGTGATCCTCGGTACGTTGATCTAGGCCACATACTGTGACGGGCGGTACCCCAGTAGCCCTGCCATTGTATGGAAATCCAACTTCTAATAAGTGCCATCAGACTTGATTGTATAACCCGCTTTGTGGCTAGTATGCTGGAATTTAATAATGTAACAATTTCAGCTATATGAGTATTTACTTGAAAACCCTAGACACTATTATAATATAACCAGATTTCCTATCAAAGTTTTGGTTAGCGTAAGGTAAAAACTTTTCCATGTTTATGTGTGGGAAGTCTTACGTGATACTTTTGTTTTCAAAAAGATTTTGAATTTAAACAACTTTAACCCGTTTACTCACACCAGACCCATGTCTAACCCAAGTGTTTATTCTGTTTTCTTAAACTCTTGGGTACTCAAATTTTTACGAGTAGCCAAGGGATTCAAGTTTAGCTTTGACGAGTTTTCTGGAGGAGCAATGGAGCAGGAGGCTTCAGCGTTCGTAGATATATAGTGTTCCGATGTGTTGATTTGTGATAGTGTCTTGTATGTATTTGAGTTGTAATGTCTAGACAGATGTTTATAACTGTCTAGTATGTGATGTATAAGCTGTGTAACTCTAATGAATGTTGTATACTATGTAATAGTCTTATGTTATTAATATAATTTATTCGTTCCGCTGTTAAGATTTTGATGTTGTTGAGTTCTTTCTTCTCTTCTTTTCTCTTTTCTATCCCTTTCTTTCTTATTAATGATGCATCATTCTGTGGAATGAATGGCGGGTCATTACATCAAATTTATAAACAATTTATTGACTATGTGATGTACATATCAGATATGTACTTATAGTGATATATATATATAGACTGATATGTATTGATATGAATAGGTTTATATATTTGATGAACAGGTTTAAGCTGTGAATCTAACAAGTAACAGGTTTATGTATATGTAAACTATAAATAGACTATTTAATTTACAAATACTCTCATAGCGCTTCATCGTTGGTTTTCTCGTCATCCGCTTCTTCCACAAACTCATAATCATTCCTTATTTCTCTAGAACTATAGTCAGTAATATATATCTTCATCCTTTTTATCTCAATTAACCAGACATGTAAAAAATACTATAAAACAAGAACTGATATATATGACTATGAAATGCTATTGAAGTAAAATATTCAAACTGATATGATATCAGTATATATGATATTAAAATATTCAAGTAAAATACGATATATTAGTACATACGATATATCGGTACAAACTGCTATCAAACTGGTAATATTTAGCAAAGATTATATTTCAAGATATATTCTATATTGATGTTTGCTGTAATGAAAGGTAGGAAAATTTGTCAAAATAAAAACCTTCAATCTGAACCATAGTAAATGTTCAGAAATCTTATGGAAAATATGCATGGTAGCATTGCATTTTGTGGTGGTAATACAATCATAAGTCAAACAATGTACTCTGATTATTTAGTCTGACAACCTGTGCAGTTAAAGCGCTCGGCAGGTTCAATGCGGCAGAGGTGCAAAATGTCATAGCGAGGATACAACGAGGATATAACGGATGACTCTAAAATAGCATATAAAACTTGTACTTAATGTTTTTACAAATATATAAATGGTAATTAAATGAAAATTAACATTCAATTGAATTATAATTAATACATAAATAAATTTAAATAAAAACATGTGCGAATATACTGTAATAAACTTAAAACTGTTATATATCATAATTGAATTTAGTTGAATATTAGAGTATTTACATTTTGAAAATTTATTAAAAATTCAATTAAATAAATTAATTTTATAATTTTTATAATGTATAAATGTCATTTTTCAGTTCATTTCCTTTAAAGAAGATATAGCGGAATATAGCGGAAATAGTGGGGCTTAAAGCGGAAAGGCTGTATTTGGGGCTATATGGAAAAATTGTAGTGGTAGAATAGGATATAGCAGGGTTATAGCGGGGTAATAGCGGAGCATTAACTGCACAGCCTACAACATAAAGTTTTGCTACAGTTGGGTGTTTAGTGAGTGCCAAATAAAAGGTGTTTATGATCTTAAGAAAAATGCGCTAGAGATTTAACATGCTCAAAGTTTGAATGAGGATGCCCAATAACATGTTACTTCTTGGAGAACCATACAGCAATGTAATATTCATAGAAAAATTGCAAGTTATTAGAGTTTATACTCTCCGCAACATTAATTCTTAGGCATGCAACAAAGAAGCTAGAACAATTTGCAAGACTCTGAGATGTAAAATTAAGAAATTGGTTACAAGTTCAATTCCAACTCCAAGAAGTGATATCATTCAAAAATTTATTATATATAATTGGGTTGAACTAATTCACAAGAAAGCACAAATACGTTTTGGGTATTCTAAGTTAAGGTTCTTATTTCAATTGTCTATTCACTTTCAAGTTTGAACAAATTCACAAGCAAGCATAATAATTGTTATATGAAATTATCAATCCATGAACTGCTGTCATAAGAAAAATTGAATAAACGAATTAAACACTCAATAAAATTTAAGTAAAACAGATAAACACTAAACCTACACAAAATAAATCATACTCACATTTCTCCTCTTACTAGTAGCATTCACCATTGCTCAAAATTCAAATAGCAAAGAATGGAAACCAAGGAGGCGGCGAAGGATCAACAATAGCAGGGACGAAAATTTTGTAGGTTGAGTTTTCTTTTGGGAACGAAAATCAACAAGTTTACTTGTTTTTGGGAACGAACTGTGAAATAGCTGCTGTAGCAAGCGCGATTCAACTAGGGTTTAGGAAAATTAAGCGGACTGGGTTACCAACAGTGGTGGATTCGGGTTTTCTTTTATAATTTAAAAAATAGGTTATATTAACGTTTAACCAATATATCAACCGTGGTTAACCTTAACTGACTCGATTTTGGTCGGTTAACGTCGATCGGTTAACCGAAATTTCGGTTAACCTATTTTTTCGATTAAAGTGGTTTGGTCAAGGTCGGTTAGGTCGGTTAACTCGGTTAAATTCCCACCCCTAGTCGGATTTATCCGAGAACCACTTCAGACCAATGTATGCATTCGAAAGTGCAGGTTTATGATGATGATTTTTGAAGACGGAGATCTTCATGATGCAGGGCTACTTGCCACAAGTCCTTCGAGGTGGAATTACCATATCATGTATGTATAGTGGCAGTAGTGCTTCGTTATGAAAATCTACAATATGCAAGGACTTCTCACTACTAATCTTAGGGGTAATTCCCGACAGGATGTATGAGTTCCAAATAGGGATATACCGGTCTTGCCAGATGCGGAGGATTGTTTGTGTATCCTCGATACATTCCATTAGAGATGTATTGTATGGAAGGTAGTTCCTTACCTGCCATTATATTGAATCCATTCTCTAATACGTGCCTGCCATTTTGTTTGTAGAGCCTAACATATTCTAGAATTTAATAATGGCAATAATTTCAGCTATGATTAATTATTATTTGTATATTAGACATTAGTATAATATCAGATGATTTGATATGAAATGTTTTGGTTATCGTAAGGTAAAAACCCATCCGCATTTATATGCGGCGTGGTCTTACGAGATACCTTTTTTTTGATAAAGAAAAGTTTTATAGCTTTAATATAAATTGGAGATGTGTTTTCTCATGCTGGTTTACTAGACTGATCCGGGCGTTCTTCCATTTCAATGCTCGGGTCAGACCGAGCATATTTACAGATTTAGATTTGGATGCTATGAAGCTTCAGCAGATGAGCTGGAGGTCTTCAGGTCGTATTCCACGTATATGTTTATTTTCCGCTGCATTGTTGTTTAGATTATCAGCATTTGTGAGGACATGTTATTATAACTGTCCAGGCAGATGATTATGATTTGATTGTTGTACTCTGATCGATGTATGTATATTAAAGATTACAGTTTCTCTTTTGTAAAGTTCATTGATAATATATTATATGTTGTTCCGCTGCAATTGTGAGATTCTATGTTGTTTTGGTCTCTCTTTCTCTTCTTCTTCTTTCTCGTTTTCTTCTTTTCTCTTCTTCTCTTCTTTCCCATGACTATCGGTTTTTTTGGCACTTGAATTTTGCGGACGTGAATACCGAGGATGTATTAGTGTCGGTTTTCGAGGTTCGAAAATTCTGGTCCATCCTACTTTTGCTTCATAAAGAAATATCGGAAACGAGAATTGTAATAATAATAATTGATACTTAACATTGAAATGAGAAATATGGTTTCTATTTCGAAATGTATTTTCATTTAGAAATTTGTTTTCTTTGAGATTTATTTCTTTAAGTTCAAGATATTTAATCAAAGACCTCTCCGCTGTAAACTAGTTATATTATATGAAATAAATAATCTACATTAAGTGAATGACGGACCTCTGAATTCAGTGCGCTATTATAATAATGGCCGAAATAGTGGAGGCATGTCATATCGCACTTATTGATTACATCAAGGTACATAAAATTATTTTCGTAAAACACACCACATATTATTTATGAAATAATGACTATTTTTTGACATCGACTGAAAAATATACACAGCTGTATTTCAATGTGAATATTATGAGTATTCTTTATGAAATAAAACTATAATGTGATATGGTTTTTCACCAAAAGTGATGCAACTAAAAATATTGAAGTATCTAAAATTGTTTACAATTATTTTGGAATTATAGACTAAGCCGTTGTTTTGAGAAATAATTTTATTATATGATTATGAATCATATGATACTAGTTAATTATATCTCGAACAATTAAAGGTTATGCACCCATTAAGTTGGAGCGTCATAAGAGTAGATGAACTCTTCTGATTGATACATACTGATGTATGTAATTGTATGTCCATTAATACTAAAACGATTCCACATACTTCGTTACATTCACCAATGAGTTATCATAGACGTGGACATGTGTATTTGATATGTATATATAAGTCTATGGTAAGCCCATATAATATAAAACAGAAGTAAATAATGTAACATGTGATAAAAATGATATGATTTGATCGAATCGGTGAGTATATTGGAAAGAGTTCTGAACATACCTAAAAATGAATAAAAATTCGATCTCAAAAGTCGCTCCTTTATGTGATACATAATGATGTATCGATAAGGAGTAATTGAACTTTGTTGGACAATGTGCGATTAATTGTGAGTGAAGTTGAGTTAATTTATTTCTATAAGATCATGTTCTTAAAACCAATATACAAGGATAATATTATTTCATCTAAATAATAGTTTACACAATCATATAAGATAAGGGTTTATAAGAAACCCCGACATATCCTAGGCTAAGGAGTTGGCAAGTTGTGTAAATTGAAAGTCTGCATGTAATAATTGTTCGCAAGGATTTTGTATGAATCTATCCAAAAGAAGTTTGGGAAAGACTGTCATTAGATGACATATTTATGTTTTAAACATAAGTTTTGTAAACTAAAACTAAATCAGTTTTATATATAAGTAAATTTATAAAATATTTGTGAATACCTATTCCATTGCACCAAGGAACAATTGTCGTGTCAAGAAATACCTACTTCATAGTGAAAGAATTTTTTTATAGAAATTATTGGTAGTAAAATGGAATTGGATATGATCTAAAGATAAAACTGATTACATGAGGTGAGTTGAATTTAACTAACATAAATGAACATCAAACATTAGAGAGTTTTCTCGTATATTGAAAAGAAACTATGAGTTTCTTATTATTGTCAAAAATATATAATCTTCGATTGTTTAATTAATCCACTAAGAGTATCGACTCTACGATAAGATATGATGTGAAAATCTGAAAGAATTCCAAGTACGTTATCAAAAATATGATTTTAGTAGTCGTAATCGAACGGATGTGATACATCGGTCATGATTGTGTCTTTATGAGCAAGGCTAATGCAGTTGGATTAAATGAGCAATGTTGATAAGAATAAACTTATAAAGTTCAAATGTTGAAATTAGTGTAATAGTTTCACCATTCAACATGATCAAGTTATTTCATATTTACTCACAAGATTATCACTTGATAAGACATAGTGTTTTGGTACATATGTGTTGAAATATAAAATTCTAAATAATGATTTAGAATACTCTATTTGCACATATTAACCAAAGTTTCTCGAAGTCGGTAGGAGCAATATAGAGGTTGTTAGTTTTAGGATATGATCCAAGAAATGATACAAAAGTATCATTTTATAAGCATCAAAATTGAATAAGTATTTTGATAGAAATATCAAATAGTTTGATTTTTAGTCCAAGTGCAGAGGAAGCGTTTGTACATAAGAAAGAATGTTAAAGGGTACATTGATATTTCTAAACAATAAGTAAACAACACATTGCTGACTTTTTAACAATGTACTTGTGTTAGAACAAGCCTCAGTTGTTTTAATGCTCAACGTTGGATTTGTAAATGATGTCTTTTATAGTAAGTATAAAAGATATTGGAAAGTCCCAAATTAATATGAAAGGACGCCTTATTAAAATGTTAATAAGGAAGTGTAAGATGGATTCCTTATGCATTGGCAATATAAATTATCATACTTGTTGTGTTGTGCATGATATCATGATTTGTTTATTTATTTGATAAATGAAGAAAATATCCAATCCAAATTGATATCAGAAAATGGTTGTTTGGGAAGTTCTAGTGTATTTATGAAATACTAGAGAATTATTTATATAAACAATGAACTCCTTATAAAGGAATGTTCTGACTCAAATTTCATAAGCAATATTGAGCATAACATGTGATCAATAATAAATTAAGAATCTTTAGGTTGAATTTTTTTGAAATAGAAGACACTATGGTGATTCATTGACTTGAATAGCGCCATAATAAAGCAATGTATATATATAATAAATGCAAAAATTTATAACTGAGCCGGTGGTGATTCCAAATGTTGAGAATCACGTAACATTGTAGTAAGATAGCAATGTCATGATATAGTTCGTAACAGAACTTAGAACTCATTGAAAGTCGAGAGACATAGTCTGAATTGTTCCATAGGATAAATGTAGTTTCAACATCAAAGAGAGTTGGTTGACAGAGTAGATAATTGAAACATAATTGCATACCCGTTCCTTGGGGGACTAACCCAATTGGTTTTGAGAAAATCGATTGGAGACATTGGAATAAGATTCCATAATTGACCTAAAGTGCAAGTGGGAGATTTATAGAGTTAGCGTATGCCCTAGGGACAATTATGTAATTCGTTACATATATCTAACTCATTGACCAATCTTGTTTAAAATAAAGGCATTTTCATTCTATTATATATTTGATATAATTTGTTATATTAATTAATTAATTCAATTAAAAGTATATTTACTAGAAAATCCATATGTGGTATGTTTTGTGATAGTAGTTACAAAGTGTTGTAATCGTGAGTACCATATCATAATGAAAACAAATATACCATTTTAAATGTTCCTATTCAAGATCCATCGAGACTGGATACCGATGTATCCGTTGAGATTAGAGTGCGTAATGTTTTCTAAATGTTGGGCAGTGTGTTACTCTTGACTGCTTGGAGCACCAAGAGGTTATGTACTGATAGTTACTAGATAACTACGGAACGACTCACTTGATAGTTTTATGTTAGTTAATATAACTAAGATCAAACAGAAAATATCGATGTGACCGATTTACACAGTTCTCTCAACTTGAGAATACTGTGAATCTTCAATATAAAATCTTCGATTTGATTATAGTCAAATCATGGCACGGCATCCATCGAGTGGCTATAGTTGGGTCAAGTGGAAGTATTGGAAGTAAAGCATTATTCAAGAGAGGATTCAACTCCTCAGTCATATGGGATTAGTATCACGGTCAACTCTAGTCACCTCATAGTCAAAGTCTCTAGCCAGAGTAGTTTGGTTAATAATAATTGTTATCATTGAACCAAGGAATTATGTTTGGACTATGGAGTTGAATATGTTAAAGAGTGTATGGATCGCGTATTTATATTTAATATGCAAGTGTAATAAAAATCTAACTTATAACTAGCAGAGTAGAGTAAATAAAAGCAATGAAACTATCACACCAGAGTTTTTATACTAGTTCGGACCTCCCATCCTACATCCAGTCCCGAAGCTCCTCTTCGGTTTTAACTAGTAAATAACCCTTGCTTTGCCCGGAGGAATAGGCTTGATACAAAAATCTTTCTTAGACAAGTATGTGTTCCGAGAAACACTGATTTTGACCGCACAATACAGATCTTCCTATAATCTCCTTTGAGTAGTATATGTACGTGAAGCTTTTCTTTTAGGAAGTGATAAAACTGATATATTGTTTGCTTTTAGAAATCAGAGTATGCAAAGAGTATAGATATGAGATTCAGAAAATTCAAGTAATTTGTTTCTTAGAATCTTTACATATTTATAGACGTTGAATAGTTTTCTTGAAGAGTAGCATCCATTAGTATTATCTATTTCAGTCTAAAGGTTGCAATCATTGAGGAGGAAGAGATGCATTTAAGAGATATGGAAGAAACCATCAGAATGAAGCAGGTGACCGTTCATTGTTTTTGTCCGTTACACATCACAGACGTCTGTCCATAACATTCAAACGTCTGTGTGTGTGTGTATTTTAACCAGCGGCCAGAGTCAAACGTTTGAGCTGTATTGACAGACGTCTGATATATATTGGTTGTTTAAACCAGAGACCATAGACAGACGTTTGACATATGTTATTTTCTATAGTTTAGCCTGTTTGAGATAATGAAGACTTAAAATTTTTATCGTGCAATGTTTGTGTTTAAAACTACTAAAGGAGATTTTACAAGCTATATATCTATGATAATAACACACTATAATAGCTTTTTTAATACCGATGATTCTTCACCTTTGCTGGTCGTCTTCAAGTTGAATTCTAAAAGCTTTTACCTGCAAATAGATGGAATGCATTTTATGTATATGATTGTATAGTTGTTGTCATCGTAATCATAAAATAGAGGATCTAACATTCTCTCCCTTTTTGATGATGACAACTTTACAATCACTTTATCAAACAAACATATAACTGCCCCTGAATGTGATTCCTCACGCTATATACATGTAGTATGATATTTCTCCCCCTTTGGCATTATCAAAAAGAAATATAGTAAGAAAGAAATGTGGAAAATATAATGAACATAAGTTCACATACAATCACAGATAAGTTTTAATAGTCATACAGGCACATTGTTTGGAAGAAATGAAAATAAGGATACATAAATACTACCGAATTTATAAATAAAAGAAAATCTTACTGATAGTGGTAGTAACCCCAGAAGTTAGATGAGTTTTCATCATATGCACCTTGTTTCCATTGAGGCTGGTCATTATACTCCTCATCCTCTTGAATAGAGAGTCCCTGGAATGAGATGTACTAACTATAGTCTAGGGGGTCTGGCGGAGCCCGAGGATCCTCTGAAGGAAATGATATACCTTCACTCTCTTTGGTATCAGGACAAATTAGCGCCTTGCCATGACGAGAATGTTGTGGTGGTTCTTGTGAAGGCCCTGCGCCTGAAGATGGTCCTATATGAAACACAACTGGTGGTGGTGGTGTTGGGGACGAAGAAGATGAAGAGCGAGATGAGGAACGACCCCAAACCTTTCTAAGAACTTTTCCCAAAATTGAAATGACTTTTTCTAACGTCTTTTCTACTTTGGTCATGCGAGTTGAAAAAGATCGTTCCAAACAAGACATCTTTTTATCTAACACTTGTTGGTTTAAGGAGAGGAGACGTTGGTTTTGAAGTCCAACATCTCGATAGTTCTCTCCTGGACCCACTGCAATTCTGGCTTATTGTATTTCAGAATCAGAGCAATACTCTGAAGGTGCTAAAGCTCTGGTAGGTTGGGAAGATCGAGTCGGAGGTGTTTTTTGATGTTGTTGAGGTTGTTGGTACTGGGAAAAGAGAATTATGTTTGGCGCTGTTTCCGGGAGATGCATCGGAGAGAGAAATCTAATGGTACTATCTTTAACGCAGATTTCTTCATATTGGGAGAGATATGAAGGAATTCCTAATGACCGTAGAATTATCATTATGTATGGAGCGTAAACAATGCTATGTTGAGTAGGTGTCCAAAAGTTTTTAATTTGGTCAAGAATATATTGTGCCCAATTAACTTTAATTTGACCAAAAATAGCATATAAAGCTTTATGATCATCTTCACAGACTTGTTCGTGACTACCTAACCTAGGGAAAACTGTGTTTATGAGGATACAGTTAAGAAGTCGAGCTCGTGGATGGAAACTAGACGTTTTTAATTTCCACATATCGTCTTCCCAAATAAGGTGAGTAATAATATCACTGGGGTATAGTGTGTAGCGAGAACTTCTTGTAATCGAATTCCCTCATAAAAAAGTTAAGGATTTTCCCAAGCATTTCAACACTAAATTTATCATGTGACCATAGACACTGGTCCAAATTCAGTTATCCTCATCTAAAGGATTCCAAAGGCTTAGGGAACAAAGATTAATTAAAAAGAGAAATACCGCTAGCTGATCAATCTTCCTAGTATTGTCGTCGTAGTTGACTAAATGGTAGGGCAGAGCATCCTCAATAGATCCATTGCATCGTAGTGGATGAAACGGCAAATGGGATAGAATGGACCGGTGTGGAAAGGCTTCTTCTCCGATTCTTGCAATTCCTGTTTGCCATTTTCCTTTTCCACAATCCACTCCTCTATGTGATGATCCGTGAGGAATTGTTGAGAAGGAGGTTGTGAACTTTGGCCTGCAGTAGCTTTTCGACGTTTTACAAGCGGAGTTTTAGCCTTAAGATCCATTGTTTTGAAATTTGAAAAGGCAAATTAAATTTGGGAATTAGGGTTTTTGAGGGTTTGGAGAAATAGAACGGTGAAAAAATGAGGAAGGGGTAAAAGGTAATATATAGAGAGATGAAAAGGCATGGGATCAGGTGAAGTCAGACATCTGTTTCCGGAGTTTAGACGTCTGAACGTGGGCTATTTTGTAGACAAAAAGGTTATACAGATGTCTGAGTAGAAATCTAGACGTCTGTTGTGAAAATATTTTTTTCTTCAGAGAGTCCCATCTGACGTTTGGGTACTTCCTCAGACGTCTATGCTGAAGCCGTATGTTTTTGTTGTGTAACAAAAAGAATTCTCAAACGTCTGGTATTAAGGTCAGACGTCTGTGCTGAAGTCGTATGTTTTTTTATGTGACAGAAAGAATTCACAGATGTCTGATATTACGGTCAGACGTCTATGCTGAAAAAACAAATTTCTGCTCATAAATTTAGACGACTGATGGTATGTTAGACGACTGTTGGTGAAAAAGTAATATCCTCGGTCATGTTCTCAGACATCTAGGTATTTTTATCAGACGTCTAATCGTGTAAATTTTTTCTTATTACCTCTGTGTACTTTGCTATATGTAAATAAAATTTATTAAATGAAAGAATTGTAAAAAATTATAAATAAACATGTTTATCTAATATATATAATAACCATTCGTTGTTTACGAAAAACTTCTTCAGTTGTCAGTAGGAGAATCAGGAGAATGGTAGTTTTGTTTCTCCCATGAATTCGGTTTGATCTTGGTGTGCTCTATTGATGGCCTAAGAGGAGACCAGTAAGGACGAACATGACTGAGTTCCGTGTGTGATGTCCCTTCTCCCCATAAGTTTCGTGGAGTGACCTTGTGTGCTCTTGAAGGAGTTTCTCGTGTACGTGGAGACCTTTGATGTAAGTAATCTTTCGTTGGTGAATGACCACATATGGCAAGGATATATTTTTCAAGAAAGTTTAGGTGAGCTCCTTGACGGCGTTGTTCATAATACGTCTCTCTTTGAACCCCTATCATTTTTTGTTGATAATGATGAATATCGTCGACTTTGTTAAAGAGAGAGGCTGATTGTAGGTCTATTCCATGTTTAGCTTTCTTACCTTTCGGAGGGAAGCCGGTATGGTAAGTTGGTGAAGGGATGATGTTCAGAGATGGAGATGATGCCAGAGTGACTTTTGTTGGAGAGACATAGGTACTGCCGGAAGATGGGGAGGCGTAGTCAATTATAAAGTAGGTGGAATCATGATCAGAAGACATTTTTGATATGTTTGTTTAGAAATCTGATGCTTTGTTTAATTATGAAAAGTTTGTATATAATATTTGTGATTAGGTACACACACACACATATATATATATATATACTCAATTTATACGCTATGTTAAGAAAACAAAATATAGGCTGATAGCTATTAGAGAATTTCAGCCACAAATGAAAGATTAAGAGGTCAATAATCATTAGAAAATATCAGCCTGGAAAAAATACAGGACGGGTTTGTTAAAAAAATATGGTTTTCAACAAAATTAAGACATGTACAAAAAAAATTAAGATTGCATTATAAATCATGTAACGACATAATACCAAGTTCACGTCTTAACTTAATAAAAGTTTGTTCGCTTAGTGGTTTTGTAAAAATGTTGGCTATTTGATTTAAGATATTTACAAATTCTAGAGTTATTATCTCTTTTTCAACATTATCTCTTAAAAAATGTTGACGAATATCTATATGTTCTGTGCGAGAATGATTTATTGGATTTTTAGATAGGTTTATAGCACTGGTGTTATCGCAGTATATAGGAGATTTGTTAATTATTTTTCCAAAAACTCTAAGTGTTTGTTGCATGTATATTACTTGAGCACAAGCTAAGGCTGCAGCAATATACTCTGCTTCATAGGTTGTAAGTGATACACATTTCTGTTTTTTACTAAACCAAGAGATTAGAGATTGACCGATAAAGTGACAGGTGCCACTTGTACTTTTCCTATCTGTTTTGCAACCTTCGAAATCCGCATCACTATAGGATACAAGTTCAGAAGAGTTGCCTTTAGGATAAAAAGACCGTAATTTGTAGTATTGGTTAAGTAACGTAAAATACATTTAACTGCCCGATAGTGTGAATCTTTAGGTTGTGATTGAAATCTTGCACACAGACACACACTCATCATGATATCAGGTCTACTAGCCATTAAATATAATAGTGATCCTATTATACTTCGATATAATTTTTGATCAAAATCCTTTCCGTTTTCATCTTTATCTATATGGGTACTTGTGCTTATGGGCGTTAGTTTACTTAATGTTTTCTCCATTCCAAAACGTATTAACAAATTGTGACAATATTTTTCTTGATTTATAAAAATACCATTTTCTAATTGTTTAATTTGTAATTCTAAGAAAAAAATTTAATTCTCCCATATGACACATTTCAAATTCATTTTTTATGATATCTGCAAACTCGTTACATAAATTTTTATTAGTTGATCTAAATATTATATCATCTACATATATTTGAACAACTAAAATATCATTATGATTTCTTTTTATAGACAAGGTTGTATCTATTTATCCAACTTTAAATCCAGAATTTATTAAAGGAGTTTTTAGCCTATCATACCAAGCACGAGGTGCTTGTTTTAAACCATATAAAGCTTTCTTTAATTTATATACATGTTCAGTAAATTTCTCATGTATGAACAATGGAGGCTGCTCAACATAAACCTGTTCTTCTATAAAACCATTTAAAAAGGCACTTTTTATGTCCATTTGAAAAAGTTTAAAGTTATGATGACATGAAAAAGCAAGTAACATTCAGATGGCTTCTAGACGTGCGAATGGAGCAAACATTTCATAGTCAATGCCTTCCTCTTGATTATATCCTTGTGCTACTAACCTTGCTTTGTTTCGAACAATGTTTCCATTTTCATCAGTTTATTTTTATATACCCATTTTGTTCCGATTACGGATTGATTCGTAAGTCTCGGTACAAGTTCCCATACTTCATCTCTTTCGAAGTGATTGAGTTCTTCTTGCATTGCAAAAATCCATGGTTCGTCAGTTGATGCTTCTTTATAGTTTTTAGGTTCAAAATTTGAAATAAATGCAATGTGACTCATTTGATTCAATTGATGTCGGGTAGAAACTTTTGTATTTATATCACCAATTACATTGTTAATTGGATGATCTTTCAAAATACGAGGTGATGATCTTAATGTATTATCATTGTCAACGATATGCTCATTATTGTTATGTATGGTTGTGATATTTTCAGATGGTTTTATTAAAATCTCATCATCATCACTGGAAAAAATTTCGTCAAAAGAAACGTGCAGACTTTCTTCTATATACTAGTACGTTTATTAAATACTCTATAAGCTTTGCTACGATCTGAGTATCCGATAAAGATTCCTTCATCGACTTTTGAATCAAATTTTCCAAGATAATCTTTAGTATTTAGTATAAAACATTTTGAACCAAATATTCGAAAGTATGATACTTTGGGTCTTTTACCAAAAAAACAATTCATAACAGGTATTCTTAGTTAACGGACGTAATGTAACACGATTCAATACATAACAAGCAGTAGCTACAGCTTCTGCCCAAAAATATTTTGGTAGATTACTACCGTTATGCATAGTTCGTGCACATTCTTAGAGTGTACGATTTTTTCTTTCCACAACACCATTTTGTTGTGGTGTTTGTGGAAATGAGAGATTATGTGTAGTACCCTTTTTGTTACTAAAATTTTCAAAAATTTCATTTTCAAATTCACCTCCGAGATCACTTCTTATACTCTTTATTTTGAGGTTCATTAAATTTTTAATTCTTTTTGCAAAAATTTTAAACATTTCAAAAGTATCACTTTTATGTTTTAAGAACAATGTCCATGTATATCGTGAAAATCATCTACAATAAAAATACATACTTATTATGATTTATTGAAGGTATTTGAGTAGGTCCAAATAAATCAAGATGAAATAATTCTAAGGGTCGTTTGGTAGAACTTTCCTTTTTAGATTCAAAAGAACTCTTTTTAAATTTTCCATATTGACAAGCATCACATAATTTTTTAACTTTATAATTTATTTTGGGAAGACCTCTAACCAAATTATGTTTAGCTAATTTGCTTAAAAACCTAAATTTTATGTGACACAATCGTTTGTGCCATATTCCTGGATCATTAAAATCCATGTCTAGACATAAATCACTCGAGTTATTAAATTTCATATTTAAGACACAGATGTTACTTTTTCTTAATCCTTCAAAAATCAAATTTTTTATTTTGATCAAATATGTTGCATTTATTCTTTTCAAAATCAATTTTGAATCCTTTGTCACAAAGTGGACTAATGCTTAGTAGGTTATGTTTTAGATTTTTAACTAAATGAACATTTGTAATAACAAGTGAAGTGGACATACCAACATTGATGACATCTCCAATTCCAATGACAAATCCTTTTGAATTATCCTCGAAAGTTATAGTACCACCATCTTTGTATGTTATATTTAATAACATTTGTGCATTTCCAGTCATATGTTTGGAGCATCCGCTATCGAATATCCATTTCTCTTTGTTATTTGATTTACTTTTGGGTACCTGCAAGATAAAAATAGTTTAATTGGTACCCACTTCCTTTCTTAGGGTCCTAAGCATTAGAAAGAGAAGGTTGCCATACCCAAGAGGGTTTGGGACCTTTAAAAGATTAATTTTTATTTTGAACAACATTTTTAGATAGTTATATATGTGTTTTTGTCTAATTAATTTGTTATTCGATTTTGGGATCCATATTTTAATTATTTTAGGGTTAGACACATTTTCTTTAGTATCTGACTTCTTGAACCTATTATATAGTGAGCTATAGTTTTTATGTTTTGAAGTTTTAATAATCCTAATCCATTTCGATTTCCAGAAGGTATAGAAATTTTGATCAAGTTATCCAAGTTCCGCTTTCCTTTATTGAATTTCGAAACATTGTTAGTAATCTTGTCTAACTTATCATTAAGATAAGAAATTTCAGATTTTGATGCTTCTAGATCATTCTTTAATACAAGGTTTGCTTTTTTAGTATCATCATTTTCTAGTTTAACTTTTCCTATTTCACATAATAATGAATCATTTTGAATAGATAGATTCTTATATTTTTCTTGTGTAGTTTCTAATTCTTCTTCTAAAATGGTTTTCTCACCTTTTAATAATCCTATTTCAAGTTCCATTCGATTAATTTTAGCAACATATTCTTTATTTAACTTTTTAGTTTCTCTATAATTGTCATCTAATTCCATGCTGAGTTCTAAAATTTCATAATAAGTAAGATCAGGACATACCTCCTCGGTGTTTGTCATGAAGCATACATTTGCTTGCTCAGAATCACTATTGCTGTCACTGTCTGATGATGAAGACGAATCTGTGTCATCCTAAGTTACTTGAAAAGCTCGTTTCCTTGTCTTGAATTTCTCGAACTTGCTTTTCTTTTTGTCATTATTGAGTTATGGGCATTGTTTCTTCATGTGTCCAAACTTGTCACATCCAAAACATTTGGTTGGTGGATGAATTTGAATTTCCTCCGTTTTGGGATCTCGTCATCGATTTGAATTTCTTGAACTTGTTATAATTTTTGGCAATTAATACGATCTCATCTTCATCTGAGTCTGAATTATTATCATTGGCTTGAAAGGCTATATTTTTCTTTTTATTGTTTTGTTCTTTTCTTGCCTACAAATTTTCTTCATATGACATCAAATTTCCTATCAAGTCTTCAACTTTTAGTTAAGGTAAGTCATTTATGTGATGCCCCACCTCTATACTCACACTAGCTAAGGACACTACGGGGTAATGCCGTCGACTAGCATGAAGAATAAGGCTGTTGAGGAGCGACCATCTGTGTAATTGCTTTGTGCGAGTACTGATATGTCAGATAATATAACTTACATTTCATTTCTATAGGAAATCCGACATATCAAATACAAACTCAAAGCTACCACACAGTGGCTATGTGGACTTCGGAAACAAATATAGAAATAAACATAACACAAATCAGTCATAGATATTCATATCACAAAGGCGAAATCAGATATGAATATAACACATAAAAGTGTACATCAAAGTAGTGGTCAAACAAGATCCATGTTAGCACCAAAATTGGTCACTAACCTCGTTGAGAAAGATTGTGTAGAGAGATTAATTAAGATGATGAATTAAAACTGAAAAATAGTGTAATTCAATGCCTAAAGAACAACAAAAACGAGAACACCAGATTTATAGTGGTTCGGCGTAACTGCCTACGTCCACTTTGAGTTTTGATCTTTATTTCTTTCACAAGTAGTTGAATACAGATACAATCCATATATTAATGACTTGAATACAAGTTTGAACTGAAAATAATCAGTCTTGAAAGTGGTAGAGTCTCCCCATTGTTCTCCCAAAAAAGGTCCATTTCATTGTGCCCCTGCCCTTCTATTTATAGAAGAAGATGGGTTGGACTTCCTTCACGGGCTCAAGGCCAAGGTGACTTGGCCCATATAGGGCGATCTCAAGCTAGTTGGTCTATTCTTGCCGAACCGTACCTAAATGCCAAAACATGTCGACTGCATCAAACCTGTATATCCTCAGGCTCTTCTTGGTCAGAATCTTGTCTAGTGCTAACGATAATTTCTTCAACTGTCGTCTTGTAGCCGGGCCAAGGTGCCGGTTAACAATCCACTACATCACAAAAGAATAGATACAAGTGCTAGACAAAAGAATAATTATACATCAAGGAGTCTATAACTCAAATGTATAATAACAAAAACTACTAATCTAAAGTAGTTAGCCAAAAATCAGATGATCATCCCTGATAAGAAGTCAAGAAGGAGCACCTGAAATACCTCGGTCTGACCTGAGTATTATTTAAGAAGAAAATAATAAACGGATCAGTCTAGCTATAAATATCAGATAAAATGAGATAGGATAAGAGATATGACAAAAACGTATGATAATAATAATGCCATACTGTGTCAAGTATACATCAAATAACAACAAAAATCATATAATATCTCAAATCATCTCAAAACACCAAAAAGAATCACATTCATTAAGTTATTCACCAAAACACAAATATTGATAGAGCTTATCAATGCAAACCACGAAAATGTGAAACACAAATTCTAGAAATCACAACCAGAAATCACAAAAGGGGGAAGGCCTATCACAAACGAGAGCATGAAAACTCACCAACACGTGTATCACAAATGGAACGTTGTTCCATGGTCGCTAACCATCAATTTTGAGCCGAGGCTCCACAAACGGCCCGAAGACCATTGGTCGCTACGCCACCAAATTGAACCGAAGTTCCACAAACGGGGTTTTTAGTCCCCACACAAACAAATAGACATCGCACATCGCTAGTCTAAATCACAAAATGATCATCATCGATCAATAAAAAGTGTGAATCACACTAAGCTAGTAAATATAAGAGTTTAGCTTCATGTCCCATAACCACTAGCTTAACTTAAATATTTACGAACCAATTGTACATTTCCACTCAAAAATTGTCACAAGATTTCAATCGAACAAGTCTAAGAATTAACCGACGAAGTAAACGCAAGCTTTCATACCACTTTTTTTGCTAAGTCATTTAATTGGATTTCTCGTACGAATAAGGTAAAGGTTTGTATATACTAATAGATTGGAAAACGGTTTTAAAAACGAGCTTTGTATTTAAAAGTAGTGTTGAAATCGTTTTGATGAAAGAGTTTGAGTATTTACTACTAGTATAGAAACCTTTGTATTTTAAAGTGACAAATCACATAAATGATTGTAGAAACAATCAATCACAAAAATTCACATACAAAGACATGAATCAAATCCAAAGAAATCGATACCGAATCCATCAAAATGGATATTCCCAAAAATCTCGAAAAAGAAGCCATCAAAGTCGGTAAAAGTGATAACAAATAATCAGAGCAACTAAAATCGATAAACAATGGAAATTCAATGAAGAAAAGCCTAAACAGGCAAAAACACACAGTCTAGACGTCTGGTGGGTCCATCTAGATGTCTGGATTTAGGTTCTGGAAATCCCAAAAAAACACTTCTAGACGTCTGGTTCGGCAATCTAGACGTCTGAAACCCTTTCAGAGGTCTGAAATTAAAATTCAGACGTCTGAAATTAGTTTCTTCCTTTTTTTTAATTCTGCGTGCATATTTTTTTTTTGCTCCAGGTCCAAACCAGACGTCTGGAATTGGTCACCCGATGTCTGGTCACCTGGTCTGGGCAATAATTTGCCTAGGCCAAAGTTGCCAAAACGTTTCGGGAGCGATTGGACGAGCAACGACGACTAAGGATTTACGCTAAGCGACAACCCAGCCTTAAAGGCTCTTCGATACACCCCGAATATCAATGTCCAAATATCCATAGAAGGATTTTCATAAAATTGGACCAAAACACCAAAAATTGGAAAATTCACCAAATCAATTCAAATCAAAAGCAAATGAATATGCACAAATGTTAGGAATTCATACCTAACAACAATGATAGCTATAGACGTTGATGTGAGTTAAAGAACTCACCTTTAAACCCAAAAACAATGAATGAGAAACTTTTAAAACAAGGCAAGAACAATTCCTCTTCAACACACCTCAAGAATATTCAATTTATTATCAAAGGTTAAGTTTTTCCTAAGTTAGGGTTAGGAATTTCTGAGAATTGAAGAGAGATTGAGATGGTGAAGAAGAAGAGGATGCTTACCTTAGCTTCTCTTTGTTTTATAGAGCTTGAATTTGAATTTCCTAGTAAACTAGGTTTAGGAATTTTAATTTCCTTTCTCTTCCACCATTTTTGCTTTAGCTAGAGAGTATTAGGAAAATGAGAATGAATGAAGGAGTTGAGTGGAGTTAGGGTATTAGATAGTAATGAGCCAAAACCCAAACCTAAAGCCCAATAGAAAAATAGCAAAATTCACCCAACACCAAACATATCGATGTTTATACTCAAAAAAGTTGTAAATTCCATTTTGGACTCAATGGAAGTGGTCTCGAGTCCCAATTCGACTGTTTACAAAAAGTAGCTTTTTGGACGTTAATCCGATTAACAATGCTATATTTAAATAAAACATTTAAATATACAATCGTAAAATATGCGGGTTGTTACAGACTCCCCTCCTTAAAGAAATTGTGTCCTCGTAATACTTAAGAAAAGGAAATAAAAAGTAACAACCATACAAAGGCATAACAACACAAAAAGAAGAAATTTTGAAAAGAGAAGTTCACCTTTAAATAGCACGAGAGAGTAAGTCCGGATGTGTTCGCTCGATGAATTCTCTGGATTCCCAAGAGCAATCCTTAGGATTTAAGGACCATTGAACTTTCACAAGAGGAACATCTTTATTTCGAAGGTGTTTAACCTCTGAAGCAATGATTTGAATAGGATGTTGCTCATAAGTCAAATTAGGCGAAACTTCAATTTCTTTAATAACACCAGGCTCAAGAATAGAATCGGAATCTCTAATGCATTTCCGTAGTTGAGTGACGTGGAATACATCATGAATGGCAGAAAATTGAGCCGGTAATAAAAGGCGATAAGCCACGAAACCAATGCGTTCGGTGATGGGAAATGGACCAATATATCGAGGTGCTAATTTTCCCGATCGACTGAAACGCATAACACCCTTCATAGGTGAAACACGAATATACACAAAATCTCCCACAGAAAATTCTAATTTCCTTCTTCGGTTATCGGCATAGGATTTTTGTCTACTTTGAGCTTCTTTCATCCTATGACGAATAAGGTTAATTTTACCTGTGGCATCACGAATAAAATCTGGACCTAAAACCAGCTTCTCACCGGCTTCAAGCCAACACGAAGGAGATCGGAATGGCCTTCCATAAAGTGCCTCGAAAGGAGCCATACCAATACTAGATTGGAAGCTATTATTATAGGAAAACTCAACAAGAGAAATATGATCTTCCCAACTTCCACCAAAATCAAGAACACAAGCACGAAGGAGATCTTCAAGAGTTTGATTCACACGCTCGGTTTGTCCATCGGACCGAGGATGATAAGTGGTGCTAAAATTAATCTTTGTTCCCAAAGCTTTTTGAAGACCCTTCCAAAATCCACTAGTAAACAATGGATCACGATCGCTAATAATAGAAGTAGGAACTTCATGCAATTTAACAATCTCCTTGACATAGAGTTTGGCCAAAAGAGGTACGGTTCGATTGGACCGAACGGGAATAAAATGGGTGGATTTTGTAAGTCTATCTACTATCACCAATAGGCTATCATGACCCAAATGAGAACGGGGAAGACCGTCAATAAAGTCCATGGAGACTTGATCCCACTTCCAAACGGGAATGTCCAAAGGTTGCAATAACCCAACAGGCCTTTGATGCTCGGCCTTTATGAGTTGGCAAGTCATGCAACGCTTAATAAAGTTAGCAATATCAGATTTCAATCCATCCCAATAATAAAGTCGCTTCATGTCCACGTACATTTTACTACTACCGGGATGAATGGTAAATTTAGAACGATGAGAATCTTCTAAAATGTCTTTACGAAGGTCAATAATATTTGGCACAATAAGTCTACCAAATTTTTGAATACCGCCTCGAACATCAATATTAAAATCTTTCAAACCTTCAATATCAATTTTATCCCTACAACTTTGGCTAAGAAGAACCAATTCAGGATCATGCTTTTGAGCTTCAAGAATGCGGTCTATAAGAGAAGGATGAGCCTCAAGGCTACACAAAACAAGAGATGAACATGAATTGGATTCACGATCTCGAATCTCACAAGTGGATAAAGTCTCGAGATCATTCCATTCGGATATCATCATGGAAACAACCGCTTGTTGCTTCCGACTAAGGGCATCGGCAAAAAGATTTCCCTTTCTGGGAGTATAAAGAATATCAAGATCATAAGATGCAAGGAATCAGCCAACGTTGTTGACGCAAATTAAGTTCCTTTTGAGAAAATAAATACTTCAAAGATTTATGATCGGTGTAAAAAACAAATTTCTCTCCCAAAAGATAATGATGCCGAATTCCAAGGGTGAAAACAATAGCTGCGAGCTCTAAATCATGAGTGGCATATCTAGTCTCGGCAGGCTTTAATTGCCTAGAAGCATAAGCGATAACACGTTCCCTTTGCATGAGAACGGCACCCAAACCAACACGACTAGCATCGGTATAAACAATAAAATCTTGGTTCCCTTCAGGAATCACAAGAATAGGAGCATCGGAAAGGAGTTCTTTTAATTTTTGAAATGAAGCTTCACATTTGTTTGACCAAATGTACTTAACTCCCTTCTTTGTCAAACTAGTAAGAGGTACGAAAATTTTAGAAAAGTCTTTTATGAAACGACGGTAATAACCCGCCAATCCGAGAAAGCTATGAATTTCCGTCACGCTCTCCGGTCTCTTCCAATTTTGGATCGCTTCAATCTTTGAAGGATCCACGGAAATTCCGGATTCAGAAATAATATGCCCCAAAAATTTCACACGAGGTTGCCAAAAGTGGCATTTAGAAAATTTTGCTTTCAATTGGTTGCTCCTAAGAGTTTACAACACAATCCAAAGATGATTTTCATGCTCTTCCTCGGTTTTAGAATAAACAAGAATATCATCTATAAAGATGAGGACAAATCGATCGAGGAAGTCTTTGAAAACTCGATTCATAAGGTCAACGAAATAAGCTGGAGCATTCGTCAAACCAAATGGCATAACAAGCCATTCATAAGATCCATAACGTGTACGGAACGATGTCAAAGGAATGTTATCCTCTTCAATACGAAGCTGATGAAAACCGGTTGCTAAGTCTAATTGTGAAAAGACTTTAGCACCACTAAGCTGATCGAATAAATCATCAATCCGAGGTAAGGGATATTTATTCTTGATGGTGAGATCGTTAAGCTTGCGGTAGTCAACGTAAAGCCTAAGTGTACCATCAGATTTCTTCACAAAAATAGCTGAAGCTCCCCATCAAGAGGAACTAGATTGAATATATTGCTTCGCTTCCAATTCGGATAATTATTTACGCATCTCCTCATTTTCCTTATTGGACATACGATAAGGAGGACAAGTAATAGGTAGAGCTACAGGGATTAGATTAATTCTGAACTCAATTGCTCGCTTAGGCGGTAATCCTAAAATGGGCTCAAATATGTCGGGAAATTCACAAACAATGTGAATGAGGGAAATGACATCTTTCTCATCATCATTATCGTCATCATGAGGATTTAGAGAATACAAGGATGCTCCCGAATTGGAATCTGAATCTTTGAGAACAAGAGAAATCTGCTTAACAGATTGGGGATGTCGAAGATATATAGTCCACTCAGGACATAGGATATGAGCTTCGTAACGGTTAAGCCAATCCATCCCCAAAATCATTTCGAAACCTATGTAACGCATAACATGCAAATCGACTCGGAAGGCATAATCACATAAAATAATTTCGACATCTTTACACGGTAAACTGAGTGTTGCGAATCCACCAACCGAATTCTCAATTCTCAATGCAGTCATCAAGCCAATAACATTCAAAGACAAAGCATCTACAAGTTCTTTTGATATAAAAGAGTGAGATGCACCCATATCAAAAAGAACTTGGATAGGAAAATCACGAAATATAATAATGCCATCAAGGATAGAATGAGAAATACCTTGACCACGAGAAGTGTTAGTAGGGGCTTGCACAACATTTAGCTTGCCCTCCTTCTTGCTTTAAAGTCTGGTACACAAAGATATAGTATGACCTGAACTCTTGCAATAGCGGCAAGTAAGAGACTTCGGACACTTGTTTGCATAATGGTCCTTAGAACCACAATTGTAACATTCTCCACGACTAGAAGTAGGAGTCTTTGTTACCGAAGTTGCTTGCTTCCCTTTCTTGTTGGGATTAGGCTTGAATTTAAAAGGCCGCTTCTTGTTGATGTTTTGTTTGACTTCAACATCACTTTCTTTATCGGCCTCTTCGAGTCGAAGAGCGATATCAACAAGCTGATCAAAAGAAACTTCTAGTTTCAAAAGTAATGGCATTTTGAGGATCTTGTTCAACCCGTAGACAAATTGTGAAGACCCAAAATTTATGAGATAAAAATAATGCTGAAATAAAGAAAATATATAATATAATAAAATTAGTAAATAGAAGATAATTGAAGAATAAGATGATTTGAAAATGAATATTAAAAAGGGAATAAATGTTTCAACAAATAATGAGAAGAAAAAGAAACTTAACTAAGGTATGAATGAGTTTTAAATACACACATCTCCTAAAAACTATAAATTTATATAGCCAGAAAAGTATTTAGGTAGTAAAATAGTTTATCTTTATAATTGAAATTCATACCAACTAGTCAAGTAATATTTATAGGTATGAATGTATTTTTTTTAATAAAGCAAGATAGATAATAAAAATTTGTTAGCTAAAAATCAAGCTTACAAAAGAAAAGAGAAAAAGAAATATAGGGCTGAGTCACATAAAAATGATGTGCAAGGAAATCATGCAAATAGCATGTGCACAGAAAAGTAATGAGGCAACTGTTTTACTGAAAATGGAAACCAAGAGAAAATGGCACTTATAGCCATAAAAATGCATACATTAATCCCTGAGTAAGGTAAGGACAGAATGGGTTTTTCCTCCATTTAAAACCCTAACAGAGTGATTTAAATCAGGGGAGGAACAATAGTTGTCCAGGGGGAGAAAACAGAATTAAAATAAAATAAACTTACATTGTCCTCAGACCTGAGCACTCCCGGAGAGAAGCAAAGGAAGGTGAGTGGTAATCACTTTGATATTTATGGCACCAAGACCCATGTTAAGGGCATCCAAGTTATTTTCATGTATAAAATTTATTATGATTTTCAGTTTGATTTTATTCTCTGAATAAATGCATGCTAATTATGGGTGATATTTTGATTGAACTTTTGGTTGGAGTTTTGATCTGTCTTGGTTTGACAAGATTGTTTCAGTCTTTTGTTTTAAAATATAAGTAATCAAACATGTATCCAGATCATAGAAGTGGATTTAATGATCCAGTTTTATGTGAGAAATAAACTGAATGTTTTACTGAGAAATGGGATATCAAAGAAAAATAGCAGGCAGTATGAATAATGAGATTTATGCTTATGACTAGTCTATATTAAAATGATATGAACAATGCAGTATCATGCATAGGTGATAAGTTGTTATGTTTTTATGGGTTTTTCTTAAAGGAAAATCATGTCCTATGTTCCCAATAAAAGTAAATAAATGGGATATGGTTTCATCAGATTTATGTGAGATATAGGAAAACTTCTTGTAGATATATATGTATGAAAGTTTCAGAAATATGATTTGAATAAATTAACCTTGGGATGGGATTTAGTATTTTTGCATGAAAAGCATGTTATGGCTAATTAAAAAAAACCCCTGATGTAGTTCCTTAACTATTGACCCATGAGAGAAAAGGAAAGGAATGCAAAGCATTCCAAGAGATAATAAAATTCCCAGAAGACAAATAAATATGGTCTCTAAATTATGAAAATAATTTAGGAATGGTGCCTTGATCTGCTCATCATCAGGAGGATGATGGGTATGTGCATGACTTGCTAAAGTCCTGTAGGCCTCTGTGAAAAGGGATAACAGAACTGAGCCCCTTTTCAGTGCACACATAGAGTTCAATGGCAAGGAGTTAGACCAAACACAAAATGTAAAAATAAATGAAATGAGATTGATCAGTCAGGCTATGAAATTGGAAATAATTTCATAGGAGTATGTATATAATAATCTGGATGGAATGAATGCATGGTTGTTTGAGTGTATAATTGATAGACAAGTTTACAAATATTCAGATTTTAGTATGAATTAGTTCTCATTAAACTGATATGTTTTTCTCTGTAGCATTAAGAATTTACAAAATGTCTAACATGTGATTTCACTCATACCAAAAATTTATTTCTGACCCTATTTGTTGCTTTGTGACATTTGGGGTGTCTCATTTTTATTGAGGCAGCTCTAGATGTTGCTGCAGGAAAGGAAGCATAAGAAACTTGTTAGCATGGATACTTGAAGACCCACTTGCATTTAGAATGCTTAAGGAATTTGGCAGAAATATTGTAATAATTAGGCCAAGCAAAACTTCATTATGTTTAAGTATTTTCTGGATTGATACATGTGCTTATCTTTCTGAGTGAAGAATATGTAGAAGCCTTTGTATTGCATATATGTGTTCATTGGTTTCTGTTTCAAATGACTGAACTGGATAATCTCTGGTGAAGTATGATGTAGGGGATCATGTCATATAATTTGATATGTGACCATGTCTCCCTTGGCAATGTCTGACTAGTTTTCAAAAAGGCAAAGTAGAAATAGTTAAAGAAAGGAAGGAATATAGACATTCAGTAAATTTTCTAAAGTCTGAGTTGAACCAAAACTGAGTTAATCAGAAATGCATGATCATGGCTTATAATTGATATAAGTATATGTCAAGCCTGAAAATGAAACCCCTAATTTCTTAGTTTAGGCATTTAAATCACAGTAGAAGCTTGCATTGATTTATGAAGTAGACCCATATGCATTTTTATATTACTTGTAGTTTTCACAGCACTATGTTCAACACATCTCTCTATTTAGGTATAAGACTCAAGTCGGGATGCATTTGGTCATAACCTACTTGAGGCTGGTTAAATAACTAGTAGGCCTGTTTGCAATAGGCATGTCCATCACTTAACAACACCTTAGATACTACCATTCAATATTAAAAAGAACATTAGTTGTCTACCAGATGAGTTCACCTGAGAATTTGTATTAATTTAGTTTGTACCTTAGCTTAAATCATTTTGTCTCCAAATATATGCTAAGTCTTAAGGCATTATGTGTGTTGCACTTGTACCCTGTCTAAATGGATTGTGTTTTCTCTGCTTGGTCTTCTACTCAATTTGTTTCTTGATCACTCATATGATTCCTGCAAAATAACAAAATTAATATATGAGTACCTTTACCTAATACACAAATTTGTTTAAATATGAATTAGGAACCCCAGGCCAAACTAGAAGGAATGAGCTATTTTAAGCACCCTCTCATTTAGCATAGAACTATAAGTATCAAATTAGAAAACCCCAGAATCTAATTACATATGGCTTTAAATCCAGGAATTAAACAACTGAGAAGAAAAGCAAGAAAATTAGGAAAAATGTTATTACTTGATCTTATAATCAAGCCTGAGTTTTAAGTAAGAAAATCAAGAAAAGAAGGGCTATGTGACACCAAAAACTCTGAAACATGAGAAATAAGGTGTGATTAAATTCCTTTGCCAACTTCAATTACTCTGATAGGCAAAGAGTCATCTATATATCTTCATATATATAAATGATCTAATCTGATTTTATATACTGATATTTTTATATTGGTAGAATAAGGAATCTTGGGAAAAATGATTAAATGGGAAGTGATCCAGTGAAGTATATATATATATATAGATATATACATATGAAAAAAAACTCAACTGAAAATTCATTAAAAATATTTGAATAAGTAGAGGGTCACTTCAGTTGGTATCAGAGCTATGTTATTAAACATAGCAGAAATAAAGATCAGATTCTCTTATCAAAATAAATTCTTATGAGACTAAATACATCACACAATTTTCAGTACAAATGAGATTACTGAAATAATTAAGTTACAAATTAAACTAACTAGTTATGTAAAAATTGTATAGCAAATCATGGTAGGAAGACCACCAAGTCATGGAGCAGGACCCTCCAATACAACACCAATGGTTAATTTGCAAGATTTGGTGAGGGCCTTTAGAGAAGGAGCAGTGCACAGGGAAGAGAATCCTCATGAGGAATTAGCTAAGCTATTAAAGACATTCTCAAACCTAGGAGGCAAGGACTTTGAGGGCACTGAAGGGGTTATGGGTGTGCAAACATGGTTGAGAACTTTAGAAAGAATATTTGCAGACATGCAAATTAATGATCAAAGGAAAAGGCAGATAGCTTCAAGAAGGCTCAAAGGAGCAGCACTAGATTGGTGGGAAGTAATTATTACAGGAAGGCCAGAAGATGAGATAACATGGAATCAATTCAAGGAGATGCTTGAGGCAAGGTTTGTTCCAGCAACAGCTAAGGCAACATTGCTTGAGGAATTTATAAGGTTGAGGCAAGGACCAATGAGTGTGACTGAATACACTCAAAAATTTGAGAGTTTGTCCAAGTATGGAACTATGCTCATAGGGAATGAAGAATCAAAGAATTCAAGGTTCATTCAGGGACTCAATGCTGGTTTGAGTAGAGTAATGCTACCATATAAAGACAGAACATTTGATCAAGTCATAGATCTTACTCTTTCTTTTGAACAACATGACAATGCAAGGGAAAAGTTCAGAAACATGAGAACTAACAATCAAAAGAAAGGGAAGAATAGAGCACATCCTTATGACAAGAAGAATGTAGACAAGAAAGTTGAAGGAGCAGCCACTGGGGAGGTTAAGAAGAAGGTTACCTGCTACAATTGTGGCAAGGAAGGACACATGAGCAATAGGTGTCAAGCAGCTAAGAAAGCACCATTCAGCTGCTACAACTGTGGGAAAGAAGGTCACATTAAGAGGAACTGCCCAGAATTCAAGAAAGGGGCAAGGGTAGGAGCACTGGAAGCCAAGGCTAAGGCAAATGCAGTGGGAAACTTTGGACAATTGGAAGATATACTTCTAATTAAAAATTACCCAATCACAGTTATATATGACACTGGAGCTACACATTCTCTGATATCACAAGACATAGTGGATAAATTAGCTCTCACATACAATACAGTTGAAAAACCCTTGTTTATTCAAAGCCCACTAGGTAGCTCTTGTCTGCTAGGATTAAAATGTTTGGGAGTAGAATTAAACATAGGAGGAAATATGTTTAAATCTGACTTGTTTGTGCTAAAATATCCTGGAATAGGAATTATTCTAGGAGTAGATTGGTTGAATAAATTCAAAGCAATTTTGAATTTAGAAAATTTTACAATTTCTTTGAAAACAGAAAATGGTAAAAACATCCTAGTCATGAGTGAAGTAGCCAAAACAAATTGTCTTAATCAAATATGGAGTATGACTGAAAAGGAATTGACCTTAAAAGACCAAAAAGTAGTGAATGAATATCCAGATGTTTTTGGGGAAGTTGTGGGAATTCCAAAAAATAGACCAGTGGAATTTCAGATAAGGCTGATCCCAGGATCAAGTCCTATCATCAAAAAGCCTACTAGAATGGGTCCAAAGGAATTAGTAGAATTAAAGCAATAGTTGGAGGAATTAGAGCAAAAAGGCTTCATAAGGCCTAGTAGTTCAAACTGGGGTTCTCCAGTTGTATTTGTGAAAAAGCATGATGGTACACTAAGAATGTGTATTGATTATAGAGAACTAAATAAAGTCACCATCAAGAACAAATACCCACTCCCCAGAATTGATGATCTATTCGATCAATTGAATGGAGCAAGGATTTTCTCAAGACTGGATTTAGCCTCTGGATTTCACCAAATGAAGGTTGAAGAGGAGAGCATTAAATACACTGCTTTCAATACAAGGTATGGCTTATATGAATTCTTGGTAATGCCTTTTGGATTGACAAATGCACCATCCTATTTTGTAGATTTAATGAATAGGACATTTAGAGACTTTCTAGACAAATTTGTGGTTGTTTTCATTGATGACATATTAGTGTTTTCAAAATCAGAAGAGGATCATGTAAAACACTTGCATCTGGTTTTGTCTAGACTGAGGACACATGATTTAAAGGCCAAATTCTCTAAATGTACATTTTGGCAAAATGAAGTAAAGTTTTTGGGGCATATTGTATCACAACAAGGAGTTAGTGTAGATCCAACTAAGGTGATAGCAGTGCAGTCATGGGATAGACCCAAATCAGTGACTGAGGTGAGATCATTTTTAGGAATGGCAGGCTACTATAGAAGGTTTATAAAAGACTTTGCAAGAATAGCCATTCCATTGACCAAGTTAACTAAAAAGTAGCAACCCTATGTGTGGATAGAGAAGTGTGAACAAGCTTTTTCATCACTAAAGAAAGCACTGGTGGAAGCTCCAGTTTTGAAAGTGCCAGAGGGTAATGAAGGGCTAGTGGTTTATACAGATGCTAGTGGATCTGGATTAGGGGCAGTGCTCATGCAACATGGTAAAGTCATAGCATATGCATCAAGGCAACTCAAGCCAAATGAAACCAGGTATGCTACACATGATTTAGAACTAGCTGCTGTAGTATATGCATTGAAACTATGGAGACACTATTTATTAGGTGCTAAGTTTGAATTGTTTACTGATCATAAGTCACTTAAATACTTATTTTCTCAAAAAGACTTGAACATGAGGCAACATCGGTGGGTGGAATTTCTAGCTGCCTATGATCTTGATGTATTATATACCCCTGGAAAAGCTAACAAAGTGGCAGATGCATTGAGTAGGCATCAAGCAAAATTGGCAAACTTAATGATGACTGAATTCAAGGGTTTGACCATCCTTAGTGAAGTAGAAGTAAAAGAAGGAATGGGGGTATCAGATGAAGCACACAATGATATGACTGAATATGGAAAACTAAGCCTCATTTCTTTAAGGTCAACTCTGGTTGATAAAATAGGACAAATGCAGGATCAAGACACAGATTTAAAGGAGAAGAAAGATATGATGTCACAAGGCATGACATTGGAAAATTATGAAGTGGATGAAAAAGGTTATTTAAGGAAAAAGGGGAAACTCTGCATACCAAACATGGAGGAATTGAAGCAATAAGTTATGGATGAACATCACAAAACAAAATATACAATACACCCAGGTGGTACAAAAATGTACCATGATCTCAAGAGAAATTACTGGTGGCCAGGGATGAAAGGAGCAGTGGCAAAATATGTGGCAAATTGTTTAACATGCCAACTAGTTAAAGCAGATTATCAAAGACCCTCAGGCTTACTGCAGCCTTTGGAAGTGCCTACCTGGAAGTGGGAAAGCATTTCAATGGATTTTGTGGATGGTTTGCCAAGAACAAGAAGAGGCAATGATAGTGTTTGGGTAGTGGTTGATAGGCTTACAAAGACAGCACACTTCATCCCTATAAGTTCCAGCATAAATGCTCATAAGCTAGCTCAATTATTTGTAAAAGAGATAGTGAGATTACATGGTATTCCTAAGACTATCATTAGTGACAGAGACACCCTATTTACCTCAAGATTTTGGGGTAGCTTTCAAGAAGCCATGGGAACAGAACTAAGTCTAAGCACAGCCTACCACCCACAAACTGATGGGCAAACTGAAATTGTTAATAAAGTTTTAGAAGACTTACTTAGAGCATGCATACTTGATTTTGGTGGCAACTGGGAAGATCACCTTTATTTAGCTAAGTTTGCTTATAATAACAGCTACCAGACCACCATAGGTATGGCTCCATTTGAGGCTTTGTATGGAAGGCCTTGCTTATCTCCTGCATGTTGGATGGAGGCAGGTGAAAGAGTATTGCTTGGACCAGAACATGTGAAGGAAACCTCTATAAGAATTGAATTAGTGAGGCAAAGAATGAGAGTGGCACAAGAAAGACAGAAAGCATATGCAGACAAAAGAAGGAGGCCAGTAGAGTTTGAAGTGGGGGATTATGTATTTCTCAAAGTTTCACCCATGAGGAAAATACTAAGGTTTGGCAAAGCTGGAAAGCTATCACCAAGGTATATAGGCCCATATGAAATTGTTCAAAGAATAGGAACTTTGGCTTATAAATTGAAGTTGCCAGAGGAATTGAGCAACATACATGATGTATTTCATGTATCTCAATTAAGAAAGTGGGTGCATAACAAGGAAACTATTCTTGAATCCCCTACACATGTTGAAATTCAAGAAAACCTGGTTTATAAGAAGGAACCAGTAGGCATAGTGGCTAGAGAGGAGAAGAAATTGAGAAACAAAATAATAAAGTTGGTTAAAATACAGTGGAGTCTAGATGGAAATGATTGCACTTGGGAGGCTGAAGATAGGATGAAAGATAAATATCCTAATCTATTCTCTGCATAAAGGTATGCCTGAAATTATAATAAATTTGAGAACTATTTAAACATATATATTTGAATAGTTCTGGATGCATAAGTTTTTTTTTTAAATTGCTTAGATCAAGATTAAAACTCTTGCATAGTGGAAAAGAAAAATATATATTTATAATTGTGGGACACAATTCCTTTTAGGAGGAGAGTATGTGAAGACCCAAAATTTATGAGATAAAAATAATGCTGAAATAAAGAAAATATATAATATAATAAAATTAGTAAATAGAAGATAATTGAAGAATAAGATGATTTGAAAATGAATATTAAAAAGGGAATAAATGTTTCAACAAATAATGAGAAGAAAAAGAAACTTAACTAAGGTATGAATGAGTTTTAAATACACACATCTCCTAAAAACTATAAATTTATATGGCCATAAAAGTATTTAGGTAGTAAAATAGTTTATCTTTATAATTGAAATGCATACCAACTAGTCAAGTAATATTTATAGGTATGAATGTATTTTTTTAATAAAGCAAGATAGATAATAAAAATTTGTTAGCTAAAAATCAAGCTTACAAAAGAAAAGAGAAAAAGAAATATAGGGCTGAGTCACATAAAAATGATGTGCAAGGAAATCATGCAAATAGCATGTGCACAGAAAAGTAATGAGGCAACTGTTTTACTGAAAATGGAAACCAAGAGAAAATGGCACTTATAGCCATAAAAATGCATACATTAATCCCTGAGTAAGGTAAGGACAGAATGGGTTTTTCCTCCATTTAAAACCCTAACAGAGTGATTTAAATCAGGGGAGGAACAATAGTTGTCCAGGGGGAGAAAACAGAATTAAAATAAAATAAACTTACATTGTCCTCAGACCTGAGCACTCCCGGAGAGAAGCAAAGGAAGGTGAGTGGTAATCACTTTGATATTTATGGCACTAAGACCCATGTTAAGGGCAGCCAAGTTATTTTCATGTATAAAATTTATTATGATTTTCAGTTTGATTTTATTCTCTGAATAAATGCATGCTAATTATGGGTGATATTTTGATTGAACTTTTGGTTGGAGTTTTGATCTGTCTTGGTTTGACAAGATTGTTTCAGTCTTTTGTTTTAAAATATAAGTAATCAAACATGTATCCAGATCATAGAAGTGGATTTAATGATCCAGTTTTATGTGAGAAATAAACTGAATGTTTTACTGAGAAATGGGATATCAAAGAAAAATAGCAGGCAGTATGAATAATGAGATTTATGCTTATGCCTAGTCTATATTAAAATAATATGAACAATGCAGTATCATGCATAGGTGATAAGTTGTTATGTTTTTATGGGTTTTTCTTAAAGGAAAATCATGTCCTATGTTCCCAATAAAAGTAAATAAATGGGATATGGTTTCATCAGATTTATGTGAGATATAGGAAAACTTCTTGTAGATATATATATGTATGAAAGTTTCAGAAATATGATTTGAATAAATTAACCTTGGGATGGGATTTAGTATTTTTGCATGAAAAGCATGTTATGGCTAATTAAAAAAAACCCCTGATGTAGTTCCTTAACTATTGACCCATGAGAGAAAAGGAAAGGAATGCAAAGCATTCCAAGAGATAATAAAATTCTCAGAAGACAAATAAATATGGTCTCTAAATTATGAAAATAATTTAGGAATGGTGCCTTGATCTGCTCATCATCAGGAGGATGATGGGTATGTGCATGACTTGCTAAAGTCCTGTAGGCCTCTATGAAAAGGGATAACAGAACTGAGCCCCTTTTCAATGCACACATAGAGTTCAATGGCAAGGAGTTAGACCAAACACAAAATGTAAAAATAAATGAAATGAGATTGATCAGTCAGGCTATGAAATTGGAAATAATTTCATAGGAGTATGTATATAATAATCTGGATGGAATGAATGCATGGTTGTTTGAGTGTATAATTGATAGACAAGTTTACAAATATTCAGATTTTAGTATGAATTAGTTCTCATTAAACTGATATGTTTTTCTCTGTAGCATTAAGAATTTACAAAATGTCTAACATGTGATTTCACTCATACCAGAAATTTATTTCTGACCCTATTTGTTGCTTTGTGACATTTGGGGTGTCTCATTTTTACTGAGGCAGCTCTAGATGTTGTTGCAGGAAAGGAAGCATAAGAAACTTGTTAGCATGGATACTTGAAGACCCACTTGCATTTAGAATGCTTAAGGAATTTGGCAGAAATATTGTAATAATTAGGCCAAGCAAAACTTCATTATGTTAAAGTATTTTCTGGATTGATACATGTGCTTATCTTTCTGAGTGAAGAATATGTAGAAGCCTTTGTATTTCATATATGTGTTCATTGGTTTCTATTTCAAATGACTGAACTGGATAATCTCTGGTGAAGTATGATGTAGGGGATCATGTCATATAATTTGATATGTGACCATGTCTCCCTTGGCAATGTCTGACTAGTTTTCAAAAAGGCAAAGTAGAAATAGTTAAAGAAAGGAAGGAATATAGACATTCAGTAAATTTTCTAAAGTCTGAGTTGAACCAAAACTGAGTTAATCAGAAATGCATGATCATGGCTTATAATTGATATAAGTATATGTCAAGCCTGAAAATGAAACCCCTAATTTCTTAGTTTAGGCATTTAAATCACAGTAGAAGCTTGCATTGATTTATGAAGTAGACCCATATGCATTTTTATATTACTTGTAGTTTTCACAGCACTATGTTCAACACATCTCTCTATTTAGGTATAAGACTCAAGTCGGGATGCATTTGGTCATAACCTACTTGAGGCTGGTTAAATAACTAGTAGGCCTGTTTGCAATAGGCATGTCCATCACTTAACAACACCTTAGATACTACCATTCAATATTAAAAAGAACATTAGTTGTCTACCAGATGAGTTCACCTGAGAATTTGTATTAATTTAGTTTGTACCTTAGCTTAAATCATTTTGTCTCCAAATATATGCTAAGTCTTAAGGCATTAAGTGTGTTGCACTTGTACCCTGTCTAAATGGATTGTGTTTTCTCTGCTTGGTCTTCTACTCAATTTGTTTCTTGATCACTCATATGATTCCTGCAAAATAACAAAATTAATATATGAGTACCTTTACCTAATACACAAATTTGTTTAAATATGAATTAGGAACCCCAGGCCAAACTAGAAGGAATGAGCTATTTTAAGCACCCTCTCATTTAGCATAGAACTATAAGTATCAAATTAGAAAACCCCAGAATCTAATTACATATGGCTTTAAATCCAGGAATTAAACAACTGAGAAGAAAAGCAAGAAAATTAGGAAAAATGTTATTACTTGATCTTATAATCAAGCCTGAGTTTTAAGTAAGAAAATCAAGAAAAGAAGGGCTATGTGACACCAAAAACTCTGAAACATGAGAAATAAGGTGTGATTAAATTCCTTTGCCAACTTCAATTACTCTGATAGGCAAAGAGTCATCTATATATCTTCATATATATAAATGATCTAATCTGATTTTATATACTGATATTTTTATATTGGTAGAATAAGGAATCTTGGGAAAAATGATTAAATGGGAAGTGATCCAGTGAAGTATATATATATATATAGATATATACATATGAAAAAAAAACTCAACTGAAAATTCATTAAAAATATTTGAATAAGTAGAGGGTCACTTCACAAATCTCTGATTTTTCTTCAATGGGGTATTAATATACTCGACCCCATACTTAGAAAGAGATTCAAATGATGCGACGTAATCCGTCACAAAAGATTCACCTTGAACAAGGTCAATGAAGCATCGAGCTAGAGATACATTTTCAGCTTCTGGCATAAATTTTAACTCGAATCTTTCCCGGAATTGCTCCCAAGTAAGATCCGCTTCAATAATTTCAAAGATCAGAAGCTCATACCAGTCTAATGCTCTTTCTTGGAGCATGCTAGAAGCCACTTGGACTCAATGTAGATCAATAAGATTCATGCGGGAAAAGATGCGATTGCATGTTCTAAGCCAAGCTTGGACTTCTATGACGCTCTCGAAACCTTTGAAAGACTTTACACCCAAGCTGGTGTAATCACTGCACAAGCGTGCAGACCCAGATTTTGGATGAGTAGCTCTGGAATGGGTCCGATAGCTTGAGCATTCTTCACAAGATCTAAAAGCTAATGGGAAGACATAAATACTCCATCTTGAGGAGTAGCACTCGATTGACCAGCACTGGGACGGCCTGGTCTAACCATTTTTCTCTTCTTTAAGAAAGAAAGAAAGAAAGAGGGAAAAGGTTATTCTCGGAATGAATAGCAAACAAACTTGATTGATAAAACAAGGCATCATAAAAGAAAATAGGATAGTACGGTAAGAAGACTCGAATTAAACCCTATGGCATGATTCCTAAGAAAGACTTAGGACAATGATCCTTGCTAGATTATTCTACATTGTTCCGAAGTTTGGCTTCGATACCAAGCCGTGACGCCCTACCTCTATACTCACACTAGCCAAGGACACTACGGGGTAATGCCGTCGACTAGCACGAAGAATAAGGATGTTGAGGAGCGACCATCTTGTAATTGCTTTGTGCGAGTACTGATATGTCAGATAATATAACTTACATTTCATTTCTAGAGGAAATCTGACATATCAAATACAAACTCAAAGCTACCACATAGTGGCTATGTGGACTTCGGAAACAAATGTAGAAATAAACATAACACAAATCAATCACAGATATCATATCACAAAGGCGAAATCGGATATGAATATAACACATAAAAGTGTACATCAAAGTAGTGGTCAAACAAGATCCACTACATCACAAAAGAATAGATACAAGTGCTAGACAAAAGAATAATTATACATCAAGGAGTCTATATCTCAAATGTATAATAACAAAAACTACTAATCTAAAGTAGTTAGCCAAAAATCAGATGATCATCCCTGATAAGAAGTCAAGCAGGAGCACCTGAAATACCTCGGTCTGACCCAAGTATTATTTAAGAAGAAAATAATAAACGGATCAGTCTAGCTGTAAATATCAGATAAAATGAGATAGGATAAGAGATATGACAAAAACGTATGATAACAATAATGCCATACTATGTCAAGTATACATCAAATAACAACAAAAATCATACAATATCTCAAATCATCTCAAAACACCAAAAAGAATCACATTCTTTAAATTATTCACCAAAACACAAATTTTGATAGAGCTTATCAATGCAAACCACGAAAATTGGTGAAACACAAATTCTAGAAATCACAACCAGAAATCACAAAAGGGGGAAGGCCTATCACAAACGGGAGCATGAAAACTCACCAACACGTGTATCACAAACGGAACGCTATTCCATGGTCGCTAACCATCAAATTTGAGTCGAGGCTCCACAAACGACCCAAAGACCATGAGTCACTACCCCACTAATTTGAACCAAAGTTCCACAAACGGGGTTTTTAGTCCCCACACAAACAAATAGACATCGCACATCGCTAGTCTAAATCACAAAATGATCATCATCGATCAATAAAAAGCGTGAATCACACTAAGCTAGTAAATATAATAGTTTAGCTTCATGTCCCATAAAAACTAGCTTAACTTAAATATTTACGAACCAATTGTAGATTTCCACTCGAAAATTGTCACAAGATTTCAATCGAACAAGTCTAAGAATTAACCGACGAAGTAAACGCAAGCGTTTCATACCACTTGTTTTGCTAAGTCGTTTAATTAGATTTCTCGTACATATGAGGTAAAGGTTTGTATATACTAATAGACTGGAATACGGTTTTAAAAATGAGCTTTGTATTTAAAAGTAGTGTTGAAATCGTTTTGATGAAAGAGTTTGAGTATTTACTACTAGTATAGAAACCATTGTATATTAAAGTGACAGATCACAGAAATGATTGTAGAAACAATCAATCACCAAAAATTCACATACAAAGACGTGAATCAAATCCATAGAAATCGATATTGAATCCATCAAAATGGATATTCCCCAAAATCACGAAAAATTAGTCATAAAGTCGATAAAAGTGATAACAACTAATCAGAGCAACTAAAATCGATAAACAATGGAAATTCAATCAAGAAAAGCCTAAACAGGCAAAAACACACAGTTCCAGACGTCTGGGGGGGTCCATCCAGACGTCTGGATTTAGGTTCTGGAAATTCTAGAAAAACCCTTCCAGACGACTGGTTCGAAAATTCAAACGTCTGAAACCCTATGGAGTAGACATAAATACTCCATCATGAGGAGTAGCACTCGATTGACCGGCACCGGGACGGCCTGGTCTAACCATTTTCTCTTCTTTAAGAAAGAAAGAAAGAAAGAGGGAAAAGGTTATTCTCAGAATGATTAGCAAACAAACTTGATTGATAAAACAAGGCACCACAAAAGAAAATAGGATAGTATGGTACGAAGACTCGAATTAAACCCTATGGCACGATTCCTAAGAAAGACTTAGGACAATGATCCTTGCTAGATTATTCTACATTGTTTCAAAGTTTGGCTCTGATACCAAGCTGTAACGCCCCACCTCTATACTCACACTAGCCAAGGACACTACGGGGTAATGCCGTCGACTAGCACGAAGAATAAGGCTATTGAGGAGCGACCATCTTGTAATTGCTTTGTGCGAGTACTGATATGTCAGATAATATAACTTACATTTCATTTCTAGAGGAAATCCGACATATAAAATACAAACTCAAAGCTACCACACAGTGGCTATGTGGAGTTCGGAAACAAATATGGAAATAAACATAACACAAATCAGTCACAGATATTCATATCACAAAGGCGGAATCGGATATGAATATAACACATAAAAGTGTACATCAAAGTAGTGGTCAAACAAGATCCACTACATCACAAAGAATAGATACAAGTTCTAGACAAAAGAATAATTATACATCAAGGAGTTTATATCTCAAATGTATAATAACAAAAACTACTAATCTAAAGTAGTTAGCCAAAAATCAGATGATCATCCCTGATAAGAAGTCAAGCAGGAGCACCTGAAATACCTCGGTCTGACCCGAGTATTATTTAAGAAGAAAATAATAAACAGATCAGTCTAGCTATAAATATCAGATAAAATGATATAGGATAAGAGATATGACAAAAACGTATGATAACAATAATGCCATACTATGTCAAGTATACATCAAATAACAACAAAAATCATACAATATCTCAAATCATCTCAAAACACCAAAAAGAATCACATTCTTTAAATTATTCACCAAAACACAAATATTGATAGAGCTTATCAATGCAAACCACGAAAATTGGTGAAACACAAAATCTAGAAATCACAACCAGAAATCACAAAAGGGGGAAGGCCTATCACAAACGGGAGCATGAAAACTCACCAACACGTGTATCACAAACGGAACGCTATTCCATGGTCGCTAACCATCAATTTTGAGCCGAGGCTCCACAAACAGCCAGAAGACCATTGGTCGCTACCCCACCAAATTGAACCGAAGTTCCACAAACGGGGTTTTTAGTCTTCACACAAACAAATAGACATCGCACATCGCTAGTCTAAATCACAAAATGATCATCATCGATCAATAAAAAGTGTGAATCACACTAAGCTCGTAAATACAAGAGTTTAGCTTCGTGTCCCATAAACACTAGCTTAACTTAAATATTTACGAAGCAATTGTAGATTTCCACTCGAAAATTTTCACAAGATTTCAATCGAACAAGTCTACGAATTAACCGACGAAGTAAAAACGAGCGTTTCATACCACTTGCTTTGCTAAGTCGTTTAATTGGATTTCTCGTACGAATGAGGTAAAGGTTTGTATATACTAATAGATTGGAAAACGGTTTTAAAAACAAGCTTTGTATTTAAAAGTAGTGTTGAAATCGTTTTGATGAAAGAGTTTGAGTATTTACTACTAGTATAGAAACCTTTGTATTTTAAAGTGACAAATCACATAAATGATTGTAGAAACAATCAATCAATAAAAATTCACATACAAAGACGTGAATCAAATCCATAGAAATCGATACCGAATACATCAAATGGATATTCCCAAAAATCCCGAAAAAGAAGTCATCAAAGTCGATAAAAGTGATAACAACTAATCGGAGCAACTAAAATCGAAACAATGGAAATTCAATTAAGAAAAGCCTAAACAAGCAAAAACACACAGTTCCAGACGTCTGAGGGGTCCATCCAGATGTCTGGATTTAGGTTCTGGAAATTCTAGAAAAACCCTTCCAGACGTCTGGTTCGGCAATCCAAACGTCTGAAACCCTTTCAAATGTCTAAAATAAAAATTCAGACGTCTGAAATTAGTTTTTGTCTTTTTTTTTAATTCTGCATGCTTATTTTTTTTTTGCTCCAGGTCCAAACCAGACGTCTGGACTTGGTCACCAGACGTCTGGTCACCTGGTCTGGGCAACAATTTGCCTAGGCTAAAGTAGCCAAAACGTTTCGGGAGCGATCGGACGAGCAACAACGACTAAGGATTTACGCCAAACGACAACCCAGCCTTAAAGGCTCTTCGATACACGTCGAATATCAATGTCCAAATATCCATAGAAGGATTTTCATAAAATTGGACCAAAACACCAAAAATTGGAAAATTCACCAAATCAATTCAAATCAAAAGCAAATGAATATGCACAAATGTTAGGAATTCATACCTAACAACAATGATAGCTATAGACGTAGATGTGAGTTAAAGAACTCACCTTTAAACCCAAAAACAATGAATGAGAAGCTTTTAAAACAAGGCAAGAACAATTCCTCTTCAACACACCTCAAGAATCTTCAATCTATTATCAAAGGTGAAGTTTTTCCAAAGTTAGGGTTAGGAATTTCTGAGTATTGAAGAGAGATTGAGATGGGGAAGAAGAAGAGGATGCTTACCTTAGCTTCTCTTTGTTTTCTAGAGCTTGAATTTGAATTTCCCAGTAAACTAGGTTTAGGAATTTTAATTTCCTTTCTCTTCCACCACTTTTGCTTTAGCTAGAGAGTATTAGGAAAATGAGAATGAATGAAGGAAGTTGAGTGGAGTTAGGGTATTAGATGAATAATGAGCTGAAACCCAAACCCAAAGCCCAATAGAAAAATAGCAAAATTCACCCAACACCAAACATATCGATGTTTATTCTCAAAAAAGTTGTAAATGCCATTTTGGACTCAATGGAAGTGGTCTCGAGTCCCAATTCGACTGTTTACAAAAAGTAGCTTTTTGGACGTTAATCCGATTAACGATGCTATATTTAAATAAAACATTTAAATATACAATCGTAAAATATGCGGGCTGTTACAATTTGCCTCTTCGATGACCAACACTTTTCGTTCCCATTCATTAGTTAAGGAATTTAAAATATGTGTAACTAAATCAAAATCTATAAATTTGACTCCAAGTGCCATGAGATCGTGTTGGATAGTTTAAAATCTAGCATACATATCACCAATAGATTCCTTTGCTTTCATTTTAAATGAAGAAAACTGATTTTGTAAAATGGAAATCTTTATTTGTTTAACTTTTTTAGTGCCTTCATGAGTGATTTGTAGTGTACGCCATATATCATATGCAGTAGTGCACAACATGACACGTGAAAATTCATTTTTGTCAAGTGAACAGAACAAAACATTCATGGCTTTAGCATTGTTTGTTGCTGTGTTCTTTTGAGCTTTTGTCCAAGTGCTTATATCTGTTTCTGGTGCTATATATCTAACTTGTGTTGCTTGCAAAATTTCTATACCATTTGCTTCCAAGAAAATATGGTTACCTGTAGACCAGTAAGCATAATTAGATCCAGTGAAAAGTGGAGGGCCTGCAGTTGATTGTCCTTCTTGAAATGTACTTTCCATATTAAATAAGTTTCAATTATGTGTTACTATGAATTGAGAAAACCATGCTCCGATACCAAATGAAAGAGTGCATGGATCGTGTATTTATATTTAATATGCAAGTGTAATAAAAAGCTAACTTATAACTAGCGTAGTAAAGTAAATAAAAGTAATGAAACAATCACACCTGAGTATACTAGTTCGGACCTCTCATCCTACGTCCAGTCCCGAAGCTCCTCTTCGGCTTTAACTAGTAAACAACCCTCACTTTACACGGAGGAATAGGCTTGATAATAAAATCTTTCTTAGATAAGTATGTGTTATGAGAAACACTGATTTTGACGGCACAGTACAAATCTTCTTATAATCTCGTTTGAGTAGTATGTGTACGTAAAGCTTTGCTTTTAGGAAGTGATAAAACTGATATATTGTTTGCTTTTAGAAATCAGAGTATGCAAAGGGTAGAGATATGTGATTCAGAAAATTCAAGTAATTTGTTTCTTAGAATCTTTACATATTTATAGACGTTGAATAGTTTTCTTGAAGAGTAGCATCCATTTGTGTTATCTATTTCAGTCTAAAGGTTGTAATCATTGTGGAGGAAGAGATGCGTTGAAGAGATATGGAAGCAACCGTTAGAATGAAGCAAGTGACTGTTCATGTTTTTCTCCATTACACAGCACAGGCGTCTGTCCATAACATTTAGACGTCTGTGTGTATATATTTTTAACCAGCAGCCAGAGTCAGACGTCTGAGCTGTATTGATAGACATTTGATATGTATTGGTTGTTTAAACCAGAGACTATAGTCAGACGTCTGATATACAATGACAGACGTCTGACATATATTATTTTCTACAGTTTAGCCTATTTGAGATAATGAAGACTTAAAATTTTTGTCGTGCAATGTTTGTGTTTAAAACTACTAAAGGAGATTTTACAAGCTATATATCTATGATAATAACACACTATAATAGCTTTTTTAATACCGATGATTCTTCTCCTTTGCTGGTCGTCTTCAAGTTGAATTCTGAAAGCTTTTACTTTAAAATAGACGGAATATATTATATGTGTATTATTGTATATTTATTGTAATCAAAATCATAGAATAGAGGTTCTAACAATATGGACGACATTGGAATTTTGACCATTACCAAATTCCATAAGTCTAAAGTGATATAGTTTTAACGAAGAAAATTGGTGTAAATAAATGTCACAACCGGGTAATGCTTAGTAATGTAAAATTAGATTTTACCGAAACTAAGTAAGCAATCAATTTGGCCAAAATGTCACACCACCTACTAAGTGACGTATGAACATTAACATTCGAATAGTTCTATGTTAATCGCTGACCAAATTTACTCCTGACGAGTCACACAACTGCAATGATGAATTCTCTTTAGACCAAACAATTAAATTAGTTTATAATTGTAATAAATTATTTAAATCAATTAATAATTAATATTTATGAAATATTAATTATAAAATTTTGAAAATGATTTGAAGAATAAATATTATTGTATATATATTTGTAATAGTTATAAATTTATCGATCGATATGCGATATCGACAAGTAATTAAATTAGATTTAATTATCAATATTTATTAGGGATTAAATGAGATATTAGCCCACGATAATAGGATGATAATTTTGACGGTAATATGGCTTATAGAGGATGGCTAAAAAAAGGCAAGAGGTGTTTTGAGATGGATGGCGTAGATCTAGTGAGAATTGGTATGAGATGTGATCCATATTTCTATTTATTTCATCCACTATAAGAAGACCCCTAATGCTAATTATTTTAGTATTTTTTGGCTACCACTATTCCTCTATTACTAGCCGATCCCATCATCAAGGAGCTCCAACAAATTTAACGCAAATCAATTCAAAAGACGACTGCTATTGGATAATCAAAGGTATATAGTTAAAGGATTAGCAGTCTGCTGTATCGAGAAGATTTCATAGAAAAGAGAAGTCATCATTACTAGGTGTGCTTCAAGGCATTAGTTTTTGGTGTGTATTTGCTATACTATCTGGTTTATAATTTCTGAATAACACTCCATCATATATATATATTATATTGTTAGTTAGGTGACTATTCTTATATGTATCAATGGTGTCACATACTAAATTGGTTATATGTATGTAATTATTTAATAATAAAAAGTTTCATGTAGATCTCATGTGCATAGCCGAATAACTTTTTATTTTAATTATTATCATTTTATTAATTAATACATATACATATTAATATGTTACTTAATTTAATCATATGACTTGTATTTAATTATATCATCATATCATGTTAATAGTTGAAATTATATTTTATAAATGCATATTTAAATTGATTATAATTTTCGGTGACTATAAATTTTATTTTTTACAATTATTTACTATTATTTAAATCGATATATTAATTAAATAATTCATATAAAATAAAATATGTTTTGAAAATTAAATTTTAAATTTTATAAAATAATTATATTATCGTATAAACTATAGTCCAAAATTTAGATTTTAAAAATTAATTTTTATGTTTTTAAAAATTCATTTTAACATTCGATCGAAATCAACTAATTAAAAAGAAATAATTTTTTGACCGAGAAAATTATGGAAATTTTTTCCTAGCCTTAAAGTATCATACTTGATTATTTTCAAAATTAAAATTTGAATAATCTATTAAGAAAATATTTAATATTATTATTTTATTTTTTAAATATTTATTTCATATAAATATTTTTAATACAATAAAATTATAAATAAATATTTATTATACTGTGCATAAGGTCTGCAGATTTAAAAAATTTATTTAATTTCATAATTAAGTAATATATATATACTTATATATGTACACACACACAGATATATATATATATTGTTAGTCCATGAGTTGATGGTTTTGATGACAACAACCTTAAAATAAGATTATAAAATATAAATACTAACATTATAGTTTAGATATATATGTATATGCAGGATTTAACCATGTAGGTACCAAGAATGAAGACTGTACAGTATAGAGATTCAAGTTATCAAGATTGAACACTCATGAGTATCAAGATTATCAAGATTTCAAGATAAGTATTGAGTCTAGAATTATGTTAAAACTTCACAATAGCACTGAAATCTTCACTCCATTTTTATTTTGGGATGGAACCCATTTCTACCTTTTAAGTGGCTTACAAACCCACGATAAGTAACTTACAAACCTACGACAAGTGGCTTACAAACCCACGAACATCTTAGTTTTGTATAAGTTCTCGAGTCCTGACATGATGAGATATTCTGCAGGAAGAAGCTTGCAAAACTACTTCAAAATGATTTTCAGAACTACTTCAGAATAATTTTCAAAATTGCTTTTCAAAATGTTTTAGCCTTAAAAATTATCCTTTCAAATGATTTTCAAAAAGATGTTTTAGCCTTAAAATATTCTCTGTTTTTTATTTTTAATAAACTCGTGTTTTTAAAGTTCGTTTGTTTTAAACTATCTTTATACTTAGATTTAAATATAAAATTATAGCAAAATTATATATATATATATTATTCTCTATATTTGTCTATGTATTTTATCTATAGTCAAGTATATTTATAAAGTTTAAAATAGTTTTAATATAAGATAAAGGTTATTTTCAAAGAAAAAAAACATCAAAATTTCCTTTAGGATGTCGACATGCCCTAGTACCCCATGTCGACATAGTGTCAGTTAGGACCAAAAATTTGAATTTCAAAAGAAGTGTCTATTCGTCATAACCTTTCACGATGGACATGACTGTTGTTCTTCTATAAATAGGGATTAGTTTCAACGAATTTTATATCAGATTTTCTGGTTTTTCACTTCTCTTCTTCTTCCACATTTTCTTATTCAAAATCCTATCATTACTCTGCCGAAATCAACATTGAATCTAACTAGATTATCTCTGGTTTGATTCTCTATCACTATCTCAACAAGATCCAAGTGCTATTCAAAGTTATAGGCTTCTTTGTAATCTATATAGCGAGAAAAGGTGTGATTGTAGCCTTGGAAATCAATCAAGCGAGAAAAGGTGTGATTGTATCCTTGGAAATCAATTGGGTGAACTTGTTGCCTCGGAAATCAAGTATTTCTACCCAGAGGATTGTGATTCTAGAGGGTGTACCTCGTAGCTTTGAAACCGAGGGTTGTAATTGTTGAATTGCTTTTGAAAGGAAATCCATACTTAGTTGTGCGGGACTAGATATAGGGTAACTCCGAACCAGTATAAAATCTGGTGTGTTCTTTCCTTTACTGCATTTACTTTATTTCTGCATCTGTGTTTGTTTCTATGATTATATCTGTGTCTGAATTTTGCATACATTTGTGTTCAAATTAACATAAACTCAAAAAGGTTCAGTAATTTCTTAAAAACACTATTCACCCCCCCTCTAGTGTTATTCCTAGCCTTAAGATGCATAATCCGCATTCCTCACATTTGGTATTGGAGCAAGGTTTTCAAAAGTTTCATAATCTGAATTTGAAAAGTTTTCTAAATGGCTACCAACACTGGTACTGTTTCTAACACTAGTTCATTTGTAGAAGGTCAGTCTACTTCCAGACCACCACTTTTTAATAGCAGTAACTATACATATTGGACATGTAGGATGAAAATATATTTACAATATGTAGGATTTGATACTTAGAATATCACAGAAACTGAATGTTCTGAACCCACAACTAATTTTGCACAGTGGACTACTGAGCAAAATACTGTTGCACAAAATAATTCTAAAGCAATGAATATTCTAATTTGTTCACCTGATAGGAATGAATTTAATAGAGTGTCAGTTTGTAAGTCTGCATATGAAATCTGGAAAACTTTGCAAGTGACTCACGAAGGAACAAGCAAAGTTAAACAGACCAAAATTTCCATGCTTACAAATCAGTTTCAGTTATTTAAAATGAATACTAATGAGTCTATTTCAGATATGTATAGTCGATTTCAAGATATTGTGCATTCTTTAATATCCTTGGGAAAGGAATTTTCGGAAGAAGATCAAGTCAGAAATTTTTTAAATTCTCACTCCAGAATTGGATCAAAAGACAGTTGCAATTGAAGAGGCAAATGACATCAGTACTTTAAAGATAGAAGAATTGATTGGAAATCTAATGTCGTTTGAAGTCCAAATGATCGGGAGAAGAGAAAGCAAAGCATCTGAAAAGAAATCAATGGCATTCAATGCATTAACCGACGGATCAGACTCAAACAGTGATAATGATGAAGAGATAGCATTTATGACCAGGAATTTTTGGAAATTCCCGAAATACAGAAAGATGAATAATCTCAAGAGAAACAACTATAAGAATTCTGGAAATCAGAATGCAGTGCCAAACAATGTCAAATGTTTCAACTGTGATGAACCAGGCCATATCAAAAGAGACTGTCCGTATCCAGAAAGGCAGAACCTCCTATAAACAATGATTCAGTAAAGAAACAGAAGCGTGCATTTACTGCTAATCTAGATGACTCAGACTCGTCCTCAAGCGATGATGATCAGAAGACAGGTAACTCAAATTTGTGTTTTACGGCAGTTCACGACTTCAACAAATTCAAGGAAACGGACTTAGAAAAAGGTACACATTTACAATACAATTGATTGAAATTGCATGCTTAGAATTAGATGATTGATTGCTTGATTGATTGATTTTGAATTGGTGTGTTGATTGAATTTTAAATTTATTTATTTATTATTATTATTTTATTATTATTATTTTTTAATAATATAATAATATTTTCTGGAATATACTATAATTCTAATAATATTCCAAATATATATATATATAGACATTAAAATAATAAGTATATATATATATTAGAATACTTAGGAAAAATAAATCATAGAAATTCACAGGCACATGTCGACATGGTCCCTACCATGATGTCGGCATGGGTACAAATTTTGAAATTCAAAATTTGAATTCAAATGCTTGAATTTCCCTCCACCTTTTCACTTCATTCAATACTTTGAAAAGGCATCTTTTGACCAGAGAACATGTCTTTGAAAAATCTATTTATTCACTATCTTTTATCATAACTTTTCACTTTCATTTTCAAATTCAAACTCCCTCTTCAAAACTTCAAGCTCTCTATTCTCTACTTTAATGGCTTCTTCAAGCAACCCCTCCACCATGAGACTTTCCAGAAACTTGAAAGAGCAACTCCTCAATAATCCGGAGGCCATAAAAGCATACATCAATTATGCTAACTATGGAAAAGTCCATCCCGGAAAGTTTGCTATTTTTCAAGATTTTGCTTCTTATGAAATTGATACTCTTTTTGCAAACAATCAAATTCTTAGTCTTGTTGATTCTTCTCAAAATGATCTTGTTTGTTACCCAAATCTTGTTAAAATTTTCTATGCAAATCTCAATCGTGAATTTTATGAAGGAAATGATAATGAAATTTGGATTAATGTCAATGGCACTAGAATTGTTTTAAATTGTGATCTTTTGGGTACCATTCTTAATTGTAAAAATACGGGAATGGATCTTTCTAGTTTTCAAATCGATGAACATGATCGTGAGACATTTCATCATATTTTTGAAGGAGATGAAAACTTTGAATTTAAAAACCGAAACTTTCATCCTAAAGCAAGGATTGTCAATCTTCTTTTACAACATACTTTGACCCCAAGATCGGGAAATTTTAACAATCCTACTTCAAAAGTGTGCAAAAAACTTTTTACTATTTTTGGAAATTATGATATCAATTGGGCGCAAGTTATTTTGGATGAACTTCGTCCTAAAATTTTTGAAATGGGAGAAAACACTTTATACCATGGAATTTACCTTACTCGGATTTTCAACTATTTTGGAGTAAATTTCAAAGGAGAAGAATTTATTTCAAGAAAAGTTTTTAATATCTCAAACATTTCTCTCATGAAAATCCCATATGTTTTTCAACCTTATGAGACTCTTGCCGAATAGAAAGAGCGTTTGGCTCATGAAGAAATGGAAGAGGAGGAAGAGGAAGAAGAAGAAGAAAGGGAAGAAATGGAAATAGAAGAAGAATTAGAAGGAGAAACATCCCTAGAAAGTATTGAATATCCCTCTAATCCTACCAACAAAACCCTTCTCAAAAACCAAAATATTATTGTTGAGAATCAACAGGTTCTTAAAAGATCCGTTAGTAAGAAGTTGGACAAAATATCATCCAAGATGAACAAGTTTTTCTCCAAAGTCAGCAAAAAACTTGGATTATCTTCATCTTCATCATCCTCTAACTAGTTCTATATTTTCATATCATGTCGAATTAGTTTAAGTTTGTTTTAATTTAGTTCTTTATGATTGATCATTGTATAACTCTTCTATGCAATGAAATTGAATTTTCTTTCTGCTATCTAGCTTATCTTAGCTCATGAATAAATGTTAGTATATTATATAAATATATATACACACAATTATTCACAAAATCAAAAAGTCATCAAAATTCACTGGACCATGTCGACATCCCCCTTTTACCATGTCGACATGTATTGGTCAGAAATGACACTTCTTTTTGAATTTAAAATTTGAATAACTACCATATGTCTATTCATTTCAAATGAATTTCTACACCTATATATACCTATTTCTTCCAGAATTCATTACTGAATATTATTTCTTATCTATTCTATCTCTCATTCTTCTCACAATTTCAAAAATGGCTAATCTAATTCATAACTTATCCGAGAATCTGGAAGAAACTCCTAATTCATTCAAGAATATTCTCTCGTTCATTCTTCGTAACCAGCGACACTTAGAGTTGAGTCAAATGCAGATGATCAAGGAGCAAGTAAGGCATTTCGATGCAATTCGATGGATGATTTATTCCCTGCACAAGGATGATAACGAAGCACATCCTCCTGTCTCTCTCACAAATGACAATGAAAATTGGGATGCCATCAAAGCAGACCCTATTTTCGGAGAAGAAGGATGGGTAGAAGTTCCCCGTAACGTTTAATTTGTTTGCTTTATTTAATTACTTTGTTTGAATTGATTGTTTTGATTGAAATTGGTTGTATTGATTGATTTGATTTATACTTGGTGTGGTTTGATGATTGTATAAATATACATTAATATATTTATAATCGTTGATTGAATATCATGTCTATAAGTATAGTTATTTCTTAAATATACTCTATTATATAGTTTATTAATGCAGGTACTTGAGTACAAGAATGAGGGGGAGCTGTATAGTTTAGAGTTTGTTTGTTTTTGTTGATGACAAAGGGGGAGAAATATAAAATAGGAGAGTTAGGCATAGATTAAGAGGGAGTTATTAGATTTTGGGGGAGTCAATAGGATAGAAGTAATATTTTATAAACAAAGGTTGTCATCATCAAAAAGGGGGAGATTGTTAGTCCATGAGTTGATGGTTTTGATGATAACAACCTTAGAATAAGATTATAAAATATAAATACTAACATTATAGTTTAGATATATATGTATATGCAGGATTTAACCATGCAGGTACCAAGAATGAGGACTGTACAATATAGAGATTCAAGTTATCAAGATTGAAGACTCATGAGTATCAAGATTATTAAGAGTTCAAGATTTCAAGATAAGTATTGAGTCTAGAATTATGTTAAAACTTCACAATAGCACTGAAATCTTCACTCCATTTTTCTTTTGGGATGGAACCCATTTTTACCTTTTTAGTGGCTTACAAACCCACGACAAGTAGCTTACAAACCTACGACAAGTGGCTTACAAACCCATGAATATCTTAGTTTTGTACAAGTTCTCGAGTCCTGACATGATGAGATATTCTGCAGGAAGAAGCTTGCAAAACTACTTCAAAATGGTTTTCAAAACTACTTCAGAATGATTTTCTAAATTGCTTTTCAAAATGTTTTAGCCTTAAAAATTATCTTTTCAAATGATTTTCAAAAAGATGTTTTAGCCTTAAAATATTCTCTGTTTTTTGTTTTTAATAAACTCGTGTTTTTAAACTTCGTTTGTTTTAAACTATCTTTATACTTAGAATTAAATATAAAATTATAGTAAAATTATATATATATATATATATATATTGTTCTCTATATTTGTCTATGTATTTTATCTATAGTCAAGTATATTTATAAAGTTTAAAATAATTTTAATATAAGATAAAGGTTATTTTCAAAGAAAAACAAAACATCAAAATTTCCTTTGGGATGTCGACATGCCCTAGTACCCCATGTCGACATAGTGTCAGTTAGGACCAAAAATTTGAATTTCAAAAGAAGTGTCTATTCGTCATAACCTTTCACGAATGGACATGACTGTTGTTCTTCTATAAATAAGGGTTAGTTTCAACGAATTATATATCAGATTTTCTAGTTTTTCACTTCTCTTCTTCTTCCACATTTTCATATTCAAAATCCTATCATTACTCTGCCGAAATAACATTGAATCTAACTAGATTATCTCTGGTTTGATTCTCTATCACTATCTCAACAAGATCCAAGTGCTATTCAGAGTTATAGGCTTCTTTGTAATCTATCTAGCGAGAAAAGGTGTGATTGTAGCCTTGGAAATCAATCAAGCGAGAAAAGGTGTGATTGTAGCTTGGAAATCAATTGGGTGAACTTGTTGCCCCGGAAATCAAGTATCTCTACCCAGAGGATTTTGATTCTGGAGGGTGTACCTCATAGCCTTGAAACCGAGGGTTGTAATTGTTGAATTGCTTTTGAAAGGAAATCCGTACTTAGTTGTGCGGGAGTGGATGTAGGGTAACTCCGAACTAGTATAAAATCCGGTGTGTTCTTTCCTTTACTGCATTTACTTTATTTCTGCATCTATGTTTGTTTCTGTGATTATATCTGTGTCTGAATTTTGCATACATTTGTGTTCAAATTAACATAAACTCAAAAAGATTTAGTAATTTCTTAAAAACACTATTCACCCACCCTCTAGTGTTATTCCTAGCCTTAAGATCCATAATCCGCATTCCTCACATATATGTGTGTGTGTGTCTATATATATATATATAATTGTTATAATGATACATATATACTATATATATGTATACTAATTCGAAGAAAAACTTTATATATTATATATACTTATTTATTTAATATTTCATAAATAATATATGTATACAAATCATTAATATTTTTACATATAAGTAATATATATGTACATATATATTTATATTTACTCAATTTTAGTGTTTATATAAATAACAAGTTTACATACATACGTATATTTAGACAACATACAATACATATAGGATTAGCCAACATGTCTAGTGCGATATAAATCCCAACATCTATATAAGAGCATGTTATACCTTGCATGAATTATCATGTTACACATGCACACACATACATATATGTATATGATATATATGTGTACTTTAATTGAACAATTAAATAAAATTCTATAATTCATAAATTTAAATGAAATAATATATTTTATTTAAATTAAATTTAGAAAGGTTCTAAATAAATTAGACTTCATGGGCCCAATATAGATCCAATAAGGAATTTTTTTGAAATTCACTCATATCTTTCGCTATGAGTGGCCCAATTCCAACAGACACTACGTTTCTAGACATCCTACTAAGTGGGTAGGCTTTAATCAGCTAGCCCTAGCATTGCTAATTTAGATCACATAGACCATTTAAACTCTAATGCCATCAAAGGAACTGGGCCAGTCGAAAGCGGGTTAAATGGGTGCATTTAAAAAAATCATTTTTGATCTTTATTAGTCCTATGAAGTCTAAATGAATTTTAGATCCTATATAAAATATTTTAAATAAAATCTTTATTTTATATTATTTGTTAGAAAAGGTTTTTTATTAGCTTTTATTTTGTAAGTGTATCAAGTACACTTTTTTGTGCAAATTGCATGTGCTACAAATAAGAAATGTGCACAATTAATGAGATTGTATGTAGGTGTTGAGATTAATACCATAATGGATTTATTTCCCTTTACATATGCCTTTGTTGTCCAACATTTTAATTATATATAATAATAATAGATGTGTAGATGTATGTGAATGCATGTGTATATATATTGAAATTATATTTGACAATTTAAAACGTTTCGAAATCATAAATTAAAAATAATGAATTTAGTTTCAATTAAAGAATTGTTTGAGATTAAATATTACAGTTTTACACAAAATCCTACTTATGAGCTTGAGTTCAATTAACATACACATATATGTTTCCATATATATAAATAATGCAAGTGATGTTTTAGATTTAAAACAACTCATATATGTAAATGTTGTAATTTATAATACATGTATAAATATGTTTGAATTTTAAATTTAAATCGAACTTTTAATTTAGAAAAAACAAAAGATATAGGTACATAAAAATTTAATTTAGAAAGGAAACAAAAGATTAAGGATGTTATACAAAATTCCACTCATGAATTCTAGATTGAAGAACTTTTATTCTTATATAAACAATAGCCAGAATAATTATATTCAAAACATTAACTGTATAACATAAGAAATCAATTTAAAGGAAATTTTAAATAATTAACATTTACTGTTTATTTATATTGTATATGTAAATGTTATAATACTATAAAATGGCTTTTCAATCATTTTTTTAAAGTTTGCAAAAACAAAAATAAAGAATTAAACAACATAGACACATGTAAATTCATGATAAAAGGAATTAAACCTAAATTATGCAAAGAGCATCAACAAATAATAAAATGATATAGAGTATTTAAAATATGTCAATTATGATGAACATATAGTAAATGAAGATATATAACAAAAGTGGATCTGAATCAAATAAGTATAATAACCATACTATTAATTCAGATAGACAAAAGGAACTTGAATTACATGTTGTAAGATGAACAATCAAATAGATGAGATGAGTCACATAGAGTCTAAAACATATGAACAGAAAAACACATAACAAAATCAAAATAGTACCTTAGTATGTAACCAAAAGTTGTACTATCAATGACGAATCGATGCTCCTAGTTTCAATCGAATCGTCTCTAGATTTTGCAAGGATATGAAGTATTGCCTTTTATTTATATTATTTTAATATTAATTGAATTTTTCTTTGGGAAATTTTCTACATGGAAGCCATAGATTTACGGCCATGAGAGAGGGAGAAGAGAATAAAATGAATTGTCATTATTAGAAGAGTGAATCGGTTAATGAATGAAAGAAAATTTGTTTTAAAAGAAACGTCGAAACCTATTAATTCCCTTTTTTAAAACCTTCCTTATTTAATTCCTCGTTAAATCGTACCAAATCCCCTCCCCTCCCTCTTCTTATTTTCAAGAGAAATTTAGAAACAAAGAGAAAAGTGGAAAAATCATTTCATAAATGAGATTTATGTGAGTCATATAGAAGAGTAAAGGATAAAGATTTATTTACTTCCTTTAATTGGTCCTTAAGATTTTCAAATCGTATTTGAAACCTCTCACCCTCATCATGCATGATCGACCATTAAAGAGGCATATGGGCCTCAATTTTTTTCCCAAGTCCACTTAGTTATTAATCTATTTAAATCCTATTTAAATATTCTATCGATATCGTATACCGATACATGCATATATAACTTTTATATACGTATTTTATTAAATACCAATCTTATTCAAATAAATAAAATAAAATTTAACAATTAGTGTTTTATAAATATTAATTAATTTATAGAGATTATAAATTAATTAAATAATCTGGTTTTTAGAAGTATTCATCCTTACTTTTGTACGACTCAATGGTGTAAATTCAATCAGCGATTAATATCGAACAATTCAAATATTAACGTTCACATGTCATTTTAGGTAGTGGTGTGACATTTTGGCTAGATTTATCGTTTACACATATTTTCGGTAAAATCCAACTTCATTTATTATAAGCGGTACTTGGCAGCAACAACTATTTACACCAATTCTTTTCGTCAAGACTATATCACATAAGGACTTATGAAATTTGGTTTTAGTCAAAATTCCAACATCATCCTCATTCAACTGGATTAGTACAAACAAAAAATTCTTAATTAAATAGTAAAAATTGTTATTAACCGTACTATTATGCCAGATACTTTGGCTTTGAGTTGACTACAATTGATAGTGATACTAACCTCATACGATCGAGGAGACGAATTCTTTATTAAGTAGTGTTTCACTTCCAGTAGTTCAACCTAGACTTAATTATAGTCATTCAAAGGACGTCATGACATGATTTAACTATCATCAAAGTGCAATATCTACATTAGAGTTCAATACTATACTCAAGTCGAGAGAACTTTGCAATTTGGTCACTCTTTGTTTGACCTTAGTTGTATTAACCAATAGAAAAATGTAACGACCCGATATTTTCAACCATTCGCATCCATTATAAGTGTATAGGTAGACACTCATGCCGGAGTTGAATTGCTCAAAATACTGCGTTGTAATTAAAATTTGGCAAATCTCAGAATATACAGTAAATAAATATAATCACAGATCACAAACATAGAGTAAAATAATGCAGCGGAAGTAAAAAAATAGTAGTTCATGAAGCTACTATATAAATATATCAGAGTTACATGAGATATAACAGAAGAAATAGAATACAACAAAAGTCTCAATATAATGACCAAGTACAAGCTGAGTAGAACAACGGAATTGAGATAGGTAGGACATGACAAGCAGATAATCTCCAGCGATTCAAATCTCCAAGAGAGTGGAAATCCAAATCTGTGAATAACTCAGGCTGACCCGAGCGTAAAGAAAAACACAAAACACTCGAGTCAGGACAATATATACTTATATAATGTAAACCAACTCAAGTGAACTGTAATAAAGGTACAAGTAACTTAGAAGACGTTTGGGACCGCCCATCCTCTAAGGATCCGTTAAACTATCTACTATGTAGTAATATTCGATATTATAATAGTGTCTAAATAAGTAAAGTATAATCATATAGAAAATAGCGTTAAGGGGATGGAGAACCTTAATGCGGTCGGATCTTAAAATCATAATCGTAGTAAAGCTCGATATGGTAGGTGACACGGCACAACTAGGCAATGCCAGGGTAGATATACCAATTACGCACACGGACTGATGGAGCGCATAGCAGCCACTATCGTCCACCTCGAACAACACTCCCAAATCGGAGGATGGCCATCTAATCAATCACAAGTAAGAGTATAATATCGAAGAAATGTGTCCGAGAAGAGGTGCTACCTCACTGGTCCGAGATCGCTCCTGTTCTAGCCACCTTATGCCAACTCACGGGAGTTGGGTCCACGTAACATACCTTAAGAACGTCGCCACCATCCTACTTCATTCTGGAATCTCCACCGCGTACACGGTTGTCAAAGTGGTTTTCGGTATCGACAGAGAGTATGTCCATATCCGATCCCGGTCTCTTTGCCAACCAATCGTTATTATAACCCGTGGTTATAACTTTTAAAAACAATACTTTACTTCAAATTAAAATATCATTTCAAACCATATCTTTATCAAAATAAAGATTTATCATTTCCAAATCATTTCAATATTCCAAAATATCATATCCTTTCAAACTTCCTTTCAAATCATTTCAATATATCAAATATCATATCTTCCAAAACTTCAATTTCAAATCACCTTAATATCAAAATATCATATCTTTGATAGTTATACTTCGAAACCAAAAATCATTTTTATTTCAAAACTATAGCCATTCCAAAACAATATCATTTCCATTTCAAACATATATTCACCTTTCAAATAGTCTATACTTTCAAAGTTATAATTCTTTTGAAACTAAAACATTTGAAATCATTATACTTTGAAAATCACAACATTTCGAAAACATATACTTGAAATCATCTTTTAATTCTACAAATTTACAAATTTATTAAATTAAACCCAAATTGCAAATTTTAATTTTTATTTCAAACCATCATTTTCAACTCAAATTCAATTTACTAACAAACCATTTCAAATCTTATAAATTTCAAATATAGGTTTAATTCACAAAATACAATATTCAATCTTCAGAAAATTTCAAAGCTTAAATATCCCACATTTCATAAATCCAATATCATTTAAATAAACTAAATAACATATACTTCAAATTTTCATTTATCAAATAAATTAGATAAATCAGAAATCAAATATCATTTCAAATCCATTTCAAAGTATCAAAATATTATTCAAAACACCATTCATTTTAATTCATTTAAAATACCATTATAAAACTCACATAAAAATCAAATTCTTCTATTTAAAACCATTTAAATGTCTCTTCATTATCTTTAGCATTTTTAACATTTTATTTTAAAAATTATATCATTTTCCAAAGATTATTTTTCATTAAAATTTATTAAAACAACAAAATATAGTTTCCGTAGCACTTACAAAATGCTACGTAAAGTTATAGTTTAAAATAGTTTATTTAACAAAACGACAGCACTTAAATGCTGTAATATATTTCCATTAAAATTAAAATAAACTTAAATGTTAAGTTTAACCACTATAGCACTTACAAAGTGCTATAATAGCCTTTATTCCAAATTAACTCTTTAGTTCATTTAAACAACTACAGCAATTACAATATGCTGTAATATCTTTTACATACGTTTAAAAATGCTGTCAAATCAAATTTAGAGATTAATTACCATTTCACAAATTTAACTAAATTTCCAATTCCATTTAATTAACTTAAACCTTTAATTAAAACCAAATTTCACATTTCCTAGTCAAATTATATTTTAAAAGATCACTTTTAAACATTCATTTATTTATCCACTTAAATTCATAGAAAAATCAATAATACTTTAATAAATCACTTAAATTCAAATTAATCAAATTATTATATTTACCATTTCCAAATAAAATTTAATATCCATTTTATTTATATAACTTAAATATCATTTTTAACCAAAATTCCAAATTTCCAACTTAAGTTATATTTCAAAAATCCAGTTAAACCATTCATTAATTACATTTTTAACACATAGAAAAATCATAATTTCTTTAATTCAAAATATTTCAAAATCTATTTAAATCAAATTTCATAAATTTATATTTTTAAAATACTTAAAAATATTCAAAACACTTTATAAAATAACCACGGGCCTGTATAAAATTTTCTAGCCTAGGTCAAGTGATACGGATATGTATCATTTCAATCCGCAGTTAAAAAGAAAAATCCGGGTTCTATCATTTCAAACCCGCAATCCCAAGTTAAAATAAATTAAATAAAAATCGTTCAGGCCTATCATTTCAGCCCATAACGATTTTTCCCTATTCTAAAGTCCGTTCGGGTATGTATCATTTCAACCCATAGTGATTCTAGTCTACAGGGAACTTGCAATGGTGATAACAGATATAAATAACAGAATAACATTAAATAACAGTAACATATGATATAACAGGTGTAATAACAGGTGTGAACATCATATGATAATAATATAAGCATATATAACATGATAATATATTTCTACAGATTCACAGGGTGTCAATTTACTAGTTATATAGGTACATATTGTCTGGTGAGAATAACTCACCTGTATTGAGCTGGAGATTATAACCAAGACACATAACAAAAACACAATGAAGGCACGACAACTCGAATACAATTTGAAAGTGGAGAGCCAAAGCTAATAGCCTTGAATACATTTATACAAAATAATACAATTTATATAAGTTTCAAAACAATTCAACACTAGACAATGTTAGAAATCAATGCCCAAAACAAAGACAAATGTTTTGCACTTGTTCTCAACTTCACATACTTCAGTTATGGACTGAAATAGCACAGCAAAGGCATGAATTAAGGTCTGGTTTGGGTCCCTATAGGGTTGGCCTAGCATGGGTTTGATGGTGAAGAGAGATATAGGTGCAACAAATCTACACTACAAGGAAAATACAAGGCAAATATCAACATTTCAAGGCTATGAATGGGCTCGACCAGAGGCTATGTGGGTAAGGCCTGATGTCCAGATGGTGGTGGATGATGTGGCAGAGGGTGGAGGTCAGGTCAGAGGTGGTGGTGGTGGAGGAAGTGGCGGCAAGTGGTGGGTAAAGGTGATGATGCAAAACTAGGTCTAGGCTTTCATGTAAGTGATGGATTTTTGGGTTTTTGTGGTGATGCATGCCATAGGGGTGCTTGGCCTGGAGTTGGTGATGATCTAGGGTGGTAGTTGGTCGGAGTATCAGGTGGTGGAGGTTGGCCAAGGGCTGGAGGAGGAGGAGCCAATCAAATCTAGATGAGAACAAGTGCAAATTCAAGTAGAAAACAATAGAAAAAGCAAGTGGAAGAAGAAGAATTTTACCCAAACTTTTCCACAATGAAGATGGCCGAAATTTTTGATGATGAGAAAGATAATTCACGTGAAAAATAATGTGAAGTGCAGCTGAAAGAAAGGAGTAAAGGTACGGCCAAAAAAAATTTAAGGTGGAGGTTGAGAAAATGAAGAGACGGGAAAACAAAGAGACAAGAACAACTAAAGAGACACAAACCTTTTTAATTTCTTTTATATATATTTGTAATTTATAAATACAAAAAAAAACTGAGAAATAAAGATAACAACTCAGAAATAAAAATAAATATATAAAATAATAATTAAATTTTGAATAAATAGAATTCAAATTAAGAAAATGGCTTAAAAATGCAAACTAGGCTTTAAAAGTTAGAAATAACTTCAGTACACTTTGAAAAAATCTATTCTAATTTAAATACATATAAAAATGAATATAAATAAAGTAAAACACAGCAAATAAAAGTGAATGCATGAAATAAATAAATAAATTTTAAATTAAATATAATTTTAATGAAGAAAATAGCAGAGAAATGGAAACTAGGCTTTATAAATTGAAATAAATTCAAGTAAACTTTAGAAAAATTATACCATCACTTTAAAATTATTAAAAGATAAAAATATACATAAATAACAGATTAACACATATTGAAATAAAGTATGACAAAGAAATATAATTTATACAATTTAAAATAAATAATATTGCAAAATAAACAGTTTATACACAAAATTGAAACTTACATAACTTCTATAATATAAGTCCGTTTTCAACGAAACGAAAAGCAGTATTCATGGAATTAAATCTATTTTCATAATAAAAGATAAAATTTAAGAATTTGAAATATTTAAATTTAAAGTTTAAAAGTCAAAGTTTGACCAGTTTGAACAGAAATTCACTTTATAGTAAAATATCCATTTTTTACCAGTTTGAAACTAAAATTTACATAACAATCAAAATTTATATTTAGAAATGAAATATTTGAAATAAAACAAGTTTAAAATAATTTCAAATTAAAATAAAGTTTTTTTTCAATCAGGAAATTCAATTTAACAGCAATAAAATATAAAATAAAATAAGCCTAAAATGTAGGGTTGTTACACTCTCCCCCACTCAAAACTTTTCGTCCCCGAAAAGGAATGAGGTACGGGAAAGCACAGAAAAAGAAAAAATGAAATAGAATTAAGACAAGATGATAAGAAGATTGGAATTACACCTGATAACTATTGTTATAGGTAAGTTTGACAAGATGGAGGTGATCAAATTAAGAATATAAGCACGAAAAAGATCCTCTAGAGTCTGAATCTCCCTTTTCACTTGACTGACGGTCTATGAATGGAAAAACAGTGTTCAGATCCAGATGAGTAACAAAGGTTATCAAAGATTACAGAAAGATTTCTAAACAGACTGGTATAAGCAATAGCCTTCCCATTCTGTAACAAGATAAGAGAAATAAGGACAACCAAAAGGTAGTTTGAAAAACAAAATAAGATAATAGATTTGTAACCATAATGTTTTGAAATCATAACAATTTAGAGATGTTATCATTTGGAAATCATACTACTTAAAATCATAACACTTTGGAAATGTTATTCTTAAAAAAACACAACACTTAGAAAATCATAACACCTTTTTAAAAATAATCTTCATTTAAACCATTTTAATCCAAGATCAAATAATATTCATTTTAAACTTGTAACATTTCTAAGTTCATTCAATTATAAAAATTTCCAAAACAATATATTTTCAAAACAGCAGCACTTATAAAATGCTACAGTAGATATATTAATATTTCAAATCAGTTTAATATCAGAAATATTCATTTGGATATCATTTAACTTATAACTTATTAAAACAAACTTTTATGAATGGAATATTCAAATCAAACTATAACTCAGTTATTAAGTTAAAAGTTCACTATTTTAGTTAGCTCTTAATTTAACACATAACCTAACACTTTATTTAAAATACCCATTTCACAAATAGATATTCCTTTAATAAGTTACACTTAAAATTCCATTTGAAAACCAAATTCTCAATTATCAATTTTTAATGATGTTAAAATACATTTTAACTATTTAAATTATAATCATTCATTTTTCAAGACATATCTATTTCATAAATAAAATATTTATCATAGCAAATATAACAATCAATTTTTCTTTACACATTTACTCATTTAGACATCAATTAACTATGAATTCAAGTTAAATAAACTTTATTACAAAATGTCCAATTCAAATGTATATTTTTTTTTATCTATTCAAAGATACATCATTTATTATACAACATATTCATTTTAGGAAATAACCTTTATTAAAATTCCTAGGTTAGACTTAAGGTTCCATAGTAAATCAAATTTGATTATTAAGTTATTTAAATAAAATCTCTTTAAATTCCTTTTTCACTATTTACCTATGTTAATATTTTATATCTAAAATTTAAGTGTATAACATTTATTATAACCACTCAAATTTTATTTATAAAATCCTTTTTATATTGTATACTACCCAATTCCATATTCAACTTCTGTGTAATTTAGGTAAGTTATATTGGAATGAAATTGTGTGTTATACAAGTAAAACTTTCCAATTCAATTATCTCAAGTTTGAATCATTTATCCAAATTTTTGATTTTTCTTTTTATAATTGAAATTATTATTTAAGAAAAAAAAATGTAAGAATTAAATTTCAGATTTCCTTCAAACCGGTTAGAGATAAATAAATATATGTACATAATATGTCAAATCAATTTAAATCATATATCTATATATATTATAAATCAAATCATATTTAGAAATTCAAATAAATTAAATCTTTGAGAACAAAGCTGTAGTAAGACTACAGAACGGTCTCTTCAGTTCAAAACTCGAAAATGAATGTCGATGATGCTGCAGTCATCACCGAAATTATTTTCCAGCGACAAAGAGAAGAGCACTAAATTTTTAAACTTTAAAATCCTTTAGAAACATATTTCTACTTAGAAATACTTTAAATAATATATCCTTTTACAACTTTAAACACAAGGTTTGAAACCGTCAGAAATTAAATTCTCAAATTAAATCAATTTATTAAGTTCCATAATATTTACTTATATCAAAATTTATTTTATTAACCAATTTTTTTTTAATAATATTATGTCAGTTTGTTCTGTCAAAGTGTTTTAGAAATCCTATCGATAGCGTTGATCAGACGAATTGATCGGAAACCCAAATCAACATCAACAACTCAAACAACACAATATATAAAACAAACATAGATTTACAAGTACAATTCAAAATGTTTGGGGATATTTTGGAAACAAAACAAGATAATTAAATAACAAAATAGGGAGATGGGTAAGCTTAAATAAATCGCGGGTAACCTTAACAGGGTCAACCGTGACTTAATGAATAAGATCAAATGTGTATTTTTTTCTGGGTAAATCTACATCCTATCTCAAAAGATAGAGTTTGGAATAACAAAAGATATTAGCATCTAAACCAAGGATAGATATAAATCTCTGGTGAATCAATGCTAATTTGTAAAGGAGTTTCCCCCTTTACCAGAAAATTAGAATATTGGCGAGACAGCCAATTCACTATAAAGATCATTCGAGGTGGAGTTATGTGACACTCCAAAATCAAAAGAAGATGAATAGTGAGGGACAAGAATGAATTTTTGGAACCGCAGGGAACGTTCCAAAATTCAAAGGAAATTCGAATCAAGAGGAAAAGATTCAAACTCGAACGAAAGTGATTCTGTAAATAAATCTACTCCATATGCTGAGTTTTGCCTCAACGCCAAAGCTCTGATACCAACTGTAACGACCCGATATTTTCAACCATTCGCATCCATTATAAGTGTATAGGTAGACACTCATGCCGGAGTTGAATTGCTCAAAATACCGCGTTGTAATTAAAATTTGGCAAATCTCAGAATATACAGTAAATAAATATAATCACAGATCACAGACACAGAGTAAAATAATGCAGCGGAAGTAAAAAAATAGTAGTTCATGAAGCTACTATATAAATATATCAGAGTTACATGAGATATAACAGAAGAAATAGAATACAACAAAAGTCTCAATATAATGATCAAGTACAAGCTGAGTAGAACAACGGAATTGAAATAGGTAGGACATGACAAGCAGATAATCTCCAGCGATTCAAATCTCCAAGAGAGTGGAAATTCAAATCTGTGAATAACTCAGGCTGACCCGAGCGTAAACCAAAACACAAAACACTCGAGTCAGGACAATATATACTTATATAATGTAAACCAACTCAAGTGAACTGTAATAAAGGTACAAGTAACTTAGAAGACGTTTGGGACCGCCCATCCTCTAAGGATCCGTTAAACTATCTACTATGTAGTAATATTCGATATTATAATAGTGTCTAAATAAGTAAAGTATAATCATATAGAAATTAGCGTTAAGGGGATGGAGAACCTTAACACGGTCGGATCTTAAAATCATAATCGTAGTAAAGCTCGATATGGTAGGTGACACGGCACAACTAGGCAATGCCAGGGTAGATATACCAATTACGCACACGGACTGATGGAGCGCATAGCAGCCACTATCGTCCACCTCGAACAACACTCCCAAATCGGAGGATGGCCATCTAATCAATCACAAGTAAGAGTATAATATCGAAGAAATGTGTCCGAGAAGAGGTGCTACCTCACTGGTCTGAGATCGCTCCTGTTTTAGCCACCTTATGCCAACTCACGGGAGTTGGGTCCACGTAACATACCTTAAGAATGTCGCCACCATCCTACTTCATTCTGGAATCTCCACCGCGTACACGGTTGTCAAAGTGGTTTTCGGTATCGACAGAGAGTATGTCCATATCCGATCCCGGTCTCTTTGCAAACCAATCGTTATTATAACCCGTAGTTATAACTTTTAAAAACAATACTTTACTTCAAAATAAAATATCATTTCAAACCATATCTTTATCAAAATAATGATTTATCATTTCCAAATCATTTCAATATTCCAAAATATCGTATCCTTTCAAACTTCCTTTCAAATCATTTCAATATATCAAATATCATATCTTCCAAAACTTCAATTTCAAATCACCTTAATATCAAAATATCATATCTTTGATAGTTATACTTCGAAACCAAAAATCATTTTTATTTCAAAACTATACCCATTCCAAAACAATATCATTTCCATTTCAAACATATATTCACCTTTCAAATAGTCTATACTTTCAAAGTTATAATTCTTTTGAAACTAAAACATTGAAATCATTATACTTTGAAAATCACAACATTTCGAAAACATATACTTGAAATCATCTTTTAATTCTACAAATTTACAAATTTATTAAATTAAACCCAAATTCCAAATTTTAATTTTTATTTCAAACCATCATTTTCAACTCAAATTCAGTTTACTAACAAACCATTTCAAATCTTATAAATTTCAAATATAGGTTTAATTCACAAAATACAATATTCAATCTTTAGAAAATTTCAAAGCTTAAATATCCCACATTTCATAAATCCAATATCATTTAAATAAACTAAATAACATATACTTCAAATTTTCATTTATCAAATAAATTAGATAAATCAAAAATCAAATATCATTTCAAATCCATTTCAAAGTATCAAAATATTATTCAAAACACCATTCATTTTAATTCATTTAAAATACCATTTTAAAACTCACATAAAAATCAAATTCTTCCATTTAAAACCATTTAAATGTCTCTTCATTATCTTTAGCATTTTTAACATTTTATTTTAAAAATTATATCATTTTCCAAAAATTATTTTTCATTAAAATTTATTAAAACAACAAAATATAGTTTCCGTAGCACTTACAAAATGCTACGTAAAGTTATAGTTTAAAATAGTTCATTTAACAAAACGACAGCACTTAAATGCTATAGTATATTTCCATTAAAATTAAAATAAACTTAAATGTTAAGTTTAACCACTATAGCACTTACAAAGTGCTATAATAGCCTTTATTCCAAATTAACTCTTTAGTTCATTTAAACAACTACAGCAATTACAATATGCTGTAATATCTTTTACATACGTTTAAAAATGCTGTCAAATCAAATTTAGAGCTTAATTACCATTTCAAAAATTTAACTAAATTTCCAATTCCATTTAATTAACTTAAACCTTTAATTAAAACCAAATTTCACATTTCCTAGTCAAATTATATTTTAAAAGATCACTTTTAAACATTCATTTATTTAACCACTTAAATTCATAGAAAAATCAATAATACTTTAATAAATCACTTAAATTCAAATTAATCAAATTATTATATTTACCATTTCCAAATAAAATTTAATATCCATTTTATTTATATAACTTAAATATCATTTTTAACCAAAATTCCAAATTTCCAACTTAAGTTATATTTCAAAAATCCAGTTAAACCATTCATTAATTACATTTTTAACACATAGAAAAATCATAATTTCTTTAATTCAAAATATTTCAAAATCTATTTAAATCAAATTTCATAAATTTATATTTTTAAAATACTTAAAAATATTCAAAACACTTTATAAAATAACCACGGGCCTGTATAAAATTTTCTAGCCTAGGTCAAGTGATACGGATATGTATCATTTCAATCCGCAGTTAAAAAGAAAGATCCGGGTTCTATCATTTCAAACCTGCAATCCCAAGTTAAAATAAATTAAATAAAAATCGTTCAGGCCTATCATTTCAGCCCATAACGATTTTTCCCTATTCTAAAGTCCGTTCGGGTATGTGTCATTTCAACCCATAGTGATTCTAGTCTACAGGGAACTTGCAATGGTGATAACAGATATAAATAACAGAATAACATTAAATAACAGTAACATATGATATAACAGGTGTAATAACAGGTGTGAACATCATATGATAATAATATAAGCATATATAACATGATAATATATTTCTACAGATTCACAGGGTGTCAATTTACTAGTTATATAGGTACATATTGTCTGGTGAGAATAACTCACCTGTATTGAGCTGGAGATTACAACCAAGGCACATAACACAAACACAATGAAGGCACGACAACTCGAATACAACTTGAAAGTGGAGAGCCAAAGCTAATAGCCTTGAATACATTTATACAAAACAATACAATTTATATAGGTTTCAAAATAATTCAACACTAGACAATGTTAGAAATCAATGCCCAAAACAAAGACAAATGTTTTGCACTTGTTCTCAACTTCACATACTTCAGTTATGGACTGAAATAGCACAGCAAAGGCATGAATTAAGGTCTGGTTTGGGTCCCTATAGGGTTGGCCTAGCATGGGTTTGATGGTGAAGAGAGGTATAGGTGCAACAAATCTACACTACAAGGCAAATACAAGGCAAATATCAACATTTCAAGGCTATGAATGGGCTCGACCAGGGGCTATGTGGGTAAGGCCTGATGTCCAGATGGTGGTGGATGATGTGGCAGAGGGTGGATGTCAGGTCAGAGGTGGTGGTGGTGGAGGAAGTGGCGGCGAGTGGTGGGTAAAGGTGATGATGCAAAACTAGGTCTAGGCTTTCATGTAAGTGATGGATTTTTGGGTTTTTGTGGTGATGCATGCCATAGGGGTGCTTGGCCTGGAGTTGTTGATGATCTAGGGTGGTAGTTGGTCGGAGCATCAGGTGGTGGAGGTTGGCCAAGGGCTGGAGGAGGAGGAGCCAATCAAATCTAGATGAGAACAAGTGCAAATTCAAGTAGAAAACAATAGAAAAAGCAAGTGGAAGAAGAAGAATTTTACCCAAACTTTTCCACAATGAAGATGACCGAAATTTTTGATGATGAGAAAGATAATTCACGTGAAAAATAATGTGAAGTGCAGCTGAAAGAAAGGAGTAAAGGTACGGCCAAAAAAAAATTTAAGGTGGAGGTTGAGAAAATGAAGAGACGGGAAAACAAAGAGACAAGAGCAACTAAAGAGACACAAACCTTTTTAATTTCTTTTATATATATTTGTAATTTATAAATACAAAAAAAAACTGAGAAATAAAGATAACAACTCAGAAATAAAAATAAATATATAAAATAATAATTAAATTTTGAATAAATAGAATTCAAATTAAGAAAATGGCTTAAAAATGCAAACTAGGCTTTAAAAGTTAGAAATAACTTCAGTACACTTTGAAAAAATCTATTCTAATTTAAATACATATAAAAATGAATATAAATAAAGTAAAACACAGCAAATAAAAGTGAATGCATGAAATAAATAAATAAATTTTAAATTAAATATAATTTTAATGAAGAAAATAGCAGAAAAATGGAAACTAGGCTTTATAAATTGAAATAAATTCAAGTAAACTTTAGAAAAATTATACCATCACTTTAAAATTATTAAAAGATAAAAATATAAATAAAATAACATATTAACACATATTGAAATAAAATATGACAAAGAAATATAATTTATACAATTTAAAATAAATAATATTGCAAAATAAACAGTTTATACACAAAATTGAAACTTACATAACTTCTACAATATAAGTCCGTTTTCAACGAAACGAAAAGCAGTATTCATGGAATTAAATCTATTTTCATAATAAAAGATAAAATTTAAGAATTTGAAATATTTAAATTTAAAGTTTAAAAGTCAAAGTTTGACCAGTTTGAACAGAAATTCACTTTATAGTAAAATATCCAATTTTTACCAGTTTGAAACTAAAATTTACATAACAATCAAAATTTATATTTAGAAATGAAATATTTGAAATAAAACAAGTTTAAAATAATTTCAAATTAAAATAAAGTTTTTTTTTCAATCAGGAAATTCAATTTAACAACATTAAAATATAAAATAAAATAAGCCTAAAATGTAGGGTTGTTACAAAAAATCTCGAGTGAGTCATTCCATATTTATCCGACAACTATCAGACATAACCCCTCAGTGCCCCCGGTTATTACGAGTAATACACTACCCAACATTTGGAGAGCATTACACACTCTACTCTCAACGGATATATCGATATCCCGCCTCGAAACATCTTAACTAGGAATTTTTAAAAGAATATGTTAATTTTAATGTGCTATATTTTTAGTGATTATAACACACTGTAATTACTATCATATGACATATCATTTAAATATTTTCTATTTGATATATTTTAAATTAATTACTTAATAAATTATATCACAATATAACAAGTATACAATAGAAAGAAAACACCATTTATTTTGAACAAGACTGATTATCGAGTTAGATATATGTAACTGATTACATAATTTCCACTAGGGCGTACCCCTAACTCTATCAAAGCCCACCAACAAACATATAAAGGGAACGAACTTTGTTAGTCCATCAAGATACAAGCCAGCAGTATCAAATTTCCTTGGGTAATAGTGGGAGCTTTCAATGCTATTTTATATTCTCACGATAGAATCTCCAATGGCATATTTAATTCCAATGCTGATGTCGATTTTAATGACTGTATAATGGCAGCAAATTTGTTTGAACCATAGAGAATGGGAAACTATTACACATGAAGAGGTGGTTTAAGTTTGTCAGTTCATAGTAAAATAAATAGGCTATTTATCAATAAGGAGTGCAATAATAGATTCCATAATTTTTCTATTCATTTTGCCAATCATTTGACTAGTGATCACACCCCCATCATTTTCAATTTTGCTACTCAGGGATAAATCATGAAGAAAAAACATTTAATATATAATAATTCATGGTTTTGCAAGTCGTGTTATAGAGAATTAATTAAAACTAAATGGAATAATACTTGCATTGGAAATTCCTTATTCCAGCTGGTAACTAAGCTGAAAATAATAAAAGCTTGTCTTCAAAACTGGAATAAGGGAAATCAGTCATCTCAGTGTCACATTGATGCATTGATAGTAGAAATTAATATGGCTTACATAGAGCTTATCAATAATCCAACCGATAAACAAATCACTATGGAATATAGACAAAAATTGGATCAACTCTCTAACCTCACACATAATCAAGCAATTGAGAACATTCAAAGGTCAAAAATAAAATGGCTAACCAGAGGGGATATAGCAACTCATTTCTTCCATTCCAATCTCTCTCATCCTAGGTCAAGCAAATACTAGTAAAACGATGTTAGACTATCAAGGAAATTGGGTTAACTTAAACGATAAGTTAAACAGGAAAGCCATACATTTTTTCCCTAATTTGTTTAATACAAATTTTATAAATTGTAATTTCTTACATGCTATTTGCAAAAAATTCTTATAGGAAACGTCAGAAAGGAATTGGGCAAGCCTTTTGAATTAGAAGAAGATATAAAATAGTAGTCTTTCAAATAGATGATAGTAGTTCTCCAGATCCCGATGGCTTCAATTCAAAATTTTACAAAATGCACTAGAAGCTTATAAAAAAAGAGGTATTTCGAGCAATATTTGGAATAAAACAATCTGGTAAGATTATAAAAGAAATCGATCATACATTTGTTTGCTTAATCCCAAAAATGTGGACCCATGGACTATATCAGATTATAGACCAATCTCTTTATGTAATGTTCTTTACAAAATTTTGGCAAATCTATTGTGCAATAGAATGAAGAAATGCTTAGATAGCTTAATATCAGTCAATCAAAATTCTTCCATCCCCGACCGAATTATTAAAAAAAAATTCATTTCTAGCATATGAAATGGTAAGAGGGTTAGAAAGATTGCTAATAATTTATGCTTGAAGGTGGATTTATATAAAGCTTATGATAAAATTAGTAGTGAATTAATATATCATATGCTTTTGTGCATAGGTTATTCTGCATTGCTTGCAAGTATGATCTATGAATATATATTCACTTCCCCATTTTCAATCTTATTGGATGGAAATCCAATAGATTATTTTAGTAGTAATAAGAGGTATTAGACAAGGAGATTCATTGTCACCTTATCTTTTTGCAATTGCAATGGAGTACTTCGGTATTCTATTAGACTTAGAATATCAACAAGAAAACATAAACTTTATTCTTTCCAACGGCTCATTCTTACACATCTATTATATAGTGATGGCATATTAATATTTACTAAAGCCAGCATAATAAATGCATAAAGTATTGCCAAAGTTTACAAATGATAAAAGAATTTGTGGATCTAGAAATGAATGAATAGAAAACCACATTGTTATTCGGTAAAGGACAAATAACAAAGATCAAACAAATCCCATACTGAAAGTCTAAATAGGAAATCTCCAAATCACATATTTTGGGAAATCCTCTATCTCATGGCAAATTAAAAGTAAGAGATAGTACATTGTCAGATAAAATAAAATAAAAATTAACAATTGGAAAAATAGAACTCTCAACGTGGTTGGCAAAAGCAAAACTATATTAATCAAAATTGCAATCTATCCAATCACTATGTTTTTGATGTAATTCTGCCAACTACCAGCATCTATCATAGTTAGAACAAATTACATTTGTTCTAACTTTATATGGAATAAAAAACACAACAATGTGAACTGGAATGACATATGTAAACCAAAGGATGAAGGCGGTGTGGGCTTAAGAAAGTTAGAAGATGTCATGAAAGAAGTATCACTAAAAATCACATGAACAATGAGTTTGCCTTTGGACACAATAGGTGGAAACAAATATAGTAAAAATAAGTGCTTTTCGACCGTAAATGAAGACAATAATGCATCATATAAATAGAAAATTCTTCTCAAATTTAGACAGCAAATACAAAGAATCATTGGGAAGAAAATTGTGGATGAAGAAAATACTAGCCTGTGGTTTGACTCATAAATCAATGAGAAATCTTTAAAAGATTTTTTGGGATAACAAACTATTATAATCACAGGAGGCCCTAATAGAAAAGTCTCCTCTCTCATAGCTAATGGACAATAGAGAGAAGTCATTTTAAGTATGCCTCCTTATATTCTCCAATAAATTCAATATATCACTATCAATCAACATAGCAGTGAAAATCAATGGCAGTGGAAGCTTCAGAGTAATGCATTCACTTTTTCATCAGCTTGGTAACAAGTCCAGGACAAACAACCATAGCTAGATTGTGTTCTCGTATTTGAATAATGCTTGCACACAAAAAATGATCATTTGTTATCTTTTTAGAAAAAATGGATAAGATGAAAACAAAATATAAAATACATGGATGAATTCAACAATAGATTTAGATTGTAAACTGTGCAACTAAGGAGAGTGGCTTATAAACCATTTATTAATTTTGACCATGGTTATTCGGCATCTTGATGGAAAAACATCAAGGACAAATTACAATTCAATTAGCCATAAACAATAATATAGACATTATTTTCTCATAAGTTATTATAAGTATTTGCAGGAACAAATCCTACCACAAGCTAGTCGATATAACCATTACTACGTAAACCTGGGACATATGGTTAAAGAGAAATTCAAGAATTTTCAATGGCAAAAATACTCCATACAACATTCATTTACTACGAATTCTACAAGATTGAAGACAACTAGTCAAACTTGCAAGAATTAAGTATGAAGATATTAAAGAAAAAAAACGATCTTTACCGAATTTGGATATTGCACTCAGTAACACCTATGTAGTAGAGGTGAGGAGAGCATCACATGACACACAAAAATGAACAACCCACTGAGAACACCAAATTTAATATTTTTGGAGATGATACAACTACACGAACTCCAGATTTGGATCACAATGGAGCTTTTCGAATTGAATTGGTGATGAATGGGAATGATTGGGAAAGTATGGCCATTTTAGAGATGATTGATGAAGCAATTACATAAGAGTTGAATGCAATAGTGTTAGAATCATGCAATATACCCTAGAGGAGGTGGATATGGTATTTAAAATAATTATTAGATAAATCTATAAATAATGCGAAAACGTAAATGCAAAAATTAAATAACACACATATATACTTAGTTTCGGCTACTAACCCGTTAGTGTCTACTACTGCCCAAAAGTTACTATTATAATTATATATTCAAATGCTCATAACACCTGTAAATTCGCACTCCCTACTAACCTGAATATAATAATCTTATACCTAGTAACCCTACCTCGATCTTATCCCTAAGTTGAGAATTTTCCGAACTACAAACTGTAGTTCAATCCTAGTTAAAACTGCAGTTTTAAAATTGAAAAAGAAAATTACTAGAAAAAATAAAGAAATTAAATGCCCCTAAATATAGTAGATATCTAAATATGCAAATTATAGAAGTGGGGCTAAAATTGAATTTCCTTTTTTCCATAAATCAACGTCCTCTTCTTGCTTTAGTCCTTCCTCATCCTGACCAATTCCCTTCTTCAAATAATTTCATCTAGATTAAAATAAAATCATTTTTTTCTTTTTTTTATTCATGGCCAATTTTGAAAACGACACTTCCCTGGAACAACTTATCGTGCCTAAAGAAAACTCACGTCGCTCATGTTTTGAGGTGAAGCCGGAGTCGGAATATTTGCTTCCGCCGATGCTAGAAGATACTCGTTAATCTAAAGTTGAGTAGTGCCATCGTGCCTTTTGATACTAGAGACGGAGTCGCTATTGTCAGATTTGGTCGTTGACTATTTGGTGATTGAGATATATTTTCCTGGGCTATCATTGAAGGTTTTGAAAAAAATTGCTTCACTGTTATGCATTGGTTTGTCGTATGTTGGAGTTATTCGATATGGTACCGCGTCTTCCACTCTTGCCAATGGTGAATCTTGGCTATTTGAAGTTTTGATTAAACAACAATGTATATTGCATAATTTTATCTCTTGTAGGCTATTTTCAAAATGTAGACGACTAGCTACTACAATCAAGGCATTAAAGACCAAATTGTCAAGTATTGTCGTCATAGTAAGTCTAGATTATAATGTACTATATCCTTTGATGGTTATACACATTCAAAATTAATTTTGTGCAATCAAAACCATTTTATAATTTGCTAAAATCAATAATTCGAAAATGCTAGAACTCGAACATCTAACCAAATTCACCAAATGTCTAAGTGTACAAAAACATTAAATTTTTAGGAACAAACCTTATATAAATTCATAAATGTTAGACTTCGGAGTTAATAACCCAAACATCTAATAAATTCATATTTAGCCCTGAAATTCTTAGGAACAAACCTTATAAATATTCAAACAACTTACCTATTTATTCAAATATCTAAGGTAACTTAAAATTTATTTTTCTGAAGTAGGTAAGATGTCTGAATGAATTGACCAGATGTCTGATGAGGGTATCATATGTTTGATCGATGCATTCAGACGTCTGACCTAGCAAAATCAAAATTTTTAAATAAATAACTTAGACATCTTACTATGTTTTCCAAACGTCGGAATATGGTCTAAAATGAACTTATTCTTTTCTGTTTACAGTCAGATGTCTGACCTAAATAATTCAAACGTTCGGCGTAGTTTAAAATTGTTTCTAAAATAACAAATCAGATGTCTGTTCTTTTAAATCGGACGTCTAAGAAAGATTACCTGCTGTATTTTGAATGAACATCATTGTTTTGAAATGAAGCATCTATTTTGAACAGTTGCAATCTTTTAAATAATCATTACTCTTTAACAGATCTCTTCACCATTATAAATATAGACATATTTCATTCTTATGTTTCAACTAATTCACTTGCTCTAAATTCTCTTAATATTTATAATTATTTGAAATCAAAAAGTAATCAATCTATTCTTTTGTAACGACCCATAAATTTTGATTGGTTTTAATAACGTATTTAACTGAATTTTATGAAATTTTAAATAATTGAATTTTGAAATAAATTTTTTATATTTGGAATACGTATTTAAAAACATAGCAATTGGTAAATTTTCATCAGAAAATATGGAAGTTTAATTTCTTGCGAAATTTTATTTCAATTTAAATCAGTTAATAACAGTTGAATTTAAAAGTATTCCAAAACCTAAATATGTCAACATGAGAAAATTTATTTAGAACACTCTGAATCAGACTGCGAAATTCGTTTCGCGAAATCGGACGTTTCTAGCTCCGTTTGGATTTTTCCGTACGGAATAGCAACATATATCGGTATCGATTATCGACTTTTAATCGGATGATCGTACCACTAATGTCTATATACCGTTTTGATCGTCTCGTCGTGCTGATCTCTTCGATATATTCAATTCTATATTTTGAGGTCCGGTACGCGATGAAAATAATAAACTGTTTGCGTAACGGTACCGTAAATTTTGACTTTGCACGTGTAACAACCCGCATATTTATCGATTTTATATTTAAATGTTTTATTTAAATATAGAATCGTTAATCGGATTGATGTCCAAAAAGCTACTTTTTGTAAATAGTCGATTTAGGACTCGAGACCACTTCCATTGAGTTCAAAACGTCGTTTGCAATCTTTTAAGTATAAACATTGATATGTTTGGAGCTAGCCAAAAATTTGACCTTTTTCACTTTGGGTTTGGGTTTGGGGTTCAGCCCACTAGTCATCCTTATACCCTAAACTGAACCATCCCTCCCCATTCACTCTCACTTCCTCCTCTTTTCAGTTCTAAAGCAAAAATGGTGGGAGAGATGGGAAAGTAAAACTCCAAGCCCTAGTTCCTCTTTCAATCTCAAATTATTGCTCCAAATTCAAGTGAACCCATTGGTAAGCATCTCCTTCTTCTTCTCCAACTCTTTCTCCTTCCAATTTCAGAAATTCCTAAACCTAACTTTGGGAATGTTCTTATTTTAAGCTTTGAATTCAAGCTTGTTGAGTTGGAATTGAAGAGTAATTGCTCTTGCCATTGCTCCATAGCTTCTTCTTTATTCGTTTGGGTTTAAAGGTGAGATTTTTATCTCACATCTTCGTCTATAACTATCTTTGATGTTAGGTATGAATTCCTAACACTTGTTCATGATCATTTGATTTTGATTTGGATTGATTTGGTGAACATTCCAATATTTGATGTTTCGAAGTCAAAACTTTGAAAATCCTAGCTTTGAATTGTGAACATGTTTTGGTGGTGAATCGGAGAGCTTTAGGGGGGGGTTGTCGCTTGGCATAAATCCTTTGTCGCCATTGCTCATTCAATCGCTTTGAATCCGTGAAGTTGTTTAGGTTTTCCCATATTTGGGTTTTGCAAATTCTGTCCTGCTACAGGCGACAGACGTCTGTGGATTTCCCACAGATGTCTGTGGCTTCAGGGAAAATTATTTCCCAAAACAGGTGACAGATGTCTGTGGATTTCCCACAGACGTCTGTGGCTTCAGGTTTTTGGAAATTAGCCTATGTTGATGTGGATTTCCAAATTTATCGATTTTGATTATCCATACAGTTATTGTCAATTAATATCAACTTTGATGATCTCTTTTCTAGATTTTTGGTGTTTCTATTTGATCGATTTGATATCGATTTCCATGGTTTGATTCACGTTATCGAAATGTGAATTCTTGTGATTGATTGTTTCTACAATCATTTTGTGATTTGTCACTTTAAAATATAAAGGTTTTCTATACTAGTAGTAAATATCAAAACCCTTTCATTAAAACGATTTCAACACTATTTTATTACAAAGCTCGTTTCTTAAAACCGTTTTCTAATCTATTAGTGTATACAAACCTTTACCTCATTCGTATGAGCAAATCTAATTAAACGGCTTAGCAAAACAAGTGGTATGAAATGCTTGCGTTTACTTCGTCGGTTAACTTATGGACTTGTTCGATTGAGACTCTTGTGACAATTTTCTAGTGGAGATCTACAATCTGTTCGTAAATATTTGAGTTAAGCAAGTGGTTATGCGACATGAAGCTAAACTCTTATATTTACTAGCTTAGTGTAATCGACACTTCTTGATGATCGATGATGATCATTTTATGGTTTAGACTAGCAATGTGCGATGTCTCTTTGTCCACGTGGAGGACTGTTCTTCGTTTTATTGAGCTTCGTCTCACTTCTCGCATGGGTCGTACCTATTTAGGCACGTCGATGTTTATTTCTCACATGGGTCGTACCTATTTAGGTGCGTCGATGTTTATTTCCTTCGTGGAGCAACCGGCTCAATAAGTCGGGACATGGGGCGTATCTATTTAGGTGCGTCGATGTTCGTCTATGCATGGGTCGTATCTTTCTAGGTGCGTCGATGTTCGACTTTGCATAGGGTGTATCTTTCTAGGTGCATCGATGTTCACTACATGGGGCGTATCTTTTTAGGTGCGTCGATGTTTATTTATGCATGGGGTGTATCTTTCTAGGTGCGTCAATGCTAGAGCATGGGTCGTATCTTTCTAGGTGCGTCGATGTTCGACTTTGCATGGGGTGCATCTTTCTAGGTGTATCGATGCTAGACTTTACATGGGATGTACCATTCTAGGTGCGTCGGTGTTTAGTTTATGGGATTGGCCATCCTTTTATTGTGATTTCTGGATTTCTAATTGATGATTTCTGGAATTTATGTTTCACCATCTTTTTCAGTTGACATTGATATGTATGTCATTTATTGTGGCTTGGTGAATTAAATAAAGAATATGACATTCTTTATATGCTATGAGATTCGTGAGATATTTGTATGATTTTCCTTTGTTGATTTTCTAATGTATACTTGTCGAGGTATAACATTTTTGGTTATCATACGTTTTTATTATATCTCTTCTTACATCTCATTTTATCTGATAATTATAGCTAGACTGATCCGTTTATTATTTTCTTATTAAATAATACTCGGGTCAGACTGAGATTTTACAGGTGCTTCCTCATGACTTCTTATCTGGGACTATCATCTGACTTTTGGCTAACTACTCTAGCATTGTAGTTTTTGGTTGTATACATTCGATATATTGACTCATTGATGTATACATATTCTGTTGTCTAGCACTTGTATCTTTTCTTTTGTGATATTGTGGATCTTATTTTACCACTACTCTGATGAACACTTCTTTGTGTAATATTCATATCTATTTCCGCCTTTGTGATATGAATGTCTGTGACTAATTTGTGTTATGTTTATTTCTATATTTGTTTCCGAAGATATTATAGCCACTGTGTAGTAGCTTTGAGTTTGTGTCGGTATGTCGGATTTCCTCTTGAAATAAAATGCATGTTATACTATCTGGCATATCGGCGCTCGCACAAAGCAATTACACGGATGATCGCTCCTCAACAGCCTTATCCTCCGCGCTAGTCGACAACATTACACCGTAGTGTCCTTGGCTAGCATGGGTATAGAGGTGGGGCGTCACAGCACGTTCCTTCGGTTTCAAAATGAAACGGGCTGCCCAAACAAGCATTAATTGCCTTTCCAGCTGTTTGCATTTAATTTTGATATTTCGTAGGCGTGACTGTTGCCATGCTTACAGAAACACGTTTGTACCATGTAACGACCCCGAATTTCATATAAATTTAAAATGATAATTAATTGGATTTTTGAATTAATATTTGTGGAATAAATCGATAAGAGATGCGAGTTTCCCCGATATCCAAGTATATTTGTATAAATCGTTTAAAAATTTAAAAATTTAAAAGTATTTATTTGATTTGAATTTAAGTCGTAAATAAATGAGTTAGAAATAAAAATACAAAATTATATAAGATAAATAATAAAAATATCAAGTAAATACATTTTCTAAACTTTAACAACTAAATAAAAATAGAAATCATCAATATTACAAGATAATGAGAAATAAATAAATTCTATAGTTCATACAATATAAAGTAAATCTCAATATTAATAAATCAATACAAAATAAAATAAAATATAAGTATATGAATGAACAAGCAAAGGAAGCCACCAGGTTCTTCTCTTATGCAATGTACAAATAAACTAAGTACAACAAGACAACTCAACCAACATATTATCACCTCAGCCGAGTAAAACAACAAACAAAAAATATGCTTTCATGAACACTAGCTAAAGAAGGAAACAAAATATATATCTATAGGCAAGAAAAAAAAATATAATGTATGTTACCTGTAGGATAGATATGCTAGGCAAAAGAAAGATGAAATATCTTTGTCCAAAGAGGTTAAGTATAGACATAAAGTACGCAAACATTAAATGCTTTCACAGCTCAAAGTATTTTTGGTCAATTCGAAAATATACAAATGTGCTTTCAGCCTCCAAAACTATGAACTATCTCTGAAATTGGTACAAACTTGTACACTGTCTTGAAAAAAATTATGATACCCTGTAACTTCTTGTATACATAAACCTGTAAGCTACTCTCCCCTATATCATCTTTTTATTTCTTTCGAACTAGACAAAAGTAAGATAAAACTCCATTTGAAACTTAAACAAATATTCAACAATCATCAGCAAACTCAAAGTCTGGAACAAACTAATAAAAAAACCAGACATCAAGAGAAAGGTTTCAACTTTGCAAATTTTATCAAGCCTGATTTAAGAGGAAGCCCTGTTCTTTCTAAACTTCAGGTGAGCAACTTGACCCAGTATTTTCTTCTTTAGATCAGTGAGTAATATCACGTTTAAAATGTTTAAGTAGGTAAACCTGTTGCATGATTCATCTCTAAATAAGTATGGTAGTATATATGTATATATAACATCTTTGAGTAAACTTGAATACTGGAAGTAATTGTACAGGCTGATGATCATGTGCTCTCTGTTCTATGATCTTTAACATAAGCTTTGATCTCAAAATCATTTCCATTTGATTTACTCAGTGTTTAGGCTTAGTCTTAAAAACAAATATTGGTTGTTATGGCTTATACTCAAGTTACAAATTTATTTAAGTTGAATTTATTTTGAAAAGTTCTCTGGAAAACCAAGAAATACAGTAGAATATTGATTATGCTAAATATTCGACTTTAATGATTTCTGGTTTCGAAAATATAATCAATTTTGTTTTCGAAATCTAGGATTTTTAAATACAAAGTTATGATTTTTAAGGAAGTAAATCAATAGAAATCTTGAGATGAACAAAAATTGGATTTCGAGCAGTTTTTAGTGAACGACGAAGAGTTAGGTCTCGTGATTGAATCTGGTGGTAGCTGGAAGGTTTGTGATCACCAGAAAAATGATCACTGAATTTCTCGAATTCTGTGATGGCTGGACGTGGACAAACTAGGGTTTTTATACCCATTTTTGGTTGACAAAGTTGCCATGTTCGTTAGTCGGCTAGGGTGGATCGGAGATGATCGCTAGGTGAGGAAATGGTGCAGGGGACTGCGGCGAAGTTCTGGTTTAGTTTGCATAGCCTCTGGTGATCTTGGTCGGCGTGACGAGATAATTTTAGGTGTATAGTTGCGTTCCAGATGGAAGTGTGGGTAGCTCGATTTTGATCTGGGGCAAATCGATGAAGTTTGAGTAGTCGTGGTGATCGGAGAAGTTGTCGGTGACGTGCAGGAAGTCTTGGAGATGGTCGGCGACGATCTGATCAGGTGTACACGTGCACCGCATATCACCAGTATCTGGTGTTATTATCGTTCTGGGGAAGACGATGTTGTCTCGGGTTGTTCTCGCGTTTCCAGGCGGGTTTACTCGAAGATGAGATGTAACGCGAGTGGTCTTGGGAGATTACTCGGGGAAGAATTGAAGTTAGCTCGGGTTTTTGTTTAATTTACTCGAGTATGTTTTCATTGATGGGTTTTACCCTAACAACTATGTTAACAGATTTTTAAAACAAAGCAGGAACAAGTTTTTAAAGTATGTTAAAAAATAAATTAATTTTCAAGGTTATTTAATAAGATTTTAAAGATAAGCAGTTTATCTTAAATAATGATTTCGATTAGCAATTAACCTTAAGGGTTTAAGTTAAATCATATGACTTTGTTAATTTGTTTCAAAGGTTATTTAAAAATAAGATTTAAATGATGATTTTGAAATTAATTAAGATAAATGGGTTATCTTAAGATCCAAGGATTATAAATTTGTAAGTTAATAATAATTACTTAATTAAAGATTAATCAAGTAATGATTAAAGATTAATAAATTGAAATGGTTTATAATTAATTAATGGTGAATTGACCAAGATTTGTAGTTTATTCATAAGTAATTAATCGGGTATAAATTAATTATAGTCAGATATTAATTGATTCCACTTATGGATGTTTGGATTTCGTTGAATGGTTGAATTGTTTGATATTCTCTGATATATGATGCTTTGTGATACACTCTGATTTATGCTGTGATCTGTAATTTACTTAGCTGTGATTTCTATTTCTGTGATATATTGCTATGTGAATATGAAAACCCTTGACCCGTAAACGACATTTAAACTTCGATGCGACAGGGAGTCGGATTCCAGTTGGTTATCCGAAACCCACATCGAATTGTAATGATGAACCCTTGTGACTGATAAATTTATTTTATCTGTGAAATTGTAAATGAAGATAAGCGTTGTGGATTATACCGCTTATCGATATTGATATATCTGTGATGATTGATGATGTTGCACTATTGTGTGTAAAACCCCTGGACCACACTCTTACACACACAAAAATGGATTTCACGAGGAAATCGATTAAATCACAGATGATTTAAATTCAATGTTTTTGAAATTGAAAATTTTAATTTCAATTGATTTTGAAATTGGAAATTTGGGTTTAAAGTGAAAAGCTTTTGAAATGGGATTTCAAAGATAAAAGTTATTTCGAATAACTTAATCGAGTCTTGAAATTTAAATAATTTGATTTAAATTTGAATTCAAGTTTGAAATTGAATTCTATGATTTGAAATTAGGGATTGAAGATGTTGTACAAGTTATATATGGGTTAAACCATTTTAAAGATATTAATTTGGAAATTTGGATTTTTATTCAAGGGTTTTAACTCGTGTAAATATATAACTGGATTTTTCTGAAATGAAACTATTTGTTTTTCAAATAGTAAAAGCTTTCACAAAAGTAATGAACTTCCAATTTGTGTTGAAAGAATTTCAAGTTTGAAATGGAATTGAAATGTTTTGAAAACTATGAAATGAGTCTTTGATTTCAAAGACCGGACGAGTTAATCCAACTTGAAATAGAATTGTTTTGAAAGGCTATGAATGAATCTTTGGAAACGAGTTTTGAAAGCTATAAGTTAAATCTTGATTTAAAGATTTAACGAGTTAATCAGATTGAAATGGAAATCGTTTTGAAAATATATGAATGAATCTTTGGGAATGGGGTGAACTTTGTGAATTAAATCTTTTGTTTAAAAGATTAAAGTGTGGAATTTGTTTAAACCATTGAAGGTTTTTGAAATAAATCTTTTTGTTTAAAAGATTGGAAATGGTAATTTGTTTTACCATTCGAATGAAAAGTTTTGGGCTTTAAGCTGTGATTTAACTGAGACCCCAGTATCCATATGATTTTTAATTGCGCTCGTTATTCGGTTTAGCCGGGAGAGGACCTTTGTGTCATATAACCCATTCCGAATAGTGATACGACGATATGGATAGCATTTGAAGACCGGTGGTGAAGACCGGGTATTTACGAGAGCGATATGATGACCTATCGATTTTCTCTGCATCATGGCTCCGGTATAGAGATTCCCTAAGTGATGGGAAGTCCGATCGAGATTGTGAATACCCGGATTTGCAAGGGCTTCTTCGGAAGTGCCTTCGGTTCTGTTCGAACCCGGAACAGACTTGTATGGATGTGTGTCTGACATTACACTTTGAGATGTAAAGCTGGTTTCTATCAAATACATTTCTGTTGGTGGCGGAGAATTTATTCTCTTAGCTTAACACCCTTCTCTGAGACGTATGAGCTCAGAGGTTATGTAGTTGATGGTTACTAGTGATACATTCCCAATTTGGTAATGTGGCATACGAAGTGCTGCTGATCATTTGTTGATCGAAGCGTGGCTTTGTGAAAAAGCGTGGCTTTGTGGACGAGACTTCGTCGAGCCTCACAACCCGGTAATGGTCGAAACAGGAATGTTGCGACAAAGGTTTGTAGGGGTAGCGCCCCTAGGGTATGTCATTTCCTTCTGGATAAAGGGTGGTATCATGGTATGGAGCCCAGATACTTAACTCATGTGGACACGGTAATTTATTACTGTATGATGTTGCTTTGTTGGTTTTCGGGATCCCGCGGATAAAGGTCGGTAACGACCGGGGGATGACATAGCTCGTGTGTTAGTTACCTAGTTACAGCTGTACAGCGTGAGGTAGCGTCAGTGTGTTAGTTACCTAGTTACAGCTGTACAGCGTGAGGTAGCGTCGGCCTTTTGTTTGCAGAGATCCGGTCAGGATCCGGGGCGTCTTTCCAGAGGCGTTTCTATTTCGGTAAGGAAGTTCCTTAGCCTGATCATTTGTTGGAAATCCAAAGAAACAATACGAACCCTGTACGATTTTTAGTTGTATTACCTGCTATGGAATGTGGCGGTAACCTGCTATTGAACGTAGTAGCTATAGTAGGCATACAACAATGGTTGTATGCTGGCTAAGATTTATATTGTATTTTCGAAAGGATTTTCACACTATGCACTAATGATAATAATATCGAATGATTTTGCATAGTAAGCATTTTTGACTATCATAAGAAGAAATCTCCTCCAATTCTGCGATTGCATTGTGTGTGTGGCGGGAGGTCTTATGGTAGTTTCATTTTCGAAAAGCATTGCGGATTTCAATGTTTAAAAGCCTTTCGTGTTTGTTTAAAGATAAACTGTTTTTGTTGCTCACACCAGTCCCATGACTGATCCGGAGTTTATTGTTCCCTTCCTAAACTCTGGGTGCTCATAATTTTCCACACGAGCAGTCTAGAGTTGGGTTTCTTTTCAGATATTCAGGTTTAGTAGATTATTTGGAGCTAGTTCAGTTCTTGGAGTTCATGGACTGACGTTGCTTATCTTGGAGCATTCTATTGGAGATATTCTATCCACTGCTGGTGTTATCTATTTTCTTTTCCGCTGCTATTTGTTGTATCATATCTCTGATGTATATAGATATTCATTGTATCATCATTGTATCTGGATATTGTATCAGATGTTGTATATCTATATTGTTTTCTTTCTTCCGCTGTGTTGTTTACTTAATTGTGTTATAGCTCCGGCGACTCGGATTTGAACGGTCGAATCTACGGCATTCGAGTACGATGTAAAGTATGGATGTCGATTTTCGAACGCGAAAATCCGGATCGTTACATACCATAGTTCGGTTTTCTTTATTATAAAAAAATGAGATAAAAATAAATATATGTGTACTGTTCACATTCTTTTTCTCAAATCTCTCCCTTTTTTTTCTTTTCTCCTACCTGTTCCTTTTCTTCTTCTCCCACATTTTCTTCCTTGTCCCACCATCCTTCCCTCGCATCAAACCGACTGCATCTCTCTACCTCCCCTTCATTTACCGCGACAACCCATCTCATCCATTGTCGAAATTGCTCGACCTTCCTCTCCACCAAACGTCGGAACCTTCCCTACGTGAGCCACCCCACGCCTACCATTAGCCGAGACCTGAAACCGCGTTCCACCTCTAACAACCCATCGCCTTACCTTCTTCGGCTGAAGCTCAGCCACTATCGTCCTCTTCTTCCCTTTGTCGTGTTTCTTTGGTGGTGTTTTAAGGTACTATATATTTATAAGTTATGTATATGTTCTGTTTTTAAAAAAAGTTATATAAGTGGTCTATTTATACGGTTTATATAAGCTATATTATATTATATAAGTTGTTGTATATATATATATGTTTGGTTTTTTTTACTACAACTTCATATATGTTTGTTTATATATTTTATTATACAAGATTATATATATATAAGCAGTTGCATTAATATGGTTATAGTATATTAGTTTAATAGTCACAGTTTATATATATTTCGATTTTAAAGTATGTGTGAGTTTTAAGTTATATATATATATGCGTGTTATATTCTATAAGTACGGTACTTATGTTAGTTATAGTGTGGTATATTTGTATACATGAGTATATGTATAAAATAAGTTCTGTTATATATATTAGTATTATGTTTAATTTGTAAAGTGAATATCAGACCATATGCATTCTTGTACGTAACTGTTACATAATTCAAGTATATATAGAGTTTATGGTGTCGTTTTATGTTATGTATAAAGTGAGATGTTTGTGTATTTATATATATATATATATATATATATAAGTTATATACAGTAGTATAAAGTTGGGTGGTCTTTATTTTGATTCTCTTATATTTTGTTTTCTTATAGATTTGCTGTCTGGTATTTTATGAGTTATATAATATATGTATTGTTAGACTATATAAGCTGTTGTTATATAAATTATACAATATGATAGTTTGGAGATATAGCATACCAGTTTTGTACAAGTGATTGTTTATATAAAGTATAAGTTACATATGGTTTTATAATGTCTGATTTTAGTGGATATATATAGATTATATATATATATATGTGAGTGATTTATGTGTTAGTTATAAATATGTTTGATTTTGATATATGTGTTTAATTTAAAATGATAATTTTTATTTTTATATATATGTTATTTTAATACTTGTTTTAAATTGAATATTTATTCCATGGATACTAATAATAATAAATATATATCAATTTTGCTTTTATCGTGTTGATTCTGATTTGTTCCCATCAACATCTTTATATATATCAGCTTTGTTCGTCGAATTGCGCCAATCCTATTTGCTTTGGAATTCGTGCCTGGATTCATAACCCATTTCATTGTCTATCTTCTCTAACCTCAAAAGGTGAGCAATCACTCACGATTAACGTTCTTATATTTATTAAATTTGATTTCAGTTGAAATGACAATTGAAATATACTGTTGTAGTTATTTAAATTGCTATATATGCTATTATCTGTAATTGTTCACCTGTGGGATATGACACCATATCCTGTTGTTTATATATTATATTGTTATTGACGATATATGCCTGTTATATTATTATCATATCTGTTATTGCTCTGCAAGTTCCCTGTTAGTATAGAATTCACTATGGGTTGAAATGATACATACCCGAACGGACTTTAGAATAGGAGAAAATCGTTAGGGGTTGAAATGATAGACCCAAGCGATTTTCATTTGAATTGAATTTGGGATTGCGGGTCGAAATGATATCTACCCGTATATATTTAAATTACGGATTGAAATAATAAATATCTGTATCACTTGACCATAGGATAGGAAATTATATACAGACACCGTTGGTCTATATGTAATATTTTAAAAATGATTTCTATGGTTTTGGAAGGGAATATATATGGGTTTTTTTAATATTGGAAAGTTTTTTTATATATAAAGTAGATTTAATAATAAACTTTAAATCTAATAAAGTTGATTTAATTAATATAATATGTCTAAGTATCATATCTTTGAACAGATTTTCAAGGCTTTGTATAAGTTAAGTAAGATAAAGTTGAATTAAGTAAAATTGTATCTAATTAATAATTCTACTTAATTAAATCGATTTGAACTATTGAATTTAAAGTTTAAAATTTGATTTTATAACTTGATTTTTGATTTAAAGCAATTAAATGGATATTTCAAGTTTAACAAATCGAAGGAATATTTAGTTTAAAAGGTAAATTTAGACTATTTAAATAATACTGAATTTATTAAGTGAATATTTCAAGACTAAATAATAATGAGGTTAAATCGAGACCTATATGAAACTGTTAAATTGAACTTTGAAATATTGAATATTAAAGCTTTGAAATATACTGGAATCTAAATGGTTTATTTGTGATTCAGATCTGCATTTGAAATCAATAAAATTTGAATTTGTTATTTAGAAAACTGAATTGAATGGAAATTAATAATTTGAGATTGAATTTGATTTGAATGGGAAAGTTGAGTTGATTTTGAAGCGATTTGTGAAATTTGAGGAAATTGCAAATACTTTACTTTATAAATTATTTAATATAAATATACTATTTTGGAAAATAGATATATTTGAAATGAAAATGATATCTTGGTATAAATTAATTTGAAATGGCCACGATGTTGTAGTGTATATTTCTACCTAGTAGACAGTTCCATGGATCCTTAGAGGATGGTTAACCCAAACATCCTTTAAGTTATTTGTATTTAAGTTGATATTTCACTTGAGTTGGATTTATTGATATAAGAATGTTAATCCTGACTCGAGTGTTTTGTGTTTTTGCATTACGCTCGGGTCAGATTGAGTGATACAACATTTGAGACTCATATTTGAAGTTTGGAGCTTCGTTAGAGATCCAACTATAGATTCAGCTTTCAGCTTTCCAGTTGATTTGTTCAGGGAGGTCATTTGTTTATATTCGAGACTTCAGCTTATTTGGGATATTCTATTGTATTTTATTTCTAACTCCGATGTTTATATAGTAGCGGCATGAACTACTATTTATCTATTCCGCTGCATTATTATTATATTACTCTGTGTCTGTGATTCTATGATTATTATAGTTACTGTCTAAGATGAGTTTTGCTAAATTTAAATTAACAATCTGATATTTTGAGCAATTCAAGTTCGACATGTGTGGATGCGAATGGTTGAAAATACCAGGTCGTTACATCTTTACTTCCTATAGCACTACATATTCAACTCTAAAACCATCGAACGGTGTTATAGGAAAGGTGTATTAAAGAGTGACTTATTCGTGTTGTTAAGAACACACTAAAGTCGAAAAGCATAGCCTTTTGCTTTGAAGTTGGTTGAAGTCCTATTCGATTGTTCAAGAACTTGTAAACTTGTTCCTCCAGGTGAAGTGGGGATTGTTGATAGTGAAATACCTAGGTGGAGCTTTGGGACTGGACGTTGGACAGGAGGTCCATCAGTATAATTTTTTTGGTGTGATGTATCTTTATTTTACAATATTTATCTACTTATTTGCTTATTTTTCGATTGTTATCTATTACCCATATTATACTAGATCCTATAGACTTTCATTTTGTATCAGAGCAAGGCCTTCAAAAACCATAGCAAAGTTAGTGATATTCTTAGTAATATAGATAACACTATTGCCACATTTGTTGAAGGACAATCCACTGCTTGACCACCACTATTCACCAGTTCAAACTATACAAATTGGTCTGCTAGGATGATAATATATGCGCAAGCAAGTGGTTATGAAATATGGAATATTGCTCAAGTAGAATATACTACTCCCACTACTGAATATAGTACTTGGACAATTCCTTAAAAAAACGATGCTACTAACAATGCTAAAGCCATGAATATATTATTATGTTCATTAGATAAAAATGAATTTAATAGATATAGTGTATGCAAAACTGCATCTAAGATATGGCGTATCTTGCAAATTACTCATGAAGTGACAAATAAGATTAAGCAAAGCAAAATTTCTATGCTAAATAATCAATTTTCAGACTTTAGAATGAAATCAAATGAAACCATTACTAATATGCATTCAAGGTTTTAAGACATTACTCATGCTCTAATAGTATTAGGAGAAAATTATTCAGAATTTGATATAGTATCAAAAATACTCAACTCTTTTATGGATGAGTGGGAAAGAAAAGTACTGGCTGTCGAAGAAGCCAATGGTCGGTCAACACTCAAACTAAAAGAGTTGATTGGAAATCTATTGTCCTATGAAGTAAATTTGTAGGTAAAAAGGACACAAGCTTAGAAATGAAAAACTTGCATTTCAAGCCAAAGATGACTCTGATATAGAAGAAGATGGTTTAGCTTTTCTAGTCAAATATTTCAAGAAAATTTTAAAATATGGTAGAAACAAACAATTTGGCAAAAATAACTCATCCCTTTTGAAATGCTATGAATGTAATAAAACCAGTCACATGAAGAAGGATTGCCTAAACCTACAGAATGAAAACCAAACTTCAAAAACAAGAATGACAAACATTTTAGAAAGAAGAAACAAACATTTTAAGTAACATCGGATGATTCCGACTCATCTTTGTCAAATAGCGAAGCGATACAAAGCTAGCCAACGAATGCTTCATGGCAACAAGTAGTGATGTAAGTTCTGATATTTCTTATGATGATTTATTAAAAATAAATTTGTAACTTCTTGAAAAATTGAAATCACTTACAAAATAAACAAAGAAACTATATGAAAACCCAATAGAGTTAAATTAGAGATAAATATGCTAAAAGAAGAAGAAAATATCATAGAGGAAGAATTACGAAAGTCCAAGCCTCTTGTGTAAACTTGACCTCTCAAATTACTATATTAAATGGTGCACTTCAACTTTATAAAAATGACAATGTCAAGTTGGCTAAAGAAAACTGTGAATTAATTTCTCCCAAAAACTGTCTTAGTAATGAAATTTAAAATATCAGAAATAACTTTCAAAAACTCTCTTCAAATATTTCTAACTTTAATAAAGGGAGAGAAAATATATTAAAAATCATAAAATTTTCAAAACCATCATCTAATAAAACCGGCTTAGGATTTAATGGTGATAAGAAAACAAAATCTTCAAAAAATAGCTCTATGAATACTAGATTTATAAAGGGAAAAAGTGTTGAAAAACCTATATTAAAGTCTAATGATAAATACAATTAAAATATGGGTACCAAAATTAAGTCATAACAACTTCAAAAATAAGTATATAAAAGATTTCTTAAATAATGTTCATAATAATAAAGATTTCATTTTTAAAGGGAAAACCAAACCCTCTTGGATATGGTTTCCTAAGATCTTACTCTTAGGAACTAACGTAGGAAGTGGGTACCAATTCGAATTCATATTTTTTGTAGGTACCCGACAAGAAAAAGGAGAGATGTTTTCTTGATAGTGAATATTCCAAACATACGATAGGAAATCTACACATGCTTACAAATATCAAATACAAGGATGGAGGCACCGTCATCTTTGAAGATAACTCTAAAGGGTATGTCATTACATTGGAGACATCTGCAACAAGGGTATATATTTCGCCTTTGATCACAAATGTCCTATTAGTAGAGAACTTGAAACATAACTTACTATGCATTAGTCAACTTTGCGACAAATGATTTACAGTTTCTTTTGAAAAAGATAAATGTAACATTTTTGACCAAAAAAAATTATTTTTAAAAGAATAAGAAAATAAATATTTATGTTTTAAATATGGAAATTAAAAATGATAATAATATGTGTCTCTTAGCCAATGGTTATGATCCATGGCTATGGCACAAGAGATTTTGTCTCATAGATTTTAATATATTAACAAGCTAGCTAAAAATGAATTGCTTAAAAGGTAACTGAAAATGAGCTTTATAGTTAACAATATTTGAGACACGTGTCAATTAGGCAAACTGACAAAATCTTCTTTTAGGTCTAAGAAAGCTATTTCTACCATACAATCTTTAGAACTACTTCACTTAGATCTTTTTGGACTTACTCAAGTAAGGTCACTTAACTGTAACGAATATGTATTTGTCATCGTAGATGATTTTTCTAGATATACATGGACTCTATTTTGAAACATAAAAGTGACACATTTGCGGTTTTTAAATTTTTTGCAAAAAGAATTCAAAACTTAGAAAATCTGAAAATTGAAAATATTGGAAGTGGTCATGGCGGTGAATTTGAAAATGATCTTTTTAATAATTTTTGTAATAAGAAAGGAATAAGTCATAATTTTTCCTTCTCGAGAACACCTTAACAAATGGTGTTGTAGAACAAAAAAATAGAACACTACAAGAATGTGCAAGAACGTTATTAAGTAATAGTCAATTACCAAAAAAACGTTGAGCTGAAGCTGTGGCTATGACATGTTACATTCTAATTATGTCTCTATAAGACCATTAACTAAACATACACTATATGAAATATTTAATGGTAGAAAGCCAATTAGTTCATATTTGCTTAATATTTAAACAAAAAGATAATTAGGAAGTTTGATCCGAAAGCCGATGATGATACCTTTATCGGATATTCCAATAAAAGTAAAGCTTGTAGAATATTTAATAGAAAAGAAAATACTATAGAAGAAACTTTACACGTATCTTTTGATGAAAATTATAAGATAAGTAATAATGAAGATGAATTTGTTTTAATAAACCAACCAACTAGTTTAAAATATCTCCCTCAAAATGAAAATATAGATAATTCGCTAAAATCATCACCTCGTATTCTACAAGATCATCCACTTGAGAACGTAATAGGTGAAGTTAACACAAGAGTAAAACAAGAAATCAACTAAATCAAATGGACATGTTGCATTTATATCCAATATAGAACCAAAAAATATCAAAGAATCATTTAAAGATGATTTTTGGATTTTAGCCGTGTAAGAAGAATAAAATCAATTCGAGTGGAATGACATTTGAGAAATGGTTCCCAAACCAAACAATCAAAGCATAATTAGTATGAAACGGGTACTTATAAAAAAAGTAGATGAAAATGGTGACATAATTCTCAATAAAGCTAGATTAGTAGCTTAAGGGTATAATCAAGAAGAAGGAATAGATTATGAAATTTTTTTTGCCTCGGTTGCTAGATTAGAAGCTATTAGAATTAATTTATCCTTTGCATGTTACCATATTTTTAAACTTTTTCAAATGAATGTTAAAAGTGCATTTTTAGATGTATTTCTAAAGGAAATGTGTAACATTCCCCCTTTTGACCGCCTCCAGTCGGTAATTAAACCAACTCGAAACGTTCAAAAAGACGAATTGTTATTTAGTTTATAAGGTTTAAACAGAATCAGCCACAGAAACACAGATAATAACACTGAATTAAAACAAATGAGAATTTATTTCATTACTATAAATCTTTTATATACATCAGAGTTTATACAATTTTATATAGATACAGCGGAATATCTAAAAATACAATTTTCTCGAAATAAATGATTCTTTACTCTCTCTCTAACTTCGCTGCTCGAAAATCTTCAAGCTGTAAAAATACTCGGTCTGACCCGAGTATTATATTCAAAAGAAAATAATACACAGGTCAGTCTAATTCAAACCAGTTTATTTGTGCATATAGGCAGTAATAATTTAAATAGACGATAGTCACAATAATTCCCGTCTATCCAACTCTTTTAACAAAGAAATCGGATAACGAAAATTTTAACACTAAACAGTGTTAAACAATAAATCAACAGATTTAAATAATCAACAGAGATAAATAAACAATTTATCAAATCGACTAAATCAATTTAAAATTTTACACTGAGTGGCTGCAGCACACGCTAACGTGCACGGCCTCGCCAACAACAAAAGTGTGGCTGCAGTACACGCTAACGTACACTGCCTCGCCCTCGAGTACACAAAGTCAAGTCTAACAGCCAAAGTTCAAAAGACTCAAGTGAAGCTACAGGTCAGCAACAAAACATGAAACAGTGCAACTGGACAACAACAAAAGCTACCAAGTGAACCAACAGCAACTGCTACAAATACACAGAGGCAACATCACATAACCAAACTGCAACAAGATCAATATGTCCAAACTGTATGCAATGGATGCAGACGTACAAGTGCAGCTCAACGCAGTGAAACAAGTCCAAGTGGCAACATTAGTGAACATTTGCAGTGTCAATGCCGCAATGAACAAGTGCAGACATGAATATTAATGCATGAACAAGTGTACAACATGCAACAGTGAGACTCGAGACCAATACAACACAGTGCCCAATACAGTATCAAACTGACTCACAAGTGAGCAAAGTAAACATCATGTTTCGGCTATACTGGAACCATAAGTGAGACTCAATTCAGAAGTGAAGTGCAACAGTGAATGATTCAACATCTCCAACTAGAAGTACAGTGAACCCAAACAAGGTTCAAGTAATGAAGTAAAACAAGCACACACCCATGACCATAATTGTGACAACTAATGGCAGAGCATATATGTACAAATCAGGGTAGAAGGAGATGCAGTGAAACAGGCTATAAAGACAACAACATGGATGCAGATTCAAGACTGTCTACCAGTAACAAAATGACCAAATGCAAAGTCACTAAACTCATGCAAGTTCAAAGAAACAACACAGTGCAGACCAGAGACAAGCATGTACAAGAGGCAACAGAATCCAAACTAGCATATGCAACTCACAAACCAAAACTGGACAGAGCAACATGATGAACTACTGACAACAATATCACAAATGCAACTCCAACATCAGAAACTACAGTTGCTACCAAGTGATGAAATGTGCACAGTGCCACCAAGCAACTGCTACATACAAAATGATCAACCAAGTTCAACAAGGCAAATGCATGCAGACAGTTCAATAGAGAAGTGCATAAGCATCACAAGGCTGAAGTCTACAAATTCAATCAAGTCTACACTGCAAAGTACTGAAGCACTATATCAACAACAGCTACAACAACACAAGTGTGTACATGAATGCAACTACAGGTCAATTCGAGTATACCATAGAGAAACAACAATGCAATCTCCATATAAATATATACATATGTATATACATACGTATACACCTATATAGGAAGCACAATTACAAGGTAACAATTTTAACAAAGCCAAAGTCAGATGGTCAGAATGAATAAATACGAAGACCGGTGAAGTATAACAGTGAACATTACCAGGAGCAAATGCAACCAGCAATATAAACATGTAACAGTTTCAAACTAATGATGTGCAACTAGTAGTGCAAGTTAAACCCTACAACAATACGACTGGAACAAAATGCACAGTCTAATTCCAACAAATTGTGGATAAACAATTTCACAAATAATTCACTCAAACGACAGCTAAGTCAATTCGAGAAGCAGTATCAACATATATGAAACTAACAGTCGAAGTAAAGCACTTGGGAGAATTAGATGTGAGTGAAGGGGGAGTCACTCACCTTAGAACGAAGAGGCAGCCGCGATCGAAGAACGAAGATGAAGCCCTCGATTTACAAAAAATCACGAAAGCCCTAATTTTGAAGACGACGATCATTAATTTCACGAAAACCCTAGTTGTTCGGAGACGAGCGAACGATTTTGTAGGCCGCCATTTTTTTTCTTTTCTTTCGTTTGATTTAATTTAGGGTTTGAACGAATGAGTGAGGAGAGGGGCGGGTACGTGTTTTATCAGAGAAAAGGGAAAGAAAACGTGGGAGGTATGGGCTGAACGTGGGTTTAACAGAGAAGGGTATGGTTTATATTTTTTTTTTTTAATCTTTTATTTTTGTTTTCATTTATTTTGTATTAATAAAATTCAACAAAAGAATTTTAATCGATTTACAAATCCCAACTAAAATTTAACAACCAAATTTATATTGCCAATTGACGAAAATTTTACTGTTATAAAAATCCCAACAACATCATCAATTTAGCTGCCAACACAAATCGTTTATTGATGATTAAAATTCGGGCGAAAATCCAGGTTGTTACAGAAATTCAATTTTGAATTCGATTTAATTCTATACGCGTTTATACGCCATACATTCACAAAACAATTCTGATAAATACGAAAATTGAAATCCAGTAATAATTCAATATTACGGACCCAATGAAATTGGTTTCGTCAAATTCCGAGACTGTGCCTCGGAAAGCTATTTTTAAATTCAATTCAAACGATAATATTTCAAAACGGAACAAATCGCTTTCAAATTTAATTCTGAAGCTTCTATTATCTTCAGTATTATCAATATGAATTTTCTAAGCCTTTAAATTATTTTTAACCGGCTTAAAATTGAAGATTCAAATTTATTCAACTTTCAATAGATTAAATTCAAAAATTTAATCGCCAATTCCTTCTGATAATTTGAAATTCAAGTCAAATCATCGTTCAAATATTTAAAATTAATTAAATATTCTCAAATTAAATTGTTCAAAATTCAGGGTCGTTACAAACTCCCCTCCTTAAAAACTTTTCGTCCTCGAAAAGGAAAAGTCGTTACAATTTTACCAATACTTCTACTCTAGTAAATTTTACTAAGCTTAAAACTTATTACATATAAATGAATATGGGATTCATTTCATTTGTTTTAATCTCTCTAGTTTTGTTTATTTTCTCTTTTGTTCATTGATTTTCTAAAATCAAAACACAAAAGTCTTTTATCAACATTTTTGATTTACAACTCAGATTCAAACTTAAAATTCTTCACGTTAGAGATTTATATAATATATATCTCTTCCAAAGCTGTGGACTTTCAAAACATTACAAAGATCTTCTTCCTTAGTTCATTAAGTTGGAATTTCGTAATTTTACTTTCAAATCATTGATTCACTATTTACAGTTTGAAAATACTTGCTAACTCGAAATTTAACAAGTCCATCTTCGTTCTCACAGACATTAGACATACGCTGGCCAGGCGCAGGTCTAAAAATCTCCAAGTACTAAATATACTTGCTTCAATTCCCAGTGAAAATACTTTTAAAAATTCTTTTAAAAAATGGATATGGAAAGCACGTTCCCCCATGGATTACAGTTCCACCCGGCGGTTACGCTACTATCCCAGTAGAGTCGCTTGTGGCTGTAGATTTCTCATCTCTTAAATTTCGCCATGGTTGTCGCCATAGATTGCAGTACACACGGCGGTTACGCTACTATCCCAGTAGAATCGCTCGTGTCTGTAGGCATCACGCCCCTCAAATTTCGCTTGGCATTAGATTGCAGTTTACCCGGCGGTTACGCCACTATCCCAGTGGTATCGCTTGTAACTGTGGGCATCTCGCCCCTCAAATTACGCTAATCATCAATCAAATCTAATCTCATCGCGATGAACTATCGCGAAGGATTTCCGATTCAAATAGTCACTCTGACTAAAATTCTACGTAGCTACGAATTTCAAATGGATACTCTTCGAGAGTTCCAATACCTTCTCCAATAATAAATGGAAGGTACTTTTCCATATCCTCAATTTGGAAAACATAATATCATATATATGTAGTACTACATTTCACATTTCGTACATATCATATCCATGTAAGCTTACATAAGGTTTCCATAACAATGTGTTTCCAAACTAACGGTTTCAAATTTACCGCATTCTTATATATAAGTTCTAAAAACTTACATATCCATATTCATAACAAAATAGAGGATTTCAAAATTTTCCTCTAAGTCGATTTGGAAATTTAAGGTTATCTCAAACCTAATTCATATTCATAATTCCATTCATTATCGACTTTCACATTCGATTTGAATTACATGCTTACATCGTCAATTCTCAACACAGAATTGATGTCTATCGATATATAACCTCTGAGCTCGTACGTCTCAGAGAAGGGTGTTAAACTAAGAGAATAAATTCTCCGCCACCAACAGATATATATTTAATAGAGATCAATTGCTATGTCATCAATTCACAATGTTAGACATACAATCCAAATCATCATCTGAAATTCAAAGCTCAACTTATATTGTCTTTGATGTCGAAGTTAAACTCAATTTTAACTTAACGATTCAATCTTTTTGAAAAATTTCAAATTGAACTAATTGTTCAAATTTCTCATTTAACTTTTCAACTTCGACTTCAAAAATGAATTTCAAATCATTTATTCCTTACGGAATATATTCACAACATTTCACATTTGGAAAAAACATTTCCATACTTATTTAAAATAAGTAATTCATAAATCCATTTATTTTCAACATTTGAAAATATTCGATATACTCAAATCAGAATTAAGTATATATTTCATCTTTTAAGGAAATCATTCTCTTTCACATTTTCATTTGAGTTAAAACGAATGTTACGTAAAACATCGTTACGACAACTCAAAATCACTAGTATAGGAATTCGAAATTTAGATAGATGTATAAATCCCAATACTATACAAAACATTTCCTTTCGGAAATCATTTACTATAACAACAGTGTTATAGTCCACCATTTCCTTATATTCGAAAACGTCTATTTCAACAATGAATGTTGAAGTCTATGGTTTCGATATTCAATGCTTTGAAAACATCTTTTTAAAACAATTAACTTCGTTTTAAAATATCACTTTCCCAAAACATGTCCATTTTATTCAATAATATATTCACGGTCCAAAATTGTGAATATACATCGTTTAACAAACTATACAGAATTTTTTTTTTTTTTATCAAAATAAGTCAGTTTTGAATTTATAAACAATGTTTATAAATTCCATTTCTATTCATAAAGACTTCAATTCATAAAAATTGCTTTATTAACCCATTCCTTTATAACTCGGTTTTATATCAGAATTTTAATTTACAAGTAAATTACTTATAATTTCTTTTATTTCGCAACTTTGATTCATTTTATAACTTCACATTATAAAACTTTTAATTCTGAAACTTTTCATCCACTTATGAAATCCATTAAATATTTCACTTTTAATACTTATACAATCCCAATATTTTATTAACACTTTCAAATCTTCAATTTAGCCCGTTTATAATAATTCAAAATTTCCAATTTAAACTATTATATAAATTTATCAGTTTTCCATTTCCAAGATAATCAACTAGTTCTTTAGTAAACCATTCATCGACTTGATTTCCAATTTAATCGCATTTGATTCATTCACATTGGATTTTTACTAACATTCATTCATATTCAATTAGTTTGCATTCACTAATTTACATTCAAATTAGTTTGCTTTCAGTTCAAATCAAATTTGATTCTATTTAAATTTACTTAACTTTCAATTTGAATTCAATTTACATAGCTTTCAATCCATTAATACAATTTCATTAACACTTAATGAATTTCCTAAACAATCAACTAACAACCAATGCACATTCAACTTAACCAAATCTATTTACTTTGCTTACATTCAATTTGGTTTAACACATTTAATTTCAATTGGTTTATATTCTAATTCAGATTAAATTCTTATACTCACCATATTCACAACTTCACTTTTACAGTCAAAGTTGAATTTTCCTTTATATACTCAAATTCATATTCATTACATCACTTTATCCATTCATTTTGATATCAAATTAAATTTGATTCAATATTACTTAAGCCATGTTTCATTTTATCTTCACTTGCATTTATTTTCACTATACAGCTTAAGTTCGCCTCAAATTTATTTGAAATTCTATTTTATTTAACTTTACTTAGATTTCATTTCTCAAATCATTTTATTTAACTTTTACTAAAGTCAAATTCATATCACATTTCAGAATTCAGATTTTGTTTCATTTAACAAAATTGTTTAACCATTTAACAACTGGTTTTACTTAAATTTCTCATTTTATAAGTTAAACAACTTATAAATTTAAACTTTCCAATTCATATCATATAATCACTTATCTTTTAAGTTTTAACTTTCCATCTCAATAATTTATCAAATCCAGTTCAATTTATTTAACTTCCTTTAGTTAAATTTCAAATCATAAATTTATTAATACTAACTCAATTCAATTTAACTTTTCTTAAGTTAAAAATCTTTATTTTCAAAAACAATTTTATACTTCTTTGGATTTGAAAAACATTCTCCTTTTTAAAAGTGTTTCTAGTAACTATTCATATTAAACATCATAAACTAAGCTTTGTGTAAACCAAAGCTCTAATACCACGCTGTAACATTCCCCCTTTTGACCGCCTCCAGTCGGTAATTAAACCAACTCGAAACGTTCAAAAAGACGAATTGTTATTTAGTTTATAAGGTTTAAACAGAATCAGCCACAGAAACACAGATAATAACACTGAATTAAAACAAATGAGAATTTATTTCATTACTATAAATCTTTTATATACATCAGAGTTTATACAATTTTATATAGATACAGCGGAATATCTAAAAATACAATTTTCTCGAAATAAATGATTCTTTACTCTCTCTCTAACTTCGCTGCTCGAAAATCTTCAAGCTGTAAAAATACTCGGTCTGACCCGAGTATTATATTCAAAAGAAAATAATACACAGGTCAGTCTAATTCAAACCAGTTTATTTGTGCATATAGGCAGTAATAATTTAAATAGACGATAGTCACAATAATTCCCGTCTATCCAACTCTTTTAACAAAGAAATCGGATAACGAAAATTTTAACACTAAACAGTGTTAAACAATAAATCAACAGATTTAAATAATCAACAGAGATAAATAAACAATTTATCAAATCGACTAAATCAATTTAAAATTTTACACTGAGTGGCTGCAGCACACGCTAACGTGCACGGCCTCGCCAACAACAAAAGTGTGGCTGCAGTACACGCTAACGTACACTGCCTCGCCCTCGAGTACACAAAGTCAAGTCTAACAGCCAAAGTTCAAAAGACTCAAGTGAAGCTACAGGTCAGCAACAAAACATGAAACAGTGCAACTGGACAACAACAAAAGCTACCAAGTGAACCAACAGCAACTGCTACAAATACATAGAGGCAACATCACATAACCAAACTGCAACAAGATCAATATGTCCAAACTGTATGCAATGGATGCAGACGTACAAGTGCAGCTCAACGCAGTGAAACAAGTCCAAGTGGCAACATTAGTGAACATTTGCAGTGTCAATGCCGCAATGAACAAGTGCAGACATGAATATTAATGCATGAACAAGTGTACAACATGCAACAGTGAGACTCGAGACCAATACAACACAGTGCCCAATACAGTATCAAACTGACTCACAAGTGAGCAAAGTAAACATCATGTTTCGGCTATACTGGAACCATAAGTGAGACTCAATTCAGAAGTGAAGTGCAACAGTGAATGATTCAACATCTCCAACTAGAAGTACAGTGAACCCAAACAAGGTTCAAGTAATGAAGTAAAACAAGCACACACCCATGACCATAATTGTGACAACTAATGGCAGAGCATATATGTACAAATCAGGGTAGAAGGAGATGCAGTGAAACAGGCTATAAAGACAACAACATGGATGCAGATTCAAGACTGTCTACCAGTAACAAAATGACCAAATGCAAAGTCACTAAACTCATGCAAGTTCAAAGAAACAACACAGTGCAGACCAGAGACAAGCATGTACAAGAGGCAACAGAATCCAAACTAGCATATGCAACTCACAAACCAAAACTGGACAGAGCAACATGATGAACTACTGACAACAATATCACAAATGCAACTCCAACATCAGAAACTACAGTTGCTACCAAGTGATGAAATGTGCACAGTGCCACCAAGCAACTGCTACATACAAAATGATCAACCAAGTTCAACAAGGCAAATGCATGCAGACAGTTCAATAGAGAAGTGCATAAGCATCACAAGGCTGAAGTCTACAAATTCAATCAAGTCTACACTGCAAAGTACTGAAGCACTATATCAACAACAGCTACAACAAGACAAGTGTGTACATGAATGCAACTACAGGTCAATTCGAGTATACCATAGAGAAACAACAATGCAATCTCCACATAAATATATACATATGTATATACATACGTATACACCTATATAGGAAGCACAATTACAAGGTAACAATTTTAACAAAGCCAAAGTCAGATGGTCAGAATGAAAAAATACGAAGACCGGTGAAGTATAACAGTGAACATTACCAGGAGCAAATGCAACCAGCAATATAAACATGTAACAGTTTCAAACTAATGATGTGCAACTAGTAGTGCAAGTTAAACCCTACAACAATACGACTGGAACAAAATGCACAGTCTAATTCCAACAAATTGTGGATAAACAATTTCACAAATAATTCACTCAAAGGACAACTAAGTCAATTCGAGAAGCAGTATCAACATATATGAAACTAACAGTCGAAGTAAAGCACTTGGGAGAATTAGATGTGAGTGAAGGGGGAGTCACTCACCTTAGAACGAAGAGGCAGCCGCGATCGAAGAACGAAGATGAAGCCCTCGATTTACAAAAAATCACGAAAGCCCTAATTTTGAAGACGACGATCATTAATTTCACGAAAACCCTAGTTGTTCGGAGACGAGCGAACGATTTTGTAGGCCGCCATTTTTTTTTCTTTTCTTTCGTTTGATTTAATTTAGGGTTTGAACGAATGAGTGAGGAGAGGGGCGGGTACGTGTTTTATCAGAGAAAAGGGAAAGAAAACGTGGGAGGTATGGGCTGAACGTGGGTTTAACAGAGAAGGGTATGGTTTATATTTTTTTTTTATCTTTTATTTTTGTTTCCATTTATTTTGTATTAATAAAATTCAACAAAAGAATTTTAATCGATTTACAAATCCCAACTAAAATTTAACAACCAAATTTATATTGCCAATTGACGAAAATTTTACTGTTATAAAAATCCCAACAACATCATCAATTTAGCTGCCAACACAAATCGTTTATTGATGATTAAAATTCGGGCGAAAATCCAGGTTGTTACAGAAATTCAATTTTGAATTCGATTTAATTCTATACGCGTTTATACGCCATACATTCACAAAACAATTCTGATAAATACGAAAATTGAAATCCAGTAATAATTCAATATTACGGACCCAATGAAATTGGTTTCGTCAAATTCCGAGACTGTGCCTCGGAAAGCTATTTTTAAATTCAATTCAAATGATAATATTTCAAAACGGAACAAATCGCTTTCAAATTTAATTCTGAAGCTTCTATTATCTTCAGTATTATCAATATGAATTTTCTAAGCCTTTAAATTATTTTTAACCGGCTTAAAATTGAAGATTCAAATTTATTCAACTTTCAATAGATTAAATTCAAAAATTTAATCGCCAATTCCTTCTGATAATTTGAAATTCAAGTCAAATCATCGTTCAAATATTTAAAATTAATTAAATATTCTCAAATTAAATTGTTCAAAATTCAGGGTCGTTACAAAATGTGTTTGTAGAACAACCATCTCTTTTTGAACATGAAAAATTTCCAAATCAAGTTTTAAACTTAAGAAAGCACTTTACGGTCTTAAACAAGCACCACGTGCTTAGTATGATCGATAGAAAAATTACCTTTTGGAATTCAGTTTTAAAATTGGAAAAGCCGATTCTACTTTATTTATTAAAAAGCAAGATAACGATATTTTAACAGTACAAATATATGTTGATGATATTATTTTTGGTTCTATGAATGAAAATATATGTAATGAATTTGCAAATATTATGAAAAAGGAATTTGAAATGTCACACATAGTTGAGTTGAATTATTTTCTTGGTTTACAAATTAAATATTTAGATAATGGAATTTTTTTTATCAAGAAAAATATTGTAATGATTAATTAAAAAGATTTGGAATGGATAAAGTTTCTTGTAAGCCAACACCAATGAGTACAAGTCTTCATCGTGAAAAATATGATAATGGCAAAGATGTTGACCAAAAATTATATAGAAGTATGATCGGCTTCCAATTATATTTAATGGCCAACCATCTTGATATTATGATGAGCGTTTGTTTGTTTGCACGATTCCAACCAAATCCGAAAGAATCTCGCTTACAAGCAGTAAAACGAATTCTTTGCTACTTAAACATTACAAGAGATTATGGACTTTTCTACCTGGAAGAATGTCCTTTTGAATTCGTGTCATATAGTGATGCAGATTTTGATGGATGGAAATCAGATCATGAAAGTATAAGTGGCAAATGTCACTTTATTGATTGATCTCTGGTATTATGGTTTAGTAAAAAGCAGAGTTGTGTTTCACTTTAGTGGTGTGAAGTAGAATATATCTCCATGGATTTAGCACATGCTCAAGTTGTAGGATCGATTTCACCCTAGAGAGGGGGTGTATAGGGTGATACTATTAATTATAAAAAATTATTGCGGAAGTTTATATAAAATAATTGCAGCACTGATCACAGCAGAATAATAGCAGCACGGATAATGGCAGAATATAAAAAGCAGAAAATAGAACACATAGATTTACCCAGCTTCGGCAAAACCTTTCCTACGTGCTGCCCCAAGGTTTCTACTAGAAATTAAATAGTTAGACGCTTACACACGTAAACTCGCGACACCCGCTATCGACTAACCTAACTCTACGCTCAAAACCCTGCCACAACTCAGCCACCGAGTTGCGAATTCTCTAACTACACCACCGTAGTTCATACCCTAGTCACACGACTAGAAAATACAAAAGATTAAAAGAAAAATACAATAAAAACAATTAAAAAAACAATGAAACCCTAGTTTTAAAATTTGAAGCCCAATACGAATTTACCAGAAACCGGCCCAAAAGACTAAGTGCTATATCCCTTTTGTTTTCTTTCTATATTTCTTCGGCCTGCTTTGCTTCTATAAAAATGGTTTCTTCTTCCCTTGCTCGTTCGTACTTCTGTGCAAAAACTAGGGTTTTGTGGTAATTGAATTACCCGATTGTTTGTTGGTCGATTACAATGACTATTCCTCTGATTTGCTTTGGCAATCGACCGCTCCTTCAATTCGCACATGGCTCCTTCAATTTGATCGATTTCGGTATAAATTGGTATATGATTTTAAGCTCTTTGCTTTATTGGTTAATTTCCTTGAACTCGATGATTTCGTGGCCGATGATGTTAAACATTTATACAAGATTCGAATTCCTATTTTCTCGTTCGTTTGAATTTGTCATTTAATTTAACCCGGCCATTGATTTTGCTTGAATGCTTGAGATTGATCTGACTTGTTCAATTTGTTATTTTCGTTGTTTGATTATCACTGCTTCTCCTTGGTCATCACGGCTTTGAATTTGCTGGACTTTTGACTTCGGTTTGAAATTTCAGTTGACAACGGTTTCTTGATTTTTCTTTGTTCGAACTTGCTACCACCGTTTTGAATCTCTGACATTTTTAAAATTGACTTTGGTTATTTGAAATGATTTCTGGACTTTGGCATGTCTGTTCATCCCTGTAGCATACTCGACTTGTACCTTGATTTACTTGCGGCCTTGACTTTGTTTTAAACTGCTACTTTGCTTGATTATGTCCCATCCTTGAACACTGCATCCATGTATATGTATGTGTTCTTGTGAAGCTTTGGTTGCCTTGATACTCTACTGTCCCCTTGACCTCTGGTCTGGATTTATGGTCTTGCTTGCATATGTAGTTTGTTCATTTTTGATTTTAGACTGTTGCATTGTGATCATATACATTTGGTATTGATGCACTTGTGTACTTCAGTCTGATTTATGAGCTGGTTCATTGAGCTAGCTCGAGTTGCTTTGAGTTTGGTCCTTATGCACATGTATACTTGTTGTCTACATTCATGCCTTTGTTCTGACCAGTTTATTGATACTTGCTTATGCTCTATACTTCTCTTTGGTTGCCTCTAAACTTTTCAACATTTTAGTTCCCTTGCTTGAACTTTGTTTGGTTGGACCTATATATATTTATATATGTATACATGTGCACAATCATATGTATATATGTATATATGTTTAAGGGGTCTTGACTGAAATTGTCTTTGAGGCCTTTTCTTCTGAGTTCAAGCTTGTGGTTATTGTGTATCCACACATCTCTGTAGCATATGTTCAAATCTGTTATCACTTTATGGTGTACTGGTTGAAGCTTTGTTAGTCTGGTTCACCTCTGTTGATTGCATTGGTCACTAACATTGCTCAGTTGCTTGTATTAGTCCATTTCCGTGTTGCATGTGATCTTGTGGAAGTTATATTGCTTCGAACCAGTTTCATTTGAATCTTTGTGTGATATTAATTTACTGTTTTACTGCATCATGAAGTTTGGTCGCTTGTGTGGCCTTCTTTAGGTGTTGTTCACCACTTGTATACATGCACACATTTATGTATATATGTGTGTGTTCACATGGCCATTGTATTTGACTCTGCACTTGATGGATTGCATGTATGTATACATGTGTGTTCACTCATGTGTGTATGTTTGTAATGCTCTGTCCATATTGATTGTCTTGTTGAGTTCATCCTGCTTTTCATCGTACTGTTGTCACATGTGGAAGCTGTTTGTTCTTGTTTCATGTTGACTTCATGTGTATAGCACTGAACTTTTTGGTCGAGGCTTGTTTTAGTTGTCTTGACCATTTTCTTGAACTTGTACATTTTGATTTCACCTATGTTGAGTCTAGCTTGCAGCTCAGGTTTGACCTTGTGCTCGTGTCGTGACTTTATTTGTATTGCACTTGAGTTGAACCCGGCTTTTAATTGGGTTTGACCTTGTGCTCACCTATCCCTGTAATTTTTATCATGTGTATAACGGTGTGCACGACCTTGTGGCATGTACAATGATTCATTGTGAATGTCACAAGTTGTTCGTGTATGATGAATTCAAAATTAAACGATGACGAACAACCCAAATAACTGAGGCAAATAATATTTTCAAAATACACATTTTATTTTACACTGTAAAATATTTTCTTTTCAATTTTACCGCGTTAGTGTTTATTTTGCAGATTGCTCAGATGCTGGATTCAATCTGGAATGGATTTGAAGATAAATACAAGTGAATGGGTGATATGTAGTGAGGTGCATTTGTAAATGAAATATTGTGATGTGAATGAAATTGTAATTGAAATTTGTATATATAGTGAGAGCTTAAATTTGTACTATTCAAAATTGTAATAAATATTTGTTTGCATAAAATATCCGTTTGAATTTAAATTCTGTGTTATTTATTTTATTCAGCAAATATTTATTTAATTCTGTGAAAAATAAAATAGTACATTAACAAATACATTTAAATGAATATATATATGTTTATTACCGTCAAACAAAAATCATATACTCGCATATTCAACAATCTCCCCCTTTTGATGATAACAAACATATATTTAAGATTTTGAATTTATTAAATGTATTTGATTATTCAATTTGCTCCCCCTATTTGAATGCTCACTCTCTACAAAAAGCTCCCCTTTCATTTATGCATGAAAATAAATAAAAATATGCAAATGTACCTAGATGCAAATAGAAAATACAAAATAAAATATTTGACCTTTATTTTCCAAAATCTTAACTTTTCTCTCCCTCTTTTATTATCAGCAAAAGAGTAATAGTGTTAGAAAAATAGAGATGAAGTGATAGACATTAATACAACATTAATACTCAATCGGGTATAAATATTAAATTTCAATAAAAAATCAAACAAAAATCATAAATACTCTGTTTGATGCATATTCCACTTTAGAATGATATGGATGATGTCATTATATAAAACCATATAGTTGTGTCTATTTGTGGTATATTTATATCAGGAATTTGAATATCTACTAACCATGCATAACCGTTAGGACTTTTAATGAGATTAGTAGTATTCTAAATTTTTATTAAAAAAATTAATTCATGAATCTTCTAACCATGCATAACCGTGAGGACTTTTAAATGGGGTTAGAATCAACTTGTCTATTTTATCAATCGATTTTGATATGCGTTCCATACATGCATAACCATGAAGACTTTTAAATAAGCATGGAAGCACATAATCAAAAATTCCAAGTAATTCACCCATGCATAACCGTGAGGACTTTTAAATGAGAGTGAATACTTTGGATGTTTTTATTGCTTAAAAATATAATAACTTGAAAAACAAATGATTTCCCATTTAAAATATCACATATGTAACAACCCATATTTTTAACAAATACTTTAAAATTTAATTATTTGAAAACTTTGATTTTTAAATCATTTTAAATTGAAATATTGGAATTTTCCAATGTATTTTGGATTTTGTTTATATTTTTTTTCCAAATATAATTAAATATTGATTTTTTGGAAATTTATATTTTGGTCAAACTTTGACTTTTATTTGAAATTTTTAAATTTGAATTTTTATTTTCTAATCTTTTTTTTGAAACAGTATTTGTTTCTGATATTCGTCCTGTTTTTCGTTTCGTCAAATTCTGTTTTATACTTTTTAAATTTGATAAAATTCAGCGTTTTACACGCAATTATTTTCAGTATTTTGGTTTATTTTCTATTTTATATTTTCTATTTCATTTCTATTTTCTATATTTTCATTTATTATTTTTCATTCTCTACTTTCTATTTTCTTTTATTTGATTTTTGGCTTGGAAATTCAAAGAGTCTTGAGTTACATGCTTTAACTTATGACTTTTCCTTTGCCTAGCCTCTTCATTTCTTAGCCGTGTATTTCCACTTCTCTTAGCCGTACATCTCATTCCCATTTTCATTTTTAGCAAAACAAAAGGTTTTAAAGTAAGTTCTTTTGTCCATGGCTTCCTCCTTTCTTTTTTCTCTCTTTTTTCTTTTGGTTACAAACTTTGCTCGGCCTCTACCATATGACCACCAACCCTTGCCGACTTCTCCACCATCACCTCCACCACCACCCGTATGGCCTCACCCTGATTTGACCCAGACCTGGCCGTGACCACCATGATCCAAAAATCCATCACATAGTTGCCTTGAAACCCTAACCAAGCCTATATACATCACCACTTCCTCTTTGATGACTTCGGCCACCACCTTGACTTCCACCTCCTCCAGCCCCTTGCCGTGACTGACATGACCACTGGCCGCACCACCTGATGATGATGACTAGACCTAACCCAAGCCTAGCCTATGGCCGAACCACTTTGCACCATGGCCGAACCCAATGCTCTTGAAACCCAAGACCTTTCATTGCCTTGCCTCTTTGCATTCACAACCCCCTATCTCTTCAACTTCCCATTGCTTTGCCTTCTATTTTCTGACCATAGCCGAGCCTGGTTGCTTCAGATCTGACCATGGCCGAGCACAAACCAAAGTGGTCAAGCCTCCTTGCATGATGGCCGAGCCCACTTGTTTGGTTAAAGCCAATTTTTTTCATTTTGATTCATATTTTTCATTGTTTTGTTTTATTTTCTTATGTTGAATTATATACTTATATATGTGTATATTTTGTTGTTACAAGACTTGGATCTTGGCTCTCCATCTACTCGAAACTGATTCGTGCTTTGTCGTGCTTTTCGGAGTTTGTTTGTGTGTTTCGAATTTGATCTCCAGCTTTAGAAGGTGTGTTTATCACTCTCGACAAATCGTACTTATATTAATGTGAAGCATGCTATATCTACAGTGTACAAAGCTTTGTTACTTAGTGAAAACTTGGATTCTTTCCCATGGGCATCTAGAATCTGGATGAACAATTCACCTGCCAAGGAAAATTTTATACTTTGGAAGATCATGGCAAATGCAATAAACTCAAAACAGAAATTGACTAAGCTTGGAATTCTTAATAATGAAGAATGTGTTTTCTGTCATTCCTTTCCAGAATCTAATACGCATTTATTTTTTGAATGTGATTTTACTTATGAAGTTTGGAGCAGATTACTTTCCTTTGGAAATTTTCATAGACCAGTGAAAATCTCTCGAGTTGAATGGTATAATATTTTCAAGGCTACAAGATGGAAATGTAGGAAATCTGAGATTCTTTTGATCATATTGAAGTCTTTTGTTTATGGAATATGGTCTGAGCGTAACAGAAGAATCTTTGAACTGAAAATGGACAATGCTAATGTGTTATACAGTATACTGCATAAGAGGATTTGCAAGAGAGTTGGAAGACTGAGGTGATTGTTGTTGTGATGTAGGAGTTGTAGAGGTTTGTTTGTCTATAGTTTTGTATTAGCTAATCAATTTTGTATTTCTTCTTTCTTTGATGATGGCATGTATCAGTAAGTGTGTACTTTCATGAGGATTATGAATATTATTGGGGCAGGGCTCCCTTAGCCCATTGCTTTTCAAAAATTAAACAATGTCATTTGAATTGTAGTAGTTGATATGCTATGTTATATGTTCACATCTGCCTGTTATCTGACATTATATAATGATATAACCTGTTTATACCTGTTACATCACCTGACATCATATGATATGCTTTACTATTTATTTAATTTCTGTTTCTCACACTGCAAGTTCCCTGTTAGTATAAAATCACTATAGGTTGAAATGATACATACCCGAATGGACTTTAGAATAAGGAAAAGTCTTTATGAGCTGAAATGATAGGCTCAAGCGATTTTTATTTTATTTGACTTGGGATTGCGGGTTTGAAATGATAAAACCTGGGATTTTAATTCATTACGGATTGAAATGATATATTATCCGTATTCACTTGACCTAGGTTAGAAAATATTATACAAACCCGTGGTTAATTTTAAATATAAAGATTTTCTGAAAAATGTAAGTATTTGGAATTTAACTATATGAGATTTTAACTTAAACTGGATTTAAATGATTTAAATAAATTTTATAGTGATTTTCTGTAAGTTGAAATTGTATGAGTTATTAAATGATTGAAAATGTAAATAAAATGTGATTTAATTTAATATTTGAAAATTTTATTTAAATGGAAACTTTGGCTTAACTTGGTAATAAAATATTTTATTTATGAAATGGATATTTTTATAAGTAAATAAAATATCTAGCTGTTTGTTAAATTAAAAGTTAAGCAAATTAAATGAAATTTTGACTTAATAAATGAATTATGGTTTTTTTAGATATTTTATTTATAAATGTTATTTTATTTAAATCATAAGTGAAATGATATCCAAATAAATAATTTTGAAAAATGATATATATTTGATAAATTAAAAATGAGAAAAGTTGAAATATATTGTTTTAAATTATTATAATAAACTTATAACAATAACTGTAACAGTTTATAAATGCTGTTGTTTCTGAAATGAACTATTTTCTGATTACTATTATACCTACTGTAACAGTTTATAAATGCTGCTGTTTCAGAAATGAAATGTTTTCTGAATTACTATTATACCTATTGTAACAGTTTATAAATGCTGCTGTTTTTGAAATTAAACTAAGTTATGAAATACTAAAATACTTACTGTAGCACTTTGTAAATGCTACTGTTTTTGAAATTGACAATGTTTTGAAATACTACTATATCTACCGTAACACTTTATAAGTGCTGCTGTTTTTGAAAATACAATGTTTTGAAATTTTGTAATTAAATGAATGAACTCAGAAAATGCTATAATTTTGGAAATTGAATATTTGATTTGATAAAGATGTTGGTTTTAAAATTCGAGCGGGATGGGTGAAATGGCGATAAGCATCTGGGATTCTCTGTGATAGGAAGGTCCCACAAAAGCTTAAAGGATAGTTCTACAAAACGGCAATCAGGCCTGCGATGTTGTATGGTGCAGAGTGTTGGCCTACTAAAAGCCAACACGTCCAAAAGATAAGCGTAGCAGAGATGCGTATGCTGCAATGGAGCTGCGGTCATACAAGAAGAGACCGATTTAGAAATGATGATATACGTGATAAATTTGGAGTAGCACCAATTGAGGAGAAGCTAATTCAACATCGCTTCAGATGGTTTGGACATCTTCAACGAAGGCCGCTCGAGGTACCAGTGCGTGTTGGAATTATATGCCGCATTGAATGCTCAAAGAGAGGTAGAGGTCGACCAAGGTTGATATGGGAGGAAGTAGTAAAAAGTGATTTGAAGGATTGAGGTATATCCGTAGAGCTGGTGACGAATCAGAGCGAGTGGAAGTTAGCGATTCACGTACCAGAACCATGAGCGTTAAGTTCTATAAGTTTTAGATTAAAGAACTAGGGAACAGGAGCCTAAGACGTAGGTTTGGTCTTTGACCAATATTACTATTAGTATCATTATCGTTATTAGTATTATTATTATCATTCCTCTTATATATATATACATTTTTTTTATTTTTTTTATTTTACTTGGTTATTATTATTAATTTACTTATTTGACTTTATTTTATTATTGTTATAGTTATTGTTATTATTATAACTTTTAAATTGATTTTGTCATTTAGTTTTGGGTTCCATCTCTAGCCAACCCCAACTTGTTTGGGAATAATGGCTTAGTTGTTGTTGTTGTTGTTACTTCCCAACACTTAAGAAAGTTCCATTTATTTTTCTTTTTTCAAAAACCCTTCCAATTTATATTTTAAATTTCTTAACTCGTTTATAACGAATTCTATAAGTTTTGGGTTCCTTAATTAAATCTCTTTATTCAAAAGTATATACTTATCTCACCGAAATAAGTATATTCACAAACCATTTCCTTCTAAAATATTTGAAAAACCTTTTAAAATAAATATGGAAAGCACCACACGGTATCACCTATGGATTCATAGCTCAATGATTGCATCTCTATCCCAGAGAAATCCAAACTTAACTGCAGGCAATCTCTGCCTCTGATTTCGCCATGAAAGTATACCATTACTTTCCGAAAACTTATTTAACAATTAAATATACTTTTAAATAATTTAAATACTTACATAACTTTGAAACAATAATTAATTCTGATTTATTAAAAAATTCTAATCGATTTACAAGACTTGTTTATAAAACTCATTATTCATTTTGACAATTTAAAAATATTTGAATAACTAACTTTCTGAAAATATTATTATGCTAAAACATTTTTAAATTACCTAGTTTAATAATTAAAAATCCTCTTTTTAAAACACACTCAACTTCTCAATAACAATATATTTTTCAATTCCAATATAGCCAGTCTAATATTTAGAAATCTCTCTCGATTTATAACCAATTGATTTTCGTCCCAATTACGTAAATCCACCTTTTCACATTTCTAAAAGTAAATCTATCATTTATTTTTATACTGATTTACCCATCTCATTATAAATTCTTACCGTGAATTTATATCTTCAATTTATCAACTGATAATCACTTCATTTTATTTATAAACATTGTTTATACATCTCACAGTTTTCAATTCCAGTTTATAACAGTTTCACATCCCTTAAATCCATTATAAATTGATTTCTAAGTTAAATTCCATTTATAAATCAATTTCTTAAATAAACCAAAATATACTCCAAACCGATCAAATCTCAATTTTACTTCTATTTCGTAATTTAGAAATCTTATTTAAGATCCAGTATAACCAATTTATACTTATTTCCGAATTCCCTTTTATTCTCCTAATCTTTTAAAAATCTCAATTTTTAAAACCTTTTATAGTTTAAACAAGTATCACTTAAGAATTATTATTTAAATCCTTTATATACGTTATTCCAAAATCTCTATTCACAATGTCTCAGAATAGTCAACTACAAAGTCAAACTATTTATTTTACCCAATCAATTTCTTTTAACTCATCCAAATCTCTATATAAATATTTTACTTTCAAAATCCCTTTTTAATTTCTTTTCAAATTCAATATATATATATATATATATATATATATATATATTTATGGTATTTTAAAATACTAAAATCTAGGCTAGTATTACCATAGCATCCAATAAATTCAAATCACACTATAATCTATCACAAATTATTCAAACATATCATATATCACTATATATGAAATTCAATTCAACATTTTAAGGAATCCAGTTGGATCCCTCCAAACTGTCTCCTTGCATCCACAGATGTTAATACAACATAAAAATACCAATCCCGCTTCGAGGCAGGATATCGCGGTAATATAGGGTCATCCGCTATTATGCGGGTCGCATAGGGTCTCATCTGCTCCAATCAGCGGGAAAAATCAATCCAACTACTAATATATACTACTATATATAATATCACAATCAACTGATAATAATAATTATCAAATAATCCAATAATTTATTTTTTCAATATTTTAAATTAAACTAGCAATCCAAAAATGAGTGAGATTTACTCACTTTGATTTTCGTCGATACTGAAGCGATCCGTTTGAATTTTAAAATTAAACGGACGTTTTAATTTTAACCAAAATTCCTGCTAGCTCCAATTTTATTTGAAAATTTTGGTTGAGAATTTAAAGATTTATGGAGATTTGATGTTTCAAAAACCATCCATTTGAAGAAAAGGAAGAGTAATGAGAAATATGGAAGAAGTGTCTCAATTTAGAATTAATAAGGCATTTCCGGCCGAATTACTCTTTTGCCTCAAGTTTCTCTTTCGTTTGTTTTTACTTCGTTTTCTGTTTTTTAATTCTTTTATAAGTTTTCACATTTAAACTGCATTGCAAACACAATGGAATAGATCTCAAATACTAATTCATTCATCTTAAACATTCATCTTTTAATTCGTTCATTTAATTGAGTAGTTTAATTTAACTAAAAAGATTTATTATCCTTTTTACTAAGCGCCAAAGCACGGGTTGTTGTATTCTCACCCTTAAAGGTATTTTCCTCCCAAAATGATCAAAGAGTAGAATAATGTGTCGTATTACCCCATGTACATAACATCACTAACAATTGGCATCAAAATACCAAAACTAATAGCCAATCATTACTAATAAAGTGGTTTCTATACTAAGATGCAATTTTAATCAATCATTTGGAAACAATTTTATTAAAAATAGATGGAATCATACTGGTAAAAAGTTCCATATTGGAAGCTTGCATCTTCACTTTGGCTCCTATGTGCTATTTCCAAAAGTAGTGCCCTATTGGGCTCTAACAAGCTTCATAACCTTGTTCCTAGGTCTCTTGATCCTACTTTCAACAATACGAACAGGTCCTCTGGGCATATTAACCTCTGGTTGAACATTTACTTCCTCCAGTTGATTTGGATCAACTATTACACTTGGTTTATATACACACTTGCATGAGTGAGAAACACGAAACACATTGTGTATTCTGAACATCTTTTCAAGAAGAAGAATTAGTCGGTATTGATGGATGCTTTTAGATTAACAACCCTGGATCATTTGTATGTTTGTCCTCTCCTCTGGTTCTTTTTCACTTTGATCTTCTTTTTGCGGTCGAGCTTCTTTCTTCATATCGATTTGGTGAGTTTATCCTTCTATCATGATCTCTTGCATAAGATTTATCTTCATGAGAATTCATATCTTAAGGGAGTTGCCTTATCAAATAAAATTGTTCTTGATATCCTTTATCAGTCTTCACTAAGCTGTGACATCATTTGATTCACTCCAATATTAAATCTCTCTAGCTTCTCTTTAATGATGAAATCTAGTGGTGGTTGAGTGTGAGATCTAGAACTATTGCCATGCTCCATCGCATCACCTTCCTCATAGCTCACATATTGAAATGACTTGCTTCCTTACATTCTTCTTAAGTCTTATTTGATGAAAACACTTAGAAGACAATCATTAAATCCAAGTATCTAGGGGGACTTAGCCTAAGATCTATGCTCTCTATGAAAGCTCCAAAAAATGTTAGTAAAAAATTGATCTAATATCCCCAGAGAAGCTACAGAGAACCAACAATCTAGAATGCAATCATTGATTTGTAGTTTATATCAGAGCTTAGCTTTCAATTTTTATTTGTTATGAGTTCTACTTGTAGGACCTTTGATCCGGATAGACAAAATATATAGAAAATAAAAAAGGAAAGTGAGGAAAATACATGATTTTTTTGTAATGGTTCAACTATGCCTATGCCCACTTCGATCGAGTATTATTATTTATTTTCACTAATTCTAGAGAGATTTACAACAATGAACAATAAACCTAATCCAAATTCAAGTTTTGAAATTTGACAAAGTCCTCCTTTGGTGAAAAAGTTGGATCCCCCTATATTTATAAGCATATGGTAGGATGTTTAGGATTCTGAATCACTCTATCCTTTGCCATAATTTGACAAAAGAAGTTATTATCTAGATCCACATAAGTAAGGAGAAGAATCGTGCTTTGTTGACTTAGTACCATCAAAAATATTCTGTCGATAAATAGCAGTTAATGTACTATCAATTATACATGCTTAAAAAATTCTAACCTTGCTCCAAAATGTTTTTTGTCTACAGATTTATCATTGCTTCATGCCTTAACCTTAAATTGTGATCCAATACTAGAATATGTCTTAATGTTTCATTTTTCCTATTGATCCATCATTCAATGGTCGAATTTGATCTACCATTTTTATAACTGTAGTTAATGTCAAAAAAATATTAATTAATTTTTATTTTTACTTAATAAATATACAAAAAATATTATACATTACTAAAGGTTTCGAATCAAAATTTAAAATATCTTTAAAAAGTAAAACCAGAATAATATAAGTCTAATTATAATAATATAATATAAAAGAGGGAAAAGATTAAAAGAGAAAAGGAAACAATAAATATACTAGATGATGTCACTAAGGCGTCGGCAATATATTTGGCATCATAAAGGCATAGATAATTACCATGCTTTAGCAACATCATTTTTCTTACATAGTTTGCATCCTGATGGCATCAATAATGAAAATAGTGTCACAATGGCACATGCAATTATCGATGCCTCAGTGGCACCTTTTCTTTTATGAAACTTAAAAAATCCAAATGGCATAACGAGTGCATCTCTAATGCCTTTGGTTCACAATGGTATATGCAGTTATTGATGTCTTTGTGATACATTGTCATAAAAGAAACCAAAAAAACTAAAGAATAAAAAGAATCACAGATGTTCACTAATACATATGAAGTCATAAAGGTGTATGTAACTACCAATGCCTTAGTTATGACTTAGTGATGCCCTGAAAATTATTGACAGTGTCACTATAATATCTCTCATCGACATCATAAATCAACCCCTTCCCTACTAGGGTGTGTGATTTAGTCTCTTCCTCATGTATATTGTATTTTCTATTATAAATTTGTTTTGGATCAAATGTTCAACTTGAAGCCATATTTTTGTTTGTTCTCCATATTTGACAATGAATTAATGATGTTTTGATGATTTAATGTTGATTATAATACATATTAGGACCATACATGCTTATTTGTGTACTTCGAGTTCTTGTTGAAACGTTGAATGCCATGATATGCTTTATTTTAATGACATTTGTTGATGTTGTGACTGAATGTATGTTTTGATTGATAATTACATAATGTTTAATTGTTTGATACAATTACATTGATTCTATGGTGATGGAACTGTTGCATATATGTATGGAGTGGGCTATGATATATGAAAAAGTATACCCATTGAGATGAATATCAGATCATAGAATGATATAATGGTCTGACATTGAAGTTTGGAGCTAACTAACATAATTTTGGATTCTGCATCTATAATAAAGTGATAGGGAATAATCAAAATCAGTTTATAAAAGGGACGAGACTTAGAATACATTCTAATTATAAAGGTAGAGTGTTGACAATACCGATGGACCTGAAATCGATATGGATCCATACAATACCTGTCCAAATACCAACCAGCACCAATCAATATGGTTCAATAATTATCAATAATCAGTAGGATAATGGAGCTAATCGATCAGAAAATCAAGTCTAAAATAAGGGAAGATGAACAAATCTACAAAGGACAATAAGAAATAAGTGATCGATTGGTACCAATCGATCAAGGTTGATTGATATCTATCCGTAAGGGTCATATTAGTTGTGCAATGCATGAAACATCTGGTGTTGAAAATAGATGACTGAGCAAGTAAGTCTTAATTCAGGGATGACTCATAGAGTACAAAAAAATGGGTTCTACCAATCGATGTTTGTGCCAAGGGAGCAGTGATTAGAAAGGCTTTATGCTGGATCAAAGAGATATAGGTGGGGATGCCCAACAAGGACCATATGAGTGGTTCTGAATCTCTGGACAGTCAAAGTGGATCCAGACTTCTTGACCATTTAAGTGGGTTTAGGGATGAAGCATTGATGGGTGCATGATAAGAGTAGTCATTGAATTTTGATGGTAGTCATATATGTCATCATATATTTCAGTGCACCGAGAGGATGAGGTATACTTGATTTATAGATATTATGGCTATATTTGTTAATATTTAGTATTATCGAGTCTTATACCTCTATATAAAATGATTTATAGCTAGATGGTATAATATACCCTTTACCCATGATGTTAGTTAGCATAGTATAATTAAATGGGATAACTTTTTTTATGCAGGAGCAGATGTGGTTTAAATATTCATAGCATATATCTATTATATTATGATATACATATCAAGTTTATATATTATTTTAGGCATACAAATCACTCAAACCAGACTATCGTTAGACCTAAGGTTCTTTGTGTGTATGTCTTATAACACTGGGTACTTCCTATGAGTAGACCGAGAGTTAGGTATATATTGAGATATGCATGTTGTATAGATGACAAGAAGAAGATTTGTGCTTTTTCATACTAGTGTTGAAGGTACTACTATTATTCCATTGTGCAGTGCTATGAAGTTATTAGCATTTGTTATTATTTATAGAAAAATTCATTCATATGGTCATTTGATGTACTTTAGATATTGCCCTATATTTGTAATAGAGATGTATGGTCTTATTAACCACGACATACTCCGATGTTGATTGTAAATGTACTAGTTGTTTTTCATTTGGTCATGGTATTGTCTCATGTATTTTATATCCATATTCTATATTATATTTTTTTATTTATGTATTATGAGATATACGATGTATTTTCAAGTTTTTTTTGCCTTTAATATAGACCCTATCAATCACATGCGTAGCAATGTAAGATGCCCTATTTATGGATATAAAAAAGAATGGGCTTTATAGCTCATCCCAGCCTAATCCTAAATTGTACGACTGTCCTACATCTTCGACACCTAATATACCTGTATAGTGCGCTGCGATGGTGGCCGGCCAATGTAGGATGATTGTAAAGGTTGTAAGGTAGATAAAACAATCACAGAACCTGTTGCATACCTCACAACGCATGAAATAAAATATAATAATCATCATAGATATAAAAAAGGTAAGACATGAATAACTAAATGAACCACAATATTAGAGTACTTAAGTTTACAAAGTTATACAAAATAGTAGTAGAGTTTATACAACTTGAAATAAACTCAAAAGATAAATGTCTATAAATAAAATAGCTAACACTGCTTAGGCTCCACAGTGTTGCACATATTAATAAGCATTAATAAGCCTACATATAAGTATGAGAAAGCACCATCTCCTACTCGTTCACCTGTATAACACCATGTATCATCCAAACCTATTATCTAGTCTACTCATTGAGGAGTACCCAAGATAATAAGAAGCAAAGCATAAAACTTTGAGTCAGACAACAGTCTGGTGTAAGTGATGAGCAATCTCAAAAATACTACATAAGTCGATATAGTAAGGATCAATGGTATAACAAATCATACTCGATCTATCCCTGCATCCAAAAAGTTAGAACATGACAACGACAATATGCTACACTACTTACGTCATAAGGTGTACAAACATTCCGGTATACTACCGGGTGTCTAAATATCGATCTCCTAGATACCTACATCATGTAACATCCCTAGGATGACAAACAATAAGCATACAACCATAGCATCCATCAAACAATCCTCACTATCGTTCAATGTGTGTTCGATATATGATAACTCGTTTGACCATTCCTTCGTCATGGATTGATAGAAAAATTCCGATTTACTGTATATCCAAACACCAGCCCATAGTTGACACTAAATCCCTTTCTCGATCCAGGGTATTCGGTTCCCTTTAAAGATCTGGGATAGCCGACTAATTACCACAGTGAGCATCCTCACAATATCTCTACTATGAGTACATTAGAAAGCATTCCAAGTATCAACAATTTCTTCACATGCGTATCCAAGCCCTTCTTTGCTTCATCTGTTTTCCATTTATCATTACGGAACCCTTCAATGTTCCAGTTTTCTACAATAGGGCCCTTCAACGTTCTATCCACGAGTTTCCTTTCTCGAACCCACCTTGGTGGGTCATCATCATCACAACTCTATCGATCGAGTCATCATCATTGGAATACTTTTAGATGTCCACATTGGTCGTAGAATCATCACATAAAAGTTTCGAAGCCATCATGTCAAAGCGCCACACGTTGGCCTTGTTGTTTCATCATCGATCTTCTTTGCATTACAACCATTGAAAACGAACGTCAAACGATCAAACAAACATACGTACACGAACATCAGAAAATCATGTGCATGCCCCTAAAGTCCTCGGCCCCATTGTCCACCAACTAAAGTGGTCGATACTGACCATAAATGTTTGGCCACAATCACTTGGCCCAGGCCAAAACTTCACATAAGTTGAAGTTTCCCCTTCCTTGCTTTTCCCTATGTCGCCATGAAGTTTCCTTGACCCAAACCCGATGCTTTTACCAAAATTCCTTGAAGCAAGAGTCGTCGCCCCTGATCACTTTCTACCCTGCAAATTTGTCTAAGGCGAATTCTCATTTTACCAAACTACCTCATGCCTGTTCCAAAGCAAGTGGCTCAAAGACCTAAAGTAATCCCTACTTTGACTCAAAGTAAGCCAATATCGATTTGATTTTTAGGCCATCCAGAATCTTTATAAGTATAGGCTGGACCATCGTTCTATTTTTCCTGTTCCGACGCAAAGCCTACACACTCAAAACCTAGAGTACCCCCTTTGACTCGAAGCACATACTCCACCGATCACTTTTTTCTTACTACCAACATGATTTAGTGACCATTTTTTGGGCCTTCAAATTAACTCCAAATCACTCGAAGCTCACTGTGCAGACTCCCAAAGTCTTCAAGAACATCATATCCAAATTTCATCATGTTTTGAGAACTTTAGTGCCATTTGCACTAAACAACATATCACAATCCTAACTATGCAAAATAACTAAAAAAAAATACATCATAATAATTCATACAAAAATCAAGCATCATCCAGTAACATCCAAACATCATATACAAATCACCCAAACACGATTTACTAGCATAGGTTGTTCTAGATCTAAGTTCCCATAAAATAGCAGTTATGGTTGGTAAATGGTGTAAGTCATATCAAAATTCAATTCTACCATTTTAAACATGTGTACAAGATGTTATTAACATTAGATTTTACTTTTTGAATTTTTTGTCATTGAAACTTTTTAATACCATAATATAATAATCTACATGCATAGTATAATAAGAGAAGCAATATCACTTACCAATCACCAAATTTTCCCAATTGTTGCTCCAAATTCAAGATAAACAGTAGCAGCACAGATTCCAAAGTAGCTAAATAGTAGATCTAAGATTTCCATCGCTAATTACCCTTTAATGATGTGATTTAGGCTAATTAAAGTATGAAAAAATTGAGCTTTTCAATGGAAAACGAATACATGGTAATTTAAACTAGTTTTGCGAAGTGAGAAAATGATTTACGTCCATCCCATCATCTCTAATTATGCATAAACCCCGAAATGGGTTAGTGGGCTTAGTTTGCACTTAACTAATTACCCACTAATCTGACCAGCAGCAGACTAACCTTTAAATGGCCATAACTTCTATTCAGTAAGTCCAAATTCTCAATATGACCACTTTATGGAAAAAGAAATAATTATCACGATCTAAAAGTGGTTTCAGACGCTAATTTGGCTCCTATAAAATTTTATAGCCTTTACAAGACTTTCAACGGCAAAATTTTCCGATAGAAATTATAAGGATAGAAAATGTCTCTAATATACATTACTCAAAGTTATAGAGTCAAATGACCTTACTTGGATTTAAAAATAATATTTTACAATCCTTCGATATGTAAAATACGGGTCGTTACGCTCTCCCCTTTAGGAATTTCGCCCACCAAATCACCCAAATAAATCAAGGAAAATCAATCATAGTTACCTCACATACCTAACAACCTTAAGCATTCATCACACACATCAAACATGCAGTCATGCAATTAATTATACAGACATACCTACCATAGCATACGAGATACTAACCTATCCTACATGATATCAAAAGTGAAAGAAAATACGATAAACAGAAGGGCTTACCATGTAAAGAGCTCTGGATAAGTGGTAATCATGCTCTCCTCGATTTCCCACTTGTAATTTCCCTCACTTTAACACCATTGAACCTTCACCAACTCCACCATCTTCCTCCTAAGCTGCTTCAAATCACATTCGACAATACGAATCAGCCTACAATGTCTCGAAGCTTCTGGTTCAATTTCTATATCATCAAATTGATCCAGTGCAATAGTCACCCCTGACCTGTGCACTTATTTCTTAAATGAGAGACGTGGATTACATTGCGCATGCCCGTTGTCTTCTGAGATAAATCAACTCTATACGCTAGGCTCTCAATCCTCTCTTATAAACCTACAAATCTAAGTGCCAACTTTTCCTTATTACAAAATCAGACAACATTCTTTGGTGGAGAGACCTTCTTAAAACAATATTGTCGACAGAGAATTCCAAATCTCTACGTCTCTTATCAACATAGCTCTTCTGTCTATCCTAAGCTACCTTCATCTGCTGCCAAATAATTTCGATATTCTCCAAAGTTTCTCTAATCTATCTTCCCCAAGTGTTTGTTTCTCATCCGCTTTCCACCAATGTGAAGGATCGTCGCACAGTCGGTCATACAATCCTCAAATAGTGTCATATTGATACTAGATTATTAGCTATTATTGTATGCAAACTCCACCAAATGCAATTGATCGTCCCACGTATTAGAACCGTGTAAGCATACGGTGGGTTAAATGAGTATATTTCAAAAATATACTCCATTTTGGATCTTGTTGGTCCTTGAAGTCTAAATTTATTTAGATCTGATCTAAATTAATTTTAAATAAAATCAATATTTTTTTAAGTTGTAAGTAAAGTTTTATTATATATTATATTTATACTTTATAACATAACATGTGTGTGCACGTGCAATATATATACAGTGCACATGGCTTAACATGCCCATACAAAAGTGTTGGTATTTACATCACAATGGACATATTAGCCCCTCTATATATACAAATGTGATGTCTTATATATATATAGTTTAATATGACATGAAATTATACTTATAAAATATAAATTTTGAATAAATATATAGACTTTGAACATAATAATATTTGTAGATAATAATAGAAATGATTTCAAATTTAAATATAAATTAAAAATTCAAATTTTAAATTTCATATCTAGATCTAGCTTTTAAAATATCTTATAATTTTAAATTCATAACTTTTTTAGATAAATTATATATAATATACATATATATGTTATATATAAATATGAAAATAAAATACACATACACATGCACAACCACAGATATATAAATATATAATTAAATGAAAATATGTATCGTATAAATGTGTGTGTATATTAAAATTTTAACAAAGCTAGCCAGCTTTATAAAGGGCTGCCACAATAGATAAATAATAAATAGGTATTCTGGGCACGCACAGAACAACTAAACATGGTTTTAAAGTGGCCATACCACTGTACATACAAAAACTAGACGTCCTCCTGACAGGAGGAAACAATGTCATCATCAATTGGAGAAGGCCCCATGACATGGATATGCCTGAGAAATGAGCCGCAATATCTGGATCAAAAACCTCAGATTCACTGGAGTATAAAAATTTCTATCCCAAGTGTCATCCTCCAAAATAAGTCTATTGTCAATCCATCATCTCCATTACAGGAAAGAACTAGACCATCACCAATAGCATGATAATATAACTGCCGACTCTCTCCATCTCCACCTACAAACATATAATAACAATCAAACTCTAGACTATATCTCATCTCAGAATTCACATGATCCCAAGGCTTCTCCCTAGAGTTCCACTCAATGACTAGAGGCTGCAGTTTGTAATAGTAAAAACAAATATAAAATATTATAGGATAGATATATATATATATCTCTACTACTAATAATGTAAATTCAATGAACTAATTTCAACCGCGTCTTTCTGAAATACCCGAAATGCCCTTACTTTCCCATCAGGCCCGCATGCGTGCCTCCCATTTCCTTTACCGGTTCGTAAAACCTAACTGTTTCTCTTCCCCTATGTTCCTAAATTCAATTCCTCAAAACCTAGATTTCATTCATCACCATCATCCAATCCCAAGAAATTGGTTTCTTTTACTTCTCAACACCGGTATTACCACCAGAGACGTAGCGTCTATGATGTGCGATTGGATGGGTCACCAGAGATAGCTCACGTGTGTTACCACCTTCTTCTTTCTCTCAAATGTACGGTTCTTTATAATTTATATATTTTATTAAAATGTTTACATGTTCCGATTTCCCTTAATTTTTGACATCGTTACTTATTATTTTTTATTTTGTTTAATCTGATTTGTGAATGTCAAATATAATTTTTCCAATCTGATTTCTGATTCACAAAGAGATATTGTTATAAACAAAACCAGCGAATCCATATAAATTTCGACATTGTTACTCACTAGTTCTGATTTGATCTGTGAGTCTATGATGTCAATGGTAGTTTTTCAATCTAATTTGTGATTCACGAAATAAAATTTATAACTGAATTGTCGATCCGATGATGAGTTACCACTACTATGAATCAAATTTATAACTTGAAATCGATTGGTCTAGGCAATCGTCTTCAGCACTCCATCTTTGTAAGTTAGATCTATTGAAATGGTTTTTTGAAAATGCTTTGTAGGTTTTGCCCATTCTTATCACATGTAATTAACAACGCTATCCGGTTTGCTTTCAAATCCTAACTCTTGCGTATTTTGTGAATTGAGTAATATTACTCACAATTATTTTTTGCTCTCAGTTTGTCAACAGTTTCAATGGGAATACTAATTACAGAATCTATTTGGTACCTATGCTAATTTTTATTGTAAATTAATTTCATGTTTGTTATAAGTCTCCATGTTAAACTGCATGTAATTGTAATTGACCACTTCTCCATCCTTAGATGCATTTGTTCATCTTTACTAGTATAAACTTATACTCAACTAAAAGATTCATTTTATTTTACAGTAAATAATTTGTTTGGTACCTCTGATCATTTTTCTAACGCAAAATTGTTCATGTTTTTTATAAGAATTTTTGTGCAATATGATAATTTTTCTATCTTAAAAGGTAATTAACTATAATTGATTGCTGCTCCTTCCTCAAATGCATTATTATTCAACCTTGATTGGCATATCTTATATTCAACTAAAAGGTTCATTTTATCTATAGTAAACATTTTATGCCGGTGACTAGGTAGTAATTGCTGGCACTACTAGGTTTTCCTAATTTCTAAATTGTTGTTTGAACTTAACATTTTTGATGTTTCCATAGGTTTAAGTAGGTGTTCATTACTAGCATACACTGTTCCACCAGTCTATACACATAAACTTATGATAAAGACAATTTGGGGACCTATTTTGCATGTTCACACATGCTAGATTTCGGTAATCAACTGGCACTAACTTTGCAATTTTTGGAGCACATCTAATGACACTATGTACATCGTACTTATCAGAGTATCTTATCAGTAGATGTGAAGCCGAGTTCTGTTTGTTTTAATGTATCATAGTGAATAATTAGACATTTACCTCAGTTTTTTATGGTTCGAACTAAAAATATAACATAGAATAATTTCTAAACATATGTCTATTATTCCAAATCGATAGCGGAGATAAAAAAAATTCATATTTTGTTGGATTTTCTTAAGATAGATAAATTTGTTTACATGGGCAACATAATTTTATACTAAAACAACTGTAATTTTATGAAATCTTTTTCAAAGTAAAATGTTAAGTTTTTACAAGAATAATAGCCATTTAATTTGTGCAAAAAAATATGTATAATATTAATTAAGAGGGTTAATATCATGCTTTAGAATGTAAGTACTGTTTTCAATTGTTGTATAATTACCCTATCAATACTCTTATTCTATAGTCCACTGGTTTAGCTAATGTAATAAATTTGAGACAAAAGAAGTTAAATAACATGTACCAAAAGCTTTTCTCCAAGCTAAATTATAATTGTTTTAACTTTCTGAAATGAGTATGTTGAATGGTAGGTAACTCACCTCACCTGTGAAAGTTTCACATATAAACATGTCCTTTTATATTTTTGATGAACATCATGAACTATACTAATAGTACTGATAATAAATACATCACCTAACTTCGAAAAATTTACCGAACATGCAAAACTTATACTTACTAAGTGGCCGAAGATTTTATACCCTCAAGTACCATCATCATTTTCTAACTAACATTGTACATGCAACAAAAAAATATACCTTTTTTTTAGAAATCAATATATTTCATCTACTTCAAAGGAACTAATTTTGTCAGATTTAAAAGTATATGGATTTCATATGATTAATTATATGTGTATTAATGTACTAATACATATATAATACGTGTGAAAAATCCGCATAATTCTACGTAACTATTTTAGTTCTGAAATAGTTAGAATGCTATTTAACTTTTCATTATTTTCAACTGTCTATTTCAGATATCTATTATGTAATATCATATTTTTTACCTATAGAACGTTTATTATTCTATATTCTCAACTTCTAATAATGTCTCTTTGACCACATTGAACATTATGTTGTACCAAGTACAATATGTTTTGAATTTTCTATTAATAAGTTATATGTGGCTTGAAAATTGCTCATAATAATTAATCATGCAATCTGATTTTAAATATGGTTCGGATTTTACAATTAACCAATAGCTGCCATAATGTTATCAATCTTTTCATTCCCCAACTCATATTCAAAGTTAAGGGTGAAAAGAGAAATGGGTCTTCTGTCACACGGAATTGCTAGGTCGACTTTGAACTTGGAGATAACATATATTCAGGGAGATTGTCTCATGCTTATGCGCACTATGGAATCTATGTAGGCGATGGCAAATTATTGCACTTCATGGGAGGACAAGGCCAAGAAGCAGGCACAAGCACCATGCTCGACGTCATCATTATCGCAGTCATTGGAGTACCCACAGTCAGTCTTTATAAAATTTGTCTTCAATTGTAAATCTATATTCATGTTCAAACTAATATGACTTTTAACAAACTATTTCCGTTGAAGATATATTCTTACGAGATGAAATCCTATACAACACAAATATAAAAAATTGATGTTGTACCAGGGATTTTTTATATTTCTTTTTTGGTCATTTATCAGGGATATACAATTTCTATTTTTGTTAATTTTTGTTGGCCAAACTGTTCCCACAAGGTCATTGAGAATTTACTCATATAGTTGTTTAATCTGTGTGATCCATGTGCTATTTATGCATATTCTCATGAAACATATTATTAAGATGTAGAAGTGCAGTTTAAACTAATTTTTTGTTAAACTATATCCCTGAAAAACACCTCATCAGACAAATAATGTGTCATAGAAAGGGCATATAGTTATTTATTCAACTCATCAAACAAACAAAATCAGATAAATTAAATTAGGACAACTCTGATTTTGTATTTTTCATTTAATAAATCGTAGATTAGCTATGGTACATCAAATGTGGTTTTGGTTGATCTATGCCTAAAAACTCCATCCATGAGACACCTGTATTTGAAATGCTAACATAAATTGCTTGCTCAATGATCTTTCAATTGATCTAGAGAAACCTTTACAAAATTATGTTAGGTACACAATACTAATTGTAAATAAAGCCCATTTCTTTCTTACTCACACAGACACATTAATAAAACCCATTTCTTTCGTACACATGCATTGATGAAGAGCTAAATATAGTTACTCTTGCTTCAATTTCTATTTTTCCTCCTTCATTATAAGGTTAGGTGCTACCCATCTATGCTAACTACACTAGGGTCTTATATTTGCATATAACCATATTCAAAGTTGATGAAGTAGTTCGAATGTCAGAAAATAATGTAGGGTAACTGGAGCTGTAGTGTACAAAGTTCCCTAACTAAACAATGACACAACATCCAAAGTAGGTCTCTGAAGTTTAGAGGGACACACCACTAAAGGTAAGTCTCAGAAGTCTAAGGGGACACAACACATAAAGTAAGTCTCAGAAGTCTAAAGGCAAAGGATACAACATCAATTTCTCAGGTTCATTCAGTTTTTTTTAATTATTAATTAAATTTGGTGATACAATTCAATTATTTTCCAGTTTGAGTGTGGTCAATTCAATTTGAGTGATTTTATTTTTATTAGCTGCAATATATTGTTGATGTTGAATAGAGACAGTATTCCTTAGCAAATGGTGTTGTGATGTCAGAATATCTGGCGTGGTATGTATGTTCCAGTGGTACGACAATATTAATTGTAGTGCTAAATGGTATCTTAAAGCAATTTAAGATGTTTTCTATTAATATTTACGAATGTCTTTATCGTATTTGTGGATATTATGGTTGCACTTAAGCATTTCATTGTTTGTTAACAATGTTTCTTTGATTGATTAGGTGTCTTTAGTTGAAGCTATTTGTGTGGAAGAGTCTTCATTTGAGGCTTGGAAGATAAAATTAGTATGATAGTTCCAAAAAGCTCAAAAAGTTAGTATGGAATTCTTACTAGCGTTTTGGGTTCATCGGACTATTCTTACCTTTTAAGCTTAAATCGCATGTTCTTATTTTGCATGGTGTAGACTAATAATGTTTTATGCTTATGTTTATGAATATTTCTAAGGGTGATTGAAGCTACTTCATATTGGATTCGGATATGGGTGTAAAAAGCATGAAAAAGGAGAGAATACGTTATCTCTTTTATTTACCAGATCAGGACAATGAACATATTAAGCAATCTTTTTCATTGTAGTTTAAAATATACTTATTTTTGTTATATGAGTTGGTAATGAATATTGGCAGAATTATATTAAGCATTTTTTCTGTAACATCTGGAAGAACTACTCTTATTCTTTACTATCAAGTTGCACGTGAACGTTTTTTCTATCATGCACTAGCTTATAACAAAGCATAACGTCTCCTTTTAGTGGTCATTTATTGTACCGATTCTATATAATTAAATAATATTCATGTGCCTTGATTTTTATTTTTATTTATCTATAGGTGAATTTCATGTACAAAAGATAGAAAAAAATTATTGATATGAATATTATATATGCACAAATTTTGGTTTTTCTTAGCATTTTTTCATAATAAGCGATATGAGTGAATTTCTGCCTAGCATTTTTGTGTTATACTATATCTTCACGTCTTTCTGTCTATTATTATCACTACATTTGCTTATGTAGCCATCGATTGGGATTATATAAAAGATTGCAATTTGTTTCAAAAAAAATATCTTTTTGTGGTTTTAATAAGTAGTTCTATGCTTCTACGATCATCTATAAATGATCAAAGTTAATTTGTTAGATTTATTATTGTACGCAATATATATAAGCAGAACGATTTTAAGTATTTTCACTTTTTATTCCAATGAAGCAAATAAGTAACCACATTGTTCAAGTGAAAAATAGTTCACATGCCCAAGCGAGCAAATGCAGGTCTACATGGACGTGCATATATACTCATATATATATATATTCATGACTAAATGAAGTCAATTTTTTTAAGGTTTCGGTTTTTCAATTTATTTAATATAATTTTTTAAATGCAAACAATTTTCGTACGAAAATTGTATAAAATATATACATATAACTTTGTGTATAAAACGTAGTTTTGTAATGTTTGAAATTTGTACTCATTAAAATTATATATATGACCATATATTTTGAAATATATATGGAATTAAGGAATATATCATATTTTGATATATATATATATATATGCAATTTTAATAACAAATATATTTTTCATTTTGAATATATTATGTTTATAATATTAAGTAAATTTTATATGTAATTTATAAATATTTATTTATACATTATAGAACATTGTATTTAAAAACCTTTATATATAATTTAAAATTTGTCTTTTATTTTTTCCTCTTATAGCAGTGAGGTTTACGCATATCTATATAACAAAATAGGTCGGATTTAACGGAAAAGACAAAGGACGGTTCAGATTTAATTACACAAAAGATATCAGACGTTGTTAAATTATCCACCTAATCAAAATTTTAACTTCCGTTATTGTGCACAAACTTGCCGTTATCTTCGTTCCTCCAACTCTACTCCTCTTTTGGTTTCAACTGCATACAGTTACCTCACGTTTCTACTCCACGTTTATCCACCTGTGAACTTCATGTTTATCCACCTGCTACTATCATTCCAAACGTGCTTCACGTACAAGCAGTGAATCTTCCTCTGTTTATGATTGATAACCGCTTTTTCCATTATATATATCTTCAGTTTAATGAAATTATCTTTTTCCCCTTCTCTTTAAACCGATAATCAACGCAAGATCCCAAATTTCATATTTGGTAATTCGTCTTCATCAATATTGGATCTTCACTACCAAAGGTTAGCAATTGCTTATTTTAATTTAATTTGGTGTTTTAGTCTCCTATGATTGCTGACTCCATTTAATTCATAATGCATCCAACTGTGTATATGAAAGCATATTTATATATCCACACACATACATACACAAACGCATACATACATATGTAGTATATATGTATGTATTAGTATATGTATAGCAAGTATTATATTTAAACTACTTGACTTATTATTGCAAGTTATTGTTTATAACTTACCGCTTTCAAATGTTACTATATAAGCGCTGAGAATCTAATTACTTGCTATCCTTCTACCAAAACAAAATCCATTGCAACTGCAATCAACAGTCTTAGAAAAAATCTTCTCTGCATGTTGGATGCTCTATATTGCGTCGTAGTAGAGAACTCCATGCTTGAATTTGCTTTTCACTTGAATCTATGCCCATCAAGATAGTCGCTCCACCAAAAGATTTACTCGCGCCTGCTGACTTCAGATGCCTCTGATTCACCCATGTCATCAATGATTAAACGTCTATAAACTCCGTTAGTTCCACGTAAGCTTATTTCAAATAGTCTTTCAATTCGTTTTGAAACAACCGTTAAATTACACAAAGGACGGTTCAGATTTAATTACACAAAAGATATCAGACATGGAAGTAGGCACAGTGACATTAAGAGGTAATTTTACTACATAAATGTGAGCACAATCACATTAATAATTAAGTTGATTATAGATATGTGGCAGTACTAAGTATGCAGTTGATGAGTTATCAAGTGATACTGTGTCTGAAGTGCAAAGCTAACCATTAACTTGGTTATATATGAACTTTGTGAATGTTGGGTCAGTTTCGTTAGTAAAGTACGCTAATACATAATTTATCAAACTCTTTGTTTGAACTTGGAACATACTACTTTCTATTTGTTCGTGCATTATGCCAAATCATTGTTCCAACTTATAACGGTATAGCTTCACTACCTATCTCATGCTCCATGTCAAATTTTAATAATTATATTTTCCATTAAGTTCCAAATTTAAATAGTAGACATATGAACTATTTGTAGAAAGGTATCGATCATTTTGTGCTGCTAACAATCTCAACTGACAGTTCAATTTGTATTTTTCTATTAATGATTGTCTTTTCAAATAACTGCACTTTCTTATATCTTTCTACTTAGTTTATAAAAAAACCTGCAGGCGCTATTAGATTTACCAAGTTTTAGTCTCCTATGATTGCTGACTCCATTTAATTCATAATGCATCCAACTGTGTATATGAAAGCATATTTATATATCCACACACATACATACACAAACGCATACATACATATGTAGTATATATGTATGTATTAGTATATGTATAGCAAGTATTATATTTAAACTACTTGACTTATTATTGCAAGTTACTGTTTATAACTTACCGCTTTCAAATGTTACTATATAAGCGCTGAGAATCTAATTACTTGCTATCCTTCTACCAAAAAAAAATCCATTGCAACTGCAATCAACAGTCTTAGAAAAAATCTTCTCTGCATGTTGGATGCTCTATATTGCGTCGTAGTAGAGAACTCCATGCTTGAATTTGCTTTTCACTTGAATCTATGCCCATCAAGATAGTCGCTCCACCAAAAGATTTACTCGCGCCTGCTGACTTCAGATGCCTCTGATTCACCCATGTCATCAATGATTAAACGTCTATAAACTCCGTTAGTTCCACGTAAGCTTATTTCAAATAGTCTTTCAATTCGTTTTGAAACAACCCACGCCTCCACTAGCCATAACCATTTCAATCGATTCATTTTCAAGCAGTTTAAAGAACACTACTCTTACGTCTACTATTGATAAGTTTCATTCAGTTTTAATCTGTTAATGGTCTTCACTTTTCAACTACTGTTTCAACAATATAGGTATTCCTCTGTTTCATTATAGCGTTTCGTCTTTTCTACTATTTGGTTTGGTTTAGAAACTGATAAGACAAAGCTATCTAATTTTCTTCGAACGCATAGTTTAGCAATACTTTCTAGGTTAGCTATTTGTTAAACATATTATACCCTCTTAAATTATACTTTTGTTCTCCCATTATATTTCGCTGTGGCTCTAATTCTTTAGTTGTGTTATTGTGTAACTTGGTTTGACTTACTTTTTTCTTTTAAATGTTATACAGGAAAACAAGTCACGATTAGTCAAATTTAGAAGGCTCATGGCACAGTTGATGGAAATGCGTAAGATACTATAAGTAATACATAGTACAATTACAGTCATTTAGGCTTCATAACTTTCTATATTCCATTCGTTGCATGGACATTTGGAATTGTACATAGCCTTTTGTTTTGGCCACAGCACTTCAAGTTATACCAATTGACGTGATACCTGAACATATTTAATGGATACACATCTTTCATTGTACTAAAAACACAATATTGAGCTATAATCTTGACGAAATAACAAGGTAAGAAGCATAGTCGTAACTTGAAATATTACATCTATCAAATATGTTCCAACCACATATTCACAGCTACAAACGATAACACTCATCAACCTATGCACCCGTGCCATCGGCACGGGCTACCTACTAGTATATATATATAATTTGATATATATATATATATATTCATCCAATGTTGACAACACAGAAATATGCGGATTCATGATAATATACATAAAATCTAATAGCATAGGGATGGTATAATAAATAAATATATGTTTATAATAATGTTAATAAAGTTATTACCTTGAATATGACCTAGTTGTAGTATGTTGAATTGTTGAATCAGTCGACTCCTTGAATATGTATCCAACACTTCCAAAGGGAACTACCAGGCTAAAAGTACTAAGTGCCAATGTCCTTTTTATTAAATCTTACATTTCAATTATTGGAACCTATGGAGGAGAATGGGGAATAGGGATAACCAAAGATGAGAGAGGAGAAGACAAAATCAAGAGTAGCAAAACGTGGGGTTAAAAGCCTTTAACTAGCGGAGGGTTAAAGAAGCTAGAAGTGGATCAACAAACACCGTTATCGTATATCAACAAACACCGCCTGGCTCTCTTCCTTAACTCCTGCCATACTAAAGATAGCAGCATTGGTCCAAATCGAGGCCAGTATTTTAATTGGGCGAAATCAGTTAATAGTCCCCTCACTTGGATAGAGGTAGCGTAGCTCTGGGAGGATGAAGATTGCACCAATCCATTGGACCAGAGGTGCCCGAAGGAAGAACGAAGCATTGACCAATGTGACCAGTTCGGGACCAGGAATCTAGATTCACTATTCGAATGTCTTGACCAGTAGAAATGTATGAAAGGTGGTCTCGTCCTTTCCAACTAGTAGCTCTGTCATTGATCTCTCTCTCTCTCTCTCTCTCTTTCGGCCTATTAAGTAAAGTAAGTCTATTCGAGATCGAAACTGGACCTAAGAGAGACTAGACTTCTAGTTTTAATCTTCCTATTGATCAATGGCTATGCTATCTTTAACTCTATGCACTACTTTAATATCGATTAATACAAATCAAATAAGATTTTATAATTAATATTTCATAAATATTAAATATTTTAATTAATTTATGGTGACTATAACTAATTAATTCTGGTTGTAATTGGAGTGTTCAACATTCGAGTTGTGTGACTCTTAGGTTTAAATTTGATCTGCGATTAATTTCGAACAATTCGAATATTAACATGAACACGTTATCTTAGACAGTTGTGTGACACTATGAATTTATTGCTTAGATAGCTTCGATAAAATCCAAATTTATTTATTTTAAGTGTTACTCAGTAGTGACAATTATTTAGATCAATTCTCTTCATCAAAACTGTATTGCATTACTTATGGAATTTAGTAATGGTCAAAAATCCAAAGCCGCCCACATTCAACTTTATAGTCCAAATACAAAGTCCATGGTTCAATAATAACAATTATTATTAATTGAACCACTTTGGTTAGAGACTTTTACTTTGAGTTGACTTGAGTTGAGCATGATACCAACCTCACATAACCGAGGAGATGAAATCTATATTGAAACAAGTCTCACTTCCAATATTTCTACTCGACCTAACTATAGTCGTACGATGGACGTCGTGCCATGATTTAACGATAATCAAAGCAGAGTTTCCAGATCGATGCTCGACAGTATTCTCAAGTCAAGAGAATTTTGTAATATTGTCACATAGATATTTTCTTTTGGACCATAGTTATATTAATCAATAGAAAACTATTAAGACAGCCATTCCATAATTATCTAATAGCTATCAGTACGTAACCGCTTGGTGCCTTTAGTGGTAATGAGCAATACATTGTCCAACATTTGGAGAGCACTACGTACTCTAGTCTTAACAGATATATTGATATCCGACCTTGATACATCTTAACTAGAAATACTTAAAATGATGTATTTATTATATTGTGATAAATTATTCGTGATTACAACATCTTGTAATTACTATCACAAAACACACAAGTAACAACCCAAAATTTAAGGAGGAATTAATAAATAATTACAAGTGAAAAGAAATAGTGTTTATAATTAGAATTCGTTTGAAATTAGTATTGAAATTAATTGGCAGTGGATTTATTAAAATGTTTCAATTAGAAAGGGAAAAAGGAATTAAATTGTAATGATTGAGTTTAATATAAGAACTTGCATTTGTGTTAAAATGGAATGAACATTTTAAATAAAAATAAATGCATGTTTTGAGATAAATAAAATAAACTTTTCATTTTTGAATATATGTATGATTTTATAAACAGGGAGTTCGTTTTGTTTAAAGGAGAAAAAAAGGTATAACAATGTATTTAGAAAGAAGGCATCCACTTTTATAAATTTAGATGACGATGTTCAAATGAGATGGGTTATTGTAAATGAGAGAAAATGTAACCATATATTTATAAAAAAGGCATTTAATAAAATAAATGTCATATTTTGAAAAGAAAAGGCAAGAGCGTATTATGGAAGGATTACATTTCTTACAGAAAATATAAGGTATTTATTTCTTTGTTAGTAAAAAATAAGGGTCAGTTTGATTTTTAAACATAAAAACATCAATACCGATCAATTAATGTAATTGATTGCTCAATTTAAAGGTAAAGAATTAGTTTGCTAATTAATATATAACATATACACACGTTTGTGGACATATGTTATTTATCTAATTACAACAGATGTGAATATGGAAAAAACTGTAGACATAACAATTCAAATGTTATTTAATGAATTCAGATTTGAATATATAGAATATTGACATAACAATTCACATGTTATTCATCCAATTAATTCAAACATGAATATGTACAATACTGGCATAAGAATTTCTAGTTATTTATTTATTTTAGACATAAACATGGAGAAATATTGACATGTTAATTTACTTATTTCAGATGTAAATGTGGAAAGATATTGATACGTTATTTATTTATTTATTTATTTTAGACGTAAACATGTAAATTAAATGGGATGTTGAAAACTGAAATGAAACATGCGAATAATGAGAGGCATGGAAATTTAATATGAAATAAAATGTCACAAATTAGAAATTAATTAAGGAGAAGAAAACATTATATATAGTTTGTATATTATTGAGGGTGTAATTAATTAAATTAAATATAAGATATGGCGCTGACAAGACGCATTGTAAGATTTGACACAACAATGAGTGGTAGAAGTTTCTAGAGATTCTAATCTACGGTTGAAAGCATACTTAAAACACTATAAATATGACCTAAACTAACCTAGGTTTTCACTCTAAAATCAAAACCTAGCCTCCATTTCTCTCTCTCAAATATTTACCTACATTCTTCATTTATAAAATAAAATTATATTATATATATACATTCAAATAAAAGATGGAGATTGTACAAATTAGAGGAGATTTCTAGAGAATTTTGGTTGCTGTATAAAAAGGGATTCTAGCTTTTGTCCCAAGTAAGTGATTGTAATTATTTAGATTTTTAAGTAATTTAAAATAATATGGTTTCCAATAGTTGCAGTTTTACTACGATTTTTGGAATAACCTTTTTAGTAGTTTATTTATAGTTTTTAGAATTATTTTCAGTCTATTTCTTTTAGCTATTCTTTTCAGTTTATTTCTGTTAATTATAGCTATTCCATTTAATTACAGTTTATTTATAGTATTTTAATTTATTTAATGTTATTTATGCGTTATTTACATCCTTTTCCTACGCTTTGGATTTTCTTCTATTTTCAGTTTTCTTTTATTTCTCCTTCTTCTTCGCGTATGGATTAGAATAGATTAAAAGCGAATATGGATTAAAATTATAAGAATACTTAAATAACGGAAGATAAGATGTAAATTGTAAAGACTGTAATAAAAATGGAATAAGACTGAAATTGAGCCTAATTATGATATTAATGTTAGAATTTGACTAATTAAAGATAATTGGCCTAGTTATAACTTAGAATTATAACTAAAAAGAGCATAAGATGAAAGAAGCTTATTTTTACACTTAGACCTTGGTTTAAGTAATAAGTATGATTATAACGTAGGTTATAATAAGAAATTGAAATGAATGGGGCTTATTTAAGACTTAGGAAAAATTAATAAGCAAAGATAGTAGAGATAAATTGTAAAGGCTTATTTAAATAATTTATCTAAGTTAATAAGAAAAGATAGTAGAGATAAATTGTAAAGGCTTATTTAAATAATTTATCTAAGTTAATAAGCAAAGATGATAGTAGGAAATGTACCAAATAGCATTCCCTTATTATTTTTATGGACACGGCGTTTCACATAAACCTGAAGTCAGAGGAGGGCACGGTTATGCTAATAATGATAGTAATTGGTCAATATGTATAAGTCCAAATCATGGGGGTTTGGGCAATGGGTGCAACTAGATATTGTTTGGATGATGAACCAGTACCAACAGCATTTCCCCTATTATTTCTATGGATACGGTGTTTCACATAATCCCGAAGTGAGACGAGGGGCATGCTTATGCTGGAGCTTGAGGTAATAAGAAGACCCAATAGGTGGAACAACAGGTAATGCAAGCTTAGTGGTGGTCACGCGTGCGACTTCCAATGATGGCTCATAAATCGTTATGAGTTCCAAGCGCTTAGTATGTGTGTCTTTCGTAGACACCATTGCCTTTTGTATAGGGAGCTATATAACGTCTAGTCCACAGTAGATACTTTGCTTGTCATTCGTAGATGTTATCCCAATTTTTGGTCAAAACTGGAATATCAGTGTTGGGTGCGTTTCCTCCACGACTGAACCAAGAAGAAGCAGCCAGCAAGCGTATATAAGTCTGGGATTTCACTCATGATTCAAGTATAAAAGTCCATTCAGTATCAAAGGTTTAAGGTTTCATTCGGTAATCAGCATCACCAAGGTCATTCGGCATTCACCTTCCCAATATCATTCGGCATTCAAGATGCCTTGGTTCATCCGGCATTCCCAGTACAATAGCTCATTCGGCACTCCCAAATATAGAAGTTCATTCGGCATCTCACTGCCGAACCAGCTGCACCTCCATGAACCACCGAGTCACCTCCACCGGACCAAGCTCAACCGGTCCAAGGCCTCGCCGAACCACAACTCCAACAACCCACTACCGGATGAGAACCAACACCGGACCACCCTACACCGAACCAGGTGACCACCGAACCCAAGGTTCTCCATCCTTCTCTCCAAGTACGGCCGAACCATAGGAACGCCTAACCAGATTGCTTCAGCCCAAGCCCACCAGCAGCTATAAACATCCAAGACCTCTGCCCCCTACCTCACTCTATAAATAGAGGGGTAGGGGTACAACAATGGGGGACAGGTTTGAGAGCTCAAGCACGGAAGGAACTTTCAAACGCTTTTAGATACTTGTACCAAAGCTTTGTACTTGTAATCTGAGATCTAAAGGAGAAATAACATATAAAGTGGACGTAGGCACGTTCTGGCCGAACCACTATAAACCTGTGTGTCTTTTTACAGTTTAGCCCCTGCTTTTCATATTTTCGCATAAATCACCCAAATCACTAAGAACAACATAAGATCTACTAAATCATACAACTTTGAGGTGTTTGTCCATTTTTTGTGCAAACATTTTTGGTGCTTTCACTGAGAATTGAACTCAAGGATTCTACCGCTTGGAAGCTGAATTTGAAAGTCTAAAGATTCAGATTGGGAGAATCATGGCAAGACAATCAAGCAGAAGGCCGAGGCCAGAGCAAAGTCAACAGGAAGGGAGTCAAGAGGCTTCCTCAGGAGCAACCCAAGCTTCAGTCTTCATCACCAGGGATGAGATGGAGGCCATGATGAGAAGACAAGAAGAGATGATCCAGAACTTGCTTCAACAGATTGGGCAACTTGGAGCACGGAACCAAGGCGCAACTGGAGTTCAGAACGGAGCAGGACCATCTGGCGTAGCACCAGAGCTAGGGAGCACACACGCAGAACATGTTGATCCAATCCCGACAAGAGAGACGGGGGCATCCGAACAACCTGGTAACAATAGAAGAATGAACGCTCCGCCAGAGGGGCATACACCTGAAAGATCCCACGGACTCAGGGGGCAGGTCGAAGGCAGTGAACGAGGACTACAACTTGGAGATAGTGACAGACTGGCGGAGATGGTCAGACGAGCCATGAGAGGCGGACTAGTGAATAGAGACCTGGAGGATGTGAATAGGAGTCCTTTTACCACAACAATCAAGCGAGCTAGGAACCCACCAGATTTTAAGCTACCATCATTGGATATGTATAATGGAAGGACAGACCCCACGGTTCATCTGACAAAATATATAAGGCATATGGAAGTGCTGGGGGCATCAGAGGAGGTTATGGCCCGGTGCTTTCCATTGTACTTGGCAGATATTGCGGCGTTGTGGTTCAGACAACTGGAAAGCGGCTCCATAGGAACGTGGGCAGATTTAACTGAGAGATTCATGAGGCAATTCAGGGTTCATATTGCAAGACCCAAGAATGTGATGACTTTGGCAACCTTGAAGCAGAAAACTGGAGAGACTTTGAGGAGTTTTCTAACACGATTTAATGCGGCAGCAGCATCAGTGGATCGACCAGATCCATCTATGGTCATGATGGCGGCTGTATCTGGAATAGCTGATAGTACGGAGTTCAAGAATTCGTTAACTAAAGATCCGCCTATGAATCTGGGAGAGTTCTATCACGAGGCTGAAAAGTTTCTGCGTTTGGAAGATGCTAGTGCAGAAAGAGAGGAAGAAGTTGACATTTACGCAATCAAGAGCGGAAACCCACCTGGAAGGGGTGCGGAGACTGGTAAAGGAAAGAGAAAGGCTGAGGATAATGATGACAGGTCAAAGCGGCCACGGAAAGAGTCGCGATTCACCACTTACTCCGAGCTGAATGAGAGTTTGGAGCGAATCTATCAAGATACAAGAGAGCAGGTTCCCTACCGTAGGCCAATGCGAAGGGATCCGACTATTAACGAAAGGAAATCAGACAGATATTGCTTGTTCCACGACCTGAATGGTCATCATACCAACGATTGCAGGCATCTGAAAGATGAGGTGGAGGGGCATATTCGGAATGGTTTGCTATCACAATATGTGAGAAGTAGGGCCACAACGGTGGGACAAGAACGACCACCGCCCGCACCAACTGAAGACGGCTCAGGATCGAGAAGTCATCTTATTATCCGTTGATCGAGATAACGACGAACGAGCAGCAAACTCCACACTGATACGGTTAAGTTGTTTACACATGTACAGGACCACGAACGATCCTCAGGCATGCTTTGATACAACTATAAACCACATCGATATAGGCGTTTGCACTCCGACGTCACTGCTTTGCTTTTGTTCTTTATTTCTTAAATTTGGATTTGACTTTGCTGAACATTTCTATTTTAAATTTCATCAGTTGAATGGATATTTGGTTTTGATAATTCTAAAATGGCTAAGCTACTTACACATGTACGGGATCGCAAACGATCCCTAGGCATGCTCTGAGATAGTGATAAACCGCCACAACAGACAATCCAGAAACTCACCCGAACGTGAATCTGGTTTGGATGGTATTAAGTCCCCCCCGGGCACACATCAACTCGCCTCGAACGGCACCCCGACCGCGAACGGTCACAACTCGCCTCGAACGGCACCCCGACCGCGAACGGTCACAACTCGCCTCGAACGGCACCCCGACCGCGAACGGTCACAACTCGCCTCGAACGGCACCCCGACCGCGAACGGTCACAACTCGCCTCGAACGGCACCCCGACCGCGAACGGTCACAACTCGCCTCGAACGGCACCCCGACCGCGAACGGTCACAATTCGCCGCGAACGGCACCCGACCTCGAACGGTCACAACTCGCCTCGAATGGCACCCGACTTCGAACAGTCACAAACTCGCCTCGAACGGCACAACTCATCTCGCCACAAGTGGCTCGATCGCGAACGGTCGCCATTTGAGGTCCACCCCCTGACCGCCAACAGTCGCACCTTACCACGAATGGCTCGATCTCGAACGATCGTCATTCGAAGTAAGGCGCTTGACCGCGAACGGTCATATTTCACCCCAAGTGGCTTGATCACGAACGGTCGCCATTCGAGGTCCGCCTTCTGACCGGGCTCGGTCGCACTTTACCTCGAATGACTCGACCTCGAACGGTCGTCATTTGAAGTAAAGCGCTTGACCGAGAATGATCACATTCCACCACAAATGACTCGGTCTCGAACGATCGTCGCATGGATTTAGACGCTTGACCGCGAACGGTCGCACTTCACCTCAAATGACTCGATCGCGAACGTTCGTCATTTGAAGTTAGGCGCTTGACCATGAACGACCGCGCTTCATCCCAAGTAGCTCGATCCCGAACAGTCGTCATTTGGGGCCATATAAAACTATCAAGCTCTTTACAGGTTGTTAACAGGATACGAACATCCAGCTCATGGCATTACAAAACACGTCTTCCTACCGCAAGTCATGTTTTGGGGGGCAAAGTGTTATCCCAATTTTTGGTCAAAACTGGAATATCAGTGTTGGGTGCGTTTCCTCCACGACTGAACCAAGAAGAAGCAGCCAGCAAGCGTATATAAGTCTGGGATTTCACTCATGATTCAAGTATAAAAGTCCATTCGGTATCAAAGGTTTAAGGTTTCATTCGGTAATCAGCATCACCAAGGTCATTCGGCATTCACCTTCCCAATATCATTCGGCATTCAAGATGCCTTGGTTCATCCGGCATTCCCAGTACAATAGCTCATTCGGCACTCCCAAATATAGAAGTTCATTCGGCATCTCACTGCCGAACCAGCTGCACCTCCATGAACCACCGAGTCACCTCCACCGGACCAAGCTCAACCGGTCCAAGGCCTCGCCGAACCACACCTCCAACAACTCACTACCGGATGAGAACCAACACCGGACCACCCTACACCGAACCAGGTGACCACCGAACCCAAGCTTCTCCATCCTTCTCTCCAAGCACGGCCGAACCATAGGAACGCCTAACCAGATTGCTTCAGCCCAAGCCCACCAGCAGCTATAAACATCCAAGACCTCTGCCCCCTACCTCACTCTATAAATAGAGGGGTAGGGGTACAACAATGGGGGACAGGTTTGAGAGCTCAAGCACGGAAGGAACTTTCAAACGCTTTTAGATACTTGTACCAAAGCTTTGTACTTGTAATCTGAGATCTAAAGGAGAAATAACATATAAAGTGGACGTAGGCACGTTCTGGCCGAACCACTATAAACCTGTGTGTCTTTTTACAGTTTAGCCCGTGCTTTTCATATTTTTGCATAAATCACCCAAATCACTAAGAACAACATAAGATCTACTAAATCATACAACTTTGAGGTGTTTGTCCATTTTTTGTGCAAACAGTAGACACCATTGCCTTCTGTGTAGGGAGCTATATAGTGTCTAGTCCGCAGTAGGTCTATGGAGTAGCAGCACGATCAAAGGGTAGAATTAGGATTTCAGCCTAACTATATGATTAGGAATTCAGCCTAATCAAAGCAGCTATCAAAGACAAGTGCGAACAATCAAAGTTAATCAATTATGTCAATTTAGTTAATTCGTATTTATTTCCAGCTTATTCCTTCTCTCTATTTCCTTTCTTTCCTTTTATATACTAGAACTGTTGTAAAGTCTATTATTTTTAGTTTGCTTAAAGATTCTAGTGATTACTATCATTCACCAGACTTTTAGTATGACCCACTCCTCCATTTTCCCCTTTTCCCTCGATAGGCTAGCAAGTGCAAGGACGATAGACTGCAGACACTTAGAGACTTTTTTGGCAGACATTTCTTATGTATTTCTCTTCTTCATTTTCAGTTTTTAGATTATTCCATGTATTGGCACTTTGTGAGGGATAGTTTGTAGTCTGATATTTATAAGACCGAGGTTTTGATTTCATGAGACATATATTGGTATTTTGAGACATACGATGTATTTGGTTTTATAATTCTATATTATGAAGTTTGACTTTTAGCAAATTTTTATTTTAACTGTTTCCGCTATTTTTATCTATTTTGTCTTGTGAATCTTAGACTCTGCTAGTTTTAGTTATACCTACAACGCACCACATCTTTTAGTGTGCCCTTTTGGGTATACTAAGGGGTGTGGGGTGTTACACTTAGTATCAGAGCCTAAGGTTACATGATTCCTAATTTTTTTTAAAAGTAAAGTATTTTTCAGAAAGGAAGCTCTTTAATTTAGAATTAGTTTTCAAATAATAAAGAGTTTTTCTTAAAAATCCCTTCAAAGTCCAGTTCAAATTCCTTTCAATTCCAGAATATCACCCTCTTCCATCTCTACTTCTTTGGTAGGTTGTTTGCACTTAGACATCTATTTAGTAGTAGACCCCAATGTTGTTTCAAACCCCATAAGAGGATCGACACACTTGTGTATGATTTTTAGGGGTTTGAAAATTTTTATACTAGGCGTAGAGTTTGATTGTGATGCCTATGTACTAGGATTTTCGAGGTATGGGATGGTTTTGGGATGGATTGGTTATCCACTTATGGTGCGATATTAGACTGCAAGAAGGGAGTCGTTAGATTAGAGACATGTAGCGGGCGGACTCTAGAATTTTCTTGCGACCCATACCTTGATTCATCACTATGAGAGCTAGATTCTGTTCCAGTCGTTAAAGATTTCACAGACATTTTGAGAAGGTTCTTTGTACACTTCGTATTTATCGGTTGAAGGAAAAATTCTTCAAGTGTCACTTTTGGAGTAAAGAAGTGCGTTTTTGGGGGCATAGAGAAGGTTAACTCTTGGAAAGAGATTGAGAAACGATTTTGTACATTTAGGTTTAGATAAATGGATTTAAAGGTAGTGCATTGGAATAAATATGAGCATAAAAGAGGAATAGGAGTAAAAGACTTTAGTAAGGAAATAAGATTTCCAAGATTTACTAAGGGTACTCCTAGGGTAATAAGAAGAAAATCCACTTTATGTCCAGCCCAATAAAATGAAATAGTTAGAATTGAAAAATTGAAAATATAATTGTCAATATTTTTGAAGAAGTAAATATTGGATTTTTTGAAAAAAAAGAGGTATGAAATTTAAATTGGTTTTTACATGATGTAAATTTTGTTATAAATGAAATTCTTTTTGAAGAATTATAAAGCATATATAGCTCGCTGGTTTCTTTATAGGTAAACAAAGATTTAAAATATAAAAGCCTAGAGTATATTAAGTATCGAAAGCATAGGTTACAACATTTATTGTTGTAATAGATGCTTTCATGGAAAATAAAGGGAGCATAGGCTATAACACTATTGTTATAGCAGGTGACTCTGAAAGGAAATGTTTTTATATAGTATATGAGGTTTATTAGTATTTATTTTTAATTAAATTCATACACTAGAATTTTTGGGTTGTAGTAACGGTGTTTTACGCAACATCTGTTTTAAACCCAAATAAAAATGAATTTTAAAAAGATAATTCCTGAGAGTAAAATTAAAAGTGATTTTTAAAATACACTTATTATAAGGAAATGTTTTTTGTTATGGATATATTAAAGTAGTTTTGGAGGTGATTTTTTCTTAAAAGAAAAGAGTAAGTTAGATATTAGAAGATGTCTATCATAAGAGAATGTAAATTAAACATACTTTAATCTATTGGAATGTAAAAAAAGTAATGGTATAATTTTCTATGAAACCAATAAAAATGTTTTGTGCAAGTTGCAAGGAATACATGAAAGAGACATACAAGGTATGAGAAGTATATTTTGTATAGCCTATTTCGAATAGTATAAAATAAGTTCCTTGTAGTTTCACCTAAACATGAAGTCCTCTTTTTAAAAGGTTCATAGAAGATTTTAGCATTGATAATTTCTCATAGGAGAAATTAGTTCCAATACATTAAGGTATGAGACTGTTAGGTCTAATGAGAAGATGTTTTGAAAACACATAAGGATATTTTAAAGATATTCTCAAAGAAAATAGTTTGGTGAAAAAGTAAATAAGTGTTTGGAAAACATAATAAAAGTAAAATTTGAAAATTCAAATTTTTATAGAAAACCAAAAAGGTCTTTAAAAGAAAACAAAGAATTAGTTTTGGACTTAAAAGTTTTTCCCTCTAGGTTTGGGAAATAATGTAAATTCAAAAAGCTGTGAAGATGCAAGTCTACATAGATAAGATTTTAAGTAACCTAGTATTTTTGAATTTAATAGAAATTTAAAGATAACACTTTTAAAGAAAAAGGTTTTGGGATTTGATGTTTTAAAAATTTAGAAACCTTAATTTTTAAAATGGAACTATAAACTTCGAACCAAACTCCTAAATGTGAAGTAGATAGGAATCAATTACCTAGGTGTAACAGAAAAGGTGTAAGTCTACAAAGGAGACAGTAGTAATTACTTTTGGTAGTAATAATAGAGTTTCCGTAGAGTGTATAGGACCTTAGTGAGAACCTAGGAATGTTTATTCATGTGAGCAGACTAAAGAAGAACAGTAAAATGGAGTTAGTAAAATTGTAAGACACACATGGTTGAGAATGGATATTCCTGATTTTGGAAGAACTTTGGAAAGGCATCTTTCTTTAGTGGAATTCACATAAGATAGTAGTTCTCAAGCTATCATTGGAATGGCACCTTCCGAAGCTCTTTATGGAAGACCGCGCAAGTCACTTTCGTGTTGGATAGAGTCTACAGAGGTTAAAAAGACTTCGGAGAAGATTAAATTGATTAGGAGAAAATGCGTACTTCTTATCCACATCTCTCTTTGATAGTAAATTTCGAATTTCCTATTTCCATCTTTAGTTTTGAATATGTTCTTTCCTTTATCATCCCTTGGGAGGGTAGGACTTAGGATTTAACCTATGGATGATAGGATTTGATGTAAACATGTTATTAGAACATGTTATGTATGATGGATACTAGTGGTTGCAAGTGTTTGCTAGTGGGTGCTAATGGACGCATATACTTACACTAGGCACTATTGTCTTTTAGGGATCGGCCTAAGGATACTAGAGCATAGGCATATGGATGTGTGCGCATTTGCATTTTATTTTATTCCATGGTTGCCATAAATGGATGATTATCATATGATTGTTGCATTTGGATGATGATTGTAGCATGCATATAGAACTATCAGTTATCATTAGGGAATTTTTGCATTCACTTGGATACATGGCACAGACATGATTGCATAAAAGGAGGTCAACTGAATCAGAGGACCGCCTAATCTTTTGCATTAGTTAGGGACATTGACACTACACTAATTGCATAAGTATCATAAATCGCATTAGAAAAACTTAAGGACAATGGATGTAATGGGTGATGGTTGAGTAGTTGGTTGTAGAACTTGGATGAAAACTTTTATTTCATTCTTCTATCCTTAGAGATTTCGAGGACGAAATTCCCCAAAATCCCTTAAGGAGGGGAGAATGTAACAACTCTAAATTTAAGGAGGAATTAATAAATAATTACAAGTGAAATGAAATAGTGTTTATAATTAGAATTCTTTTGAAATTAGTATTGAAATTAATTGGCAGTAGATTTATTGAAATGTTTCAATTAGAAAGGGAAAACGGAATTAAATTGTAATGATTGAGTTTAATATAAGAACTTGCATTTGTGTTAAAATGTAACGAACATTTTAAATAAAAATAAATGCATGTTTTGAGATAAATAAAATAAACTTCTCATTTTTGAATATAGGTATGATTTTATAAACAGGGAGTTCGTTTTATTTAAAGGAGAAAAAAAGGTATAGCAGTGTATTTAGAAAGAAGGCATCCACTTTTATAAATTTAGATGACGATGTTCAAATGAGATGGGTTATTGTAAATGAGAGAAAATGTAACCATATATTTATAAAAAGAAGGCATTTAATAAAATAAACGTCATATTTTGAAAAGAAAAGGCAAGAGTGTATTATGGAAGGATTGCATTTCTTATAGAAAATATAAGGTATTTATTTCTTTGTTAGTAAAGAATAAGGGTCAGTTTGATTTTTAAACATAAAAACATCAATACCGATCAATTAATGTAATTGATTGCTCAATTTAAAGGTAAAGAATTAGGTTGTTAATTAATACACAACATATATACACGTTTGTGGACATGTTATTTATCTAATTACAACATATGTGAATATGGAAAAAAATGTAGACATAACAATTCACATGTTATTTAATGAATTCAGATTTGAATATATAGAATATTGACATAACAATTCACATGTTATTCATACAATTAATTCAAACGTGAATATGTACAATACTGGCATAAGAATTTCTAGTTATTTATTAATTTATTTTAGACATAAACATGGAGAAATATTGACATATTAATTTACTTATTTTAGATGTAAATGTGGAAAGATATTGATACGTTGTTTATTTATTTATTTTAGAAGTAAACATGTAAATTAAATGGGATGTTGAAAACTGAAATGAATCATGCGAATAAAGAGAGGCATGAAAATTTAATATGAAATAAAATATCACAAATTAGAAATTAATTAAGGAGAAGAAAACGTTATTTATAGTTTGTATATTATTGAGGGTGTAATTAATTAAATTAAATATAAGATAAGGCGTTGACAAGACGCATTGTAAGATTTGACACAACAACGAGTGGTAGAAGTTTCTAGAGATTCTAATCTACGGTTGAAAGCACACCTGAAACACTATAAATAGGACCTAAACTAACCTAGGTTTTCACTCTAAAATTAAAACCTAGCCTCCATTTCTCTCTCTCAAATATTTACCTGCATTCTTCATTTATAAAATAAAATTATATTATATATATACATTCAAATAAAAGATGGAGATTGTACAATTTAGAGGAGATTTCTAGAGAATTTTGGTTGCTGTAAAAAAAGGGATTCTTTTGTTAAGTAATTTAAAATAATATGGTTTCCAATAGTTGCAGTTTTATTACGATTTTTGGAATAACCTTTTTAGTAGTTTATTTACAGTTTTTAGAATTATTTACAGTCTATTTCTTTTAGCTATTCTTTTCAGTTGATTTTAGTTTATTTCTGTTAATTATAGATTTCCATTTAATTACAGTTTGTTACAGTATTTTAATTTATTTACTGTTATTTATGCGTTATTTACATCCTTTTCCTACCTTTGGATTTTCTTCTATTTTAAGTTTTCTTTTATTTCCCTTTCTTCTTCGCGTATGGGTTAGAATAGATTAAACGCAAATATGGATTAAAATTATAAGAATACTGAAATAACGAAAGATAAGGTTAAATTGTAAAGGCTGTAATAAAAATGGAATTAAGACTGAAATTGAGCCTAATTATGATATTAATGTTAGAATTTGACTAATTAAAGATAATTGGCCTAGTTATAACTTAGAATTATAACTAAAAAGAGTATAAGGTGAAAGAAGCTTATTTTTACACTTAGACCTTGGGTTAAGTAATAAGCATTATTATAACGTAGGTTATAATAAGAAATAGAACAGAATGAGGATTATTTTAAGTCTTAGGATAAATTAATAAGCAAAGATAGTAGGGATAAATTGTAAGGCTTATTTAAATAATTTATCTAAGTTAATAAGAAAAGATGAAAGTAGGACTTGTACCAAATAACATTCCCCTATTATTTCTATGGACACGGTGTTTCACATAAACCTGAAGTGAGACGAGGGGCACGCTTATGCTAATAATGGTAGTAATTGTTCAATACGTAGAAGTCCAAATCATGGGGATTTGGGCAAGGGGCGCAACTAGATATTGTTTGGATGACGGGTCAGTACCAACAACATTTCCCCTATTATTTCTATCGACATGGTGTTTCACATAATCCTGAAGTGAGACGAAGGGCACGCTTATGCTGGAGCTTGAGGTAATAAGAAGACCCAATAGGTGGAACAACCGGTAACACGAGCTTAGTGGTGGTCACGCGTGCGACTTCTAGTGATGGCTCATAAATCGTTATGAGTTCCAAGCGCTTAATATGTGTGTCTTTCGTAGACACTATTCCCTTCTATGTAGGGAGCTATATAACGTCTAGTCCACATTAGGTACTTTGCGTGTCATTCATAGATGCCCTTACCTTTTGTGTAGGCAGCTATATAGCGTCTAGTCCGCAGTAGGTCTATGGAGTAGCAGGTTGATCAAAGGGTAGAATTAGGATTTCAGCCTAATTATAGGATTAGGAATTCAGCTTAATCAAAGCAGCTACCAAAGACAAGTGCAAACAATCAAAGTTAATCAATTATGTCAATTTAGTTAATTCATATTTATTTTCAGCTTATTCCTTCTCTCTATTTCCTTTCTTTTCTTTTATATACTTGAACTGTTGTAAAGTCTATTACTTTTACTTTGCTTAAAGATTCTAGTAATTACTATCATTCACCAGACTTTTAGTCTGACCCACTCCTCAATTTTCCCCTTTTCCCGCCATAGGCTAGCAAGAGCAAGGACGATAGATTGCAGACACTTGGAGACTTCTTTCGCAGAGGTTTCTTATGACTTTCTCTTCTTTATTTTCAGTTTTTAGCTTATTCCATGTACTAGCACTTTGTGAGGGATAGTTTGTACTCTGATATTTATGAGACTGAGGTTTCGATTTCATGAGACATATATTGGTTTTTTGTGACATATGATGTATTTTGTTTTATAATTCTATATTATGAAGTTTGACTTTTGGCAAATTATTATTTTAATTTTTTCCACTGTTTTTATCTATTTTGTCTTGTGAATCTTAGTCTCTGCTAGTTTTAGTTATACCTACAATGCACCACATCTTTTAGTGTGTCCTTTTAGGTATACTAAGGGGTGTGGGGGTGTTACAACACCATTTATGGATTTTCTATTAAATATACTTAAATTAATTAATTATAGCACATTTTAATAAGTATATAATAGATAGAAAAACAACTTTAATTTTGAATAAGATTTTATAAAGTTAATAATTGGCAATGAATTACAGAATTGCCCCTAGGGCATACCCTTAACTCTATTCATCTCCCACTTGCACTTAGGCCCAATTATGAAATCTCAATCCTTTCAATTCAATCAATTTGAAGAGAACTGATCGAGTTAGACCCTTCATGAATGGATCTATTATACTGTTTTAATTGTCTACACTTTCTATATACTCTCATTGATGTTGATTACTGTCTTTAGCACGTGGAACTATTCATGGTATGTTTCTCGACTTCTAATGAGCTGTTATCATTAAATTTTTATCATATAACAATGATTAGTATTCTTAATATTTGGAATCACCCCTAGCTCAATTATAAATTTGTTCATTTATATTTATACATTTCTTTTATTGTTGCATTACTCAATTTGATGTACTTAGCCTTTTCTTGTACTAGCCACAAATTCTTATTTCGACATTTCCAACTTAAAGGTCCTTAACTAAGGTTTGAACATGAATTTAATATTGATATATTATACTCAATATCACCCACGAAGTTTTAGTTCGTACACTCCTTCATAAGGAGTTCGTTGTTTCTATAAATAATTCCCTAGTATTTCGTAAACACTCGAGAATACTCTAAACTACCATTTAGTAATCTGAATTTGGATCTGAATAAGGAATCAATCTTACATATTCCATATTAAAATTTTTAGTAAGGTGTCTTTGAATATCATTTGGGACATTCTAAACATCCTTTATACTTTTTATATAAAAGATATCATTTAGAAATCCAATGTTAAGTATTAAATAACAAAATTATAATGATTTTGACTCGAGTATATCATTAGTAATCATAAGTTTGTTGTTTGTCTTTTAGAAATATTTTAGTACCTTTAGTAATTCTTTCTCATGGATACACACTTACTGCGCATTTTTACTGAATAATAAGCTATTTGATATTTGTATCAAAATACTTACTCAATTTTGATGCTTGTAGAATGATAATTTCATATCCCTTGGATCATATTCGAAAACCCACAAACTCAATATCGCTCTCGTTGACTGCAAGACACTTTGGGTATTATGTGCAAACGGTGTATTCTAAAGAATTATATAGATTTTTCTGTTACAATGCATATGTACCAAAACACAAAGTCATACCGGGTGATAATTTTGTGAGTAAAATCCGAACTAACTTGAGCACATCGAATGACAAATCTATTATGCTAATTTCAACAGTTGGAATTTATGATGTTATTCTTATCAAAGTTGCTCACTATATTCCAACCGAATTAGCCTTTCAATTAAAGACACATTTGTCACCGATAGATCATATCCCTTCGGGTACAGCTATAAAAATTATATTTTGATAACGTACTTAGAATCCTTTTAGATTTGTGCATTATACCATAAGGCAAAGTAAATACTCTTAATGGTTTGATTGACAACTAAGGATTATCTATTCTTGACATCGATAAAAGACTTAGAGTTTCTCTTCAATGTCTTATTAGACACTCTAACGCATTGTGCTTATTTAGGTTTGGTTAAATTCATTTCATCCCATGTAATCAATTTCATCTTTGGATCATATCCAAATCCATTTTACTACCAATAATTTCTAAAAGAGATTCCTTCACTACAAAGTTGGTATTTCTTGAAACAAAAATTATTTCTCAATGCAACGGAATAAGTATTCATAAACACTTTATGAATTCCTTATATATATAAAGATGATTTAATTTTAGTTTACAATACTTATGTTCAAAATATAAATTGGTCATCTAATGACGATCGTTCCCAAACTCCTTTTGGGATGATCCATACAAGATCCTCCACGTACAATTATTACATGTTGTCTTTCAAATTGCACAACCTTCCAACTCATTAGCCTAGGACATGTTGGGGTTCCTTATAAACCCTTATCTTGTATGATTTTGTAAACTATTCTCTAGATGAAATTAACTTTAACATTGTGTACTACTCTTAAGTACACAACCTTACAAAAAGAAGATAACTCAAGTTTACTCATATATAATCGTACTTTGTTCAAATAAATTAAATCATTCTTTATCGATACATCATTATGTATCATAGGGAGTAGTGACATTTGAGATTGAATCTTTATTCATTTTTAGCTACATTCAGAACACTTTTCAATATACTCACTTATTTGATCAAATCAAATCATTTTTAGTTTCTATTGCATGTTATTTTATTTACTTTTGTTTTATATTCTAGGTTTCATAAACATACTATATGTGTATCAAATGCACATATTCATGTCTGTGATAACTGATTGGTGAATACAACAAAGTACATGAAACTTTTTTGTAAGACTTATGATTGCATACATCTATTTGTATCAACCCAAAGAGTTTATCAACTCTTATGTCGCCCCCACTCAATGGGTGCTTTGCACTTTATTGTTTGAGATATAATTAACTAGTACCGTATGATTCATGATCATATAATCAAAGAATTATTTATCCAAATCTTGGCTTTGTCCATAATTCCAAAATAATTTCATATAATTTGGATACTTCTGTATTTTCCAATGCAGCATAAATACTACAATTATAGTTTCATTTTATAACTAATATTCATAGTATTCATATTGAAATAATATTATGTCTATTTTTCAATCAACACTAAAAAATAATTATTATTTCATAAATAATTTTTGGTATGTTTTATGAAAACAACTTTCATAACTTGATGCGACCAATAAGTGTTATATGGCATGCTCGAATTATTTCCGCTATTACTATAATAACATATGAAATATGAAGTTCCATTCAACCACCTCATGTAGGCTATTTATTTCATTTACTATAACTGGTTTACCGTAGATAAATTTTAGATTAAATATCTTAAGTTCAAAGAAATAGTCTCTTAGAATGTAATTTTATATGCGAAAATACATTCGAAATAGATATCATATTTCTTATTCCTTGTTAAGTATCCATTATTATTTTATAATTCTCGTCTCAAAGTTTCTTAATGAAGTAGCAGTAACCATTCACTGTCTTCATTCCAACCGTGCTTTAGGTTACATCCACTCTCATACATTTGATTTCCTTTCTTTAATGTCAAATCATTCAAAGGAAACCCTTACTACAATATCATAAAGAACTCTTTACAAAGAATGCATTTTGTCATTCTTAACATTTAAGGATATAAAATATGTTGCACTTTATGTGAAGTGATCAAACTGACATTTCAATGATCGAATTCTTATACTTATATTATAGCTTTTGATCTAGTATTACATTTAACACAACAAGGTCATGATTGTAATATATTATACTAAATATACAATCTCACACTATGTGTAACGACCCGTAAATTTCAACTGTTTTAATAACGTAATTAGTTGAAATTTTGTGAAATTTTAAACGATAAAATTTTGAAAAATAAGTTTTATATTTGGAATACGTCTAGTTAAACATAGCAACTGGTAAATTTTCGTCCGAAAATATAGAAGTTTATTTCGCGTGTAAATTTACTTCAATTTAATCAGTTAAAAAGTAATGAAAATAAAATGATTTCGGAACCTAAATATTTTACATAGAAAAATTCTAAACCATCTTCTGAGCAAGATGTTAGTTTGTCATTTTTCCAAATTCGGACTTCTATTGCTCCGTTTATCTTATTCTCGGCTAATTAACAACATTTTCGGTACCGATATCGACTTTTGATCGGATGATCGTACCACTGATATCTGTATACCGTTCTGATCGTCTCATCGTGCTGACCTTAATGGTATATTTATTTCTGTTTCTCGAATCCTAGTATGTAATGAAACCAATAAAATGATTTCTATATCTGTATTCAAATTTTAATCGATTGGGGTTCCGTAGACCCTTAAAATTCACCATCCTATTCCAATGGTCAGGTTATCAATTTTATTAGCTGGATTCAAACTTTTGACCTTTACATTCCCAATATTTAATATTATTACTTGTTCATTTCATCCGTTCGTTTGTTTTGAAAACAAACCCAAGGAAATGAACAGTCAATTCTTTTCTTTCTTTTAGGCAATTGACGTTCTTCTTCATTCTACCACTACACCCTTCTCCAAACCCCAAAACAAAAGATGCCCAAACCACCACACCAGCACCTCCCTCTTATAATCAACGCCCTGAAGGTCCTCCCGCACACCAGCACCATTGCCCAAACCACCACCCTCTTCTTGCTTCGTCCAACACCGGCCCCACCGCCTCCTTCACCTACCACATGAACCACCCATCACCGCCTCACGCCTCCCTGACAGCCTGCGACCTGACCCAAGCTTTTCCACATCAGCAGCCTTGCTCCCCTCTCCCTCATCACCGCTGGTAGCCTCGTGTTCATTTCCCATCACGTGAAACCATCCTCGCCTGTCCTTAATCCACCTACCGCAGCATGCTCGGCAAATCTGCCTCCGTCACCTCAATGTACCCGTCCTCCTCCTATGCTTTGCCGAGCCTCCTTGCTTCCCTCCCTCGGCAGAATGGCTCCACGAAATGAAAGCATGCGGGTTACGTTCTTTGCTGTGAAGCCCATTCTTCGCCACTCTATGCAACCGTGCTCCACCCCTCCTTCCCTGAGTGCGTGCGGCCTCGCTAGTATTAAGGTATATATATTATTATTATAAGTTTGTACGAGTTGTTTACTTTATGCTATATATATAAGCTATATTTTTCTAAAAAAAAGTCTACTATACATATGTCGCAGTACTATATATAAATTATATCATTACATAAGTTACTGTGTAGTTTTATATATCTAGGTGCTTTACTTCTCTAGTACACTCACTTTTGTACAGTAAGGTTATGTGGTTGCGTGGCCATGTATATGTATAGGATGCATTTTATCTTGCTAGAATCCAATTAAGTATTATCACTTCTTTTAGGTGAGCTGTAACTTTACACTCATATAGGCTTCTATAGTTTATAATTAATATATGTGTGTGTGATTAAATTGTTAAACCAAACATATTTTAACTCTAATATATTTACTGGATATTATAGGTTTAAACGGGTCTGTCACGTTAATAACATTTATTCCTTCAAACTGCTTTTGTAGCTTACGGTTTTGTGTCGCCTGTAATGTCCATGTGACATGTACTATTTGAGTCAAAATTTATGTTTATAAAAATATATGTTATTTTATTGTATTTATATATTAGGCTATAAGCAGTCAGTTACATATGTTTAGTTTGCAGTAAATTATATTTCAACAGTATATTGGTTTTAGAGTATTTATATATATGTCATATTGTACGTATGCTTCTGTATATAAGTTATAACTAACTTAGTGAGTTGTATCTAAGATTTGGTATCTTCAATAATATGTAATCGGTTATTGGGTTTATGAAAAGGTCAGTTATACATGGCTATATATATATTAATAAAGTGAGTTTTATTCATAAGTTGCATAGTGACTTGTTGATTTGTTTATATATAACAATAGAGTGAGTTGTCTTATTTCAAGGGTAGGAAGAGTTGTGTATATGTAATATGTATAGGTTAACATTAATATTCTAGAAAATATATATATCAGTCTTAAACTTTTAGTGGTTGGATTTATTTTATAAAGTTATATAAAATATATGTTAAACGGGTAAGTTGTATGTATTGATTCAAAAATTTATCATTATATATATATATGTCTGAACTCAATATTTGAGTTTTGTTTAAACAAGGATTTCGAAATACATATATATTTAAGTTATAAAATGTGTTGAGTTTCAAATATGACTTTAGATGTATATAGCTATATATATGTGCACTTATACCATTAATCTTCGTCAATTCAGTTTGATTTGATTTCGGAAATTCCAAGCTTTCAGCTTCGTTCGTCAATTCATGACCAATCTTGCCTTGCTTTGAGATTTCATGCCTAAATCCGTAACTCATTCATTGTCTACCCTCTCTAGCCTCGAAAGGTGAGCACTCACTCACGATTAACGTTCTTTTATTTATTAAATTTGATTTCAATTGAAACGACAATTGAAATATGCTGCTGATATATATTTAAACTGTTATTACCTGTATCAGTTCACCTGTGACACCTGACACCAATATCTGTTATATATGCAATGATAATCCAGTTGACTGTTAAATGACTGATTGTTTGATGTTTACAATTGGACGTTAAAATTGAAATGTATAAAGTGATAAATATTATGCAAGTAAATTTGACGTAGGATAATTAAAAAATTTAATTGATTTATATGTTAAATTTGATTAGTTGAATATGACCCCTTTTATTTGTTAAATTAATTGACATGTAGAATAGTGATAATTACACTTTGAACCATTGAACGTATATTTGATTAATTGTTGTAGTGTTAAAATTGAAATCGAATGACAATTGAAGAACCGTATAAATATTAGTGTAATAATCTTTAATCTACATGAAATGATAGTGTAGATTCTAGAAATAATTATATTAATTCATACAAATAACAATGCGAATTAATACGGTTATTTCGGGATTATTTGAATGGATTTTGGATTGATATTGATTGATGTTATTGCTTGTTTATTTACTTTGACACCATCCCAGTTATCACACTGCAAGTTCCCTTTGTTATGCTTTGATTTTTGAATTGAATTGGAATCGGGTTGAAATGATAAATACCCAAATCGAACTTTGACCTAGGATAGAGAATTAAATAAAAACCGGATTGGTCAATAATTTGATTTAAAAATAAACGAAAATTTTATTTGAATAAATAATATGGTTTTGAAATGAAGTTGAAATTTGAATTTTTAATGAAAGGAAAATGTTAATATTTAATAATCTAAAACAAAATATTAACAATGTAATTGATGAAAGAATGTTGTTTAATTTGAGAAATGATTGAATTAAGTTTGAAATTATAATTAAGTTTGAAATTATTAAACTTTGAAATGATTTAATAATTAAGTTTGAAATTATAATTAAGTTGAAATTATTAAACTTTAAAATTATTTAATAATTAAGTTTTGAATTATTTAATAATTAAATAAGATTGGATTATTTAATGATTAAATTGAATTGAACTCTTTAATAAGTAAAATTGAACTTTTGAATAAGTGAATTTTACTTCGTAAATAATTGAAATTGAGATTTCTTGATTAAGTAAGTTTTTGGAAAATTATTTAAGTAAGTAAAGAAGTGAAATGGAATTTCTGTAACGAGAAATAAAAATGTGATTTATTGAAATTAATGTAAGACTTGAAATTTAAAGAATTTGATTTGACGAATTTAATTTAATTCAAATTGTAAGTTTTGATTTAATGAAGTTGAACTTAAGAATCGATCTAAATGAATTGGAAATTTAATAGAAATTGTTTTGAATGATAAAGTAACTTAACGATATTGAATGAAATCGATAAAGGAATGTAAATTGATTTGAATATTAAAATTAAATTGATTTAAATGATTTCGAAATGAAACTTTTGTACGAACTTGAATCGATATTTGAATTGTTTAAATAAAATTTGAATTTGATTTATAAGATTTTGAAATGGTAAATTGGACGTTTTGAAACGAAAATTTTGGAAATTGATTTCGAAAGACAAATGAAATGTTGATTTACGAATTGTGTAATGACCCGTAAATTTCAACTGTTTTAATAACGTAATTAGTTGAAATTTTGTAAAATTTCAAACGATAAAATTTTGAAATATAAATTTAATATTTGGAATGCGTCTAGTTAAACATAGCAACTGGTAAATTTTTGTTCGAAAATACGAAAGTTTATTTCGCGCGTAAATTTACTTCAATTTAATCAGTTAAAAAGCGTTGAAAATAAAATGTTTTCAAAACCAAAATATTTTTACATAGAAAAATTCTAAACAATCTTCTGAGCAAGATGTCAGTTTGTCGTTTTTCCAAATTCGGACATCTTTGGCTCCGTCGATCTTATTTTTCAGCGTTTTTCTTGCATTTTCCGCTATTAAAAAATTCGAATTTTTATAATTCAATCGTACCACTGATATCTGTATATCGTTTTGATCGTCTTGTCGTGCTGATCTCAGCAGCATATTTGTTTTTGTGTTTTGAAGTCCTGAAGACAGCGAAATCTACGGAACGATGTTTGTATCGGTTCCGTAAATTTGACTTTTGGATACCCCGTGGCCATTCGTTTGTCCAACAGGTAATGATAATAACCATTGACTATTTATATTCTAGATTTCAATAGTCATAAACATTGGTTTTAATCGGTTTCACAATTCTTTAGCTATTGTTCATTTTGAACGAAAAAAAAGAAAAATGGAGACTTGAAGTTTTTCACTTTGCAAACTCTTTCGCATGCCTGGTCCTTATTTTTTTCATCTCCATCTTCCAGGTCTCACTTTCCCCGTTCTCTCTCTGCTGATCCATCATCCAGAGAACCCACACACACCACATAAAATGCCAACACACCGAGACCCTCTTCCACACCAGATCCGCCGCCGATTTCACTGTCAACTGTGCTCCGTCGATCACTGCTTTTTGCCCGTTCCACTATCCCAGTAAAGGCCGAAACCCATCTTCCCAAGCCAATCCATGTGAGCTTCTCCCTGCCTTTGCCACGCAACCAACCCGCGTCCATGTTGGCTAGCGGACCCCACTGCAGCGGACCCCACATGCCGCGAGCAACCTCCTTACCGAACGCCTAAACAAACACCACCCTCTCTCCTCCAGATCCGACTCCACACACGACAACCTCAGCCGCGACCAGCTCTGCCACTTTTTCCTACCTTCCCGCATGGCCAACCTGCGTCCAAGACTCAGTCACCTCTTCTACCCTCCCTCCTTTCCCACGGCATGCATCGTTCCTCCGCCCGTAGCCTTGTACCACCGGGAAGCCTTGCCTGTCCCGACCTTCTGTCCTCCATCATGTCACAGCTTGGCATCGTCTTGTTTATGCATAAGGTATATTATAAGTGCTGTTATACAAGTTTAATTTACATATATATATATATGCATAAAGGCATTTTGCATAAGTTCGAATAGTTATAGGTCATTGTTATATGTATAGTTGTTAATCTGCCTAAGTATATTTTTCCAATGAGTTTTGTAGATAGTTAGAAAATGTATATGTGCAGACAAAAAAAATATATATTATATGAAGTATATTTGATGAATCACGTACTGCTGTATAGTGGCTTATGTATTATATATATGTTAGCTATCCTAAAAATAAAAATAAAAGTTATGTAAGTACAGGTTTATGGGCATTAAGGGTAAATATAAATATAGTTTACATAATATATATGCCGTCTCTAATTCATTTGAAATTACAATTGTACGTATATACTTTGATGTCAGCTATGTATATTAGTTAAGTCATATATAAACTTAGTGTATGATATTAAATATGACAGTCGTATTCATCCTATTTTCTTATATTTTGTTTTCAAACATTATACTGTTATGTATAATACGTATAATTGGGTTTAGGACATACATATATTAAGCTGTTTGTTATGTAAATAATGTTATAGACTTTAAATCATGGTTGTTTTAGATTTTGGAATATGTATATAGAATATGGAAATTGGTTCGCATATATGTATGTAGGTTCGCATATATAATATGGAAACCGGTTATGTTTAAAAAGATATGAGCCATAGTTTTTATAAGTCTACACGTTATATTAATTTATATATGCTTGGTTGCATACATTAAGTCGGTAGTGTAAGGTGTGTTAGTGTAAGGTGTGTTGGTATATACAAGTTGTACAAGTTGTTCATATACTTTAGATTATAGCCTGCGTATGTTTATTATATTTGAGGTTGATGTGTAAATATATATATAAAGTCATATAGTTATATATACACTAGTATACGTTAGTTTATTTAGGTGTTTAAATTTAAACAATAGTTTCATAGCATATATATATATATACATACATTTTAATTTTTGCGTAAGATTAAAATGTTGATTTATAAATAATGATAATAATATATACATATATATTTCATCTATATCAAATAGATTCTGATTTGTTTTCATCGGTTTCTATTTATCCGCTCTATCAGCTTGTCCGTCCAATTTCGTGCCCATCTCGCTTTGATTTGGTGGTCGTACTTGCATTTCGTAACTCAGTCTCATCGTCCAATCTATCTAGCCTCGAAAGGTGAGCACTCACTCACGATTAACGTTCTTTTATTTATTTAAATTTGATTTCAATTGAAACGACAATTGAAATATGCTGTAGTTAGTTATTCACACTGTTTTATATGCTATTACCTGTATCAGTTCACCTATGACATCTGACACCATTATCTGTTATATATATAAAATGATAATCCAGTTTGGTTGTTAATTGATTGATTGTTGATGTTTATATTGGACGTTAAATTGTTAATGGTAAAATGATAAACAGTATGAAATTGAACTTGATATAGGATAATTAAATGTTAAATTTGATTAACTGACATTTGTATAATATGACCCCTTTAACTGTTGAATTTATTGACACGTAGGATTTGTTTAATTACATTTTGAACCACTGAATGTATGTTGTTAAATTGATGATGTATGAAATTGTAAATTGAATGACAAGTGAAAACTGCAATGTAATAATCTTTAATCTACATGAAATGATAGTGTAGATTCTAGAAATAATTATATTACTTTGCACAAACAACAATGTGAATTAATATGGTTATTTCGGGATTTTTGAATTGATTATTGAATTGTTATTGTTTGTTGTTATTGCTTGTTTATTTACTTTGACACCATCCCAGTTATCACACTGCAAGTTCCCTTTACTATGCTTTGATTTTGAATTGAATTGGAATCGGGTTGAAATGATAAATACCCAAAATTGAACTTTGACCTTGGATAGAGAATTAAATAAAAACCTGATTGGTCAATAATTTTATTTAAAAATAAACGAAGATTTTATTTGAATATATAATATGGTTTTGAAATGAAGTTGAAATTTGAATTTTAATGAAAAGAAAATTGCTAATATTTAATAATATGAAACAAAATATTAACAATGTAATTGATGAAAGAATGTTGTTTAATTTGAGAAATGATTGAATTTAAGTTTGAAATGATTTAATAATTAAGTTTGAAATTATAATTAAGTTTGAAATTATTCAACTTTGAAATGATTTAATAATTAAGTTTGAAATTATTAAACTTTGAAATTATTAAGTTTTGAATTATTTAATAATTAAATAAGATTGAATTATTTAATGATTAAATTGAATTGAAATTCTTTAATAAGAAAAATTGAACTTTTGAATAAGTGAATTTTACTTCGTAAATAATTGAAATTGAGTTTTCTTTATTAAGTAAGTTTTGGAAAATTATTTAAGTAAGTAAATAAGTGAAATGGAATTTCTTTAACAAGAAATGAAAATGTGATATTTTTGGAATTAATGTAAGACTTGTAATTGAAAGAATTGATTTGACGAATTTAGTTTAATTCAAAATTGTAAGTTTTGATTTAATGAAGTTGAACTTAAGAATTGATTTAATGAATTGGAAATTTAATAGAAATTGTTTTGAATGATAAAGTAACTTAACGAATATTGAATGAAATCGATAAATGAGTTTAAATTGATTTGAATGTTAAATAAAATTTATTTAAATGATTTCGGAATGAAACTTATATTCGAACTTGAATCAATATTTGAATTGTGTTAAATAAAGATTGAAATTGAATTATAAGATTTTGAAATGGTAAATTGAAATTTTGAAATGTAAATTTTGGAAATTGGTTTTTGAAAGACAAATGAAATGTTGGTTTACGAATTGAAATTGAAATTGAATTTGATTTGGTTTTTTGAAATATATAAATGACCAATCGGTGTAATAATCACGAAAGTTATTAAAGAGACCGGGATCGGTAATGGATATACTCTCTATCTGAACCGAAACCACTTTAATAACTATACGCGGAGTGATGATCCAGAATGAAGTGGTTGGAATGATGTACGTGATGACTGAAGAAAGAGAACGATGATGGATAGCCTTAACACTTGTGTCAAATTGGAAATGACTAAAACAGGAGCTTTGCCGGGCCAATGGAGGATTAGCTACCTCAAGTGGACACACTTCTTTGAACTACTTATACTTGTTGTCGATTGGTGCACCCTTGATTTTGGGAGTGTTGTTTCACGGTGTTGTGGGCGCTGCGGCGTTGCGTTCTCACCAGTCCGGATCAGGCGAACGGTAGTATCACTACCTTGGGTATTGCCTCATGTGCCTTGTCATACTTGTATTCCATTTATGCGCGACCACTACGATTTTGATTTGTACCTTTAGTATATGGATTGCCCTCTGGTGACTTCCGGTTTTGGGGAAACTACGGTCTTGTATATGCTTTTGGGAATAAAAATGTGTTAAGGGTGGAATGGGCCATGACTTAACGCTATTTTGATATCTTTTTATATTACTGATAGACATTATCTACTTATCGTACACTACTACATAGTAGATAGTTTAATGGATCCTTAAAGGATGGTTATTCCAAACATCCTTTGAGTTACTTGTATTTCAATTGCTATTTCACTTGAGTTGGATTTATTAATATAAGAATGTTAATCCTGACTCGAGTGTCTTGTGTTTTTGCTTTACGCTCGGGTCAGACTGAGTGTACCAGTATTCGTGACTCACCTTTGAAGTTGGAGCTTTGCTTGAAGATCCAGCCATCTATTCTGCTTCCAGTATTCGATGATTCCAAGTATGTATTCTGATTTGTATCTGATGTATTGTATTACTCTTCCGTTGTATCTGGTTTAACTCTGATGTATTCTATATATTCAAATAGTAGCTTCATGAACTACTATCTCTTTTATTTCCGCTGCAAATTTATTACTCTGTGTCTGTGATCTGTGATTATTTTATTTACTGTATATGTTCAGTTTTGCCAAATTTAAATTAACAACGCGGTATTTTGAGCAATTCAACTCCGGCATGAGTGTCTACCTATACACTTATAATGGATGCGAATGGTCCAAAATTTCGGGTCGTTACAGTTGGTATCAGAGCTTTGGTAGCTCTAGGAAAAACTCAACATATAGGGTAAAATGTATTTACAGAATCACTCTCATTCGAGTTTCAATCTCTTCCTTTCGACTCGATTTCTTTGAATTTTGGAACGTTCCCCTCGGTTCTAAAATTCATTCGTGTCCCTCACTATTCATCATACTTCAATTCTGGAGCATCCCATAACTCCATTTCGAATGACCTTTATAATGAATCGGCGGTCTCGCCAAACTTCGAATGATTCGTAAAGGAGAAAAACTCCTTTATAATAGGCATCAATTTACCGGAGATTTCTGTATCCTCGGTTTACGATGCTATCTATTCCCTGCTATACCTGAATCCCATCTCTTGAGATCGAGTGTTGATTTACCTTGGAATTCAGCATCGATCTTATTCTTGAAGTCACGGACGACCCGGTTAAGGTTGCCCGTGAATTTAATAAACTCATCCATCTCCTGATTGTGGTAATTGAATTATCTCATTTTCTGTTTCAAACTTATTTTCGAATCAAAATTCTCTTTGATCTGAGTCAACAAATTTGAATCCCTATCCTTATTTTGAAAATTCATTCCTGTATCGTCGAGCAAAGAAGTGTATTTGTAAATTAATATTAAAAATGTTTTAATATATGTTGTGTTGTTTGAGTTGTTGATGTTGATTTGGGTTTTCGATCGATTCGTCTGATCAACGCTATCGATAGGATTTCCAAAACACTTGAGCAGAGCAAACTGACACAATATCGTTTTCAAATTTGGTAAATAAAATAAAAGTTTTGTGTGATTATATTATATATAAATATAAGTTTTCTGAAATTAAATTGTTAATGAATTTGTTGTCTGAAATAATAATATTTGATTTTTATTTATTGTTTTGTAAACCATTGACTATTGCATAATATAAATAAATGAATTTATAAACTTGGTTATAAATTGATTGGAATTTGAAATGAATTTAATTCAGAAATTTGCGAATTTATTAGTTTCCGGTGATTTCGAACTTTAGTTTTTAAAATTTAAAAGTATATATTATTGAAAATATTTTCAAATAGAAATCGTTTTCAAAGAATTTTAATATGTTGGAATCAGTGCTCTTCTCTTTGTCGCTGGAAAATAATTTCGGTGATGGCGGCCGCATCATCGACATTCATTTTCGAGTTTCGAAGTGGAGAAACTATTTTGTAGCTTTGCTACGGTTTTGTTTTGAAAAAAAATGTTTTGATTTGAATTTCTTCAGTATAATTTGATTTATATATATATAAGTATCTTATTTTAAAATTTAATTTGATTTGATATAAAAATATTATATATATCTCTAAATTGTTTAAAGTTAATCGGAAATCAAATTCTTAAATTTTGTTAAAGGATGATTTTAATTATAAATAAAACCAAAATTTGGAATAAATATTTAAACTTGAATAATTGAATTGGGAAAATTTTATTTGTATATTGTTCAACTGCATTTTAATACAACTTACCTAAATCATTCAGAAGTTGAATATGTAATTGGATAATATATAATATAAATTGAACTTATAAATAAAATTTGAGTGTTTATAATAAATGTTATACACTAAATTTTGATTATAAAGATGTTAATAGCGTTAGATAGGATAATAAGTAAAACTCAGTTAATAATGAAATAATTTTGTTTTGAAAAGAATTAATAAATCTATTTTGAAAGAATTAATAAATTGAAATTTGATCAACTTATAAAAATACCTTGAATTTAAAAGCAATTAGTGAATATAAATTAATTTAAATCGAAACTTTTATGTTTTAAATTAAATTATATGGGTTAAATATATAAATAGATATATTAAGTAGAATAAATTTAACAGTAATTTGGAATAAAGAAAATTAAATTTGATGAATAAATATGATTTTATTAAATGACTATTCTAATTTATGATTTTGGAAATTTGTTAATTAAACATAATTGGATAATAAGATAATGAATTTAGAAATAGTTGAGATTGATTTTAGTGAAATCAAATGGATTAAATCAATTATTGAATATCAATTAATTTAAATTTGAATTTATATGGTTTAAATTAATTGTTATTTTGTATTTCAAATCTGTTTTCTTTCTGGTTGTTTCTATTCGCCTACCTCGTTCCTTTTCGGGGACGAAAAGTTTTGAGTTGGGGAGAGTGTAACGACCCGTAAATTTCAACTGTTTTAATAACGTAATTAGTTGAAATTTTGTAAAATTTCAAACGATAAAATTTTGAAATATAAATTTAATATTTGGAATGCGTCTAGTTAAACATAGCAACTGGTAAATTTTCGTCCGAAAATACGAAAGTTTATTTCGTGCGTAAATTTACTTCAATTTAATCAGTTAAAAAGCGTTGAAAATAAAACATTTTCAAAACCAAAATATTTTTACAAAGAAAAATTCTAAACCATCTTCTGAGCAAGATGTCAGTTTGTCGTTTTTCCAAATTCGGACATCTTTGGCTCCATCGATCTTATTTTTCAGCGTTTTTCTTGCATTTTCCGCTATTAGAAAATTCGAATTTTTATAATTCAATCGTACCACTGATATCTGTATATCATTTTGATCGTCTTGTCGTGCTGATCTCAGCAGCATATTTGTTTTTGTGTTTTGAAGTCCTGAAGACAGCGAAATCTACGGAACGATGTTTGTCTCGGTTCCGTAAATTTGACTTTTGGATACCCCGTGGCCATTCGTTTGTCCAACAGGTAATGATAATAACCATTGACTATTTATATTCCAGATTTCAATAGTCATAAACATTGGTTTTAATCGGTTTCACAATTCTTTAGCTATTGTTCATTTTGAACGAAAAAAGAAAAAGAAAAATGGAGACTTGAAGTTTTTCACTTTGCAAACTCTTTCGCATGCCTGGTCCTCATTTTTTTCATCTCCATCTTCCAGGTCTCACTTTCCCCGTTCTCTCTCCGCTGATCCATCCTCCAGAGAACCCACACACACCACATAAAATGCCAACACACCGAGACCCTCTTCCACACCAGATCCGCCGCCGATTTCACTGTCAACTGTGCTCCGTCGATCACTGCTTTTTGCCCGTTCCACTATCCCAGTAAAGGCCGAAACCCATCTTCCCAAGCCAATCCATGTGAGCTTCTCCCTGCCTTTGCCACGCAACCAACCCGCGTCCATGTTGGCTAGCGGATCCCACTGCAGCGGACCCCACATGCCGCGAGCAACCTCCTTACCGAACGCCTAAACAAACACCACCCTCTCTCCTCCAGATCCGACTCCACACACGACAACCTCAGCCGCGACCAGCTCTGCCACTTTTTCCTACCTTCCCGCATGGCCAACCTGCGTCCAAGACTCAGTCACCTCTTCTACCCTCCCTCCTTTCCCACGGCATGCATCGTTCCTCCGCCCGTAGCCTTGTACCACCGGGAAGCCTTGCCTGTCCCGACCTTCTGTCCTCCATCATGTCACAGCTTGGCATCGTCTTGTTTATGCATAAGGTATATTATAAGTGCTGTTATACAAGTTTAATTTACATATATATATATATGCATAAAGGCATTTTGCATAAGTTCGAATAGTAATAGGTCATTGTTATATGTATAGTTGTTAATCTGCCTAAGTATATTTTTCCAGTGAGTTTTGTAGATAGTTAGAAAATGTATATGTGCAGACAAAAAAAATATATATTATATGAAGTATATTTGATGAATCACGTACTGCTGTATAGTGGCTTATGTATTATATATATGTTAGCTATCCTAAAAATAAAAAAAAAAGTTATGTAAGTACAGGTTTATGGGCATTAAGGGTAAATATAAATATAGTTTACATAATATATATGCCGTCTCTAATTCATTTGAAATTACAATTGTACGTATATACTTTGATGTCAGCTATGTATGTTAGTTAAGCCATATATAAACTTAGTGTATGATATTAAATATGACAGTCGTATTCGTCCTATTTTCTTATATTTTGTTTTCAAACATTATACTGTTATGTATAATACGTATAATTGGGTTTAGGACATACATATATTAAGCTGTTTGTTATGTAAATAATGTTATAGACTTTAAATCATGGTTGTTTTAGATTTTGGAATACGTATATAGAATATGGAAATTGGTTCGCATATATGTATGTAGGTTCGCATATATAATATGGAAACCGGTTATGTTTAAATAGATATGAGCCATAGTTTTTATAAGTCTACACGTTATATTAATTTATATATGCTTGGTTGCATACATTAAGTCGGCAGTGTAAGGTGTGTTAGTGTAAGGTGTGTCGGTATATACAAGTTGTACAAGTTGTTCATATACTTTAGTTTATAGCCTGCGTATGTTTATTATATTTGAGGTTGATGTGTAAATATATATATAAAGTCATATAGTTATATATACACTAGTATACGTTAGTTTATTTAGGTGTTTAAATTTAAACAATAGTTTCATAGCATATATATATATACATTTTAATTTTTGCGTAAGATTAAAATGTTGATTTATAAATAATGATAATAATATATACATATATATTTCATCTATATCAAATAGATTCTGATTTGTTTTCATCGGTTTCTATTTATCCGCTCTATCAGCTTGTCCGTCCAATTTCGTGCCCATCTCGCTTTGATTTGGTGGTCGTACTTGCATTTTGTAACTCAGTCTCATCGTCCAATCTATCTAGCCTCGAAAGGTGAGCACTCACTCACGATTAACGTTCTTTTATTTATTTAAATTTGATTTCAATTGAAACGACAATTGAAATATGCTGTAGTTAGTTATTCACACTGTTTTATATGCTATTACCTGTATCAGTTCACCTATGGCATCTGACACCATTATCTGTTATATATATAAAATGATAATCCAGTTTGGTTGTTAATTGATTGATTGTTGATGTTTATATTGGACGTTAAATTGTTAATGGTAAAATGATAAACAGTATGAAATTGAACTTGATATAGGATAATTAAATGTTAAATTTGATTAATTGACATTTGTATAATATGACCCCTTTAACTGTTGAATTTATTGACACGTAGGATTTGTTTAATTACATTTTGAACCACTGAATGTATGTTGTTAAATTGATGATGTATGAAATTGTAAATTGAATGACAAGTGAAAACCGCAATGTAATAATCTTTAATCTACATGAAATGATAGTGTAGATTCTAGAAATAATTATATTACTTTGCACAAACAACAATGTGAATTAATATGGTTATTTCGGGATTTTTGAATTGATTATTGGATTGTTATTGTTTGTTGTTATTGCTTGTTTATTTACTTTGACACCATCCCAGTTATCACACTGCAAGTTCCCTTTACTATGCTTTGATTTTGAATTGAATTGGAATCGGGTTGAAATGATAAATACCCAAAATTGAACTTTGACCTAGGATAGAGAATTAAATAAAAACCCGATTGGTCAATAATTTGATTTAAAAATAAACGAAGATTTTATTTGAATATATAATATGGTTTTGAAATGAAGTTGAAATTTGAATTTTAATGAAAAGAAAATTGCTAATATTTAATAATATGAAACAAAATATTATCAATGTAATTGATGAAAGAATGTTGTTTAATTTGAGAAATGATTGAATTTAAGTTTGAAATGGTTTAATAATTAAGTTTGAAATTATAATTAAGTTTGAAATTATTCAACTTTGAAATGATTTAATAATTAAGTTTGAAATTATAATTAAGTTTGAAATTATTAAACTTTGAAATTATTAAGTTTTGAATTATTTAATAATTAAATAAGATTGAATTATTTAATGATTAAATTGAATTGAAATTCTTTAATAAGAAAAATTGAACTTTTGAATAAGTGAATTTTACTTCGTAAATAATTGAAATTGAGTTTTCTTTATTAAGTAAGTTTTGGAAAATTATTTAAGTAAGTAAATAAGTGAAATGGAATTTCTTTAACAAGAAATGAAAATGTGATATTTTTGGAATTAATGTAAGACTTGTAATTGAAAGAATTGATTTGACGAATTTAGTTTAATTCAAAATTGTAAGTTTTGATTTAATGAAATTGAACTTAAGAATTGATTTAATGAATTGGAAATTTAATAGAAATTGTTTTGAATGATAAAGTAACTTAACGAATATTGAATGAAATCGATAAATGAGTTTAAATTGATTTGAATGTTAAATAAAATTTATTTAAATGATTTCGGAATGAAACTTATATTCGAACTTGAATCAATATTTGAATTGTGTTAAATAAAGATTGAAATTGAATTATAAGATTTTGAAATGGTAAATTGAAATTTTGAAACGTAAATTTTGGAAATTGGTTTTTGAAAGACAAATGAAATGTTGGTTTACGAATTGAAATTGAAATTGAATTTGATTTGGTTTTTTGAAATATATAAATGACCAATCGGTGTAATAATCACGAAAGTTATTAAAGAGACCGGGATCGGTAATGGATATACTCTCTATCTGAACCGAAACCACTTTAATAACTATACGCGGAGTGATGATCCAGAATGAAGTGGTTGGAATGATGTATGTGATGACTGAAGAAAGAGAACGATGATGGATAGCCTTGACACTTGTGTCAAATTGGAAATGACTAAAACAGGAGCTGTGCCGGGCCAATGGAGGATTAGCTACCTCAAGTGGACACACTTCTTCGAACTACTTATACTTGTTGTCGATTGGTGAACCCTTGATTTTGGGAGTGTTGTTTCACGGTGTTGCGGGCGCTGCGGCGTTGCGTTCTCACCAGTCCGGATCAGGCGAATGGTAGTATCACTACCTTGGTTATTGCCTCATGTGCCTTGTCATACTTGTATTCCATTTATGCGCGACCACTACGATTTTGATTTGTACCTTTAGTATATGGATTGCCCTCTGGTGACTTCCGGTTTTGGGGAAACTACGGTCTTGTATATGCTTTTGGGAATAAAAATGTGTTAAGGGTGGAATGGGCCATGACTTAACGCTATTTTGATATCTTTTTATATTACCGATAGACATTATCTACTTATCGTACACTACTACATAGTAGATAGTTTAACGGATCCTTAAAGGATGGTTATTCCAAACATCCTTTGAGTTACTTGTATTTCAATTGCTATTTCACTTGAGTTGGATTTATTAATATAAGAATGTTAATCCTGACTCGAGTGTCTTGTGTTTTTGCTTTATGCTCGGGTCAGACTGAGTGTACCAGTATTCGTGACTCACCTTTGAAGTTGGAGCTTTGCTTGAAGATCCAGCCATCTATTCTGCTTCCAGTATTCGATGATTCCAGTGATGTATTCTGATTTGTATCTGATGTATTGTATTACTCTTCCGTTGTATCTGGTTTAACTCTGATGTATTTTATATATTCAAATAGTAGCTTCATGAACTACTATCTCTTTTATTTCCGCTGCAAATTTATTACTCTGTGTCTGTGATCTGTGATTATTTTATTTACTGTATATGTTCAGTTTTGCCAAATTTAAATTAACAACGCGGTATTTTGAGCAATTCAACTCCGGCATGAGTGTCTACCTATACACTTATAATGGATGCGAATGGTCCAAAATTTCGGGTCGTTACAAATTGAAATTGAAACTGAAATTGATTTGGTTTTGAAATAAATAAACGACCAATCGGTGTAATAATTACGGAAGTTATTAAAGAGACCGGAATTCGGTTATGGATATACTCTCTATCTAAACCGAAAACCACTTTAATAACTATACGCGGAGTGATGATCCAGAATGAAGTGGTTGGATTGATGTACGTGATGACTGAAGAAAGAGAACGATAATGGATAGCCTTGACACTTGTGTCAAATTGGAAATGACTAAAACAGGAGCCGTGCCGGGCAATGGAGGATTAGCTACCTCAAGTGGACACACTTCTTCGAACTACTTATACTTGTTGTCGATTGGTGCACCCTTGATTTTGGGAGTGTTGTTTCACGGTGTTGCGGGCGCTGCGGCGTTGCGTTCTCACCAGTCCGGATCAGGCAAACGGTAGTATCACTACCTTGGGTATTGCCTCATGTGCCTTGTCATACTTGTATTCCATTTATACGCGACCACTACGATTTTGATTTGTACCTTTAGTATATGGATTGCCCTCTGGTGACTTCCGGTTTTGGGGAAACTACGGTCTTGTATATGCTTTTGGGAATAAAAATGTGTTAAAGGTGGAATGGGCCATGACTTAACACTATTTTGATATCTTTACATATTACTGATAGACATTATCTACTTATCGTACACTACTACATAGTAGATAGTTTAACGGATCCTTAAAGGATGGTTACTCCAAACATCTTTTGAGTTACTTGTATTTCAATTGCTATTTCACTTGAGTTGGATTTATAAATATAAGAATGTTAATCCAGACTCGAGTGTTTTGTGTTTTGCTTTACGCTCGGGTCAGACTGAGTGTACCAGTATTCGAGAGTCACCTTTAGAGTTGGAGCTTTGCTTGAAGATCCAGCCATCTATTCTGCTCTCAGTATTCGATGATTCCAGTGATGTATTCTGATTTGTATCTGATGTATCGTATTACTCTTCTGTTGTAAACTCTGATGTATCTTATACATTTATATAGTAGCTTCATGAACTACTTCTCTTTTATTTCCGCTGCACTTATTACTCTGTGTCTGTGATCTGTGATTATATTTATTTACTGTATATGTTCAGTTTTGCCAAATTTAAATTAACAACGCGGTATTTTGAGCAATTCAACTCCGGCATGAGTGTCTACCTATACACTTATAATGGATGCGAATGGTCCAAAATATCGGGTCGTTACACTATGGCTCACTTGCTTTTTTGAATTAAATAATTTTATCGAGGTTTTGTACATTACAAGTGGTGACCGTAAACCGTATAACATTTATATGTGATTGGAAATGGATAAAATACTCATATCCTTGTATTTATTTTAGAGTTCGAAACTCATTGAAGACAATACATAGTCTTGGGCAAGCAAACACATAAGTGACCAAGTTCCAAACATATTTAGTAGTTGTATAATTAGGCGCTTGCATGGTTCAACATGAAAAAATATATTGGTAAGTGTTAAACCAAAAAATGGCTCATCACTCAAAATGTTGTATTAGATAGTACTATTTGTAATGGATCCAATACTACCCATGAGCTTTTATATAGTTATGAAGTTGCTCAAAAGTTCGAGTCATACGTCCAAGGATAAATTAGGCAAGTCGCATAAATGTTCAATAGTCAATTGTTTAATAGGAAAAATATGCAATTAACCTATATCACCATCCTTTGTTCATATGCTATTGGGAATAGTAGTCATATGCAATGTAAAATTCAATTTAGACAAGGGTTTAAGTGGCCTTGTTCGATTTATGAATATGCAAGTCCAAGTCCAAACATAAGTCATATCCATGCCCACTCTCATAATAATAGTCAAAGACACATATATCGAAGGCATTATGCTATGCAACGTTTATTCTCCAAGCCCTTATATGCAAAAACCTACTATTGTATGATTGGCACTAAAAATCCCCAAATTAATTTATGATTTACAAATTTACAATTTGAGAAAAGAGAGAAGAATTAATAGCCCCTATCCAAGTGGCCGTTGGGGTCTATTTATAGTGGTAGCGGCATGCGGGATGATTGCAGCGTGTCCATCAGCTAAATACTCACTATCCCATTGTATTGTTAACACTCGACATCCTCTTCGCCTTTAGATACTCGACATCTTCTTTGCATTGCTAATACTCAACACCCTCTTCGGCTTTTGATACTCAACAACCTTCGTTGCTTGTAATAACTCAGAACATTTTACTAATTTCGAAGCGCATCATTCTTGTTGAAGCTTGATATCTTTTGCTACTTTACAACATCTAATGTTGTAAGGGCTCGATAATAGTAGATGCCTCTAAGACCTGTATTCCATAAAGACTCGATATACCCTCATTGTAACTAGGTGCTCGATATCTTTTAGTGATGTGGCACCCCTCTTTATTTTACATTATGGAGAACTTTATGTTATAGTGGCTCAGCATATCCGTTGCCTTTATAAATTCGATACCTCCATGTTATTAGGTGTTCGATACTTTGCTTTATTATTAATGTTCGACATCGTATTTTACTTGTGAATGTTTAACAATATTCACTGTTGTTGTGGTTTGATGCCCTTTAAAGGTTATCTTCACCTTCTGTTTTGGACGCTCGATGCACTCTATAGATGTTGAGGCTCAATATCTTCCTTGCTTTATGTGTCCGACATCCCCTTTTTGTTACATGTTTGGCAACGTTCCTTATTGTAGTGGCTCGACATTCCTTCTATCGCTGTAAGAGCTTGCTAACCTCATATTTCAAAAGTTCGTGATGTTCCATATTTTCAAGTTCAGCAACCTCATCATTTTATAAACTCGATATTACCAGTACATAACTCCAAAATTACTTTTATGCTTAATACCATTTTTTATGGCTATAAAGTCTCGACACCCTTCCCGACCTTGAGTTTGACATCCCTTGTGGCTTGATATTTTCCTATTAAATGTTTGCTATGTTACTGACTTGAAAGCTCACTATATAATCATAGATTTATTAACTCGACATGCACTTATGAGTTCAATATGCTTCCTTTAAATGCTCGATATTCATATTTATAGTAACATTGTCTTCCACTGTTTCCATATCCTCTTGTTTAATATCTTAACGTATTAGTCAAAAAATATATGGATAACAATTGGCCTCTCCTTGTATAAAAGAAGCTTTTTACACTTTAGTGTAAGACCAAGTATCTTCTTACCTTTCTAACTTTTTATGAGTTCTTCAATCTAGTTTCCTAAAAAACATGAAGCAAAGGATGATGATTTTCATTATTTTTTTAAAATTGAATTTTAGACAAACTCTTTTGTGTTTTGGTAAAGACATGGATTAATTATCTCCTTCTTTATGTAAACGAGCTTTCTGTATTTCGATTTAAAGCTAAATTTAATTAAGAAGACCATAAATTTGTTCGATAGAAGGCCATAAATTCAACTAGCAAGAAGACTAGAAATCCATTTAGTAAAAAACCCCATAGATTTATTTGATATAAGTCCATAAATTCAATTGTTAAGAAGACCATAAATCCATTTGATAAGAAATACCTAGATTTATTTGATAGAAGTCCAGAAATTCAATTGATAAGAAGACCAGAAACCCCTCTGGTATGAAATCCATAAATCCTTCTAGCAAGAAAACCATATAATCTTTTAATAAGGAGGCCAGAAATCCATATGGCAAGAAGATTGTGAATTCATTAGTTAAGAAGACCAGAAATCCATCTGGTATGAATACCATAATTTCACTTGAATAGAGGACCAGAAATACGTCTGGTAAGAAAATCAGAAATCCGTTTGATAGTAAGGCTAGAACTTCATCTAATAAGAAGATCGAAAATTCTTTTGAAAATAAGACCATGATTCCATCTGGTAAGAGGATTAAAAATTCGATTATTGATGGAGATTCCCGTTATTTGATAATTTCAGTTCCAATCTAGAAATCGAGGACTGAGAGCTAATTGAATATTTTCAAAGAATGGAGCCTTAAGCCCAAGTAATAAGTTAGAATTTCTCGAACAACCATATCTGAAATTAAAATCTTCGATTATGGATAATTGATAGTTTTCGATCCTTTCTTTAAAGGTTATTTTAACTTTGCATTGGTGTAGAACAAAATGTATTTTACTGTTCTGCCTTTAGAAGATTGATTTAACCCATCTTTTGGACAAATTTAAACTTACTTGATTAATTTGTTTTGCCCTTATCACTCTTCGGGTGATGATTTAGGCTTTGATTCTTTTCGCCCCTCATCACTCTTTGGGTGATGATTTAGGCTTTGATTGATCCCCTTATTACCTTTAAGTAATGCTTTTGGCTGGTCAGTATGCTTGGTTAGCCATCTTAGGCAAAACCAAAGCCTTACCCATCCTTAATCTAGAAGGAACTCCAGTTAAGCTTTATAGGCGGAACTGAAGGCTAGTTCGATTTTTTGGCCAAGCCATCTTCGGTGAGAACAAAGGCTTAATTCATCCTCCCTCTAGGAGGTGCACCGGCCAGGCCATGTAGGCAGGATCGAAGGCTTGTAGTGGTTTGGGCAGGCCCTTTAGACGGAAGCAAAGGCTAACTCTGACCTCCCTCTAGGAGGTTCTTTGACCATGCCCTTGTGGCGGGATCAAAGGCTTTTCCTATGCCCCTTATTACCTTATAGGTTACGATTTAAGCTTTGATTTCTTATAGTTCCTTTTTTCCGCTTGATTATCGACTCCGTAGATATACTTGTCTTAATTCTTTATTCATCCATTATTGGAAAGTGTGGTCTTAAATGTTCGGCATTTCCTGTTCTTGCTATTACATTGCCATGAGGTTGACATAGCCGATAGGTCCCTAGCGAGGTTACTTTGTACATAATGAGGGGTCCTTCCCAGTTTGGTCCAAGATTCCCATTCGTTGGATTTTTGGTATTTTCCATTACCTTCCGGAGTACCAAGTCTACTTCTTGGAATGATCTTTCCTTAATCTTGAAATTATAGTACTTTGATATCCTTTGCTGATATTCGGTCGTCCATATGGCCGCTACATCCCTTAATTCATTTATCAAGTCTATGGACTCTTTTCTCAGCTCTTGATTAGGGTTAAAAGCATATGCAATTCTCCAATGAGATGGTATTTCAACTTCGATTGGAAGCATTTCCTTGCCTACATATGTCAAAGAAAATGGAGTATGCTCCGTTGTAGCTTTAGCAGAGGTTCGATATTCCCAAAACCCAAGTGGTAACTCCTCTACCCAATTTCCTTTTGCTTTATCCAGCCGCTTCTTAAGGATGGTCTTAATAGTTTTATTGGCAGCTTTAACGGCTTCATTAACCTTAGAATGAGCTATATAAGAAAAACTTTTGATTATCCCATTCTTGTTGAAGAATCCAGTAAACTCCTTACTTTCCAATTGAGTTCCATTATCATATATTATCTTTTGCAGTATTCCAAACCCAGTGACTATGGTTTTAATCACAAACTTTGGCACTTTCCTAATGTTATATTTGGTAATGGCTCTGCTTCTACCCATATGGTAATGTAATCAATGGGCACTACCACATACTTATCTCCACCTTTGGATATAGACAACAGACCTATAAGTCGATTCCCCATACATCAAAGGGCTATGGGCTTGAGGTTGGGGTTAATTTTCTTGGTGGCATATGTGTAATTGTTGAGAATATTTGACATTTATCACATCTCTTTACATAATTCATCCATCATTGGTTATATGGGGCAGATAAAAACCTTATCTCATGACCTTTTTGGCTAATTTTATGCCATTTAAATGATCCCTACAAAATCCTTCATGGGCTTCTTTGAACTATTTTGTGGCATTTTCTGAACTGACACATCTCAAGTATGGGAGCGAGTATCCTTTTTTGTAAAGTGTCCCCTCCGTCATAACAAAAGTTGGAGCTTGGTGTTTTATCCTTCTAGCTTCCCTTTATCCTCTGATAGTTTTGCTTCTATCGAGTACTTAACAATAGGCTTTATCCAGTTATTCTCATATTGGTTGCTCATTTCCATATGAATGGTTCCTTCTTGGACAGCATCATCTCCACCTTCCATCTCTTTTTCTATGTGTGTGAGAGCTTGTGATTTAGTTAATACCATTTCCTCATTTTTTGGCATGGGGCTTTTCCTTCAATACTAGGACTTTGTTGGAAGCCTACTAGCATAAGTCGGGTCTCTAGTGCTCCTCATGAACTGGATAGTTTGGCCAAAGAATCGACTTGGGAATTTTTCCTTCTAAGTACTTGGCGTATTGAAAAATCTTCAAACTGAGTTAACATCTTTAATACCTTTCTGACATAAATGATCTATTTGGCGTCTTTCGTCTAATATGTTTGATTCAGCTGATTAACCATCAATTGGGAATCACTAAAAATTTCGATCCTTAAGATCTTCAACTAAATGGCTAAGGTAGGTCCTGCCACCATTGATCCATACTCAGCTACATTATTGGTAGTGGGGAAACCTAACTTCATTGCATAATGCAATCGGTGTCCATCAACCTAACCTGTGATATCCCCTTGTTCATTCGAGGCCCTTTAATAAATAACTGCCATCAAGGCTTGAAATCCTTCTCCTTTTCTTATTATTCTTTAATGAACCCTATGCGTTCGTTAACAAAATCATCCAGGGTATACCCTTTAATTGCCACTTAGAGTTGGAACTCAATATCATGTTGGCTAAGTTCTATCCCCCATTTTACTAGTCTTACCGATGCCCCAGTTTTACTAAAAACTTGTTTAAGTGGAAATTTGTCAATACCTTGATTGGGTGTGCTTAAAAGTAGGCTCTTAGCTTTCATGTAGTGAGAATTAAATAGTATGCCAACTTCTCTATAACCGGATATCTAACCTCTACATCTTTAAGCCTTATACTAGTATAATATATCGAAAGTTATGTTTTGTTCTCCTCTCTTACTACATGTTCGGAGACCACCATGCAGAGATATAAATTTTCCCCTACTATAGGTTAGATAGGATCAGAGGTTTTTCAAGATGATCCTTCAATTCTTTGAAAGCTCTTTGGCAATCCTTTCCCCATTCAAAGATTTTCTTTGTCCTAATGATATTAAAGAAAGGGATGCACTTATCGGTGGCTTTAGATATAAATCTGTTCAGAACTGTCACTCTTCCATTTAGGCTCGTCACATCTTTACTTGTTTTTGGCCCTGCCATGTCCTTAATTGCCTGGATTTGGTCAGTATTAGCCTCAATTCATCAAGCACTAATAATGTATCCTAGAAATTTCCCAAGTTGTATTCCAAAAGAACATTTCTAAGGGTTGATCTTCATTTTGTACTTTCTTAACACTCCAAACATTTCTTCAAGATCACTTAAACAATCATTTTTCTCCTGGGACTTGACTAGCATATCATCCACATATACTTCCATATTTCTTCCAATTTGTTCTCTAAACATTTTGTTTACGCCTTTAGTAGGTAGCCCCTGCATTCTTTAGCCCAAAAGGCATGACCTTGCAGTAGTAAGTACTCCAATCTATTATAAAACTTGTATGCTATTCATCTAGTTGAACATGGGAATTTCATTATAATCCGAGTATGCGTCCATAAAAGATAATAGCTTATGTTTGCTTGTGGCATCAACCATTCGATCTATTCGGGGTAAAGGAAAACAATCCTCAAGATATGCTTTGTTTAGATTGGTATGATCGACACATGTTCTCCATTTTCCATTATACTTTTTAATGGGATTGGCTAACCATTTGGTGTAAAACACTTCCTTGATAAACCCATTCTCAAGTAATCTTTTGATTTCTTCTTTTATTGCATTAGAGTGAACTTTATCAAATTGCCTTTTCTTTTGCCGAACGGGGACAATATTTAGATCTATATTTATAGCATGGCTCATGACCACAGGGTCTATCACGACCATGTCTAAGTGGTTCATGTAAACTCATCCTAGCTTGATTGGACAAATTGGATAAGTACTCCTCTGAGTTTGTCGCCCAACTCTTTTCCGATCCTTACTTCTTTTGTTGGATCAAGTGAATCAAAGTTTACCTCTTCTAGGTCTTCGACGGACTTTATTCATTCTTGCTCATTTGTACAATCAAATTTGGTAAAGATCAATTTGCTATCTATTTTGCTATCTACTTGGTTTACCTCATTTTGTTCCTGTCCTTTCAGAAAAGTTGAATCTTCTTAGTACATTCTCGGGCTTTTCAGCTATTCTTTCTTCTTATTAGCCTTGGATAGTCGGGTTAAAGGACTATCATCCAAGGGCTTATCAATTTCAGTTTTACTTAATTCACTTCTCTTCGAATCATAATAAGAAACACCATCTCTCCTGAATTGCTTAAATGTAGCGAAGTATAGTTCTCGGGAGCTAAATTGCTCCACCCCTTTTGTCCCCCAACCACTCTTGGTTAGAAACATTACCATTAGATATTTCGGTGATACAAATGCATCCACTTCATCTAGGGCCAACCTCCCAAAGTACGCATTGTAATAGGAAGGTTAGTCCATTATTAAGAATAGGGTCTCAAAAGTCCTAGAAATGTGGTGGAATTCCCATCTGCACCAAGAGTTTGATCTGTCCTATTGGAGTAGACCCTTTATTATTAATCCAAAGATTGCTCAAAGCTTGGCTCCAACTTCTTCTCTGGAATACTCATTTGATCTAAAGCGTGTTTGAAGTTGAAGTTTACTAGACTTCCAGTATCCACTAAGATCCTTGTTACCATAAAAAGCCCAATTTGTGAAGTTACCATCAGTATATCATTATGCCAGTGATAGACTTCCCTCAAGTCCTGTGGGGTTATTATTAAGTTAGAAATTTGAAGTTGATATTTATGATTTTGAATGGTGGTTCCTTCTAAATAAAAATAATTCCATCTCTTGCCTACCTCATGTGTCTGCTCTTGGCTTTTTTGCAGCTTCCAACAAGATGGAGACCTTCGTGGATGACATCTATGCAATTAAATGGAGGAATGAAGTCTAATTGAGAATCATTATGTATGAAATTTGCCATATTGCTTAGGGGCCACTGATTGTTGCCTTTAGGATGGGAGGGTTTTTGATTCTCCTTGACTAATTCCTTCAAAATTCCTGCTCGGAATTCGTCAGTTGTACCACTGGCACGTGTGTACTATCGTCTTCTCATTCCCGCTTGGAATGAGTAACATCGGTGCGCTCGTTGACCTCTTGGTCAAACTCACTAACTTGTGTTTGCACCTCATGTCTTAAATAAAAGTCTGCTCCTCTCCCATAAAATAAGTTAAGGATGATGCTACCTTTGGTCTATTCAAATTTTGGACTATCGTAACCGCAGGATCTACAACGATGTCTTACTCTAAAACAATGTGACTCAAGCATCTCACCCCCCTCCTTCAGAAGTGATACTCCAAAATCACATCATCAATCGATACTTACTGCCCCCAGAGTCACAAAACAAAGATACAAGGCTTTCCATCATGCTGTACATCGCCGTGCCCCATGATAAGAACGTGCCAACACCTCCAACACGATCTATAAAATCCTGAAACTATCTACCTAGGAACCTACCCCATACACCATCAAGTCATAATCCAAAGTACCAACTCTCATCTCAAAGCGTCACATCATCGCCTCACCATCTATGTAACAACTATGTTTCCGAAGTCGTAATATTTCAGAAATTTAATTAAGATAAAAAAATGTTAGTATTCAATTTTTGATAACTATTATCCTGAAATTCACCTTTTAACTTAATTGGAGTCTATTTAATAATAGATTTAGTTTTAACAAATTGAATTAATTAATAAATTCATTTGTGTTAATATATTAAATAATTAAACAGAGTGAAGCATTATTGAATTAATTGGAATTGTGTGGTTATCGAAACATCTTGTGTGCAATGAAATATAGATAAATTAAATTAAATTAAATTTTTTCACAAAAGAATGAAGGGGATATTTTAAAGAAAAGAATTTTTTTATTCAATTAAGGCCAACCCATTCTCCATCATCAAGCGCATACCTTATTTCCCAACCCTTATCTATTGTTTATCCTTAATCTCCAAATATGTTCACTTATATTCGGTGACGGCGACAGACGTGAGGGGTTTGCGTGTTGGTGGAGGAGGCCACGACCTCTATTATCGAGCGACGTTCATGATGGCATCTGGTAAGGTTCGAGCATGAAGAAGGCTGGAGTTGGAGGCTGCAACATGGATCTCAGGTGCAAGGTCGGTGGGGGTGGCGATGACGATTGAAGCTAGGAAGCAACTCGGTTATGTTTTGGAGCATGGTCGCGATAGAGAAGAGTTTGCATAGAGGATGTTGACGTGATGATCGGGCTGCTAGCTATCAGCAATGTGGAGCCAGGCCTGCCTGTGCGTGAGTAAGGGTTTGGCGATTGAAGCTAGAATCGGTGGCGTGAGCTTGTCAGAAGCGGGTGAGGGCTAGCATAATGGATGCAGTCTCAATGTTGGTCGCTGGCAGTGGGGTAAGCAAATAAATGGTTAAGGTGAGTTACTCTATTAACTTGCACACCTATATCTATAAAATTATATCATATTTGCATGTCTTGTTTAGGTTATGAATTACATAAACTATTGGTTGTGAATTATTGAAAAGCTTGAAGTAAAAATTGTTTGCTATGGTTTCCACTAATTTGATGGACGGATTTGTTGAATTATGTGTAAGGATAGAATTTGATTCGATCGTTAATTATTAAAAGTTACAAGTAATAAAAAATTCATTGATCATATAATGCTTTAGTGGATGGATGATAGTGCATTCCTTGTTGTATGATCAGAGTTGTCAAAAAGCAACTCGGATCGCTAAATAATTCCATATTATGGAATTATATTTTTAGAGCAATGTTGGCTCTATATATTGAATTTTTGATGGATTTATAATTTGAAATGTTTGAATGTTTTAAAATGATTCTAAAAATGAGATTTTGAAGTTTATAAATAATTATATAAAGTAAAATATACATACAACTATTATGTATATAAAGAGTTTTGTTTTAAAAATAATTGAGAATAAAGTTTTTAGATTGATAATATTTTATGAAATATATATATAAATTTTTAAAAAAATAACTATACATATTTATATAGATTTTTAAATAAGGAAATTCTATTTTTAAGTAAAAATATTTTCTTTACTCTTGATTTTAAATACAAGTTTATGGATTAACAAAGGTGAGAAGTTTGAAAGTGAATTATAGATAAAATATTTTAGAAATCATTTTCTACATGATAAAATTATATTAATTGCTTTTAACTATAAACTATTATTGGCCTTTATTGTATTTAACTTTTGGCTATTTTTTATGCAAGATTGAACTGGATTTCTATTGAATTTCATGGTTTTCTATGGAACAAAGAATTTTAATAAACAATTGAATTGTCGGGTGGTATGAGACACTTTAAACAATTCTTTCGCTTATTATTATAATTTATTAAACAGAGTTCGAGTGAAAATTACTAATTTTAGTAAATACTTGAATTTACTTTCTGGAATAGGATAGTTAGCTAAATTCTTGTAATTACTGGAGTGACAGTAATTAACACTTAGAGTTGTATTATCTTAGGGTGTTCGGATTTCAGACCGATAGATCCCCAAGAGAAGATAACTCATTTTTCATTGATCTGAGAATCGATATACTTTTAGATTTGGGTAGGTAGATCTCTTTGGGAAGATCTGTTATGGTGTAAATACGGTTGTCTCTTTCAGAAGGAAATTTTTTACAGGCATCATAGTCTATAGATACTAAAACCTATCAGTTTATTTTGTTTTATACAGTTAGACTATGTTTACCTCTTTCGTTAGGTAAATTTGCATAGGACGGATTAGGTACACGGCTGCTCTTTTCTTTGAGCGGTGTTCCTAATCTGCAGTCTCTTTCAGTAGGCTTCCTTTCTATATAGCGGGTCAATTTCAGTAGATTGAGTGTCACTGTATTAAACTGATAGATGACTGTCATTATTATTTCATTCTTGATGATTATTTCTTCAGATATTTTTAGTATGGATATTCTATGTCCTTTATGGCTCTAAGGAATTTTGAATCAATTATCACCATATTTTGAGATGATAGTCTATTGAGACTTGATATGTATTTATGAAATGGGGATTTGTTAGATATTCCTTATCTGAGTATTTGTTTTGGGCATATTTTATTTATGACTTATTTGGTTATTATTAAGTCATAATTGTGATATATGTATCTATTGATTTGATATGCCTTTTATGGATTTTTGAGTTTTAGGCATATTTTGAGATAACTTATTTTAGAGTCAAGTCATTTACGGATTTATAAAGGAATGAATTTAATTAATATGCCTTATTCTGATTGTTTGTTCGGCATATTTTATATGGCTTATTATTTTAAGTCATAAAGCTATAACATTAACATCTCACCTTTTTATTTTGTTATAGTCTGACCCATTTATTATTTTAATACACGGGTCAGGCCGAGACTTTACAGGTACAGGGACTCATTGACTCTTGAATTTTGGGTTTGCTTTGAAGTAGACTATTTTGATAGTTTCGATTTACTTCATCATTATGTATATTGACATTTAGTTGCTATGGCATGTATATTAATCAGTAGTGACTTTGTACCTGATATAGTGTATGAGATACGATGTATATTAGAGTGAGTCTAGTATTGACATTTTGTAGACTCACATCTTGTTATGAAATAAGTTGTATATTAGTCCACTGCAGTCTGTGACTCTGATTCTGATTTATCTATATTGTATACTATTCTAAATATTTTTAATCGATGTGATTTTACTTTGTAATAATACTGCACATGTCAAATTTTCATTTTAGATCCTCAAAAAGGTAAATTAGACGTGTCAGTGTTAGTATAAAGATATATTCACATTCGATCGCCCTTAACCAGCAGTATTCTCCGGATTAGCAGACGAACATTACTTGTAATGTTCTTTGTTAAACTGGGCATAGCGGTGGGGCCGTTACAATTTAAATCGCTCGCCGTAGAATGACAACATCAAGATATTAAGTCGGTCGCACTAACAAACCTTCAAATCCTACACCACGAAATCTCCTCAGCGTCCAAGCCAAAGATCGGCCAAATCGCCAATCAACAATAGTGATGGACATTGACCACTCCACGGTGGACATTGACCACTCTACGATGGTTAATACCAACCACCTTGGTAGTGTACTTAACTAAGACGGATAAGTAAAAACCACATAGAAACGTCCGACATCCATCATGAAGTCCAAAACCTTGTCTTCAACCTTCAGATCTGTTGGCATGTAACCCTCCTCTTTAACTTATCTCGTATATTGGATTTTCATGTGTAAGATACCTAACGCACAAGATATTCCCTAATACTCGATCATCGCTAAATCGGCGTTTTCAACCAGAAACAACCAACCAAGCAACCATGCAACCAAAAACGTACATACATCCAAAATAGCATACATACAACATGTATAATACATCCATATCAATCATTGGAGAAGTCATATCAAAAATAGCCTAAATCTAATAATTCCCTAAAATGGTACGTCGATGGAATAATATGATATTCGATATAAATCATTTTAAAATACTTTAATTTTCTTTTGTAAAAATCTAGTAGGTGTATAAGTATAAGGAAATCACAGTTTAAAACCAAACATCTGTAACAATCCGCAAAATTTGAAAATATTTTGAATGAAAATTTATTTGAAACTTTGAATTTAACTAATTTAAATTTGAGAAACTTGGAAAGTTTAAAGGATAATTTTGAGTTTTGATGTGAAATGTTTTTCCAAATTTAATAAAATAAAGATTTATCTTCAAATGCAAATTTTGGTCAACTTTGGTCAAAGTTTGACTTTCTGTGAAATTTTTTAAAATTTGAATTTTTTACTTTTTTTTATGAAGAAGAATTTAATTTTCCATTTTCCCAGTTTTCATTTTGTTAAATTTTGATGTTTACTTCTCAAATTTTGCAACTTTTGACGTATTACACGCAGTTATTTTCCCTACAACTTCTATTTTATTTTTATTGTGATTTGTTTGGGCTTAGACCATTTGGGCTAGAAAACCTTTAGTTAGATGAGTAGCCTATAGATAATCTCCTAGGTTTTTGGCTAGCCTCTACATCCATTCATTTGTGTGGAAGTCTTCTTCTCCTTCATCTTCCTTCTCCAAAACCCTATACTTCTTCCCCTCTTCCTCTCCAATTTTCCTCCTCCTCCTCTCCACAAATTTTGGCCACACCTATCTCCACCTTCCCCAATCACCAAACTCCAACCAAACCCCCTTTCTCCTCCTCGTTTTCCCTTCTTCTTCTTCTTCACAATTTTCGGCCTCTACCCCTTCTCCTCCAACCAAAAACACCATGGCCGAACCTCCACAAACCCTTCCCCTTGCCTTGCCTTGGCCGTGACCATCTCCACCATCACAAAAACCCCTAGGCCGAGCCTCCATCACCAAAGCATACCCCAAGGCCGAACACACCAAACCTAAACCCTAGCCTAACCCTAAACCTAGCTATGGCCGAACCCATCTTGTGATAACCCTGATTTTTGTGAAGCAATGATTTAAATTAGTTTATGTTTGTTTTAAAATTACATTGAAAAATATATAGGAATAGAAACTGTTTTGCAAGTGTATGGTTTAAATATAAATGTGTACACAAGATGGTGCACACACATGCACACATTTTTCTGTGTGATAAAATAGGCAACAGTTAATATATATGTTAGGATAAATAAATTACAAATACATATGTAGGCAGATATGATCAGGTCTTTAAAAAGTTTGGCTTAAAGAAAATAAATATATATAGGCAGAAATAGTAAATACATGCAGAAAGTATAAGATATTTAAAATTATTTAAAGAAGGAAAAATAAAAAGACTTAGGCAAAAATAAGTATACATATGTTATACATGTACACATGCAAGCATTGCAGGTAAAAAAAAGAAGAGAGAAAAACAAAGCTTGCATGGAAATGGTATGAACCCTTAAATAAACACTTTATCCATTTCCTGCAATTCTCTTTGCTTAGGAAAATTAAAGTCATGCATATAACATGACCCAGGGTAAGATTGAAAGAATAAGGTTTATTTTCTAGAAAAATATAACAAGGACCACATACCCTTTTCTTTTATGAATCAAGTGTAAGGCAGATCCTATTATGGGGTAAAACTGACATTGGGTAATTCCATAAAACCCTAGTAACAATCAGGGTTTATATAAGGAGGCTTAGTGTAGTGAGATCATACACATTTGCTCTTCATAACCTAAAGGAAAAATAAAAACATAAGCCAGAGAAAATAAGGAGCACCAACCATTAGAGTTAGAGGAAGGCAGACGATCAAAAGAAAAGAAAGGCTTAGAAAAAAAAGAAAAGGAATTAAGGTGAGTAACCTCACTGAAAACTTTGGCATTAAGTCCTGAATATTGAGGCAGCCTATTTGAATTAATAATTCACTTTTGCAAGTTATGTTTATTTTATGATTTGATGACTTTGGTTTGTTGATGATCTGTTCAAGTGTAAAACCCTTCATAGTGATTTACCCAAAAATAAGAGTCATGGATTTCATGTTTAAAATGTTTATCTGTGCTGTGAATTAACCTTGGGATGGAGTGATTTCTTTTTATGGGTTTTCTTCATAAAGTTATTTATTAAATCTTAGGGTTCATGTTGTAGATATATGGTCTGAAAATGAAAGGAAATATGGGGCTGCAACATTGTGTTGTTGCTTATGTCTCATGTTAACTAAAACAAAGGAAAATGTAGAAGTGCAATGTTATACATGTGCTGAGCTTCTATGTTTTATAAACTACCCCAAACAATGTATATACTTATGGTTTAGCCAGGTCTTCAAGATTAATAAGGATCTGATTGAACCAGAGGTAAGAGGAGATAACTAGTAAACTATTTATGACCATATGTTTATAACTTGATCCATCGAAACCCATAGGCAAAATAATATGCTAAGAAATCACATCTGTTTTCATAATTAAATGCTTGCTTCTAAGAGCATGACTTACCAATCTCTGGATGAATACATATTGGTTGATTTGTTTATTTTTCTCTGATTGAAAATTGAGATGCAGAGGGGATTAGCACAATTATGAAAAAGGAAATAACACTTAGTAATTTAACTAAGGTCTTTGGATCTTAGGGCTACAAAATATAGCTTGGCTAGGTGAACATTGCAAGCTCACACATGGTATGTTTATACCCAGGGGCCTGAGTCTGCTGGGTTAACAGAGAAATGTCCCAGGCAGTGTGTGGTTTAACAAGAGAAAGTAGCTAAAGACCATATGACACTTGATAGTGAACAATAGAAATAGGTTCAGGTGAGGCTTGGGTGAAGTCCCTGATGGCCAGTAAATTTGTAAAAGAGGGCTTGATGACTGAATTGATGATTGCATTGGTTGGTTTATGATGTTTTATTGGTGAATCTTATGATTGTTTTCTCTGAACTAAACCACTTGGATCATACATAATTTGTGTTGCACTGGTATAAATGCACATGCCTCACAAAAACACGCACAAAGATGATACTGAGTTTCTTAATTCATTCAAAGTATTTGAATATAAATAAAAGTCATATAAAATCATGTTTTCAGGTAGATTACTCATACCAGACATTAGACTGGCCCTTTTGTGTTTATGCACCATTGGGTGTCTCATATTTGTATGAGGGAGTTCATGGTGATTATGCAAGAAAATAGGAATTTCATTAATCAAGCTTTGGATGAGTTAACTGCATAGGGAATTGGATGCAATATTTACAGATTTGCTGAAGTTAAAAATAGATGTTTATGCCAAATTTATGTTAAGCTATGTTGTTTAAGTTGCTTAGAAAAACCAATGTATGGTTATTTTCTGTTTTGTAAGTATTGGACTTAAATGGGTGTCTCAGCTGAAACTTATGGGTTTAATTTTGAAAACGTTTCACTAAGTAACGAAGTTTTCTTAAGCTTTCTGATTAATTAATTTATGATGATAGGAAACCTGAGATTGTAAGAATTCATAAACTAAATGAAAAACTAGGTATTTGGCATGAGAAATTCATGTTTACAGATGATAGAAAATCTGGCAAATAAAGGCTTTGAGTCACTTTAGAAAGAAAATAGAATAACATGTATTTTGGCCAAGAATAGAAGCAAGTTGAATAAGGCTAGTCTGACCATTTACTGAGTCTAGGTTCAACCAACACCAAAAATCTTTAAACTCAATTTTCAGGGAAGTTTAATAACCCAAACAGGGGGTAGACTCAATTATTTTAGACTAACAATTTTCTTATAAATTAGACACAAGCAAGAGCATAGGCACACATGCATAGGCACATGCACACACACATGCACAAGCAAAAGCCCAATTCATACAGTAATAAAATTATGGAAATTCATGTAAAATGATAAGTCTTGAGACATAAATCCAATAGTTATGCAATAACCCAAGTGTACTTTGAAAATCTGTTTTTAGATACAATATTGCTATGTAGAGAGTATTTCCTTTAAGTAATACCCAAACAGATTTCTACTTCCAAATTTCTGTACTCTGATTCAAGTAGAAAATGACTTATATATCTTCACATATGTAAGTTTAAGATGAAATTAGTAAACCAATATTTTTATATTGACAAAAGGTCCTGGATAGAAGAAAATTGGAATGTAATATTTTCTTGATTAAATGGCCACTGTGTATAAAAATAAAAAATTTAAGTGGGTCATTTCATTTGGTATCAGAGCTATGTTGTTAAATAACATAGAAAATTTTTGTATGAACTTGTTTGCATTGGATGTATGGAGGTGTTGACTGCTTTGGATGCTTTGTTTTGTTAGTGCTTACACTATTAATATCTATTATGAAAGAATAGTGATAGATTAAAATGAATTAATCTATAGAGTATTAGGCAAAACAGACTAACCTAAGTGTTATATCCATAGAACTATGGTAGGACCCATACATCAGAATGTAAGAACAAGTGAACCACCCCTGGTGAATGTGCAAGAATTCATGAGAGCTATAAGGGATGGAGTAGGCAATAGGCAGGAAAATCCACATGAGGAGCTTTCCAAACTACTCAAGACTTTTACCAATCTTGAAGGCAAAACTTTTGATGGCACAGAAGGAGTTATGGGAGTTCAAAATTGGCTCAGAATTTTGGAAAGAATCTTTGCAGACATGCAAGTTGAAGACAAGAGGAAGAGGCAAATTGCATCCAGGCAATTGAGAGGAGTAGCTTTGGATTGGTGGGAGGTTATCATAGCTGGAAGACCTGAAGGAGAAGTGACATGGGATCAATTTAAAGCAATGTTGGAAGGTAGGTTTGTCCCTGCATCAGCTAAGGAGTCTTTGATGAAGGAATTCATCAAATTAAGGCAAGGGACTATGAATGTCACTGAGTACACTCAGAAGTTTGAATCATTGGCAAAGTACGGTGCAGTACTCATCACTACTGAGGAGTCTAAGAATGGCAGATATATTCAAGGGCTGAACCCTAGCCTTAGTAGAGCCATGCTACCATGCAAGGACAGGACTTTTGATCAAGTTTTGGATTTGACTCTGAGCATTGAACAACATGATAAAGCTAGAGAGAATTTCAGGGCATTCAAGAATAACCAAAACAAGAAGGGAAAGGGTAAATTTCACCCTTATGATAAGAAGAAAACAGACATAGCTTCCACCAAGAAACCAGAAGAAGCCAGTGCTGCTGAAACTAAGAAGAAGATTACTTGTTATAACTGTGGCCAAGAGGGGCATATGAAGAATAGATGCACAAATGTTAGGCCTGCATCCTTCAAATGTCACCATTGTGGGAAGGAAGGTCACATAAAGAGGAATTGTCCAGATTTTAAGCAAGGAAAATTAGGGGCTTTGGAAGGAAAAGGCAAGGCAGCTGAGGGATCAAGTGTTGAAAAGCATGGTCAAGTTGAAGGTACTTTGCTTATTCACTAAATACCTTTTGTAGTAGTGTATGATACTGGGGCTACACACTCATTGATCTCCCATGATATTGCACAACAATTAAAATTGAATTGTATGATTGTTGATAAGCCACTGTTAATTAGAAGCCCTATAGGTAGTTCATGTGTTATGGGTATGATATGTATGCAACTAGGGTTAAATATAGGAGGACATGTGTTTGAGTCAGACCTATATGTGTTGCAATATCCGGGCTTAGGGATTATTCTAGGAGTTGATTGGTTGAGTAGATATAAGGCTATTATAAATATGGAGACATCCACCATATCATTGAAAATTTCTGATGGACAATGAATAGTTGTTCTTTGTGAGGCAAACAAGAATAGAAGTATAGCCAACCTTTTTGCATTGTCTAGTGAAAAACCCATGCCTGCATTAGAAGAAATCCCCATAGTAAATCAATATGTTGATGTATTTGGTGAAGTGAGAGGAGTTCCAAACCACAGACCAGTTGAGTTTTCATTCAAGATAATTCCAGGAGCTAGCCCAGTGGTTAAAAGACCAACCATAATGGGGCCTAAGGAGTTGATGGAACTGAAAAGGCAATTGGTTGAACTAGAAGAAAAAAGTTTTATTAGACCTAGTAGCTCATCATGGGGAGCACCAGTAGTCTTTGTTAAGAAACAAGATGGATCCCTTAGGTTATGTATTGACTATAGGGAATTAAATAAAGTCACGGTTAAAAATAAATATCCCTTACCAAGAATTGATGATCTCTTTGATCAATTGAGTGGTGCAAAAATATTTTCTAGGCTTGATTTAGCTTCAGGCTTTTATCATGTGAAAGTAGAAGAGGAAAGCATTAAGTATACAGCCTTTAACATAAGATATGGACTTTATGAATTTTTAGTAATGCCATTTGGCTTGATAAATGCTCCTTCCTATTTTGTTGATTTGATGAATAGAATTTTTAGAGAATATTTGGATAAGTTTGTATTGATATTTATTGATGACATACTAATTTATTCTAAGTCAATCAGAGAGCATGAAAATCATTTGCATATGGTATTTGAGAAATTGAGACAGGAAGACTTGAAAGCAAAGTTTTCAAAATGCACTTTTTGGCAAAATGAAGTGAATTTTCTAGGCCACATTATATCAGAAAAAGGAATATCTGTAGATCCCAATAAGGTCATTGCAGTGCAAGCTTGGAAAAGACCTACCAATGTCACCGAGGTCAGATCATTCATGGGAATGGCTGGTTACTATAGAAGGTTTATAAAAGATTTTGCTAAAATTTCAATCCCATTAACCAGATTGACTAGGAAAAATCAACTGTTTACTTGGACTGAGGAGTGTGAGAAAGCCTTTGGGAAATTAAAGGAAGCACTAGTACAAGCTCCAATCCTTAAAGTGCCTGAAGGAAATGAAAACTTGGTGGTGTATACTGATGCAAGTGGACAAGGGCTTGGGGCAGTATTGATGCAACAACATCAAGTGATAGCCTATGCTTCTAGGAAATTGAAACCAAGTGAGGTAAGATATGCTACTCATGACCTTGAATTAGCTGCTATAGTGTATGCTCTTAAGTTATGGAGACACTACTTGTTAAGGACAAGGTTTGAAGTTTACACAGGCCACAAGTCACTTAAATATTTATTTTCACAAAAAAAATTGAATATGAGGTAGCCAAGGTGGATTGAACTCCTAGCCTCATATGACTTTGAAATATTATATACCCCTGGTAAGGCTAATAAAGTAGTAGATGCCCTAAGTAGACAACATGCTAAAGTAGCTAGATTAATGATAGAAGAGTTTAACACTTTATCATTATTAACTGATTTAGAGATAGAAAGTAATAATGTAGAAAACATGAGCCTATGCAGTGAGCATGTAGAAATGGGGAAGTTAAGCTTTATCACTCTGGAATCAGAATTGAAAAACAAAATTGTAAAGTTACAAGACCAAGATCCATTTTTGTTTGAAAAGAAAACTCCGATGTTAAATGGTGAAATAGTGGAAGGTTTTCAGTTGAATGATCAAGGCCATTTGAAGAAAGGAAAAAGAATATGTGTTCCAGCAATTGATGAGTTGAAGCAAGAAATCTTGGATGCTTACCACAAAAGCAAATACACTATACACCCAGGAAGCACAAGAATGTATCACAACCTCAAGAGGGATTATTGGTGGAGTGGTATGAAGAGTGCAGTGGCAACCTATGTATCTAAATGTATGGTTTGCCAACAGGTGAAGGCTGAGTATCAAAAACCCTCAGGGATGCTTCAACCTTTGAAAATACCACAGTGGAAATGGGAAGACATATCAATGGATTTCATTGATGGTTTGCCTAGAACTAGGAGGGGAAATGATAGTATTTGGATAGTGATTGATAGGTTAACCAAGTCAGCCCACTTTATACTAGTAAAATCAGAAAGAAATGCGAGTACACTAGCCCAGTTGTTTATTAAGGAAGTAGTCAGACTGCATGGTATACCAAAGACTATAGTAAGTGATAGAGATACCATCTTCACTTAAAAATTTTGGCAGAGTTTTCACAAGGCAACGGGGACTGATTTATGCTTAAGCACAGCATACCATCCTCAATCTGATGGCCAAACAGAAATTGTGAACAAATTGCTTGAAGACATGTTAAGAGCTTGTGTATTGGATTGGGGAGGAAGTTGGGAGGATCATATCTTTTTAGCCAAATTTGCATACAACAATAGCCATCATAGTAGCATAGGCATGGCACCCTTTGAAGCTCTCTATGGGAGACCATGTTTATCACCCTCAAGTTGGCTTGAATCTGGGGAAAAAGTGGTCTTAGGACCAGAAAATGTGAAGGAAACTTCAGACAAAATAGCTTTGATTAGAAAAAGAATTGCTTATGCCCAAGATAGGCAAAAGAAATATGCAGATCAAAGAAGGAAGGCAGTACAATATGATGTTGGAGATTATGTATTTATCAAAATATCACCCATGAAAAAGGTTCTAAGGTTTGGGAAACAAAGAAAGTTAATTCCTAGATATATAGGGCCATATAAAATTTTAGAAAGAATAGGAACTGTAGCCTATAAGCTAGAGTTACCAGAAGAAATGAGGGCAATGCATGATGTTTTTCATGTATCTCAACTAAGAAGATGGGTTCATGATAAGGAGGCAATCCTAGAATCCCCTAAGGATGTGCAGATTGACCCCAGGATGATCTATGAAAAGGAGCCAGTAGGCATAGTTGCTAGAGAAACCAAGAAATTAAGAAACAAAGAAATTAAATTAGTGAAAGTGCAATGGAGTCTTGACCCAAATGATTGCACATGGAAAGTGGAGGATAAAATCAGAAATGATTATCCACAACTGTTTGATTAAATGAAAGGTAAATTTATATATATTGATGAATGTTTTGATTGAATATGCATTATGATTTTTAGTTTTAATATGCATAGTGTTTACTCAAGTGATTGGCTTGAGAATGGTTTGAGATCAGAAAAGTTGATTTTCTGGATAAATGACATTTAAGTTAAGTATGACAGAATTATGGGACACAATTCCTAAAAAGGAGGGGTATATGTGGTAACCCTGATTTTTGTGAAGCAATGACTTAAATTAGTTTATGTTTGTTTTAAAATTACATTGAAAAATAGATAGGAATAGAAACTGTTTTGCAAGTGTGTGGTTTAAATATAAATGTGTACACAAGATGGTGCACACACATGCACACATTTTTCTATGTGATAAAATAGGCAACAGTTAATATATATGTTAGGATAAATAAATTACAAATACATATGTAGGCATATATGATCAGGTCTTTAAAAAGATTGGCTTAAAGAAAACAAATATATATGTAGGCAGAAATAGTAAATACATGCAGAAAGTATAAGATATTTAAAATTATTTAAAGAAGGAAAAATAAAAAGACTTAGGCAAAAATAAGTATACATATGTTATACATGTACACAAGCAAGCATTGCAGGTAAAAAAAAAGAAGAGAGAAAAACAAAGCTTGCATGGAAATGGTATGAACCCTTAAATAAACACTTTATCCATTTCCTTCAATTCTCTTTGCCTAGGAAAATTAAAGTCATGCATATAACATGACCCGGGGTAAGATTGAAAGAATAATGTTTATTTTCTGGAAAAATATAACAAGGACCACATACCCTTTTCTTTTATGAATCAAGTGTAAGGCAGATCCTATTATGGGGTAAAACTGACATTGGGTAATTCCATAAAACCCTAGTAACAGTCAGGATTTATATAAGGAGGCTTAGTGTAGTGAGATCATATACATTTGCTCTTCATAACCTAAAGGAAAAATAAAAACATAAGCCAGAGAAAATAAGGAGCACCGGCCATTAGAGTTAGAGGAAGGCAGAGGATCAAAAGAAAAGAAAGGCTTAGAAAGAAAAAAAGAAAAGGAATTAAGGTGAGTAACCTCACTGAAAACTTTGGCATTAAGTCCTGAATATTGAGGCAGCCTATTTGAATTAATAATTCACTTTTGCAAGTTATGTTTATTTTATGATTTGATGACTTTGGTTTGTTGATGATCTGTTCAAGTGTTAAACCCTTCACAGTGATTTACCCAAAAATAAGAGTCATGGATTTCATGTTTAAAATGTTTATTTGTGCTGTGAATTAACCTTGAGATGGAGTGGTTTCTTCTTATGGGTTTTCTTCATAAAGTTATTTATTAAATCTTAGGGTTCATGTTGTAGATATATGGTCTGAAAATGAAAGGAAATATGGGGCTGCAACATTGTGTTGTTGCTTATGTCTCATGTTAACTGAAACGAAGGAAAATGTAGAAGTGCAATGTTATACATGTGCTGAGCTTTTATGTTTTATAAACTACCCCAAATCAAAGTATATACTTATTGTTTAGCCAGGTCTTCAAGGTTAATAAGGATCTGATTGAACTAGAGGTAAGAGGAGATAACTAGTAAACTATTTATGACCATATGTTTATAACTTGATCCATTGAAACCCATAAGCAAAATAATATGCAAAGAAATCACATCTGTTTTCATGATTAAATGTTTGCTTCTGAGAGCATGACTTACCAATCTCTGGATGAATACATATTGGTTGATTTGTTTATTTTTCTCTGATTGAAAATTGAGATGCAGAGGGGATTAGCACAATTATGAAAAAGGAAATAACACTTAGTAATTTAACTAAGGACTTTGGATCTTAGGGCTACAAAATATAGCTTGGCAAGGTGAACATTGCAAGCTCACACATGGTATGTTTATACCCAGGGGCCTGAGTGTGCTGGGTTAACAGAGAAATGTCCCAGGTAGTGTGTGGTTTAACAAGAGAAAGTAGCTAAAGACCATATGACACCTGATAGTGAACAATATAAATAGGTTCAGGTGAGGCTTGGGTGAAGTCCCTGATGGCCAGTAAATTTGTAAACGAAGGCTTGATGACTGAATTGATGATTGCATTGGTTGGTTTATGATGTTTTATTGGTGAATCTTATGATTGTTTTCTCTGAACTAAACCACTTGGATCATACATAATTTGTGTTGCACTGATATAAATGCACATGCCTCACAAAAACATGCACAAAGATGGTACTGAGTTTCTTAATTCATTCAAAGTATTTGAATATAAATAAAAGTCATATAAAATCATGTTTTCAGGTAGATTACTCATACCAAACATTAGTCTGACCCTTTTGTGTTTATGCACCATTGGGTGTCTCATATTTGTATGAGGCAGTTCATGGTGATTATGCAGGAAAATAGGAATTTCATTGATCAAGCTTTGGATGAGTTAACTGCATAGGGAATTGGATGCAATATTTACAGATTTGCTGAAGTTAAAAATAGATGTTTATGCCAAATTTATGTTAAGCTATGTTGTTTAAGTTGCTTAGAAAAACCAATGTATGGTTATTTTCTGTTTTGTAAGTATTGGACTTAAATGGGCGTCTCAGCTGAAACTTATGGGTTTTATTTTGAAAATGTTTCACTAAGTAATGAAGTTTTCTTAAGCTTTCTGATTAATTAATTTATGATGATAGGAAACCTGAGATTGTAAGAATTCATAAACTAAATGAACAACTAGGTATTTGGCATGAGAAATTCATGTTTACAGATGATAGAAAATCTGGCAAATAAAGGCTTTGAGTCACTTTAGAAAGAAAACAGAATAACATGTATTTTGGCCAAGAATAGAAGCAAGTTGAATAAGGCTAGTCTGACCATTTACTGAGCCTAGGTTCAACCAACACCAAAAAGCTTTATATATAAGATTATTTTTACCATTGTAAATCATTTTAATTATAGCTTCATACTTATAATTCATTTGCTTATACAATTCATTCTTTTACAATCGTTGTTTTCATTTAACTTATTCAAACAACTTTTATTAACTTATATATATATTTACATTTTTAACAACCAAACAATCAATTTATTTTATACACTTTAATAATTTCCCAAAATTTATTTCTTTATATACAAAATATAATCGAGGTAAAATTATTTCATTTACCCAATTTAATACAATATCGTGTCGAATTGTTCTGAACAAGTGTTTAGAGATCCCTATCGATAGAGTTGTACAGACTATACCGACCAGAATCCATATACCACTCAACAAATCAATCATCACAATATAAAACAATTTTATATTCACTAACAAATACGCACTTGTATCTATTATTACACTCAACTCATTCTAGAGTACTACTGACTCTATCTATAATGAGTAACACCCAACAGAGCAGGGTTGTCGCTTAACCATATGCTCTGATACCAAATGTAACGGTTGCGATTTTTCGACGCTCGAAAATCGACATTAATACATTCACTGTATCAACTGCCGAACAATCGAATGTCGGAAAAACGAATTGTTATGGAGAAAAAGAAGAGGTAGAAGAAAACAGAAGAAAAAGAAAGAAGAAATAACAGGAGAACACAGAACAATATTAGAATCTCACATTCGCAGCGGAACAACATATAATAGATAAATGAATAATCTTTAAATCAAAGAACTATATCATTTTATACATTACATCATCATCAGAGTTTACAACAACAATATACAACACACTGGATAGTTATATAACTTGTCCTCATACAGAATACACAGCGGAATAAATATTATCATATATAAGTGGTACGTCTTGCCATCCAGCTCGCCACTGAGCCCCACAACATCTCCTGAATCCAGGATGACCTAATAACCTAACTCTAGACTGCCCGTGTGGAAAATGATGGGCACCCAGAGTTTAGGAAGGAAACAATAAACTCCAGGTCAGTCATGGTGACTGGTGTGAGAACTTAAAACAGTTTTATCTTTAAACAACAACAACAAAGCAAGTAGAAAATATCTGCAATGCTTTTAGAAAAATGAAACTACCATAAGACCGCCCGCCACACACACAATGCAAATGCAGAATTGGAGGAGATTTCTTCTTATGATAGTAAAGATGCTTACTACGCAAATCATTGGATTATTATTATTAATGTCTAGTGTGGAAAACATTTAAAAAATATAATATTAATCTTAGCCACCATAGACATTTCGAACTATGCCTACTATAGCTACCATCTAAACAGTGGGGCGCCACCATAAGTAAATAGCAGGTTCTACAACTAAAACCGTACAAGTTTCGTATTGGGAATTGGATTTCCAACAAATGGTCAGGCTAAGGAACTTCCTTTCCTACTGCCGAATGGGATCGCCTCTGGCTGGACGTCCCGAGAGACAAACTGCTCTCTGCCAAACAAGGCCGGGTTACCCCTGTAACTAGGTAACTCACGAATATGTCATCACCCGGTCCTTTGGGACCTTTATCCGAGCGCTCGGTAACATCATCACACATAATAAATAAAGTGTGTCCACATGAGTAAGTATCTGGGCTCCATACCATGATACCACCCCTTTCCAGAAGGAAATGACATACCCTAAAGGGCGCAACCCTCATAACCTTGCTGCGACATTCCTGTTTCGACCATTTCCGGGTTGTGAGGCCCTGCCGAAGTCTCGTCCACAAAGCTACGCTTTATACAAAAGCTATGCTTTGGGTCAAACAAATGATCAAAGTAATGATCACAAAGATAAATGATCAAACAAATGATCATATCACAAATGATCAAACAATGATCATTTCACAGCAACACTCAGCATGCCACATTACCAAATTGGGAATATATCGCTGATAAATTTCAACTACATAACCTCTGAGCTCGTACGTCTCAGAGAAGGGTGTTAAGCTAAGAGAATAAATTCTCCGCCACCAACAGAAATGTATTTGAAAGAAATCAGCTTTACATCTCAAAGCGTAATGTCAGACATGTAACCATACAAGACTATTCCGGGTTCGAACAGAACCGAAGGCACTTCCAAAGAAGCCCTTGCAAATCCGGATATTCACAATCCCGATAAAACTTCCCATCACAAAGGAAATCTCAATACCGTAGCTAACGGTGCAAAGACAATCGATAGGTCATCCTATCGTTTTCACAAATACCCGGTCTTCACCACCGGTCTTCAATACGATCTGTATCGTCATATCACTAATTCGGAATGGGTTATACGACACAAAGGTCCTTTCCCGGCTAACCCGAATAGTGAGCGCTTATTCAAAAATAAGTGTGGCATTCAAATTCAAGCAAATCACAACAAATACCCATTCAAGGTAATTATTGATAGTCGGTTATTTAACTATCAATAGGTTTGCACAGCATCATCAGATTCCAAATAATTTTCCAAATTATTTATCTTCCAAAAATATCTTTACGAGATATATAATTTCCCACACTTAACCATTTGAAACAAATTTCAAATATTCACTTTTCAATTTATCTTTAAAAGATAAAATTTCTAACCTTTCATTTCATATTGGAAAAACATTTCCATACCTATTTAATAATAGGTAATTCACAAATCCATTTATTTTCAACATTTGAAAATATTCAATATACTTAAATCAAAATTAAGTATATATTTCATTCTTTAAGGAAATCATTCTCTTTCATAAATTTTATTTGAGTCAAAACGAATGTTACGTAAAACATTGTTACGACAACTCAAAATCACTAGTATAGGGATTCGAAATTTAGATAGATATATAAATCCCAATACTATATAAAACATTTCCTTTCGGAAACCATTTACTATAACAACAGTGTTATAGTTCATCATTTCCTTATTCCTCGAAACGTCTATTTCAACAATAAATGTTGAAATCTATGTTTCGATACTTAACACGTTTTAAAACATCTTTTAAAACAATTACTTCATTTCGCAATATCACTTTTCCAAATATATCCATTTTATTTAATAATATATTCACTGTCCAAAATCGTGAATATACTTCGTTATCCAAATTCAACATTTCTACACATTTTATTTAAAAGATTATCCACTGTCCAAAATCGTGGATAAAATTCCCATCCAAACTCTCCATTACTTCACCTATCATACAATTGATAATTCGCTATCCAAAATCGCGAATATATCTCCTTTATTAAACTTCTATGTTTAATTTATCAAATTCAATTGGTTTCGAATTTATAAAACAACGTTTATAAATTCCATTTCTATTTATAAAACTTCAACTTATAAATCTCATTATTAACAAATTCCATTCATATCTCATTTAAATGCCAAAATCCCAATTTAAGCCATTTTACAAATTAATCAACTTTTTATTTCAAAAACTACTTTTCGCTTATATTCCACAAATCTCATAATTTTCATAACATAAAAATTATAACATTTTTTTATTTAAAATGAATCAATTCCAAAATTAAATAAAACGTATACTTTCAAAAATCACTTTAAAAATCCTTTATAAATAAAAATCGTTATTTTTAAATTTCAAAAATGGATCCGATGATACAACAGCACCCAATAATCAATCACGGCAATCAAACATCACATATCATCATATGATAACAGAATATATCACAATATCTATAAATAAATCACTACGGTGAGGAATCCAGTCGGATTCCTCCAACCTGTTTCCCTGCATCCACAGATGTTAGCACAATACCAATTCCGCTCCAGTACGGAATATCGCGGTATATGGGTTTAATAAATATTATCCGCTATTATGCGGTGCAATAGGGTCTCATCCGCTATACAATGCGGGAAATCAACTCCAATATATACATATTCGAATATATATATATATATATATATATATATATATTTCTATATACATATATAATACCAATTTCACTCTAATGTGAAATATTCGCGGTATATGTTTTTAATAATTAACCTCCACTTAATAACGGCGTATAATGTCTATTTTAACAATACAGATAGCAATATATCATCCAATCACACAATTTACACTATCAACAATTTTAAATCTCAACTATTTAATATATAAATCGAACAACTTCGATTGAGTGAGAAGTTCTCACCTTGCTTTCAGTTCAGTTTCAGCGTTTATTTCGAATAAAATTAAACACGTGTTTAATTTTACCCGAAATTTTCACTGACTCTAATTGACTCCAAACCAATTCCATAGCGTAGTGTTCGACGATATGAATGCAACGCAATTCATTTCGTCTGATTCCGACCTCGCAACAAAGAGTTATGTTATTCAAAGTTTATACGTATTTAAATAATATAACTTAACATTTTATTTTCTTTTAAACCTTGAAAACAATCAGGGTCGTTGATTTTTAATAAGTGAGAATCTGGCCGCTGCCATCCTTCTTCCCTCCCTTCTAGTATACGAGCACGCGAACGAGACCCATTCGTTGCCGCCGCTAGGGTTGAGAACGCAACCCACAAACGTCGACGAAACTCCATCATACCACCTTCGTTCGAACCGCCTCAACCACCTCCCATTTCGGCCAGAACGCGCGCCCCCCAACACCACCACCACGTTGAAAAACGTGACCAAAGCCGTCCACTTCAAACCCAAATTCGTGACAATCCAAAGCTCCATTTTTAATCATAGCCGTTCATCTTCAAGATCTCAAAGTGCTCTACAAGTTTCGTTTAGAAAGTTTCTTGAAATATTTGGTGGATTGAAGATAATCGGAAGGGAACGTCGAGCATTTCTGGCCGTTGTTTGGGATAGTGGCGGCTGAGCAAATGATGGGTTAGGGTTTGCAAATTTATGAAGAGAGGGGTCCTTTTATAGATTTTCTACCGAACACTATTCATTCGTGATTTTTCCGAACTCCGATTTACGCCCGGTGACTGACGTTTCTTGGGTTTATCCCGCGTTCCGAACACAATGGAATGGGTTTCGAAAGCTAATTCGATCGTATGTGCGAGATACGGCAATAAACGATTGATTTAAAATTAATTCGGTTAATCAATTTTTTGTGTGTTTTAGCTTGCCCCGGACAAATGGTAAATCCGATGTACACGAAATTGAAACCATACAATAATATGACATTACGGATCCGATGAAACTGGTTTCGTCGAATTCTGAGACCGTTCGAAAAATGGCTAATTTCACTAGTCGATTTAATATTAAAATATTCAATTTTCACAAATTTACTTTAAATTCAAATTAAAAAGTTCCATAACATCACTATAACTTCAATATGATTTAATATAACTTTATAAATCATTTTCAATCACATTAAATCCAGATTCAATTATTTCTAGAATTTAAATATTAAATTATCGATTTAATTGTCCAAATTAAATATAATATTCGAAAAATAAATTATTCGACTTATTAATTTCACTTGTTAATATTTAAAATCAATTAAATATTCAAATTTCAAATATCAAAAATTCTGGGTTGTTACAAACTTCCCCTTTAAAAGAATTTCGTCCTCGAAATTACCAAGTAAGAAAAATTCACAGAATCCATTAACTTTTGAGAAATCCATTTCATGAAAATTTTATATTCACCTTTTTCAAAACCTTTAACTTCAACCAAAACAATGGTTTCCATTTTCTAGTTCAATTCCTACGGTTTCATTTCAATTTAGAAATTGACTTTTCAATAACAAAAATTTCCAAAATTTCCCGAAAATTTTCTAGCGCCTTAAATTTTCAGAAAAATTCACCAGCATCTCCTTTGCGCGGTTCGATCGTAGTAGGATCACAATTGACATAAATATGTATACATCGACCCACCCGGTCGGAAAAGTAGAAAAACAGTTCATATTTCCTATTTTTATTGCGTAGGCGTAACTTTTTAGCATTTTTAAGCAAAACAGTTATTTATTTAGCATTTTAGTGCAACCCAATCAACCGAACGGTAGCCACCGCACCTGTACTTACTCAATTTAAACATATAAGTGACATATATATAAAATCTATTCACATTTCACTTGTTTTCAATAATAACAAGTAGTTTTCATAAGCAATACATGTGATATTCATTCATAAGCACATATTCAAGGTTTTAACACTAGTTTCATTTGTTTGCAACCCAATTACATACAATTCCATTCAATCCGAATAGTTTCAACTCAATTTCTTACATTCAATTTATTTTCAATTAGTTTACATTCACTAATTTAAATTCAAGTTGGTTCACTTCCAATTCAAATTGAATTCAATTCTATTCAAATTTATTTACTTCCAATTTGAATTTAATTACATAGCTTCTAATTTTTGCTAATTCAATTTCATCAACACTTAATGAATTTATATACAATCAATCAACAACCATCTAACAATCAATGTCATTCTACACAACCAAATAAATTCAATTTACTTTACTTACACTCAATTTGGTTCAACATATTAAATTTTCCAATTGGTTTATATTAAATTGACTTCCATTCAATTTATTCAACTTCCAATAACATTTAGCTTTTATGAATTAACACTTACATTCATTTTTCCATATCAATTTATTCACATTCGATTGATTAACATTCAATCCATTTATTCAATTGCTAATCCATTTAACAAATAAAATTGAATTTTATTTATATAACTCAAGTTCACATTCATTTAATAAATTCACTTTATTAATTTAGTTTGATATCAAAATCAACTCATTCAACATTACTTAAGTTATTTTCCATTTCAAACATCATTTGCTCAAATTGACTTAAGTTTCCACTTATTAATCAAATTCAGATTCCAATTCTATTTAACTTTTACTAAAGTCAAAATTTATTATCTCATATTATAAGTTCAAAACTTGATTACTTATATTCAACAATTACAGCTTAGATTTAATTGATTTACTTATACTTATTTTTATTTAACTCCATCCTTAAGTTAAATTTATTCTATCAAAAATTCAAATGGTATAAGTTATCAACTCATTATCATTCCCATAAATATTTTAAATAGGATTCCAGAGTCTTTTCAACCTTTCAAAAATCAATTCTGAAATCAATTCAAATTATCTTTTGAATTTCTAAAACAAAATCCAAAATTTCCAAATAACTTTCATTTAAAATAATCTAGTAGCAATTCCTCTTTTGGAAACCCGAAAATGAACACCAATGATGTCGCGATCATCATCGGAATTATTTTTCAGCGACCTGAAAAGAGTTTAGAGCTTTCATCTCTCGAAAACAATTTTCCAAAACATCGAATCCTTTTAAAACACTTCCCTGGAATTTTATTTTAGATTATAAATCACATTTATAAATCTTTTACTTATAAAATTTCACTTTTTATATATAAGATTATTTTTACCATTGTAAATCATTTTAATTATAGCGTCATACTTATAATTCATTTGCTTATACAATTCATTCTTTTACAATCGTTGTTTTCATTTAACTTATTCAAACAACTTTTATTAACTTATATATATATTTACATTTTAACAACCAAACAATCAATTTATTGTATACACTTTAATAATTTCCCAAAAATTATTTCTTTATATACAAAATATAATCGAGGTAAAATTATTTCATTTACCCAATTTAATACAATATCGTGCCGAATTGTTCTGAACAAGTGTTTAGAGATCCCTATCGATAGAGTTGTACAGACTATACCGACCAGAATCCATATACCACTCAACAAATCAATCATCACAATATAAAACAATTTTATATTCACTAACAAATACGCACTTGTATCTATTATTACACTCAACTCATTCTAGAGTACTACTGACTCTATCTCTAATGAGTAACACCCAACAGAGCAGGGTTGTCGCTTAACCATATGCTCTGATACCAAATGTAACGGTTGTGATTTTTCGACGCTCGAAAATCGACATTAATACATTCACTGTATCAACTGCCGAGCAATCGAATGTCGGAAAACCGAATTGTTATGGAGAAAAAGAAGAGGTAGAAGAAAACATAAGAAAAAGAAAGAAGAAATAACAGGAGAACACAGAACAATATTAGAATCTCACATTTGCAGCGAAACAACATATAATAGATAAATGAATAATCTTTAAATCAAAGAACTATATCATTTTATACATTACATCATCATTAGAGTTTACAACAACAATATACAACACACTGGATAGTTATATAACTGTCCTCATACAGAATACACAGCGGAATAAATATTATCATATACAAGTGGTACGTCTCGCCATCCAGCTCGCCACTGAGCCCCACAGCATCTCCTGAATCCAGGATGACCTAATAACCTAACTCTAGACTGCCCGTGTGGAAAATGATGGGCACCCAGAGTTTAGGAAGGAAATAATAAACTCCAGGTCAGTCATGGTGACTGGTGTGAGAACTTAAAACAGTTTTATCTTTAAACAACAACAACAAAGCAAGTAGAAAATATCCGCAATGCTTTTAGAAAAATGAAACTACCATAAGACCTCGCGCCACAAACACAATGCAAACACAGAATTGGAGGAGATTTCTTCTTATGATAGTCAAAGATGCTTACTACGCAAATCATTGGATTATTATTATTAATGTCTAGTGTAGAAAACATTTCGAAAATATAATATTAATCTTAGCCAGCATAGACATTTCGAACTATGCCTACTATAGCTACCATCTAAACAGTGGGGCGCCACCATAAGTAAATAGCAGGTTCTACAACTAAAACTGTACAAGTTTCGTATTGGGAATTGGATTTCCAACAAATGGTCAGGCTAAGGAACTTCCTTTCTTACTGCCGAATGGGATCGTCTCTGGCTGGACGTCCCGAGAGACAAACTGCTCTCTGCCAAACAAGGCCGGGTTACCCCTGTAACTAGGTAACTCACGAATATGTCATCACCCGGTCCTTTGGGACCTTTATCCGAGCGCTCGGTAACATCATCACACATAATAAATAAAGTGTGTCCACATGAGTAAGTATTCGGGCTCCATACCATGATACCACCCCTTTCCAGAAGGAAATGACATACCCTAAAGGGCGCGACCCTCATAACCTTGCCACAACATTCCTGTTTCGACCATTTCCGGGTTGTGAGGCCCTGACGAAGTCTCATCCATAAAGCTACGCTTTATACAAAAGCTATGCTTTGGGTCAAACAAATGATCAAAGTAATGATCACAAAGATAAATGATCAAACAAATGATCATATCACAAATGATCAAACAATGATCATTTCACAGCAACACTCAGCATGCCACATTACCAAATTGGGAATATATCGCTGATAAATTTCAACTACATAACCTCTGAGCTCGTACGTCTCAGAGAAGGGTGTTAAGCTAAGAGAATAAATTCTCCGCCACCAACAGAAATGTATTTGAAAGAAATTAGCTTTACATCTCAAAGCGTAATGTCAGACATGTAACCATACAAGTCTGTTTCGGGTTCGAACAGAACCGAAGGCACTTCCAAAGAAGCCCTTGCAAATCCGGATATTCACAATCCCAATAAAACTTCCCTTCACAAAGGAAATCTAAATACCGTAGCTAACGGTGCAGAGACAATCGATAGGTCATCCTATCGTTTTCGCAAATACCCGGTCTTCACCATCGGTCTTCAATAAGATCCATATCGTCGTATCACTAATTCGGAATGGGATATACGACACAAAGGTCCTTTCCCGACTAACCCGAATAGTGAGCGCTTATTCAAAAATAAGTGTGGCATTCAAATTCAAGCAAATCACAACAAATACCCATTCAAGGTAATTATTGATAGTCGGTTATTTAACTATCAATAGGTTTGCACAGCATCATCAAATTCCAAATAATTTTCCAAATTATTTATCTTCCAAAAATATCTTTACGAGATATATAATTTCCCACACTTAACCATTTGAAACAAATTTCTAATATTCACTTTTCAATTTATCTTTAAAAGATAAAATTTCAAACCTTTCATTTCATTTTGGAAAAACATTTCCATACCTATTTAATAATAGGTAATTCACAAATCCATTTATTTTCAGCATTTGAAAATATTCAATATACTTAAATCAAAATTAAGTATATATTTCATTCTTTAAGGAAATCATTCTCTTTCACAAATTTTATTTGAGTCAAAACGAATGTTACGTAAAACATTGTTACGACAACTCAAAATCACTAGTATAGGGATTCGAAATTTAGATAGATATATAAATCCCAATACTATATAAAACATTTCCTATAACAATAGTGTTATAGTTCATCATTTCCTTATTCCTCGAAACGTCTATTTCAACAATAAATGTTGAAATCTATGTTTCGATACTTAACACATTTTAAAACATCTTTTCAAACAATTACTTCATTTCGCAATATCACTTTTCCAAATATATCCATTTTATTTAATAATATATTCACTGTCCAAAATTGTGAATATACTTCGTTATCCAAATTCAACATTTCTACACATTTTATTTAAAAGATTATCCACTATCCAAAATCGTGGATAAAATTCCCATCCAAACTCTCCATTACTTCACCTATCATACAATTGATAATTCGCTATCCAAAATCACGAATATATCTCCTTTATTAAACTTCTATGTTTAATTTATCAAATTCAATTGGTTTCGGATTTATAAAACAACGTTTATAAATTCCATTTCTATTTATAAAACTTCAACTTATAAATCTCATTATTAACAAATTCCATTCATATCTCATTTAAATGCCAAAATCCCAATTTAAGCCATTTTACAAATTAATCAACTTTTTATTTCAAAAACTACTTTTCGCTTATATTCCACAAATCTCATAATTTTCATAACATAAAAATTATAACATTTTTTTATTTAAAATGAGTCAATTCCAAAATTCAATAAAACGTATACTTTCAAAAATCACTTTAAAAATCCTTTATAAATAAAAATCGTTATTTTTAAATTTCAAAAATGGATCCGATGATGCAACAGCACCCAATAATCAATCACGGCAATCAAACATCACATATCATCATATGATAAAAGAATATATCACAATATCTGTAAATAAATCACTACGGTGAGGAATCCAGTCGGATTCCTCCAACCTGTTTCCCTGCATCCACAGATGTTAGCACAATACCAATTCCGCTCCAGTACGGAATATCGCGGTATATGGGTTTAATAAATATTATTTGCTATTATGCGGCGCAATAGGGTCTCATCCGCTATACAATGCAGGAAATCAACTCCAATATATACATATTCCAATATATATATTGCTATATACATATGTAATACCAATTTCACTCTAATGTGAAATATTCGCGGTATAAGTTTTTAATAATTAACCTCCGCTTAATAACGGCGTATAATGTATATTTTAACAATACAGATAGCAATATATCATCCAATCACACAATTTACACTATCAACAATTTTAAATCTCAACTATTTAAAATATAAATCGAACAACTTCGATTGAGTGAGAAGTTCTCACCTTGATTTCAGTTCAGTTTCAGCGTTTATTTCGAATAAAATTAAACACACGTTTAATTTTACCCGAAATTTTCACTGACTCCAATTGACTCCAAACCAACTCCATAGCGTAGTGTTCGATGATATGAACGCAACGCAATTCGTTTCGTCCGATTCCGACCTCGCAGCAAAGAGTTATGTTATTCAAAGTTTATACGTATTTAAATAATATAACTTAACATTTTATTTTATTTTAAACCTTGAAAACAATCAGGGCCGTTGATTTTTAATAAGTGAGAATATGGCCACTGCCTTCCTTCTTCCCTCCCTTCCAGTATACGAGCACGCGAACGAGACCCATTCGTTGCCGCCGCTAGGGTTGAGAACGCAACCTACAAACGTCGACGAAACTCCATCATACCACCTTCGTTCGAACCGCCTCAACCACCTCCCCCTTCGCCCAGAACGCGCCCCCCCCCAACGCCACCACCACGTTGAAAAACGTGACCAAAGCCGTCCACTTCAAACCCAAATTCGTGACAATCTAAAGCTCCATTTTTAATCATAGACATTCATCTTCAAGATCTCAAAGTGCTCTACAAGTTTCGTTTAGAAAGTTTCTTGAAATATTTGGTGGATTGGAAGATAATCAGAGGGGAACGTCGAGCATTTCTGGCCGTTGTTTGGGATAGTGGCGGCTGAGCAAATGATGGGTTAGGGTTTGCAATTTTATGAAGAGAGGGGTCCTTTTATAGATTTTCTACCGAACACTATTCATTCGTGATTTTTTCGAACTACGATTTACGCACGGTGACTGACGTTTTTAGGGTTTATCCCGCATTCCGAACACAATGGAATAGGTTTCGGAAGCTAATTCGATCGTATGTGCGAGATACGGCAATAAACGATTGATTTAAAATTAAATCGGTTAATCAATTTTCTGTGTGTTTTAGCTTGCTCCGGACAAATGGTAAATCCGATGGACACGAAATTTGAAACCACACAATAATATGACATTACGGATCCGATGAAACTGGTTTCGTCAAATTCTGAGACTGTTCGAAAAATGGCTAATTTCACTAGTCGATTTAATATTAAAATATTCAATTTTCACAAATTTACTTTAAATTCAAATTAAAAAGTTCCATAACATCACTATAACTTCAATATGATTTAATATAAATTTATAAATCATTTTCAATCACATTAAATCCAGATTCAATTATTTCTAGAATTTAAATATTAAATTATCGATTTAATTGTCCAAATTAAATCTAATATTCGAAAAATAAATTATTCGACTTATTAATTTCACTTTTTAATATTTAAAATCAATTAAATATTCAAATTTCAAATATCAGAATTCTGGGTCGTTACATTTGTGTTGCGCTTTGAATCACTTTTCCAACCATAGAAAGGTGAGTAATCACTCTTGACATACGTACTTAGTTATTTGATGAATTGATGACAATTGAATTGTTAGGATATGTATATGCTTATATTATGTCAATCATATGATTTTATTTTGTTAGTTCATATGTTTAAATCATGTTATTTCATATGCTTATATTATGTCAATCATAGAGGATGGACGATCCCAAGCATCCTTTAAGTTACTGATGCATTCCTTTACAGTTCCCTTGAGTTGATTTACATTTTATAAGTATGTATGTCCTAACTCGAGTGTTTTGTGTTTTGCTTCACGCTCAGGTCAGCCTGAGTTCCACAACTTTGGTTTCATCCTCTTTCGAAGCTAGAGATCCGTAGAAGATTCAGTCGTCTACTTGATATTTTATTCCAGTTATTTCCACGCCACTTTTGCTTTTGAAGTAGCAACTTATGTATCTAACTTTACAAGTATATTTGTTTCCAGGCTTGGTATTATGTATTGGTTTTGAGACTTTGTATCTAGGAGCTTCATGAACTCCTATGTTATTTTATTCCGCTGCAAAGTTATTCTGATATTCCGTGTCTGTGATTCTATGATTGATTTTATTTGCCCCAAATTTTACTAACAATCTGTTGTTTTGAATTATTCAAGTATGACATGTGTGGTTTTATTGTCGATTTGAATGGTCCAAAATGGCGGGATGTTACAACATCATTCCAGAATGTCAATCTAATACTATACAACCAATCATAGTATGGTGAGCGACAATATCACTCGCCTTAATAAAATCTATCCAAAGTAGTGAAATTGTAGATCTTTCTATCATGAGCGCAACGCAAGAAACCACATCCAAAATGGACCTCGTATGCAAAAGATATGGCAATATAAGAATTGGGATTAATAATATAATTAATTAACTAATAAAAAAGATAATTACTTAATTAACTCTAATTCTTCTTCTCCAATGCCTATAAGCGTATATGAACTAGATATGCACACAATCTTGCTTCCCTCTCTATTTGATTTTCTCAAACTACTCGATGAATTCGTGATCTCTCATCACCAACAAATTCCGCTACAAAATCTCTTCGCCCTGATATCAAAAGTGAGGAGCTTGATTAACCAATGGAAGACGCGACTTGGAAGCCGATCTCGCCATAGCTAACGATGCATTTTTCTATGCTTAACCATGATCAATGAAACTTGGTAGGAAGGAGCGCGTCGTCGAGAGAAATGCAATGGTAATCTCAGATCTGCCTATCGTCGCCCGTTGCTCCGGCAATCTCAAACTCTAGATCTGACCTCTATGACCTCGACTGCCCCAATCACGATCGCACACTAGATCGATACCACTATCTCAAAGCTCTCATTGATACGAACTAAATGGATCAGGTTTCATATTTTTCATTGGAGCGAATATTAAGATTTTGATTTTTGAATGATATTGAGAAGGCGGCCATTGATTTTTGATAGAATAGTAAATTGGATAATGAAATTTGAGAGGAAAGGATTTGAATAAAATTTTATCCCATTTATTTAATTTCTTAAATAAATGGTCTTACGTTTCGAGTCCATACGATCACACGGCGCATCCCATCGCAACGAAACTCGTCTTCATATATAAGCTCATTTTTCTAGATCCAACAGTATAAATCTCATCGCCATCTAAGACTACAGTCTGAGATACTAATTTGCGCATTTCGAGATCGTTTCGGCCATCGAATCGTCTGGTTTTCAAATATAGTGATCCTTATACTCATTTTAATTCATAATATCACTTTGAACTCAACGGAAGAGGTCTCGAGTCCTTAATCGATCGTATGCGAAAAATCATATTTTTGGGCCTTTAATTAATTAACGATTAAATATTTAAATCAATTGTTTAAATATCCGATCATTAAAATACGGATCATTACATTCTTCCATCCTTAAAAAGATTTCATCCTCGAAATCACAAAGCAAAGAGAAACTTCTCCTAACCTATAGGCAATCAAAAGCCTCTCAGATTTTGGTAAAATTCGGCAGCACCTCCTTTGCGCAGCTAGGCCTAGGAAAATCCCAACTCAATAAAGATATATGACAGCATGTATTCAAACATACTATATCATATATAGCAATCATCTCAAATAAGTATGCTATATCAAACCATAACTATCCCGCATGCCTAACAACCATACAAGCATAGGTTATCATCTCTAATGCTAACAATCCAACATCAACCATGCATACATACCCAAACATCAAAAATAACATCCATGTCTATCCTAGCATGCAGGATACAAAACTATATGGTATAAAACATCAAATATGATATCCAATATGAAAGCGGATGATAAAAATGAAATCTAAATGTCTAAAGAGCTCCGGACAATCATTCCTCATGCTCTTCTCGGTCTCTCATATCCTATCATTTTCAATTTCATTCCATTGAACTTACTATTCCACTGTCCTCCCCCTAACCTGTTTCGTATTACATCTATTGGTACAAATAGGCCTATGAAGTCTTGAAGTGACTGGTTCAGTCTCAATATCAAATAATAGATTTAGTGCCAAATTTCCAAATGCTTCTTTTAAGTTTTCCCAAAACCCACTATCGAACAACGGGTTTTCGGCCACTTACAATGCTGTTAGCACACAATGGAATCACACTATCCATCCCAAATATAACTCAAAAAATTCAGATGTCATTCTACTAGACTTAAGGAATACAAACCTAGCATTATTTGTCAACCACTCAACTATGACTCAAATGCTATCATACCATCCACAGTCTTTGGCAATCCATCGATGCAGCCTATAGATATATGTTCCTACTACTCAAGAACAAACAAACTCTCATCCATACAGAACCAACCATCTCGGTCGATTCCGCACTACATGACCTCTATAGACACTACTCATTCATCTAATTTAGCCACTATCTCCACTAGTCTAGCCTAACGCCTCCAACTAGTACTGATATGCTAAATCAAAGTAGGTCCGATGGTCAAAGTCGCCATCACCTTTGGCCATAGCTCATCGAGTTTTGAAGTCATAACTAGTAATAAAGTCGAGCAATACCCACTCTAGGAATATTGCTCCCAACTGGTATGTCTTCAACTCAAAACATCAACAACTACATTTCCCTTATGGACCTATAGGAAATTACAAATCCATAAGAGGCTAAGAAGTCTAACAATCGCTGTTGGTAAAGGTCATGATCCCTCTTGAAGAAGGGACACTTCAATGATGTGGAATCATCGAACAACTCGAACTCCTATCCTAATAGCTAGTGCCTTTAAATCCCCAAAGAGAACTCTATCACTGTCGACTCCTAGTAAATAGTCAGATACTTCCACTCGTGCGATTTCAGTCATTGACTAGCATGCGACAACTTTACCTTTCGGTATCAGTACCGCCCCCTGTTAAGTACCACAAGCATGTGTATTATCGTCTTTTCATTCCCGCTCAGACTGAGTAACATTGGTGCACTCGTCGACCTCTCGGTCAGACTCACTAACGTGTGTCCACACCTCACATTTTAAATAAAAGTCTGATCCTCTCCCGTCAAATAGGTTAACAATGCTGCTATCATGGGTCTATTCAAATTGTTGACTGCCATAATCCTAGAATCTATATTGATGTCCTACTTTGAAATAACTTGACCCAAGCATCCCACTTCACTCCTTCAGAAGTGATACTCCAAAACTTCATCATCAATCGGTGTATTTTCAAGACCTATAATACAATCATCATCGTGCCTTGTGCTCTTCTTTCATCCATGAGCAAATGAAAATATCATCAATGGGAAAAAGTATAGATTTACTCAAGTGATCCCCCGAAATACGGTCCATGAGATCAACAAGGCATGGTGCTACATTGGGTAGCCCGAAAGGCATAACTAACCAATCAAAAATCAAGGTAGCATACGAAACACTATAATCGTTACACTCTTTCTAAATACTCTCAGTTGGTGAAGACCCCATCACAAGGTCCATCATAGAGAACATCCTCATGCTATAGAGCTGATCGAACAACTCATCAATAATAGGAGTAGATACTTGTTCGACATCTCATTCAGCTCATGACAACCAACAAACAACCCATAAGAGCCATCTGCCCTAGTGGCGAACACTATTGGTGCACCCTACCCAAATATGCTCTTACGAATGAACCATCACTTTAATAGGTCATCCACTAGCACCTTTAACTTCCTTTACTCTTTGGCCATCATATGCATTAAATACATAACTACTTGTAACATCCTCCACTTGGAGGCCCAAAACTAACAGCTACGGATGCTGCAGTCATTCATAATTATTAATCCTCAGCAACCAAATACGGTAATGTTAGATACATTGATATAACAGCAACACATGGATATGAATTTTTTTTTAAAATCAACAAACAACTTTTTCATTTTAGTTCAAAGCATTTCAAATTCATTACATAATCCCACAATCGTTAACCACGTTCAGAGAAAGTATAATCATTACAATATACGCCAAGAGCGACATATGAAGGTACCCCCTTGGATGATCAGAGTATATATGGGAAATTAAACAACTTTTCCTTTACAACAAAACACAATGGAATCAAAATAGAAAAGAACTCTAAATAGCTATTATGCCTTCTATATGTCTTCGGAAGCTTATTCGTCTAAAGAGGTACCTAAAAACCCCAACTCTCAAACTACCCAAAATCAATTAAGCACACGAGAGTTTAAGGGGAAAACATAAACTTTGAGTCAGACATAAAGCCTGATATGATTAATAATCGACCATCACAAACCATTTAGATATCTAGTGAGACCACGTCGGTTAGCGGAATGGGTTTCCCTCTCACTAGTATCTTATTCAAAACTTTATAAAACCATATACTGTGCTCCTGCATCCATAATGGTTAAAACATAGCAATTCAAAATATTATAATGATATGCAAACAAGTAAATCAATTCCGGATGTCCCATCCCCGTTCATTTTGACTATCGGTCTCAGTTACAGATTTTAGGATCACTATTAATCTAATAGTTTTCATGGGCCGAGTAATAACCTGTTTAATACTTATGGACTCCCTATCCAGTTTCATAGTCTTCATGGGATCACTAAGAACCTATTGGCCCCTACCAATAACTTCATTGCTTCATGGGTTCTCCCTGAACCTATTGGTATCTCCAATAACTTCCCTCTTATCCTATTTTTCATGGGTTGACTAGGAACCTATTGACATATGTCAATAACTTAATCCGAATATAGTTTTCATGGGTTTACTACAAACCTATTAGCCCTTGCCAATAACTCTTTCTATCATAGTTTTCATGGGTTTACTACGAACCTATCTACCTGACAACTTCACTGTTTAGGCATCCTACATTCTGGTCTATCTGACCACCTGAATGCAATTCTACGCATTCAGGAGTTAATTAAATTTATATTCACTATTGGTTCAACCTAGTTGGTTACTCTATCCTTTCTCCCCAAAATGCAGTTATGGATCCATTATAATGTGAATATAAATTAGAAGAGGCAAACATATTAACATAATAATACCAACACCTGTGGTTTAATATCCTTGAAATCAATTTCATATAAAACATGGTTAATCCCTTTAACCTATTATTTTATCAAGGAAAGCTTCTTCAAAAACTCCAATTTAAAAGCATTTAAAATCTCTTTTGTAATGCCATGGGTTTTACCTTTAAAAACTGAGATTGGGTTCTTTGTTTTGAAAACCAAGGCTTTCGAAACCTTTAATCTCTACTTTCGAAACCATTAGAAAACTTCCTAATCATTCAAATCTTCTTTTCAAAACACTAGGCACCTGCTTTTCAAAACACTTTAAAACCTTTCTTTCGAATCCTTTCGAATGTATTAAAGTATTACCATTCAATTATTGAAGCATGACTTCAAAACCATTTGAAAGTACCCCTTTTAAAACCATTGGGTTTAATTTAAAACATATCTTATTAGGTCTAAGTGAATACAAGCGAAAGTACCCATTTTGAAACCATTAAAAGAGTTTGGGAAAAAACAGATGGCTTCGGCACCATCCTTTCGAACGCTCAAACATCTAAGTAAAATATTTGAAGGATAGCTTCGAAACCCCTTCCGAAGCCATTGCCTTTGAAACCCTTAACCCTTTCAAAAGCTTTAGGAAGTGGCTTTGTACAGGTTTAAAATAAAAGTTACCTTTCGAATCAGTTGATGATTTCAATCCATTCGAAAGGCATAGGGACGGTAGAAGGGTTTCGTCTTGCTCGAAACTACCCTTTTCTAAGTAACTCATTCAGAAGCTACAATTTTAAACAAGAGGCGGCAACCCCTTTCAAAAGCAATTTAGAAAGACCCCTTTGAAAGCATATGTATCAACTCCTTCGAAAACATTTAGTAAAATAGGCTAGCGCATTTCTTTGGAAAATAAGACAAAGGTTTCGACCCTATTGAAAGCTATATTTTGACACCATGCCTTCCTCCCTTCTCCAATCCACTACGTACCAACATTGTGATACCTTGTGTATTGGTTTTGGCTTAGTTGGTTTCGACCTAGTAGGTTTCGACTTGGTTGAAGGCGGAAGCATGGGTCGAAAGGTGCTTCTGAAAGAGGCGGAACCCACTTTTTAGGGTAAAGACTGATTTAATGCCATTTAAAATAATAACTTTATAACTAACCCGCCTGTTTGTAAACATTTAATTGGTTGCCATAAACTTTTCAAATTCTTTACCAAAATAACTGCCACATAATTTCAGATCTAAACAAAGATTAATTTTCACAATTAAGCCCTTCCATGAAGTAAAACAGTTAAAACAATTAAATCCTTCTTCTAAAATAATTTAATTAAATTACTTAGGAAAAATCCTCAAAAATTACAGAAATTCACTTTCAATATGTTATCTAACATATAAAAATTTCAAACCCAAATTCTTCATAAAATAATCGAAATTAATTTCTGTACCCAATTATACATATTTTCCTTTGAAAATTCATAATGAATTTCCATAGCTTGGAAAATTATACAAATTAAAACTCATCTCCAAAATCAGGTTTTACATAACATATAATTTCCTCGTGGCTATCAGAATTCATTATAATCGGTTTTACCCATAAAACCGTATAAAACTATATTCAAACAATCCTATTTAAATCAAACATGTTATAAAATCCAAGCATATCATCATCAAAATCATCATTATAATGGATTTAATCTTAAACCCAAAAATCAAATAATCATAAAAACAAAATAAAGATGACTTAGATTATTATTCACCTTGATTAGGATACGGACTTTGAGATTTGATTGAGAGTAATCTTCCTTGCTTTAATTCCTTAGCTTTAGATTGATTTTCTCTTCTTTTCTCTTAAGTAATGGCTAACTCCTCTTTTGATTTACGTTTGTTTGTGTTTCAAAAAATGAACATGAATGGGGATGGTATGAGAATATAAGGTAATGGTGTGGTAATTTCTAATAAGCCCCTGCGTTAATTTTTTCCTTGTTAATTAAGAATCTAAACCTTTTATAAGCCCATTTATATCATTAAGCTCGACCTCTAATTTATTTTCAGATCTCAATCCCCTTTTCACTCTAATATTTACATTATTCTATTTAATTTATCTAATTAAATCTCCTGAATAATGTTATTAAAAATTAGGGGTGTTACAGGTTCCCCTCCTTTAAGAATTTCATCCTCGAAATTCAGTAAGGACTAAATACTAAACATAGCAATCATTTGTAACAACTCCTAACAACTATGCTAGCCTACCTGACTAGCAACTATTTATATAAAGCTAATATAGCGAACTGTCAAAGTAGATTAGGTAAGTATCTCTAATCATGTCTTCTGTCTCCCAAGTACAGTCCTTCTTGTTCTCGACTTTCACCAACCTGACTATCTTGTTGCTCAACCTTTTCTCGTCTCTCGCTACAACCCGAACTGGTTGTCTATGAAAAGTCAAATTAAGCTCTACTATCAAATCTTTCAATCTTTTCGGAGGAATAGTAGTCTCTGGATCACGCACATACTTGCGAAGATGAGACACATGAAACACATTATGGACACCTGCCATACTGCTCGATAACTCTACTCTGTATACAAGCTTTCCAATCCTCTCTATAATCTAGAACGGGCCAACATATCTCGGTGCCAGTTTTCCCGACTTTTCAAATCATACCACACCCTTCATTGGTGATACCTTAATGAAAACCTTTTCTCCAACTGAGAATTTTAGGTCTTTACGCCTCTTATCTGCATAACTCTTCTGTCTGGACTGAGCTTCCTTTTCCTTTCTCGGATCAACTCAATCTTCTCTATCGCCTCTCTAACCAGATCTGGACCTAAGACTAATCTGTCTCCAGTTTCCAACCAACATGCTGGTGATTTGCATGGCCTTCCATACAAAACTTCAAAAGGCGCCATTCCTATACTAGTATGATAACTATTATTATAGGAAAACTCAACCAAATGTAGGTGATCTTCCCAAGATCCACCAAAGTCCAATACACAAGCTCTCAATAAATCCTCGAGTACCTTATTAACTCTCTCTGTCTGCCCATCCGTCTGTGGATGATATGTAATACTCATCTTAATCTTAATACCTAATACATACTATAGAATCTTCCAGAATTCACTAGTAAACCAAGCATCTCTGTCACTGACTATACTACTAGGAATTCCATGTAACCTAACTATATTCTTAATTGGAATGAAATGGGCATTCTTTGTCAACTTGTCCACTACAACTCATATACTTTCATTTCCTCTATTTGACCTTGGCAACCCGTCTATAAAATCCATGGATATCGAATCCCATTTCCAAACTGGAATCTCTAAAGGTGGAAGCAACCCACTCGGCTTTTGATGTTCGGCCTTCACTTGTTGACAATTTGTATACTGCCTAACCCACAAGCCAACATTCCTCTTCTTACCTTCCCAATAGAAGCTCCTCTTCATATCTTGATACATCTTGGTCCCTCCAGGATGAATCTTAAATTTGGACCGATGACATTCTCCAAGAACTTCTCTCCTTATGTCCTCCACATTCAGAACACACAACCATCCCTTCTTTCTCAACCACATTCTCTGGTCAAGACTAAAATCCTTTAAATCATCGATCTTTGATCCCACTGTAACGACCCTAATTTTTACTAACATTATTTAGGATATTTAATTAGTTAAATAAAATAATGTGATGATTAAGGGATTGAGATTTGTGTTAATAGAAAGGTAGCCGTATCCATTTAACCAATGAGCTAAGTGAAATGAAATAAAAACAAGTTTGGGTAGATAAGGGGTAAAGTAGGAATAAGGCATATTTTAATACCTTAAACCCTCGCATACATTCATTTTACACGTTCATTCTCACAAACAAAAACATAAGAGGCAGCCACCATTAGGAAAGCAAGAAGAAGATAAAGCAAAAATCAAGGGGAAGAAGTTAATCAACTTAATCCAAGATCAAATCCTAACTCCTTAATCTCAAGCTAAAGGTTTATAATAGGTTACATCTCATATTTTGTAACATCCCCCTATTTGGAGGCCCAAAACTAACGGCTACGGATGCTGCAGTCATCCATAGTTATTAATCTTCGACGACTAAATACGGCAGTGTTAGATTCATTGATACACAGATCATAAGAATATGGAAAAATTTAATAATTTAAAGACATATTTCCATATTCCATTCAAAACATATCATGTTCATTACATAATCCCAAAACGTTGCCCATGTTCAGCAAAATATAATTAATACACATATGCCAAGAGCGACATATGAAGATGCCCCATTGGTTGATCAGAGTATATAATAATGCTAATAAATCTGCCTTTACATCCAAATACACAACGGAACAGGTTTTCCCCTCACTAGTATCCCTTTTCAAAACATATATTTTGCAAATCCTTTCCAGCAACCAAACTGGTTAATTAACTGATTATAAGAATAGTATAGCAATATATATTATGCTAAAACAGGAAGTAAAAGTGACTATTTGTCTAAAATCTGGGCTATCTGCTCTTTTCTGGACTATTTGTCCTAAATTCTGATTATACCAAAATAGAAATATTCATTTATGCTAGATAATGGGCTATCTGCCCAAAATAGGAAAAAAGGATGGACTAACTGTCCTTAAAAATTAGCAAGGTCTGTTATGCGAAAAATGAACTATCTGTTCATATCAGAGCTGACTGCTCTATCTGGACTAACTCCTCTGGGCGACTGCCCGCAAAATGGACTAACTGTCCTCTGGGTTGATTGCCCGCAAAATTGACCAACTGCCCAAATTTCCTTTTGGGTTAACTACCCTTTAAATTATCTGGGCTAACTGCACTTCAATTATCTGAGCTAGCCACTCTTCAAAATTTCCCTTGAAAACCTTTTCAAAATCATTTAGTCCGTCAAATCATAAATATACATGGAAAATATACCTTTTAGCTTTACTCTAAGCTATTTTTGCTATGTTATATATACTTTACTCAAAATAATGTTGATGATGTTCAGTAAGGATTTTCTATCCTTTTTAAAATAAGTTAAAGTCCTTTATAACTTAAAACACTTAGGCTATCTGCCTAGTCCTTTCATTCGAAACTTTTGTTTAAAACCTTTAAACAACCTTTCGAACACATTGAAGGTAACTCCTTTAAAACCTTTTTAATAAGACCCTTCGAAAGTATTGAGGGTAACTCCTTCATATCCTTTAATAAACCTTTCGAAATCATTGAAGGGGACTCCTTCAAAACCTTTTAAAAAACCTTCTTTTCACCAGCTTTAAATACATATTACATCCACCTTTAAATCCTTTAAACCTCAGCCTTTCGAAAACATTGAAAAACTATACCTTTCGATACCTTCGAAACCTAGCTTTCAACTTCATAGGGTAACCTCCTTCGAAAGCTCTTAAAAACATTAGGATGCTGCCTTATAATACTTTAAATTCTACCTTTCGAAAATATAAAACTTGGTCAAAAGAAAACAATTTTATAACCCCTTCGAAAGTATCTCCTTCGAAGGCAAAGAAAACCAAGCAAACATATTCCAAAGCAAAGAAAACAATCCCTTTCGGAAATATAAAACTTTTTTTAGCCATAACTTTTTATAAGCGTAAAATTAAGGTCTTTAACCTATTCCATTGAGTTCAAATGATGGTTTACCTTTCCATAAAGTGGTTATAATAGAAAAATAGGCTTACAGTTAGAAATCTATGCCTATTTAAAGTTTTACAAACAAAGTTGGGAAAAACTGCTACAAAAGAGCTTCCGTAGCCTTTACAATTTCTACCGAAAGGTAGCCGCCAAGGCCGAAGGTTTCACTAAAAACGCTGTAGAAAGGTCCAAAAACGCTGCGAAAGGTTCTATGACGAAGGGTTCATTAAAATTGCTGTAGAAAACCGCAAAAATACTGTGGAAGGTTTTATAACGAAGGGTTTAGGTTCTATGATGAAAGGTTAATAAAAAACGCTGTAGAAAGCTGTAGAAATGCTGCGAAAGGTTCTATGATGAAGGGTTTCTTAGGCGGAAGGTTTTATGACGAAGGGTTTATGTTCTATGATGAAAGGTTTCTTAGGCGAAAGGTTTTATGGTGGAAGGTTCAATGGCAGAGTCGTAAATACCTTGAAAACTGCCACACGTAATCTTTGTTGAATTCCTATTGGTCAATAACATACTTTATCAATTCTTTGTCGAATTTCAATTGGTTAAGACAGATATTTGCAAAAAAGCTGCCGCAGATCAGAATTATTATTTTAGAAATTATTTTCAAAATAATTAATTATATTAATATTTTAATATAATTATTAAGCCTTTTTAGCTTAGAAAATTTATAATAAATCGATTTCACATGGAAAAAATCTCAAACATTCACCAAAAATCTGAAATAATATTTTATTCATCATATAAAAATTTCGGGGTAGAATTCATTATTTTATTATTTTTAATAATTAAAACCCGAATTAAATGCCTTTTTCACCTTAGGAAATTCATAAAATATTCCTATTGACTCCAAAAATTTTGAAATTAAAAACCATCTCCAAAATTATGTTTTACACAACATATCTAAAAATCAAACTATTTGGAGGTCGTTTGCTAAGGTTTTTACTCTAAAACCCATCATTTTAAATACATAAAAATCCCAATAAATCACCATAAATCATTATTTTATCAAAACAATGATTATTAGATTCAAACACGACCAACACAGTAAAATAAATTCGGTTACTATCTATAACCGAACAAAACAAGTAAAAATGAGATGATTTACACTATTATTCATCTTGCTTGAGATAAGGAGATTAAAGATTGTTTGAGATTGATTTTCTTCTAACTTGAATCCGAAGCTTTTAGTTGATTTTTTTCCTTCTCTTATAATGGCCGGCCTTGCTTCTTAAGGTTGTTATTATTTTTGTTTGAGAATAATGAACATGTAAGACTAAGAAGGATGATATAAGGATGGGAAATATGGGCGGCTATTTACCCTAATGCCCTTATGTTTAATTTCCTAATCATTTATTTATGTTCATTAGATAAGCACAACCACGTAGTTTATTACTCAACCTCAATCCCCTTACCTACATTATTCTATTTAATTTATTCTAATTAAATCTCCTGAATAATGTCAATAAAATTAGGAGTGTTACATATTTTTGATTTTTTTGATTTCTAGATTAGATTCAAATATTTTGCAAAGTATATTGCCATGTTTTTTATTGTGAAATTGGATGTATATGTGTGTTGATGATTTATGCTAATTCATATAGATTTTATTATACGTTTTAATGTGAAAATCCTATTAAATGACATCCAAAATGCCTTGCGATTTTAGTATATGATCTGAAATGATATTATAGAAACGGGTTTCAATTTTCGTAATTTTCTAAATTAATGTTGATTTAATATTAATTTTCTAGTGAAGAAAATGGTTAATTGGGTTTAAAATTAATTACGGCTAATATATGTATGTTTTGAGTCAAAAATTAATATATGTTAGAAACATATTAAAAATGATTTATAGGAATTTTATAGATTTTCCCTAAGTGTGTTATAGATATATAAAATAATTTAAGGTATGAGAGATAAATGTTTAATATATTTATAAAAGGAGAAGGGTATTTTGTAAATAATTAAAATTGTTATTTCTGAAATTTCAACAGTACTTTTAGAAAAGAAATTAGCAACCAATCATGTTTTGACAAACAATACAGGTTAGTTGAAAAGAATTACTTTAAAAAGTTAAAAATCAGCTTAAACATGCTTTTTACATGCCTAGCCACTTTTGCCACCTATGTTTCGACCCAGTACTCCCGCCTCCATCACCATCGAAACCAATGTGCATGGTATTAAAGACTTAGTACGCAACGAATTGGACATAGGTGAAAGATATGCAGTCGAAATAAGGGGTTCCAAATGGGTCGAAGTTTTACTTTGTTTTTAAATGAAAATGCGTCTGCTTTGCTTTTGCTTTTGACTTTGGTTTTCTTTCGACTGGGTCAAATTGTTTCCAAGGAATGGTTTTGAAAGAGGTTGTGCCTTTATTTTGAGTAAATGCTTTCGAGGAAGATCAAAACCCCTTGTTGTCGCATCTTACCTTTCGAAGCAATGCCTTCGAAAGGGTTTCTTTATTTTAAAACCCAAGCCACTTCTCCAATACTTTCGAACGGTTGGTTTTGATACCATCACTTCTTTACTTAGAAAATTGTTTTCGAAAGAGTGCTTTCGACTTAGTTGTTTTACGGCCCTTTGTTCTGTTGAAGGTAAAACCCAAAGGTTTCGAAAGAAATAGTTTTAAGTGGTTTCGAAAGGTTATTCCACATGTTTTACTTGAACCCAAATGCTTTCGAAAGATTTGGTTGTATGAAAAGGAATTAAGGCTTTTGAAAGGTTTAAGAGAAATTTTTTGAAGGGGTGGTTCCCCAATGTTTTCGGAAGGTTATAAATGGAATGTTTCCGAAGGTGTAAAGGCTCAAATTTCCGTACCCTTTGAGCCGACAATAAACCATACATGTCCAACTCAAATTGCACGAATAAGCGGATCTTTATGGGGTGAAAAAGAAAATAAAGACAGAACATAATCTCACACAAATGGAATAATATATATAATATTGAACAATATCTTTACAATGGAAATTTTTTAAAGATACAAAAATCAGTGTCTAACCTAAATTCAGCTTGGACAGTTATAAACATCTGTCCTTACAAATGCTGACAAACATCAAACAACTGCAGTGGATAATAGAATACGTCCATACATAAATGAATATCTCCAGCTCTCCTCTGGAAACTCCAACCATCTTCACTAAACTTGAAACTACTTGGATCTGACCCGAGTATTGAAAATACCCGGATCAGGCTTGATAAACCAGCGTGAGAAACTCAAATATAAATGACACTGTCATATATTAGCCTTGGAATAAAATCCTTTGAAAAGAAAGAGTATCTCGTAAGACCATGCCCACACATAAACACAAACGGGTTTTTATCTTATGATAACTAAAACACTTTTATATATCAAAATATTTGATATTATTTCTAATGACATATCTTTGAAAACATTTCCAAATAAACTTATTAATCTTAGCGGAAATTGTTACATTATTAAATTCCAACATACTAGGTTCTACAATCAAGTCCGAAGGCACTTATTAGAGAATGGATTCCAATCAAATGACAAGGTAAGGGACTACCTTCCAACAGTACACCTCTAGAGGGATGTACCTAGGGTCCAGATACTGGGCTCCTAAACCAACACAAGACCGGCCTACCCCTCACGTTGGATAGTACCGAATATGTCATCACCCAGGTCATTACCGACCATTAACAGGTACTTGAGTCATACATTCACCACATACTTAGACATGTATAGAGTAAATCTAGAAGGATGATGACATCTCCTAATTGGGAGCGACCCACTTAGCCTTGCTGCTTCTACCTTGTTTCTGTCATTTCCGGGTGATGAGGCCTGAGGTAAACGATTATCTTTTCACATAGCATATCTTCTTCACTTTGAATGCCATATTGCCATTCCTTTGATAACACTATTGACTTTCACGAACATACAACCTCTGAGGTCGTACATCTCAAAGAAGGCTATTAAGCTAACAGAAGTTGTCTTCTCCGCCACCAAGCAGATGTACGTTTGTAAAAGTCAAACATTCGCCCATACAAGTTGTCCAGGAATAGGACAACCGATGGTACTCTCCTACTCCATTAGTAGCGAGAAGTCCTGCCATCAGAAATTTTGATAACAGAGCACTGCTGCCACCATATGATATGGTGATTTTCACCTCGAGAGACTAGTGGCAAACAACCCTACATCATGTAGATCCCCATCTTCAAAATCATTTGTCTTCAAACACGTTTTACTTCGAACGTAGATTTGTTCGTAGTGGTTTTCGGATAGGAATCATCCAAATTCGACCCCGGTTCCTTCGAATCCAATCATCGATTAAAAAATGTTAAGTTCATATATGATTATCAATCATCAATCGATTAATTTATTTTTCCTTTTAATCAAATATATATCTTTCTTAGATATATTCTTTTCAATTAATTTCATTTTCTTTTCATGAGTATATGGATACATTAAGCCTCATTTATCAAATTATTTGGTTTATTTAACTTTCTTTTTATCTTGGAATAATTCCAAATAAGTTCGTCTTTTACTTAGGAAAACATTTCCAATTCATCCATTAAATTTTAATCAAAGATTTCTTATATTCAAGTTATAACATTTAACTTAGGGAATGTATTCCCAAATCATTCATTAAATCTAAATCAATGATTTCTTATATTCAAGTTACAACTTTTACTTAGGGAAAATATTCCCAAATCATTCATTAAATCTAAATCAAAGATTTCTTTCTTAACTTTAAACCATATTCTTGCAAATTGAAAATTTTCATAACAGAGCACTACTGCCACCTTAAAAATGGTAAATTTCACCTCCAGGGACTAGTGGCAAGTAATCCTACATCATGAAGATCTTTTCTTTTATCTTCGAATAAAACTTTAAATATGATCTTTTAGAGCATCCGAGCTTTCCTTTCGATCTGTTCCACCCCTCGTCTAAAAGATAAAGCAAAGGCCAGGTAAGTTCAAGGCACTGGTTGCTCCATTTCTAACCTTAGTTACACACCTTGTTTTACCATTTAGCTGTCACAGGCGGGACAAATGTACTAGTCGTTTCTGGAAACTCAATTTGTTATTGTATTCAATATTCTTCAATTATTGTTTAAGTGTTATAAACAATTCCTTTTAACCATTTATTCAAACTCTTATTAAAACTTCCAAATCATCTTTAAATAACTTAATTATTCTTTTAAACATTCACAAAAGATTTAGGAAAGAATTGATAAGTTTAAAACTACGTTTCAAAACTAATTAAAACTGCTGCGAAAAGCGTTGCGAAAAGTGTTGCAAATATATTTTAAAAGATATATTCTTCAAAACGACTTTTATATCTTTTAGAAATCCACCTTATCAATTTAAATCTATTTTAAAATATTTTAAAGAATTTTTAGGATTTATTTCATATTTTTAAAACATTTAAAATATCAATTTTAAACTTTGGCCACTTTGTTGCAAAAGCACGATTTTTCTGGAAAATTGTTTTGGACAAATTTCAAAATATTCAAGATGAAATCTTGATTTTCTTTCTTTATTTATTTAAACATATTTAAACTTTTATAAAACATTTCTAACTCATTTTAAAACTATTTCCAGAAGGTTTAAGCATCCCATATACACCATTTCATTTTCAAAAGGAAAGTGATTTCCATTGTGCTTATCGACGTGTATTAACCTGACTTGGTAAAACAATTTAACAATCATATCAAACAATCAATACTTGATGATCAAATCATATATAAGCATCCATCGCAATCATAACACAACATCAAACATGTGTATATATATAAATATAGATGTTAAATAGAGTTTCTCACCATAAACCGAAGCAATAAACTTCCTACCAACATTCTAATCAACCAACACTTCACTAACTACTTCCTAATCCATTAAACACTAGTAAACAACATCCTCTTCCTTCCAATAGTTTGGTCAAGGCTTGAGATGGATGTTGGCCGAAAGGATAGAGAAGAAACGATAGAGCTTTGAACTGGAATTCCCAAGATTTAGATCCGAAAAATGGGTTATCTTGTATATAATTTTAGGCCCTATAAATCTCAATATTTAGAAAAGTTGTTCACTAAAAAGTTGTTGAAAATTCTTTTCTCTTGAATTTTTAAACTTGAGTCGTTTGAATCCAAGTTGTTTTGAGGGAGATATGATAGAATGAAGAAGATGTATTGTCAGATTGACAAAAATGAAGTCCGAAAATGTACTTCAAAGAATTAAGTTTCAGGTATAGGAAATCTCAAAACTTGAAAAAGTGATCAACATAAAAGTTGTAGCAACTGGAATTTCATATAATTTAAAGAAAATTATTTCATAATTTGGATCAGGGATGATCAAGTTATGATCAAAACAAAAAGGGCTATTCTCTGTCTTAAAAACTGGGCCAGAGAATGCACTAGAAAAAGTGGATTTTTGACATGGTTAAGTTTGGAATGAGACAAAGTGGTTAACATGAAAGTTGTAGCCACTTGATTGTTTAAGTTTGAAAATTCTACATTTGAATATTTAAAATAATTAAATATCCCATTTTCAAAGTGGTAAAATTATGGGTCGTTACTTTCTCCCCTACTTAAAAGAATTTTGTCCCCGAAATTACCCTGAACCTAAACGCACAATTTTTTTTACCTAACTCATTATTTCACAAACTTAAACCCATAAGATGTACCAAAATTATCCGTATAAAATCTCTGATTTGATCTTCTAGTTGTTAGTCTATGAGTTGTAGTTTTGATGACAACAACCTTAGAATAAGATTATAAAATATAAATACTAACATTATAGTTTAGATATATATGTATATACCGGATTTAACCATGCATGTACAAAGAATGAAGACTGTACAGTATAGAGATTCAAGATATCGAGATTGAAGACTCATGAGTATCAAGATTATCAAGAGTTCAAGATTTCAAGATAAGTATTGAGTCTAGAATTATGTTAAAACTTCACAATAGCACTGAAATCTTCACTCCATTTTTCTTTTGGGATGGAACCCATTTCTACATTTTTAGTGGCTTACAAACCAACGACAAGTAGCTTACAAACCTACGACAAGTGGCTTACAAACCCACGAACATCCTGGTTTTGTACAAGTTCTCGAGTCCTGTCATGATGAGATATTCTGCAGGAAGAAGCTTGCAAAACTACTTCAAAATGATTTTCAAAACTACTTCAGAATGATTTTCAAAATTGTTTTTCAAAATGTTTTAGCCTTTAAAATTATCTTTTCAAATGATTTTCAAAAAGATGTTTTAGCCTTAAATATTCTTGTTTTTAAACTTCGGTTGTTTTAAACTATCTTTTAATTATAATATATTTATATTTAGATTTAAATATAAAATTATAGTAAAATTATATATATATTATTCTTTATATTCATCTATGTATTTTATCTATAGTCAAGTATATTTGTGAAGTTTTAAATTGTTTTAATATAAGATAAAGGTTATTTTCAAACAAAATCAAATCATCAAAAATTGCATTGGGATGTCGACATACCCTTGGTGACCATGTCGACATAGTGTCAGTTAATATTCAAAATTCAAATTTCAAAAGAAGTGTCTATTCGCCATAACCTTTCACGAATGGACATGACTGTTGTTCTTCTATAAATAGGGGTTAGTTTCAACGAATTTAACATCAGATTTTCTGGTTTTTCACTTCTCTTCTTCTTCCACATTTTCTTATTCAAAATCCTATCATTACTCTGTCTAAATCAACATTGAATCGAACTAGATTATCTCTGGTTTGATTCTCTATCACTATCTCAACAAGATCCAAGTGCTATTCAGAGTTATAGGCTTCTTTGTAATCTATCTAGCGAGAAAAGGTGTGATTGTAGCCTTGGAAATCAATCAAGCGAGAAAAGGTGTGATTGTAGCCTTGGAAATCAATTAGGTGAACTTGTTGCCCCAGAAATCAAGTATCTCTACCCAAAGGATTGTTATTCTGGAGGGTGTACCTCGTAGCCTTGAAATCGAGGGTTGTAATTGTTGAATTGCTTTTGAATGGAAATCCGTACTTAGTTGCGCGGGACTAGATGTAGGGTAATCTCGAACCAGTATAAAATCCGGTGTGTTCTTTCCTTTACTGCATTTACTTTATTTCTGCATCTGTGTTTGTTTCTGTGATTATATCTGTGTCTAAATATTGCATACATTTGTGTTCAAATTAACAAAAACTCAAAAAGATTTAGTAATCTCTTAAAAACACTATTCACCCCCTCTAGTGTTATTCCTAGCCTTAAGATCCGTAATCCGCATTCCTCACATTTGGTATCGGAGCGAGGTTTTCAAAAGTTTCATAATCTGATTTTTGAAAAGTTTTAAAAATGGCTACCAACACTGGTAATGTTGTTAACACTAGTATCCATGTCACTAGTTCATTTGTAGAAGGTCAGTCTACTGTCAGACCACCACTTTTTAATGGCAGTAACTATGCATATTGGGCATGTAGAATGAAAATATATTTACAATCTGTAGGATTAGATACTTGGAATATCACACAAACTGAATATTCTAAACCCACAACTAATTTTGCATAGTGGACTACTAAGCAAATGACTGTTGCCCAAAATAATTCTAAAGAAATGAATATTCTGTTTTGTTCACTTGAAAGAAATGAATTTAATAGAGTGTCAGTTTGTAAGTCTACATATGAAATCTGGAAAACTTTGCAAGTGACTCATGAAGGAACAAGCAAAGTTAAACAGACCAAAATTTCCATGCTCACAAATCAGTTTCAGTTATTTAAAATGAATACTAATGAGTCTATTTCAGATATGTATAGTCAATTTTAGGATATTGTGCATTCTTTAATATCCTTGGGAAAGGAATTTCCGGAAGAAGATCAAGTCAGAAAATTTTTAAATTCTCTGACTCCAGAATGGGATCAAAAGACACTTGCAATTGAAGAGGCAAATGACATCAGTACTTTAAAGATAGAAGAATTGATTGGAAATCTAATGTCATTTGAAGTTCAAATGATTGGGAGAAGATAAAGCAAAGCATCTGAAAAGAAATCAATGGCATTCAATGCATTAACCGACGGATAAGACTCAAACAGTGATAATGATGAAGAGATAGCATTTATGACCAGGAATTTTTGTAAATTTCTAAAATACAGAAAGATGAATAATCTCAAGAGAAACAACTATAAGAATTTTGGAAATCAAAATGTAGTGCCAAACAATGTCAAATGCTTCAACTGTGATGAACTAGGCCATATCAAAAGAGACTCTCCGTATCCAGAAAGGCAGAATCCTCCTATAAACAATGATTCAGTAAAGAAACGGAAGCGTGCATTTACTGCTACTCTAGATGACTCAGACTCGTCCTCAAGCGATGATGATCAGAAGACAGATAACTCAAATTTGTGTTTCGCGGCAGTTCACGACCTCAACAAATTCAAGGAAACGGACTCAGAAAAAGGTACACATTTACAATACAATTGATTGAAATTGCATGCTTAGAATTAGATGATTAATTGCTTGATTGGTTGATTTTGAATTGGTGTGTTGATTGAATTTTAAATTTATTTTTTTATTTTTTATTATTATAATTTTATTATTATTTCATTATTATTTTTATTATTTTTAATATATAATAATATTTTCTGGAATATATTATAATTCTAATAATATTCCAGATATATACATATATATATATATAGACATTAAAATAATAAGTATATATATATACACTAGAATACTTAGGAAAAATAAATCATAGAAACTCACAGGCACATGTCGACATGGTCCTTACCATGATGTCGACATGGGTACAAATTTTGAAATTCAAAATTTGAATTCAAATGGTTAAATTTCCCTCCATCTTTTCACTTCATTCAATACTCTGAAAAGGCATCTTTTGACCAGAGAACATGTCTTTCAAAACTCTATTTAGTCACTATCTTTTATCACAACTTTTCACTTTCATTCTCAAATTCAAACTCTCTCTTCAAAACTTCAAGCTCTCTACTCTCTATTTTAATGGCTTCTTCAAGCAACCCCTCCACCATGAGACTTTCCAGAAACTTGAAAGAGCAACTCCTCAATAATCCGGAGGCAATAAAAGCATACATCAATTATGCTAATTATGGAAAAGTCCATCCCGGAAAGTTTGCTATTTTTCAAGATTTTGCTTCTTATGAAATTGATACTCTTTTTGCAAACAATCAAATTCTTAGTCTTGTTGATTCTTCTCAAAATGATTTTGTTTGTTACCCAAATCTTGTTAAAATTTTCTATGCAAATCTCAATCGAGAATTTTATGAAGGAAATGATAATGAAATTCGGAGTAGTGTCAAAGGCACTAGAATTGTTTTGAATTGTGATCTTTTGGGTACCATTCTCAATTGCAAAAGCACGGGAATGGATCTTTCTAGTTTTCAAATCGATGAACATGATCGTGAGACATTTCATCATATTTTTGAAGGAGATGAAAACTTTGAATTTAAAAACCGAAACTTGCGCCCTAAAGCAAGAATTGTCAATCTTCTTTTACAACATACTTTGACTCCAAGATCGGGAAATTTTAACAATCCTACCTCAAAAGTTTGCAAAGCTCTTTTTTCTATTTTCGGAAATTATGATATCAATTGGGCGCCAGTTATTTTGGATGAACTTCGTCCTGAAAATTTTGAAATGGGAGAAAACACTTTATATCATGGAATTTACCTTACTTGGATTTTCAACTATTTTGGAGTAAATTTCAAAGTTGAAGAATTTATTTCAAGAAAAGTTTTTAATATCTCAAACATTTCTCTCATGAAAATCCTATATGTTTTTCAACCTTATAAGACTCTTGCCGAAAAGGGAGAGCATTTGGCTCATGAAGAAATGGAAGAGGAGGAAGAGGAAGAAGAAGAAGAAAGGGATGAAATGGAAATAGAAGGAGAAACATCCCTAGAAAGTATTGAATATCCCTCCAACCCTACCAACAAAACCCTTCTCAAAAACCAAAAGATTATTGTTGATAATCAACGGGTTCTTAAAAGATCCGTTAGTAAGAAGTTGGACAAAATATCATCCAAGATGAATAAGTTTTTCTCCAAAGTCAGCAAGAAACTTGGATTATCTTCATCTTCATCTTCATCATCCTCTAACTAGTTCTATATCTTCATATCATATCGAATTAGTTTAAGTTTGTTTTAATTTGATTTTTTATGTAGTTCTTTATGATTAATCTTTGTATCACTCTTCTATGCAATGAAATTGAATTTCCTTTCTGTTATCTAGCTTATCTTATCTCTTGAATAAATGTTAGTATATTATATAAATTTATATATATTTATATACACAATTATTCACAAAATCAAAATCACCATCAAATTTCACTGTAGTATGTCGACGTACCCCCCTTGACCATGTCGACATATACTGGTCAGAAATGACAATTCATTTTGAATTTGAAATTTGAATAACTACCATATGTCTATTCATTTCAAACAAATTCCTACACCTATAAATACCTATTTCTTCCAGAATTTTTCACTCAATATTATTTTCTATCTTCTTTATCTCTTATTCTCTTCACAAATTCAAAAAATGGCAAATCCTATTCACAATTTAACCGAGAATCTTGAAGCGACTCTTAATTCGTTCAAGAACATTCTCTCGTTCATTCTTCGTAACCAACGACACTTGGAGTTGAGTCAAATGCAGATGATCAAGGAGCAAGAAAGACATTTCGATGCAATTCGATGGATGATTTCTTCCCTGCACAAGGATGATATCGAGGCACATCCTCCTGTTTCTCTCACAAATGACAATGAAAATTGGGATGCCATCAAAGCAGACCCTATTTTCGAAGAAGAAGGATGGGTGGAAGTTCCCCATAACGTTTAATTTGTTCGCTTTATTTAATTACTTTGTTTGAATTGATTGTCTTGATTGAAATTGGTTGTTTTGATTGACTTGATTTATACATTGGTGTGGTTTGATGATTGTATAAAATATACATTAATATATTTATAATCGTTGGTTAAATATCATGTCTATAAATATAGTTATTTCTTATATATACTTTATTATATAGTTTTTTAATGCAGGTACTTGAGTACAAGAATTAGGGGGAGTTGTATAGTTTAGAATTTGTTTGTTTTTTGTTGATGACAAAGGGGGAGAAATATAAAATAGGAGAGTTAGGCATAGATTAAGGGAGAGTTATTAGAGTTAGGGGGAGTCAATAGGATATAAGTAATATTTTATAAACAAAGGTTGTCATCATCAAAAAGGGGGAGATTGTTAGTCCATGAGTTGATGGTTTTAATGACAACAACCTTAGAATAAGATTATAAAATATAAATACTAACATTATAGTTTAAATATATATGTATATGCAGGATTTAACCATGCAGGTACAAAGAATGAAGACTGTACAGTATAGAGATTCAAGATATCAAGATTGAAGACTCATGAGTATCAAGATTATCAAGAGTTCAAGATTTTAAGATAAGTATTGAGTCTAGAATTATGTTAAAACTTCACAATAGCACTGAAATCTTCACTCCATTTTTCTTTTGGGATGGAACCCATTTCTACCTTTTTAGTGGCTTACAAACCCACGACAAGTAGCTTACAAACCTACGACAAGTGGCTTACAAACCCACGAACATCCTAGTTTTGTACAAGTTGTCGAGTCCTGTCATGATGAGATATTCTGCAGGAAGAAGCTTGCAAAACCACTTCAAAATGATTTTCAAAACTACTTCAGAATGATTTTCAAAATTGTTTTTCAAAATGTTTTAGCCTTAAAAAGTATCTTTTCAAATGATTTTCAAAAAGATGTTTTAGCCTTAAATATTCTTGTTTTTAAACTTCGGTTGTTTTAAACTATCTTTTAATTATAATATATTTATATTTAGATTTAAATATAAAATTATAGTAAAATTATATATATATTATTCTTTATATTCATCTATGTATTTTATCTATAGTTAAGTATATTTGTAAAGTTTAAAATTGTTTTAATATAAGATAAAGGTTATTTTCAAACAAAATCAAATCATCAAAAATTGCTTTGGGATGTCGACATACCCATAGTGACCATGTCGACATAGTGTTAGTTAATATTCAAAATTCAAATTTCAAATGAAGTGTCTATTCGCCATAACCTTTCATGAATGGACATGACTGTTGTTCTTCTATAAATAGGGGTTAGTTTAAACGAATTTAACATCAGATTTTCTGGTTTTTCACTTCTCTTCTTCCTCCACATTTTCTTATTCAAAATCCTATCATTACTCTGCCGAAATAAACATTGAATCGAACTAGATTATCTCTGGTTTGATTCTCTATCACTATCTCAACAAGATCCAAGTGCTATTCAGAGTTATAGGCTTCTTTGTAATCTATCTAGCGAGAAAAGGTGTGATTGTAGCCTTGGAAATCAATCAAGCGAGAAAAGGTGTGATTGTAGCCTTGGAAATCAATTAGGTGAACTTGTTGCCCCAGAAATCAAGTATCTCTACCCAAAGGATTGTTATTCTGGAGGGTGTACCTCGTAGCCTTGAAATCGAGGGTTGTAATTGTTGAATTGCTTTTGAAAGGAAATCCGTACTTAGTTGAGCGGGACTGGATGTAGGGTAACCCCGAACTAGTATAAAATCTGATGTGTTCTTTCCTTTACTGCATTTACTTTATTTCTGCATCTGTGTTGTTTCTGTGATTATATCTGTGTCTGAATATTGCATACATTTGTGTTCAAATTAACATAAACTCAAAAAGATTTAGTAATCTCTTAAAAACACTATTCACCCCCCTCTAGTGTTATTCCTAGCCTTAAGATCCATAATCCGCATTCCTCACACTAGTCGAATCCACAACTTTATTTCCGAACTAGTATCGATCCCTTGATCCTCTTGTGCGGACTCTGATCAAGCTTCTAGATCAGATACACTTGCTTTCCTTGCATAGCTCTCAACTATGATAGAAAACTCGAGTAACTAACCACAAAACATCAACAATGCTCACCGTTCAAGAAATCGAGTGATAAATCCTTTTCCGAATAGGTGTAAACACCTCAAAGTTCTGTACTCGGATATTAGACCAAAATTTGTGTGACAAAATGATTTACATATGAATTACATATTTATTCCTATTGGTTTTTCTCAGTTATACCAATTTCTCTTTATTCACATCCTTTATTTTTGTTCACGTTCATTTTTTAGTATATTTTATTTAATACTAATATTGTTTATGAATCATTTCGTAAAATTATTACTTAAGTTCATTATATCTTATGAACACAACTATGTAAATCCATCACTTTTAAAAACATAAGTCCAAATCCTTAATAAATGCTAGTATTCATTAATAAAACATTTTCCAGGTTATAATTAGATTTTAAAGAGTCATGATTTTACTTAAGTGTATAAATAGTTCATGACATAAATCTATTTTTGTATAATACCCTTTTACATCATAATAATATATATACACATCCCAAATTCTCGATCGGTTTTATATTCGGGTGAACTACAAATTTAAAATTTGTTGTAAGTTGCTATCATTTCAAATTCATAATTATAAAATTTATTTCCGATTTAATGCTATTATAAATTTCTCGACTTTTAAATCCTTTTTATTTATAATCACATTTATAAATTATAATTACCAATTTCATTTACTCAAAATATTTCACAATTGTTTATCTTTTACCAAAAGTTTTCATAAATTCCTTAGATCTGAGTTAGGTGTGAATCAAAAAACTTCGACTGTTCAAAACCGTCGAGAATCCCGCTTTATCTTATCAATTAGCAATTCCAAATTTATCTTTGGTTTAAACACTTTTATAAATATTACTAATCAATTTATCAATTAATGATTCACATTATCTCTTTAACTTAAGAAAAATATATAGATCGAGTAACTCCAAAATAATACCAAGGAACTGGGTACTACCAATAGTATTATATATCCTCTTAACAAGAAGAGTAATACTTAAGAGAAGTGTTTACCATTCGAACACATCTCCTGCCCATTTTTAGTTTATTTTCGAGCCATTTGAACTGGTTATCATAAGATATCTCTTTTTAAAATCCTTTCGAGATTACTTTTGTTTATAAAACCTATTTATAAATTCTGTTTATAAATTCATCTTATATTAATTAACTTCATTTAGATTTCCACAATTCTTTTAAATTACTCGAATGTCAATTCTCATTCCTTTTACATTTATCTTTTACATAATCATTTTCTATTTGTTAAACATATTTTTTTCTTATATGTTCATTTCTTAAACCAATCTTATTATCGAACACTTTATACTCAAACTTTGAAATTCTAATCGCAAGATGTTCATATTTAAATTTCACTAATCTTGATTTCTAACTATATAACTTTTCAAAATATATACTTTGTAATCAAAATATAATCTTAGGTAAAATTATTTCATTTACCAATTTTTCAAAAAAAACCTTTATATATAACATTAACAAATACGCACTCATATATAATACTCTCAACTCATTCTAGGGTGTTACTAACCCGGTCTATAATGAGTTGCTCATCCTAGGGTATTACTAACCCTATCTCTGTTGAGTCTTTACCACACCAAAGCCAAGGTTCTCGCTTAACCTTCTGCTCTGATACCAAATGTAAAGGCCCTAATTTCCGTACCCTTTGAGCCGACAATAAACCACACATGTCCAACTCAAATTGCACGAATAAGCGGATCTTTAGGGGTGAAAAAGAAAATAATGACAGAACAGAATCTCAGACAAATGGAATAATATATATAATATTGAACAATAACTTTACAGCGGAATTTTTTTAAAGATACATATATCAGAGTCAAACCTAAATTCAACTTGGACAGTTATAAAGATATGTCCTTAAAGTGCTGACAAACATCAAACAATTGTAGCGGATAATAGAATACGTCCATACGTAAATGAATATCTCCAGCTCTCCTCTGGAAACTCCAATCGTCTTCAATAAACCTGAAACTACTCAGATTTGAACCGAGTACTGAAAATACCCGGATCAGGCTTGATAAACCAGCGTGAGAAACTCAAATATAAATGACAGTGTCATATATTAGCCTTGGAATAAAATCCTTTGAAAAGAAAGAGTATCACATAAGGCCACGCCCACATATAACCACAGATGGGTTTTTACCTTATAATAACTAAAACACATTTATAATCAAAACATTTGATATTATTTCTAATGACATATTTTTGAGAACATTTGCAAATAAACTTATTAATCTTAGCCGAAATTATTACATTATTAAATTCCAACATACTAGGTTCTACAATCAAGTCCGAAGGCACTTATTGGAGAATGGATTCCATACAAATGACAAGGTAAGGGACTACCTTCCAACATTACACCTCTAGAGGGATGCACCCAGGTTCCAGATACTGGAAACCAACACAAGACCGACCTACCCCTCACGCTGGATAGTACCGAATATGTCATCACCCCGGTCGTTACCGACCATTAACGGGTACCCGAGTCATACATTCACCACATACTTAGACATGTGTAGAGTAAATCTAGAAGGATTTTGACATCTCCTAATTGGGAGCGACCAACATAGCCTTGCTGCTTCTACCCTATTCCTGTCATTTCGGGTGATGAGGCATGAGGTAAACGATTACCTATTCACATAGCACATCTTCTTCACTTTTAATGCCACATTGCCATTCCTTTGATAACACTACTGACTTTCATGAACATACAACCTCTGAGCTCGTATGTCTCAGAGAAGGGTGTTAAGCTAAGAGAAGTTGCCTTCTCCGCCACCAAGCAGATGTACATTTGTAAAAGTCAACATTATGATATTAGAAATGCAATGTCAGCCATTCGTCCATATAAGTTGTCCAGGAACAGGAAAAACCGAAGGTACTCTCCTACTGCATTAGTAGCGAGAAGTCCTTGCATCAGAGATTTTCATAAAAAAGCACTGCTGCCACCATATGATATGGTAATTTTCACCTCGAGGGACTAGTGGCAAACAACCCTACATCATGAAGATCATCTTCTTCAAAATCATTTGTCTTCAAACACGTTTTACTTCGAATGTAGATTGGTTCGAAGTGGTTTTGGATAGGAATCATCCAAATCCGACCATGGTTCCTTCGAATCCAATCATCGATTAAAAAATGTTAAGTTCATATATGATTATCAATCATCAATCGATTGATTTATTTTACCTTTTAATCAAATATCTTTCTTAGATATATTCTTTTCAAATAATTCCATTTTCTTTTCATGAGTATATGGAATCATTAAGTGTTATTTATCAAATTATTTGGTTTATTAACTTTCTTTTTATCTTGGAATAATTCCAAATAAGTTCATCTTTTGCTTAGGAAAACATTTCCAAATCATCCATTAAATCTTAATCAAAGATTTCTTATATTTAAGTTATAACTTTTAACTTAGGGAAAATATTCCCAAATATTTCATTAAATCTAAATCAATGATTCTTATATGTTATAACTTTTACTTAGGCAAAATATTCCCAAATCATTCATTAAATCTAAATCAAAGATTACTTTCTTAACTTTAAACCATATTCTTGCAAATCGAAGATTTTCATAACAGAGCACTACTACCACCTTAAATATGGTAAATTTCACCTCCAGGGACTAGTGGCAAGTAATCATACATCATGAAGATATTTTCTTTTATCTTGGAAGAAAACTTTAAATATGATCTTTTAGAGCATCCGGGCTTTCCTTTCGATCTGTTCCATCCCTCGTTTAAAAGATAAAGCAAAGGCCAGGTAAGTTCAGGGCATTGGTTGCTCCATTCCTAACCTTAGTTACACATCTTGTTTTACCGTTTAGCTGTCATAGGCTGGACAAATGTACTAGTAATTTCTGGATACTCAATTTGTTATTGTATTCAATATTCTTCAATTATTGTTTAAGTGTTATAAACAATTCCTTTTAACCATTTATTCAAACTCTTATTAAAACTTACAAATCATCTTTAAATGACTTAATTATTCTTTTAAAATCATTCACAAAAGATTTAGGAAAGAATTGTTAAGTTTAAAACTACGTTTCAAAAGTTATTAAAAATTGCTGCGAAAAGCGCTGCGAAAAGTGTTGCAAATATATTTTAAAAGCTATATTCTTCAAAACGACTTTTATATAATTCAGAAATCCACCTTTTCAACTTAAATCTCTTTTAAAACATTTTAAAGGATTTTTATGAATTATTTCATATTTTTAAAACATTTAAAATATCAATTTTAAACTTTGGTCACTTTGCTGCAAAAGCGCGATTTTTCTGGAAAATTGTTTTGGACATATTTCAAAATATTCAAGGTGAAATCTTGATTTTCTTTCTTTATTTTTTTAAACATATTTAAACGTTTATAAAACATTTCTAACTCATTTTAAAACTATTTCCAAAAGGTTTAAGCATTCCATATACACCATTTCATTTTTAAAAGGAAAGTGATTTCCTTTGTGCTCATCGACGTGTATTAACGTGACTTGTTAAAAAATTTAACAATCATATCAAACAATCAGTACTTGATGATCAAATCATATATAAGCATCCATATCAATCATAACACAACATCAAACATGTATATCATGTGTGTGTGTGTGTATATATATATCAATATAGATGTTAAATAGAATTTCTCACCATAAACCAAAGCGATAAACTTCCTACCAACATTCTAATCAACCAATACTTCACTAACTACTTCCTACTCCATTAAACACTAGCAAATAACATCCTATTCCTTCCAATCACTTGGTCAAGGCTTGAGATGGAGGTTTGCCGAAAGGATAGAGAAGAAGCGGTAGAGCTTTGAACTTGAATTCCCAAGATTTAGATCCGAAAAATAGGTTATCTTGTATCTAATTTTAGGCCCTCTAAATCTCAATATTTAGAAAAGTTGTTCGCTAAAAGTTGTTGTAAATTCTTTTCTCTTGAATTTGAAAAAAAGAACCATTTTAATCAAAGTTGTTTGAGGGAGATATGATAGAATGAAGAAGAGGTATTGTCGGATTGACAGAAATGAAGCCTGAAAATGCACTTCAAAGAATTAAGTTTCAGGTATAGCTAATCTCAAAACTGGAAAAAGTGATCAACATAAAAGTTGTAGCCACTAGAATTTCATAAGATAAAAAAAATTCTTAATTTGGATCAGTTATGTTAAAAAAAAGGGCCATCCTCTGTCTTAAAAACTGGGCCAGAGAATGCACTGGAAAGAATTGGAATTTTGACATGGTGAAGTTTAGAATGAGACAAAGTGGTCAACATGAAAGTTGTAGCCATTGAAAAACTATATGATTTGATTCTTTTTTATGTATTTTGGTTTAGTTTTGAAGAAGTAATGGCCGAGAGAAGAAGAGGTAAAATATGGAGAAAAGATAAATTTGATTTGAAGAGAATGAACATTGATTTCTTTTGAATATTTTGTAAATATTTTGACATTATTTCTTTCTTATTTTTTCCTATGGCTTAAAAGCCATTAAAGAGGAGAGGAAGAAGGTGAAGAAGCTTGAGAAAAGAAGAAGAGGAAGTGTGAATGAAAGTGAAGAAGGAGGTGGGTATTTATAGAAAAAGAAAGAAGTGGTAAATTTACAAAAATAACCACTTACCAAATTACCAAACTAACCTTACTTCAACCTAACGTAATACCCACTTTTTCAATATTAACATCATATTTCACATCCTTACTTTATGTCTTAATCACTTAAAGATTAATTAAAGAATATCATAATTATGTTGGCTTTGATTTGATGTGATTTGATGTTTACTTTTTCTTACTTTTGTTAATTCTTGCTTACTTTTGCTAATGGCTTTTAAAAGTCTTCTAATCTTATTTTGTTAAAGTAAACTTTATTAGCATTAAAATGTGTACATTTATATGTTTCAAACATGCTATCCAAGGTGCAATGGCGTTGCGACAACTTATTTTGAACAAAACGTTGATTTCGAAAAAACGTTTTACGGTCATGTTTTGACGTTTTTGTTAAACTGTTTATCTATGTAAACCAAACTTCAAAATTGATTTGTTATTATATTCAAATAATTAAAGCAAGAATATTTGACTTATAAAATAATATAAAACAATACCCAAATCTATTTATAAAAATACAACATCGATTTATCGATATGGAACGAAATTTGTCAACTTTTATAAAACAAGTTTTACATATTTATCAAACCATTATAAATTAAATTACTATTATTATCAATGAGTTTGATATAGATTATATATATTTAAAAAGAATTATTTATCCTTTAAAACAAATTTCTCGAATATTTATCATGCTTTGTCGGAATCCAACTTTTGTCAATTTTACAATGGAAATCCAAAATCTTTATTCAGTATCAAAAATAAGTTAACCATTCTTATTTATCATATAAAACTTAATTGTTCAAGTTTGAAAATTATAATTTGAATATTAAAAATAATTATACATCCCATTTTCAAAGTGGTAAAATTACGGGTCGTTACAAAAGGTTTCGAAGGGCATATTTAAAGTGTTTTGAAAAGAGGATGTTTAAGGTTTTAAGAGGCTTTCGAAAAAAGGTTTTTCAATGTTTTCGAAAGGTTTATTAAGAATGGTTTCGATAGGTATGTTTTGGCCTTTTGGCCTAAGGTTTTACTTGTATCGAAATGGGTACTTTCATTGGATTCGAAAGGGGTACTTTCAAAGGTTAAATGTTTTCATCAATAATGTTTTGTATAAAGTATATATAACATGGCAAGGTGATTTGAGTAAAGCATAGAGTATATTTTCCTTGTTTAAAGTATGATTTAAAGGTTTAAATCAATTTGAGAGAAAAGGTTTTGAAGGAAAATTTATGGGTAGTTGACCCTGAATAAAATGACTCAGATATTAGAATACCAGATGGGACTGGTATAGGGTCACACCCTATACATTAGCTATTAGCCCTAGCTAATTTAGTCCATAATTCCAGTGTGTAGGGCTTTGTCACAGGTAAGACTAAAATGATGTTACACACAGAAAGGAATATACAGAGTGACGACAGGTTATTGGTGAGCTTGCAAAACCATCAGGATCAGTTGACCCTGGAGAAGTAAGTTAGGGATAGACCATCCAGAAGAGGAGCATCTAACAGAAGTTAGATTATTTGTTTATTTTGTCTAGTAGGCCCGAGTCAGCCAAAGGTTAGTAGTTAGCCAAACAAAACTATAGTGTTCAGATAGATAGTCCATTTGTTACCTTATTTATATGCTTTCATGATATTGATATTATTGTTTTAACCAGTTTTGGTTGTAGGATTAAGATTTGCAAAAGATATATTTAAAAGGATATTAGTGAGGGGAAACCCATTCCGCTACGCGACGTGGTCTCACTTAATATCCTGTAACCGATGCATAGTATTATTCACACCAGGCTTTATGTCTGACTTGAAGTTTAAATTTTTCCCCTTAAAATCTTGGGTGCTCAAAATCAATTTGAGTAGACTTAGAGTTGATGATTTTCAGTTTTTAGTAGGTGAACGAATAAAGCTTCCGGAGATGAGTAGGAGGCTGATGCTAGCTATATTTAGGACTTGTTTTTTTTTATTTTCGTTGTGTTGTATTATGTATGTTATGACTATTTAGTACTTTGGTCAACTAATGGGGTATCTTCATATGTCGCTTTTGGTAGGGATGGACATTTAACTGACTTAACCGATGTCGACCGAATCGCATTAACTGATATAATCAGTTAGCCAAACTTTAGGTTAACTGGCCGACCTTAATCGATCAACTTCGGGTCGGTTAACGGTTAACGCACTTGTTAACCATGGTTAACCGAATAAGTTTTCAGCCATATTCATATTTTTGAGTATTCGACTATAGCCTTAACCAAAGTTACCAAACCATCCCACTTCCGTCGCACTACCATTCATATTATTCCCAAAAACCTAAACTAAAATAATGTTGTCGCTTCCCTCATTCGATTAAAAAAACCTAGATCCACTTATAGATTTTGCAAATTCAATAGCTAAACCTACAAATTTCGACTAGATCAAATAATTATCTCCCTAAAGGCTTAAACTTTGTCGATTCGTCAACGTGTTGCAAGCCTGTGATTCCAACTGCGCCATCAAGGCTTTGAGTCGAGATATGGTGAATACAAGCCGAAAGAGGAAGAATATGAGTTTGTTTTAACTTTACCTATTTTATTTAATTACCTGTTTAATTAGTGGATTAAATTATTAATGTGAGATGCAAAATTTTGTAGGTTTAACTATTGATTTTACGAAATCGGTAGTGGATCATATATTTAATTTTCTTATCGATTTATAGTAAGATAAATTTTTTGGTTAAGTATGAACTCAAATGACAGTGGACATATTTACAGTAAATTTACTGTATTTGTAATTTTTTAAATAGTTTAATTTAACTTACAGTTAAGTATGAACTTAAATAGTTTAATTTTTTTTTATAAATTTACAGTTAAGTATTAACTTAAATAATTAAGTATGAACTTAACTTAAACAATTAAGTATGAACTTAAACAGTTAAGTATGAACTTAAATAGTTTAATTTAACTTACAGTTAAGTATGAACTTAAATAGCTTAATTTTTTACAAATTTACAGTTAAGTATGAACTTAAATAGTTTAATTTTTTTGCTATATTTGTAAATTTACTATATTTAAACAAACACTGATTTTGCTAAACCCAATATGGTGAATACTATCTGTTAAGTATTAGTTTAAATATTACAATTTGAATTAATTAACAGTTTCAATAATTTACAGTTTGATTTAACTTACAGTTATAGAATTGTGTTATAGGGTTGTCTTATAGGACTTAAAACCTGAATTAATTTATAGTTTGAATTGTCTTATAGGATTAATTTACAGTTAAAGAATTTAAAATATTTGCTACCTAAATATTCTTGTCCTTGTATCATGGTTGGTGCATGTAGTTGTCATGTGTATCATGAGGCAGTGGTCTTTCCTAGCTTGTGAATTTTTCTGTTGCTAAATATGTGAAGCTTTTACTTTGGGATGGGAATGAAATATGGCATGTACTCTTCTTTCTAGATTTTACTATGGAATATGTGTGATGTGTTTTCTTTCTCTTGTTAAGACAAATTGTCATTATGTTCTTAAGTAGTCATGTTTTGTTCTTTAATTATGTTTGTAAGGATGTGGGGCTAGATGTGTTGTACGAGTTATGTTTGTTTGAGTTATTTGGTAATAAGGCATAGATGCCGTAGTAGTAGAGGAAAGTATTATAAAAAAGGGAATGGACCATTGTAAAAACCTGTTTTTCTTAGCGAAAAAATATTTCCACTTTATTTATGCAAGTATAATAGTTTAATTAAATAAACTTCATTCGTTAATTATATGACTTTTAACTTTAATTTGGAAAACCTACTAGTTATTTAGTTATATTCGAGGTAGCAAATATTTTACTTCAAAAACATGTTTTAATTTAAAGTATTTTGTTTGGAAATATGTTACTTGAAAATAGCTTAGGGAGAAAATATTTTTGAACATATTTTGTTGGGAAACGTTAAGTATGTTGTTCAAATAGAATATTTTACTGGGGATATTTTAGTTCAAAAATATTCTAGGATAGAAGACATTCAGTATGTAATTTTCTCACCGACAACATTTTGTTTATATCAGTTTGTAATTGTCTTATAGGATTTACAATCTGAACTAATTACTGTGTTATGTTATGTTAATTACTAGATTACATCAGCATTGAAACACATATGAAAGGAGGAGCAGAGCGTGTATAATTTAAATATGCATGTGCACTTCTATGTATATCAGTTAAACTGAATGTTTTAAATTGTGTATTATATATTATATGCAACTGTGAGTTTGAATGTTTAATACACAGTATTAAAACTGATATGATATCAAACTATATATGCAACTATTATATATATTAACTGTATATGCAACTATTATATAGACTGATATGGTATTAAATTGTATATGTAACTGATACACACATAGCTTAAACTATATATTCCTAATCTAAAATATATTTTTGTTTTTCGTGCATTATAACATGTACAAATAGGTAGTTCTAGAGAAATAAGAGATGACAATGAGTTTGTGGAAGAAGCGGATGATGAGGAAACTGACGAAGAAGACATCAATATTAGAAAACCTCCTCTACACCCGACGCACAAGTCTTCTTCTAGAAAGCCTTCTCCGATATGGGAACATTTTACTGAAGAAGCTAATTTCAATTTTTAGAAATGTATATGCAACTATTATGGTTAACAATTTGCATGCGATTCTAAATCAAATGGCACTACACATTTAAATTACCATATAAAACATTCATGTAAGTCCATTCCACGTGATAGTGATAAGAGATAAAAAAAATTTAGCTTTTGGAACAAATAGCGATAGTGAAGGTAGTTACAACCTTATCTCATGGTCATTTAATAAAGAGGAATGTAGAAAAACATTAGATCAAATGCTAGTTATTGATGAATCTCCTTTTAGTTTTATGGAGGGTGAAGTTTTCTTCAATTTTGTCGGGAATAGTGTCCTAGTTTTGAAGTTCCTTCATGTAGAACAATTTGTCGGGATGTTCTTCAATTATATTGGGACTTGATAGAACCTCTTAAAAAAATGTTCTCAAAATCATTGCATGGTGTTTGTCTAACTACTAATACATGGACATCTATTCAGAATGTGAATTATATGGTTTTAATTGCACACTTTATTAATGGAGATTGGAAGTTACATAAAAGGATTATAAATTTTTATGTGATTATTAGTCATAAAGGAGAAGACATTGGAAAAATTATTGTCCATTGTATCAAAAAATTAGAACTCAAAAGAATAGTGTCTATCACTCGATAATGCTAGTGCAAATGAAGTGGCAATTAATTATGTAAAAAGCAAATTAAATGATTATAATGGTGGTTGTGTTTTGAATGGTGATTTCATGCATATTCGTTATTGTGCTCATATAACCAATTTAATTGTCAATGATGGGCTAAAAGAAATTAGTAGTACTATAGCTGGAATTCATACTGCAGTTAGATTTGTGAGATCATCTCCGACACGATTGAATAAATTTAGAGAGATATGTTTAAGTTTGGGAATTGAGAATAAATCTATGCTTATTTTGGATGTACGACTAGATGCAATTCAACATATTTGATGTTGGAAGTGGCTTTAAAATAAAAAAGGGTTTTTGATGATATGAAAGAAAATGATGGTATTTTTGTTGCTTACTTTGATGATGAAATTCATCCTCTGAGTTCTACGGATTGGAAAAATGCTGAATTATTTGTCAAATTCTTAAAGTATTTTTATGATGTTACTTTAAAATTTAGCAAAACTTTATCCATTAGTGCAAATGTTTGTTTTTCCGAGCTTAATGGAATTCAAGAAGAACTTAGAGCATTGGTTGATAAAACGAATCCTTATCTTGCAAAAATGGCAATTAGTATGAAAATGAAGTTTGATAAATATTGGGGAAGCGAAGGTAATATAAACAAAATTTTATTTGTTACATGTGTGCTTGATCCAAGGTATAAATTCCAATTTATGAAGTTATGTGATGAAGACATGTATGAAATAAATATTGCGGAAGACATATCAAAAAGTGTGAAAAATATTTTGATAAGGTTGTTTGATTCTTATGTTAACTGTGACGACCCGAAATTCCGTGCTCGGAAAATCGCATCATTGAAAAGAAAGAAAGGGGTGAGAAAGTAGAAAAGATAGAGAAGAAGAAAAAAACAACCACAGAATCTCAACAGCGGAACGAATAAAATATAATATACCACATAAGAGATTACTTAATATCATATACATCAGAGTTATACAGATAATACAACACATACTAGACAGTTATAAACACCTGTCTAGTTAATACAACTCACAAATCACAGAGATACAACACAGCGGAAATACAGATAAACACTAACACAGCGGAACCAATATATATCTATACGCTGAAGCCTCCTGCTCCATTGCTCCTCCAGAATTCGTCAAAGCTAACCTGAATCCCTTGGCTACCCGTAAAAATTTGGGTACCCGAGAGTTTATGAAAAACAGAAATAAACTTTGGGTCAGACATGGGTCTGGTATGAGTAAACGGTTAAAGTTGCTTAACTTTAAAAATTCTTTGAAAACAAAAGGCATCACGTAAGACATCCCACACATAAACATGGAAATGTTTTTACCTTACGCTAACCAAAACTTTGATAGAAAATTCAGTGATATTATAATAGTGTCTAGGGTTTTCAAGTAAATAGAAAATAGCCGAAATTGTTACATTCATTAAATTCCAGCATACTAGGTTTACAATCAAATCCGAGGGCACTTATTGGACTTTGGATTCCATACAATGGCTGGGCTACTGGGGTACCGCCCATCACAGTACGTGGCCTAGATCACCGTACCGAGGATTTCTCCTAATCCCCTGCAACACAAGGTCGGAACATCCCTTACTGGATAATTCCCGCACAAGATACCCCACGGTTGTCATGATCAACCGCACACAAAGCCGAATAATAAGGGACATCTAGACAGGGGTAATCTCGTCCTACTTGGGTGCTACCCACTAACCTTGCTGCACCTCCCCTGTTTTAGCCATTCCCGGTTGATGAGGCTTGAGGTCACGATTACCTTTAGAGAACACATCTCTTAGAATGCTCATCGTCCACCTGACGATGTTCTGAAAGCATTCAATCCATACAAGTTCGTTCCGGGTTCGAACGAAACCGAAGGCACTATCTCATTGCACTCATTTTGGAATCACCCTCAGAGTCAACGACCATAGCCCTTGCATTCTGAATCACCATCTCGAACCTATAAGTACTATCCCGTCAAACTCATTACGGAATCACCCACAGAGTTATACTGACGTATAGTTCTTATACCTCGAGTCTTCACTTGCTCCATTTGAATTTCACGACCTAACGTTATTTTGGATCGATGTGGTATTCGGGTCTCCAGACCTAGAATCCCGGTATACGGAAACCCGATCCCGGTCTCATCGAAATCCAAACCGTGTCTTTTAAGGCCAAGTTGTTTTAAAGTTAAACCAATTTAATTCAATTATCTATATACTCACAGATAGATAAATCACAATATAACAATAGATATAACATCATCATCATAAACAGATAATCCATATTATCTACTCAAACAGATGGTCAATATCATCATACTTAACCAAGCATCCATATCACAATAGATCTATATATCTAAGATCACAATCAATCATGGAAATCAATATCATCCATCATATATAAACAAAGATTAATAATCACCTCATTTATAATTAATTTAAAATGAATTAAATTAATTACAAATCTCTAATTAATTTAAAGTAAATTAAATTAATTACCCCATCAATATTAATCTTGCTTACATAACCATTAATTAATTACAAGTTAATTAATTAATCATTCTCTACTTTTCCATCTTAATTAACCATTCTAGATTAATTATCTCAAATTATATTTAAGTAATTATCCTCTAATTATTTTACAAATTAATTACTTCATACCAATTATAGAAAGTAACCTTTTAAATTACTAAAATTAATTTCATTTCTTCTTAATTAATTACTCTAATGAATTGCTTCATTTATTAATTATTCCCAATTAAATCCATTTTAACTTGCATCATTAATTACAATAATTAATGATCTCTAATTCCATTTATTTCATTTAGTAATTTATCTTAAATTAAACCAAATTTGTTAATCACCTTGATTAACTCCATATAGTAATTAACTACCCTTAATTACTTCATCAAATAATTTAATTACTCCATAATTAATTATCCTCTAATTAATCCCTTGATTAATTTATACAAAGTAATTATAATCAAATTACTTTCATTTTTAAATCATTCACAGTTAATTACTTCTTTAAGTAATTATACTTACCATATCATCAAAGGTTTATTTAAATTAATTAAACTAAATTAATTAACTTAAACAAATTCATATTAAACTGAATTTATTACAATGATAAATAAATTTCTTAATTATTTCCATTAGTAATTATACTGAAATAATTTACTATTGATTATCTTAAATTAATAAGCTTAATCAATTATCAAGATTTATCACATTAATCCATTATTTAATAATTCCAGTTAATAACCTTCATTAATTATTTATACTTCTTAAATTACTTTTCCAAAGTAATAAATTAAGATTTATTATTTAATTACAATTAAGTTTTATCTTTAATAACTCATAAATAAATTCTTAATTACTAAATAGATTAAGTATCTGATACAACTTAATTAACCCTCACTTCATTAATTAATAATCATAAATTAAAATTCAACTCCTATTTAATAAATGATTCTAAATTACCAATTATTTATTCTAAATTAATTATCTTAAACCTTAATTAACTAATTTAACTTTCAATTACTAAATTAATTAATCAAATCATTAATTAATCAAATTAGTTAATTATTCATTTTAATTAACTTAATAATTACAAATCTTTAAATCTTCATTTTATTTAAAGATAAAACATTTTCTTATTAATGATCAAATTCTCCTTTATAAATGCCCTTGAAACATTTTACTTTTGAATCTACTTTTACATTTCATTTCAAATTAAGATTCAAGATAATTACAAATTTAACTTAGCTAAATTTAAAACACTTTAAATATACTTTAAACATTATAAAGTTACTAAAACATTTCATTTTTATAAAACTTATATTTATTTAAAACTAGGAGACAAAATAAATTTGAATCCTATCTTAAAATCTGGTTTTAAACTTATATTTAAAACCCTGCTTTAAATTTAAAACTTTAAAATACTTACAGGCTTTCAAAACTGGCAACAGCCAAATAACCCGAGCCTATCTATTTTCTTCGTGTCGAACACAGAAAATCTTCGGGGAAAAACCCAAACTACTCGAGACAAACTCGAGATTACCCTGCCTGCTCCTACTTCACTGCTTCGAGACGATCACAGAAAAACTTCGGCCTCTTCCTCAATTGACTCGAGAACTCACGTACTATTTCCCCTGCTATACCCAAAATCCTCAGTGCTACAAAAATGCACGGTGCACGTGCACCGTGGCTCCGGCCACCTCCGGCCACCCACCAGCACGTCAACACTTCGCCCACCAACCCCAGACATGACTGCGATCGCCAAAAACCATCTCGGCCACTCGAAACGAAATCGAGTTCAAACTGAAGCCTGGAAACCCAATATTTCGAACTCGCCCAAACCCTGTCAACGCCTTATGATTCGAACTCCGACCACCGGAATACGTGAAATCTCGGCCACGACCTCGTCAACCTCCGAACTACACTCCCCCAGAGTCTCGTACCACTCGGTCAATCAGGGATGATGAAATCACCTCGTCACAGACCACAACAAATCCCAGAGCTAAACCCTATATCTCCCTCGTATCCAAATCTTACGCAATAGAAAAATTAATTTATAATTTTCCTGAGATCCTTAATGTTTCAGCATGCTTCAAAACAAATTTTAGCATTTTATATTGATTCGATTGTTTGGAATTCGTAAAAATGCTATTTTTGTTCATATACAAATTGCTCTGAGACTACTAAACTAAAAATCTAACTTTTTGTTTTAAAATTCATACCTTGCAGTATGAATCCAATTTATAATCTTGAATCAATATTTTACAACAATCCAATATTTCAAATTATCACTTGGCTTCCTGTAGATCAATATTACAGTGGAAATCTTTATAAAGATGGTTTAATCAACTTCTAAAAAACTTAAATTGAAGTTTATCACCTTGTTTGTTGAGAAATAAAAACTTCATAATGATTTAAATAAGGGGTTTGAGTATGTATTCGAACCAATCTAAGATCTGTATCAATTTTAGAGAAGGTAAAGCATAACAAAACATATGCAAACTGAAGCATATACAACACAGTTTATAAATGGAGTTTGAACTATTTAAAATAAACTTAAAACTTTTTAAAGAATATGTTTACTCACCAGGCTTAAAATCAGAAAGCTTGATCTTTGTTTGAAAAGAGAAAAGCTTGAAAACTGGCATACATTTTTGTTGTTGATTCTAGAAAATTTGAACTAGCTTGAACATGAAAACTGAGATGTTTGGACTAGCTTTGAAACTTGGAAATGGCTTTAGAACTTGAACATGAACTTGCTGGAATCTTGTTATAGGTTGATATTGCTTTCATTTTTGATTATGAAACTGAAGTGTTTTGGCTTTCTAGTTGTTTCCAGGTTATCTTTGTTTAAGCTTTTAGAAACTAGAATTGCTAAGCTTTTGTTTACGAAATGAAATGAGGCAAGATGATAAATAAACAAGTATACAAATTGTTCTCTGTCCAGGTACACCCAAAATTCAGGGATCTTTTATCTTAAAAAAAATGCTGAAAAGAGATGGCTCGTGTACTTGGTGATGGCATTCAATGCCTTGCTCTTATTAAAGTCTACAATAGCCCATATTCTATGCTTGTATGTACAACCTACATATGTTTACATTTGTTTACTTAGCTTAGCAAACTTCCCCATTCCTATTCGTATATACAGAGATGATTTCTGCCTGCACATGTATTTGCTAAAGATTATACACTCTAGAATTTTACTTAAGTTTTTACTTGTCTTATTTTATCTTGTACTTAGGTGATTTCATGCCTGCAAGTATATTTTACTATAGAGTATAATATTTACTTTGTAATTGTTATGGTTATGGTTATTGTATCATGTTAGCTTATTATTTATCTCTAATATAAGTGTATTTATATTTTAAAAGATAAGCTATTAAATATATAATTACCTATTATTATTCTATTTTATAATTACTTAAATATTTATAAGGTATATTTTATTATCTATAATTATTATATTTATTTTAGAGATTCATATATATTTAAAAACCATAACTTCTTTTCAAAATATATATAACAATTTTCATTTATAATAAAAATCTACTTATATAGACATCACATTATAAATAAAGCTCATTATTACATTAAAAGAATTTATAAAAGAATTCACTTTTTATTACTTATTTTTTTATTAAGCTATACTCTAAAAGAACAAAAATCATTTATTTAATTTAAATCTAAGCTAAAACCATTTAAACAACTTAGCTTAAATCTTGAGTATATTTTAAAGCCATATGATTATTTATTAAATATTGAATTTAATCAAATTTTCCAAATTACTAAAAGATTAGAGCTTGAAGGCATATCCTTATTTATTAAAGTTGAAACAGATTTTAACTATTTACCATATATACAAATATATATAAATAAATAGAAAACAATTTATTAGCCTTTAAAAGATAATATATCAGTTAAATATCCATTTAAAAGGAAATTATTAATTCAATTCATATATTATTATCAAAGATATACCAAATCAATTTAATATTTAATATAGATTATTAAATTGATATTGCTCGAAATTCCGGGATGTCACATTAACGATTCTACATTTGGAACACAAACGCGTGAGGAAGCACAATTTAGTACGCTCTTTGCTAGTGAACGTGTTGAGGATGTTAGTGATGTTCTTTCTAGAAGAATGAATACTTTTCTAAGACAGGTTCAACAACACGATAACGAAGGCAATGAACTAGAAAAGTATTTAAATGCACCGATTGAGGGTACACCAAATAATTTTGATGTTTTACTATGGTGGAAGGTAAATAGTTCCAAATATCGTGTTTTATCTTTAGTCGCTCGGGATCTTTTTGCTATTCTGGTATCCACGGTTGCTTCTGAACCCGCTTTTAGCACTAGAGGAAGAATTATAGATCCTTTTCATAGTACTTTGAGTCCGTGGATGGTTGAGGCATTAGTTTGTACTCAAAATTAGTTAAGGTCCAAACCAATTTTTGTCGATCATCGGATTGAGGTTCCTATCGATGATGTTTCTTATTATGATGAACTCCTATTTGGTGATATTTTCATTTGTTAAATAATATAGTTCTTCATTTGTTGGATTTTAAATACAAAGCTCTAATTAACTTGTTTGCCATGTAGATTTTGTAAATGGATGTCAACGTGAGTCGCCATTATCTTTTATGTTCACCCTGGATAGTCCATGTTTGTCATCGTTGTATTCACCTTCACCACTGTTAGTTTCATTTAGTAGAAATGTTCATATAGTTTACACTTTCAAAACAATCATATACTTTACCTATATATAAACCTGTTCATGTAGTTTACCCATATAACAAACCTATTCAATATAGTTTACACCTATTCATACACTGTCAATATCTGTTCAATATAGTTACCTGTTCATGCACTTTCAAAATCTGTTTACAGCTATTCATACACTTTCAAAATCTTTTCAATATAGTTCACACTTTCATATATAAACCTGTTCAATATAGTTACCCAAATATAAACCTATCCATACACTTTCAAAACAATCATATAGTTTACCCATATAGATGGACGTTTATAGTTTACAATGGATTGTCGTTTATGTTAAATAGTCTTGTTTGTACTATATGCATATGTATACATATCATATGAACAAAATAATATTTAATTTTATTTTGAACAGACTATGTAATGCCCTTGAATTTTAATTAATATTATTAGGGATATTTAATTTGATAAATTAAATAGAATAACGTGAATAATTAGGGAGATGAGATTAATAAATCCAATGGCCGTGTCTTAACGAATGAACTAATAAAATAAGACTTAACTCAATTAAGGAGGAATTTCCTAAGGGGTAAACTTGGAAATGGGGCTACACTTCTTAGTATATATCTCTTCCTCCACCTTAATAAACTTTTACTTTCTCATTCATAACTCCTCACCTGTATTTCGGTTGGCCATTAAAAGCTCCAAGAAGAGCAATAAATTGAAGATAAAGCTAAGGAATTAAAGCTAGGAAATTATCTCATTCTCCAATCAACTAATCAAGGTAAATAATCATGTTTATCATCTCATTTTTCTGTATTTGGATCGGTTATGGGTTATACCCGATTCATGTTTGTGATTTTGGTTATGATATAACCATTTAAACCTTTGTTTGGATAAGACATAGGTGTTTTAAATGTTAATGGACTAATTAACACGTTTTTATTCGGTTTTGGTTAAATTCTGAGTTGTTTTGATCTTCATATGCTTTGAAATTTTAATATGTTGAATTATATGATTTATCAGATTAATGGTTATTTTTGAGGATTTTTCCTTAGTGGTTTACTAAGGCAATTAAATTATTTAAGCCTAAGGGCTAAACTGCAAATTTGCTTTCGAATTGGTCAAATTCGGAGGGAAAACTGCATAGAAATTGATTTGGGGAAGAAGAATAGTGTTTTAAGAAAAATGACTTTTGTATACTTTTTACTATTTGGAAGTACGGGAGAAGGCACCTCAGCCAGTCAAAATTAGACAAGCAAGATAAAATATCACTTTAGTAGGCCCAGTTCTTCCTTCGACTCCAAAAAGCCCACTTTTACCCTTTCGACGAAGTCGAAAGGTATCTTTCGTCTAAGACGAAAGGTAAATAATTACCCTCTGCCTAAGTCGAAAGGTAGGCATGGTGTCGAAGGGAAGAGGGGCGAAGGGATGGGGAGGCTACTTCCTTTTCTTTCGAATAGAAACATAATTGCTTTTGAATAAATTGAAGGGGGATCCTTCAACTTTTTCATTTTATAAAAGACTAAAATTCTTATATATTCAAGAAGGGGTTTCGAAGGGGATCTTCGAAAGCCAAACCCTTCAAAATAATTGTTTAAAATGTTTTTCTAAAATGGTGTTTTAATCCTTTCAGCTAAGTCGAAGGGATGTATTTGAAAAAGTCGAAGGGAAAGAAGGGGAAGAAGAAGGGGTTACTTCTGAACCTCCCATTGTTTTTAAAGTATAATTTTTAATACCTTTCGACTAAGTCGAAGGGTAAACCTTCCGATAAGGTCGATAGTATACTTTCGAAGGGTTGGTTCGAACACCAATGCTTCATTGTTTTTGAATGGTTTCGAAAGGTTTTGATTTCGAAAGTTTTGATTTCGAAAGGTTTGATTTTGAAAGGTTTTGAAGGGGTTACCTTCGATGATTGCAAAAGGTTTTCACTTTCATTGCTTTCGAAAGGTTTATAAATGGTTTTATAAAAGGAAGGGATACCCCAGGATTTTGACAAAGTCGAAAGGCTGATCCTTTCGACTAGGTAGAAAAGAAACCTTCCGACAAGGTCGAAAGGTAGGACCTTCCGACAAGGTCTAAAGGTAGGACCTTCCGACAAGGTCGAAAGGTATGATTTTGTGATGCTTTTAAAAGAAAGGTCTCCAAAGGGGCTAACTTTGGATGTTTATTTACTTTCGAATAGGACTTCATTCGAAGGGTTTTAAATGGCTTTTTTTAGCCATTTTTCTTAATTAAAACTTTGCTAAGTCGAAGGGGTTACTTCGAAGGGTTATAGCATAAAATACTTATCTTTGTTTGAATATATAAGGGGGATCCTTATATAAAATGAATGTTAATAAACCTTGGCAACACCGGGGTGGGTTTAATGTTTTCGATACATAGTTTGGGGTCACAAACAGAAATATGCTTTCGAAAATATACATTGGGGCTATCAATGTGTTTTTATTTAATTTAACCTAATTGGGGCTACCAATGGGAATAGGTTAAACAGGTGGTATACCTGGGGAAAATAAGTAATCATGGGGATCAAGAATTTTTATAAATAATCATGGGGATCATGATGTTTTAATTGGCCAAGTGATGGGTTCTTGGTTAACCTAGGAAAACCATGGAATGTGAAGTGGATAGCCCACATCAAATTTCTAAAGTAAAGAATATTTTGCCAGAGGTGGTTAGCCTCAAGATTTGGCACCCAAGGGTTCATAGTCATCCTAGGAAAACTATTAAGTGTGCGGTGGATAACCCACACTATCTTTTATAAAACAATGTATAATGGATAATCTGCATTTATTTTAAATGGATTTGGGATGGATAGTCCTATCAAATTATGACGAATAGTCATTTTAAATATTTTAGAGGAGAACTCTAATAAATTTATTTTAGATGGGAAATCAAATAAATTGCTTTTAGATGGGATATCTAATAAATAGGTGGATGGGATATCCAATACATATGATTTATGGCTTTATTTCATATTATGTTAAGACTAATCATTTTGGGTGTAGAGGCATAGTAAATGATTTACATGTTTCGTTTTGGATACTAGTGAGGGGAAAACCCATTCCGCTAGGCGGCGTGGTCTCACTAGATATCCATTTATGATAAGAGATGATAGGGAATTATTCATACCAGACTTATTATCTGACTCGAAGTTTTTGTTTCTCCACATACTCTCAGGTACTCAAACTTGATTTGAGTAGTCTGGGAGTTGGAGACTTTCATGTTTTTTTGGATGAATAAACTTCCGAAGACATGCAGGAGGCAGTGTTAGCTATATAGGAGCTATTTTGTGTATTTCGCTATGATGTACAAAGAACTATAAAATTCATATTATTAGTTCTCTAATCATCATAAGGGGACATCCTCATATGTCGCTCTTATCGTATTTTGTACATGTATATATGATCTAAACGTGGTTAACGTCTGGGATTATGTAATTAAATCTAAATATTATGCATAAGAAATGAGAAATTCTGTTTTGTTGAAGTTTAAAATTTTTCATGTTCTTGTGTTCTTGTGTATCAATATTAACTATGCCGCATTCGGTCGCCAAGAAATAACAACTACGGATGACTGCAGCATCTGTAGCAGTTAGTTTTGGGCTTCAGAAGACGGGATGTTACAAGTTTGTATCAGAGCATTGTTTATGTACTTAAAGGAATTTAAACCTTAAAAGATTTTTAAGCATAATCTAATGAATCTAAAATATGGTTGGGCTTTGGTAAGCGTTATAATAACGTATGTGTACGTTGCTATAAATACCTAAGTATGTATTCCCCACTCTCTTAGACCATTCTTCTGTATCTTACCAAGATTGAATTTCAGGTAGTTGGGAAGTAAGATAGAGGCAGGAAATGGAAGAGTGAATCAAGGTGGGAGAGGCACCACAACAAGTGGAAATGTTCGACCCAATACAAGGAGCAACCAGGGTCGACAGGAAAATGCAAACCCAGATGCATATGCTAATATTGGTGCTGAGATTCTGCCGGTTAATATAGGTATAATGTATCAGTTTTTCGTGAATATGATGCAAGCTAGAGCAACTGTGGGAGTGGATGTAAGGAATGTTGGAGGAGCCAATCCGGTGGCCCCAGTTGGCAATAATTATGCCAAGCTGAGCAGGTATTATGCTAGTCTTGGAGGGAAGCCTTTTCTAGGAACCGAGGATGCAGTAGGAGTGGAGAATGGCTATTGAATTGTGAAAGGATATTTGCAGATCTCGACTTGACGGATATGTAGAAGAGGAGACTTGCTCAAGGCAATTGCAGGGAGCAGCATTGTTTTGGTGGAATGGAGTTACCGTAGGAGAGCCAGAGGAAGATCTGACTTGGGCTAAATTTCGAAGGAGGTTCAAAGAAAGATTTCTATCAGAGGTTGCCAAGTCAGCATTGCTTAGGAAGTTTGCAGATCTAGTCTAAGGGGATAGATCGGTGATTGAGTATGCTACAGAGTTTGATGAGCTATCCCGTTACGGATATGCTACGGTAGATACTGTCATTCAAAGGAATGTAAGTTTATCAGGGGGTTGGATCCTAAGATCGCTAGAGCAACCATGCCAAACCTCTAGGATCCGTGTCATATTGTTGTTGAGATGGCTATTCGGAATGAAGAGATGCTTTCTACTTTTGGAAAAGGAAAACTGGTTGAGGTTCAGAATTTTCAGGGTAACAAGCGGAAGTTCTTCAAGAAGAAAGGTGCCTAGTCGGGTGTAGCAGCTAAGAAGAGCAAGGCTGATATTGTTTGTTACAAGTGTGACAAGAAGGGGCACTATGCTAATGAGTGTCGCTCGGGTGATGGAAGAGCAGTTGCAGTGAGGTCGAATGTGAAGTGCTACAACTATGGCCAGATGGGGCATTACAAGGACAACTGTCCTGAGGCTGCTAAGGCTGGAAAGGGAAAGGTATTTGCATTGGAACTATCATCCTCTAGACCAACGGCTGCTGAGAAAATAAAAGCTATGATAGAAGGTATGCTTATGATTCATAGTACTCCGGTTAGGATACTATTTGATACCGGTGCATCGCACTCATTTATATCTCAATATTTGGCAGATTGCTTATGTTTGGAACCTTTATACCTCATTACTCCTTTAAGAGTTGCGAATCCTATAGGAGGGTATGCAACTCTAGGGTTGAGATATGACCAGTTAGAACTTGATTTGTTAGGTCATATGTTTGCATGTAGTTTATATGTTTTTGATTTCATGGGCTTCGGGATCATATTGGGTATGGATTGGTTAGATAGATATAATGCTAGGATATTTTGCCAGGAGGGGGAAATATCATTGAGACACCCTAATAGCCATAACCGAGTCATTTACTCGGTAAGGAGTTCGAACGGAAATGCTTATGCGTTATTGGGTGCTATGGGAATGGAAGTAGAGTTAAAGCAGATTTATGTAGCAAGAAAGTTTGCGGATGTGTTTGAATAAGTTTCGGGCTTGCTGTCGAAAAGAGTAATTAAGTTACGGATATATCTCGTATCGGGAGCTAAACCGAAAGTAGACCACCTAGCATGATGTCACCAACCGAGATGAAGGAATTGAACATGCAGCTAGTGGAATTGGAAGGAAAGAATTTCATTCGACCAAGCAGTTCGCCTTGGGGAACGGCCGTGGTATTCGTAAAGAAGTCAGATGGGTCATTAAGGAAGTGTATCAACTATCGTATGTTGAACGAGAGGACGATCAAGAATAGGTATCGTTTGCCGAGGATCGACGACTTATTCGATCAGTTGAGTGAAGCCAGAGTGTTTTCCCTACTGGATTTGACGACAGGTTTCCATTAGCTAAGAGTGGCAGAGGAAAGTTTTCCTTTGATGGTGTTTAGGACTAGATATGGGTCTTACGAGTGGTTGGTGATGCCATTCGGGCTTACTAATGCGCCAGCTTTCTTCGTTGATTTGATTAACCGGGTTTTCCGATAGCACTTGGATAGGTTCGTGTTGGTTTTTATTGATGACATTTTGGTATATTCTAAGAATGAGAAGGATCATGCGGATCATCTTAGAATAGTGTTAGAGACGCTAAGGTAACATCAGCTGAAGGCGAAGTTCTCCAAGTGTCATTTCTGGAAGAAGAAAGTGAAGTTCCTTAGTCATGTAGTTTCCAAGGAAGGGTTAGCAGTTAATCCGGATAAGATAGAGGCTGTTAACAATTGGAAGAGACCAAAGACGGTAAGTGAGATTAGAAGTTATCTTGGTCTTGCAGGTTACTACCGAAGGTTCATTAAGGATTTCTCGCCGATAGCGGCATCCTTGACTATGCTAACCAGGAAGGACGTGAAGTTTGTTTGGTCTGACAATTGTGAGGAGGCATTCCTTAAGTTGAAACATTTGTTAACCAATGCGCCCGTGTTAGTAGTTTCAGATGGGAATCAGGGGTTGGTAATTTACATCGATGCATATGGTACTGGATTAGGTGTTGTGCTAATGCAGAATGGAAAGGTTATTGCCTATGCTTCTAGACAGCTTAGACCACATGAAGTGAGATACCAGACTCATGATTTGGTGTTGGTAGCAGTAATCTTCGCATTGAAGGTGTGGATTTGAAGTGAGATACCCTTAAAACCCGGAAATATGTTATAAAATCAAACAATCTTGTTTAAATCAAATATGTTGTAAAATCCAAGCATATCTTCATCAAAATCATCATTATAATAGATTTAATTCTAAACCCGGAAATCAAATGATCATTAAAAAATAAATAGAGATGACTTAGATTATTATTCACCTTGATTACGATAAGGACTTTGAGATTTGATTGAGATTAATCTTCCTTGCTTTAATTACTTAGCTTTAGATTGATTTTCTCTTCTTTTATCCTAAGTAATGGCCGGCTCCTTTTTTGATTTACATTTGTATGTGTTTTGAAAAATGAACGTGATTGGGAATGAAATGAGAATATAAGGTAATGGTGTGACAATTTCCTAATAATCCCTTGCGTTAATTGTTTCCTTGTTAATTAACAATTAAAACCATTTATAAGCCTATTTATATCATTAAGCCCGACCTCTAATTTATTTTCAAATCTCAATCCCCTTATCACTCTAATGTTTGCATTATTCTATTTAATTTATCTTATTAAATCTCCTGAATAATGTTATTAAAAATTAGGGGTGTTACACTACTGGTCTAGCTCCTCTGACTAGATCGATACGAAACTCTATCCCTATATGGTGGTAGTTCGGTAACTTCATCAAATATGTCCGGACACTCTCTAGCTACATGCACATAAGACAACTCGTCATGTGGAATATTGAGCGAATATATAGAGCCAACCATATCCCCATCCTCTATAGGCAGCCAATCACTACTGTTCGCTCCTCCACAACCCCCAATCGTCACCAATGGTCTCTCTCAGTCTGCCACTATTTCATACCCCTTTTAGCTAGTCCACTCCAAACCATAATACCAAACCCAATAAAATGCCAAAACATATCAATAGAAAACAAACAAACATCCATGAATTAATAAGACAAGGTCTCGACAAACCATGTATAGGATGGCTGAGCCCTAACTATGTCCGTCACAGGTAAAGGTCAGTTAACTATCTCGAGCCATTCCAATCTATCTATCATAGCACTAGATATGAAGGAATATGAAACCTCAACGTTAAATAAAACACATATGGAAATGCCATCAGTGGAAATCATACCTCAAATGGTAATACCATTTCCCTTCTCTTTCATCAATGAAGCACTAGACGAAATCGAAACGACAATCTATACATATGCTCCCATGGTTTATCCCTACTCAGTTGGTTCGGGATAACCCCGCTACACTGAGGATAGGTTCTCACATCATAAAACCTTCTCGATCATCCTCTCAAAGCTCTCTTCAATATGACCAATCAACTGCTTCCCAAGATGATCACTCAACCCAAAGACATTATTCGAAGCGAACTATGAACTAATCCCAAGTTAATCGATTCTTGATAATAAAGATATAGAATCACTCCACTAGTTCATTGTTCATCCCTAGAGTCACCTAGAGGTTAACTTCTACCTCACTACATCATCTAACTCCAAGTCATTGATGATCCTCTTGCAAGTAACCATCCAATCTTTCCTTTGGATAGCCGACTCCATTTCAAGGAATGGCATACCTCCTAGAGTCCTGTAGTCTATATACAGCTCGGTAAAGTTGACTCTAGCAATTTACACTTGAGCACCATAATCATCTAGAACAAATTGGACATTGCAGAAAATGATTCGCACCATCTCTGTAAGAAAAGCCTATCAACCAGGGTTAGTTTACCCGATCCTGCCTAATCCTCAATTCTGAAGATAAAGTTAATAGCAACGTTTCTCACATGCCAGATCATTCCTATTCTATAATAAGGATGATCGGTCTCTTATAAAGAAACTGCATCAGTAGTGTTCGTGTATGCAACACAACTTATATACTATATATACTACTATATAGTCTTGAAAACCAAAATTTATAACAAATACGAACTCTCTCGTATACACACATACTCTAGATCCAGTCCAAGACAATAACCCCTACCCTATCTCTACTAGATCGCGCTATCAACTCAAGATAATCATGTAACCTAAGCTCTGGTACCAATTATAACAACCGCCTTGCACCTACGATGAATAAAGGTTGTCAAAAGAAAGAAAAGAGGCAAAGAAGAGGAAATAGAAGAGAATGGAGAAGAAGAAAAAGGAAATATCAAATAACCAAATAGCTTATCATGTATCTCACATCGTATCTGATAAAATATAATAGTCAACACAGATGTAAAATAGTCAAAATAGTAATAACAATGTGAACTAATCATGAGAGTATAAGATCATAGAGTTATACAATACAGTAATAAAGTTTATACGATTGATAGATAAACTCAACTGATAACCGTCTCAAATAATAACAAGTCAAACATGGTCAAGGCTCTATAATGTCACATAGCGGAATATACAATAACAAACCCATATATAAGTATAAGTAAACGTCACCTCCTGCTAGTCTAACTGCAGAACTCTGAATGTCATCCATACCTGCTCTCTAGCCTACTTATTTAAGAGTATTTGAGATAATAAGAAGAAAAGCATAAAATCTCAGATCAGACGACAGTCTGGTGTGGCTGATAAACAATCTCGTAATAATATAAAAGTCGATATAGTATATGAAAATGTGGCATACGAATCATATCTGACCTGTCCCTACAACCAAATAGTTAGCATATAACATAGATAATATGCTACTCTAAACATCATAAAAAGGGTACTCCATACTCAGTAAACTGTCGGGGTGCCTAGGTATCTCCATCTACAATACCAACTTCACACTAAGTAAATTGTCGAGGTGTCTAAGTATTCCTATGCATGATAGCACCTCATGTGACATCCCTAGGGTGATAGGCAGCTAGTGAAGCAACCATAACAAACATAGCATCCATCAGACACTACTAACTATTACCTAGTGTGCTCTAGATATATGATAACTCGTATGGCCCCCTTGTCGGAGACAAGTGGAAATCCTGGTTCTCCATCGTATTCTCGTATCTTGCAGCCCAAAGCTAGATACATGTCTCGTTGCCTAATGCTGGACACTAGACTGAAAGCCGCAAGTCTAGGGTATATGGATCCTCACTATCAATCCATGGGCATCTCCACTATAAAATATCCCTGCTTTGAGTACAATATAAAACTCTGCGAGTCATCAACGATCCCTTAGCACATGCATATCCATTCGAGCCCAACTAGCTCAGTACAATTTCCACTATCTGGGACCCACCACGTTCCTCCACTCCTTGACTCCCACCACGAGCCTCTTTGGTACCTACTCCCTAGTCGAGTCACAAACCGAAGATACAGAGTATCTAATCTTCGGTACCTACTACCTCTATGAGTCCCAAGTCGAAGGCACAAGGATTTTCATCATGCTATACATCGCCATCCCCATGATGCGAAAGAGCCAACACCTCCAGCATGATCTACAAAGTCCAAACACTATCTACCTTGGAATCTACTCCATACACCATCGAGTCATAATCCGAAGTACCAACTCTTCCATCGAAGCATCACATCATCACCTCACTGTTTAAATATCTTGCCGTAGAACGACAATATCTAGACTCTAAGTCGGTCGCATGAACAAACCATCAAATCATGCACCATGAACTCTCCTCAGCGTCTAAGCCAAAGATCAGCCAAATCACAATGAACAATAGCGATGGATATTGACCACTCTACGGTGGTCAAGGGAAACTACTTTGGTTGTGTACTTAACCAAAACGGATAAGCATAAACCAAAAGGAAATTTCCAACATCCATACAGAAGTTCGAAGCCTCGTCTTCCACCTTCAGATCCATCGGCATGTGTTCTAACCCTCCTCTACAACTTATCTTGTTTGTTGGATTTTCGCGTGTACAAAACCCCAATACACAAGATATTCTCTAACACTCGATCGCTGGTAAAATAGGGTTTTCAAATAAAAAACAACCAAATAACCAAACAACCAACCAACCAAACAAGTAACATGCAACCAACAACCATGCATACATCCAAAGCAACATACATACAACATGTAAAATACATCCATATCAATCAATGGGAACTCATATCAAAAATAGCCCAATCTAATAATTCAAAAAATATGGCACGTTGATGGAAAAATATGATATTTAATATATATATATATATATATCATTTAAAAATATTTTATTTCCATTTATAAAAATCTAGTAGGTGTACAAGTATAAGTAAATCATATTTTAAAATAAAAAATCATTCTAGAACGTCAGTCTAATACTATACAACCAACCATAGTACGATGAAAGACAATATCACTCACCTTAACAAAATCTATCCAAACCACTACAAAAGCTTAGATCTCTCTACTATGAGTGCAACGCAAGAAACTACGTCCAAAATGGACCTCGTACATAAAAGATATGGCAAATATAAGAATCAGGATTAATAAAATAATTAATTAACTAATATAAACGATAATTACCTAATTAACTCTAATTCTTCTTCTCCAATGCCTGTACACATGCATGAACCAGATATGCATATAATCTTGCTTCGCTCTCTCTTTGATTTCTCTCAGACTATTCGACGAAATCATGATCCGTCTTCGCCAACAAACTCCGCTAAAAAATTCTCTTCTCCGTATATCAAAAGTGAGGAGCTGATCAACCAATGGAAGAAGCGACCTGGAAGACGATGTCAGTATGGCTAATGATGCATTTTTCTATGCTTAACCATGATCAACGAAACTTGGTAGGAAGGAGCGCATTATCAAGAGAAATGCAATGGTAATCACCGATCCGCCTATCGTTGCCCGTAGCTATGGCAATCTCAAATCCTTGATCCAACCTCTATGACCTTGACTGCCCCAATCACGATCGCACACTAGATATATACCACCATCTCGAAGCTCTCATCCTTATGAGCTCGTTGGATCTAGTTTCATGATATTTAGTGGAGCGGATATTGAGATTTTGATTTTTGAATGAGAATGAGAATGCAAAGGTTGATATTTGATAGAATAGTAAATTAAGTAATGAAATTAGAGAGGGAAGGATTTGAATAATATTTATAATAATATTATATCCCATTTGTTTAATTTCTTAAATAAATGGTCGTATGTTTCGAGTTTGTGCGAACGCACGACGCGTCCAATCGCAACAAAACTAGTCTGCTAACATCACCTCATTTTTTCGGATCCAACAGTATAAATCTCGTCGCTACCTGAGACTGCTCCTCGAGATTCTAATTTCGCGCATCTCGAGATCGTTTTGTCCATCGAATCATCTAACATCCAAATACAGTGATCCTTATACTCATTTTAATTCGCAACATCAATCCGAACTCAACAGAAGTGGTCTCCAATCCTAATTCCACCGTATACGTAAAATCATTATTTTGGGCCTTTAGTTAATTAACAATTGAATATTTAAATCAATTATTTAAATATCCAATTGTTAAAAATACGGGCCGTTACAATATTTATATTATATAATATAACAGGTGCATCATATACACATGTTTGTGTACATGCAACATATATAATATGCATGGTTTAACATACCCGCAAATTAGTGCTGCGATTTACACCCGTAATGGACATACTAGCCCTTCCATATACATATGTGTTGTCTAACACACACACACAGACACTCTTATTTATAGTTTAATATGAAATGAAATTATATTTGTAAAATATAAAATTTGTATAAATATATATAACTTTGTATAACAACCATAGTTGTAAATTCAAATTTAAATGATTGAAAATTTAATATAAATTCAAAATTAAAATTTAAAATTCTGGATCTTAATCTAGATTTTGAATTATCCAATAGTTAAAACTTAAAACTATTTTAAAAGGACTGTATTTAATAAATATAAATATGTAGATTTTATATACTTATAAAAATAAAATACATGCATATATTTTACTAAATGAAAATTGTACAATGTATATATATCTCTATATGTGTGTTAAATTAATATTTAAAAGCAAATATAAAATGATATAGATTTAAATAAACACACACACACACAGATATATATATATATATATATATTCACGGCTAAACAACATCAATTTTCCTGCTTACGGTTTTAAATGTATTTACTATAAATTTTTTATATAATATAAACAATTTTTGTACGTAATTTTTTAAAGTATATATAAGAAATTAATTCTTTTGAAAACTTAGTTTTGCAATCTTCAAAATTTGAACTTATTATATGTATATTTATGTATATTGATTTATAAAATATGTTACATTTTGAAATATATGTGTGTGTGTATATATATGGTTTTGATTAATGAATTATTTTGAATGATATATGTTTATAATACTAATAAAATTTAATATGTAATTTATATATATCTATTTATACTTTATAGAACATTTTATCTAAAAATCCTTTTAAAACTATTATTTGATTCAAAATTCTTTTTAAAAAATTTCCCTTATGGCTACCGAGTTAGCCAAGCAAATAACAAGTTCTGTTTAGCCAAAATGGAAGTACTTTAGCAAAGGTAAACAGTGCTATGTAATGGAATATAACCGAGCAATCATAAAAATTAACTTATATGTAAAGAGCTAAAGTAAGTAATAAAATTACATAGACATAGGCATGTATAATATAAGTAAATCACATTATAGGCAGTTGCATGTAGGCAAGTAAAGTAAAAGTGCAGGAATGTAAATGCAAGCAAACGTTGTATAGAACAACAATGTTTATTTACACTCATCTATTATATAAGTGATGTGGGTGCTGCTCCCGCACAAACTCGGTCTATATGCAAAAGGAAATAGAATACATCAAAAAGAAGGCCAAAAGATGCTATCTTCGAAATTCATCAATAGGCACTGGAACTACTTTTACAAAATCCAGATAAGAAGCCAACTTCTTCTTCCCTTGCTTGCTGCCACCCTTAGGATCATCCTTCATTGGGCGCTTTTTCGAATTTCCCATCCTTAGATTTCCCCTTTAGGCTTTCTTTCCTAGCAGTATTGCCTTCCGAGTAAGTAATCTCAACCTCGGTTATAAAGATAATAGGATCTTTAGGTTTGTCAATGGAAGCGTCAGAAGATATGGAGGATCCGCCAAGGCCACTACCTTTTGGAGGTTTGATTTTGTGAGGCGGAAATTTTGAAGTAGAGCTTGCTTCCTCTAAGCCGATGGGCATTTTAGTTTCTGGCTCCTTTTTTAATTTGATCATGCTGAGGGTAAGCTTCAATCTCTTTGCCATGGAGATGGAATCGGTTGGGCCCGTAGCACTAGTAATAGTAATATCTTCCTCCAGGGACTGTGAGGTGTCATTCAATCCCTCTAGAGCCTCGAACTTCTCCAAATCAAGACCGAGGATGGAACTTGAGGGATGAATTGGAGTGACAAGTCCAATGGTGACAAAGGTTGCCACGGTGGAAATAGCAATAGGGCCCAACCCTGAGTAATTGGAGGTGGAGGAGGTGGAAGCAACGGATGACCTGTAAGTTCATAAACAGTGAAGTAAAGGTATGAAATGCCTAAGGCAAGAACCGAAGCTTCTCGAATATCAGGGAGACCAGGGAAATGCCTTTGTCGGTTGGAGTTTCTTTAGCGGGGGATGTAGTGACTTCACCATCTTTTATTGTTGACTGTTTCAGTTAAGAAATAGGACAAGAATATAAGGTTCATCAGTAGCCATGACAATTGAAGCAGAAGTAGTAAGAAGGGTTGCCTCAGAGTTTCCCTAGTGGAAGTTGGAATTCGCATCACATGCTCTTTGGTTCTGCAGATGATGATTCTACATGTTCTAATGCACTAAGACCAGCAGGAGCCTTGCTTGAAGACTTGCATACAGCCACATCCTCTTCAACTAGGATCACCTTGTAATGACCTATATTCTATGTATAAGAGGATTGTAGAGTATTGCATGGATTCGAGTAATGAGAAAATGGATGTTGAGTAGTCATTAAATATGTGATGGGATCATCAGAGTATCATATATCCAACATGCTAAGTGGGTGAATGTGAGGATGGATGTTATGCTTGTTTTGGTTTTTTATCACCCTACAGATGTCGCATGATGTAGATATTATCGATCTAGTTATCTAGACACCACTTTGTACTTTGATGTGTAGTACACGTAACATCCCCCACCAGGAGACCTAAAAATGATGCTAATGATGCTGCAATCATCATTAAAATTATTTTCAAGCGACCTAGTGTGAGATCCGTATATTCAACACAATTTAAGTAAACAGAACAACAAAATACTTTCATTTCATTAAAATTTGGCTTAATATTCATTACATACATATTCAAAGTTAATCCTAAGTCGTACACACGTAGGGGTAAAAATATAACGTAAGAAATACATAGCAGAGGGTAGGATCAACAAAAGATGATGCCACCCAACCACTTATAACAGCGGAATGAATCATATACTAACTAATAACTAGGCTTTCTGCACCACCTTCGACATTCGGTCTGTGCCCAAAATAACCTGCCAATCCCATAAACTCAACCTACTCGAATGAGAACCCATGAGTTTATGTGGAAAACAATGATAAAAATAAGGGATATACATAAAGTTTGGTGTGAATACTAATTGTTTGAAAATACATCATAAATTACACAGTGAGACCATGCCACATAATGCAAAACGGGTTTTCTCCTCACTAACCACAAACTGCAAACATAATACTGCACAAAATAAAGTCATAATTACTTCCTCAGAAACTTCCTAAGTTTCCTTCATACAGACACTACTACGTCCATGCGCAGTTCCCACTTGGTCTCAACTTACCAAAGTGAAATTCTAATATTGCATAAAATATAAATAGTTACTACTGCATTCCGATGTAGTTCCTATTTAATTCTTATTATGTTTTACTTATACTGCATCGACCGAGGTCTCCATAGTATTAATTCGTACATTTGTTTAACATTGGTCCGCATGGAATTACGCCCCCATAGAATTACGTTTATTTTGCTCCGGACTACTATGATACCCCAGCCCCAATCCTCATTCTTATCCTTCGTTAGGTTATAATCTGCTATGAAACAGCCAACCATAGATCCTTTTATTTATTGTATTTAATACTGGACCTGCTATAAATCAGCCGCTGCAAGTCCTAATTAATTATTTTATTTAATGTTGGACCTAGGACTACTATAAATCAGCCACCCACAACTCCTTTCCCAACACTCATCTACTTAATTCTAACCTGCTGTGAATCAACCACCCATAGGTCTCATTTAATTATTATTTCATTCTTACCAAGAATCAGCCACACGTAGTCCCGTACTATTAAGAAACAGCTCCCTTACATCAATGTTTTATTTCAATTTGAGGTTGCATAGAATCAGCCTCCTGCAAGCCTCTGAAAGTTAAATGCCTCTCCTCACCTGAAGTTTCTTCAGGCATGCATTCGAGTAAGCGTCCTTACTCGACATCGATAGTCTTTCCATACCTTACTTCCACCCATAATACTTCGACATAGTACACCCTGCCTTGTCCTATGTGTGCAATACACTCTTTACTTATTGAGCGCATTTTCTCCCAATTTGTGGTGTAGTATGATGGCGCAATTTTTCTTACTCTCTCACCTGATTGCGATGCTATTTGTCTTGTGCAACTTTCCCGTATAGAACTACTTTCTCCCATAAAGTTCCAATAATCCTTTAGAAAATCGCTACCCCACCACCCAATGCGGTTTTATTAGGTACAGTTCTCCCTCGAGACGTTTGAACTCCGCCTCCCTAGCTCCGTACCTAACAATACCGGACATCTCTGACAAGGCACATGACCACCTTTACACGTATCGCCATTAGATATGTTACTTTATCTTTTTCTTCCATTTTCAGTGCCCTTTATTTGTCTTTTCGGCTATTTTTATGGACCTTGTCCCCTTACATTATTAGTTAAATATATATCATTTCCATCAATTCTCAGTGCAGATCCCTCTTTCCACTAGCCCAATTCTCCATTACTTCAAGCTTAGTTTATGTATAGAAAGTGTTATAAAATTCCAATTTTTTTTTATAAATAATTCTTCGTCCCTACCTTGTCTTACATTTGAATTACATGTTATTTCTTATTGTATATTTTCTAAGTTTTTACTTTAGAAATTCATAGAATCTTACTCCTAAGCTATAAGCTTCTCAAATTACAAACCCATCTCTAGAACAATTGTTCAGACATCATATCCGATTTTCATTTTGAAATAAATATAAAAGAATACCAAAAAAGTAATGTGATCCGAATTAACCTAAATGAACTGAATGAAAGGTTAAGTACTACCCACTAAATCTTTTAAGATACTTTGATTAGATCTTCTTCTCTTTTCCTTAGCTTGTATTTTCTTTATCTCCTCTTTATTCCGTTTCTCTAAACCACCAACATTAATGTATCTTTTAAGCTTCTTTTTTTGATTTTAGAAGAATGGAAAAAATGAATGAAAAAAGTCATGTTTATTGTCCCACAATTACTTGGGCTTTGGAACACATACTCGTTTTCTTTAATTCATTGTCCCCTTTATTTTCTTATATAGCCCCTCTTGGCCCTTTAATTAATCAATTAAATTAATCATAAATTACGGGTTGTTATAGTACACCATTGATAATTACAATATAGAGTAGCGTATATATTGTGTATGTGCTAACTCTGTGGATGCAGGAACAGGTCAGGTATGATTTTAAATACCATTTATCCTAGTATATTGATTTGATAGTTTTTTGAGATTTTCCATTGCTCATAAAAGACTATTGGATGACTCAGAATTTTATGCTTTGCCTCCTATTGGTCTAAGTACTCTTAAATGAGTATATTAGGGATATTAAGTCTGGTGGGCCTGTGGAGCTAGACAGAGGTTAAGCAGGAGGTCACACTCTCATCTTGCTACATTTACTTATTATGATTTTCCATTCAGTTGCACATCATTATGGATCTTGCTAGTGCCTTAATTACTTAGAGACAATTTATTTCTAAATTATTATTTGATGTATAACTCTAACACTTATGATGTATATTGTATGGATCTATTTACTTTGATTTATATGATTCATTTATTTATTACTGTCTTGCTTATTTTTATATCCGAGGTGTAAACTATTATATTTTATTTGATGCGTTGTGAGATATACGATGAAATTGAGCCATCATCACATTTGGTCTCAGAGTGTCGATTGCGTAGTTTAACTTATGGGATACCGTGATCCATTAGAGATAGGGTAAGAGTACTCACCTTTGATTGGATTGAGTATGTGTGTACACACACACACACACACACACACAGGAGAGTGTGTACTTGTTATATATTTTGGTTTTAAACTATATAATAGTATATAGTATTTAAGTCACTAAGTCGCACTACACACACGAATAGTCCTTAAGCAGAATTTCTTATAGAGAGATTGATCATCCTTATTACAGATTGAAGGTCATCAAATAAGGAATGTAGCTAGGAACTCCATCTCTAGAGTCGAAGAAGGAGCTGGCTTGGGAGATATTAATTTCTATTTGCAACATGTTCAATATAATGATGTGAAACATGCTGCAAAATGCTCAAATAGCCTCTCCGAATGTTGTTGTTGATGGTGGTGCTCCGGTGTAGGCGCCTAGAGCCAATTTTGCTAAGCTGAACAAAGACTTTGTAAGTCTTGATAACAAACCATTCCAAGGAACAGAGTTAGAGATGGAGGTGTTGGATTCGCTTGATACTTGCCAAAGGATCTTTAATGACTTAGAGTTGGATGATGCGATGAAAAGGCCATTGACTTTTGACAGCTTCAAGGACGAGCCAGGAATTGGTGGAATGCAGTGAGCGCTGCAACTCTCGAGGATTAGTTCACTTGGGACTAGTTCAAATTCAGATTCGAGAAGAAGTTTATACTGATAGCTTAGAAGTCGATCTTATTCCATAAGTTCTTGGACCTGAAGCATGGGGATATAACTGTCTCCAAGTGCGTTGCTGAGTTCGATGCATTGTTGAAATATGAAAATCCTTAATCAACGCCTCATTAAATAGGAATGAGAAGTTCATTATCGGCTTGGATGACTACTTACAGGAGAAACTCATGAACCAGATTAACAACACTTCTGAGATGATAGTTGAGAAGGCTCTAAGGCATGTGGTCTTTATCCAAAGCTGAAAGCCATTTGTAATGACCCTAATTTTAGTTAACATTATTTAGAACATTGATTGGGTAAATTAAATAAAATAATGTAGAAAGTTAAGGGATTGAGATTTGTAGATTAAGGAGGAGTCGTGCCTTAATGAATGTGTTAATAAAAGGGAAACTAAACATAATTAAGAAGGAGGAATATGATGGGATAAAATGGGAATAGCCTTTATTCCTATACCCTAGACCCTTCCATTCTCTCCACTTCCTTACTCATTCTACATTCACAAACTAAAATAACAATACTAAGCTTAGAATGGCCACCATGAAGAAGATTTAAAGGGAGGATAAGTTAGGATTCAAGTAGAAAGCTTGAAAAAATCAATCTAAGGGAAAATCTCAACCTAATTAACACAATGCCAAGGTGAATAATTAGTTTACATCTCAAGTTTTGATAATGATTTCAGTTTAAAGCATAAATCCGTTTATTTGCAAGTTATATGCTAGGTTATAGTGATCAAATGATTATATGCTTTAAGTTGATTTATAAAGATTTAATAAGAATTTTATGATATGTTTAGATTAGAAAACCTTTCATATGACATCCAAATGAGTTGCATTTTTGGTATATGGTCAAAAATATTATTTTATAAGTTGGTTTCAAGTTTGATAATTTTCTAAGTAATTACGGGTTTATTATGAGTTTTCTATGAGAGAAACTATTTAATTTTAGGTTTAAATTATTTAAGACAATTAAATAATGTTTTCGGGTATGAAATTTATAAATGTTAGAAAACATATTTAATGTGAATTATTGTGATTTTTGGGGATTTTTCTTAAGTGTTTTACAATGGTTAATAAATTATTTAAGTTAGAGGACTTAAATGTTTTATTAAGGAGAAGGGCTTAAATGTTAAATTATTTCAAATAATCCAAATTTTATTTTGGCAGCAAATTCAGAAAAAGGAAATCGATAAAATTTTAAAAACCAATAAGATTTCGACAAATATAAGTGGTAGGTAAAAAGGAATTTCTTTAAAAGGTTAAAATGCAGTTTTTACTAAAATCGCCACTACCCTTGTTAGCTTTCGACATCCTACACCCACACAAAACCCCTTCCGTGCCCACTTGAAACTAATATACATGATATTAATTCATTGGTATGTAGTGTGTTGAAGATAGGCAAAAGGTAGGACGGTGTCGAAGGCACGCATTCGATAGGGGTGAAGTTGTCATTTAAAGCTTTCGAACCTATAGACCTGCCTTTGTTTAAGAGAGTGTTTCGAAAGGGTTGCCGCTTTAAACCCCTTTGATACCCTAGCTGTAGCACCAATACTTTTGCCTTACTTAAATGCCACTTTTTACAGCCTTTAAATAATGCGTGCGGAAGGGGAGACTTTCGTCTTCGTACCTTGCGCTAATATTAAAACCGCCTTCCCTAATGTTTTCGAAAGGATTGACTTATCCGCTTTTACTAATAGTTTCAGAGGCAATGGTTTCGAAAGGGTAGCTTTCGAATGTGTCCCTTTCTATACTTTGTAGTTTGTTTTGTTTTCAAACTATGGTTTCGAAAGAAATACTTCTATTTGGTTTCGAAGCTATGCTTCCATAACTTTTTATTTGAACCTGATGCTTTCGAAAGATATGTTTTTAAACGTTTCAAAAGGAATGTTTCCAAGTGTTTCGAAAGATACGTTTAATGATTTCGAAAGAGGATGTCTAAGATTTTAAGTAATGATTTCGAAAGTTCTATTTCCAATTCATTCCAAAGGAAGGTTTTGGCCTTTCAGCCTAATGTTTTCAAGGTTAAAGTACTTAACTTGTTTTGAAGGGATATATAACTCTATTGACTTTAGGTTTTCACCAACATAGTTTTATAAAGCATATATCATGGCATAAGTATTTTCAGTAAAGCAAAGAGTATAATTTCCTTGTTTTATAAAAATATGATTTCAAGGGTAAATCTTTTGTAAAGAATATTTTCAAGGAAATGAAATTTGAATAGGGTGGTCTGTCCAGATATTTTCTAAAAGAATGACTCGGTTTTAGAATACCAGATGGGAGTGGTGTGTGGTCATGCCCTATACTTTAGCTAGTAGCCCGTAGCTAATTTAAGTCCAAAATTCCAATGTGTATGGCTTTGTCATAGGTAAGACAAAATTGATGTTACACACAAAAATGATTACACGGAGTAGAGATAGGTTATTAGTTAGCCCACAAAACCATTTGGATCAGTTGACCCTAGGAGAGGTAAGTTAAGGATAGAATGTCCGGTATGGTGTCTGACAGAAGTCGGAATATTTATTATGTCTGGAAGGACCGAGTCAGTCAGTGATTAATAGTCAGCCTGATAAAACTATAATGGTCGGACATATAGTTCATTGATTACATGATTTATATGCATATATGTTATTGCTATTGTTGTTATAATCAGTTTGATTATAGGATTTTGATTTGTAAAAGATAGGCTATTGAAAGGATATTAGTGAGGTGAAACCCGTTTCGCTAAGCGGCGTGCTCTCACTTAATATCAGTAAACCGAGATGTAATAGAATTATTCACACCAGGCTTTATGTATGACTCGAAGTTTATGTTTTCCCCTTTAACTCTCGGGTGCTCAAAATTAAATTTGAGTAGATTGAGAGTTAGGGACTTTTCAGGTTTAGTAGTTTGGACGAATAAGCTTTCGAAGACGTGCAGGAGGTAGAGCTAGCTATGTTGGAGTTATTTAGTATTTTTTTCCACTGTGGTGTATTTATGACTAATATGTCTATCTATCAAGTACACTGATCATCCAAAGGGGCATCTTCCTATGTCGCTTTTGGCATAATCTGTAATAATTATATGTGTTCGAAACATGGTAATCGTTTTGTGATTATGTAATTGAATATGAAATATTGATTTGAATTATAATCAGAAAAGCTGTTTTGAAATTCGTGTTGACTTTATTTCATATTCATGTGCTTTTGATATTATGGATACCATTAATATACCGTATTTTGTCACCAGAAGTTAATACTATAGATGACTGCAGCATCCATAGTGGTTTGCTTCCGGGCTAAAAATATGGGATGTTACAACTTGGTATCAGAGCATAGGTTTATGAAAAATTAAAAGAAATTTTAAACCTAAAATGATTTTGAAAAAATGCTATCCTAAGGGATTAGAGAAAAGATTGGGGTATAAGAAAACGCTATAACAACGTACTTGTATTTTCTATATATATAAGTATATGCTTTATCTCTATTCTCCCATCTCCCTTAGGTTATTCTTTCGTTTCTTTCAAAGGTTTGAATGCAGATTTAAAGGAGGTAAGATATGGATGCTAGGAATGGAAGAGTTAACCTTGGTAGAGGAAGCACCATAACTAATGGAAATGTCAGACTGAATATTAGAAGGAATCCAGGTCGAGCACAAGCTGCTAAATGGGTGCTGGAGCACTGCAAGTTGATATGGGAGCTATGTATCAGTTCTTCATCAGCATGATGCAAGCTGGAGCTACTGCGTGATTAGTTGGAGGAAATGCCAGAGAAGGTAATCCGGAAGCTCCGGTGGCTAACAACTATGCAGTGCTGAGTAGGGACTACGCTAGGTTTGGAGGAAAGTCGTTTATCAGGACCGAGGACGCAATTAAAGTGGAGGATCCATTTCTTCATTGCGAGTGGATTTTTGCTGATTTGGGACTCAATGATGAGCAGAAAAGGAATTGGCATCCAAATAGTTGTAAGAAGCAGCACTGTACTAGTGGAACAGTATTACTGTAGTAGTAGCTGAAGAGGCCATGACTTGGGCGGAATTCAGAAGGAAGTTTGAAGAAAGGTTCATTTCGGAGATCGCCAAGTCAACTCTGCTTAAAAGTTGGCTGAGTTGGTGTAGGGAGACATCCTTAAGGGTTGCAAATCTGATAGGAGGATATGCAACTCTTGAGATGAGATGTGACCACTTAGAGCATGAATTGTTTGGTCATATATTTGCTTGCAGTTTGCATGTGTTTGATTTCGTAGGTTTCGGAATTATTTTGGGTATGGATTGGTTAATTAAGTACGATGCTAGGATATTTTTCAATGATAGGAAGATATCACTTTGATACCCTAATTGTAGTGACCAGATTATATACACTGTAGGAAACCCGAATTTAGATTCTTGCACTTTGTTGAACATTATGGATGAAGAAGACAAGTTGAATTGAGTTTTCATTGTTAGAGAATTCACAGATGTCTTTGAGCCCATGATAGGACTACCGCTGAATAAGCCATTGAGTTTCAGATAGATTTAATACTAGGAGCTGAACCTATAAGTAGACCGCCAAGTAGAATGACATCTACTGAGATGACGGAGCTAAAGGTGCAGTTGGTGAATTTAGAAGGTATGAATTTTATCAAACCAAGCAATTCGCCTTGGGGAGTAGCGGTAGTGTTTCCAAGGAAGCCGACGGATCATTAAGGTAGTGTATCGATTATCGTAAGCCGAATGAAAAGACGGTAAAGAGCCGATATCCGTTACCCAGGATTGATGATTTGTTCAACCAGTTGAGTGGAGCCAAAGTATTCTCTTAATTGGATTTAGCTACAAGGTATCATCAACTTAGAGTAGTAGAGGATAGTATTCATTTGACGGCGTTTAGGACAAGATATGGGTCATACGAGGCCGTTTGGACTAACTAATGTGCCAACATTCTTTGTGGACTTAATGAACAGAATCTTCCGAGAGTATCTGGATAGATTTGTGTTACTATTCGTAGACGACATTTTGATATATTCCAAGGATGAAGAAAAGTATGAAATTCATCTTAGGATAGTGCTAGAAACACTAAGGCAACATCAGTTGAAAGAAAATTTTTTAAAGTATCATTTTTGAAAGAAGGAAGTGAAGTTTCTTAGTCATATAGTCTTAGAGAAATGGTTGTCAGTAGATCTGGCCAAGACTGAGGCAGTGTATAATTAGAAGAGACCCGAGATAGTGACCGAGATAAACAGTTTTCTTGGATTAACTGGCTATTGCCGAAGATTCATTAAGAATTTCTCATGGATAGCAGCATCGATGACTAAGCTAACTCGGAAAGATGTGAAGTTTATTTGGATTGATAAGTGTGAGGAGGCATTTCAGAAACTGAAACATCTATTGACTAATGCACCGGTGTTAGTTGTTCCAGAGGGGAACCAAGACTTAGTGGTATACATGGATGCATGTGGAACAAGATTAGGAGCTACGCAAATGCAGAGAGGAAAAGATGTGACGCCCCACCCCGAGACCCACATTAACAAAGAGTATTACTGGGTAATACTGTCTGCTAATGCAAAGAATAGGGCTAGATAGGAGCAACCATCTATAACCTTGTCTTAAATATCTATTGATAACGTCGACAATGCCATATTTTTTTTTCAAGTGGATCGACATATCCAATAAATACTTAATACAAAGCTATAGGTGGCTACAGGGTCTATCAGAACAAAATACAACAACTTGAATGCAAAACACATCACAGAACAGTAGATCATCATATATATATATATATATACATATAAAGATACATCACAGAGTATACAAAATGATACATGTCAATGGTATAACAACCACAATATACAAGCGAGTCAAAAGAATATACATATCAGAGTAGCAAACCAAAACAGACTACACAAAAAGCTATAACAAAAAGAGATAGCAGCATAGAGTCCATGCGGAAGTAGAATAGGCTAAGTCCAAATGTACCTAACCTGAAACACCTCGTTCTGACCAGAGTATAAAATACACGGGTCAGTCTAGCTAAATAAATCTATTAACAAGGATAAGCGATAATATGATCATAAGGATAATGTGATAATATTCTCAAGTGAGAAGGGACAACTAAAGTGTATGATTACATCAAGTGATAATATGGTATCACTACACAAACATATAATCTCAAAAGAGATAAAATAACCCATACCACGCTAAAAGTAACGAGCCTCATATCATCAGCATTCGTAAAACATCAAATATGGTTTAGGGGAAAACCTAAACCCACCATCCTGGCAAACCCAAAACATGCATAAAGAGATCCCATCTTAAATACAGCATAAGGCAAATATATCTCCAAAGAGGAGAATAAAATCTCAACTAAACGCCAAAAGGAAAATCTCATATAATGCCAGTGTAGGCAACTCAAATCTCAAAAATAGAACTTCCAAGAGTTCAAATTCCCAAAAGTTAATCACCACAAATATATATCGAATGGTACAAAGGACCAATTCCGAAAAAGGGCGATACACTAGGGAAATCACAAACATCAATGAAATCATCTCAAAGATATATCACGTGCTTATGGCCGAAGCCCGACAAGTACCGCTCTCTCAAAATAAGGCACCACGTCTCTTAGACAAACGTCCCGTAGGACAATAAATACGTCCCTTCGACAAACATCCTGAAGGACAAATACGTCGCAATGGAGAAATACGTCTCTTAGACAAACGTCCCGAAGAACAAATGACCCGAAGGTCCGGTACTGGCAAATATGTCTCTTAGACAAATGTGTCACAAACTTTCGGATAGGAACCCGAATAGTGTTATCGTGTGTCCCATACCACATGTTCTCACTAAACGGTTTACTAACCGTTAGTAAATTTCACACTCAAAGTAGTAAAAAGTTTACCTCATCTCATCGGTAAACTCGACCCGTAGGTCAAAACGATCAAACGGATAAGTCGGGAATTAACCGATAAGATAAACACACATGTCCCATACCACGTGTTTTACCAGACCATTTAATTCTCCTTCTCATTTGCTTGAATAGTGCAAAAATGTGTATTTTATATATAAAATACTTTACTTGAGAAAACAAACTTTTAATACCAATTTTGAAAGCCATATTTGAAAATTCCTTTATTATGGAGAATAAATAGATTCTATATTTGAAAATACTTTAAAAATATCATATAATAATAATTTAAAATGCCCATTTATTTTAAAAATTATTTCAAAAAGGTTTGGAAAAATCCATGCTCGAAAATGAATAAACACCCAAGAAATCACTCAAATCGTTATTCGAATTCAATTCAAATTTAATCCAAAATTTTAATTTCAAAATCTCGAAAATTTGGTTAGTCTACCGATAGACATCATAGCCTCAAAACGTTTTTGAAATATCACAAATACATGAAGTAAAAGTCAAAAGTCGGATGGAAAATGAACATAAAAATGCATCGACAACACAATACCCAGGTCTGAAATCTTCTCTGGGTTAAATTTTCGGACATGAAACAGGTGGCCAAACGACCTTTGATTGAAATAAAAATTGGTGTTCACAAAGAAGTAAACTACGAATTTCAAACAAAAAAAGAATCGATGCATTCCGACTGGAAATGAAAAAGTTACGTTGTCTCAAACATGGACTCAGGCCATGTTTGCAACAGTTCAAAAACAAAAATGTTCAGGCCTGAAAACCATCATGGGTCCAACTTACAAGCCTAAAATAGAGGACCAAACGACCTCATATTGAGCTAAAAATTGGTATGCACATAGTAGAAAACTTCCCCTTTCAAAAAAAAAAAGAATTAATGAATTCCGACTGGAAATGAAAAGGTTACACTGCCTCAAACATGGACTCAGGCCATGTTTGCAACAGTTCAAAAACCAAAAATGTACAGGCCTGAAAACCATCTTGGGTTCAACTTTCAGGCTAAAAAAGAGGCACAAATTACCTCGAATTGAGCATAAAATTGGTATGCATATAATAGAAAACTACAGCTTTCAAACAAAAAAAGAACCAATGAATTCCGACTGGAAACGAAAACATTACACTGTCTCAAACATGGACTCAGGCCATGTTTGCAGCAACACAACAAAATGTGTACATATGATTTCCAAACTGTGCATTGATTTTGCAGCAAACTTTTCAGGTATCAAACGAAACAGTTTTGCTATGATATTTTGCAGACATATAACACAACACATGAAATATGAATAGAAGAAAATCCGGTAGCATTTCATTACTGGAATTGAGAGAAAATTACATGCAAAGTGACACCCAAACACAGTTTTCACAGAAACAAAAACATCAACAGAAATCAATATATTGAAGTTATTTTTGCATATATTTTTGGCATTTGAAGCTTTGCTTCAGCTAGCATTTGTGAGCAGTTAACTTACCTTGCAATGAAGATCAAAAACCCAGATTTGAGCTGAAAAGTGGAAGTTTTGTGCAAGTTTTGGCTTCAAGAACCTGTAAAAGTGAGAAGTAGATGCATGCAAAAGGAAGAAAAGCCATTAAAAGAAAATTTATTTCACAAATTAAGATTTTTGATGAAAAGATTGTGTTTTGAAAGCGATTACCTGTTGTATTCTTCTTTAGGTTGATTAAAATAGCAACTTGTTGAAGAAAATTGGAGACTAAAAGCTTTGGATTTGAAAAATTGGCGGAGTTTGTTTCTTTTTCACTGTTTTTGGTTTTCTGGAGAAGATGTACTCAAATGTACATACAGGAGAAAGTTTCTCATTTCTTATTTCTGGTTTAGGTTGGCTAATGGGCTTTGGACCCAAATTAGAGAAAAATTAATTTGCCTAAGTTAATTTATTTCAACACTTAAACCAAATGTACACTAAGTTATAAAACAAATGTCATTTTCTTCAAATTTTCATACAAACAATTTATCTAAACTTACATACATGTGAAATAAAATATTTTTCATCATATAAAAAGATAATTTTAGTTTTAACAACATTTTTATTAAAATTAACCCTTATTTTACAAAAATACACAATTTACACAAATGAATGTATAAATCCTTATTTTTAACTTCATAAATTCTACAAAAATTATTTTCTTACATATAAAAATATAACAAACCATTTCAAACCTAATTTTATAACCAAAACTCATTTTAAAATCAGATTTCACCCTTTTATTTAAATAAACAACCTTTAAAAATCAAATACTTCCTTTAAAAATTACTAAAAGAAGTAATTGGCAATAATTAATAATATTACTGCATTTTCTCTAAATAAAAATCATTTTCCATTCATTATTAACCCAAACAAACAAAATAAAGTTTCCAAACTTTATTTTCACATTTTATTTTCAAAATTCATTGTTTATTCCAAATAAACAATTTAAAATCTCCAATTTTAATTTAATTCACAATATTAAATTATAATTAAAGTGATTTCCTACGCTTCTCGTCAGCTTAGACTGCATGAAGTTAGATATCCAACCCGTTATTTGAAATTAGCTGCGGCAATTTTCGCATTGAAGGTGTATAGATATTACCTTTTGGGAGAATGATTCAAGTTTTTTAAGATCATAAGTCATTAAGATATTTATTCTCTCAGAAGGAATTGAATATGGGACAGCAGAGATGGTTAGAGTTCATAGCTGCATACGACTTTGGTATTGAGTATACACCGGGAAAAGGAAATAAGATTGCAGATGCACTTAGGATAAAATATTAGATTGCAGCATTAGCAATAATAGCCGAGTGGAAAGATTTAGAAGCAATGACTACATACGGAGTACAATGGAGATCTCAGGCTAGTTCTAGTCGAGAAACTGCCATATTATCATGTTTGGAAGTACGACTGATGATGATCGAAAAGATTGCTTCTGAGCAAGGAGAAGATCCATTATCAGCCGAGCGGATCAGAAGGTTAAGGAATGGAAAAGAGAGCGATGACTTGAAAGATTTTGGTCTTGACCAGAATGGGTGGTTGAGGAAGAAAATACGACTATGCATTCCAAATGTGAGGAACATTTGGAAGGAGTTCTTAGAGAATGCCACCATTTGAAGTTCACTATTCATCTGGGAGGAACTAAGATGTATCAAGATATGAAAAGGAGCTTCTGTTGGGAAGGTATGAAGAGAGATGTAGGCCTATGGGTGAAGCAATGTTTGAACTATCATTAGGCAAAGGCCGAACATCAGAAATCGAATGGATTACTTCAGCATTTGAATGTTCCGGTTTGGAAATGGGATTCTATCACAATGGATTTCATAGACGGATTGCCAAGGTCGAATAGAGGAAATGAGATATCTAGGTTATAATGGATAGATTGACTAAGAATGCACACTTTATACTCGTTAATTCGACCAGGACAACATCGGGTTTAACTAAGTTATTCATGAGGAATATAGTTAGACTGCAAGGAATTCCTAGTAGTATAGTAAGCCATAAAGATTCTTTATTCACTATTGAGTTCTGGAAGAGTCTACAGGATACTTTAGGTACCAAGCTCAATATGAGTACCACTTACCATCCGCAAATAGATAGGCAAACAAAGAGAGTTGACAAAGTCTTAGAGGCTTTTTTAGGAGCTTGTGTGCTAGATTTTGGAGGATCATGGGAAGACCATCTACACTTAGTCGAGTTTTCATATAACAACAGTTATCAGACTAGTATAGGGATGGCACCATTTGAAGCTTTGTATGGAAGGCCATGCGAATCTCCAGTTTGTTGGTTAGAGACCGGGAATAGATTAGTTCTTGGTCCAGATTTGGTTAAGGAAGCTGCAGAAAAGATTGAGTTAATTCGGGCTAGAATAAAGGAAGCTCAAACTAGGTAGAAGACTTATGCTGATAAGTGACGGAAAGGCTTAGAGTTCTCAGTTGGAGATCATGTTTTCTTAAAAGTGTCACCGATGAAAGGTGTGATCAGATTTGGAAAGTCAGGAAAATTGGCACCAAGATTTGTTGGACCTTTTCCTATTGTAGAAAGGATCGAGAAACTTGCGTATAAGGTAGAGTTACCGAAGAGTTTGGCAGGAGTCCATAATGTTTTCCATATTTCTCATCTAAGGAAGTGTATTCAAGATCCAGAGACTACTATTACACCAACTGTGTTAGAAGATCTAGTAGTGGAACCAGATATGACTATAGTGAGAAAACCAGTTCGTATAGTTGCTGGAGATGAGAAGAGACTAAGGAACAAGACAGTCGGATTAGTCAAAGTCCAATGGAGTGACGACGAGAGGGAATGCACTTGGGAAACCGAGAGCAGGATTAGAGACACTATCCTGACTTGTTTGATGGTATGTTTTACCTTTATGTTTGATTATTGTGGGTACCTTATCATAATTTCGAGGAAGAAATTCTTTAAGGAGGGGAGTCTGTAATGACCCCAATTTTAGTTAACATTATTTAGAATATTTAATTGGGTATAAGTAAAATAATGTAGAAAGTTAAGGGATTGAGATTTGTAAATTAAGGACGTACCGTGTCTTAATGAATGTGTTAATAAAAAGGAAACTAAACATAACTAAGAAGGATGAATATGATGAGGGTAAAATGGGAATATCCTTTATCCCTATACCCTAAATCCTTCCATTCTATCCACTACCTCATTCATTCTACCTTTACAAACTAAACAAAAACAATACTAAGCATAGGCCGACCACCATTAAGAATATTTAAAGGGAAGATAAGCTAGGATTCAAATAGAAAGCTTGAAGAAATCAATCTAAGAAGGTTGATATTTTTTTACATCTCATGTTCTGATAATGATTTCGGTTTAAAGGATAAATCCTTTTATTTGCAAGTTATATGCTATGTTATAGTGATTAAATGATTATATGCTTTAAGTTGACGATTTATAGAGATTTAATAAGATTTTTATGATATGTTTAGATTAGAAAACCTTTCATATGACATCCAAATGAGTTACGTTTTTGATATATCGTTAAAAATATTATTTTAGAAGTGGGTTTCAAGTTTCATAATTTTCTAAATAATTGTGGATTTATTATGAATTTTCTATGAGAGAAAATAGTTAATTTCGGGTTTAAATTATTTAAGGCAATTAAATAATGTTTTTGGATCTAAAACTTATATATATATTAAAAAACATATTTAATATTAATTATTGTGATTTTTGGCGATTTTTCCTAAGTGTTTTACCATAGTCGACAAATTACTTAAGTTAGAGGACTTAAATGTTTTATTAAGGAGAAAGGCTTAAATGTTAAATTATTTCAAATAATCCAAATTTGATTTTGGTACCAAATTCTGAAAAAGGGAATTAATAAAATTTTATAAACCAATAAGATTTCGACAAATATTAGTGGTAGGTAAAAAGGAATTTGTTTAAAAGGTTAAAATGCAGTTTTTATTAAAATTACATCTTTGCCACTACCCTTGTTAGCTTTCGACATCCTACGCCCGTACAAAACCCCTACCATGCCCATTCGAAACTATTATCCCGCCCTTTGGCAAGGCCGTGACACCAAGGAATTGACTAGTAACCAACGACGACCCGTCCTAGAGATCAGTTATACACAAGCTCACTATGGATATCGACAAATTTTGTCTAAGTCCGGATCGAGCCAAAATGGGTAGGACATGACAAGCTAAGCCATGAGAGTCAACGTTCCAAATCTCAAGTCAATCTGAGTTCGTATGCTCAAGTTATGAACGATACAAAATTGGATGAAAACCAATCACCGGTTGACTCCCTCCCTTCGACTCGCTCCCTTCGACTCGCTAAACATCTCTCAGATGCCAACTTCGACTCGCTTCGCAACACTCAGAAGTGCCAACTTCGACTCGTTTCGCTCAGAGGCCAACTTCGAGTCGTTCAGGTTCGACTCGCTTCACAGCCATCAAAAGTACATCCTTCGACTCGCTTCACTCAAATGCCTCCTTCGACTCGCTTCGCTCAGATGCCTTCTTGGAATCGCTCCATTCGAACCACTGATCGACTCCATCAACTTTGACTCCATTGGCGAAGCCACTGCTCAAACCTCTCAAGACGCTCCATTTCGACTCGCTCGACCAGTGCATACTTCGACTCGCTCGATATGGGCACACTTCGACTCGCTCAATCGGTGAACATTTCGACTCGCTCGAAACAACATCAAGGGCAGAGTGAGATTCAAGCGCCACGTCACCGAGTCGAATGGAAGCGAGTAGAAACAGAAGCGAGTCGAAGGAAACAGCCTACCGAAAACCTCATTTCGTATCGATCATATCTCCCAATCTACAAGTCCAAATGCTTCACAGAAGACTACGTGCATGCTAAAGAATGTCCACGCCAAATTTTGACTCCATTGGATGAGATCTTGATCGATACGAAATTTGTTCGTATTGATCACGGATCGGACCGAAACTTCACGAGATTGGGCGTGCGGGCCTGGTCACGTGCCAGAGAGGGTCTCCCGAGATCTGAGCGAAATATCAGCCTCCTACACCTATAAATAGACCCCCAAAGCCAACAGAAAAGGGGTTCTTCTTCCTCTTTGAGATCTCCAACGCCCGGACTCCGCCAGATCTAGATCTGAACTCAATTACTACTGCTACCAACGAACTTCATTGCTGCAAATCATAATTGCTTGCTGTAAATCATTGAATTCACTTGTAAACACAAAAGAAAGATCAATAAAGCAAACTACTTCATAATGGACGTATGCAATACGCCGAACCACTCTAAATCCTTGTGTCTCTGTGCATTTAAATTATTCTCATTTCTGAAATTTGGAGGTTTTATTAGATAATCCTCTTTATACATTTATTTTCTTCACTTTATCTCTTTAAAGACTTTCGAAGAGTGTTGTGCCCAATTTTGGTACAAACACTTTGGTGCTTTCACTGAGAAAAAACCAATTTTTCTCCTACTCTTTGGATCTCCTATCTATATTGGATTGAATAAATCTAAGAAGTAGATCCAGATCTAGAATTTTGAAGCCCTTCCATTCTATTCAGATTTGCATCAGATCTAGGAAAGGATTTTCATCTCCTCACCATGGTGAGCACACGTACCACTTCCGCAGCTGCTGAACAAGGAGCACGGGACCGAATGCTGCAGGACCTTCGGATCCATCAGGTCCAATCACTAGACAAGAATTCCAAACATTGCTTCAAGAGTTGACCCAAAGTCGACAGCAGCTAACTGAACAACTACGTGTCAACACGGAGTTGACTAACCAGCTAAATCGCCAAAGGCGAAGAAGATCCAGAAAAGACCAAGGTTCTCACTCTTCCACAGAAAGTTCAGCCTCCTACGATGGCCAAACCAGATCCACACGTCCACGGCTAGGTGTAAGCTACACCCAAGCCACGGGACACCAACCTGCCTCGAACCTTGGGCAACCTAGAGCTGGACAATGCGCTAGTCTCCGTACAGAACCTTCAACTCGAGGAGGAGCTGCTCCTTACCATGTTACTAGCAACATTGTTACTGCCACCACCGCTGGACGGGGAGGTGATGCTAGAAACCAAGCTGATCCTCAACGTAACCAACAAGAGTAGACTCCTGAGCCTTATATCCCTGAGGATGTTGAACCAAGGAGGCGAGGCACGGACCGTCGATCGCGCCCGGTCCAGACTCGCGCTGTGGAACCCGACCACACCTTGGCACAACATGCTCCAAGTACCCAAACGCCGAATATACCCGCGATGTTCCGTGAAAGTCAAGGTCTCTCTAATGGCGACCGGGGAATCTCCCGAAGTCATACCCCTTTCACCGATGATGTTTTATATGCTGAACCGCCTCGACACTTCAGGATGCCAGCTTTGCCAGTTTATGAAGGAAGTTCTGATCCCAATCAACACGTCCTGAAATACGAATGGCTGATGAATGCTGCTAGAGCTGATGACGCAGTAAAATGCCGTAGTTTCCCCATTTCCCTAGAGGGCATTGCTACCATGTGGTTCACTCGTTTGCCACCGCGATCCATCTCTAACTTTGACCAAATGGCCACCAAGTTTGTCGAACAGTTCCGTATGCACGTGGCAAGGCCTAAGGACGTTAACACTCTGTCTAGTGTTACACAAGCTCCCGGAGAAACACTTAGACGTTACTTGGAGCGATTCCATGCTACGTGTGCAGATATAAGCAATCCCAACGATAACTCTATCCTGATGGCACTGACTAAGGGGATTGATGCTGATTCCGAGTTCGGAAATTGGTTAGTTGGGAAACCACCTGCATCATTGGATCGTTTCTATTCCAAGGCAGCCCAATTCCTGAGAAGGGAGGATGCGAAACAGTCTAGGAAGCAGGATGACGCAGGGCCCAACATCGAAGGAATCCAAAGTAACATCGTTGTAAAACAGTCTGGAGGTAGTTCTGGAAAAGTTTAGTTGAACGTACAGAATAAACAGAATCAGCAAAGGGACAATGGAATCAAAACAAGAAGCGCGATCAGAATCGTGGCCCACGGCGTAGAGCTTCCATGTACAATAATTACACTCCATTGAACACGTCGTTGGAAAATGTGTATTTGCAGACCTGCAATACCATGCAGTATAAGAAACCTGCCGCGAAACCACCAACTGAAAGACAAATCCAAACAGGAAAATTCTGTATATTTCATGAGAGTTATGGCCACAACACCAATGAATGTCGTCACTTACAAGACCTCATTGAAAAACTGATACGTGAGCGGAAGTTGGATCAGTATGTGCGGGCGTCGCAACCCGGTGGTGCGGGCCCATCAAATCAGAATCATGCGCCAAATCAGGAAAGACAGGAGGAACCCGCTCGTTTAGACGGGAGGTTGGTTATCAATACAATAAGTGGTGGCCCTCACCCAACAGATCGAAGCGGGAAGGAAATGGAGTCGTATGCCAGATCTATCAGGAATGCGGACTTCGAATGCTATAGTAACTCTGATGAAGGGGCTCCAGCCAAGTAACAGAAAACGATGACGGATGACATCGTGTTTAGGAACAGAGACGCTGATAAAGTCAAAGCTCCCAATATCGATCCACTGGTCATCTCAGCACACATGGGTCCCGCTTGGATGAAGAGGATCTTAATTGACAGTGGAAGCTCTGTGAATATTTTGTTCAAGCGGGCTTATGATCAAATGAAGATGGAAGCCGCAGACTTGAAGCCTTGTCAATCTCGAGTCCATGGTTTCAACGGAACTGCCACTATACCCACTGGAACGGTGGAACTGCCAGTAGAGTTGGGAGTTGGAGAACGTCGGAGAGTATGGATGTTGAAGTTCATTGTTTTGGACATAGACTCCCCTTACAACGCTTTTTTTGGCCGACCGGCCCTCGCTGAGTTCAGGGAAGCCATTGCCCCATGGTGTTTGACTTTAAAATTCCCCACTGATCATGGAGTGGGGATCATTCAAGGAGATCAGGCTACTGCTAGAGCCTCTTCTTTTTTTAAGCTTACCCCGACTGTTATGTTGCTGAGTTGCAGGGAGGCACAGCGAAAGGAGAAAGGAAACGGCGTAGAGGAATCTCTCTACGTCCGTTTTGCTGATAATTGACAATTAACGCCCGGGCCTAGGCCCAGGCACCCCAGCCAATTCCTCAAGGATCTTGACCCAAGAGAAACTGAAGACGAAGGAGAATCTAAAGAAATTGAAGCATCCCCGGTCGAACTGACGATTGATGTCCCTATTGACGATGACGATGATTCAAAAATGATGAAGATTGTGTCTCAGCTATGCCACCAAACTCAAGAGGAATTGGTTGAATTTCTATGGGCAAATCTCGACGTATTTTCCTGGACGCATTCTGACATGTGTGGGATCTCGCCAGACATTGCGAGCCACATGCTGAATATTGACCCGCGACACGTCCCGGTCAAGCAAAAAAAGGCGTGGTATGGATCTAGAGAGATCTGCCGCCCTTAAAGAAGAAGTGGAAAAGCTTGAGGCGAACGGATTCATTCGAGATGCCTTATATCCTGAATGGGTGTCGAATCCCGTGCTCGTCCGAAAGCCGAATGGAAAGTGGAGAACATGTGTCGATTATTCCGATCTGAATAAAGCATGTCCCAAAGATAGTTTCCCACTTCTCAGAATTGATCAGCTAGTAGATTCGACAGCTGGGCATGAACTCTTATCCTTCATGGACGCGTACTCTAGCTACAATCAGATACCAATGAATTTACCCGATTAAGAACACACCAGCTTCGTGACCAATCTGGGACTTTATTGCTACAAGGTTATGCCATTCGGACTCAAGAACGCCGGAGCTACTTATCAATGATTGGTCAACCGGATGTTTACCAATCAAATTGGGAAGACCATGGAAGTATATGTAGACGACATGCTTGTGAAGTCACGACTCTCCACTGACCATGTTAGAGACCTGGAAACTATGTTCAACATACTCCGAGAATACAAAATGAAGCTTAACCCACTGAAATGTCACTTTGGAGTGGCATCCGGGAAATTCCTTGGGTTCATTGTCAACGCCCGGGGAATCGATGCTAATCCTGAAAAGATTTGGGCAATCAGAAATCTTGAAACTCCCAAGACTATAAAGCAAGTCCAGAGTCTCAATGGAAAGGTAGTAGCATTGAGCAGGTTCATTTCAAAGTCTACTGACAAATGCGTTCTCTTCTTCGATCTGATCCAAAAAGGGAAAAGAAACTTTGAATGGACCACGGAGTGTGAGGGCACTTTCCAAGCACTAGTTCAACATCTATCCACACCGCCAATACTGTCAAAGCCTATGGATCATGAGAAGTTGTATGCATAATTGGCGATATCAGAAAACGCTAGCAGCACTGCCTTGGTTCGAGAAGAAGACGAGATACAAAAGCCAGTGTACTACGTCAGTAAACGATTGACTGGGGCTGAAAGGAACTATCCAAAGCTATAAAAGTTGGCGTATTGCCTTGTGATCGCATCAAGAAAATTCCGACCGTATTTCCAAGCACATCCCATAGTTGTTTACACCGACCAGCCATTACGACAGGTCCTTTCGCGGCCTGAGACGTCTGGTAGGCTACTCAAGTGGAACATCGAACTAAGTCAGTTTGATATTACTTACACTCAAAGACAAGCAATCCAAGGACAAGTCCTCGCTGATTTTATAGCTGAATTCACCGTTCCAGAGGACTTGCTCGAAACCAGTAAATCCCCAGAATATGTTTGGAAACTTTATACCGACAGAGCATCAAACGATCAATGTTCAAGCGCTGGGGTTGTACTTGAGACTCGTGAGGGTCGATCCATATGTTATGCCTTAAAGTTCGATTTCCATGCGACTAATAATGAAGCTGAATATGAAGCCCTCTTAGCTGGCTTAAAACTTGCTAGAGATATGAGAATTATCGCAGTGGAAATATATTATGATTCACAATTAGTTGTGTGTCAGGTATGGGGAGAGTATCAAGCAAGAGATCGAAGGCTGGCTGCTTACTTAGCTCGAGTTAAGGAAGTACTGGATCAGTTCGATTACTACGCCATCTATTGTATACCTCGAGAACGCAACCAAAAGGCCGATTTGTTGGCAAAGCTAGCCAGCACAGGCGAAGCTCAACAAATGGGACTCGTTCCCATAGAGACGTTACCCTCTCCAAGCATTGACCGGGCAGAAATAAACCAGGTATGCGAAACCGTTCCCGAAAAAGATCCATGGATGACCCCACTCAGAAATTACATCGAGCACGGAACCTTGTCGGAGTGTAGGAGTGAAAAAAGACAAGTCCTTCAAAAGGCCTCAAGATTTACCATCCAGAATAGACTCATGTACAGAAGGGGGTACTCAGTTCCCCTACTCCGATGTATCGCTCACGATGAAATTAAAAAAGTGTTATGCGATGTGCATGAGGGAGAATGTGGCGATCACACCGGGGGGCAAGAACTTGCCAAGAAAATACTTCGCTACGGATATTACTGCCCTACCGTGAATCGCGATGCGTTGGACTATGCAAAGAAATGTGATAGGTGCCAGAAATATACCCGAATCCCTAGAGCTCCTCCTACTGAGATAACGCAAATGGTCAGCCCATGGCCGTTCGCAATGTGGGGCATTGACATCATCGGTGCTCTACCTCTGGCAAAAGGTGGTGCGAAGTACGCCATCGTCGCAGTTGATTACTTTACAAAGTGGGCTGAAGCCGAAGCTCTCGCTACCATTACAATGAAGAAAGTAATCAACTTTGTGGTTCGTAACATCATCTGTCGATTCGGTCTCCCACACACCATTATACGGACAACGGAACCCAATTCGACAGTGCTGAATTCAAAGATTTCTGCCAACGATTTCACATCCAAAAGAAATTCTCCGCAGTTGCACACCCTCAGGAAAACGGACAGGTCGAAGCAGTTAATAAAGTTATAAAGTCCATCCTGAAGAAACGACTGGAAAAGGTCGGGGGCAAGTGGGTCGGTGAACTTCCTATGGCTCTATGGGCTTACCGAACAACCCGCAAGACCGCGACCAGCCACACTCAATTCTCTCTTTCTTACGGCTCAGAGGTGTTTATTCCCGTCGAGCTAGAAGTACCTTCTCATCGTGTGACATACTATGATCCAAAGACAAATTCTATATTACTTGCTGAATCTCTCGATCTGCTGGATGAGAAGCGTGAAGAGGCTGATTTGAGGGCAGCTGCGCATCGAAGTCGAGTCGCCCGATTGTACAACGCCAAGGTCCGTCCGCAGACCTTCGAACTAGGCGATCTCGTCTTGAAAAGAATCTATCCGTCTCCTTCACATATGAAGCCAACATGGGAAGGACCGTATGTTATTGAACGAAGGCTCGGAGATGGCACATTCAAGTTATCGACCGTCGACGGTCTTAGCCTGCCAAGAGCTTGGAATAGCGAGAGCCTTTGCCGCTATTACACCTGATAGGCTATCTTTATCCATTTAGTTTACTTTCCTTTTCTGCAATTTGTTTATGCATTTCGAAATTAGAACTCTTAATAAGGCAACTTACTTTGACATACTTTCTTATTTCAGCAATAAAATGCAACCTCTTCGAGCCAGAGCTTTGATTTACTTGAAATACTTCATATGACCATCACTATGCACGGAGAGCTAAGTCTCATCATACGGTGGGATTTATTCAAATAGAGAGTGACTGAGATGCAACGAATCACTCGCTAAGTGAAACCCAAGCTGGAGGGCAAGCCATCACATCAAAGTCAAAAAAAGGATTGATACATGACAATCCTTCATCAACTAAGTATTCCTAGAGTGCAAAGCGGAGTATAAACCTCAACTCCGTATTCCCAGAGTGCAAAGCGAAGTATAAACATCCAACTCAGTATTCCCAGAGTGCGAAGCGGAGTATAGACATCAAACTCCGAGTTCCCAGAGCGCGAACCGGAGTATAAACATCAAGTCCGTATTCCCAAAGTGCGAAGCGGAGTATAAACATCCAACTCCGTATTCCCAGAGTGCGAAGCGGAGTATAAACATCCAACTTCGAGTTCCCAGAGCGTGAACCGGAGTATAAACATCAACTCTGTATTCCCAGAGTGCAAACGGAGTATAAACATCCAACTCCGAGTTCCCAAAGCACGAACCGGAGTATAAACATCAACTCCGTATTCCCAGAGTGCGAACGGAGTATAAACATCCAACTCCGAGTTCCCAAAGCACGAACCGGAGTTTAAACATCCAACTCCGAGTTCCCAGAGCGCGAACCGGAGTATAAACATCAACTCCGTATTCCCAGAGTGCGAAGCGGAGTATAAACATCCAACTCCGTATTCCCAGAGTGCGAAGCGGAGTACAAACATCCAACTCCGAGTTCCCAGAGCGCGAACCGGAGTATAAACATCAACTCCCTATTCCCAGAGTGTGAAGAGGAGTATAAACATCGAACTCCGTATTCCCAGAGTGCAAAGCGGAGTATAAACATCCAACTCTGAGTTCCCAGAGCACGAACCGGAGTATAAACATCAACTCCGTATTCCCAGAGTGCGAAGCGGAGTATAAACATCCAACTCCGAGTTCCCAGAGTGCGAACCGGAGTATAAACACCTACTCCGTATTCTCAGAGTGCGAAGCGGAGTATAAGCATCAACTCTGAATTCCCAAAGTGCGAAACGGAGTGCAAATACCAACTTCAAGTCCCCGAAGCATGAATCGGAGTACAAGTATCAACTCCAAACTCCCAGAGCATGAGTCGGAATACAAATGTCAATTCCAAGTCCCCAGATCGTGGACATATGATTAAAACTTAGGACGGCGTGGTCAACCACCTGTAAGCAAATATAAATCCACGAAGCACGGATATTATCATTGACAATCAAGCAAGCATGGATGCATTACTCGATCTCCACTTGCCTCAGACATCCATTCAGTGGCACTAGACTCAACATGTTATAAGTGAGAAGCGATCGTTGACTGATGGTCTACAACTCATCCCCAAGACTGGGGGCAGGACTTAAGCGTCAACCATTGATCGAAGCAACGCGACGTCGGAATTCAACTCGTTTCCCGGTCGTAAACCATGTCCACAGTTTCCGAACTTGGCAGACAAAAAACAAACTTGATTCGGAATCTGAAACTTCACAAGTACACTCCAAATATCGAAACACTTAGACAAATACACAATGACAGAAAAGAAAATAAAGGGAGAAGTTTTAATTTCTATTGTTTATAAAGGAAGTTCGTATACAAGTTTGTTCCAAACAATTCCTACTAGCAGGGGCCGAACCCGCATCTATACACGGCCCACAAAATGAAAGTCAAAATCCATGGGGAAGCGTGTCTAATCCTTCTTCTTCCTGGGCTTCCTCCTCGGTGTAGACCCAATGGAGCCACCGCTAATCTTCCTCTTCGAGCCTTTGCCTCTCGGCGGTTGGTCTTCAGGCGAGGGCATTATTTCAATGTCTTCCTCTGAACTCGAATGAACGGGGATGCTTCCTGTAGGAGGAGTCGGAGGGATATGATCAGATGTGGAAGATGGAATGGCCGCACTGGCATTAGAGAATGTACCACCGGGAGATATCATTCTGAGCGGAGCTGGACCAAGCGCCGCCATCCCACCTCCAAAACCGCCGCCATGTGTTGTGGCATCCATTTACGCAGCAATTTGTGCCATGATCTCCTCATCAGTGGCCGACCGAGCCTCGCTGGGAGCGTTAGTAGTAGGCATCGAAAAGCTTGTTGCAGAAACTTCTCCTCCCATGACGAATGGTAGATCAGCCAAAGGGTCGCCATGACGGCGAAAGAGCTCCTGCATCAGTTGCTCGTCAAAAACAAGTGTGCCTCCCTGTATATCGTCTAGAGACGCAGCAGTTGTAGTCACGGTGATTGCCTCGGTAACAATGGCCTCCTGTGTCTGATGTGAACCTTGAATAACGGGAGGCTCGACGTGGGCAGCATCAATCACTGGACAAAGAATAAGAGAACCGTTAGAACTTAACTCAACCGAAGATTTCGACTTAAGAGAGATATGTGGAATGTCCAGAATACCTTCCTCAATTTGGATCGTAGGTGGCCGAGCGGCATCAATAACTTGCGCAACAGCCGGAGACATTTGCGGCTGATCCGGGTTATAAGCAGGAACAACCTGGGGATCGACCGCAGACGAGGATTCAGGCTGGGTTGACACAGGAACTTCGAGGCTTGCTTTATGATGGTCAACTCCAGAACCCTGTCCCACTTCAAAGTGCTGAGCGCCAAGCTTTTCCTTCTCACGCAGAATCATCGACTCGTGGAGAATCTTCTTTTCATCATCAGTAAGAATGCGATTCTCGAGTTCGAATTCATCCACAGACTCGCCCTGATGCGCCTCCCTCTCTTCCTCCACCAGTCGGCTCCAAGCATTATAGAGATGCATTGAAAAGTAATCGAGCAAGGCTAAGCCCATGTGCCTCAGCACATTAGCATTGTAGACAACAAGGAGTTTTCGATGTCAGCCTCTAGCCTGGACTCGGCCAACTTCACCCTCTCCTCGACCTCAGTCTCCACTTTCTGGACTTTAGCCACCGCCGCATCTCGTTCATCCCTGAGCAGAACAGCTTGTTCGCACGCCTCCTGGGCTGCATTGTATGCATCATCTTTCTCCTTGGCCATATTAGCAAATTTGGCCTTGAGTTCATTAAGCTCCTTGACCGCCGCGTCCCGCTCGGCGGTGACTTTGGTGTTCCGGTGGCACATCTCCTCCACTAGGGCAATATGTGTCTGCCCCAACCTCTCCATTTCCGCCTTCGCTGCGTCAGCCCTTTTAACGGCCTCAATCTCAGATTTCCGAGAAGACTCGGACTCAGCGGTGAGTACCTGAATAATCCGATCCCTTTTTGCAAGCTCGGTCTCCATCTTCTCGAGCGCTTTGGCTCGCTCAAAGGTCACTTTGGAAGCTTTTTCGGCAGCCTTTGCCCACTCTCGGTACTGGGTGTATATGTCGTGAACGTAATCGTGCACCGTGTTTTCCACCTTTGATGGAATTCTTTTTAAATGTGGTGGGAAGGCATAACCGCCAAAGCATATATTCAGAAAATCCTTCCTCATCTGAGCCAACTTAAGAGCTCCTTCTCCTGTGGGTTCAGCAGGGACCTACTCAGTAATCATAGAGGCTGTAGTCTCGATTCTCTGAAGATGAGTCTCGGGTTTAGAAGAATAAGATGATGACCTATGGCGGGGAGGTTCAGGCGGATGTGAGACAGAAGCAAGGGGTGGAGACGGAAGTCTAGGAGGAGGAGAACGTGATCTGGATCGGTGCCTATACTCTCTGTCACGCCTGTACCTGTCCGGGTTAGAGTATTCGCGATCGCAATCTCTATCTGAATCCCTCTTGCGAGAATCATAGTAACCAGAAGCCTTTCGGGCCGAGCGAAGATTCCCGAGCATCGATCCTCTTCCGGACATAGTACCTAAGAATGAGAAACGAAGAAAGAGTTAATGATTTCCTAAGTTGGACGATTTACAGTTTTGAATCATGTAGTGTAGTGAAGTGTATGCATGTGCGACCCCCCCGACCAACCGAAAATGTCGACCGCACTCGTAGCAGGCGACCCGCTTGGTTCATGAACACCATCGAGCTCCTCTATCCCGGTGTCATGTTGAGACGACACAAAGTCCGAAATCAGAACATCGGCAAGCCCTACAAAAGGACTCTCCACTTACGGGGAGGAGCCTCCAAAATTTTAATCCCCTAGAAAGGTAAAGACACGACCACAGATTTAAATCTCTCATATTTAGGGCGTTTGTGAGTAGTGGCCTTGCCTTTTCTTCTTCCACCCGAATCCAGGACATCGGTAGAAGGCCCAACTGGAAGCTCGGTATCGCTAGGCGTTCTTTCCGGATCAACCTCTTCGGCGATCACGACTGCGGGCGCTTTGCACTTCACCCGTTTCTTTGGGACCACTCTATATATCCCTTCCAGATGTATGCTCTATCTCCATTCTATCAGCCCGACAGTCCTCAAATTCCTGTCGGTAAGGACCAAGTCGATATGCCTCTCTTCGCCAGGAAACGCTTGAAGAATCCGAACAAGCTCTCTGAAGTATGCACCATCAGGACGAGAGGTTGCGGCTATAAGAAAGGAAAAGTATGTCATTTTTGAAGTCAGTTACTAGTATCTCAATGACTCAAGAGAGAAAAGGCAACACTTACGTCTATCCAACCACCGCCTAGCAAATCCAGGGGGGCACCGAATGTAGAACCATTCAGTCTTATAATAACTTAGCCTTCCCCAGGAACCCAGTACAATGTGGCAGTTTCTGACCGCTTCCAGGAAGGTGAAAGAAGGGCTATCTCCACGGCTCTTGACATTGAATAAATATCTGACTTCGATCGGCTTCGGCGGTCGAAAGAGGATCTCCATAAAGAGAACAAAGGTGCTGTTCAACAAGGCATACCCGTTGGGATGTAGCTGAAAGGGAGCTATGCCAAGAAACGATAACAATCCCTTATATATTGGTTGAAGGGAGGAAGCGTCCCCACCGTACAGGCATGATGGTTGAAAGCAGTAAACCCCTCCGGGGGATTGTGTGTCCTGTCAGTTGGCCCTGGGAGTAGCACGTCATCAAGCGACAAACCATGCCTTAAGAAAATCCGTCCTAGCATGTCTTTGGAGATACCTGACGGCACAGAATCTGTTGGATTGAGAATAAACCGAGCACCCGGACGCTCATCCGGAGCTGGCTGTATGACTTCGGCTTTGATAACCGGTATCTCTATGGTTGGAGGAATAGAACTTGGGAGTTCCGGATGCTGAGAACTTGAAAGGTCCATGACTAGCTAGCTTATAAAAAAACATTGTTAAACTGACAAATAACACTCATGCATCCCCCAGTGTAAAGTGTGTGAGTGTGTTGTGCAGTGCAGTACTGTATATTATTTGAGAAAATCAACAGGATTGAAGAAAGCGTGTAAGCTACGAGACTTCAGAATTTGGTTGGAAGGACCATCATCGCTGACTGTCACAACCATACCATCCAATTATTGACCATCATTTCAAGTCAAAGTTTGTTGTCATTTTTATAAGTTGCAGTTTCATCGACGAGCTTCGATAGGAAATTAGATATGCAGTGAAACGGTTAAGTCCAGTTATGAAAATTTGAAGCTCGTTGGAAGCAATTGTTCAAGTGTGTGAGAAGTTTTAAACTTTTTAATGGTCAAATTTGTATCGCTCGTGAGAGCCGTGTTCGCATCAATTAGTCATGATCATCTACGTATGAGTTAGGCTTGGTCAGAAGGTTGGCAGGCAAGTTCGACTCGAACTAGAGGCTGGGGATTTCGAATCGATCAGAGCACCACACTTCGAATCGATTAAAGGCCTCCGGTTCGACTCGGTCCCAAGAACGCGAAGTTCGACTCACTCCCAAGACCACACAATTCGACTCGCTCCCCAAGACCATCGAGTTTGACTTGGTCCCAAGAACGTGAAGTTCGACTCGCTCCCCAAGACCATCGAGTTCGACTCGGTCCCAAGAATGTGAAGTTCGACTCGCTCCCAAGACCATCGAGTTCGACTAGGTCCCAAGAACGTGAGGTTCAACTCGTTCCCAAGACCACACAGTTCGACTCAGTCCCAAGAACGTGAAGTTCGACTCGCTCCCAAGACTGCACACTTCGAATCGATCGGAAACCACCCTTTTCGACTCGATCCAAGGCCATCGTTTCGAGTTCATCAGGCGTGACCCCTTCGTATCGATCCATGAATTCAAAGCACTCGATTCGATGCGAAGCTCCACCATCGATCGATACAAAGACCTTCGCCTCATCATCTCAAAACCCATATTCCAGAGCGACATGAAGCTGAGGCTAGAGAGCTTTCGATCGACCACAACTCCGATTGATTTGATGTTAAGAAAACCCGAGCCTCATCGTTTATGCGTGGATTCGCTTATTGGATTACCTAGATCTGTCAGTTAGTTCAAACGATTGAAGATAGGAATCGATTCGAAGGCAGGAATGTGTCGTTCGTTCTTCTCGAGTTTCTGAGCGATACGAAGAAAAGGAAGGAAAACGAAATGTAAAAAAGTGAAAAACGGCTAAGTGCAAAGTATTTATATGGACTTGGAAGCGAAGGGAATAAACGCTTCATATCCCATGGACTCGAGCACGCGTTTAGACTCCCTCTCCAGTGCGTAAATACAAAGCTCTCCTTCATATCACTTGCCTTCGACTCCATCCCAGTGTCCAGTTCGACTCCATCGATACGAGACCACCCTTTGTATCGATAACCCATTTCGACTCTGACTCCTATGCAGCTCGAACCCCAGACCGAGTCGAATGAGCGGTTCGAATCCATCAGGGAATCTATGTCGACTCGCTCCACTTCGACTCACTCAGTTCGAGTCCGTCATCAAGTCGACAAAGCACTTGGCATCCATCAAACCCATCAAATCATGGCTTCTAGAGGCCAACTCCATCGAATCGGAATACATGCTCCGTATCCATAACTTCAATGGAAGTCGTCTTCAAGATTTCAATCCTTCACATCGATTCAAGAGAGGATCGTTATGAAGGAACATTCAAAAGCAACCGTCAAGCATTGTTGCAACGAATTTCATGTCAGTTTAGGAGAGGATCGATACAGAATTCAAAATTAAAATAAACTGACAACGACTCGTGGACGTACAAACGTCAGCGAGAGTCAGGTTAACATATATGCATGAATGTCGGACTAATATTCAATATTCCAGATTTTCAGGAATCAGAAACTCATCCAACAACGATTACAACAACAAACGAGTAACCACTAGCATACAACAATCAGTTGCAACAATACATGGTACAGCAGTCGACAGTCAACAATTTACATTATCAAGAAGAGAGGTCAAAGGTTACAACTTTCATCGAAAAGACAATAACTATTCAGAGTAAAGATGGCAGTATTTCAAAGCACATCATGTTTCCACAAGACGTACTTTGGGGGCCAAATGTTATCCCGCCCTTTGGCAAGGCCGTGACACCAAGGAATTGACTAGTAACCAACGACGGCCCGTCCTAGAGATCAGTTATACACAGGCTCACTATGGATATCGACGAATTTTGTCCAAGTCCGGATCGAGCCAAAATTGGTAGGACATGACAAGCTAAGCCATGAGAGTCAACATTCCAAATCTCAAGTCAATCCGAGTTCGTATGCTCAAGTTATGAACGATACAAAATTGGATGAAAACCAATCACCGGTTGACTCGCTCCACATCTCTCAGATGCCAACTTCGACTCGCTTTGCAACACTCAGAAGTGCAAACTTCGACTCGTTTCGCTTAGAGGCCAACTTCGAGTCATTCAGGTTCGACTCGCTTCACAGCCATCAGAAGTACCTCCTTCGACTCGCTTCGCTCAGATGCCTCCTTCGACTCGCTTCGCTTAGATGCCTTCTTCGACTCGCTCCATTCGAACCACTGATCGACTCCATCAACTTCAACTCCATTGGCGAAGCCACTGCTCAAATCTCTCAGGACACTCCATTTCGACTCGCTCGACCAATGCATACTTCGACTCGCTCGATATGGGCACACTTCGACTCGCTCAATCGGTGAATATTTCAACTCGCTCGAAAAAACATCAAGGGTAGAGTGAGATTCAAGTGCCACTTCACCGAGTCGAATGGAAGCGAGTCGAAACAGAAGCGAGTCGAAGGAAACAGCCTACCAAAAACCTCATTTCGTATCGATCATATCTCCCAATCTACAAGTCCAAATGCTATGAAATTTTCACAGAAGACTACGTGCATGCTAAAGAATGTCCACGCCAAATTTCGACTCCATTGGATGAGGTCTTGATCGATACGAAATCTGTTCGTATCGATCACAGATCGGACTGAAACTTCACGGGCTTGGGCGTGCGGGCCTGGTCACGTGCCAGAGAGGGTCTTTCGAGATCTGAGCAAAATATCAGCCTCCTACACCTATAAATAGACCCCCAAAGCAAACAGAAAAGGGTTTCTTCTTCCTCTTTGAGATCTCCAACGCCCGGACTCCGCCAGATCCAGATCTGAACTCAATTACTGCTGTTACCAAAGAATTTCATTGCTGCAAATCATAATTGCTTGATGTAAATCATAGAATTCACTTCTAAACACAAAAGAAAGATCAATAAACCAAACTACTTCATAGTGGGCGTAGGCAATATGCCGAACCACTCTAAATCCTTGTGTCTCTATGCATTTAAATTATTCTCATTTCTGAAATTTTGAGTTTTTGTTAGATAATCCTCTTTTTACATTTATTTTCTTCACTTTATCTCTTTAAAGACTTCCGAAGAGTGTTTTGCCCAATTTTGGTACAAACAGAAACCAATACACATGATATCAATTCATTAGTATGTAGTGTGTTGGAGATAGGCGGAAGGTAGGATGGTGTCGAAGGCACGCGTTCAAAAGGGGTGAAGTTGTCTTTCAAATCTTTCGAACCCATAGACCTACCTTTGGTTTAAAAGAGTGTTTTGAAAGGGTTGCCGCTTTGAACCCCTTTGATACCCTAGCTATCGCACCAATACTTTTTTTGCCTTAGTAAAGTCCACTTTTTACAACCTTTAAACAATGCATGCGAAAGGGGAGACTTCCGTCTTCGTACCTTCCGCTAATATTGAAGCCGCCTTCCCTAATGTTTTCGAAAGGATTGACTTAGCCACTTTTACTAATACTTTCGAAGGCAATGGTTTCGAAAGGGTAGCTTTAGAATGTATCCCTTTTTATACTTTGTAGTTGGTTTTGTTTTCAAACTATGGGTTCGAAAGAAATATTTTTAATTGGTTTCGAAGCTATGCTTCCATAACTTTTTACTTGAACCCGATGCTTTCGAAAGATGTGTTTTTAAGTGTTTTGAAATTAATATTTCCAAGTGTTTCGAAAGATACGTTTAATAGTTCTGAAAGAGGATGTCTAGGATTTTAAGGATGATTTCGAAAGGTCTATTTCCTATGCATTCGAAAGGAAGGTTTTGGCCTTTTAATCTAATGTTTTCAAGGTTAAAGTACTTAACTTGTTTCGATGGGATAGACAACCCTATTGACTTTAGGTTTTCATCAACATTGTTTTATAAAGCATATATCATTGCCTATGTATTTTAATCAAAGCAAAGAGTATAATTTTCTTGTTTTATAAAAATATGATTTCAAACGTAAATTATTTGTAAAGAATATATCTAAGGAAATGAAATTTGAATAGGGTGGTCAGCCCAGATATTTGGTAAAAGAGTGACTCAAATTTTAGAATACCAGATGAGACTGGTGTGGGGACGTGCCCTATACTCTAGCTAGTAGCCCCTAGCTAATATAAGTCCAAAATTCCAGTGTGTAGGCCTTTGTCATAGGTTGGACTAAAATGATGTTACACACAGAAAGTAATACATAGAGTAGAGATAGGTTATTGGTGAGCCCGCAAAACCATTTGGATCAGTTGACCCTAGGTGAAGTAGGTTAAAGACAGATCATCCAATATGGAGTCTAACAGAAGTATTTATTATGTCTGGTAGGCCCGAGTCAGCCAGTGGTTAATAGTTAGTCTGACGAAACTATAATGTTTGGACAGGTAGTTCATTGATTACCTGATTTATATGCATATATGTTATTGCTATTGTTGTTATAATTAGTTTGATTGTAGGATTTTGATTTGCAAAAGATAGGCTTTTGAAAGGATATAAGTGAGAGGAAATCAGTTCCGCTAAGCGGCGCGGTCTCGCTTAATATCAGTAAACCGAGATGTAATAGAATTATTCAACCAGGTTTTATGTCTGACTCGAAGTTTATGTTTTCCCTTTAAACTCTCGGGTGCTCAAAATTAAATTTGATTAGATGGAGAGTTAAAGACTTTTTAGGTTTAGTAGGTTGGACGAATAAGCTTCCAAAGACGTGCAGGAGGCAGAGCTAGCTATGTAGGAGTTATGTTATATAATTTCCACTGTGATGTATTTATGACTGATATGTCTATCTATCTAGTACTCTGATCATCCAAGGGGGCTTCTTCATATGTCACTCTTGGCGTAATTTGTTATAAATATATTTGTTCAAATCTAAGAATCATTTTGGGATTATGTAATTGAATATGAATTACTGATTTGAAATGTAATTAGAAAAGCTATTTTGAAATATGTGTTGATTTTATTTCATATTCATGTGCTTCTGATATTATGGATATAATTAACATTACCGTATTTTGTCATCGAATGTTAATATTATAGATGACTGTAGCATTTGTAGTAGTTAGCTTCGAGCCTTAAAATTGGGGATGTTACATTATTATTCCCAAAGAAGAGCCAAAGCTGCAATCTAGTGGGGGAGCCAAGAAGAAGTGGAATAAAAATAAGAAGTAGTTTTAGAATAAAGATGACTAGAAGATGAAGATCAAAAGTTGGATGATTTGCTATAACTGTTTGGAAATGGTTAACTTTAGTAGAATTTGTAAAGCTAAAAGGAAGAAATGTCTCATCAGTAACAAGTTTGGATATCTCAAGAAAGACTGTCTCGAGTTGCCTAAGTAGATGCACGTGGTGATGCTATCAATGTCGTTCTGAATTCATTGAATGCTCCATTGCTGAAAGAGAAGGGAAAGACATTGTTAGTCAACATATGCTTTCCATTTATGATGTTCCCATAAGTGTTTTGTTTGATTCCAGGGCTTCACATTCCTTTATATCTAGCGATTTGGTAGATAAGTTAGTATTAGAACCCAAAATTATTGACCAACCTTTGATTGTGATGAACCCTATTCGAGGCTCTACTAGACTGTGTATGGTGTGTCATGGTTTGGTCTTATCGAGTCATGGATGTTGATTGTGATTGCTTTGTTTTGTTTTCATTGGGTTTGATATTATTTTAGGTATGGACTAGCTTCATATATATGGAGTGATGGTGGATTTTTTGAAGTCATTGGTGATGATATTGGTAGATGATGGGTGGGTGGTAATGTTTGGCTTCCCACTAGGTAATGAGGTGGTGATTAGCTTTCTGTACTTGCTTGATGTCCCACACAATGAGTTGTCATCATTGCCTATTGCTAGGAAGTATCTGGACATATTCGAGGAGGTGACTAGTCTTTCGCTACACAGAGAGATCGAGTTAAGTGTTAATTTAGTTAAAGATTCCAGACCGATAATGATGCCTTTGAGGAGACCTAGGGAGCAGTTGGAGCTCGAGGTGCAAGTGAATGACCTATTGCAATGAAGGTTCATTCGTAGAAGTATATCTGAGTTGGGAGCATCCATAGTATTCGCCATGAAGGCGGATGGTTCCCTTAGACTGTGTGTTGATTACTATGAGCTATATCAAGTGACGAGGAAGAGCAAGTATCCACTCCTACATATTGATGACTTGTTCGATCAACTTCATGGTGCTCGAGTATATTCTCAGTTGGATCTTGCGATGGGATTTCACCAACTGAGAGTAGCAAAGAAGAGTGTGCCGATTATAGCATTTCGTACGCCGTCAGGTTTTTATGAGTGGTTAGTTATGACATTCAAGCTAACCAATGCACTGATATACTTCATTGATCCTATGAACCATGTTTCCAAGGGTCACCTAAATAAGTTCGTGCTTGTGTTCGTCGATGATATTCTCGTCTATTCATGGATGGAGGAGGAATACAAGACATATTTGTGGATCATACTCGAGGTGTTGAGAAAGCACCAACTGAAAGAAATTTTTTTGACGTGTCACTTCTGGAGGAGGGAAGTGAGATTCTTGGGTCATGTTATTTCTAAGCAGGGCTTTGTAGTGGATCCTACAAAAGTTATAGCAATTCAAGATTGGACTAGATCCACTCTATGGATGTAAAAAGTTTCTTGGGGTTAGCTAGATATTATAAACGATTCATTCAAGACTTCCCTAAGGTAGTGGCACCATTGAATCTGTTGATGAAAAAATATCATACTTTTTACTTGGGATGCAAGATGTGAAGATGCATTCGTGAGTCTAAAAGAAAAGTTGATGAGTACACCGGTATTGACCATAATGAGTGGGAATGAAGAGGTGACGGTATACACTGATGCTTGTGGTACCGAATAGGGAGCAGTTTTAAGGCAAAGGAGAACAGTTGTTGCATACGCTAGTCGATAACTTAAGCCACATAAGAAGCAATACCCGATTTATGATTTAGAATTAGCAGTGACCGTGTTTGCAATGAAGATTTGGAGGCACAATCTTTTAGGATAGAGGTTCAAGCTGTTCACCGATCATAAATCATTGAAGTACCTCTTTTCGTAGAAGGATCTTAACCTTTGCAAACAATGATGGTTAGATTTCCTAGCATTCTATGACTTTGATGTTGCGTATAAACTAGAAAAAGGGAATGTAATTGCTGGTTCATTGAGTAGGAGACATGCCAGCTTAAGAGCTATGTTCCTAAAATGGACGTAGCTAGAGTATATTATTGGTTATGATTTCCGACCGAGATGCAAGCTCGAGCTAGAGATATTAGCAAGCTTGACTATCAAACCTACTCTGCTTAAGCGGATTGGTATTAGTCAGTGGCACGATGCTAGGTTAGCTGAGATCATTGCTAAGAGTGAAGCAGGGGTAGAGTCTGCGGAGATGAGATAGTACGGACTTGACCGAGTTGGTTGCTCCGTACAGATGGGAGATTGTTTTTCCTAATTTTGGTGTGTTGATGATGAGGTGCTATGAGAATGCCATCATTTGAGATTGAACATTCATCCCGATGATAATAAGATGTACCATGATACGAAGAAGACATATTATTGGGAAGTGATGAAGAAAGATGTTAGGAAATTTATCTCGAAGTGCATGAACTGCTAGTTGGTTAAGGCGCAGAGAAAAAGAAGCCTAGTAGTTTGGTGCAACCGCTAGAAGTTTTCAAATGGAAACGAGAGCAATTATTGATGGATTTCATCGATGATCTACCAAGGACTAAAGTAGGGTATGATAGCATTTGGGTCATGGTCGATCGATGGATCAAAAGCGCCAGATTTATACACGTCAAGTAGAACGGCAACCAAACTGGCTGAATTATATGTGAAGTGGATAGTACAATTCCATGGTGTGATGAAGAGCATTATGAGCGACCGAGACCCATTATTCACTTGTGGGTTTTGGAAAAGCTTACAAGAGGCGTTGGGGACAAAGTTGAATCTGAGTAAGGCTTATCAACCCCAAACTAACGGCCAAACTGAGAGAGTGAACCATATCACAGTGGATCTCTTGTGTGCTTGTATATTCAATTTTGGAGGCTCATGGGATGATTACTTACATCTCATTGAATTCGCATACAATAATGGTTATCACTCCAGCATCAGTATGGTACCTTTCAAAGCATTGTATGGCCAACCATACAGTGCTCATTCTTGTTGGTGGAAAGCAGGCGAAAATTTTATACTTGGACCAAATATGATTAAAGAATCCTCGAAGAAGATCGAGATCATTCGGTAGTGGATGAAAGCTACTCAAGATAGACAGAAAAGCTATGTTGATAAGAAATCTAGAGATCTAGAGATCTCAATCGGCGATATGGTATTTTTCAAGATCTCTCCATCGAAGAATGTAATTCGGTTTGGCAGTAAAGGGATTTAGCATCGAGATTTGTAGGTCATTTTTCAATACTAAAGAGGATTGAAAACCTTGCTTATAGAGTCGACTTACCCCATAGAACGACGGGGTGCATAATGTGTTCCATGTTTCTAACCTATGGAAACTTATGTAGCACTTAGGTGCCACTATCACTCTGGATCAACTAGATGATATCGAGATTGAACCAGAGGCTTCAAGATCTCGTAGGCCTATTCGTATCGTCATACATGATACGAAGCATCTTAGGAGGAAGATGATGAAGTTGGTAAAGGTTTAGTGGAGTGAAACCGAAGGCGATTGCACTTGGGAGACCGAGGAGGGCCTGAGGATAGCTTATCTAGAGCTCTTTACTTGGTGAGACATCTATTTATCGCTTTTTCTTTCATTTATGATATCAAGAAGTATATCTTATTATAATATCCTACCTGTCAGGATAGGCTTGGATGTGACCTTTATCATCTGCTATTGTGTATGCATGTCTGATGTGTGTGGATGCTTATGCTTGTATATGGTTGTTAGCCATGTAGGATGACTGTTGATTTTTTGTTGGAATTTCGTGAGAGAAATTCCTAAAAGGGAAAAACGTAATGGCTCATATTCTATGTATTGGAGGATCGTAGATATTGTATAATTTTTTTATTTAGGGTCATACGGTTCTATGATTTTGGGAAATGATCACTAGAGACGTATTCCATCCTTAGAATTTTTATTGGATGATTTTTATCCTAAAAATCTTGTATGGCCTATAAATTTTGACAGGAGCCTAATTGGAGTCTAAAAACCACTTCCGTTAGATCGGGATGATGGTTTCTCTTTCCATGAAATCGTCATAATAGGAAAAAGGATTTATAGTTTGAGAGTTATGGCTGTTTTAAGTTTTAATTGATTTTAGACATCTTAATGTATAACTAATGAGTTAATAGATAGACCTAAAGCCCATTTTGGGATTAGCATGATGATGGGGCTGATGGGACTTCTGTGCACCACTTCACACTTCCCAAAAATAGAGAAAAACCATCCATTAACCATTCCTAAGCAAAAAAGCCACTCTAAACCTTAATTGAATTAGCCAAAACTTGACATTAAGGAGGGCATTATCGATATCAACATTTGGATTGGAGAGTTGCTATTGGAGATCACTTGGAGCTGCTGTAGATTCTTGGATTTCATGGATTATTAGGTTGCTTTGTATTGCTTTGGGTTTAGGTGAGTGTTTAGGACCTCTCACTTACTAATTAGTCACTCTCCATTATGAATTAATGTTTCAAAATGATTTTAGGATCCTAAAACGTGTTTTAAAACCTAACTAACCACATATGAAATTTTCAAATGATTTGGGGAAGATTTATAAAATTCATGATCTTATGGATCTTTTTTGTTATTACGATTATACCCTTAGATTTAGACTTCATTTTGATGTGTATAGATGTATGCTTATTATGATATATTATATATAATGATTGCTTGAATATATGATGTTTGTTTTGTTCAAAACGCTGATCGAGTGGCGATTTAGTTATAGGAATAAGCTATGTCTCGTTATTGATGGATCGGTGATGGTCCATAGAGTCCACTTGATCCAAATTTGGTGTGATCCGTATGTGGCAATAAAGAAGGCCTCTTAGGTCCTCATTCAAAGTTTCAAGTCCTTTGGATTTCTTTTGCTGGAGTTATGGATGGATCAATGATGATTTTGGGGACTATAGATCACTTCGAGTCTTGGAGGGATTTGCTTTGGGTCACGAACGATGATGGACGGATCGCGTGGAGGTGAACAATTCCCAAGTGAGGGATCGATACTGCTTGCTTCAAGTCAAAGGTGGGGTGGATTAAGTTTTTCTTTGAGTCACAAGTGTTTGTTTGGGAGCATAGGCCAATGAAGTAAAGAAGGGAAAATTGGCTAAGGCATGGATCAGTGACCAAGAATCGATACCATAGACCGGTATCGATCCATGGGGTATTGATTGGTGATGGTGATGGAATGGTAAAGGAGAGTTTCACATGGAGAAGCATGGTTTATTGCGTTGAAGTGTGGGATGGATGATAGGATGGATCAGTGATGCTTAAGAGTTACATGGTTTGAAGATGGAAGTTTGTGAGGCAACTTCGAACCTTCACATGCTTGCTTCAAGACATGGTGTGGGCTGCTTCAAGGCTTGAGTGTGCGCACTCCGAGCTCGAGCCAACCTAAACACTTAGCCAAATATGGCCAAGTGTAGGATTGGTACAAATCCATGGGGTTTGGTAGTGATTTTCGATGGCACCGACACATGGTTCTACAATGATGATTCCGTGATAGGAAGGGATGGCTTCGACGTAGATAGCCGTACTTCGAGTTATAGACTAAGTGACCATGAGTTGTATTGAAGGAACTATTGGTGGAAGGTTATGGGACGAATGATGATATTCTATGACTAATGATGGACGTCTAGAATAGTTTCCAACTATTATGACTTTAGTCGGAGTTGTAAGGAAAATTACAAGATGAGCTCTACTGTAAATGACGTATGCAAAGGGATCGTTGACATTCATAGGTTTCGAAGTGTAATCGTGTAGCATGGGTATGTGAGGACGCTCACTTGGGAGTGCGATGTGCCTCAGATCACACGATGCTAAGATCTGTTTAACCTGGACTGAGTGCGATGGTATAGTTTCTGGCCTACCTAGTGGCATGGATTCGAGTACTGAGAAACCAAGACATTGACTAGTCCTTAACTATGGGATGGGGCCATACAAGTATCACATATCTAATGCACCGAGTAAAGAGAGGATGGATGATGGATGCTATGTTTTTTGGTTGTTTATCACCCTAGGGATGTCACACAATGCAGATATTATTGATTTCAATATCAAGACACCCCTTAGTAGTACACCCTTGACGGTTATGATATAAAGTAGCGTATATCTTGTGTATATGCTAACTCTGTGGATGCAGGGACATGTTAGGTATGATTTTCTATACATTTGTCCTAGTATATTGAATTTATAGTATTTGAGATTTTCAACCGCTCACACCGGACTATTGTCTGACTCAAGATTTTATGCTTTGCTTTCTATTATTCCAGGTACTCTTAAATGAGTAGATTAGAGGTATTAGGTTTGGTGAGTACGTGGAGCTGCACAGAGGAAGAGCAGGAGATCACACTCTCTTATCACTACATTTACTTATTATGATTTGCTATTTCGCTAGACAGCACTATAGAGCTTGTTAGTGCCTTTACTACTTAGAGACAATTTTTTTACGATTTATCATTTGATGTTTAACTTTATCACTTATGCTTTATACTGTATTGATCTATTTACTATGATTTTTGTGATTCGTTTAGTTATTACTATCTCGGTTATTTTTTATCTGAGATGTTTACTTTTATATTTTATTCGATGCACTATGAGATATACGATGGGTTCTGTGATGTTTTATTTATGTTACGACCTTGACAGTCATCCTACATCGACCGAGCAACGATCATAATGTACTCTACTAGTGTTATTATGTGTCGATGGTGTAGGAGGGATGTCACACGCATAGCCTGTTTCCAAGATTATATTGTCATCAACGTCCAAGTATTTGGCCTTTAATTGATATTCGGTGACACCTTCACCGGATGCAGCCGCATGATGTAAGATTTCCTCCCATATATCTGCTAGAGTAACAAGATAGCTGCTTCCCAATCACTTCAGGTTCTTGTCTTCAATGAAATTGGTAATGAGTTGTTGAAGGGTGGCGTTCATCTCATTTTATCCTTGGTTGCTTGGTCCTTGAGTTGGTTTATCTCGAATACAGGACCACCAAATTCGACCTGAGCTTCTACCTTCACCTTAGTTTCAGCTTTGGACTGACCTTGAGTCTTTTAACTTCTGCCCGAAGTGTTTAGATTTCTATGTCATTGGCCTGAAGCACCGTATCTTTCTTCTTGATTGCCTTATCCTTGGCATTGACTTATTCTGTCAACTAATCATTCTTAGGGTGAGGCTTCCGGAGTTGATCATTTACTATGTTGAGGGCATGGGTGTATGCATGGAACATCTTGCCAATTAATTTTTTGGAGTCCTCAACTGAATTTTAAGCCTCATCCCTTTATTTTCAAAGTTTGGCCAACTCGCCATTGTATCATCTATCGTGTTATCATATGTCTTCCTTTTCAACTCAAATGACTTGATGTCCATCTGATTGTTCTATTGATGTCGATGAGGATAGAAGCGAGTTTTCTCCATTTAAAGAGCTAGTCAACAAGTTCAATAACCACTCCAACTCAATGATTAGCTTACTCATGCGGGATATCCTTAATATCATGGTTAAACTTCCCCCAGTTAGATAGAGGTTGGGAAAGGAAGCCTGCATCTCGGTCATCATGACCGTGGACAAGCCTGAAGGAAGCGGTGGTGGAGCTGGACAAGCAGAATTCTCCTTGGATTTTTGGGAAGCTGATGTAGTAGTGACTGGGGGTTAGATTGTTGGAAGCTATTAAGGATAAGTTTAGGGTTGAGAATGTGATTAGGAAGAATCAATAGTGAGACCATTACGGCCATGAGAATCATGAGACTTCTTCTCCTGGTCATACTATTCTCTTTCTTCAGCTTAATGCTTATTCCTATCTTTATCCTCGTAATATTCCCTCTCTTTCCTCTTTAGTCTCTCTTCCTTGGTCTCTGGCTATGAAGAAGTGCAGTCAGGATAAGGCTCTAGAGTGTTTCTCTGGCATTCGTTGAAGCGCAAGCTTATAGTGGAAGCAATTTATTCCCATTGTACCTGAAATTGAAGATAAAGGAATTTATCGGTATTAGAACATTTAATTAAGGGTGAATATAGGATATGAGTGTTCATAATCCTAGAAGTGTATGGAGAGTGGGTATTGGCCTAAGTACTCTATGGACCATGCTCGAAAGGTTGCAAAGACGAGGTTTTGTTTCCCTCAATTAGGAGGTTAACGGATGGAAAACTGAAGCCTAAAGGATACTTCTTAAGAAGATCATCAATTGGAATATCCAAATCCCCCGATGGGTTGAAGATGTTAGTCTAAAAATTGTATGTGTGGAGTCATCTTGACAACTGGAGTTGTACTTTTACTCGATGATTGTTGTATGGACTTGACAACTATTCTTATGGGATGCAATGAGTCAGGAATTTCTACGCCTTCAGGATATGTTTCCTTGTATAATTCATCTTCTCCATGGTCAGAATCCTCATAATCATCACCTTCTTCATCGTCCTCATCTTTGTCACCTCTTTCTGCTCTTTCAATGTGCACTTCCTCAATGATGTTCTCTTCCATCACTTTTTCTACGCCTTTATCTATGTTTGCCTCACCTGATGGACCTTCGACGCCCCCTTAGATATCATCGCTAGAGTCGCTAGTGAGGGAAGGAACTCAAGAAAAAGCTCTAACTCTTCGAGATGGAGGTTCAATTGGAAAGACGAGTTGCTCGGGGTGTGGAAGGACCTATTGGCGAAGATTCTTGTTTGTTAGAATGTAGGAAGTAGTGCGACAGTGGATGTTGACTTCTTAAGGATCTTTAAGGTTTCAGAATGTGCATCGTTGCCATCTAGTTAGGGAATATCTATGAAGAAAGTGGATAAGAAGTTAGATAGTTATGCGACGAGAACCCAAGTATGGAAAAGATTGGAAAGGAAGAAGTATTACTTCTAGACAACCAGAGTCCATTAAACACGAAGTGGAAGCGGACGAAGAAGAATTCATTCTTGAACTAGGAATGCTTATTGTGAAGTGCTTCAATGATTTACAGTGGCATCACGCATCGGGCATCGCGCATCAATGATCAACAAGGAAGGTGACTTAGCACTTTTATTGAAGCTCAAGAGATGTATTAACTCCTTAAAAGTCGAATGTCCCTAAAGCTGCATCATGAATAAGACGTATAAAGTGTTAAGAAGAGTGTATCCGTTTAACACCCCTAATTTTAATAACATTATTCAAGAGATTTAATTAGATAAATTAAATATAATAATATAAATAATTAGTGCGATAAGGGGATAGAGATTTGAAAATAAAACTAAGGGCCGAGCTTAATTAAATAAATGGGCTTAAGAATGGTTTATAAGCAAATTAATTTACACAAGGGTATATTAGGAAATAGCCGCACTGCCATATCCTATATATATGTATATATATATCCAAGGCTATACACTCCATTCACATTCATTTATCATTTTCATAAAACTTAAAAATATAAAAGAGGACCCGGCTTAAGGAGGAGAAATTAAATCTAAAGTTATGGAATTAAAGCAAGGGGAATAAATCTTAATCTCAATCCAATCTCCTATCCTAATCAAGGTGAATAATAATTTATACCATCTCTATTTTGTTTATAATCATTTGTTTGTGGGTTTAAGATTAAATTCATTTTAATGATGATATGCTTGGATTTAAACATGTTCGATTTAAATCAAATTGCTCATATATGGATTTATTTGGTTTTTAGGGTAAAACCGACTATAAATGACGAATGCCATGAGGAATTTATATGTTATGTAAAACATAATTTTGGAGTTGGGTTTTAATTTTGATAATTTTTCAAGCTATGGAAATATTATTATGAATTTTCAAAGGAAAATATGGTTAATTTGGTTTGGAAATTTATTTCATAAATTATATTGAGAATTTGGGTCTGACATTTAGATATGTTATACAACATATCAAAAGTGAATTTCTGTCATTTTTGGGGATTTTTCCTAAGTGATTTACTATGAGAATTAAATTATCTTGAAAGGAGGACCTAAATGATTTAATTGTTTTGCTTAATGGAGGTGCTTATTTGTTAAATTAATCTTGGTTTAGATCTGAAATTATGCGGTAGTTATTTTGGTGAAGAATTTTAAAAGTTGAGGGAACCAATCACTTGTTTACACATAGGTAGGTTAGTTAGAAAGTATTTGCTTTCATTGGCATTAATCAGATTTACCTAGAAAAGTGTTGGCCTCTATTAGAAGCCTTTCGACTCATAGCTACCACCTTCAATCAAGTTGAAACTTCACAAAGCCGAAACCAATACACAAGATATCATCATGGGTATGTAGTCGATTAGAGGAAGGCAGAAGGCATGGTGTCGAAACATAGCTTCCAGTGGGAACGAAACCTTTTCTTTGCTTTTAAATGTTAGTGCTTGACTTTATTTTATTAAAGCTTTCGAAGGAGTCAAAAATATGCTATCGAAATAGGTTTTCTCAATAGCTTTCGAAGAAGGTTGCAATCTTTCATTTTAAGTATAAGCTTTAGAATGAGTCCCTTGTTTATAAAACATTGCTTTTGAAAATGGTAGTTTCGACCTAGTCGAAACCTTGTTGCCGTTCTTTTGCATTTCAAGTGTATTGAAGTCATCAATGCTTTCAAAGGGTAGCCTTTGTTTTAAACTTATGTTAAGTCATTTCCTAAGTGCTTTCGAAAGGGTTCAAGGGTTTCGAAGACAATGGCTTTGAAGGGGGTTTCGATGCTAACCTTCAATGTTTTACTTAAATGTTTTGAAGCTTTCGAAAGGATGGTGCCGACGCCATTAAGCTTTCCCCAAACAATTTTATAAGAAGTTTAAAGGTTTCGAAAGGGATACTTTCGTATATATTCACTTTGACCCAAAAGATGTTTTTGAGTAAACCCAATGGTTTTTAAAGGGGTACTTTAATTAGTTTCGAAGCTATGTTTCTAAGGATTATTAAGTAATGTTTTGATACTTTCGAAAGGTATATTTTGGTTTCGAAAGCGATGATTTAAAAAGCTTTAAAAGGTTTATATGTAATGTTTTGAAAAGAAGTTTTCTATGATTTCGAAGGAGGTTATCTAGTGGTTTCGAAAGTAAAGTTTTAAGGTTTCGAAAGCCTTAGTTTTCAAAAAAAATAACCCAATCTCATTTTAAAGGAAAACCATGGTATAAATAAAGAGTTTTGGAAATGATTTTTAGTATGGAGTTTTTGAAGAAGTTTTCCTCGATTAATAATGTAACGACCCGATATTTTCAACCATTCGCATCCATTATAAGTGTATAGGTAGACACTCATGCCGGAGTTGAATTGCTCAAAATACCGCGTTGTAAATAAAATTTGGCAAATCTCAGAATATACAGTAAATAAATATAATCACAGATCACAGACACAGAGTAAAATAATGCAGCGGAAGTAAAAGAAATAGTAGTTCATGAAGCTACTATATAAATATATCAGAGTTACATAAGATACAACAGAAGAAATAGAGTACAACAAAAGTCTCAATAAAATAACCAAGTACAAGCTAAGTAGAACAACGGAACTGAAATAGATAGGACATGACACGCAGATAATCTCCAGCGATTCAAATCTCCAAGAGAGTGGAAATCCAAATCTGTGAATAACTCAGGCTGACCCGAGCGTAAAGCAAAACACAAAACACTCGAGTCAGGACAATATATACTTATATAATGTAAACCAACTCAAGTGAACTGTAATAAAGGTACAAGTAACTTAGAAGATGCTTGGGACCGCCCATCCTCTAAGGATCCGTTAAAATATCTACTATGTAGTAATATTCGCTATTATAATAGTGTCTAAATAAGTAAAGTATAATCATATAGAAAATAGCGTTAAGGGGATGGAGAACCTTAACGCGGTCGGATCTTAAAATCATAATCGTAGTAAAGCTCGATATGGTAGGTGACACGGCACAACTAGGCAATGCCAGGGTAGATATACCAATTACGCACACGGACTGATGGATACGCATAGCAGCCACTACTGTTCCACCTCGAACAACACTCCCAAATCGGAGGATGGCCATCTAATCAATCACAAGTAAGAGTATAATATTGAAGAAATGTGTCCGAGAAGAGGTGCTACCTCACTGGTCCGAGATCGCTCCTGTTTTAGCCACCTTATGCCAACTCACGGGAGTTGGGTCCACGTAACATACCTTAAGAACGTCGCCACCATCCTACTTCATTCTGGAATCTCCACCGCGTACACAGTTGCCAAAGTGGTTTTCGGTAAGACAGAGAGTATGTCCATATCCGATCCCGGTCTCTTTAACAACCCAACGTTATTATAACCCGTGGTTATAAGTTTAAAAACAGTTTATACTTTAAAATAGAATATCATTTCAAATCCAAATCTTTATCAAAATAAAGATTAAATCAATTCCAAACCATTTCCATATTTTTAAAATATCATATCATTTCAAAACTTCATTTCAAATCATTTTAATATCATAAAATATCATATCCTTACAAAACTTCATTTCAAACCATTTTATTAAAATAAAATATCCTATCAGTTCAAATCCAAATATTCAACTTTAAATACCTTTTAAATTCAAAGATATCGTTCATTTACTATCATTTCAAATCACCTTTAAATAGTTTATTCCAATCAAAGTAATTCATTAAAACCTTTTAAAAGTGTAATTATTATATTTTCAAATCAAGTATTCAATTTCCAAAATTTCAAACCATTCTGAGTTCGTTTACTAAGTCAAAAACCCTAATTATTAAAATTTCAGCATTTCACAGCATTTAAAAACAACTGCTATAAGTTATATTTGAAAACATTTTTAATTCAGCAAAGACAGCACTTAAAACTGCTGTTAAAACTCAGTTTTAGTTGAATTATAGTTCAAAACAGAAAAGACAGCATTTCAGAAGTGCTGCGGTAGTTCAGATTTCAAAACAAGGGTTAAATTTGGTTTCAGCAAAGACTGCAGACCATTATAGCATTTCCAGAGAATGCTATAATAGACCTGGGTTCAATATTAGCCTATAAGTTCAACTACAGCAACTGCAGCATTTCAGAAATGCTGTAGTAGCCCTTTTATTCAATTTTTAGTGTAATTCAGAACCATAGCATTTCTGAATGCTATTAAAAGTGATTTCCAGCTTTTTTGTGTATTTCCAGCAATTAAATAACTTCATTTTAAACTCTTTAAACATTTTAAAAATCATAATTTAACATTTAAAATATTCATTTACATATCATTTAACATGTATCTTTTTCACAATAAATTTCTTATAATTAAATCCAATTTTCAACAATTTACTTAATAAATTTAAGTGTAAAAGTTTCCAATTCTTCACATTTCAACAAATAACTTAACACTTCAAATTTAAATTATCATTTCACAAATTTAACTAAATTTCCAATTTTATTTAATTAACTAAAACCTTTAATTAAAACCAAATTTCACATTTCCAAGTCAAGTTATATTTTAAAAGATCACTATTAAATATTCATTTATTTAACCACTTAAATTCATAGAAAAAAAAATCAATAATACTTTAATAAATCACTTAAATTCACATTTAATCAAATTATCATATTTACCATTTCCAAATAAAATTTAATATCCATTTTATTTATATAACTTAAATATCATTTTTAACCAAATTCCAAATTTCCAACTTAAGTTATATTTCAAAAATCCAGTTAAACCATTCATTAATTACATTTTTAACACATAGAAAAATCATAATTTCTTTAATTCAAAATATTTCAAAATCTGTTTAAATCAAATTTCATAAATTTATATTTTTAAAATACTTAAAAATATTCAAAACACTTTATAAAATAACCACGGGCCTGTATATAATTTTCTAACCTAGGTCAAGTGATACGGATATGTATCATTTCAATCCGCAGTTAAAAAAGAAAAATCCGGGTTCTATCATTTCAAACCCGCAATCCCGAGTTAAAATAATTTAAATAAAAATCATTCAGGCCTATCATTTCAACCCATAACGATTTTTCCCTATTCTAAAGTCCGTTCGGGTATGTATCATTTCAACCCATAGTGATTCTAATCTACAGGGAACTTGCAATGGTGATAACAGATATAAATAACAGAATAACATTAAATAATAGTAACATATGATATAATAAGTGTAATAACAGGTGTGAACATCATATGATAATAATATAAACATATATAACATGATGATATACATTACAGATTCAAATGGTGTCGGTTTATCAGTTATATAGGTACATATTGTCTGGTGAGAATAACTCACAGTTTTGTGCTGGAGAAACGACGACGACTGCACGAATGGGATCCAAACAAGCACGATAACACGATTCAAATAAGAATGGAGGAGCCAAAGTATCAAATCCCTTGAATATAAGTCAAACAAAACAATATAACAACGATGAGTTTCAAATCAGCTACGATCAAAACTACAGTAGAATAGGCTGCACAGAATCAAATAGAAATGCTTTGCACTTGCTTTTTACCTTTACTAGGCTCAGCCATGATGGAAAATACATGACAATAGCAGGTGTTTGGGTCAGGTTATGGTGGGTATGGGTCGGCCTAGAGGTCATTTGTGATGGTGCCAAAGTGGTAGAAGTGAATAACATACATAAGCATGCATACACATGGGTTTTGACAAGGATTTGGGCTCTACCAAGGCCCTATGTGTCATGGCCAGAGGAGTGGGGTCCACTATGATGACGTGGCAGAGGGTCCAGGTGGTGGTGGAGGTGGTGGAATGAGTGTGGTGCTCGGTTAGGCTAGTATGAAGGGGTGTTTTGAAACTTTTGTTGATATGCATCACCAAGGGGGTTCATGGCTTGGATGGCTGGTGAGGAGGAGGTGTTGGTGGTGTGCCATCAGGTGGTGGAGGCGGCTAAGCAGCAAGGGAGGCATGGCCAAACCTACATGAGGTGATACAAGTGCAAAAAAATCAAACTAGAAAAATCAACATAAGTGGAAAAAGAAGAAAAAGAGAGATAGAATTTTACCAAACTCTTCAATCAAGGGGAGGCCGAAATTTTTTTGTTCAGGAAGGAGGAAAAAGATACGTGAGTTGAGAAATGAAGTGATCGGCTGAAAATGTGGAGAGTTATGTCAAAAGAAATGAAGAGTTGGTGGAAAATGAAGAGGTGGAATTCAAAGAGTCAAAAGCAATTCAAAAGTCAAAACCTTTTCATATTTCTTTATTTTATTTTAAATAACTTTATATTTCTGGTAATAATAGTAATACCAGATAAGAATTCGAAAATCTATCAAAATATAAAAATATATATAATATTTATTAATTTATATAAGGTTAAATAAGAAAATAGCTAAAAATAGTAAACTAGTCTAGAAAATTTGAAATTAATTGGAATAAATTTTGGAAAAATCATATGAGCTTGTAATATAATTTTAAACATAACTAATAACATAAAATAAAAATATATTCACAAAATAAATATTTAAAATTTAATTTACATATAATTTTTAATGAAGAAAATAGCAGAAAATAGGAAAACAGCCTTTAAAATGAAAAATAAATACAGTAAATTTTGGAAAAATACTATTATCAATTTAAAAACATAAAAAGACAAAATATACATAAAAAACATATTAACACATATTAAAACAAAATATAAGAAAGAAAATATGATTTAAAAAAATTTAAAATAGGCAAAATTGCACAAATAAACAAATTATACTAAAAATTGAAATGTACATAACTTTTACATTTTAACTCCGTTTTCAACGAAACGAAAAGTGGTGTTCAAGTTATTAAATCTATTTTCATAATAAAAGATAAAATTTATAATTTCAAACTATTAAAAATTTAAACTTAAAAGTCAAAGTTTGACTATTGACCAAAATTCACATTTTCAGGAAATATTAAATTTAGTCATATTTGGAATTCTAATCCACATCAAAGTCAAAGTTTATATTAAAAATAACAAAATTTATTCTTTTTCATAAATAAAGCTTTTAAATCTGGAAAAATCAATTTAAAAATATTTGTAAAATACATGGTTGTTACACTCTCCCCCACTCAAAACTTTTCGTCCCCGAAAAGGAACGAGGTACGGGAAAGCACAGAAAAAGATAGAATGAAATAGAATTAAGACAAGATGATAAGAAGATTGGAATTACACCTGATAACTATTGTTATAGGTAAGTTTAACAAGATTGAGGTGATCAAATCAAGAATATAAGCACAAAAAAGATCCTCTAGAGTCTGAATCTCCTTTTTCACTTGACCGATGGTCTATGAATGGAAAAACAGTGTTCAGATCCAGATGAGTAACAAAGATTATCAAAGATTACAGAAAGATTTCTAAACGGACTGGTATAAGCAATAGCCTTCCCATTCTGTAACAAGATAAGAGAAATAAGGACAACCAAAAGGTAGTTTGAAAAACAAAATAAGATAATAAATTTAAAACCATAATGCTTTGAAATCATAATAATTTAGGGATGTTTATCATTTGGAAATCACACTACTAAAATCATAACACTTGGAAATGTTATTCTAAAAAAAACATAATACTTAGAAAATCATAACTCCTTTTAAAAAATAATCTTCATTTAAATCATTTTAATTCAAGGTCAAATAATATTCATTTTAAAGTTGTAACATTTCTAAGTTCATTCAATTATAAAAATTTCCAAAACATTGTCTTTTCAAAATAGTAGCACTTATAAAATGCTACAGTAGATATATTAGTATTTCAAATCAGTTTTATTCCAGAAATATTCATTTGGATATCATTTAACTTATGACTTATTAAAACAAACTTTTATGAATGGAATATCCAAATTAAACTATACTTCATTTATTAAGTTAAAAGTTCACTATTTTAGTTAGCTCTTAATTTAACACATAACCTAACACTTTATTTAAAATACCCATTTCACAAATAGATATTCCTTTAATAAGTTACACTTAAAATTCCATTTGAAAGCCAAATTCTCAATTATCAAGTTTTAGTGATGTTAAAATACATTTTAACTATTTAAATCATAATTATTCATTTTTCAAAACATATCTATTTCATAAATAAAATATTTATCATAGAAAATATAACAATCAAATTTCTTTACACATTTATTCATTTAGACATCAATTAAACTATGATTTCAAGTTAAATAAACTTTATTACAAAATGTCCAATTCAAATGTATTTTATTTTATCTATTCAAAGATACTTATTATACAACATATTCATTTCAAGAAATAACCTTTATTAAAATTCCTAGGTTAGACTTAAGGTTCCATATAAAATCAAATTTGATTATTAAGTTATTTAAATAAAATCTCTTTAAATTCCCTTTTCACTATTTTCCTCTGTTCATCTTTTATAACTAAAATTTAAGTGTATAAAATTTATTATAACCACTCAAAATTTATTTCTAAAATCCTTTTTATATTGTTAACTTCTAAAAAAATTTAAGGTAAGTTATATTTGAATGCAATTGTATTATACAAATAAAACTTTCCAATTCAATTATCTCAAGTTTGAATCATTATCCAAATTTTTGATTTTTTTCTTTTTATAATTGAAATTATTCTTTAAGAAAAAAATGTAAGAATTAAATTTCCGATTTCCTTCAAACCGGTTAGAGATAAATAAATATATGTACATAATATGTCAAATCAATTTTAAATCATATACCTATATATAATATAAATCAAATCATATTTTAGAAATTCAAACCAATTAAATTCTCAAAGCAACACTGTAGCAAGCCTACAGAGCGGTCTCTTCACTTCGAAACTCTAAAATGAACTTCGATGATGCTGCAGTCATCACCGAAATTATTTTCCAGCGACAAAGAGAAGAGCACTAAATTTTTAAACTTAAAACTCCTTTAGAAACAAATTTCTACTTGGAAATACTTTAAATAATATATCCTTTTAAAACTTTTAACATAAGGTTTGAATCCATCGGAAATTAAATTCTTAAATTTCTTGTTTTAAATTCATTTCAGTTCCCAAATAAATTTATAAACAACTATTTATAAATTCATTTGTAGAACAATAAATGATAAATCAAGTATTATCACTTCAAATTATCAATTTAAATCAATTTATTAAGTTCCATAAATTATATATCAAAATTTATTTCATTAACCAAATTTTTTTTATAATATTGTGTCAGTTTGTTCTGTCAAAGTGTTTTAGAAATCCTATCGATAACGTTGATCAGACGAATCGATCGGAAACCCAAATCAACATCAACAACTCAAACAACACCATATATAAAACAAAACATAGATTTACAAGTACAATTCAAAATATTTGGAGATAGTTTAGAAACAAAAGACAAGATGGTTAAACAGAGTAGAGAGATGGGTAAGCTTAGATAAATCACGGACAACCTTAACCGGGTCAACCGTGACTTAAAGAATAAGATCGATGTGGATTTTTCTGGGATAAATCTACGTTCGATCTCAAGAGATAGAGTTTGGAATAATAAAAGATATTAGCATCTAAACCAAGGATAAATAAAAATCTCTGGTGAATCGATGCTGACTGTAAAGGATTTTCACCCTTTTACAAGAAAATTAGAATATTGGCGAGACCGCCAATTCACTATAAAGATCATTCGAAGTGGAGTCATGGGATACTCTAGAATCAAAAGATGATGAATAGTGAGGGACACGAATGAATTTCGGAACCGTAGGGAACGTTCCAAAATTCAAAGGAAAACGAATCAAAAGGAAGAGATTCAAACTCGAACGAAAGTGATTCTGTAAATAAATTTACCATACATTCTAAGTTTTGCCTCAAAGCCAAAGCTCTGATACCAACTGTAACGACCCGATATTTTCAACCATTCGCATCCATTATAAGTGTATAGGTAGACACTCATGCCGGAGTTGAATTGCTCAAAATACCGCGTTGTAAATAAAATTTGGCAAATCTCAGAATATACAGTAAATAAATATAATCACAGATTACAGACACAGAGTAAAATAATGCAGCGGAAGTAAAAGAAATAGTAGTTCATGAAGCTACTATATAAATATATCAGAGTTACATAAGATACAACAGAAGAAATAGAGTACAACAAAAGTCTCAATAAAATAACCAAGTACAAGCTGAGTAGAACAACGGAACTGAAATAGATAGGACATGACAAGCAGATAATCTCCAGCGATTCAAATCTCCAAGAGAGTGGAAATCCAAATCTGTGAATAACTCAGGCTGACCCGAGCGTAAAGCAAAACACAAAACACTCGAGTCAGGACAATATATACTTATATAATGTAAACCAACTCAAGTGAACTGTAATAAAGGTACATGTAACTTAGAAGATGCTTGGGACCGCCCATCCTCTAAGGATCCGTTAAAATATCTACTATGTAGTAATATTCGCTATTATAATAGTGTCTAAATAAGTAAAGTATAATCATATAGAAAATAGCGTTAAGGGGATGGAGAAACTTAACGCGGTCGGATCTTAAAATCATAATCGTAGTAAAGCTCGATATGGTAGGTGACACGGCACAACTAGGCAATGCCAGGGTAGATATACCAATTACGCACACGGACTGATGGATACGCATAGCAGCCACTACCGTTCCACCTCGAACAACACTCCCAAATCGGAGGATGGCCATCTAATCAATCACAAGTAAGAGTATAATATCGAAGAAATGTGTCCGAGAAGAGGTGCTACCTCACTGGTCCGAGATCGCTCCTGTTTTAGCCACCTTATGCCAACTCACGGGAGTTGGGTCCACGTAACATACCTTAAGAACGTCGCCACCATCCTACTTCATTCTGGAATCTCCACCGCGTACACAGTTGCCAAAGTGGTTTTCGGTAAGACAGAGAGTATGTCCATATCCGATCCCGGTCTCTTTAACAACCCAACGTTATTATAACCCGTGGTTATAAGTTTAAAAACAGTTTATACTTCAAAATAGAATATCATTTCAAATCCAAATCTTTATCAAAATAAAGATTAAATCAATTCCAAACCATTTCCATATTTTTAAAATATCATATCATTTCAAAACTTCATTTCAAATCATTTTAATATCATAAAATATCATATCCTTACAAAACTTCATTTCAAACCATTTTATTAAAATAAAATATCCTATCAGTTCAAATCCAAATATTCAACTTTAAATACCTTTTAAATTCAAAGATATCGTTCATTTACTATCATTTCAAATCACCTTTAAATAGTTTATTCCAATCAAAGTAATTCATTAAAACCTTTTAAAAGTGTAATTATTATATTTTCAAATCAAGTATTCAATTTCCAAAATTTCAAACCATTCTGAGTTCGTTTACTAAGTCAAAAACCCTAATTATTAAAATTTCAGCATTTCACAGCATTTAAAAACAACTGCTATAAGTTATATTTGAAAACATTTTTAATTCAGCAAAGACAGCACTTAAAACTGCTGTTAAAACTCAGTTTTAGTTGAATTATAGTTCAAAACAGAAAAGACAGCATTTCAAAAGTGCTGCGGTAGTTCAGATTTCAAAACAAGGGTTAAATTTGGTTTCAGCAAAGACTGCAGACCATTATAGCATTTCCAGAGAATGCTATAATAGACCTGGGTTCAATATTAGCCTATAAGTTCAACTACAGCAACTGCAGCATTTAAGAAATGCTGTAGTAGCCCTTTTATTCAATTTTTAGTGTAATTCAGAACCATAGCATTTCTGAATGCTATTAAAAGTGATTTCCAGCTTTTTAGTGTATTTCCAGCAATTAAATAACTTCATTTTAAACTCTTTAAACATTTTAAAAATCATAATTTAACATTTAAAATATTCATTTACATATCATTTAACATGTATCTTTTTCACAATAAATTTCTTATAATTAAATCCAATTTTCAACAATTTACTTAATAAATTTAAGTGTAAAAGTTTCCAATTCTTCACATTTCAACAAATAACTTAACACTTCAAATTTAAATTACCATTTCACAAATTTAACTAAATTTCCAATTTTATTTAATTAACTAAAACCTTTAATTAAAACCAAATTTCACATTTCCAAGTCAAGTTATATTTTAAAAGATCACTTTTAAACATTCATTTATTTAACCACTTAAATTCATAGAAAAAAAAATCAATAATACTTTAATAAATCACTTAAATTCACATTTAATCAAATTATCATATTTACCATTTCCAAATAAAATTTAATATCCATTTTATTTATATAACTTAAATATCATTTTTAACCAAATTCCAAATTTCCAACTTAAGTTATATTTCAAAAATCCAGTTAAACCATTCATTAATTACATTTTTAACACATAGAAAAATCATAATTTCTTTAATTCAAAATATTTCAAAATCTGTTTAAATCAAATTTCATAAATTTATATTTTTAAAATACTTAAAAATATTCAAAACACTTTATAAAATAACCACGGGCCTGTATATAATTTTCTAACCTAGGTCAAGTGATACGGATATGTATCATTTCAATCCGCAGTTAAAAAAGAAAAACCGGGTTCTATCATTTCAAACCCGCAATCCCAAGTTAAAATAATTTAAATAAAAATCATTCAGGCCTATCATTTCAGCCCATAACGATTTTTCCCTATTCTAAAGTCCGTTCGGGTATGTATCATTTCAACCCATAGTGATTCTAATCTACAGGGAACTTGCAATGGTGATAACAGATATAAATAACAGAATAACATTAAATAATAGTAACATATGATATAATAAGTGTAATAATAGGTGTGAACATCATATGATAATAATATAAACATATATAACATGATGATATACATTACAGATTCAAATGGTGTCGGTTTATCAGTTATATAGGTACATATTGTCTGGTGAGAATAACTCACAGTTTTGTGCTGGAGAAACGACGACGACTGCACGAATGGGATCCAAACAAGCACGATAACACGATTCAAATAAGAATGGAGGAGCCAAAGTATCAAATCCCTTGAATATAAGTCAAACAAAACAATATAACAACGATGAGTTTCAAATCAGCTACGATCAAAACTACAGTAGAATAGGCTGCACAGAATCAAATAGAAATGCTTTGCACTTGCTTTTTACCTTTACTAGGCTCAGCCATGATGGAAAATACATGACAATAGCAGGTGTTTGGGTCAAGTTATGGTGGTTATGGGTCGGCCTAGAGGTCATTTGTGATGGTGCCAAAGTGGTAGAAGTGAATAACATACATAAGCATGCATACACATGGGTTTTGACAAGGATTTGGGCTCTACCAAGGCCCTATGTGTCATGGCCAGAGGAGTGGGGTCCATTGTGATGATGTGGTAGAGGGTCCAGGTGGTGGTGGAGGTGGTGGAATGAGTGTGGTGCTCGGTTAGGCTAGTATGAAGGGGTGTTTTGAAACTTTTGTTGATATGCATCACCAAGGGGGTTCATGGCTTGGATGGCTGGTGAGGAGGAGGTGTTGGTGGTGTGCCATCAGGTGGTGGAGGCGGCTAAGCAGCAAGGGAGGCATGGCCAAACCTACATGAGGTGATACAAGTGCAAAAAAATCAAACTAGAAAAATCAACATAAGTGGAAAAAGAAGAAAAAGAGAGATAGAATTTTACCAAACTCTTCAATCAAGGGGAGGCCGAAATTTTTTTGTTCAGGAAGGAGGAAAAAGATACGTGAGTTGAGAAATGAAGTGATCGGCTGAAAATGTGGAGAGTTATGTCAAAAGAAATGAAGAGTTGGTGGAAAATGAAGAGGTGGAATTCAAAGAGTCAAAAGCAATTCAAAAGTCAAAACCTTTTCATATTTCTTTATTTTATTTTAAATAACTTTATATTTCTGGTAATAATAGTAATACCAGATAAGAATTCGAAAATCTATCAAAATATAAAAATATATATAATATTTATTAATTTATATAAGGTTAAATAAGAAAATAGCTAAAAATAGTAAACTAGTCTAGAAAATTTGAAATTAATTGGAATAAATTTTGGAAAAATCATATTAGCTTGTAATATAATTTTAAACATAACTAATAACATAAAATAAAAATATATTCACAAAATAAATATTTAAAATTTAATTTACATATAATTTTTAATGAAGAAAATAGCAGAAAATAGGAAAACAGCCTTTAAAATGAAAAATAAATACAGTAAATTTTGGAAAAATACTATTATCAATTTAAAAACATAAACAGACAAAATATACATAAAAACATATTAACACATATTAAAACAAAATATAAGAAAGAAAATATGATTTAAAAAAATTTAAAATAGGCAAAATTGCACAAATAAACAAATTATACTAAAAATTGAAATGTACATAACTTTTACATTTTAACTCCGTTTTCAACGAAACGAAAAGTGGTGTTCAAGTTATTAAATCTATTTTCATAATAAAAGATAAAATTTATAATTTCAAACTATTAAAAATTTAAACTTAAAAGTCAAAGTTTGACTATTGACCAAAATTCACATTTTCAGGTAATATTAAATTTAGTCATATTTGGAATTCTAATCCACATCAAAGTCAAAGTTTATATTAAAAATAACAAAATTTATTCTTTTTCATAAATAAAGCTTTTAAATCTGGAAAAATCAATTTAAAAATATTTGTAAAATACAGGGTTGTTACAAATAAGTTAAAGGGATTAACCAAGTTTTATAAAAGGATTTCAAGGATATTAAAACACAGTTGTTGGTATTATTATGTTATTATGTTATTTCTTCATATATATATTCGCATTGTAATGGACCCATAACTGTATTTTAGGGAGAAAGGGTAGAATAACCAGCTAGGTTGACCTAGTAATGAACATAAATTAAGTTAACTCCTGAATAAGTTGAATTGCATCCAGGAGGTCAGGAAAACCAGAATATAGGATGCTAAAATAATGATTAAAGAAGTTGTCAAGGAGACAGGTTCATAGTAAACCCATGAAAACTATGTATAAAAGAAGTTGTCTGAGAGACAGGTTCATAGTAATCCCATGAAAACAATGATTAGATTGAGTTATTAACAAGGGCCAATAGGTTTGTATTGAACCAATGAAAACTATATCTGGAATAAGTTATTGACAGATGTCAATAGGTTCCTAGTCAACCCATGAAAACTAGGATAAAAGGGAAGTTATTGGAGTTACCAATAGGTTCAGGGAGAACCCATGAAACAATGATGTTATTGGCAAGGGCCAATAGGTTCTTAGTGATCCCATGAAAACTACGAAACTGGATAGGGAGTCCCTAAACATTAAACAAGTTATTAGTAAGCCCATAAAAACTAATATGTTAATAGTGACCCTAGAAACTATAAAATGAGATAGTTAGTCAGAATGAATTGGGATGGGAAATCCAGAATTGAGTTACTTGTTTGCATATCATCATATTATTTTGAGATGTTTTAACCATTGTGGATGTAGGAGCACAATATATGGTTTTATAAAGTTTTTAGGGTATCAGTGAGGGGAAAACCAATTTCGCTAAGCGGCGTGGTCTCAATAGATATCTAAATGAGATGGTAGATTATTATTCATACCAAGCTTTATGTCAGACTCGAAGTTTATGTTTTCCCCTTAAACTCTCTGGTACTCAATTGATTTTGAGTAGTTTGAGAATTGATATTTTCCAGGTACCTCTTTAGACGAATAAGCTTCCGGAGACGTGCATGAGGAATGATAGCTACTTAGAATTCTCTTTTATTTTGATTCTGTTGTGTTGATGTTGTAATGGCAACATTGTTTAATTGCCTATATATACTCTAATCATCCAAGAAGGCATCTTCATATGTCTCTCTTGGCGTATGTTGTAATAAGTATATTTTCTTTGAACGTGGTTCTCGTATTGGGATTATGTAATGAATTCGAAATGTTTTGACATGGAATGTGGCACTGGTTTGATGTTTTAAATTTTTTTCCATATTCATGTGTTTCTGTGTATCAATGTATCTAACATTACCGTATTTTGTCTCCGACGATTAATAACTATGGATGACTGCAGCATTCGTAGCCATTAGTTTTGGGCCTTCAAATGGGCGATGTTACAACTCGTTAGGACGCACTTAGGTAGGAACACGCCTGAGCTCTTGAAGGGAGCCTTGGAGGAAAGGATTAAAAGATTGTACAGCTAGGCCCAGACATATGTACTTGTTCTATGCTATGTATCTTATTGGAGGATCGTACACTTGTTGATCAACTCTTGGGAGCAAAACTCACCATCTAGGATCCCACGTTGAAGACATATTGTGCAGAGTGAGTTAGTGGTCAACACGGATGGAACTGACTTTGGGGAGTCATTCAAAACTCTTAGGTTAGGATCTCCATTCAGATGGGGAGGTTGATTTTTAAGTGGAGCCATGGTATTATTTCTCCTTATAACTCTATTATAGTTGAGCATCTACTATCGGTCGACGTAGATGTCATTGCTTTAGCCGGAGAGGAGCCGACTTCATGAGGAGTTATGGCCCAGTGCCAATGTTTAAATGTGGTGAATGATGAGTCATTCTAGAAAAATTACCATTGAAATCACCAGGTATGTTCTACCCTAAAGTTCTATTTTAATATGAACCCATATGATCGACGCTTAAAATCCAACGTATGTCGATGTGCATTGAACAATCAGATTTTAAACGCGAATCAGAGTAATGTAAAGTGTCAGTCTATGCAATGTTTGTCCTATGTCCAATACGCGATGAATGGAATATTGTGTGTAGATTTCCCGCTTATGCTGGCAAACAAGCTCTGTCAAATGATGAAACTGTGTTCGGATCTTACTCGTTATCGTTAGATATACAATAATGAAACCACTGTCTGAAGCTATTGAGAGATTTCTTTGTAAGAATACATGGTTGTATCAGAACTTAAAGTGTTATATGATGAAATTAGTCAAATGCCAAAGTGCGTTCGTTGTGACCGTTGTTTAGAAAGTACCATCCCATTGGAGTGCAAATGACTGTTTGCACCAAAATTGGTCACAAATACCCAATTGTCGTTGAAAGCACCAGTTCCCAATCATAGATCACAGATAACAAATATGTAGAAAAAGAAGTATACAAATCACTCAGGAAACTCAATAAAAATGGTAAATGACACAGGATTTATAATGGTTCGGCGATCTTGCCTACGTCCACTCTGAAGCTGATAACTTTATTGATATTCACTTGATGACTACAACTGATTACAGCAGGTTGCAGTAGATTAATGCTTTGAAATTCGAATACAACAGTGATCATACGATGTAGAATTGAATCTGGCAGAGTGTGGACGTTGAATTCGCCAAAAAGATCCGTTTTCTATAGGCTTCAGGGGGCTATTTATAGGCGTAGGAGGCCCAGATCTCGCCCAAACTTCAGGAGACTTTTTCTGGCACGTGAGTGGGCCTACGCGACCAGTCCCACCAAGTTTCGACTCGATCTGCGATCGATACGAAGTGATTTCATATCCATCAAGGATTAGTCCAATCGAGCTGAAACTTGGCAGGAACATTCTTTACCTTATATGGAAGCTACTGTGAAAATTTCATAGCATTTGGCCTTGTGGCTTGGAAGATATGATCGATACGAGCTGGAGTCCGTGGGTTGGTTGTTCGCTTCGAGTCGATTGCTTCGAATCCATGCCTTCGAATCGATGGAAGCACGTGTCTTCGAGACGACGTGGTGCACATATCTCGCATCGATCCGTCTTTTGCTCCGAGTTGACCGCGTCGTATCCATGAATTTCGCATCGTTCGTGTTGAGTGCTATGACCCAGTTTGCATCGATGGATATGAATCATTGATCGATACGAACTGGATCGAGACGAACTGAATGGATACGATCAGGGCAGAGTTTATGGATACGAAACAGTAACTCGTCACTGTTATGGATGCGAGGGCGATCGATGCGAAGCAGTGCTTGGGGACAGATACAAAACCGAATGACTCGAAGTATGGTACATCGATGGATGCGTAGCGGTGCGGATTGATCGATGCGAACGTCATCGATTCGAACCCGATGGATACGAATCTGATGGATTCGAACTGCACTGAACTCTACGGATACGAACATACTGAGAAGATGCCGGCCTGATGGTACGAACCCGATGGATTCAAAATGGGCACCTCCTTAGCCTATTTGATGGATACGAACAGTGCGCTTTAGCTGACTTGCATCGATCATATCTCGTTCATACGAACTCCGATTAACCTGAAATTTGGAGTGCTGACTTTCATGGCTTTGCTTGTCGTGTCCTATCAATTGTGGAACAATCCGGGCTCGGGCAAATTTCGTCGATATCCATGGTGAAACGGTGTATAACGAACTTTACGACGAACTGTCTCTAGTTTTCCAGTCAACTTTTTGGTGTCACGGCCTTGCCAAAAGGCGGGATAACATTTTCCCCCCAAAACATGCCTTGTGATAAGAAGGTGTGTTTTGTAGTTCCATAAGCTGGATGTTCATATCCTGTCATCGACCTGTAAAGAACTTGATAGTCTTTCCTGACCATGAATGACGATCGTTCGCGACCGTAGGTCATTTGAGGTAGTATGGGTCTGTTCGAGGCCGGATGTCGTTCTAGACGAATTATGACCGTTCGTGGTCGGGCGATGTGGAAAGAAGAATGTGATCGTTCGCGGTCGGGTGCCGTTCGAGGAAAATGGTGACCGTTCAAGGTCGGGTGCCGTTCGAGGCTAATTGTGATCATTCGCGATCGGGTGCCGTTCGAGGCGAATGGTGACCGTTCGAGGTCGGGTGCCGTTCGAGGCGAATGGTGACCGTTCGAGGTCGGGTGCCGTTCGAGGCGAATGGTGACCGTTCGAGGTCGGGTGCCGTTCCAGGCTAATTGTGATCGTTCGCGATCGGGTGCCGTTCGAGGCGAATTGTATGTGCCCGGGGGGGACTTAGTACCATCGGTACCAGGTTCACGTTCAAGTGGGTTCCTGGATCGTTTTGTCAGGGCAGTTCATCACTATCTCAGAGCATTCCTAGGGACCGTTCGCGATCCCGTACATGCGCAAATAGTTTACCCGTTTGGAATCACAGGTAGCATTCTTTTATTTAAAATAAGTTTTTAGCAGAAATGTTAAACAGAATCAAGTTCAAATGTTCAAATCAAGATGAAACAAAAGCAAAGCAAGGATGTCAAAATGTAAACTCCCACAACGATAGGGTTAATAGTCATTCATAGCATGCCTATGGACCGCTCGTGATCTCGTACATGTGTAAATGACTTACCCGTGTTGGTGAGAGGTTTACGACTTGTTCATCGTCATTTCAATTAATTGATAACCATACGGTGTCCCGGCTCAGGGTCACTCCTAGCTGATGTAGACGGTGGTCGCTCTAGCTCCACTACTGGAGCTCGCCTCCTCACATACTAAAGTAGCATACCGTTCCTGATGTGCCCTTCCACCTCATCCTTCAGATGTCTACAGTCGTTAGTGTTATGACCGTTCAGTTCGTGGAACAAGCAATATCTATCTGATTTCCTCTCGTCAACAGTGGGGTCCCTTCGTATTGGCCTACGGTAGGGAACTTGCTCTCGTGTATCTCGGTAGATTCGTTCCAAACTCTCATTCAGCTCTGAGTAGGTGGTGAATCGTGGCTCTCTTCGCAGTCGCTTTAGCCCGTCACCTCTATCCTCAGCCTTTCGTTTTCCTTTATCCTTGCCCGAGTCCTTTTCGAGAGGCTTTTTGTCTTTAATTGCATAAACTTCTATTCCCTCTCCTTCTTCTCTTTCAGTATTAGCGTCTTCCAATCGCAAAAACTTTTCTGCCTCGTGATAGAATTCTCCTAGGTCCATAGGCGGATCCTTAGTTAATGAATTTTTGAATTCTGTGTCGTCAGCTACTCCGGACACGGCTGCCATCATAACCATGGATGGATCTGGCCGATCCACCGATGCCGCTGCCGCATTGAATCGCATCAGGAAATTCCTCAAAGACTCCCCAGCTTTCTGCTTTAGCGTTGCCAAACTCATCACATTCTTGGGCCTTGAAATGTGAACCCTGAATTGCCTCATAAATTTCTCAATCAAATCGGTCCATGTCCCAATGGAGCCACTCTTTAGCTGCCTGAACCATAAAGCTGCTATGTCTGTCAAATACAATGGAAAGCACCGGGCCATGACTTCCTGTGACGCCCCCAACACTTCCATGTGCCTTATATACCTCGTTAGATGGACCGCGGGATCCGTCCTCCCATCATACCTATCCACTATTGGCAGTTTGAGTTCTGGTGGGTTCATAGCCAACCTAATCGCAGGAGAAAAGGGACTCCTGTTCACGTCTTCAAGATCTCTATTTATTAATCTGCCTCTCATGGCTCACCTGACCATCTCTGCCAATCTATCGTTGTCTCCAAGATGTAGTCCTTGTTCACTACCTTCGATCTGCCCCCCGAGTCCTTGCGAGCTTTCGGGTGTCTGCCCCCCTGGCTGAGCGTTCATCCCTCTATCGCTGCCAGGTTGCTCGGATGTCCTTGTCTCTATTCCCGGGTTCGGATCAACATGTCCTAAGTGTGTGCCCCCCAGCTCCGGCGCTACGCCAGATGGTCCTGCTCCGTTCTGGATTCTGGTTGCTCCCTGATTTTGTGCTCCAAGTTTTCCTATCTGTTGAAGAAAATTCTGGATCATTTCTTTCTGTCTCTTCATCATTGTCTCCATCTCATCCCTGGTGATGAAGATCGATGTTTGGTTTGCCCTTGAGGAAGCCTCTTGACTTCCTTCATGCTGACTTTGCTCTGGTCTCTGCCTTCTACTTGTTTGTCTTGTCATGATTCTTCGGATCTAAATCTCTTAGCCTTCTGATTCAACTTTCAAATGACAGAACTCCTGAGTTCAGTTCTCAGTGAAAGCACCAAAATGTTTGCACCAAAATTGGTCACAAACACCCAATTGTCGTTGAAAGCACCAGTTCGCAATCACAGATCACAGATAACAAATATGTAGAAAAAGAAGTATACAAATCACTCAGGAAACTCAATAAAAACGGTAAATGACACAGGATTTACAGTGGTTCGGCGATCTTGCCTACGTCCACTCTGAAGCTGATAACTTTATTGATATTCACTAGATGATTACAACTGATTACAGCAGGTTGCAGTAGATTAATGCTTTGAAATTCGAATACAACAGTGATCATACGATGTAGAATTGAATCTGGCAGAGTCTGGACGTTGAATTCGCCAAAAAGATCCCTTTTCTGTAGGCTTCAATGGGCTATTTATAGGCGTAGGAGGCCCAAATCTTGCCCAAACTTCAGGAGACTTTTTCTGGCATGTGAGTGGGCCCACGCGACCGGTCCCACCAAGTTTCGACTCGATCTGCGATCGATACGAAGTGATTTCGTATCCATCAAGGATTAGTCCAATTGAGTTGAAACTTGGCAAGAACATTCTTTACCTTGTATGGAAGCTACTGTGAAAATTTCATAGCATTTGGCCTTGTGGCTTGGGAGATATGATTGATACGAGCTGGAGTCCCTGGGTTGGCTGTTTGCTTCGAGTTGATTGCTTCGAATCCATGCCTTCGAATCGATGGAAGCACGTGTCTTCGAGACGACGTGGCACGCATATCATGCATCAATCCGCCTTTTGCTCCGAGTTGACCGTGTCGTATCCATGAATTTCGCATCGTTCGTGTTGAGTGCTATGACCCAGTTTGCATCGATGGATACGAATCATTGATCGATACGAACTGGATCGAGACGAACTGAATGGATACGATCACGGCAGAGTTTATGGATACGAAACAGTAACTCGTCACTGTTGTGGATGCGAGGGCGATCGATGCGAAGCAGTGCTTGGGGATAGATACAAAACCGAACGACTCGAAGTATGGTACACCGATGGATGCGAAGCGGTGCGGATTGATCGATGCGAATGTCATCGATTCGAACCCGATGGATATGAATCTGATGGATTCGAACTGCATTGAACTCTACCGATACGAACATGCTGAGACGATGCCGGCCTGATGGTACGAACCCGATGGATTCGAAATGGGCACCTCCTTAGCCTATTTGATGGATATGAACAGTGCGCTTTAGCTGACTTGCATCGATCATATCTTGTTCATACGAACTCCGATTAACCTGAAATTTGGACGGCTGACTTTCATGGCTTTGCTTGTCGTGTCCTATCAATTATGGAGCAATCCAGGCTCGGGCAAATTTCGTCGATATCCATGGTGAAACGGTGTATAACGAACTTTACGACGAATTGTCTCTAGTTTTCCAGTCAACTTTTTGGTGTCACGGCCTTGCCAAAAGGCGGGATAACAATGACGATTCGTGATCGACTGAGCTTTGGCGAAAGATGTTCAGGATGCAAAGGCACATGGTAATGGAAAAATGAAGATATCTCATGAAAGACCTGAAGCAAGCATGGTGGTGAGTTGGAGTTGTCACCTAGTAATTGGAATTTGATGCAATAGCATTACATTCGGGTCAGACTTGAGTTAGACCTTAAGCCATACTAGATCTTACCATAGGCAAAGTTTTGATGGAAATTGAATCATCATTCAAAACAATAATCACCCTTAGGCCGAATGAGATCTTTAGCCATGATCAAATATGATGCCATGACCACTTCAACAGTTGAGAAAATCCCACCTTTGAGTGTCGAATCTAGATCTGAACTTGAAGAATTCAGGGCCGAGTTCCTATGGCGATGAAGTTTGCTCAGGATGGAAGCAACGGTGGTTTGGTGTTGAAAACAAGATGGTGGTGGAGATCTGGAGTGGTCAGAGTAGATTGTGGCGATGTACGTTTCAAACTGCAAGAAGGGATGAAGTCGGGCACAAGATGAAAATTGGAAAGAAAAAAGTGAATGCTAAATTCCCTAAATCCACAAGTTTATAAGCATTAAGATGAAATAGGAATTTTGGTCGGTACCAACATGAAGTGCTTGGTACCGACATGAAGTGCTCGGTACTGACATGAATTGATGAGATTGTTCTTTTTTTTGAAGGAAGAAGAAGAAGAAAGAAGAAAAGAAATGAGAAAAGAACTCTAACCTGGCCGATGTGTGGAACGATCTTCAGAGTGATGTAGATGTAGACCTTAGTTTGAAAAGTGGTACGACTATTTAATGATCGAACGAATGCTCTTAAAATATAGATGACATTTCAAAGCAACTCTTGGAGACCAATGGACATAAGCAGATATTTATACATGCTTGTCTCGATCCAAAGCACACTTTGTTTACAACAGAAGCGTACTTTGAGGGGCAAGTGTTACTAGCTTTTAAACCGAGCAGCTTTTGAACAAATCTGGATGTTAGGATAAAGACAAAATGGTTCATGGAATTAGGGGCAAGTTTGGAATGGAAATCGATAGGGCTTCAAGAAGTTTGGAATTAGGTGTGTTAGAGAAAAGAGGTTGGTATCGACCTTAATTCATGTCGGCATCGAGTTTCTATTGGGAAGCTATGTTGAGCTTTGGAGTTTGGTCAAGAAGAAGATGGATAAAGTGGTCGGCCAGGGTCCAATTTTGAGAGTAGGTGGACAACTCCCAAAAAGCATGGAGGAAAGGGTGATTACCAGATGAATCAGATCAGAAATTATTTGGCAAAAGAGCTCGTAGCTAGAAGATTTGAAGATAGAAAGTGAAATGTAGGGGAATTGCGTGATTTGCACTGAGGAAATCATGTCGATACCAACATGATTCATGTTAGTACCAACATGATTTAAGGATAGGGGAATTCGTCTTCCACTCAACTTTCTAAGATCTTGTGTTTTACCTAGTCTTTGGTAATCTGGCGACTTTGGTGGGCAATTCTCCTGTAAATAGCAAGCCTATAACAACTTTTAGAGGAATTTTTGTGGGGGGCATTCTTCTTCTTCATTCTCTTATCTATATTCAAGTTTTATCACCTAGGGGCTATTAATATTTGTTCTACCTAAAAAGATCTTGTACTTTTGATAAACCCAATCTAAATAAGATTAAAGTGGACATAGGCAATAGAATTTTTAGAACCACTATAAAAATCCATGTTCTTACTATTTTTTGCTATATCTTGTTAGGTATACCCGTTTTTATATACTTTGGGGTGTTGTGCCACTTTTTGGCCCAACAAAGAGTAATTCTAATCTTTTAAAATTGAGATACTAAATTGATGAAGCCAAAGCCTATACGCATCTTTTTAGCATATCTTAAGACATTATTGGACATCATTTTGAATTTTGAGCATGAATATTCCATTTCTTGACTTCAACACCTTAGTAGTGAAGTTACTTGCACTGTCTTTTATAGAAAGGTTATTATCTTTTAGTCAAACATCATAACCTTTCTCTATGAGTTGCCTTAGGCTCAAGATGTTGATCTTCATGTTTGATACTTATTAAACATTGGAAATGAATTGGTGCCCTTCATTCTTCAATCGTATGAGAACATTTCCTTTACCTTTCACTGCTGCTTTGATTCATCTTTAAAGGCCAGATTGCCCTACACTGATTCATCAAGCTCCACGAACATGCTTCTTCAACCGCATATATGGTTGCTCGCACCGCTATCTAGGTACCATTGATTGTCCACTCCTCTTTCATTGTCTTTGTAAGCCAGTAGGAAGGTACCATCTTCTTGACTTCTTTCCTCAATGTAATTGGCCTTATCTTCAATTCTGTAGTTGCTTGGAGCTCTACAATCAGATGGATAATATCCAAATTTATCATAATTGTAGCATTTGATGTATGACTTTTCATATCTTGATTTTGAGTTTCCTCTTCCATGACCTCTTGTTGAGCTCTTTCCTCTTTGGTCGTAATTGTTATTGTCGCTATCATTGTTGGGTCTTCAACCTCGTCTATTTCCATATCCACGACCTCGTCCTCATTCTTGACCATAATCTAGTTTTTGTTGGCTTTGATTACTTTCGTCCTTTTTGAATCGATCCATGTCTTGAGTACTTTCTCCATAACCTCTTCCTTCTTCTTTTACATTTTTTCATAAGCTTGCAATGAGCAAAGAAGTTTCCTCATTACCATGGCCTTCAAGTCTTTTGTCCCTTCAATGATGGAAACAATAAGTTTGAACTTTGATGTAATGATTTAAGAATATTTTCCATAATTCTTACATCATCTAACTTCTCACTATTTCTTTTTAGGTTATTATTGACCATTAAAACCCTCGAGAAGTAATCAGAGACAAGACCGCCTTCTTCCATATGCAAAGCTTCAAACTCTCCTCTTAAAGTTTGAAGATTTACCTTCTTGACTTGATCGTCTCTTTTGTAGGATGTTTGAAGCTTCCCCAAAGTTTCTTTCGCCAACATCTATCCCAAAACCTTCTCAAAAGTATCTTCATCTAGATAGACATTGATGCCAAAAATGGATCAACACCCAAGATTAAGTTGTAGGGAACTTGTGAGACCTAGATCTAATTGATTGTATTGAAAATAAAAGAAAATAATAGGATGGTACAAGATTTTTATAGTGATTCGACAATCTCTAGCCTTCATCCACTTTATAGTTTATCTGTTATGGATCTAAGAGAGTTTTTATGAGATTATAGAGAATTAGAGTCAAAAGTATAAGAAGTTAACAAGTTTTAAGGACTAGAACTGCCAAAAGTAGCTTCCTTAGTGACTATTGTGAGGAAGGAAGATGTTGAAGTGCAATTGAATCCTAGATCCAGAGTGAAGGAGAAAGAGCAGGGAAAATATATTTTTTCTCTATGGTGTGTATTTATAGAGAAATAGATGTGTTGGGTCAGAAGCTTGCTTGCAGTATAGTCCAAGAGTTGGCCCAAGGTTGCACAAGTGAACTCAGAGTTCACTGAGTCAAAATAATAATTCAGTAACGAGTCATTTGACTCGGTGCCAAGTTATTTCCTTTAGTGGAAAGTGCTCCAACTCTTTTGCACTGCTTTTCTATCTTCAAGTTGATATGTTTCATGTTCTTTTCATTAATTATTGGTTGATTCTAGTGATCGTTCCACCATCATTTGATTTATCCGTCTTTCTTTGTTTTCTTCTCTTCAACTCTTGGAATTGGTCGTCCAAACTTCGAAAGACCACTTGACCATGAGTGGTTGGAGTTTTACATGAGATGTATGGAGTTTAGGAGAAGGAATGAGGAGGAAAATTGACTTGGTACTAACCTAAATGACTTAGTACCAAATTATATTCTTAACTCCATTTTTGATGAAATTCTCATAGTGAGTAGTATATGAAATATAAGGAGTTGGGGAGAAAAGGGGGAAAGAAATAACTCTTCACCTGTCTAAATGACTCTTCACCGAGTTATTTCCTTAGCCTCGTTTTCCATTGAGATTTATTAAGTTACTTCATACCTTCATTCTAGATAGTTCTAATAATGTTGGAGTGAATCATGAAGGTGAAAACCATGTCGGTGAAAATCTTAAACTTCAAGTTAGGGTTGACCTGATTTGGTGCCTACTTGAGTCGTTTGTTCATTTACTTGGAGTCGTCCAAAGGTTGAAGTGCTTCGAGTTCTACCTGGGAGTTTCCTACGTCCGACCTGAGTTTTGCTTGGTGATAATTGCTTGGAGTTTGACCTAAGAGTTTTGGGAGTCGGACTTGAATTCTGCTCAGCAATGATTGCTTGGAGTCTGGCCTGAGAGTTTTGTGAGTCAGACCAAAAAAAATACACTCAGTACCAAGTTAAATGGACCGGTATCGACTTATATACTCAGTGACAATTGCTTGGAGTCTGACCTAAGAGTTTTGCATGTCAGATCCGAGTTATACTCAATGACTATTGCTTGGAGTCTGACTTGAGAGTTTTGTGTATCAAACTTTTTCAACTTAGGTTTTCCTTTATTTTTCTAGGTTCTACTCAGGTATGACTCTGGTCCGAGCCCAAGTGCCAAGTTGAAATACTCAAGTCAAAATTTTTGGCTTTTTTTTATATTTCCTTTTTCTTGCCTTTTTATGATATTTTAAAAGTCCTTAAATCAATTTGTTTTTATCTTCACGTTTTAACTTCCGGTTGAAATCGGCTTGATTAAAATCTTGATTAACACTTGCCTTCAGAGTATGCTTTTGCTGAAACCAAAACATACTCTGGATTAAGACAAATTCTTATTTGCTATCCTTTGGTTTAGTAGACATTCCTTTAACCAATTTGAATAATTAGAATTCCATTCTTCGTTCATCGTGCTAAGGACAAGATCTACGCTTTTGAGATCGTTCCATGCCTTAGACGAACATGCTCTCTGCTCATTGTTTATTATTTTCTTTTTTGCTTTTCTTTTGCCATTGAGAGCTTTGTTATCGGGACCTTACAGTGTCGAATCCTCTAAATCATTACCGAGAGATTTCGGCCTATGATTTGTACTAGCTATCAAGTGAAATTCATCTAAGGCCGGAGGAATGGCGATTGCTGTGGTGATGGTGATGAGGATGGTGATGCAACTGATTACTTCTTAGTGGGAGATAGTCGAAGTTTGGTTGTGCATGACCTATAATGGACCCCAATCTTGTCCCAGTTCATGTCCGTGCTGCTTTGGAGATACGCTCAACCCTACATTTTCGGCTAACTCCTATCAATGCATGGTTGTTCTTGTATTGCCACTTGAACCCTAATAAGATGGTTCGCTCAAGGAACGACCATGTTTGATGATTGTATTGCTATGCTTCTCCTATTGCTTCAATCCTTGCGTTCTTGAAAAAGAAAAGCTTTCCGCGTCACTCCGGATAACAACTCCATTATTGATTATTCATTGATAATGGGTAAGTTTTGACATATAATATCACTGTACAACAAAGATCTTTTCTCTAGCATGAGTGAGCTATCTACATAGGACGGTCTATTGTACACGTATGGGGTACTGGACTCATACTACATAGATAGACACTTCTTTCTTGCCCTGGTCAATGCTCGAAATTCGATTGGTCGCCATACGTCGATATCCTTTGGACTACGACATTAGTTGCACGGGTATTAATTTTCAAAAAAACATACATTATCATGTTGAACACCAAGCTTCCTTGCTTAGGATGACTTGCAATCACCCCGACTACCTTCACATTAAATAGGGCATGTTCCTTTCGACCAACTGTTAGTCGTGAAATATCCAAGTTTAATTCCACTCCCGATTGTTTTGGAGCAATATTTAGGATGTTCATCCTTTGTTTGTATGATCTTTGCCGTGAGCTAAATTCCAATTGCCCCCAGTCCGAGTGTGTTTTCCCAACCCTATTCCTGGATCTATAAAGTCTAACGATGCCTGCTTTAGATTCTCCATGATTATCCTTGCTTATTTTTGACCAAGTATGTCCCACTTAGCTCCTAGCATTGTTACGGGAGTCTAGTCATGCCCCTATTTCAATCTTTGGAAACTAGCACGTTAATTGTTCAATTTCGAGTATCCTTCTTGATGTTACCTACCTTTAGGCAATAATTGATTCTTGTAAGCTGGGGTTAAATTATCTAATCAACCCCTGTGTAGTTATTCCTTGCTAACGTTGTTTATCTCCGAGCAACGGTAGGTTCCTGATGATTTAGGTCGATTTTCCATTGGCAGAATTTTCAGTGAGTAGTCCAAATTCTTCATTGCTCCCAATCATCGGGGAACATTGTCTGCAATATTTACCCCTCACTTATATGTTTCTGTCATGAACTAACCCTATTCATAAAGTTTTCTACAGTGAGTTCATGCATTAGTGTTTGTTAAACGTATATGGCATATTATCTGATTGCCTCTAGTCCGTTTGCGCTTCCCCGATCATGGTCTTGGATTAGGAAAGCTTGATAATACTTGTCTTCAAATTTCCATGACTATCCGCGCCATCCTCAATCGAGCATGTCCCGCTTGGTCACTAGCACAGTCGTTGAAGTCCGTTCAGGCACTAGTTTCAATCTCTGGGAATTAGCACAAGGATTATCAGATTACGATTATCCTTCCTTGAAGTTGCTTGTTTCTAGGGAATGGTAGAATTTCTGAAAGCTAGTGACTACACCATCCCAACATTGCCAATCTCCAAGCAGCGACAGATTTCTGAAGGTTTGAAGATGGTTCCTTCTTGATGTTGTCAATCTTCAGGCAATGTCAAATTCCAATAGGTAAGGCTGAAGACTTGATCGAGCTCTTGCTTTTGCCTCCGAAAACTAGTGTACTGATGGTCCCATTCTAGGGGTTTCTCCTTAGCATTGCCAATCTCGGCCGATGGCATATTCCTGGAAGTTGGGACCGAATACTCTGGTTGGTCCTTTAGTAGGTTATCAATCCTTCTAGCCATTACCAGACTTCGGGTAATGATGCATTCCTGAAGGCCGAGGCCGAATTTTCCGGTTGGTTCCCGGTTTGGTTTTGGGAACCTTCTTGCTATAGTCAATCTTTGGGCAGTAATGAATTCTAAAAGATTGACTTTGTTATCAAGTCTCCTTGTCACCGTCTATCTCTAGGCATAAACGTATTCTTAAGGACTTAGAGCTTCTTCTCCTTGTCATGCCTACCTTTGGGCAATGGAAGATTCCTAGGTGTTAAGGATTTTCCTCCCTAGCATTACCTATCTTTGGGCAATGCCAAAATCCCATGGGAGGGAAGGTCGTTACTTCTCGACATCGCCTGTCTTTGGGAAATGCCAAAATCCGAAAGGTTTGGGGTTGATTTTCCCGTCGTCGTGGCAGTTTGACCTTATCGACTTGCTGAGGCAACATCGGTATTTGGAAGGTTAATGGCCATTTTGATCTGTCGGCCCTAATGGTTAAGACCTTCTCAATGTTGCTAGTCTTCAGGCAATGTCGGTATTTGGAAGGTTAGTTCATGTACATGAGACCAGATATCCTGAACAATTCGTTTGACAGCCCCTAGTCTGATACCTACTCCTAATCTAGGATAGGGTAAATCTGATGGTTAGATTCCTAACTTTCCATGACTTTCCTGGCTTATATTCAGCCGTGCGCATCACGTTTAGCTGCCATCATTATCTCATAAGTTTTACCTGTAATAGGGTCCCTACCTCCGAGAACTAGTACTTTTACCACCTGATTACAAGCATTATATTTTCGATGCTGCCAATCCCTGGGCTACGACCAAGTTCTTCCAAATTGATATCTTCGGCTAATGTCATTTTAGATGCATATATCGTAAATATACATTGTTGTCTTTTGTCATAACATATTCTTCTATTGTTCAGGGTTGAGGATCCAGTCGTGCTTCAGTTTCTATCATTGGAAACTAGTACACTAGTGATTCAATTCTGTGGATTTTTTCATGGTATTGCCTATCTCCGAGCAATTATTATTTCCTGGTTGTTAGATTTGAAAACTCAGTCGAGCACCCGTTTCTGTCTTTGAAACTAGTGCGTCGACGATTTTATTCTAGAAATGCTTTCTATCGCTGCCAATCTCTAGGCGATGGTGTGCTCCTGCCAGTCTCCGGGCAGCAACGGTTTCCTAGAAATTGGATCCACTTTCTGTTGTTGCAGGGCCAACATCGATTATCGGAAGGTATACGTCGATTTGACCATTGACCCGATGGTTTTAGGCCTTTCCAACATAGTTGGAGCAACGTCCGTTGTTAGAAGGTGAGAGGTCAATGTGACCGTCGACCCAATTTTTTTGGTCTTTCAAACGTTGCCAGTCTTGGGACAACATTGGTTTTAAAAAGTCGGGGATTAATACAACCCGACGATCTGGTGAGTTTGACCTTTTCTACATTGCCAATCTTGGGACAACGTCGGTTCTCAGAAGGTTCAGGATCGATACGACCCATTGATATGATGATTTAAACCTTTCTGATATTGCCAGTCTTAGGACAATGGTGGTTCTCTGAAGGTTGAGGATCGATATGACTGGTCGGTCGATCAGATTAGACTTTCCAGACATTACTGGTCTTGGGACAAGGTCGATTCTTAGAAGGTCGAGGATAAATACGACCCGTCATTCCATCGGTTTAGACTTTCCCAACGTTACTAGTCTTAGGACAACGTTGGTTCTCCAAAGGTTGAGGATCGATATGATCCATCGATCCGATGGTTTAGACCTTCCCGAGATTGCCATTCCTAGGACAACGCTAGTTTTTATAGGGCTAAGGATCGATTCAACCCGTCGATTCGGCGGTTAGTGAGACTACACCTCCCATCTGTCATTCAAGGCCAGAGGAGCGTTTTCTTGGCTATGTTTTTGGTTGCGTAGCACATGAGTTTGGCTTGCAAGAACACGATTCCATTGGTTCAAGAAGCATATTTTATGATTAGAAGAAATGACAAGTCCTGCTTATTTACGATGCCCATTGTGTCCCTGTAAGGCTTATTTGCGAAAGGAAATCAGATAACGATGAATGAAACAATATTGTTTTAGGTTGTTGCATCATTCCTGTGTAACCGGATAGCTTGAAAGTTATTTGATAACTAGTCTTTCATCAGCTCACCTGGGCTCCTTTTTGTTGGGTCTAGGAAGATTTCCTTGGGCAGGTAGACCATGGGGTCTTGCAGTTTCTCCGTCATTTTACTGTTCCCTGACGTACTGCTGGAGCTTGTTATTCCTTATCAGCTCCTCAATCAGATTCCTAAAGTGTCGGCATTCGTTCATGTTATGCCTGTCCATTTCTTGAAAGCGACAATACTTCATGGAACATTTCTCATACTCTGTCGCTTCCCTCCTAGGTGCCTTCTCAAATTGCTCGGTTTTCTGAGTGGTAAGATATAGATTCTCCGACGTATCACTCAATGGCGTGTAATCTTCCAATCTGAAGTTCTTTGGGCATTTCATTTTCGCATTCGTGTTATGCCTGTTACCAGAGTTATGACTACTTTTCTTCTTATTACCAAATTTCCAATGTTTACTTCGATGTTGCTTTGGATTACTTTCTTCGATTGTTCATCACAAACCTTTTTTTCGGCCAGTCCTGCTTCTTCCAACCACTAAAACAGATTTGCCTTTCAGTGAAATTCTTCCATGGTAGACGGTTGCTTAATCTTTAACCATCTACCTAAATCTGTATGTAGGTGAATGACCTGGACCAAGGCCATAAATACAAGATCCTCCTTTAGATTGCTAACTTCTGTAATAGCAATGTTAAATCAGTTCAAGAATACTATCAGAGACTCCTTGGTTCCTTGATACATGCTAGATAGGGAAATCACGTCCTTTGGTCAGGCAATATGGAGCCTGAACTACTCTAGGTATTTCCTAGCTAATTCATCAAAAGTAGATTAGATTTTGGTGAGAGTCTAGTAAACCACATGGAAGTGACTCCTTCCAATAGGAAATGTCTATACCGCACCACATCCGTAGCTCGTGCATTACCCATTTGCTATTCGTACTTGAATAGGTACTGTTTAGGATCCGCGGTTCCATTATAGGATTGCATGGTCGATATGGTGAACTTCCTAGGGTATTCATCTCTTATAAAAAAATTTAGTTAATAGAGATTGGCTTGGCATGGAACCCCGGTCTTCATCTTTCCTACCTCCGCTCTCCTCTACCAACCATTTGACCATGCTAGCGATGTACTCCTTGCTGGCATGGTAATTTGTAGGTCAACTGTCAGGTGCTTCAATGAGTGTTTGACTCCGCAAACAATCTCGGCTTGTCAAATGATATCTAGGTTCTCCAGTCTTTGGGAGAACCACTCTTGTAGAATCCCATTGCCGTAGGGTTAGTTCAGCCATGGCTGCTTGAAAGTTGATAGCATTTCATCCAGCTTTTGGTTCAAAATCATCATCATTCATCTTCAGATCGTCATCAGAGTCAAAAACAACCATTGCACCTTCCTCCTAAGCATCATTAAGTGGAATATTTAAGTTGGTACCGAGTGGCCTTATCTCGGTATCGAGTTGTTTTCTTGCAGGAGGAGCACTCCTGCTTCCTCTTGCAACAGCTCCTGCAACTCTAGCGGTTACTTCCTTTTGCTTTCACTTTCCATCCCTTCTATTTTAGTTGGAAATTGAAGAGTTCTCTTCTTTTATTATAGGAGAAGTTTCTCTTCTAACTCTTCTTGTTGTTGGTGGCTGAAAGGTAAGCAACTCAACCATCTTATCCATGAGAGCTTTCTGGCTATCCACTATTTTCTGGTTAAGTTCATGAATCATCTTACCAAACTCTCTTCTAGTCACTACTTCATGTTGAGCAGAGGATCCTGGCATATGATTTTCGTTGCTAACTTTCGTTTTATAAGTTTTCCTTCATCACCATTAGCCACTGATCCTATGGATCTTTCAAAAGCGTGTCTTCCTTTTCTAGGCGCCATTGGTATTCAACAGGAAGTTCTCAAACTTCTTCGAGTAGGCTTTTGGATCTAATTTCTAGATCTATCCAATCTAAAGTAGAGAGCTTAATCTAAGTCTGGATTCAGTTTCTCAGTGGTAGCACCAATATATGCTAAAAATGGATCAACGTCAAAGAATGAGTTGTAGGGAACTTATGAGACCTAGATCTAGCTGATATTATTGAAAATAAAAGAATAATAGCAGGGATATATAATATTTTTATAGTTGTTTGGCAATCTCTGGCCTACATTCACTTTATATTTTTATTGATTTTGGATCTAAGAGAGTTTTATGAGATAATAGAGAATTAGAGTCACAAGTACAAGAAGTCGACATGTTATAAGGCTAATAACTACCAAAAGTAGTTGCCTTGGTGACTATTGTGAGGGAGGAAGAAGGTGAAGAGCAATGGAATCCTAGATCCGGAGTGAAGGAGAAAAAGTAGTGATGCTTTATGGTTTTTATTTAAAGGGAAACATATGTGTTCAGTTAGAAGCCTGCTTGCAGTAGAGTCCAAGAGTCAGCTTAAGGTTGCACAAGTGAACTCGAAGTCCACCAAGTTAAAATAATAACTCGATACAAAGTCATTTAACTCGATGCCGAGTTATTTTCTTTAGTGGAAAGTGCTCCAACTCTTTTGCACTACTCTTCTATCTTCAAGTTGATGTGTTCCATGTTCTTTTGTTCAATTATTCATTGATTCTTGTGATCGTTCCACCATCACTTGAGCTATCCAGATTTGTTAGTTTTCTTCTCTTCAACTCTTGGAATTGGTCATCCAAACTTTGGAAAATAACCTGACCACGAGTGGTTGGAGTAGTACATGAGATGTATGGAGTTTTGGAGACGGAATGAGGAGGAAAATTGACTCGGTACCAACCTAAATGACTTGGTACCGAGTCATTTCCCTAACTCCATTTCCAATGAAATTTCTCTTAGTGAGTAGTATATGAAGTATAAGTAGTTGTGGAGGAAGAAAGGAAAGAGGATATATCTCTTCACTGACCCCAATTACTCTTCATCGAGTTATTTCCTTAGCGCCGTTTCCATTGAGATTTGTTGAGTAAATTCATACCATCATTCTAGATAGTTCTAATTATGTTGGATTGAATCATGAATGTGAAAACCAAGTCGGTGAAAATCATGAGCTTCAGGTCGGGGTTGACCTGACTTGATGTCCGACCCAAGTGGTTTGTACGTTTGCTTGGAGTCATCCAAAGGTTGTAGTGCTTCAAGTCCTACTTGGGAGTTTTGTATGTCCGACTTGAGTTCTACACGATGATGATTGCTTGGAGTCTGACTTGAGAGCATTGTGAGTCGGACCCGAGTTCTTCTCGGTAACGATTACTTGGAGTCCGACCTGAGAGTTTTGTGAGTCGGACCTTAAAAAATACACTTGGTGCCAAGTTAAATGGATCTGTACCGAGTTATATACTTAGTGACGATTGCTTGAAGTCTGACTCATGAGTTTTGTTTGTCAGACCCGAGTTATACACAGTGATGATTGCTTGGAGTCTAACCTGAGAGTTTTGTGTGTCTGATCCGAGTAAAACAACTCAGTACCAAGTTGTTTTTCAACTTAGGTTTTCCTTTAATTTTCCTTTGTTCAGCTCAGGTATGTCTCGGTTCGACCCCAAACGCCAAGTTCAAAATCTCAAGTCAAATTTCTTCACTCTTTTTTTGATACTCTCTTTTTCTTGCCTTTTTATAATGTTTCCAAAGTCCTTAAATCATTTTGTCTTCATCCTAATGTTCTTTCTTCTGATTGGAATCAACTTGGTCAAATTCGGTTAACAATAGATTAGACAAAGAGCCTTTTTGTCTCTCTTCCTTGAGTCTCTCAAACTATACCTTTGAGTTTGAGATAGACTACCTTCATTCTCTTATTCATTATAGCCTTTCTTGACTATCCCTCGCATGTCATGTGCTCCAAGGAGAGTTATAATCCTTAAGCTCCAATTATCATAGTTGCCCTTGGTGAGCATTGTGACTTGGAAGAAAACACCGCCATTCGCCACCTTTTTAGGAGGATCTTTAAGCTCCGATACTACTTTGTTGAATATTTTAGGAGAAAGATGGAGAGATTATTTGGATGGAAGAGACTTTTTATTATTGAACAAAACTTGTATTTTTGCTTGATACAAACACAAAGACATTATCCCCATTTATACTAATGGCGTCAACCGAACGCTGGTTAAGATTTTACTATCACAATTTCAATCTAAGAGTTATAATTAATTTTCTAAAATTTTCTCAACATATCTAAACTTATTCTTATGTTATGCATAATTCTATAGACTTATCTAGAAAATGCATTCTAAATAAGACTTCTCTGGATCATGTTTCTAGGAATTAGGCTTATTACAACAAACAATTAAGAAGAAAAATAAATATCCCAAATCAAGTTAATATTTCAATATTCAGTTCATTCCAATGTTTGCTTGGTACATATATGGATTTTTACTTTTGACTTTTCTAGCAAGGAAAAAAAATTGTCGCTTAATTTATATGTAAGAAGATATGGATTTTTTATGCTTTTTTAAAGTGATATATGCTGCCTTGACCACATTAGCTTCACTTGATTATTTAGAATATTCCATTTCAATACATAAGTACCAAAACATAAAGTCATACCAAACGATAATTTTATGAGAAAATATGAATTAACTTGAGCACATTGGTTGATGAATCAATACTCTTAATAGTTTAATTGACAACTAAGAATTATCTATTCTCGATATTGATAAGAAACTCATAATTTCTATAATGTGAAAGAACACTTATTAGGAACTATAATGCGTTGTGTTCGTTTAGTTTTGGTTACCTTTATTTTATCCCATATAATCAGTTTCATCTTTGGATCGTATTGTAACAACTCTCATCTTAATGGGCCTGAATTTCGACTGGATCGTAACCCAAGTCCACTAGGGTAAGGATCGTCATTGTTGGTCTCCTGAAATAAACATAGGTATATTAGAGAGCTATCTACAAATACTCATAACGAAATAGAAAAATATAATGGAACATATATATCGACTAAGCTACTACCTTAGAATCAAATTATTTGTAATGATCTGTATTTTTAATGATGGGATATTTAGATATTTAATCATATTTAAATAAAGGCCCAAAAATATGATTTTTTACATATGGCCGAATCAGGACCCGAGACCACTTTCGTTGGGTACAAATTGACGTTGCAAATTAAAATAAGTATAAGGATCCCCATATTTGGTGATCAGAATATCTGATGGTCGAAACGATCTCGAAATGCACGAAATTAGCATTTTGGGGTGCAATTGCAAATGGTGGCGAAATTTATACTATTGGATCCAGAAAAATTAGGTGATGTATGCAGACGAGTTTCGTTGCGGTCGGACGTGTCGTGTGGTCGGGCAAGATCAAACGTACGACCATTTATTTGAGAAAAATAAATGAATATAATATCATTATAAATATCCCCAAATTAGATCTCTTTCTCTCCCATTTGATTTCATTCCACTGTTCCATTCCAAAGAACAAATATCATGGCCTCCTCTCAAATTTCATTCAAAAACTAAAATCGTGAGATCCGCTCCACTAAAACTCATGAAACCTGAGCTGATGAGTTCGTATTGACGAGAGGTACACGATTACCATGGCTGAATTTTGATCGACGGTAATTGGCAACGTAACCTCATCCATGACCGATCTTGGGTTTTAGATGGCTCGAGCTACGGTCGACGATAAGCAAAACAAATATCACTGTAGGATTTCTCTTCACGAATAGCACCTTCCTACCAAATCTCGTCGAATCCAATGCACCATTGCAAAATGCATTCATTGCTTGGTAGAGCTCGTGGCATCAGGTCACGACTTTAAAATGATGACCGAGCTTGTCCATTGTTAATCGACGGAATTTCTATCGAGTTAGAAAACCGTCGAAATTTTTTGAAATAAATTTACCGTAAGCGCACGGCGTACACTTGTAGTACGTTGCGAATATGGGTCGATCCGCAGGGAATTGAGGATTTTAAATTTTCAATTCAATCAAATTAAACCAAAGTCAAGTGAAAGTTAAGCTAGAGAATTGGAGAATAAACTAACTAACTAAAAGAAAAGAGATGCAAATATAAGAGTTAAATGACAATTTAGAGAATAAAACCACTCTCTAGATCATGTAGTTCAACACATATGAAATCATGATCTCTCTTTTATGGTCATTAGTGCTTTAATTGATGTGCCTATCATAAGTATGGCATATTTGTGCTATTAGTTAGCCAACATAAGCCATCAAACTTTGACACACCCCTTAAACCACTTACTAAGTTTCATGAAACTTGACACCGAAAATGAAAATGAAATCTATTTAAAGTATGGCCTATTAACTATTGATTAGAAATATAGACCATCAAATTTTAATTTCAAATCACTTTCTTATGCCATAATCATATTCTGATGAAGTGGCATTTGTGTTAGTGATTGTTTAAGCATAGCCTATTTGGTGTCAACAATATAGGCTATCAAATTCAAAGCAAGAACAACAAATAAAACACTTCATTGATCATCATTAAGAACAAAAAGAGAGCATGAATTAACGAATAGTTGAAGCTACATAATTAGAGAGCTTCATTACCCCTAAATTGAAAGGGTTTAGCCTCTCATATTTTTCATTTGATTAACAAATGTAGCTAGCAACATGAAAGCAAAAGGAAAGGAAAATGAAAGCTAATAGAAAAGAGAAGCTAATTAACAAGAATTAAAACTAATCTACTTTGCATGCATGTAAATCTACACTACCAGCATTAAAGTAAATGAACAAGGAAAGTAAAATGAACAAGTAATTAAATTGCATAAGAAAACGAAAGGAAATTACATGAAAATAAAAATGGCTAAGTAGCCATGAAAAAAAAATAGAGCTTGTCTTTTTATTTTGAGCCTAAACTAAAACTAAGAGGAACTAAGAAGAAGAGGGTTACATGAAACATAAGTGGTCTTTATACATGTATGAAACCGTAATTCATATTTTTGGGGAATGCCCAAATTGCCCTTGAGGTAGTGTAGTGGCCAAGTAATCTTTAACATCCACTAATCCCTCACTTAAATGTACATGAAGCTTTAATGTCCTTTTATCACATGCTTAGTTCCTAATTGAAAATCAAAGTAAGTGGGTGGGGTCCTCCATGATCATCACTTTGAATTATTTCCATCTTCATTTGTTCTCTTCACTCTTGTGCATGCATATATTATCATGAAGCCACTTGTAAAATTCAACTAAATTTCCTACAAAACAACGTAGAAAATTCCAAGTAAATTTTCACGATTTAATAAATGCATAAAAATGACCATTTTACCCCTATATGGAGATGAATATGTGACAATTTGAAAATAATTTGAATTTTGGTTTAAACAAGTTAAAATACCCGATATGATCATTTATTTAATTTAAATAGATTAAATATGGTGGTAAAAATATGCACATTTACGTGCACATCAAATACCCCCACACTTATCTTTTTATTCATCCTCGAATAAAGAAAAACTAAGATAAATCCGTTTTCGTAGGGAGCACGATTGCATTAAGCATATGCAACAAGCCGTTAAACCTCTGGGTGTTCCCAATAGGACGAGTGTTGTCTCGTGAGGGTTTTCAGCGGATACTACCCACAAAATCCAAATACAGGATGAAAATATTTACAAAATGCAAGATTTATTTACAAAGATGTGAATGTGAGTTTTTGAAAATATTTACAATGAAGGATTTACTTTTAAATTAACACACATAAGTTAAATATAGGTTCGGTTATTATCTTGAAAATTTAAGTCATTTACTCGTCAAAATTTGCAACAAAAATCAAGTTATCATAACAAATAGACTATAGTTTAACTCGTTGTTTCGGTTGATAACAAAGTGTAACTATGAAATGGATCCTTAGTTGATTATCAAAGTTTATTAAAGTGGTATTTTCATTTCTTTTCAATGACAAGTCAAATGAAATAAGATAAAATAGTGCTTGGATTTCATTTGTTTACTCTCTCCCTTTTTATTTTGAAAATTTTATTGATATTAACAATATTTACATATGCCTAACTCAGATAAAATGAGGCCAAATATATTACCCATGCACTGCCTTGCGGACTGATGTGAGGGGAATACAGAGAATGGCGAGTGAACACACGGGTGTGACTACTTATTGACTATAGGCGTTATTAAAAAGAATTTTTATATAAATACACCTAACTTAGGTAAACTAAGGCCAGATATACCGATCGTGCACTACCTTTTGGGCTTACGTGAGAAGGGTACAGAGCATGGCGAGTGAACACACGAGTGTGAACACATGACTCTAGGTGTTAAAAATATATATATACATATATACAAATGTTTTTTATACTTATATTTTTTTTTAAAAAAGGGAGAGAATTTTGCAAAATCATCTTAGCACCATTTAACTTAGAAGAGAAAAAATGTTATATCCTTTTATTTGAATTCACCACTTTTTAAAACAAAGATTTTCAATTAGGATATTTCATAATTAACACGTATGAACCTTCCTATATACTGGTTAAACCATCGTTATTTGTAATCAAAGTTCATTTTTATTTTTGTTAAGATAAATAAATTTTCAAAAATTTCAATTTAATAAACCAAAACCTTATATTTATCCTATAGTGTTTCTTTAAAAATAAATCAAAAGAAAAATTGTTTTTGGGTTTTTTTTGAAAGAAAAGTCAAAAATAAACCATGAAAAATTAAAAATGAAGATGAGTCTCCCCCCCACACTTGATTTTGACTATCTCCCTACAATCAACCCAAGTGGAAGGATAAAAATAAAACAAAAACAAAAAGATGGTCAATATTTACATGAAAATGAAAAGATTATTATTTACAAGAGTTCAGAAAGTATATCGTAAAAAATTACATGAAACGGTCTTCCAAAGACCGATTCATTTGTCTCGTCAAGTATGCGAGACACAGCTCAAGCTCGAAAAACCAAACCATAAAAGATTTCAAAGTTGAACGTTGATTTGGAAAAACGAATGTCGTTTTATTATAAATCGTACAAGTTGTTTTGTTTTCGATGATTTTTGGGGTTGATAAAACGATTAATTGAATTTCAAGTTTATTTTCACCAAATTCAAGCTTATCATCGATTTCAAAATCAAAATGATGATTTAAATCATCCCCTTCAGAGTTTAATGACTCGTTTTCAAAAAGTCCATAAAAATCGTGTTCGTTAAATTCGACTTCCTTTGTTGGATTATCAACAACTTTATTGCATAAATCAAGTTCAAAATTCAAAGTTGTATTCAAATTTCAGAAAAAGGAAGATCGAAATTTAAATCGAGTTTCTCACCCTCAAAAGAATTGAAATCCAACTCATTTACCAAATTTTCAAAAAATTCGTTAAGATCATCATTTTCCATTTCAAAAGTTGTTATTTGAAAATCGTCGATTTGGGTAAAAGATGGATTATTGTTTGACTCGTCACACAATGGGATTTGATTTTGTTTATCGCGTTGTTTCATATATGTTTCAAACAACGAATCTGTGTGATCATCGTAAATTTCGTTCATTTGTTCAACAAAATCCAATTTGTAGTTATTGACTTGAGAATTTTTGATTTGGATTTGTTGAGGACAAAATTTTTCAATCGCATCGTAGTCGAGACTATTTCCATTGCCAAAATTATTTGAAAAGTGGATCACATTTTCATTTTGATTTTGAAATTCGAAATTGAATGGGCATGGATTATACTCGAAATCGTTTGAATTTTGAATTGAATTCAAGTTTTGATCACTTTGAAAACTTGGTCTTGAATCATTGCAAAAATAGGAATTACACAAATCATTTATCTCTTGATTTTGTTGTGTAGAGAGTTCGAGTAAAGATGAAATCATTTCAATGTTATTTTCGAGATTCGAGGGTTGTTCGTCATTTTGAAAATTTTGTGGTTCAAAACTCGAATCGTTTAAAAAAATAGTTGTTGTTGAAATATCCATAAAAATTTGAGGTGAAATTATATGGATTATATTAATTTTCACAACTATTGTAAAATTCAAGTGAGTAGGGAAACTCAAACATTTTCAATAATGTTTTTGCTTTTTTTATAAACGAATAATATTTACAAATAGAAGTTATTCTTTTCAAAATGGAAAATTGATTTTTGTTTTGTTTTTTGGTTTTTCAAATTTTTTCTTTGTTTTTGAAAAGTTTTTATAAATATTTTTTTTTGGATTTTGGTTTTTATATTTTTTTTGGATTTTTGAAATTTCAAAGAAAAAGGATTTAAAAATTTCAAAGGAATATTTACAATTTTTTTTGTTTTGGATTTTAATTTTTTTTAAATATGCATGAACTAATGCAACTAAATGAATGCAGGGATTAATTACAAATGATTTATCCTAAGCTAACCCAAAATTGTATAATCACACTTTGTCTTAAATCAACAAGATAGTTCTCAGCCAAGTAACGGGCAGGAGTTATCGGTGCACCACGAATCACCATAGCAATGCAGCCGAAGGTTTAAGTACCTTCAAAGAAACAATTCAGTATAATATTTACGAATCACCGTAATATTTATAACTGATTATGGCTCTGCCGTAGCCTAGACACCAAGAAATTAAATTTTTCAAAGATGACAACTTGTAAATATACAATTTAGTGTTATCGATGTCTAACCGTTATTATTAATCACAATTCTAGAATTAAATGCAAAGCAGAAATTAAATGTGTGTTAATAATGCAACTACGAATGGAATTTTTTTTGTTTTTTAATTTTTGAATTTTTTTTAATATATAAATGCAAATGCAAGCAATCAACAATGCAATTCAAATAAAAGTAGAGATGAAAGCAAAAAAAAATTAAAAGCAAGCCAGCAATTTATTTTTGGCAGTAGTTCTTCTTCTTCTGAAATTATGATTTGGCAACCTGAAATAAAAAAAGATATATACAATTTTTTTTTAAATATAAGGATGAAACTTAAAAACAACTTGAAACGAGACAAAACAAATTTACAACTAAAATTTATTTATTTGTCTATATTTTTTTTACAACTAAATAGTATAACAAAACCAGACTAAAAACAAAAAGAAATCAAACAAAACACATTGAGCCAAGTTTTTTTTTCTTTTTTCTTTTTTTTTCAAGAAGAAAACTTAAAGCTAAAGCAAATTTAACAAATAAAAAGAAAAAAACATAATCCTTTATTAAAATTTAAGCATAGCCCAGCCCATCAGCGATGACCAAGGAAAGTATTTCCAAAATCACTTACGTCCACTTTATCAAAATCCTTAAACACAACTTCATATTAAAATTTTAAAACACAGCTTCGAATACCCTTTTATTCAATTCCTTAAACCACCATTACCAAAATCAAAGATTCCTAATGTCCTTCATATTATAATCACGGATTACAATTGTAATTCAGAAACATGCACGTGTAACAACCCACATATTTTACGATTGTATATTTAAATATTTTATTTAAATATAGCATCGTTAATCGGATAAAAGTCTAAAATGTTACTTTTTGTAAACAGTCGAATTGGGACTCGAAACCAGTTCCTTTGAGTCCAAAATGACGTTTACAACTTTTTTTGAGTATAAACATCGATATGTTTGGAGTTGATTAGAATTTTGATGTTTTCATTTGGGACTTTGGATTTGGGTTTCAGCCCACTAACCCAATAAGAGAACCCAACTCCTTTATCAAAAACTATAATTCAACTCCTCTTCATTCATTTCATTCCTCATTTCCTAACACTCAAGCTCAAGAGAAAAATGGGGGAAAAGATTGGAAATTAAAATTCCTAAGCCCTAGTTCACTTAGGAAATTCAAGTTTTTGCTCTAAAATCAAAGAGAAGCTTAGGTAAGCATCCTATTCTTCTTCTTCATCTCAATCTCTCTTCAATTCTCAGAAATTCCTAACCCTAACTTAGGAAAAACTTCACCTTTGATAATAGATTGAAGATTCTAGAGGTGTATTGAAGAGGAATTGGTCTTGCTTTGTTCTAAAACCTTTCATTTGTTGTCTTTGAATTTTAAAGGTGAGTTCTTTAACTCACATCTACGTCTATAATTCATTGTTGTTAGGTATGAATTCCTAACATCTATTCATGTTCATTTGCTTTTGATTTGAATTGATTTGGTGAATTTTCCAATTTTTGGTTTTGAAGTCCAATTTTATGAAAATCCTACTATGGATGTTTGTGTTTGATGTGTGTTTAGTGTTTGATGATAACAAACTATATATATCGTATTTTAGATGTGTTTACAGATTATACATATACAGAAATTTTATCATCACAGAATTTGAATTCAAACTGAAATTTTATTCAAACAATCTTTTATTACAAATTTTGAATGGTACAAATTCTGACTCACTATAACTGTACAATTTCTGAATACATCACAATTCGATTTTACAGTAACAACCTCACTACATCACTCAATCACTCATCCGCATTATCCAGCTTCAGTGTTTGTCTTGTCACATGTGGTACCTGTATAATTAACAATCTACAGCAGTAATCTGAACAGAAACGAATTTGATTTGCAAAAATATAAAATTTGTTTTTAAAGCTGTCTCAGATATATGGGTTAACGTCATCATCTTTGATTGTGCAATATCTGTGCATATCAGTATTCATATCAGGGACAAGTATTTACGAGTGGCTGCAGTACACACGTATGCACGAGTGCATTGCCTCGCCAAACTCGTGTGCACAGATAGCAAACATGAAGCACAGTTTCACAAATAATCACTGCAACAATACTTTTAAAATGGAGGCAGAACCAGAATGCACAATGGATGCAACATCGAACCAGGAAACAGTTTCACAAATGTTCAAGTGGAGACCAAAGAAGATGGCCAGAGACGAAGACAGGGATGAACACAAAGATGGCCGAAGCCGTGTCAAAGCAAGTGTTAACCAGGTCAAAAATCAAGAGTGTGCAATCTTTGAAAAAGTCAAAACAAATAGAAAAAGGAAAGTTTTAATGTCGTAACCATCAAGCAAAATCGAACGTTCAAAATCAAAGCCGTAAAACAGAAGGAATTCCCAAAATATATCGGAGCTTAAAACAGGAAAGTTTCAACAACGTGGTGATCACGTAATATCAAATCAGAGGTCTATATAAAGGACCCAAAAATCATCATTGACGGTGTGAGTTCGAATACAAAAATCGAAGAAGGACAAAGCTAAAATCTTACTAGAAGCAACATCGAATTCACCGAAGCACGAAGCAAAGCCAAAGCCAAGCAACATCAAATAACTCAATTCCAAAGCCGTAGCTTCAATTCCAGATTGAACGAAGCCGTAGCCTCGAATAAAAATCGACAGTGCAACACTCAAATTCCAGAATCGATCAACAGAGGAGCGCGCAAAGCCGAAGCCAAGCACAAGATCGAAACTTCAACCAAAGCCCTAATTTTCAGATCAAAGAACGAAGCAGAAGCTTCAAGTGGCAACAGAGAGGAGCATCAGCTCGTATTCGCCAGAGATACAAGAAAGGGAAACAAGAAGCCCCAATTCATACGAGATACAAGAGAATCGCCGAAAACCCTAAATTTTGGAGTCGCCATTTTTCTCAAGGGATCGGGCTGGAGATAAAAGGAATTGGGCCAGAGATAATATTGATCGAGAAATCAAAAGAAGCGGGCCGACATTATTGAAGAAAAAAAAGGGAAGTGGGCCGGGCTAATTATCAAATTAGGTTTTTAAAGCTTTTATTTTAATTTAGACCGGGTTTAATTAATATAGGTTTGGGCCAATTTTATTTGAGGGAAAAAATTATTTTATATTGACGATTTAAATTTTGCCCTAGGGTTAAACTGTATTTTGTATTTCAGTTTGTATTGTCAAAGTCCAGTTAGAGTTAATCACCACCTAGGGTTTAGGTGTTGTCAGATTGTCTAGTTAGGGTTAGTTCAGTGAGCAGGGAGGCTTCGAGTTTGCAAAGCTCTATAGGCGGGAGCAGAGTTTGCGAGTAAACGAAACTCTATAGGCGGAGCAGGGTGAGCGGGAGCGAGTGTCTGCGAGTCTGTCAGAGTGTTTGTAAGCGGGATACTGTTTAACTCTAATAGAAATCTGGGAATGCAGCAGTAGGCAGGGGTTGCCGAAGCTGGGTAAATTCTGTGTGTGATTTACTTTACTACATATTTATTTATCTGTTGTTTACTTCCGCGTTTAATTTAAGAAAATTTGCGATAACCCTATTCACCCCCCCCCCTCTAGGGTTAATCTAGATCCTACAAGTGGTATCAGAGCGAGGTAATTTCTTTTTAACTCTAGAGTCATGAATTTATCAAATAATGCTTTTTCTGAGGGGCAATCTATTGTTAGGCCACCAATGTTTAATGGGAGTGATTATGCGTATTGGAAGGTTAGGATGGGTATTTATCTTAATTCCGTAGATTATGATGTTTGGGATATCATTGAAACTGGCTATACACCTCCCACTATAACTGTTGGTGATACTGAGATTCCTAAACCAAAGGATAGGTGGGATGCTAACGATAAGAAATTGAAAACCACAAATGCTAAAGCAATGAATGCTCTGATCTGTGCTCTTGATTAAACTGAATTTAATAGAATTTCTCATTGTAAAACAGCACAGGAAATTTGGCATACTTTGGAGGTGACGCACGAAGGAACTTCTCAAGTCAAGGAGTCTCGTCTAGCCCTGTTCAGCAATGAATACGAGAACTTTGTGATGGACAAAGGGGAGAGCATAAAAGATATGTTTGGACGCTTCTCAACCTTGGTGTACAATGCTAGAGCGCTTGGAAAGGTATTCTCTGAGGTAGAGCTAGTAAGGAAGATTCTACGAGTCTTACCGATGAACTTTGAGGCAAAAGTCACTGCAATACAAGAATCGAAAGATTTAAGCAAACTGAGCATGGAGGATTTGATCGGAAATATGATGACGTATGAGCTTGAGTTAAAAGCAAAGGAGGAACGCATCAATTCCGAACGAAAGAAGAAGACAATTGCCTTAAAGAGCAGAGAAGAGAGTGATGAAGAGGAAGACGATCCAATTGAAGGACTTGCAGTGGCTGTCAATAATTTCAGAAGGTGGTCGAAAGACAAGCCACGAAAGAAGAAGACCAGTAGTAATAGATCTAAAGATTCTGACAACTCTGAAAACGAACTAATCTGTTATAACTACAACAAGCCTGGTCACTTCAAACAAAATTGTCCACTTATCAAAATCAACAAAGGAAAGAAAAAGAAGAAGAAGGCCTTCGCAGCAACTTGGGATGATGAGGAAGGAGAGGAAGTTTTGACTGATAGCACAGAGGAGGCTAACATGTGTCTTACGGTAAGGTTAGATTCAGAAGCAAGCTCAGAGGAATGAAAATCAGATTCAGAAGCAAGCTTAAAGGAATATAATGAGGTAAAAAATTATTCTTATAAAGATCTTGTTTATTTGTGCCTCGATCTTACTAAAACTGTTGAAGCTCTTGATTCTAAAAATGAAAAACTGAAATCTGATAGGAAAGAACTTGCCCGTGAAAATTTTAGATTAGAATTTGAACTTGAAAAAATTCAAAACCTAGAATGTAAAAACTGTAAAATTTTAGATTTAGAATTATCAAAACTGAAGAATAGCTTCGAGGATCTTGAAAAAGAAAGTTTGAATCTAAAAGAGACCATTGAGACTAGGAAAAAGGATTTTATAAATAGATGCACCTCACTTGTGTCTGAAAACTCAACACTGAAAACCAAAGTCCAAGATCTTGAAAAATCACTGAATAACTTTTCTAGAGGAGAAAAATCATTCAATATGCTGTTAGGAAACCAACTGTTTGCTAACAACCGAAAAGGGCTAGGTTTTGGTAAATCACAAGTTGATGATAGTGCAAAAGGAAAGGGCATCTTTACTGAACGTGAAATAGTTGGACATCGTGTTGAAAATGGTAGTCATAGGAACAAGAACACGAAATTTATACAAGTTTGGATTCCTAAAACTTCTACGAATAAATTTCAAGTGTATTGGAACAAGAATGAAAGGACAAAACAAGTTTGGGTTCCAAAGGGATTGTTTATTAATAACTATTCTGCCACTAACAACCATGGACCTATAAATAGGTCACATACATCTTTAACCATGTAGGTATGGTGGCAGGCTGAGGAACAACATTGGTGTTATATAGATTCTGGCTGTTCCCGATATACAACGGGTGTCAAATCAACGTTCCTTAGCCTAGTATAAAGGTGACAGATTCACTATGGGCAAACAACGAAAGATTATCGTACAGGTAAAACAGGTAGTTGCATTTCTTTCAAACGATAGATAACCGGTAAGAATCTGCATCTGAATTAGATCAGCCAGTTATGATTGATGATGTTAATTCTGAGTTTTAACCAATCATCTTACTCGAAGTAATTGTGATGGATGACAGAATCTAACTTTCTTGATTTATGATCTTATATGATTAGACTTTAATCTGTGCTTAAAAATTGATCAACCATTTTTCATGAACTAAAATCTGTTTGGTCAAACTATGAGGATTGATTGATTGCTCATGCTCTAAAAGGTAGTTTTGAGAAACTGTTGAAACTGTTGCTTCACTGATGAAAACTTCAAATTATTTTTGAGATAATCTTGATATTTTAACTGTGATTCTACGGAAGGTATACACACTCACACTTCATTTGATAAAAGGTTGTGTTCGTTTTGTTAACACTGTAGTTTTATTTCTGAAGATGAATCTGATACTGTTGAAATGGTTCTTAACTGCTTCTAGACCCCGTATTATGTTTTCTGTGTGTTTGTGTTTGCACGTTTTCACTCTAATTCTAAAGAATCACATTTGAATACCACTAAACGAAGTTTTGAGATATTTTTCACGCACACACAAATTTGGACTATGATATCTTTCGTGTGAAAACTTTAATTTAGTTGGTTATTCTGATGTTGATTATACGGGTTCACTGGTTGACAGGAAAAGTACTAGTAGGACATGCTTCATGCTAGGACACTCACTAATTTCATTGTGTAATAATCATGTTCTCCATTCACTCACGAAACACATTGATGTGAAACACCATTTTTGATCACATTGTTAGGGAAAACATTTGCATTAAATTCAACTGAGAATCAACTTGCTGATATTTTCACAAAACCCCTTCCCGAAGATAGATTTTCCAGATTACGTTTGGATTTGGGGATTATGGAAATTGACTAATCATTTTTCAATTTTTGGTTGAAATACTCTTGGATATTTATTTTCAACTTCAATTTCTAGAATTCAAACCTGTTTTGGATATCATTCAAAGATTGATTCGAATATGGTATTCAGTAGTGGAAATACGTTTGGTTTATGAAATTTCATAAAATGATTAATTTGGTAACTTATTCCACGACCATCTCTATTTCTACCATCTTTCTATCATTCATAATGGTTCTGAAAAATGAGAAGGGTGAATTGCCTTTTAAATTAAAAAGGAAAAATTAAAAGAAATTTTAAAATATTCCTCATGCACCCATTCTCATTTAAAAGTCCTTATGGTTATGCATGGATGGATCATGAGAGGTTATCATCACTCCATTCTCATTTAAAAGTCCTTATGGTTATGCATGAATGGAGCTTGATAACTAATGAGTAACTGCTAATCCCATTTAAAAGTCCTTATGGTTATGCGTGGTTAGTAAGTGCTTATTATTTTGTGCTTAAATGTCAAATCTTTTTAAAATTAAAATAGAATAGAACACCTCTCTTCTCATTATAAAAAACCAAATCATCGATCCATTCTCTAAAATGTGGAAATTGTTAGCTTGTTATGATATATTATGGTTTTTCCCTGTTTTTTCCATTTTTTTCCCCTACTGTCTCATTTTTTTTCAGTCTTTTGATGATAACAAAAGGGGGAGAAGGAAGAGATTTTGATAAGAAAATAATTATTTCTGGAATATTTATCTACCAAATTTGTTAAATGTTAGTTATTTTCTATAGTTCTTTCATTCGTCTGTAATTTCCTAAATCTTTTAAATAGGGAGTGGTCTCAGTTGTAGGGGGAGTATTCATGTAGGGGGAGCATACATGTAGGGGGAGCTAAATATGTCATGTTTAAACACATCTGTTGAATTTCAAAATCTTTAATATATATGTTTGTCATCATCAAAAGGGGGAGATTGTTTGATGTGTGTTTAGTGTTTGATGATAACAAACTATATATATCGTATTTTAGATGTGTTTACAGATTATACATATACAGAAATTTTATCATCACAGAATTTGAATTCAAACTGAAATTTTATTCAAACAATCTCTTATTACAAATTTTGAATGGTACAAATTCTGACTCACTATAACTGTACAATTTCTGAATACATCACAATTCGATTTTACAGTAACAACCTCACTACATCACTCAATTACTCATCCGCATTGTCCAGCTTTAGTGTTTGTCTTGTCACCTGTGGTACCTGTATAATTAACAATCTACAGCAGTAATCTGAACAGAAACGAATTTGATTTGCAAAAATATTAAAAAAAAATTAAAGCTGTCTCAGATATATGGGTTAACGTCATCATCTTTGATTGTGCAATATCTATGCATATCAGTATTCATATCAGGGACAGGTATTTACGAGTGGCTGCAGTACACACGTATGCACGTGTGCATTGCTTCGCCAAACTCGTGTGCACAGATAGCAAACATGAAGCACAGTTTCACAAATAATCACTGCAACAATACTTTTAAAATGGAGGCAGAACCAGAATGCACAATGGATGCAACATCGAACCAGGAAACAGTTTCACAAATGTTCAAGTGGAGACCAGAGAAGATGGCCAGAGACGAAGACAGGGATGAACACAAAGATGGCCGAAGCCATGTCAAAGCAAGTGTTAACCAGGTCAAAAATCAAGAGTGTGCAATCTTTGAAAAAGTCAAAACAAATAGAAAAAGGAAAGTTTTAATGTCGTAACCATCAAGCAAAATCGAACGTTCAAAATCAAAGCCGTAAAACAGAAGGAATTCCCAAAATATATCGGAGCTTAAAACTAGAAAGTTTCAACAACGTGGTGATCACGTAATATCAAATCAGAGGTCTATATAAAGGACCCAAAAATCATCATTGACGGTGTGAGTTCGAATACAAAAATCGAAGAAGGACAAAGCTAAAATCTTACCAGAAGCAACATCGAATTCACCGAAGCACGAAGCAAAGCCAAAGCCAAGCAACATCAAATAACTCAATTCCAGAGCCGTAGCTTCAATTCCAGATTGAACGAAGCCGTAGCCTCGAATAAAAATCGACAGTGCAACACTCCAATTCCAGAATCGATCAACAGAGTAGCGCGCAAAGCCGAAGCCAAGCACAAGATCGAAACTTCAACCAAAGCCCTAATTTTCAGATCAAAGAACGAAGCAGAAGCTTCAAGTGGCAACAGAGAGGAGCATCAGCTCGTATTCGCCAGAGATACAAGAAAGGGAAACAAGAAGCCCCAATTCATACGAGATACAAGAGAATCGCCGAAAACCCTAAATTTTGGAGTCGCCATTTTTCTCAAGGGATCGGGTTGGAGATAAAAGGAATTGGGCCAGAGATAATATTGATCGAGAAATCAAAAGAAGCGGGCCGACATTATTGAAGAAAAAAAGGAAGTGGGCCGGGCTAATTATCAAATTAGGTTTTTAAAGCTTTTATTTTAATTTAGGCCGGGTTTAATTAATATAGGTTTGGGCCAATTTTATTTGAGGGCAAAAATTATTTTACATTGACGATTTAAATTTTGCCCTAGGGTTAAACTGTATTTTGTATTTCAGTTTGTATTGTCAAAGTCCAGTTAGAGTTAATCACCACCTAGGGTTTAGGTGTTGTCAGATTGTCTAGTTAGGGTTAGTTCAGTGAGCAGGGAGGCTGCGAGTTTGCAAAGCTCTATAGGCGGGAGCAGAGTTTGCGAGTAAATGAAACTCTATAGGCGGAGCAAGGTGAGCGGGAGCGAGTGTCTGCGAGTCTGTCAGAGTGTTTGTAAGCGGGATACTGTTTAACTCTAATAGAAATCTGGGAATGCAGCAGTAGGCAGGGGTTGCCGAAGCTGGGTAAATTCTGTGTGTGATTTACTTTACTGCATATTTATTTATCTGCTGTTTACTTCCGCGTTTAACTTGAGAAAATTTGCGATAACCCTATTCACCCCCCCCCCCTCTAGGGTTAATCTAGATCCTATAGTTTGGACATGATAATTGGGGTGTATCGAAGAGCCTATAAGGCTGGATTGTCGCTTGGCATAAATCCCTAGTCTTCGTTGATCATACGATCGCTCCTGATTCATTTTGGCCATCATGGCCTAGGCAAATTGTTGCCCAGGCCAGGTGACCAGACGTCTGGATATCAAGTCCAGACGTCTGGTTATAGACCTGGAGGAAAAAAATTATAAGACGCAGAAAATAAAATGACAGAAACCAATTCCAGACGTTTGATTTATATATTCAGACGTCTGGATAGGTCTCTGAGGTCTGCCTTGAAATTTCAGACATCTGGGGGTTTTCTGAATTAATTCCAGAACCTAAATCCAGACGTCTGGATTCTAAACCAGATGTCTGGAACTGCCAATTTTGCCTATTTTGGGCTGTTTTTGATTGGATTTCCAATTTTAATCGATTTTTGTCGATCTGGTTAGATGTTATCACTTATTATCAACTTTGATGACTTCTTTCTTTAGATTTTTGGGAATATCCATTTGATGGATTTGATAACGATTTCTATGGTTTTGATTCACGTCGTCGAATGTGAATTTTTGGTTGATCGATTGTTTCTACAATCATTTTCTGCGATTTGTCTTTTTTAAAAATACAAAGGTTTCTATACTAGTAGTAAATATTCAAACACTTCCACAAAGGTGATTTCAATACCATTTTTAATACAAAACTCGTTTTTAAATCCGTTTTCCAATCTATTAGTATATACGAACCTTTACCTCATTCGTACGAGAAAACCAATTAAACGACTTAGCAAAACAAGTGGTATGAAACGCTTGCGTTTACTTTGTCGGTTTATTCTTAGACTTGTTCGATTGAAATCTTGTGACAATTTTCGAGTGGAAATCTACAATTTGTTCGTAAATATTTAAGTTAAGCCAGTGGTCATGGGACATGAAGCTAAACTCATTTATTTACTAGCTTAGTGTAATCTACACTTTTCATTGATCAATGGTGATCGTTTTATGGTTTAGACTAGTGATATGCGATGTCCATTTGTCCACGTGGGGGGCTGTACCTTGTTTTATGGAGCTTCGTCCCAATTTTTATAAGCTAGCGACCTATGGTTTTATGGTGTGTGGTTCATCGGGCATACCATTGTTGTACTACGTCGTTGTTCCAGCTTATCAGGATCATCGGGCTTACCGTTATTGTACTACGTCGTTGTCCCGAATTACTTGAGTATCAGTTTCCTCGGTCGTACCGTTACTATACAACGTCGTTGCACCGGCTCTATGGTTAGTGACCATGGGATAGCGACCCTTTTGTGAAACACGTGTTCGTGAGTTTTCATGCTCCCGTTTGTGATAGGCCTCGCCCTTTATGTTTTTACTGGATTTCTAATTGTTGATTTCTGGAATTTGTGTTTCACAAATTTTTATGATTGGCATTATTGTGTTTTGTCAATATTTGGGGTTTGGTGAATAAGCTAAAGAATGTGGTATTCTTTTTGGTGTTTGAGTAGAGTTGAGATATTGTATGATTTTTATTGTTATTGAATGTATACCTGTCACAGTATGAAATTATTGTTATCATACGTTTATTTGCCATATCTCTTATCCTATCTCATTTTATATGATATTTATAGCTAGACTGATCCGTTTATTATTTTCTTCTTAAATAATACTCCGGTCAGACCGAGGTGTTACAGGTGCTTCCACTTGACTATTTAGCAGGAACTAGCTTCTGACTTTTGGATAACTACTATAGATTAGTAGTTTTTGCTTATATACATTCGAGATAGAGACTCCTTGATGTATACATATTCTTTTGTCTAGCACTTGTATCTATTCTTTTGTGATGTAGTGGATCTAGTTTGACCACTATTTTGATGTACACTTTTATGTATTATATTCATATCTATTTCCGCCTTAGTGATATGAATATCTGTGATTGATTTGTGTTATGTTTATTTCTTTATTTGTTTCTGAATCCCACTTAGCCACTGTGTGGTAGCATTGAGTTTGTATTTGATATGTCGGATTTCCTCTTGAAATGAAATGTAAGTTATATTATCTGACATATCAGTACTCGCACAAAGCAATTACACAGATGGTCGCTCCTCAACAGCCTTATTCTTCGTGCTAGTCAACGGATTACCTCGTAGTGTCCTTGGCTAGTGTGAGTATAGAGGTGGGGCGTCACAGTTTGGTATCATAGCCAAACTTCAGAACAATGTAGAATAATCTAGCAAGGATCATTGTCCTAAGTCTTTCTTAGGAGTCGTGCCTTAGGATTTAATTCGAGTCATTGGACCAGTTCTATCCTATTTTCTTTTGTGATGCCTTGTTTTATCAATTAAGTTTGTTTGATATTCATTCTAAGAATAACCTTTTTCCTCTTCTTTCTTTCTTTCTTAAAGAAGAGAAACGGTTAGACTTGGCCGTCCCAGCGCTGGTCAATCCAGTGCTACTCCTCAGGATGGATTATTTGTGTCTGCCCAACATCTTTTAGATCTTGTGAAGAATGCTCAAGCTGCCGGACCCATTCCAGAGCCTATTCATCCTAAATCTGGGTTTGCATGCTTGTGCAGTGATTACACAAACTTGGGTGGAGGGCCTTTCAAGGGTTCCTATAGAGTTATAGAAGTCCAAGCTTGGCTTAGAACATGCGATCGCAACTTTTCCCACATGAATATTATTGATCTACATCGAGTCCAAGTGGCTTCTAGCATGCTCCAGGAGAGAGCATTAGATTGGTATGAGCTTTTGATTTCTAAAATTTCTGAAGCAGATCTTACTTGGGAGCAATTCCGGGAAAGGTTCGAGTTAAAATTTGTGCTAGAAGCTGAAAAATTATCTTTAGCTCGACGCTTTATCGACCTTGTTCAAGTTGAATCTTCTGTGACCGACTATGTCGCATCTTTTGAATCTCTTTCTAAATATGGGGTCGAGTATATTAATACCCCATTGAAGAAAAATCAGAGGTTTGTCTATGGGTTGAATAAGAACCTCAAATAGCCTTTACTCCTGAAACTAGATGTTTCTTTTGATCAGCTTGTTGATATCTCTCTTTGACTTGAAGAGGCCGATAAAGAAAGTGATGTTGAAGTTGTGAGTGCCAAACAGAACTTCAACAACTATAAGAAGAGGCCTATTAAGTTCAAGCCTAATTCCAACAATAAAGGGAAGCAAGCAACTTCAGTAGCAAAGACTTCTACCTCTAGTCGTGGGCAATGCTACAATTGTGGTTCTAAGGACCATTATGCAAATAGGTGCCCAAAACCTCTTTTTTGTCGTTATTGCAAAAGTTTGGGTCATCTTTAATCTTCATGCCCCAAACTTCCAAACAAGAAAGAGGGAAAGCTAAATGTTGTGCAAGCTCCTAGTAACACTTCTCTTGGCTAAGGTATTTCTCATTCTATCCTTTATGGCATTATTATATTTCGTGATCTTCCTATTCGAGTTCTTTTTGATACAGGTGCATCTCACTCTTTTATATCAAAAGAACTTGTTGATGCTTTGTCTTTGAATGTTATTGGCTTGATGACTTCATTGAGAATTGCGAATCTGGTTGGTGGATCTGCAACACTCAGTTTACTGTGTAAAGATGTCGAAATTATTTTATGTGATTATGCCTTCCAAGCCGATTTGAATGTTATGCGTTACCTAGGTTTTAGAATGATTTTGCGAATGGATTGGCTTAACCGATATGAAGCTCATATCCTATGTCCTGAGTGGACTATATATCATCGACATCCTCAATCTATTAAGCAGATTTCTCTTGTTCTTAAAGATTCAGATTCCAATTCGGGAGCATCTTTGTATTCTCTAAATCCTCATCATGACGATAATGATGATGAGGAATATGTCATTTCCCTCATTCACATTGTTCGTGAATTTCTCGACATATTTGAGCCCGTTTTAGGATTACCACCTAAGCGAGCAATTGAGTTCAGAATTAATCTAATCCCTGGAGCTCTACCTATTACTCGTCCTCTTTATCATATGTCCAATAAGGAAAATGAGGAGATGCGTAAACAATTATCTGAATTAGAAGGAAAACAGATTATTCGTTCTAGTTCCTCTCCCTAGGGAGCTTTGGCTATTTTTGTAAAGAACTCTGATGGTACACTTAGGCTTTGCGTTGACTACCGCAAGCTTAATGATCTCACCACCAAGAATAAATATCCCTTACCTCGGATTGATGATTTATTCGATCAACTTAGTGGTGCTAGAGTCTTTTTACAGTCAGACTTAGCAACCGGTTTTCATCAGATCCGTATTGTAGAGGATAGCATTCCTTTGACATCGTTCCGTACTCGTTATGGATCTTATGAATGGCTTGTTATGCCATTTGGTTTGACGAATGCCCCAGCTTTTTTCGTTAACCTTATGAATCGAGTTTTCAAAGACTTCCTCGATCAATTTGTTCTCATCTTTATCGATGATATTCTTGTTTATTCTAAAATCGAGGAAGAGCATGAAAAACATCTTCAGATTGTGTTGGAAACTCTTAGGAGCAACCAATTGAAAGCAAAATTTTCTAAATGCCACTTTTGGCAATCTCATGTGAAATTTTTGGGGCATATTATTTCTGAATCTGGAATTTCCATGGATCCTTCAAAGATTGAAGCGATTCAAAATTGGAAGAGACCGGAGAGCGTGACGGAATTCCGTAGTTTCATTGGATAGGCGGGCTATTACCGTCGGTTCATAAAAGACTTTTCTAAAGTTTCCGTACCTCTTACTAGTTTGACAAAGAAGGGAGTTAAATACATTTGGTCAGAAAAATGTGAAGCTGCTTTTTAGAAACTAAAAGAATTCCTTTCCGATGCTCCTATTCTTGTGATTCCGGAAGGGAACCAAGATTTTATTGTTTATACCGATGCTAGTCGTGTTGGTTTGGGAGCCGTTCTCATGCAAAGGGAACTTGTTATCGCTTATGCTTCTAGGCAATTAAAGCCTACCAAGACTAGATATGTCACTCATGATTTAGAGCTCGCGGCTATTGTTTTCGCCCATAGAATTTGGCGCCATTATCTTTTGGGAGAGAAGTTTGTTCTCTACACCGATCATAAATCTTTCAAGTATTTATTTTCTCAAAAGGAACTTTATTTGCGTCAACAACGTTGGATCGAGTTCCTTGCATCTTATGATCTAGATATTCTTTATACTCCTAAAGGGAAATCGTGTTGCCGATGCCCATAGCCGAAAGCAACAAGCGGTTGTTTCCATGATGATATCTGAATGGAATGATCTTGAGACTTTATCCACTTATGAGATTCGAGATCGCGAATCCGATTCATGTTCATCTCTTGTTTTATGTAGCCTTGAGGCTCATCCTTCTCTTTTAGACCGCATTCTTGAAGCTCAAAGGCGTGATCCCGAATTGGCTCTTCTTAGCCAAAGTTGTAGGGATAAAATAGATATTGAAGGTTTAAAAGACTTTGATATTGATGCTCGTGGCGGTATTCGGAAATTTGGTAGACTTATTGTGCCAAATATTAGTGATCTTTATAAAGACATTTTATAAGATTCTCATCATTCTAAATTTACCATTCATCCCGGTAGTAGTAAAATGTACGCGGATATGAAGCGACTTTATTATTGGGATGGAATGAAATCTGATATTGCTAACTTTATTAAGCGTTGCATGACTTGCCAACTCGTAAAGGCCGAACATCAAAGGCCCGGTGGGATATTGCAACCTTTAGACATTCCCGTTTGGAAGTGGGATCAAGTCTCCATGGAATTTATTGACGGTCTTCCCCGTTCTCGTTCGTGTCATGACAGTTTATGGGTGACTGTCGATAGACTTACAAAATCCGCCCATTTTATTCCCGTTCGGTCCAATCGGACCGTACCTCTTTTGGCCAAACTCTATGTTAAAGAAATCGTTAAATTGCATGGAGTTCCTGCTTCTATTGTTAGCGATCGCGACCATTATTTACTAGTGGATTTTGGAAGGGTCTTCAAAAAGCTTTGGGAACAAAGCTTAATTTTAGTACCGCTTATTATCCTCAGTCCGATGGATGAAGCGAGCGTGTGAATCAAACTCCTGAAGATCTTCGTGCATGTGTTCTTGATTTTGGTGAAAGTTGGGAAGATCATATTTCTCTTGTTAAGTTTTCCTATAATAATAGCTTCCAATCTAGTATTGGTATGGCTCCTTTCGAGGCACTCAACGGAAGGCCATGCCGAACTCCTTCGTGTTGGCTTGAAGCCGGTGAGAAGTTGGTTTTAGGTCCAAATTTTATTCGTGATGCCACAGAAAAGGTTGACCTTATTCGTCTTAGGATGAAAGAAGCTCAAAGTAGACAAAAATCCTATGCCGATAACCAAAGAAGGAAATTAGAATTTTCTGTAGGAGATTTGGTGTTCATTCGTGTTTCACCTATGAAGGGTGTTATGCGTTTCAGTCGATCAGGAAAATTAGCACCTCGATATATTGGTCAATTTCCCATCACCGAACGCATTGGTTCCGTGGCTTATCACCTTTTATTACCGGCACAGTTTTTTGCTATTCATAACGTATTCCATTTCTCTCAACTATGAAAATTCCTTAGGGATTCCGATTCTATTCTTGAGCCCGGCGTAATTGAAGAAATTGAAGTTTCACCAAATTTGACTTATGAGCAACATCCTATTGGTATCATTGCTACGGAGGTTAAATGCCTTCAAAATAAAGATGTTCCTCTTGTGAAAGTCCAATGGTCCTCAAATCCTAAGGATTGCTCTTGGGAATCCAGAGAATTCATCGAGCGAACACATCCAGACTTACTCTTTCGTGTTCCTTAAGGTGAACTTCTCATTTCAAAATTTCTTCTTTTGTGTTGATTATGCCTTATTATGGTTGTTACTTTTTATTTTCTTCTTAAGTATTGCGAAGACGCAATTTCTTTAAGGAGGGGAGTTTGTAACAACCCACATATTTTACGATTGTATATTTAAATGTTTTATTTAAATATAGCATCGTTAATCGGATAAAGGTTCGAAATGTTACTTTTTGTAAACAGTCGAATTGGGACTAGAGACCAGTTCCATTAAGTCCAAAATGGTGTTTACAACTTTTTTGAGTATAAACATCGATATGTTTGGAGTTGATTAGAATTTTGATGTTTTCATTTGGGACTTTGGGTTTGGGTTTCAGCCCACTAACCCAATATGAGAACCCAACTCCTGTATCAAACACTCTAATTCAACTCCTCTTCACTCATTTCATTCCTCATTTCCTAACACTCAAGCTCAAGAGAAAAATGGGGGAAAAGATTGGAAATAAAATTCCTAAGCCCTAGTTCACTTAGGAAATTCAAGTTTTTGCTCTAAAATCAAAGAGAAGCTTAGGTAAGCATCCTCTTCTTCTTCTCCATCTCAATCTCTCTTCAATTCTCAGAAATTACTAACCCTAACTTAGGAAAAACTTCATCTTTGATAATAGATTGAAGATTCTAGAGGTGTATTGAAGAGGAATTGGTCTTGCTTTGTTTTAAAGCCTCTCATTTGTTGTCTTTGAGTTTTAAAGGTGAGTTCTTTAACTCAAATCTACGTCTATAACTTTCATTGTTGTTAGGTATGAATTCCTAACGTCTATTCATGTTCATTTGCTTTGATTTAATTGATTTGGTGAATTTTCCAATTTTTGGTTTTGAAGTCCAATTTTATGAAAATCCTACTATGGATGTTTGGACATGATATTTAGGGTGTATCGAAGAGCCTATAAGGCTGGGTTATCGCTTGGCATAAATCCCTAGTCTTCGTTGCTCGTCCGATCGCTCCCGATTCGTTTTGGCCATCATGGCCTAGGCAAACTATTGTCCAGGCCAGGTGACCATACGTCTGGATAACAAGTCCAGACGTCTGGTTATAGACCTGGAGGAAAAAAATATAAGACGTAGAAAATAAAACGGCAGAAACCAATTCCAGACGTCTGATTTATATGTTCAGACGTCTGGATAGGTCTCAGATGTTTGCCTTGAAATTTCAGACGTTTGGGGGTTTTCTGAATTAATTACAGAACCTAAGTCCAGACGTTTGGATTCTAAACCAGAAGTCTAGAATTGCCAATTTTGCCTATTTTGTGCTGTTTTTGATTGGATTTCCAATTTTAATCGATTTTTGTTGATCCGGTTAGTTGTTATCACTTATTATCGACTTTGATGACTTCTTTCTTTGGATTTTTGGGAATATCCATTTGATGGATTTGATATCGATTTCTATGGTTTTGATTCATGTCGTCGAATGTGAATTTTTGGTTGATCGATTGTTTCTACAATCGTTTTCTGTGATTTGTCACTTTTAAAATACAAAGGTTTCTATACTAGTAGTAAATATTCAAACGCTTCCACAAAGATGATTTCAATACCATTTTTAATACAAAACTCGTTTTTAAATCCGTTTTCCAATCTATTAGTATATACGAACCTTTACCTCATTCGTACGAGAAATCCAATTAAACGAATTAGCAAAACAAGTGGTATGAAACGCTTGCGTTTACTTTTTCAGTTAATTCTTAGACTTGTTCGATTGAAATCTTGTAACAATTTTCGAGTGGAAATCTACAATTTGTTCGTAAATATTTAAGTTAAGCCAGTGGTCATGGGACATGAAACTAAACTCATTTATTTACTAGCTTAGATTAATCTACACTTTTCATTGATTAATGGTGATCGTTTTATGGTTTAGACTAGCAATATGCGATGTCTCTATGTCCACGTGGGGGACTGTACCTCGTTTTATGAAGCTTCATCTTAATTTTTATAGGCTAGCGACCTATGGTTTTATGGTGTGTGGTTCATCGAGCGTACTGTTGTTGTACTACGTCGTTGTTCTAGCTTATCAGGATCACCGGGCATACCGTTATTGTACTACATCGTTGTTCCAAATTACTTGAGTATCAGGTTTCTCGGGCATACCGTTACTATAATACGTCGTTGCACCGGATCTATGGTTAGCGACCGTGGGATAGCGACCTGTTTGTGATACACGTGTTGGTGAGTTTTCTTGCTCTCGTTTGTGATAGGCCTCCCCCTTTATGTTTTTGCTGGATTTCTAATTGTTGATTTCTGGAATTTGTGTTTCACCAATTTTTGTGATTGGCATTATTGTGTTTTGTCAATATTTGGGGTTTGGTGAATAAGCTAAAGAATGTGATATTCTTTTTGGTGTTTGAGTAGATTTGAGATATTGTATGATTTTTATTGTTATTGAATATATACCTGTCACAGTATGACATTATTGTTATCATACGTTTATTTGTCATATCTCTTATCCTATCTCATTTTATATGATATTTATAGCTAGACTGATCCGTTTATTATTTTCTTCTTAAATAATACTCCGGTCAGACCGAGGTGTTACAGTTGCTTCCACTTGACTATTTAGCAGGGACTAGCTTCTAACTTTTGGATAACTACTATAGATTAGTAGTTTTTATACATTCGAGATAGAGACTCCTTGATGTATACATATTCTTTTGTCTAGCACTTGTATCTATTCTTTTGTAATGTAGTGGATCTAGTTTGACCACTATTTTGATGTACACTTTTATGTATTATATTCATATCTGTTTTCGCCTTAGTGATATGAATATCTGTGACTGATTTGTGTTATGTTTATTTCTATATTTGTTTCCGAAACCCACATAGCCACTGTGTGGTAGCTTTGTGTTTGTATTTGATATGTCGGGTTTCCTTTTGAAATGAAATGTAAGTTATATTATCTGACATATCGCTACTCGCACAAAGCAATTACACAGATGGCCACTCCTCAACAGCCTTATTCTTCGTGCTAGTCGATGGCATTACCCCGTAGTGTCCTTGGCTAGTGTGATTATAGTGGTGGGGCATCACAGCAGCGATGAGGATTGATGGATTTAGGTTGGTCGACGAGCGATTTTTGGATTCGAAGAATTGGGGACGGAGGTGAATTCGATGATCTCGAGGTTGGCGAGGTCGCGCTTGGGATCGATGTTGATGTTTGTGGTGATGAAGCGATTAACTGATAAGGTAAATTGATGTATTGGTTGACTTTCAGTTTGAGGAGAAGTGGGACGGTGGTGCTTGATAGCGGACTAATGCTCTGGCGATCAGTTGAAGGAGAAGTGGGGTTATATGTGGTGGTTGGTCGTGATGGTTTAAAGGTGGTGGTAGCAGAAGGAAATTCAAGGAGAGGCTGCGTTGATAATGTTGCAGGCCGAAGGTCGTAGGGGAGGAGATGAATTATGGTGGTCACTGTTTGGTTTGAGGTCAGGTTAACAGCAGTAACTCCTTTTTTTTAACTGGTTGTTGAATTTTTTTTATGGTGGCAGTTTTGGTCGCAGTGTTGTTTGAGATGGTGAATGTTGTAAGGAAGTGGACTAATGTACGCTTGATATGAAGTAGGGAATTTGGATGGTTGTCAGTAGATGGTTTGGTGGGAAGTATGAAATGTTTGGCGAGAGGAGGAGCTGGAGCAGTGCACAGGCAGTTGCTGTTCAGGTGGAAGATGTTGGCGGTTGATGTTGCACATGTTGTTGAATGGAGTGTTGGTCGATGTCAGTGTAACTTGTTCTTCGGTGTTATATGTGTTGGAGATTGCTATGGGATGAAGTGATTTGTATGGGGTAGAGAAGTTGTTGACAGAGGTCAGTATAGGTGTAGGCAGTTTGAAGGGGAATTGGAATGTTTACTGATGATGGAAGTTTGGCTGTGGAAATGGTTGCTACAATGGATATGTGATTCAGGCAAGTGGTATTGTAGATGAGGAATGGCAGTGAATGTTGTATGAAGTCTGGGTGGTCAGGTGATATTATGGTGATGTGGTTGTGAATGGTCAGTTTGGTATGTAAGAGGCAGGCGAGTGATGGTATGTGCAGATATGCTTGTTGCTTGTTGATATGCTAGAGGATTGTATGTGTGTATCAGTTTTTTGATATGCACAGTAGTGTATGCAGTGATATATGTTGAAGAGACAAATGAATTTGGTGGTAGTGAATGGTTGAAGTGAATGATATAGCAGTTTGTTTATTTGTAGTGGAAGAAGGTAAAGGCTGGGACTATTGATAGTGGTTGAAGGTTGTAGGTGAAGTGTGATGGCAGTATTGAAGTGGAAAGATATATGAAATGAATTGTTGTATTGAAGTAGAGTTGCTTAGTTTTGCATTTTTGGTTGTTTGATAATGAGAATGTGGTGGTTTGGGTTGACAGATGTAGGTTGAGATGGAAATGTAATGCATGCTGGAATGTTGACAGTGGTATTGAGAGGAAGGAGATGTTGAGGTTAGTGCTTGCAGTGGTTTGTGTCAGTTGTGGTGAGTTGAAGTTGAAGATGAAGGAGACTGTGAGAAATGTTGTAATGGTGAAGCAGTTTTGTTTTGGTGACAGTGGAGGAAGTTCGGCACTGTTTTGAGGAGTTTTGAGAAATGTGCAGTGAACTGGGATGTGGTTATTTGGAATGTGCTATTTAACAGTGGACAGTGGAGAGTAGCACAGTATTGGCAGTGGAAGGAGGGTAGATGGTTCAGTTGTATATGTGATGGTGAGACAGTGGTGGACAGGGGTTGTTGTAGCAGTTTTGTTCTTTGGTGGATGAGGAGTGACAGCAGCAGTAAGAAGATAATGGAAGTTAACAGGGGAAGGAGAAGGCTTGTATGATTGAAGTGATATGGTGGTTGAGTGGTTGAAGTTATGGTAAGTGATGGTTGTATGGAACAGCTATGTTGGAGATGTTTCAAGTGACAGTTGGAGATGGCAGAGATGATGAAGAAAGGTAGAACAGTGACTGTATAGGTTGTGCACAAAAACAGTGTGCAGACAGAAACACAAATAGGGTCGGCAATGTAAACTGTCAAAAGCAAATTGAAATTGTAAATGCAAAAGTAATTGATTTTTTTTTAAATTGTGTTTTTTTTATAGAAAATTGAAAGCTAATGAAAAAGAAACTAGCAAACTACAAACAACAAAATCAAAATGCACACAAACACACAATTTTTTTTCTTTGTTTTTTTTAAATGTACAAACACAAGCAAAACAAACACACGAAAATTAAGCAAAAATAATTTGAAGAATAGAATATCAAAATCAAAACAAATTCCCCGGCAACGGCGCCAAAAACTTGTTAATCGACGAAATTTCTACCGAGTTAGAAAACCGTTGAAAAATTTTGAAATAAATTTACCGCAAGCGCACGGCGTACACTTGTAGTACTCGGCGAATACGGGTCGATCCGGAGGGAATTGATGATTTTAAAAATTCAATTCAATCAAATTCAATCAAATTAAACCAAAGTCGAGTGAAAGTTAAGCTAGAGAATTAGAGAATGAACTAACTAACTAAAAGGAAAGAGATGCAAATATAAGAGTCAAATGACAATTTAGAGAATAAATCCACTCTCTAGATCATGTAGTTCAACACATACGAAATCATGATCTCTCTTTTATGGTCATTAGTGCTTTAATTGATGTGCCTATCATAAGTATAGCATATTTTTGCTATTAGTTAGCCAACATAAGCCATCAAACTTTGACACACCCCTTAACCACTTACTAACTTTCATGAAACTTGACAATGAAAATGAAAATGAAATCTATTTTAAGTATGGCCTATTAACTATTGATTAGAAATATAGACCATCAAATTTTAATTTCAAATCACTTTCTTATGCCATAATCATATTTGATGAAGAGGCGTTTGTGTTTGTGATTGTTTAAGCATAGCCTATTTGGTGTCAACAATATAGGCTATCAAATTCAAAGCAAGAACAACAAATAAAACACTTCATTGATCATCATTAAGCACAAAAAGAGAGCATAATTAAAAATAGTTGAAGCTACATAATTAGAGAGCTTCATTACCCCTAAATTGAAGGGGTTTAGCCTATCATATTTGTCATTTGATTAACAAATGTAGCTAGCAACATGAAAGCAAAAAGAAAGGAAAATGAAAGCTAATAGAAAAGAGAAGCTAATTGACAAGAATTAAAACTAATCTACTTTGCATGAATGTAAATCTACACTACCAACATTAAAGTAAATGAACAAGGAAAGTAAAATGAACAAGTAATTAACTTGCATAAGAAAAAGAAAGGAAATTACATGAAAATAAAAATGGCTAAGTAGCCATGTAAAAAAAGAAAGAGAGCTTATCTTTTTATTTTGAGCCTAAACTAAAACTAAGAGGAACTAAAAAGAAGAAGAGTGTTACATGAAACATAATGGGTCTTATACATGTATGAAACTCTAATTCATATTTTTGGGGAATGCCCAAATTGCCCTTGAGGTAGTGTGATGGACAAGTAATCATTAACATCCACTAATCCCTTATTTAAATGTACATGAAGCTTTAATGTCCTTTTATCATGTGCTTAGTTCCTAATTGAAAATCAAGGTAAGTGGGTGGGGTCCTCCATGATCATCACTTTGAATTATTTCAATCTTCATTTGTTCTCTTCACTCTTGTGCATGCATATATTATCTTGAAGCCACTTGTAAAATTCACTAAATTTCCTACAAAACAACATAGAAAATTTCAAGTAAATTTTCACAATTTAATAAATGCATGAAAATGACCATTTTACCCCTATATGAAGATAAATATGTTACAATTTGAAAATAATTTGAATTTTGGTTTAAACAAGTTAAAAAACCCGATATGATCATTTATTTAATTTAAATAGATTAAATATGGTGGTAAAAATATGCACATTTACGTGCACATCATCCATCTTGATTTTGGGGTGGAAAGGGCGCATATTGGGGCACATAAACGAAATCTGTTTGTCGATTCGTGGAGAAATAAACGAGATTGAGAAGAGAGAAGGTGTAGAACATGGTGGGTTCGCTTGTACCTGTACATGCACATGTACAAGTGAAGGGGAGGTAGAAGGATTCATTTCTAATTGAGGTAATTAGCATTTTAATTGGTTAAATACTTATTTTAATAATCCCAATTTTTATATTGGTCGTACCTTTTGCATACGAAGTCCGTTTTAGATGCGGTTTCTTGCATTGCGCCCATGATGGAGAGAAATATGTTTTAGTAGTAGTTTGGAGAGATTTTTTTTTGGAGGTGAGTGATATTATTTCTCACCATACTATGACTGGTTGTATAGTATTAGATCGACATTCTATAATGATTTTTTGGTTTTAAAATGTGATTTTCCTATACTTATAGACCAACTAGATTTTTATAAAAGAAAATAGAATTGTTTTAAAATTATTTATCTCAAATATCACATATTTTCCATCGTTGTGCCAACGTTAGGGAATTATTATATTTGGGATATTTTTGATATGATTTCCCCATTGTTTGATATAGATGTATTATACATGTTGTACGTAAGCTGTTTTAGATGTATGTATTAATTTTTGTTGCACGGTTGCTTGTTTGGCTACTTTGATTGAAAACACCAATTAGCGGTGATTAAGTGTTAGGGAAATATGTTGTACGTTGGGAAATATGTTGTAATTTTGGACGTTATAGAGATTTCATGGTGCATGATTTGATAGTTTGTTCATGCAACCGACTTAGAGTCTTGATGTTGTTGCTCTATGACAAGCGATTTAGATGGTGAGGCAATTATGTGATGCACCACCATGAGAGTTGGTACTTCGGATATTGGCTCGTGTTGGGAGTAGGTTTTGAGATAGATTATTTCAGGAATGTGTAGATCGTGCTGGAGGTGCTGGATTATCATGGGGATGGCAATGTACATCATGATGGGAAGTCTTGTATCTTCGGTTTTGTGGCTCGTAGGGATAGCTGGTACCGAAGATTAGACAAACCGTACCTTTGGTTTGTGGCTCGTGGGGGTAGCATGTATCGAATAGGCTCATTTTAGGAGCCATGGAGTGGAGGAACATGGTGTGTTCCAGATAGTGCTCTAATGGATGTGTATGCACTAAGGGATCGTTGATGATTCAGAGTGTTCTCTATTGTACTCGAAGCAGGGGTACTGTATAGTAGGGATGCCCCACGGAATGGTAGTGAGGATCCATATACCCTGGACCCTTTGGGTCTAGTGTCCAACTTTGGGCTACGAGACATGTATTGATCTTTGAGCTAAGATATATGAGAGTACAACGAAGAACCGAGATTTCCACTAGTCCTTGGTAGAAAGGAGGACATACAAGTTATCATATATCTAGAGCACACTGGGTGATAGGTAGTATTGTTTGATGGATGCTATGTTTGTTATGGTTGCTTCACTAGCCACCTATCACCCTAGGGATGTCACACGAGGTAGGTATTATGCATAGGGATACCTAGACACCCGGGACAGTTTACTTAGTATGGAGATACCTAGGCACCCCGAAAGTTTACAGAGTATGGAGTAATCTTTTATGAAGTTAAAGAGTAGCATATTATCGATGTTATGTGCTGGCTCTTTGGTTGTAGGGACAGGTCGGGTATGATTCATATAATACCCAATATTCCATATAGTATATCGATTTTTATAGTATTTTGAGATTGTTTATCTGAAACACCCCACAATCCTTAATATACCCAAAAAGGGCACACTGAAGAATATGGTGCGTTTTAGGTATAGCTAAAAACTTACAGAGACAAAGATTCAAAAGACAAAATAAATAAAACAGTTGAAACATTTAAAACAATAACTTATTAAAAATCAAACTTCATAAAATACGTCATAACCAAAATAAGTCTCAAAATACAAAATACATATGTCTTATGGAAAACATCATCTCAGTCACAATATCAGAGTACATACATAAACCCATCCCTCTCAACAAGTGCATGTACATGAAAATAAAAATAAAAAGAAGAAGAAGAAGAATACATGAAGAAAAACTACGTAGTTGAATCTCCAAGAAAATCTGAAATCTACTGTCCCTGCCTCTGCTGGCCTATGGGGGAAAAGGGGAAATAGTGGAGTGGGTCAGACTAAAAGTCTGGTGAATGAAAGTAATTACTAGTATTCTTATGCAAGGTGAAGATAATAGGCTTTGCAACAGTTCTAGTATAAAAGGAAATAAAGGAAAAGATAAAGCTAGAATAAAATACGGTTTAACTGTTTGCTTTGCTTAGATAGTTCGATTGGATTGTTTGCACTTTTCTAAAACTGCTTTGATTAGGCTGAAATCCTAATCCTAGTTTAATTAGGCTGAAGTCCTAATTCTACCCTTTATCGGCCATCTATCTCTGTTGTGCCTACTGCGGGCTAGTCCCTCCTCTAGTTCTCACAGCAAAAGCACATGTTTAGTGCTTGGAACTCAATAGCGACTTATCGCCCTGCACCGAGGCCGCACGCTCGACCACCGTTAGGCTCGCGCTACCTATTTCTCCCTCTTTGGACCTCTTATTTACCCTTAACAGCATAAGCGTGCCCAGCATCACCTCTGTGTGTTGTGAGACCACCAGTTCCTGACTGAAGGGGAATGCTGCCGATACAGGTCCTAACAACAAAATCTAGTTGCGCCCCTTGTCCAAATCCCCTGATTTGAACTTCTAATTATTGACCACTTATCTACCCTAAACAACATAAGCGTGTCCCAAGGGAAATGCTGTTGGTACGGGTCCTACTTCTATCTTTGCTTATTAACTTAGTATAAGTCTTTAAAATAAACTTTTTCTGTTTTGTCTCTAATTATAACCTATGTGTTATAACTTTTCTTATTTACTTAACCCAAGGCCTAAGTTTAAAAATAAGCTACTTCTGCTATTTCTTCTATTTTCTCTTTTTAGTTATAATTATATGTTATAACTATGCTTGCAAATGTCTTAAATTTTCCTATTTCAGTCTAAGTCTAATTTATTACAGTTCTTCCTATTTTACATCTCATTTTCTGTAAATTCAGTGTTCTTATATTTTGGTCCATATTAACGAACTATTTTCTTCTATTTATTCCATTCGCGTAAAAAGGGAATTAAAAAGAAATTGACATTTACGGAAGAAATCCCAACGTAGAATAGATGTAAATAAAACGTAAATAACAGTAAATAATTGTAAATCATTGGGAAAGCTATAATTAATAGAAAATAATTGCAAATAACAAAAATAGAATAGCTAAAAGAAAATAGACTGGAAAACAAGTCTAAAATTTACTTAAAAATAAATTGTAAATAAACTTGCATAAAGGTTATCCCAAAATTGTAGAAAAACTACAACTATTGGAAACCCTATTATTTTATATTACTTAAAAATCAACACTCACATGTGGTCCTTAGCTCTTTACTTTGGCCTTCCCTGATTCACTTGAGGGGTATAAAATATTTTAATTAAAAAGGTCTTCTCCTTGGAAAAATATTCCTTTTAAGGTCCAGCCTCAAGCAATGAACCCAGATGGAGAAATCTGAATGAGAAAAATAGCTAGGCCTAGGGGCTTATTTATAGTCTCACTTGTGGATCTCAGATAGTTGGATTTGGAGATTAAATTTGGTGCAACCATGTCATAGGCTCGATGGGAACCGTCGGATGGAAGCACGGACGCACGAGATGGAGTAAAAATTGCAAAATGACGTGTTGAAATCGAACTGGACGAAGCTAGTAAAAGAATGCACGCGGTCGACCTGGGTGTCGACCTACCACTTGCTAGGGTCGACCTAGCCATTGTGAGGGTCGACCCTAGGGTCGACCTTGCCTATATATATATATATATATTTTATTTTGTTTTCTTGTTTCTTGTTTATTCTGTAACTTCTTCGTTTTAGCTCCAATTTCGACAATCTATATATGGAAATTGACCAAAAAATTACCACGGACACAATGGTGTAACTCCCATGGTCCAATTTTGATAATTTCAAAAATTTATTTTATAATTTAATTAATCCGCTAATTAATTACTGTAGCTTAAATTTCGGGTTGTTACATTATCGGTCACACCAGACTGTTGTCTGATCCGAGGTTTTGTGCTTTGCTTCTTATTATCTCAAGTGCTCTTAAATGAGTAGGCTTGAGAGCAGGTGTGGATGACGTATGGAGTTCTATAGAAGGACTAGCAGGAGGTGATGTTTACTTATATTTATATTTGACTTTGTTATTGTATATTCCACTGTGTGACACTTTGAAGCATTGACAGTGTTTAACTTACTATTATTAGAGGCACTTATCAGTTGAGTTTATGTATAAGTTGTATAAACTCTTTTATTGTGTTGTATAACTATGTGGATCTTATACTCTGCTAATTTGTTCACATTGTTATTTACCGACTGTTTTATATATGGGTTGGCTATTATATTTTATCAGATGCGATGTTAGACATACGATAGATTATGTGATTATTTGATGTTTCCTTTTTCTTATTTTCCATTCCCTTCTCTTCTATTTCCTCTTCTTTACTTCTTTTCATTCCTTTGACAACCATTTTGAATAGTAGGTATAGGGCGGTCGTTACAGTATTCCTTATATATTAAGTTGCCTTGTTAGTGCCGAGCATAAATAAGAAGACTTCTCCATCTACCATTCCTATCTTGCACCAGTATCTCGTCCCTCTAAATCTATCCTGTGGGTTGTAATAAGAAGAGGGCATAACAATGTTTTGGTGATTGGAAAATTATACACTTTATCCATAACAGTAGTTTATGTAGATTGACTTCTATTTAAGTGTTATGTCTATTATTCATAGTTTATCCGTTTAATTATATACGTGCATATGTTACATCCAGCCTTCTTTGAGGTATAACTATATATATATAAATGTTGTACTACCCAAAAGAAAACCCGGTTGTTTAATACTTCTTAAATAGGAAGGAGGCTGACCCAATGACCATTTAATACCTCAACCCCAATGTGGGCTTTCTGTAACGTAATCGTTAATCTACCAGCCTTAGCTACAAAGGCCAATGGCCCCTAAAAACGGCTTTATAATTTAATTTTTGGTATTACTAACACATCTTAAAGACTTATCTAAGGGTAAACTCGTTCACCTCGGACAAACAAACAATTGATTGAACTTTGAGGTCTTTGCATATCCCATAGAGATTCTACACTAGTAGGAAGCGAAATCTATCAGGGTATAACCCAAGTCTTTGTTAATGACCGTTTAGGATCGTTGGTAGTCCAAGCTTATATGCCAACCCTACTTCTAAATACCGGTTTATCAACAATACTAACATAGCCCACCGACCCCCAAACCGGTAGTCTCTAGGCGAAGGGCAAACTTTTATTGTGTAACTCTACTATCTCGCATCACAACCCGTACTAAACCAAGTCATTTATCCTAACCTAAATATTGGGCTAGGCCCACAATTTTAAATTTTCCTAAACATATTATTAAGGCAATATAATTTCTACTATGGAAATTATATTGCCTCCTATGTTTATTTATTAGTATTAAATTACTGATTCGCTGCGATCCAATTCCTATCTTATAGGCATATTTCCTATATTCTTTATTTCCTTCTTATATCCCATAAATGTCAATTGTCTATAATAAATGGTCATTATTATTAAAATTGGAAAATCACTGATGACATTTATTTATTCGTTTGAAATTCAACTTATTATGCCTAATCTGTTTTCCGATAAATGTCATGTTAAATTCTACAGTCGATCCCATTAAATGCATTTATGTCCCTATGTAATTTTTGTAACTCCCGATTAACTACACATTTATTGTCCACTAAATTTTAAATCATTATTCATAATTTTTGGAGTTTCTACCTCTTTTCCATTGCAACCTCCTAATCCTATGATTTTTCTATGCTATTAATATTTAGTCGTCCTAATTATAACTAGTACGAGTACCGACGTATATTTATTTATTATGCTTTATTCATTATCCTATGTGTAATTATATTTTTACTTGGTAAGTGCTGTAGTGCATACATACATACATACATACATACATACATATATACACATATATATTCCTATTTTTAACTCATTAATTCCTTTGCATAGGAATTTCAGAATATACACTTACATGTCCATTTTGTAAAGAATATTTATTTCCGTATTTTAATATATCAAAGCCATCCTTCCTAGAAAGTATTACCATTATAAATTTTCATAAATTACATAAAGGTATGACTTTTGCTTCTTTGAAATTACAAGGAATTATTTCTTTTCTTTTATTGAAATAAATAGTGCAAACTACGAAGAAACATTCGTACTTTACACATCTCTTTCATTTTGGTAGATTCCTTATTATCTAAAACGATGCACTTTTTATACTTGTAGACTTAGGTAATTTATGAAAATTTACATGAAAATAGATATAACCAAATTGTACTATTAATGTTCCCAATAAATTAAAACATAAAATTTACATTCCAAGTCAAATTTGAGCAATCCAAATGAATAATAGGCAATTTACTGCCCAATTAACATAAACCTGGAATAACCTTCACAATCTTATCCATATCCTACTTTAAAAAATTTAGGGAGTGATTTCCAAATTTCTAGATTAGGGTGTATACCATTCCATTCCAATTTCATAACTTATAGAATATGTAGGTGAGATTTCAATTAAATACATTCATTTTATGCCTACAATTCAATAGACCTTTCATGGGAATAATAATCAAATAAAATTCAACGACATAAAATTCAGTGTTATATATAAATCATATAACTTCCCACTCACTTTTCTAGCTTTCCAAATCTTCCAAATCCGAATTCAACCCTTTGATTGACTCCTTTTTCCTTTCCAATCGAAAAGTATATATTACAAGATATATACATACCCATTAGAATTACATATCTGAGAGGAGACTTGAATCAACTGGAATATACATTTATAATTACAAGGTTTACCTTTTTGCAGAACTGATTATATATGTGTATATATATATAATTAATATAGTATTTTTATAATTTCTAGAAATAGTGAAGAAGAGAAAATGGTAGAGCTTCAGAAAATATAAGAAGAAAAGCGAGGGGCTGGGCCTTTATTTATAGGCACTGGAATCAATTTTATCCATTCGATTAATATTAATTAAATCTGGATCATTAGGCTAAGGTTCAACCCTAGCCACCGCCACTTCAATTGGCTGACCGTTCCTCGTAGTGGGTCGACCGTCAGTGATCGACCGACCCAAGGAGGGGGTTGATCGGTAGGGTTCATACATTTATTATTATTTATTTCCTTTTAGGTCCTTTTTAATTATTTTCGATCTATAAACTTCAAATGCTCATAGCCTCTTCATTTGAATTTCGATCGCAAAACTTTATATATGAAAGTTTCTCAGAAATTCGCCACGAATATAATGGTGCAAGTTTCGTCGCCAAATTCCAACGTTTGGACAAATTTCATTCTTAAGCCTTAATAATAATTTATTTATTCTTTTTAGTTAATTACCATTCATTTTATGGGGTGTTACATGTAACCAAATCCATTTTACTACCAATAATTTTTAAAAGAAATTCCTTCACTATAAAGTCGGTATTTCTCGAAACAACAGTTGTTTCTCGACGTAAAGGAATGGGTATCCACAGATATTTTATGAAATGCCTCATATATAAAATAGATTTGGTTTTAGTTTATGAAACTTATGTTCAAAACATATATTGATCATCCAATGACTATCATTCCAAACTTCTTTTGGGGCAAATCATACAAGATCCCTCACATAGAATGATTATGCATAGTTTTTCGACTCGCACAACCTACCAACTCCTTGAAATTAGATATATTGGGATTTCTTATAAACCCTTATCTTGTATGAATTTCCAAACTATTCTTTAGATGAAATTAATTTTTACCCTTAGTGCTACTTTTAAGGATATGATCTTAAAGAAAGAAGTTAACTTTACTTCACTCATCATTAAATGTACTTTGTTCAACAAAGTTCGATTAATCTTTATCAATACATCATTATGTATTATAGGGAGGAGTGGCTGTTGAGATTGAATCTTTATTCATTTTTAGGTTCGTTCGGAACTCTTCCAGTATACTCACCCATTCGATCAAATCGAATCATTTTATTTTTTATTGCACGTTATTTAATTTACATCTATTCTATATTGTATTGACTTATTATGGACATACTACATGTGTTTCTAGTAAATTTACATATTTGTGATACCTCATCGGTGAATGCAATGAAGTATGTTGAACCGTTTTGCTACTAATAGACTTTCGATTGTACACATCTATATGTATTAATCCAAAGAGTTCATTAACTCTTATGACGCTCTCATCGAATAGGTGTTTTTTCCTTAATGGTTTGAGATATAATTTCCTAGTATCATATGATTCATAACCACGTAATCAAAGAATTATTCCTCAATATTGTGTCTTGATCTAAAATTCCCAAATAATTTATAATAATTAATTAAATTAGGTGGTATCGGGGTATTCAACATTTCAGTTGTGTGACTCTAGTGTAAATTCGATAAGCAACTAATATTGAACAATTCGAGTATTAATGTTCATACATCACCCTAGTTAATGGTGTAACATTGTGGCCAAATTTATCGCTTACATAACTTCGGTAAAATCCAGGTTTACTTATTTTAAGCATTACGTGGTAACGATAATTATTTACACCAATTCTCTTCATCAAAACTATATCACATTAGGACTTATGGAATTCATTGATGATCGAAAACAACATCACCCATATTCAATTTTATAATCCAAAACTGAAGTCCTTGGTTCAATAATAACAATTATTATTAACCGAATTGCTCTGACCAAGGACTTTGACTTTAAATTGACCTCAGTTGACCGTGATACTAACCTCATATAATCGAAGAGACAAATTCTTTATTGGATAGTGTCTCACTTCCAATGCTTCTACTCAACCCAAATATGGTTGTTTTATGAACATTGTGCCACGATTTAACTATAATCAAAGCGGAGCATCCACATTGAAGCTCGACCGTATTCTCAAGTTGATAGAATTATGAAGTATTGTCACATTGATATTTTCCTTTTGACCTTAGTTATGTTAACCAACAGAACACTACCAGGTGACTCATTCCATTGTTATCCAATAACTATTAGTACGTACCCACTTAGTGCCCCCAACAGTCATGAGTAATACACTGCCTAACATTTAGAGAGCATTATGTACTCTAAGCTCAAAGGATGTATCGATATCTAGTCAATACATCTTGACTTGGAAAACAATTTGTTTATTATGCTATGATAAATTGCTCATGATCACAACACCTTGTATTCACTATCACAAATCACACTAATTATGGATTTTTTGTTAAATATACTTAAAATAATCAATTAATTGTAATACATTATAATAATTATATAATAGAAAGAAAAATACCTTTTATTTTAAACAAGATTTTACTACAGAGTTAGTAACTTATAACAAATTACAGATTTACCCCTAGGGCATATCCCTAACTCTATCACCACGAGCCTCAAAACTTGAGTATGCAAGTTCACGAGAGATCCTCCAATATACGATTCTCAATCTCGGGCTACTCGTCGGTTTGTAGGTGTTAAACTATACTGAGATGTTGGTTGATCCCAATGCCTCTTGTATACTTTTCCAAAACCAACTAGTGAATAAAGTGTCTCGGTCACTCACAATGCTTTTAGGCAAACCATGGAATAAAGTGTTCCTCCTTTATCCTAGAACGGATAGTATTATCATCTATGAATACAAGTGCAAACTTGTTTAGTTGATCTCTTAAGTCACAGTTCATATGTTCAATAAAGCATGTCGGTGAGGTGGTAAGCCTGAACGACATAAACAACCACCCATAAAATCCAGACGGCATACGAAATGCTTTGATAGGCACACTCTCCCTCGCTACTCTAAACTGGTGGAATCCTATCTTAAGATCCAAATAAAAGAAAACCTTTGCATGGTGGAGCTGATCGAACAATCATCGATGCTCGAGAGCTGATACTTGTTCTTCCTCGTCACCTTATTCAACTCACGGTAATCAACACATAACCTAAAAGAGCCATCTGCCTTAGTGGTGAATACTACGAGTGTGCCCCTCTTAGATATAATTCTACGAATGAACCTTCACCTCAATAAGTCATTCACTTTCACCTCTAACTACTTTTTCTCTTTGGGTGCCATATGCCTCAAAGGTATAACTGTTATTCTAACATTTTTCACAAATTCTATAAGGAACTCAACCTCTTGGTGTGGTGGTAATTCGGACATCTTGTTCAATACGTCCAGTTACTCTCAAATAGGCATGGATGATAACTGATCCTATGGGACCTTTAGCAAATATAAGATGCTAACCATAACCTCATCCTATAATAGGCAGCCAATCTTTACCTTCCACTTATCCTCAACCCCTATTATCACCACTAGCTTCCTGCAAACCACCACTACCGCATATTTCCTTAGTCAGTCCATCGCTAAGATAATACCAAACCAAATGAAAACCAAAACAAAAAACCATAAACAAAAGAGCATCTTGACTCGATTAGACCAAATCACGATAAACCACACACAGACTAGTATGGCCTCCAATAGGGTTTGTCACTATAAAAGGTGTGTCAATTATTTTGGGTCCCAATCCTAATTTCTATCTACTAGGTCACTAGATATAAAGAAATATGAAGCTACAGTATCGAACATAACATGTATAAGAACACCATAAATAGAAAACATACCTTAAATGGTGATACCCTTCCTTTTCTCTTTTGCCGAGGGAGATCTCAACGAAGTCAAAACAACATCTAAAGCGTATGCCTTTACCATCTACCTCTACTTCACTGTTTTTGGGCACTTCTACTGTAGGTGTCCTACCTTACCATAGTGATAAGACTTCTTCCCTTCAACTTGGCAATCCCTACCCAAATGACCCTGATTACCATAGTTATACAAAATAAGGTTCCATTAGCCTTCTTTTGAGCATCTTTAACCTGGGACTGCTTCCTCTATCCATTCAATTTCTTCTTGCCTCCCTCGATTTGCTGAAGCTTTGTCGCTTCTTTATTAGTAATAGTTGGTTTAGACATAAGGTACAAACTCTCATGGCAAAGAGCTTTCTCGATGAGTTTCTCAGCAGGCTCGTCAATATGACCCACTAGATTCTCTCCCAGATAATCGGCAAAATCCATGATAAACTTTTCATTCTTCTTTAATGGAGTGTTGATGAAAGACGTCATGTATGTAGATTAGGCATTAAAGTCAACTACATAGCCGAAGATAGTTATGTCCCCCCGCTTCAGCTCTGTAAACTTTCTAAACAACACTGACATCTAGACCGCCGGTATGAACTTCTAATTGAATCTTCATTTTAAATTAATAATAAGTGAACTGATCCTCGAGAGTAGCAACTTTAAGAGCATTCCACTAGTCATAGTTGGCCCCTTGGAGCTGTTGAGAAGCCACTTCATCATTATGGTTGTAAGTCATCAAAAATCTCTCATAAGTATCCAATTAATTATGCACTCCATAGCGATTCCGCTCCTTAGAATGTTTTGCCACCAAGGCTGGCATTGTCCTTATTCAGCTTTGTGAAATTTGCCTTAGGCACCTACATTTGAGCACCACCATTAATAACAACATTCAAAGCAGCCGCTTAAGCATTCTGTAGCTTGTTCGCCATCATTGTATTGAACATTATTTTCTTCTCAAGGTTAGCAACCCCTGAGCTTGTCCTTCCTCCTCGACTCCTGAGATAGAGTTCCTCGCAATGTTTATTGTATTCTGGCTCATTCTTGATCTATAAATCGAATGATTAGTTGCTCGTAAATAAAACTGCATCAGTGGTACTCCTGTGTGCAGTGTGACTTATATACTATATACACACACAGATAATATAGTTTGGAAAACAAAATTAAATAAAAAGTTTACACTCTCGTATATACTCTCGATCCAATCTAAGGGGTAACTCCTCTCCTTATCTCTACTGGACCACGGTACCAACTTAGGTCGACTATGCAGCCTAACCTCTATACCAAATGTAACAACCTCCCTATAACTCCAGCACCTAATATATTTGTATAGTACGTTGTGATGGTGCCTGGATGATGTAGGACGATTGCCAAGGTTGTAAAGTAGATAAAACAATAGCAAAACATGTTGTATACCTCATATCGCATCGAATAAAGTATAATAATCAACATAGATATAAAATATATAGTGATAAATACGTGAACCATAATATCAGAGCATACAGATTTACAAAGTTATAAAAATAGTAGTAGAGTTATACAAGTGGAAATAAACTCTAAAGATAACCATCTCTAAATAAAATAGCTAACACTGTCTTGGCTTCACAGTGTTGCATGGTGGAATAAGCATTAATATGCCCACATATAAGTATGAGAAAGCACCATCTCCTATTTGTCCACCTATAAAACACTATGATAACCAACCCTGCTATCTAGGCTAATCATTTTAGAGTACTCGAAATAATAAGAAGCATAGCATAAAACCTCATGTCAAACAACAGTCTGGTGTGAGCGATAAGAAATCTCAAAATACTATATAACAACGATATTGTGCTACTCTACTAACATCGTAAGTTTACAAACATCCTAGTACACTATCAGGTGTGTAGATATTGGTCTCTTGGATACCTACTTCACCAGACATCTCTAGGGCAATAAATAATAAGCATAGCAACCATATATCCATCAAACAATCCTTACTATCACATAATGTGCTTTGGATACATGATAACTTATAATGCACTATAAAATATAAGAAAACAATTAATTAAAACATGGTAATAAATGGAAATTTAGTAAATTTTAGAATTTGGCGATGAAAGTTACACCATTGCATTTACGGTGATTTTTTGATTAACTTTCATATATAATGTTTTGCGTCGAACTTCAAAAGGAAAAGTTATTAAATTTGAAGTTTTCAAATTTGAAATAATTCAAACGATTTCAAATTTTGAAATTTAAATAACGTTAACGGGGAAATTAAAATGGTAGGAAATAATTTAATGCTAGGATAAGTTAACTTTAAAAAAAACACTAATGTTGGTATTAAAAAAGGAAATAAAAAAATAAAATAAAGGAGCAATAAAAATATGCCATTTATAAAAGACCAATCAATTGCCTACACTAGAGCCAATCGACTACTTGTAACCGACCGGCTAGGGTTTTTGAAATGATCCAAAATTTCAAAACATCATATTTAATTATTTAAATATTAGAATGTTGGATTTAATGTGATTAAATTGATTTAATAACCTTGTAAACCCTCTTTTAATTAATTCCTAATGATGGTAAAATTGTTTTTAAAATATGTTTACAAAAATAAGTACTTTGAAGAAATATCGATAATGTGGCTCACTGAAGACTCCTATATAAGTGTGCTAATGGTTCATTCATCCTTTTCACATTTTTGTGTACAAGAACAATGTTCTTCATAGTCTTGTTTTCTTTCTTCTAACTTTCTAAAAATCAAAGCAAATCAACTTAAACTTTCACCAAACTCTAGTATAATCCTTTCAACCACATAATAATACCTTCCATCAACTTGAAGCTAGAATATTATAGCAGACACCCAAAAAGCCATCAAGACCGTAAGCAATTTCTAGGCCAAGGAGGCATGGTCGTGAGTTAGTGGTGAGGTAGGAATGATTTTTAGTGCTTGCAAGGTTGAGGTAGGAAGTGGAAGCTCGTGTTTGGATGTGTACTTTTTGAAGGGTGAGAAAACTCACCATTTGGGTGTATACGTGTATAATGCTTGTTTATATTATAGTATTTGCATGACTATATTATTACTTTATCTCTTGTGATTCTAACTTTTGAAAGCAAATGACATATGTAATTGATGTATTTGAACTTGTAGGGCTTTGTGTGACTTGTTGCATAACCTTGTCATGAAGCTCATAGGTTTTGGTTGGACTTTTATTTGAATCAGAAATGAATTGAAATGGTTTTATAGTGATTAGTCGCTATAGAAGCACTTAGAAATTGCTTTGTTCTCGGCAATTTCTACAGAATTTTGTAGGGAGATCCCTAGTGGTTTATAACACTAATTGCGATGTATACTAAGTGTATTTCTTAGTGCAAAAAAGTTGGATGCTAAAACGATTTTTTGCATATCGAAAAATGGTTAAACTTTTAAGTATATAAAATTGGCTTAGTTCAAAGTCATTTATAACACTCATCTGTTGCACTTTTAAAATGTTGTAGTATCTTTGAACAAACTTTTTACTGCATTTTGAAAATGTTATAGTTTCTATTTTGAACTTTAATTATTTAAAAATGATTTTAACTTAAACATTTTTGTTCAATCATTTTAGATCTGTTTTCCAACTTATATTTGAGTATTTCAAAAGTGATTTGGAATTCAAGTATATTTTTAGTAATTAATTATGAATTATTAAAGTAGAAGGTTTATTTTAAATAAAATGAAAACATGCTTTTTGGAGCTTTTAAATAAATTATATATATAGGTATTATTAGTAATATGTTAAATGAATGTTTTAAAACATATTATAATTAATTTTAAGTATATATGCTTTTTATAAAATTAGGTAATTATTTTATTAAAGTATCAAAAATCTTAAATATATATCTTTTAAATTGTTTTTAAAAGTTTATTAAATATCTTAGCTTTATAAATAAAATAGTATACATATAATATATATCATTTTAAAAATTGTTTTTTTAGTAAATATATTAGCTTGGAAAAGTTAAGTTAAGTATTTATAAGAATAATAAAGGATGGTTTTGGACAATAACACTTATGTTATAATAAACGACTTTATAACATTAGTTAAAAGTATATTACTTATTTGCATATATATACTAAGACCTTTTAATTGAATGTTTTTAAAGATTGTGATAAGTATGAATTGGTTTTGTGTTTGTTGTGACGATGTGTTAATGATAGTTGTCTTTAACCCTTTGATTATACTTAGTATAATAATCAGATCTTCTAAAGAATGTTATCAAGATAATTATAAATGGAATGGTTTTGGGTTTATATTAACAATATTTTATTCACAGTTGTTTTTAAACCATTTAATTATACTTTTGGAAATGTGAAATCTTGTTTAAGAAGTGTGAATGTTCTTATACCATTTGGGATAAGAATATAAATACATTTCTAAGTATCGAAAAGAGTAGAAATGAATAGTGAAATAGCAGTATACATGTACATATTTAACGACCTGGAATTTTAAAGCATTGGTTTGTGAATATTAATTTATTTTAAATACTGAATTAGTGCTTTAATAATTAAATATCCTTTTTTTATTTTATAATTGATAATCGAAAATTTATTCTAAAATTCTATTTACATGATTAGATAGTTCGTCAAAAAACTAAAAACGTGAACGAAACGCAATTTTTGAATTTTCAGTTTTTTTAGAATAACAAGTTATTAGAAGTTGTAATGACTTCCATTTTTTTTTTAAATTTAAATGGCTAACACACTTTTAATTTAAAAAAGTGTAGAGTAATAAAAATAAGTGTTAAAATGCAAAATGTATAAATTTGAAAAAATTGAAAAATGTGAAGTGAAATGACCCCTTAAGTGTGAAAATAAACAAAGGTACATGAATCACCTTATTAACCAACATATTTGCAATGTCCTTTTGATGGCTTATGAAGTGATTTAAAATTTGAAAAATGAATTAAGGGGGATTATAGTCTTTTGTTTGTCATTTTATAAAAATGAACATTTACCCCATTATTTTCCATTCTATCTTCCATTTCATTTTTCCTTCTTAACTCCATTTTGCTTCTTCTCTACCTTTATAAAATTTTAAAATAAAAATCTCATATTTAGTTCAAAATCCTAATTTATCTCAAGATTAAAAACTTGTAACTACTCAAGGAGATTTAAATATTAAAGCGTTTCAAAAGCATATGAAAAAGGTAAGTTAGTTCAAACTTGTTAAATAATTTTGTGAAAATAAATGTTGTATAAACCTATTTCTAGTTTGGTTGTGATTTCTCTTATGTTGTTCACATCTATATTATTGCTTCAAAAAAATCACATTTTTAATAGATACTTGACTTAAAAATATGAAGTAGCCTTACCGTTAAGTGTAGAAATTAACACCCTCTTCTCTATTTTAGTTGCAAACATGACCATTTCCTCATTCAAAAATCAACATCTCCTCAACCGTTTAGAATTAGCACTTGCAATCAACTAGGAAGTTGTTAGTTTCAATGTCTAGTTATTTTTTAAAATGGTTGACGGACTTGTCATCGAGTATATGGTGAGAAATTTAAATAGTGCGTTGAGGGGTCGAATGTCGATAGTTATTCGACCATTGCGATTCGACGAACAGAATAAATGGATGGGTTCGTATTGTCAAGCTATGATTTTTAGTGAACTTCATTGAATTATTAGTGGAGGGGTTTGGCATGATGAAGGAGATGATCTGTTTTGGGAATAAGTTGAATTTTCATTGAGGTGCAAATTATGGAGGTCGGTAGGGGTGTATGGAGCAAGCTTGGTGGATTGTCGAAACATTGAAAGTGGTCTCGGGGTCTCTGGTGGTCGGAGATGCTATGTCGAGATCCATTTAGGGTTCAAGGCACTATTTCTTTTGGGTTAGGTTTTCGAGGCACGCTGTAGAGGAGGCGATCATATGGTTGTGGGTTGGCCAGGAGCTGTTGCAACAAGTAAGGATGGGTGGCCAAGGCGTTGGTGGTTGCAGTTGGTTAAGGCAATGGGGGGAGGAGCATTTCGTCATGAGTTAAAAGCCCGGGAGTGTATTTCCTATGGAGGAGGGTTGGAATTTGACCATCGTGATCTGGATCCAAGGAGATGGTGCCATGAGGATGATCATGCGAGGTCGAGTGTGTTGGTGTAGGTGAATCATCGATTGGTAAAGCAAGGTGTGTGTGCACGTGCACACAGTTAGTGCATAATTAGTTATCAGCATTTCTATTTGGGATTTCAAATTGAAGGAGGGAGATGGAGCAAGCTGGGTCGGGTTTAGGAAATAAGGGTTTAGGCTTAGTCTATTTGTATTTGCATGGGAAATTAATTTGTTTAAAATTATTTAATTTAGTGTTAACTTTTAAAAGGTGTGTCTCACCCGTTTGAAATCCAATTGACCCATGAATTTTTGCACTTGGATTTTACGGACTAGTAGAATACTATGATATAAACAGTTGATAGTTTGTGGATGCAAATATTTAATGATTAAATAGAACGGACTTGATATAATCATGTTGTTTAAATAATAACGTAGTTTAATCAATTAATTAGTGATATCTATTTGGCTAATTAAGCAAACCGTTCGATTGAATTAAATTGAATAGATTATTTTGGACATCTGTTGAGCAGAATAAAATACCATTCTGCTATAGCCAAATCTAATAGATTGTTTTGGACACCTATTTAGTAGAATAAATCCTCATTCTGCTATTATATTAAATTGGACATTTATTCAGGTGCCAGTTAATGAATATGTGGATTCATCAATATTGGGAAGTGATGTGTTAACTATTGATGGTTGATTATGGATTTGATGTACATATATGTTGTGTTAACATCAATATCCACTTCAACCTTGTCAAAACCAGGAAGAGTATAAAAGAATAATTTACAAAGAGAGATAGCAATAACTAGACCTTTCGAAGGAGTCGAAGGGATGCATTTGCAAAAGTTGAATGTTCTATGAGCTTTCGAAGAAGTCGGAAGGTTACAAAAACACCATTTCACTTCCATTATTTCCTTTCAAAACAATAGCTTCTGCATGCATGATGACATTTCGAATGAGTTATGGAACATCTTTTGAAGGCAACAGATTACAAGCCTTTACATGCGTGCCAAACCTTTCGAAACACTGGGTTTCGCCTTCATTCACATCCTACCGAAGAACATTTGGGTAAAGCTACCCCTTTAAAAGAAATATTAGCCTTTCGAATCGGTCGAGACCATTCACAGTAATAAAGTAAAGCTCATTTAAGTTCAATACAACATTCATATATACCAAAAAATGTGGGTTCCGCATCGGTCAACCTGTATGCCTTCGAAAGATACATTTTGCGCTTAAACTTTCTACTATGTTCCGACTCCTTTAAAGACATAGAGATACACCTATCGATAGAGTCGAAAGCTCACATCTTTCCATCTGGCAACAACATAGTAACAAAAAGTGGTGAGCACACCTACCCGTTTCGAAGAAGTCAAAAGCAATCAAATTCTATTTTAACGCAAAGAAGAACGGTGCCCAAACTTTAGCGGCAGCGATAGGTCTTCAAGGTACTCCTTTTGACTATGTCGAAAGGTCTGATTCGAAAGGGTCCAACCAGCGCCTATAAGACCCAAGGGGACTTGTTTTGGGGATCCGAATTCATTTACTTCATTCTTGTACTTTCTTGAATTTGTAAACCCTAATTCTCAAATTAGATTGGGGATTCGACTATTTTTTATACTTAAGCTTCAAGTAGTAAAGGAATATATTTTCAAAGCAAGTTTGTAGCATTCTTGGATATAGTAGGATATAGTAGCTGTTTAAATGATTCTGTGTGATTCTGATTAAGATATGTTTCTATCAACATGCTTGAAAGGCAACCTTTTGAGGAAAGTCGAAACCATTTAATTCAACTAATTTTTTTAAACCGTTAAGTCCCAACCTGGAGCCACCTTGGCCACTTCGAAAGGAGGTTTTGATAGGATCCTAAACCAATCGAACAAGTTCGAAATGTATTATTGAAGAGGATTCAGGTGTTTCGACCGAGTCGAAAAGTCATATAAAAAGTTGTTTTGAACTTCCACAGCCTATTCGAAAGGCGAGCTTAAGGGAGTCGAAAGGCTTCAATTATCACTATCTATTCGAAAGGTGGTTTCGAAGGGATCACTTACACTTTAAGCTTTACTTTGGGGTGTTGACAAGTTTTCTTGTCAACATTTTTGGCGCTAGAAGGAGGGCTCGAAACTCCAACCTTTTTGAACTTGTAACTTTACTTTCCTCTAACCCAAGTCTATTCTAGGTTTTCCTACTTTAAACTTTACATCGCTATATTTAGCAAAATCAAAAGGTCCTTCAGATCCTCAGAGCCACATCCAGTTGGACTCTCCCATAGAACAGTTAGTGATTCTAAACTACATGAAGAGCAAATGTTGAGATTGAAAGATTTATGTATCATAAAGAAAAGAAAGCTGAATCTTATAACCCAGACAAATGGAGTTTAAACCATTTTCACATGGGCCCTAGACCTATCTTTTCCTTAGGAGGAACAAAAAATGAAAGTGATAACTTGTTTGACCAAATAAGGAACATAATTCAACTCTATACCAAAGGCACAATCTTTAAAGAGGGAATGATGGTTGATTACAATTCCTTTGCACAAAAATGGCATCAAGTAATAAGCTAGACATTGCCTACGTGTGAGCTCCAAAAGGTTTTGAAAAGTAAATTGGTTGTTGAGGGGGAAGCTTCAGAACCAAGTAATAAAAGATATAGAAACCATCCTCAAAAAGTAAGCTTCAAGATGAGACTCCATAAGGAATGAAATTTAACTACATCGATTGAGCATGTCTATTTGCTAACCAAGGAGGAACTCAACTACTGGCCATCCCAGAAGAGAAAGCCCAAATATGAAAGGAACCAGAGAGGATCCTACTGCCACTATCATATGATGAATGTGCATGAAACAAATCGATGTAGAGCACTCGAAGGAATGGTGATCAACTTTTTTAGACAAAGCAAAATCAATAGATTTGTAAAAATATCCTAGTCAAATTCAATAAAGCGCCACTTTAACAAGAAAAATCTACATGGTCAGAGTAGGATTCTCCTTGCACTTGGAAATTACCTTAAACGGTCAAAGCCTTTGTCCACGTCGAGTTGGCCAGGTCAAAACGCCTTTTGGAGGGAGGTTAGAGTAAGCCTTTAACCGTGCCATGCTATGGCCAGGTTAAAGCATCCACAAGCCCTTATCAATGCCGCACTATGGCCAGGTCAAGGCGCCTTCTAAAGGGAGGTTAAGCCTTTATCCATGCCACACTATGGCCAGGTTAAAGCATCGATAAGCCTTTGATCGCGCCATGCTATGGCCAGGTCAAGGCACCTCTTGGAGGGAGGATGGAGTAAGCCCTTGGTCCCGCCACACTATGGCTTGGCCAAGGCACCGAACAAGCCTTCAGTCCCGCCTAGAAGGCCTTGCTGGAGCTCCTCCTAGATGGGTAAGTCCTTGGGTCTTGCTTGTGGATAAGCTAACCAAGCGCACTAGACAACAATGGACTAAGACATCTAAGCCCAAGAAGCGGCATATCAAACAACGAACTAAGACGTCTGAGTCCAAGAAGCGGCATGTCAAACAATGACAACATACAAGGCCTAAAGGGTGGCACATGTCAAAAGGATCAAAACCAAAGAGCGGTATAGAACAAAAGGCTTAAATAAGAACCTACAGCCTCCGATTGGTTCCTAAAAGGAGATTTTCAGAACTTTAATTATTAAAACCCGAATCTGGATTTTAGGGCTAACTCTTAATTTTTGACTTCACCCATTAATGCCCGAATCTAGGCTCTAGACTTTTATTATGGAGACCATTATTATGGATTTTTGGTTATCATCCACTAATATCCGAATCTGGGTTTCGGGACTTTGAACTTATAAATTTCATTCATTCATCGATTCTCAAATCTGGGTTCTAGAGTAATTAATATTGAGACTTCTATGAATTTCTAGCTTTCAATTAAATTCGAGATCGATCTTACTAATGCCCGAACCAGGGTCACTGGACTTTTACTACAAACTTTTAGACGATGATTTCTAGACTTTTATTAAACGATTATTACTGGCTTACTATTAGTAATTTCCAAAAGAGGAATTCCAAAACTTCTACAATTGAATCCAGAATTGGATTTCTAGTTCTCTATGATTAGATTTTTGGTATTCTGTCAATATAGTTGAAGTTGAATTCCTCTCTCTCTCTCGTCATTACCAAAGATGGGTCTCAACATTCAACCATATACAATTATGGAATTACTTATCACTTATTATCACATGTTTACATACTGATCTGTTAAATTCCACTAATAATGTGGATAAACTACTACATAGATTTCAAGTTAACAATAAAGAATATTGCTGACTTCATACTTTTAAGGAAAAGGAGATCATTAAGAAGACTGAATGGGCCAACAAATACAAAAACCATAGTCCAAGTTACTAGAAAGCAAATTCAAAAATAACATTGTAAGAGAGGACTACTGGCCAGGTGATATTTACATAATTTATAAAACTATTCACAAATATACAGTACAAGTGTAAATTTCACAAATCTTGAACAACCTTATCTAGATTTTTAGCAAATAAAGGATCAACGATGTGACAAATTGCTATACAAAGAGTTTCTTTAAGTTTCTTTTCCTTTTTCCTAATTTTGTCGGCATCATCAATAGATTCGACATGAGTCTTTAGAGCGTGATTAAAAGCTTTGTTGGCACCTTTGATGGTTTTATTTTCCCTTTCTAAATCAGTAGTATGCTTTTGAAGAAGATTTGTATTTAAGTTTTTGTATTCTAGTTGTATACTCATTTATACGCTGTGGATACCTCAATTTTTGTTGTTCATTAAAATATTTCATGTTTTCGAATTTGACTTTCCTGCACCATTCTCCTACTGCCTTCTCATCTAAGCCAGGAGGTTGGTTAGTCGTAGTAGGAAAATTGTAAATTACAAGAGATGTAGACATAGTTGATTTTATGATAGTTGAAGTGATGGGAGAAGCCGGTAAATCGATATTTGGGATCCCCATGATGAATACTAATGACTTGCATTGAGCTTGACTATTTTTTAACTTAATCTTCAAATCGCTTATTTGCCGAAGAAGCTCGAACATCTTATGATCAAAATCAATTGAAGGATTTGATTTAATTTGGCGCTTCAATATAGAAATTGTTTCATTCTTATTTTTGAACTCCGCTTCAAGATTGGCAATTTGATCGTTAAGGTTTCTAACAATTGTCGTTTGAAGAAAATATCTCCTATGCCATTCCATTGCATCCACATTGCCTAGAAAATGAGTAGACAAAGGATCCTTAAATGAATGCCTCTTTTCAACATCTGTAATCCATCTATCTTTGATATTGGTAAAGGAAGATAAAGAACCCGCTGAGAGTGGCGTGATAGCTAACTATGAGTCCTATATAACGAGAACATAAAGTCAAGACTCAAATAACCAATCTCTTTTATAACAACAATAGAGATTATAACTCAAGAAGGAATAAAACAAAACGTACAATTCCATTGTTTTAATCAAACACCATTTTTATTACACATAATGTTAAGAAACGGCATTTTTGACTTTGTTCAAGGAATTGGCTAAAAGAGTAACTGTTGAATCAAAAGGGGCAGTAAATCCTTCTAGGGTAATAACCAGTGGATATTTGCTATAGTCCCATTCCACGGTAGGAGGACTATTGCGACCACATATTAATTTGGTATGATATGTTCGAATTTCCTTGAGAAGCTTTTCTTTTTCTTTACCAAGAAAATCGAAACGCAGATGGGGATGTTCCATATAAGGTCTCTACAGGTCTATAAGAAAGCAGTATCTAACTAATTTTGAAGATTTCAAAAGCAAAGCCATTTCTAGATAATCTCTTCGTAATTTGATGTATTTTCTTAAATAATCTCTAGAAACTGGGCTGCTTGAGATATGTTTATTATGTGATAACGTAATAATACACAACTAAGTACAAAAAGAAACTAATATAGAAAATTATATACATAATTACAAATGTTCATTTGGTTTATACAAAATTGATTTTTAGAATAACTCAAAAACAAATTTATCCTTATAATATTTTATTTTTTTAGGAGGAAACTCATGAGGAACTGACTTTACTCGTAGTAAATTCCAGCAAGCACCTAGATGTGGATCAGACCCAATGTAACAACCCGCATATTTATCGATTTTATAATTTTTATATTTAAATCGTTAATCGGATGTTAGTCCGAAAAGCTACTTCTTGCATACGGTCAAATTAAGACTCGGGACCACCCCCATTGAGTTCAAAATGTCATTTGCGATCTTTTTGAGTATAAACTTCGATATGTTTGGAGCTAGTCAAAAATTTGACCATTTGCACTTTGGGTTTGGGTTTGGGTTCAGCCCCTTTGCCAACTTAAACCCCCCAAACTGAACCACTTCTCCCCATTCTCCCTCACTTCCTCCTCATTTCAGTTTCAAAGCAAAAATGGTGGGAGAGATGGGAAATTAAAACTCTAAGCCCTAGTTCCTCTTTTAATCTCAAATTATTGCTCCAAATCCAAAGAGAAGCTAAGGTATGCATCTCCATCTTCTTCTCCAATTCATTCTCTCTTTGATTTCAGAAAAATCCTAAACCTAATTTGGGAAGTGTTTCCTTTTTAAGCTTAGATTCAAGCTTCTTGTGTTCAGATTGAAGTGTGGTTGATCTTCCCTTGTCTTCAAGCTTCTCATTCATTGTTTTTGGGTTCAAAGGTGAGATTTTTATCTCACATCTTAGCCTATAACCATCTTTGATTGTTAGGTATGAATTCCTAACAATATTTCATGTTCAATTGCTTTTGGTTTGAATTGCTTTGGCGAACCTTTCAATTTTTGATGTTTTGAAGTCAAAACTTTGCTTCTCCTTGCTTTGAATTATGAACATGTTTTTGGTTGTGAATCGGAGTGCCTATAGGGCCGTATTACCGATTGACAAAAACCCCGAACTCCATTGCTCGACCGGGTGCAAGTGTGGGAGAGAGTTTTCTCTCCCACTAGGCTGAAAAACGATTTCAGCACGTCACCAGACGTCTGCAGGTAGGCTCAGACGTCTGGAGACTGTTTCAGGCAGTTCCTGAAACTTGCTGCAGATGTCTGAGCATTTACCCCAGACGTCTGGAGCCTGTGACCTGCTCTATTTCGCATGCTTTTGCCTATTTAGCTTGGGATTTCAATTTCTATCGGATCAAGGTTATCCGATTCGTCGTTATCATTTATTTTCTTCATTGATGACTTCTTCTCGGGATTTTTGAGAATGTCACTCGCCTCTCTTGTCTTCACTAAGTCGTACCGTACACCTCTGCGTAGGCGATCTTATCCGAAAAACAATCAACATAATTTCTACTATGATGGTTTTTGGGATTGATTTCTTTGGATTTTTCTCACGTCTTCGAACGTGAATTTATGTGATTCGATTCGTTTCAACAATCGTTTTGTGACTTGTCACTTTAAAAATATAAAGGTTTCAATACTAGTAGTAAATATCAAAACTCTTTCATCAAAATGATTTCAACTCTATTTTCAATATCAAACTCGTTTATAAAACCGTTTTCCAATCTACTAGTATATACAAACCTTTACCTCATTCATATGAGAAAATCTAATTAAACGGCTTAGCAAAACAAGTGGTATGAAACGCTTGCGTTTACTTCGTCGGTTAATTTATGGACTTGTTCGATTGAAACTCTTGTGACAATTTTCTAGTGCAGATTTACAATCTGTTCGTAAATATTTGAGTTAAGCAAGTGGTTATGGGACATGAAGCTAAACTCTTATATTTACTAGCTTAGTGTAATCGACACTTCCTTATGATCATGACAATCATTCTTGTGATTTAGACTAGCGATTGAGCGATGTCTCTTTGTTGCGAGGTTAGACTAGACACCATTTTTGTGATTTCGATTCACACATATCTCTTTATCTTCAAGGTTAGTCTATACCTCATTGGTGTGATTTCGATTCACACATATTGAAACTCTTGTGACAATTTTCTAGTGCAGATCTACAATCTGTTCGTAAATATTTGAGTTAAGCAAGTGGTTATGGGACAAGAAGCTAAACTCTTATATTTACTAGCTTAGTGTAATCGACACTTCTTTATGATCGATGACGATCATTTTATGGTTTAGACTAGCAATGTGCGATGTCTCTTTGTCCACGTGGAGGACTGTTCCTCGTTTTATTGAGCTTCGTCTCACTTCTCGCATGGGTCGTATCTATTTAGGTGCGTCGATGTTTATTTCTCGCATGGGTCGTACCTATTTAGGTGCGTCGATGTTTATTTACTTCGTGGAGCAACCGGCTCAATAAGTCGGGGCATGGGGCGTATCTATTTAGGTGCGTCGATGTTCATCTATGCATGGGTCGTATCTTTCTAGGTGCGTCGATGTTCGACTTTGCATGGGGTGTATCTTTCTAGGTGCATCGATGTTAGACATTACATGGGGCGTATCTTTCTAGTTGCATCGATGTTTATTTATGCATAGGGCGTATCTTTCTAGGTGCGTCGATGCTAGAGCATGGGTCGTATCTTTCTAGGTGCGTCGATGTTCGACTTTGCATGGGGTACGTCTTTCTAGGTGTATCGATGCTAGACTTTACATGGGGCGAACCTTTCTAGGTGCGTCGATGTTCAGTTTATGGGATTGGCCATCCTCTTTCTTGTGATTTCTGGATTTCTAATTTATTGATTTCTGGGATTTATGTTTCACCGCCTTTTTCAGTTCGCATTGATATGTATGTCATTTATTGTGACTTGGTGAATTAAATTAAGAATATGACATTCTTTTAATCTTTGAGAAGATTCTTGTGATATTGATTAATCTCTGGATTGATTTTCGATTAGATACTTTTCACAGTATGACTTTATAGTTATCATACGTTTTTTTGTTATATCTCTTATTCTATATCACTTTATCTGATATTTATAGCTAGAGTGACCCGTTTATTATTTTCTTCTTAAATAATACTCGGGGCAGACTGAGATTTTACAGGTGCTTCCTCATGACTTCTTATCTGGAGCCATCTTCTGACTTTTGGCTAACTACTCTAGTTTAGTAGTTTTTGTTGTATGCATTTGAGATGAGACTCCTTGATGTATACGTATTCTATTGTCTTGCACTTGTATATATTCTTTTGTGTTATTATGTATCTTATTTGACCACTACTCTGATGTACACTTTCATGTGTTATATTCATATCTATTTCCGCCTTTGTGATATGAATTGTCTGTGACTGATTTGTGTTACGTTTATTTCTATATTTGTTTCCGAAGATTTTATATAGCCACGGTGTGATAGCTTTGGGTTTGTATCAGTATGTCGGATTCTATACTATCTGACATATTGGTGCTCGCTCAATGAAGTTACATGGATGGTCGCTCCTCAACAGCCTTATTCTCCGTGCTAGTTGACAGCATTACACCGTAGTGTTCTTGGCTAGCGTGGGTATAGAGGTGGGGCGTCACACCTAAATTCATCTTAATATCTCCTATGCAGACGCCTAAGTAGACCCCACTAAAATCGCCCAAGTAAGAAAAATCTACGGTCGGGTGTCTGCAATAGGCTTTGTATAAGAAGTCTACTAGGATGTCTCTTTCTTCACCCAACATCTAAAAGAGTGTAATTAATTCTCGATTCTCTTCCAAAAGTTTATCATACCGGAGGCGTGCCCTCTTCAATCGGGAGGTAGCTTTTTGGTCTTTAAAGGACTTTAGCACCGCGACACTTTCATTAAGCTTATAATACTTGTCAAAGAGTGGGTTGTGTTCTTTTAATTGCTTATCTAACTCTCTATACAAGCTATTAATTTCTACTTGTTTTCTTTCAAGCTTTGTTTTATAAAGTTGGATAGATTTCTTCTTTATCTAAAATAAAAAGATGTCAACTATTATTATCTTGGAAGTGAAAGCCATTTGGACAAAGAATCCTGTACCTGAGAAACAGGAATGGAAGTTTGTAGGACTTGCCTTTTCTCCCTTTTTTCTTTAACATCAATATCGGGAGCTTCTTTATGAAGATCAAAAGGCTCGACAAGTTTAGTTGGGCTTGTTTCACGATCAGTGGGATCGGGGTTAACTTTTTCTGAAGCCCTAGGGAGATCATCGCCATCCTTTTTATGAGCTTCGGCATGGCCACCTCCGTTGCCACCTTAACCTGACATCCACCTTAATTATCATCATCATTGTCATTATCATTATCATCATTAATTTCATCATCATTGCCACCATCTTCTGCGGTGACTTCATCATCATCACCTTCTTTATCGGAATCAGAATCTCCTTCGATAGAAGGGACTTCAAAAACAAGATTTTAGCAGCATCAATCTCTTGTCTCTCAGGGACTTCGACTCCCTGCTCTATTTCTTTAACCTTTTCCATGAACCTTTTGACTAGAGTAGGATCGAGTGAAGGGAAGCTCAAGTCTGGGCACTTTTCCATGTTGTCGGTATAGGCAAGCATGAGAGCATCCTCATAGGAATTCACAATGATGTCATTGAGGGAAGTACTCAGAAACTGTGACACCCTTTGCTTGGCTTCAAAAATAGTACTAATGGCCAATGTTTTTCTTTTTCCCTAGCTTCTTCCTAAAAGAGGATTGTTTAACCACCATCTGAGCCTTCTCGTCTTCTGACTCTTTCAAACCCATTTTAAAGCCAAATTTTCATCAGCTAAGAGTTGTCTTGCTTTCCTCTCTTCAGAGATAATAGATTCTGCTTGAGCAAGAAAGGCCCCCAATCTTTCATGTTCCTTCACATCATTATTTTTGTTAGCAGAAAAGGAGACAATCTGGTCGTTCAAGGTTGAGATTTCCTCTTGAAGTCTAGATGTCTCAGTAGAAGATTTCAAAGCGCTTTCTTGAAGAGAGAACCAGCTTTTAGAAATCTGAAAGGAAAAGTATGACATGGGTCAATATTCAGTGAGGAATAATAATAAGAAGGTTAAATAATATGAAACATACCAAAAGTTTTTGCTCTATTAAAGATCGATAATGACCTAGCGGGTCAAGAATAGAAGAAGGTGGTGAATGAAAGTAAAGGACGAGGAATTCATAATAGATTGCACCATTTTCTCAAAATCATTAGAAGGCACTAGTGATGTGGGTCTAGAGGGAGTTGAAGTTCTCAAATCTCTTTTCATCTGCTCGATGACATTAGGAGAATCGAAAAAGACACTATGAGACATGAGATCGTCCTTTTAGGGATTTGGTTTGAATTGATCAATAGGAGCTTCAAGAATAGGACTCTTTAAAGTTTTACCCATGTCAACAGTTTCACCCTCTATTAGAGACGGAGAAGACTGGACATCAACAATCTTAGCCTTCTTAAGAGATGGGCCTGCTGCATCTATCTCACCCAATTATCTTTTGGCAATCATCTTCAACCTAGCGATGGCCTGGGTCAGGGATGATGCACTAGATGTAGAAGTTGGAAGAACCGGATCACTTGTGATCAATTCAACCCGAGGAGCAGTTTATTAAAATTAAAAATGTAAAAGTTAGTAAAGTAATCTAAGAAGTAACACAACAGTAAATTGCAATTACCATGCTTAAGCTTACCAAGATGATCCGGGCAAATTGGAGACATAGGAGAGAAATTCTTAGGATCACCCAAAGACAATAAAAGTTTGCTCTGAGAAGTATGTTGGACAAAAGGAGGTTGTCCAAGAACCCTCTAACTAGTAGGGAGAAGAGAATGTTTTAGAAGATTGGATGGTGTCAATAGTGTAAGCCTATTTTCGATGCTACTTGAAGCATCGATCAACAACTTTATTGTTCTGTTATCCTTATCACTGAGATCTTTAGCAGTAGGACCTGATAAAGAAACGTAGATCAGTGAAAGAAAGTAACTGAATATAGATAAAGACTATGATCAACTTATGGGAAGATTCTTGGAAAACATTTGACGAAGCAGAACTGTGTCTCCCAGTCTAATTTTATTTACACCCTCTAAAATTAGTTTTTTAGGGAGATTAGCTCTGAAAAATTGGTTATTTAGATTGCTGAGTTTGACCAGGCGAACTAAATAGTTGAGAACTTTAGCGTTTAGTGAAGGTATGCCTGATTCTAGAGCCATAAGTTCCAAAGAGATAAGATAAGTGTAGACATTAGGTGATAAATAAATAGGTGCAATGCCCAGATGGTTTACGAACTTAGACAAGAAATTTAGGAAGGGAAGGAAGCCACCATGCTAAATGTGAATGGTAGTATAGGCAGTATCCTTCGGAAGTATTTTGAATGGTATCGCTATCGCTAAGGGGAATGGCTTCTACTCTAGTTATTCCAAAGTCATTTAGAATGGCATCAACTTCATCCTGAGAAGATATTAGACAATGTTTGGAGACAACTTCAACCTTCTTTGATGAAGATTTTACCTTTAGAGCTATGTCGTTTTCAGGTTTCCTGGAGATCTTTTTCACATCCATGATCCTGTCAGGTGAAATCATTTCGGTAAAAGTTATTATTTGTTCCATTATTAATACCTTTCAAAGATGTCGAAAATCTATTGCAATAATTCAAATATCAAACAAAATATATAATTCCATATCTTTGAAAGAGTGTTAAAGTCAATTTGGGTCATGAAATTCATTGAGCTTCCAATGATGTCGAAAGGGTAAATGGAATGAAAACACCTACAAATAGCCTTCGACAATGTCGAAAGCCCAGGTAAAATTTTACTATTAAAAGGAATAACTAACCCTACATTATTAGTTTGAATATATAAATATGTTAACAACATTCCACAAGCAAGACAAATAAACCTCTCAAAAATGTTGGAACCCATGAATTTTGTTTTACTCAAAGAATATGAATGTTGCCGAAACATTGTGTTCCTCTTAAGTCGAAAGGCTTGGATTCAAATGATTTTAGTATAAATGAAAAGGCTTTAGAACGTTTCAATAACGTTTATAAAAATGTTATTTATGCTCTTATTAACTACTAAGGGTTTCGAGTAAGTCGAAAGGGGTGTAAGGTTTCTAGAGCATACAAACAACTAAACTTGTTTCAATATGGGAGGTTTCGATCAAGTCGAAAGGCCTGATAAGGAAGTATAAATTTTTAAAGTAAATTAAAATTGAGCATGAATCCAAAGACAAATTAAGTCCACTTTTATATGCATTGAGTTTTAAATCCTTTAAAACAAAAAAAGTTGAGTATATGTTATGTAGCCGTCAACTTGAACCCTTTAAGATAACTTCTTCGAAAGGTATCAATGGACATTGAAACATACTTTTGCTTTCGAAGAAGTCTATCTCTTACTGAGCACATCAACCCTTTCGAAAGGGTTCACTTAAAGGAAAACACATGATATCCTTTCGCCCCTTTAAAAGGGGATGAAAGAGTAAAGAAAAATTGACCACCTCAACACCTTTCGAAAGGGTTGAAAAGTCAAATTACAATAGTGGACGTTAATTTGTATAATTTAGCCTTCTCTTTGAAGCCACTGGAAAAATGTTTTCTCCCCAATTCAATTTTTAACCCAATACTTTTAGAAGTTGATATTAAATTGATCTGAGCATGAATTTACTCTCGACAACAGCAAAAACACAAATTCAAGCTCGAAAAAAAAGCATGAGTTCATACGTAGTAACGACAACCCTAAATCTAATGAATCAAATTCAAACCAAAAAATTGACATCATAGATCGAACAAAATAAATATATAGGAGAACCTAAGGATAATTTCATACGAATGAAAACTTGAATAATCTTCAAAAAATTAGAAAAGCAGCACAAATTCGAGCCAAAAGAATTTAAGATTGGAATTAAATGTAATAAATCAGTTTGAAAAACAATGGAAATCTACCTTGAATTCGAACTCGAGTTTACTGAAACTAGGAATTTAAAAAGAAATGGAAATTTTTGATTCTTGTCGTAAGCGTTTAATGGCTGGTAAACGAGAAAGAGAAGAAGAAAGCGCAATTTAGAAAAGCAGCAGATGCAGGGAAAGCCATCTGATCAAATTTAAAGGAAATGCCAAGATCTATCTGGGAATATCAAAAGGCGAGAAATTTTATTGGTTTCGAAGCAGTTGACTTGGAAAGTCAAGAGCATCCGTTCGCTAAGGGGGCAAGTGTTACCATCAATGTTCATTTCAACCTTGTCAAAACTAGGAAGAATATGAAGGAAGGATTTACAAAGAGAGATAACAATAACAACACCTTTCGAAGGAGTCGAAAGGATGCGTATGCAAAAGTTGAATGTTCTATGAGCTTTCGAAGAGGTCGGAAGGTTACAAAAACGCCCTTTCGCTTCCATTGTTTCCTTTCGAAACAATAGCTTCTACATGCATGATGACGTCACAAAAGCAATAGCTTCTACATGCTACCACTACGAAAGCAATATTAGCCTTTCGAATCGCTCGAGACCATTCACAGTTATAAAGTAAAGCTCATTTAAGTTTCTACATCAGTCAACATGTATGCCTTCGAAAGCTACCTTTCGCGCTTAAACTTTCTACTATGTTCCGACTCATTTAAAGACATAGAGATATATCTATCGATAAAGTCGAAAGCTCACATCTTTCTTACTAAAAATGGCATAGTAACACAAAGTAGAGAGTGCACCTAACCCTTTCAAAGAAGTCAAAAGCAATCAAGTTCTATTTTAAAGTAAAGAAGAATGGTGCCCAAACTTTAGCGGCAGCAAAAGGTCTTCAAGATACTCCTTTCGACTAGGCCGAAAGGTCTGATTCAAAAGGGTTCAACCAGTGCCTATAAATAAGACCTCAGGGATCTTGTTTAGGGGATTCTAATTCATTCACTTCATTCTTGTACTTTCTTGAATTTGTAAAGCCTAATTCTCAAATTAGATTGGGTATTTGACTAGTTTGTATACTTAAGCTTCAAGTAGTAAAGAAATATAGTTTCAAAGCAAGTTTATAGCATTCTTGGATATAGTAGCTGATTAAATGATTCTGTGTGATTCTGATTAAGATCTGTTTTTGTATCATCATTCTCGAAAGGCAACCTTTCGAGGAAGTCGAAACCATTCAATTCAACTAATTTCCCTAGACTTTTAAGTCCTAACCTCAAACCACCTTGATCACTTCAAAAGGAGGTTTCGACAGGATCCTAAACCAATTAAACAAGTTCGAAAGGTACTTCTAAAGAAGATTCAGGTGTTTCGATCAAGTCGAAAGGTCATTGTAACACCTCGATATTTTACGGGAAATATAATTAAAAAGAAATTAAAACCGAATTTGGTACAGTGGTAAAGGCGCATGTTGACTTCCTTAGTGACCAAGGATCAAGTCCCGTTGTCGTCCAAAATCTGGAGCGATGTTTTTTTAGCTAGTTCGTTTCCAACGATTTTCCTACGTATTTCAACGTTGTTTCTGACATGTAGCGGCTTCCCATTCGCTCTAGTGATGTAATAGGATGAGATGGCTAAATTTTATAGGTTGAGTGATATGTATGGGCTAAAATGGATAACCATTAAGTGTATGAAAGAACCAGATTTAATCGAAAATAATCTAATGGATTATATTCGCTTATACAATCTATAAATAAACCATCTAACCTAAACCTAATCTCTTATTCAGCCGTCGCCATAATTCTACAGTAAAATTATTGTGTATTATTCTTTCTCCTTTTCTCTACTAAATAAACAAATCTCTACCAAATTAATATATATATATATATATATATATATATATATTCAAGCAATTGGGGGAATTTAGAAGAATCAAATGGAGAAAGATTAAAGCAAAGCTTTTTTCAAATTTAAGCAAGCTCAAGTGCCAGGTGAGTGGGAATTAATATGAAATAGAAAATAAAGTAGTGAAATTTCTGTTCTTTTATGGCACGTTAATATGAATTAATTTCTGTTATTAAATGAGAATAGACGTATTGTTTCTGACATGTGGCGGCTTTCCATTCGCTCTAGTGATGTAATAGAATGAGATGGCTAAATTTTATTGGTTGAGTGATGTGTATGGGCTAGAATGGATAACCATTAAGTGTATGAAAGAACCAGATTTAATCTAAAATAATCTAATGGATTATATTCACTTAAACAATCTATAAATAAACCATCTAACATAAACCTAATCTCTTATTCAGCCGTTGCCATAATTCTAGAGTAAAATTAGTGTGTATTATTCTTCCTCCTTTTCTCTACTAAATAAACAAATCTCTACCAAATTAAATTATCTATATATATTCAAGCAATTTAGGGAACTTAGAAGAATCGAAGGGAGAAAGATTAAAGCAAAGCTTTTTTCAAATTTATGCAAGTTCAAGTGCTAGGTGAGTGGGAATTAATATGAAATAGAAAAAAAAATTAGCTCAATTTCATTTCTTTTCTGACATGTTAATATGAATTAATTTATGTTATTAATTGGGAATAGACGTAAGTTATTGCAACTTCTTCTTCTTCTTCCACTTCTCAAATCTAATTCATGTTTGGTTTAAAATATGGGACATATAAATTGTCTATTCACGTTTTATGGCATAAATAAGATTGAAATTTATGTAAATTATTGAAACTTCTTCTTCTTCCACTTCTTAATTCTAATTCATGTTTGGGTTGAAATTTGGAACAAACAAATTGTTATTCACGTTTCATGGCGTAAATAAGATTTGTTTAATTAAATTGAATAATTGTTATTCAATTTCTAATGGTAGAACAGGTTATTTGAATAAATTCAGAATATGTTACTTGAATAAAATTATGGTTTTGAATGATATAATCACATAATTTTGAATATGGTTTTCGAAAAAATTGGGAAGTCTAATTGCCATAACTGTTTATTTCCTTTGTGGCATAAAAATGTAAAAGTGGAATTTTGTGAAATTAAATGGTTTGTGGCTATTGAATAAAAAATTTGTATAGATTAAATCTCTAAAAGGAGAATTTAAATTAGGGTGGAAAAAATGTAAATTAAATGGACCCTAAAGGCTAGTGTAAATCTGTAACAAAATGGCATAAAAATTACAAACAAACCATACGGACTGAACGTACGTGAAATTGAAATACCATTTATGTAAGAAAAAGGGAAATTGTGAAATAACCAATTCGGATGTAAAAATGGCCTAAAGAAGGTTAATGGAAATAAACAGTATGTAAACTGTAATGGTAAAATTAATTAATCTGGAAGCAATTTGGTAGGCAGACCTTGTAAAGGTCTGGGTAGGTGTTTCATGCAATTAAGACCGAAATATAGTTTTAGTTGTATGTAGTAGGAGCGGGTAACTAGGTTCGCAACGATGTTTGTTACCTTTCAGAGGTTGCTAGTACATAGCATAGATAGCATCCTCAATCGTAGGATTGTTTAAGAAGATCGACGCGGACAGAAAAGGACAAGTGTGCTCCGACGTTGGCTTCTTTAGGCAGAACGTTGGAGGATTTTGAGCAGCCGACCCAGCAGCGGTCGCTCTTTCGGAGGACTAACACTTTGGATAGGGGCAAATCCATGTTGGTGACTGAGGAGACAGGAGGATAGGAGTCCAGTTTGGTGGAGCCTGAGCGCAACTTTGGGGTCCTGCGAGGTTGTTTAAGTCGGCGCCGGTCAGACGTAAGAGGCATTTAGTCACAGTGCACGGGTGAAGAGCATGACTTTCACGCTGTAGCACGTGGATAGGTAAGGACAGCAGGTCCGACGGGCCGATTGACATTTAGTATTGCTACATGATTGACTTCCCTAGAGTGACCATGGGCTTTGGCTTCTTAAGAACTGTATCTAAGAAGGATTGACTACATTATATTATTCACCCTCTGTGATATCCGAGGAAGACCTGGAATTAAACTGTTTTATTCTTTCTACTTCATTTTATTTCTAATTCACCAGACTTTATGTCTGACCCATTCCTATTTTTCCTATTTTCTTCAAATCATAGGAGGGCAGGTCTAGGTTGTCGTTCTTTGCAGCTTGGAGGGTCATTGGAGCAGTTGTTATCTTCAGCTTTTGTTTCTTTTGTTTCATTTACTTCGTTTCTCTTTTACGTACTTTACTCTATATATGGGGACCTATATTGTGAACTTTGTTATGTTTTGGTGGAGACTACTTGGTACTTTTGGTTTCGGAATTTTTTTGGGTATAATGTTGTTTTTAATGAAGCTGTTTTGCTATTAATTTATAATTAGTGAAAGTTTTCTTCCGCTGTAATATTTTAATCATTTTATGTTGTTGCCTTAGTCTCTGTGCTATGTTATGGATTTTTATTTCACACAACCACTCGTTCTTCTAGTCATGTCCGATTTTTGGGGTGCCTAAAGGTGCGTGGTGTCACAGTTGGTATCAGAGCTAAGGTTTCGGTAATCCTAAAAATATTTTAAAAATATAAAGGTCTTTGAATAATTTTTAAAGGATATTCCAAATAATACTTTTAAAAATATATGTATATGTTTTGGAAAAAAAGAAATTTTATAAATGGGTCCCTCATATCTCTTCCTCCCCATCTATTGAATTATTCGTGGAGTACCTAATCCCATTTTTTTATATCCACAGATATAAATGTCTGAACCGCAAGATATCCCCGAAGTTCTTGGCCTTAATATGCCTGCTTGGTTTAGACGTTATTTGCAGGCTACTGCATGAGCAGAGCCCCCAGTTAGGGATGTTGCTCCGGTGGAAGGGGCTCCAGCCCGTCCGCCAGGCATTCCTGATTTTCCCAAGTTATGCAAGGACTACACCAGCTTAGGAGGCAAGCCGTTTCTTGTCACCGAGTAATATACTGAGGCGAGAGCTTGGATCCGTAGTTGTGAGTGGATATTTGGACTAATGGGATTGGAGGACTTGGCTCGGAGGTAGTTGCAGGGAGAGGCTCTTTGTTGGTGGGTGATTATGGAGGCTGAGGCTGATAATTTGACTTGGGCGGATTTTCATACTAGGTTCGAGAGGAAATTCTTATCGCAGGCTGAAGTGGGAGTGCTACTAGAGAAATTTATACAGATCAAGTAAGGGGATATGACAGTTAAGGAATATGTTAATCAATTCAACGAGCTTGACATATTTGGACTAGACCTAATCAATACTCCTCACAAGAAGGCGCTGAAGTTCGCTAAGGGTTTGAGTCAGCCACTGTAGAGTTTGGCGGTGAGCCACATTCCAATGGGAGCCACTTTTGAGGGATTGGTAGAGACGCCTTTACTTTTTGATACTGAGAAGAAAGGAGATGTGGCACAGAAGAGTGATGGGAAGAAGTAGTGGAAAGGAAAGACGAAAGGAGGAGGAGGGTCAGGTGGAAAAGGGAAAGTTCCAAGGAAGGACTGGAAGTGCAATGCTTGTGGGAAACCTGGTCATCTTGCTAAGGGTTGTAGAGGGGCAGGAGAGTGACCGAGACTGAGGTGCTATCTTTGCGATCAAGCGAGGCATATGAAAAAGGACTGTCCGTCGAAGCCCAAGGACAGTTCACAGACACCTTCACAGCCTGCTCAGGTTTATGCTTTAGAGGCAGCTCCTTCCTCTAGTACTCGTCCGGTTGTGGAAAAGGGAAAGAAGATGATCATCGAAGGTGATTTATCTATCTCTGATTTTCCTGTTCGTACCCTATTTGATTCTAGAGCTTCACACTCTTTTATATCTAGTACTCTGGTAGAGGGTCTTGGTCTTGATGCTTGTTTAGTGACTGATCCGGTAGTAGTATCAAATCCCAAAGAAGGATCGGCCTATTTGTCCATGTTATATAGGGATTTGAAATTGTTTATTTTAGGGGTTGAGTTTGACTGTAGTGCCTTTGTATTGGGCTTTTCCAGGTTCGGATTGATTCTTGGTATGGATTGGCTATCCATGTATAGTGCTGTTCTTGATTGCGATAAGAGGGTAGTGAGGTTAGGCACTTGTAGTGGACGTATCTTGGAGGTATCTTGTGATCCTAGAGGATCAGTCATGTTGAGCTACCTTTATTCTCTTGACTTATCGCCCGATAGTTTGTGTTCGGTACCCGTTGTTAGAGACTTTCCAGATTTGTTTGAGGAGGTTGCTGGCCTTCCACCTCGAAGAGAGAGATCGAGTTCAAGATTTATCTTATCGATAATGCCAAACCGGTAGCTTTACCGGTAAGGCATATGGCTCCTAAGGAACGTTGTGAGTTGAGCAAGCAGATTGGAGAGCTTTTGGAGAAGGGCTTCATTCATAGGAGCATTTTTGAGTGGGGCGCACCCATCGTCTTTGCCACTAAGGCGGATGGCTCTCTCAGGCTTTGTGTGGATTATAGGGAGCTTAATAAGCTGATGAAGAAGAATCGTTATCCTCTTCCCCGTACAGACGATCTCTTCGACCATCTAGTAGGAGCCAAGGTATTTTCGCAGCTCGATTTGGCCGTGGGATTTCATCAGTTGCGTTTGGAAGAGGATAGCATCGATAAGACTGCGTTTAGGACTCCGAATGGGTTATTTGAGTGGTTAGCCATGCCATTTGGTGCTAACCAATGCTTCGACATATTTTGTGGACTTGACGAGTCGAGTATTTCGCGAATTGTTGAACAAGTTTGTGGTGGTGTTCGTCGACGACATTTTGGTTTATTCGTGAAGCAAGGAGGAGCATACTGTTCACTTGGAAGAAGTGCTTAGGACCATGCGAGCACGTAAGTTGAAGGCAAATTTCTCGAAGTGCCACTTTTGGAGGGATGAGGTTCACTTTTTGGGACACATCGTTTCGGAGGATGGACTTGCAGTAGATCCGGCGAAAGTGGCAGTAATACAGGATTGGCTGACCCTTAAGAATGCCATGGACATAAGGTGTTTCCTTGGTCTAGCGGGCTACTATAGGAAGTTCATTAACGACTTCACTAGGATATCAGCTCTACTTACCAGCCTTACCAAGAAGAACTTTGGGATGCCAAGTGTGAGGATGCCTTTGGTCGATTGAAGGAAGCTTTGACTACCGCACCCGTATTGGTATTACCGGATAGAACCAAGCCTTTCTCAGTTTATACGGATGCTTGTGGTGTGGGGCTAGGGGTGGTACTGATGCAAGAGGGTAGGGTAGTGTGCTATGCGAGTAGACAGTTGAAAATGCATGAGAAGAACTACCTGATGCATGATCTTGAGTTGGCAGCTATAGTTTTTGCTCTCAAGTCTTGTAGGCACTATCTCTTAGTAGAAAGATTTGAGCTTTTCACAGATCATAATGTAGGATCGATTTCACCCAAGAGGGGGGGGGGGTGAATAGGGTGATGGTATCAATTATAAAAATTTAATGCAGAAATATATATATATATATATAATAATTGCAACACAGATAATAGCAGAATAGAAGCACAGATAATAGTAGAATAATAAAAACAGAAATAGAACAACGCATATTTACCCAGCTTTGGCAAAACCCTACCTACGTGATGCCCCCAAGTTTTCTACTAGAAATTAAGTAGTCAGACACTTACACACGTATACTCGCGACACCCACTATCAACTAACCTAACTCTATGCTCAAAACCCTCCCACAACTCAGCCACTAAGTTGCGAATTCTCGAACTACACCACTGTAGTTCGTCCCCTAGTCACACAACTAGAAATTACAAAAGTTTAAAAGTAAATTAAAAAAAGAAAAACAATATAAAAATGAGAAACCCTAAGTTTTAAAAAATAAAAAACAGCCCAATATGGTAAACAAGACCGACCCAAAATAAAAAAGAATCCTCCTTTTGATTTTTATATTATCGGCCCGTATCCTTTTTCTTTTCTTTATTATTGGCCCATATCCTTTGCTTGAAAAATAATGGCTGCCTCATCCCGTTTCCATTTTAACAATTTAGGGCTTTGCTATAGTTGAAGCTGCCGCTTGATTGTTGGTCGATCACAGTGGCTATTGCTTTGCTTTGCTTTGACAATCGACTCACTTTGATTTGCACACGGATGCTTCAATTCATCAAGTTCGATTGATGCATGAATTGGTACGTGAATGCCTTTTACTGATTTTTGATTATTCTCGACTTTGATTCGAGTTGAATGATTTATTCCTCTCTGTTGTTGCTTGAACTCGAATACCGTTGGTTCCGATGATGTTCACGGGTTAAATAGGGTTTAATTCCCTTAATTTCCGTTCGAATATATTTATTTGAATTCTTCAATTAATATGCTTGCCCATTTGATTTAACTTGAATGTTGGTGATTAATCTTGACTTGTTTAATTCGTATATTATTGTTGCTTGATTATCACGGTTTTCAATTTATCTGGATTTGGTCCCGTGAATTTCTGGTTTGACTTCAGCCACTTTGAATTTGTGATAATATGTTGTGATAATCGGATTTCTTTTTATTTATTTTATAATTTGTTCGATTCCTTGGCCACCACGGTTTCGATTCTTTGGTACTTTGAATTTATGATGACTGCTGTGAAGTAAAAATGCCTTTGACTTCTTCGGGTCGATCAATTTGTGAAAACAAAATGTGCTGCTTTACTTTGAACAGTGTCTTGCAACTGTGCTTACTATAACCATGTACATACATACATATATGTATATATATATATGTGTATGATTTTTATGCCTTCCACTTGGTTTCATGCGAGCTTGTTGTTGTGATGTTTTGTGTTGATGTTGCACTTGATTTCACTTGAGTCTTGTTGCAGCTGAAACTCTTGAACTGTTACATATATGTACTTGATCATGGTTTCATATGAATGTGGTCTTGTTCTTTTGAAACTATCTTTGAGCTTTGTACATGTTGAAAGTAGATTCTGCACTGTGTCTTCATTTGGCCTTTCTCATCGACTTGTATTTGCATGCTTGGAGTCTTGACTTGGTTATTGTATACATATATATATATATATATATATGTATGTATGTATGTATGTATGTATGTATGTATGTATGTATGTACTGACTGTCTTGGTTGAGTTCATCCTAGTTTTCATTATACTGGTTGTCACTGCATATTGCTACTTGTATCAGTCCATGTCAGGTTTTGATACATTTTTTCATGTGTGTTCATTTACATTGCTTGGAAAACTTTTGTTGTTGTTGTGCATGCCTCTGATGCAGCTTGATATGATTGTTACTCTAGTCATTGCATTCATACTTCATGTTGTCTGGATTTGAGTTGAGTTGCATCCCTTTCTTCCTTTTTGAACTGGTTCATTGTTGAGCTTCTGTTTATTCATGCTGGTGCTTTTGAACTCATACATGTGTAAACATATATATGTGCATATATGTATATATGTTTATGTGGTCATGTTGATGTATATGCATGCTCTAGCTTTGTTGTTATTTGATGTTGAGGCTTTGCTCATTTTGGATTGTATGTTGAAATCTAGGCTGCATTGTATTTTTGCCTCACTATTTCCAGTTGATTATGTTGCTTTGCAATTTTATTCTGGTGAAGTTGTTTCATGACTCCACTATCGAGTCTGTTCTCATATGTACACATTTGTGCACTTGTTAACATGGTCTGGTTTTTTATTCTTGTTGCATGAGAACTTGTACTCGACAATTTTGTGATGCTTTGGTATTGCACCTGAGTTGAATCCAGCCTCGGCTCGGGTTTGACCTTGTGCTCACCTGTCCCTATAGTTTTATCAAGTATATATTGGTGTGCACAGCCTTGTGGCATGTACAGTGATACATTGTGCATGTCACAAGCTATTCGTGTATGATGAATTCAATATAATGACGAACAACCCAAATAACTTAGGCATATAATATTTTCACAACACATTTTATTTCACACTGCAAAAATATTTCTTTTTCAATTTTACCGCGTCAATGTGTATTTTGCAGATCGCTCAGATGTTGGATTCAATCTGGAATAGAGTTGAAGATAAATACAAGCGATGAGTGATATGTAGTGAGGTGCAAATGTAAATTAAAAATTGTGATGTAATCGAAATTGTATTGTAATCAAAAAAATTGTATATATATAGTGAGAGCTCAAATTTGTACTATTCAAAATTGTAATAAAATATCCGTTTGAATAAAATATCCGTTTGAATTTAAATTCTGTGTTATTTATTTTTTCAGCAAATATTTATTTAATTATGTGAAAATAAAATAGTACATTAACAAATACATTTAAATGAATATATATATATATATATAAATATATATATGTTTATTATCATCAAACAAAAATCATATACTTGCATATTCAACAGTCTCCCCCTTTTGATGATAACAAACATATATTTAAGATTTTGAATTTATTAAATGTATTTGGTCATTCAATTTGCTCCCCCTATTTGAATGCTCCCTCTCTACAACAAAGCTCCCCCTTCATCTATGCATGAAAATAAATAAAAATATGCAAATAAACCTTGATGCAAATAGAAAATACAAAATAAAATTTTTGACCTTTATTTACCAAAATCTTAACTTTTCTCTCCCCCTTTTGTTATCAGCAAAAGAGTAATAGTGTTAGAAAAAATAGAGATAAAGTGATAGAAATTAATACAACATTAATACCCAATCGAGTATAAATATTAAATTTCAACAAAAAAATCAAAAAAAAATCATAAGTACTATGTTAGGCACATATTCCACTTTAGAATGATAGGGATAAAACCATATAGTTGTGTCTATTTGTGGTATATTTATATCAGGAATTTGAATATCTACTAACCATGCATAACCGTTAGGACTTTTAAATAAGATTAGTAGTATTCCAAATATAAAAAAACTGAATTTCAAGCATCTTCTAACCACGCATAACCATGAGGACTTTTAAATGGTATTAGAATCAACTTGTCTATTTAATAACAAATTTTGATATGTGTTCCATACATGCATAACTGTGAGGACTTTTAAATGAGCATGAAAGCACATGTACAAATAATCCAAGTAATTCACCCATGCATAACCGTAAGGACTTTTAAATGAGAGTGAATACTTTGGATGTTTTTATTAAAAAAATATAATAATATGAAAAACGAATAATTTCCCACTAAATATACCACATATTGACATACTATATTGATTTTGATGAGTGATGGTCATTAGAAATATGATAGAAATAGAGATGGTCATGGAATTTTTACCCATCAAAAGTTATTATAAATCTTGTTTAAATTTCTAAAGAAATTTACTAAATATACCGTCTCAAGTCATAATATATGATTAATATCGACACTCATCACTTTTTCAATCACTATTTATCTTTTTGATAATCAGTAGGGAGTCAGATTAGTTAATGTAGTCATTTAAGATCAAATCAAAAAATAATTATAAAATCAAATTTTTCGAAAATGACTAATCTGAAAACAAGGTCAACAAAAACTATTTTCTGGAAGGGAAAATGTCTACTAATTGAAAATTAATTGAAATGAAAAATATGCAGATATTTTCTTTAAAAATGATGCAACTAATGAATGTCTCAACATCAATCACGTTCCACTAGTAATTTTTCTTTCAACTAGATTACCAGTGTTATCTGCATCTAAATTTCTTTTTGACTCAAGATTATCATTAGTTGGATGTTATAGACCAGTCCATGATATGTGCAACAAAATATCTTAAAATCATTTTTAACAGCTTTTGAATGAAATTCTTTTGGATTTTGAATTGAAACCGTGCAAATAAAGAAACAGTGAACATAGTGTCAAATCCAGAAACAAATATATCCACGTGTATCTTGAGTAATCATCACTCAATACAAAACAATATCTCTTATCGTCTGAACTGGCAATATCGTTAGTCCAAACAAATCTATATAAGCTAGTTCAAAAACTTCTAGGGATACTTATAGTGTTCTCATCATAAAAAGATAATTGGCCAACAAATTTGGATAAGTCAAAATCAAAATCAACATTCATTTCTTCATCACATAACTGGCTTATTTAGTACAGATTATGGTGCAGATTATCACATTAAATATATTGTTCAAGATGGATGTACCGTTACCTATTTTATATTTAAGATAATTTTTTGTTGTTTCCCGTTGTGATTCTTCCACCTTTATACTAGGCTAAGGAAATTTGATTTGTCGCCCGTCGTGTGCCTGGAACAGCCAGAATCCCGGTAACACTGTTGTTGTTCCTTAGCCTACCACCACACCTACACGAGAAAATATTTTTGTGACCTATTTATTTTTATAGGTCCATGGTTGTTAGTGGCAAATGATTTTGAAAAATATGTTTGTGGAGACCCAAAACTATTTATATTTGTTCCTTTAGGCACCCAGATTTGTTTGACTTTAAGGGATTTTATATTCGTGCCTTTTGGAACCCAAATTGATATGGTTTTCACGTGTTTGGGTATCACACTTTTCCCTTTAACAATGTTATTAACACATAAGTCTTTTAAGTATCAATTCTCCTAGAAAGACTTGAATTTGAGACAGCAAAGATGGATGGAGTTTTTAGCCTTTTATGACTTTGAGATTTCCTATACCCCTGGCAAGGGTAATGTAGCGACAGATGCATTGAGTAGACGCAAAGTGATTTTAAATCCTCTATTTTTGGAATGGAAGCATTTGGAGTACATTGCTACCTTTGATTTTAGACCTCCATCGGATTTAGCACTAGGATTGTTAGTAGCCCTCAACGTCAAGCCTATTTTGATGGAGCAGATTGGGGCAAGGCAAGTTGAGGACGAAGAGTAAAAGGACATTTTAGATAAGCTTGGTAGAGTAAAGTCATGAACACATCTTAGGCGCTATACCATGGACACTAGGGGATGGCTTCGAAGGGATGGTAGACTTTATGTTCCCCGTAGTGAGGATTTAGTAGATGCGGTGTTGGCCGAGTCACATCATTCTAGGATGACAGTGCACCCCGGTGGTGATAAGATGTATCGAGATATGAAGAGAGTATTCTACTGGACCGGAATGAAGAAGAGGTTGGCAGAGTATGTATCGAAGTGCATCACTTGCCAAAGGGTAAAGGCGGAGCAGAAGAAGCCTGGAGGACTATTGCAACCATTGGATATTCCGTTATGGAAATAGGATAACGTCCTTATGGACTTCGTGGATGGATTACCAAGGTCACAGAGAGGGAACATGAGCATTTGGTTCATTGTGGATAGACTGACGAAGAGCACTCATTTTATACGCATTAAGAGTACTAGGACGACAGCTTCTTTGGCGACTCTTTATGTAAGGGAGATAGTTAGGCTTCATGGAGTTCCTACCAGCATTGTGAGCGATAGAGATCCATTATTCACCAGCGAGTTTTGAGGAGTCTTCAACAAGCCTTGGGAACGGAATTGAATCTGAGCATGACATATCACCCTCAGACAGATGGATTGACTGGGAGGGTAAATAGGGTTTTGGAAGATTTCTCAGATAGTGAATCATTGACTTCGGAGGCTCTTAGGAAGACCACCTACCTTTGGTGGAGTGTGCATATAATAATAGTTATCAAGCAAGCATTGGGGTTGCACCGTTCGAGACCCTCTATGGCAGACCATGTAGATCACCAACCTGTTGGTGGGATACCACCGATAGGATCTTGCTTGGACCAGACTTGGTGAGGGAAACTTACGAGAAGGTGGATTTGATTCGCAAGAGGTTGAAGACTACACAAGATAAACAAAAGTCATATGCTGACAGAAGACATTCAGATTTGGAGTTTAAGGTTGGAGATATGGTTTTTGTCAAGGTTTCTCCTCTGAGAAACATTATGAGATTTGGCTCAGTGGATAAGTCGGCACCGAGATATGTAGGACCCTTCCATATTACCGCATGGATTGGAAAAGTGGCACATAGAGTTGATCTTCTAGATAAGTTGGCAGGAGTTCATGATGTTTTTCCTGTTTCCATCTAAGGAAGTGTCTACATGATTCCACAATAGTAGTAGAACTCGATCAGCTAAGGGAAGTGGAGGTAGAGCGTGAATCACTTGTGCATCATACACCCACCCGTATATTGGAACATGACATCAAGAGATTACGCAACAAGGAAGATTGTCTAGTCAAGGTTCAGTGGGGAGATAACCCTAAGGAGTGCACATGGGAATTTGAGGATAGAATTCGAACTTCTTATCCTTTTCTACTTGTAGGTACACTTCAAATATCCTATCTTTGATCTTTGATCTTTCCTTAGTTAGCGTCTTTTCGATAATCTTTAGGTGAAATCTATGGATGGTAGCTTGGTTGTAAACATGTCATTAGGGCATGTTATGTTTGATGGATGAAAATGATTGCAAGTGGATGCCAATGTTTGCAAATGGATGCATTGCATGCACTAGATAGATATTTATTTGGATAATCGGCCAATTAGGTACACACACCCGCATATGCGTGCCTGTTATCTATTCCATTTGCACATGGTTGTATATATATGTGTGTGTGTATATAAATGGATGTTGCATATGGCTGGTGCATTTGGGTGAATGATTGAAACATACATATAGAATTATCAATTATACTAGGATAATTGCATACATTTGGTTGCATGGCATAAGCATACTTGCATTACAGGAGGTCAACTGAATTAGTAGACCGACTACCTTTTAACATTAGGTAAGTTCATATGCATTCACTTTGCATAAATCATAAATTGCATTAATTAAAAATAAGGACAATGGTAGAAATGGATGATGGTTGAGTAGATTTATGTAGTTCTTGAATGTTGGCTGTTAATTATGTTCTTCCATCTTTGGAGATTTCGGGGACGAAATCCTTTAGGGGGGGAGAATGTTACACCCTGATATTTTATGGGAAATATAATTAAGAAGAAATTAAAAGCGCATTTGGTAAAGTGGTAAAGGCGCATGTTGACTTCCTTAGTGACCAGGTATCAAGTCCCATTGTCGCCCAAAATCTAGAGCGATGTTTTTTTTAACTGGTTCGTTTCAAGCGATTTTCTTACGTATTTCAGTATTGTTTCTGACATGTGGCGGCTTTCCATTCGCTCCAGTGATGTAATAGGATGAGATGGCTAAATTTTATTGGTTGAGTGATGTGTATGGGCTAGAATGGATAACCATTAAGTGTATGAAAGAACCAGATTTAATCTAAAATAATCTAATGGATTATATTCACTTAAACAATCTATAAATAAACCATCTAACATAAACCTAATCTCTTATTCAGCCGTTGCCATAATTCTACAGTAAAATTAGTGTGTATTATTCTTCCTCCTTTTCTCTACTAAATAAACAAATCTCTACCAAATTAAATTATCTATATATATTCAAGAAATTTAGGGAATTTAGAAGAATCAAAGGGAGAAAGACTAAAGCAAAGCTTTTTTCAAATTTATGCAAGTTCAAGTGCTAGGTGAGTGGGAATTAATATGAAATAGAAAAATAAAGTAGCTCAATTTCAGTTCTTTTCTGACATGTTAATATGAATTAATTTATGTTATTAATTGAGAATAGACGTAAATTATTGCAACTTCTTCTTCTTCTTCCACTTCTCAAATCTAATTCATGTTTGGTTTAAAATATGGGACATATAAATTGTCTATTCACGTTTTATGGCACAAATAAGATTGAAATTTATGTAAATTATTGTATCTTCTTCTTCTTCCACTTCTCTATTCTAATTCATGTTTGGGTTGAAATTTGGAACAAACAAATTGTTATTCATGTTTCATGGCGTAAATAAAATTGGTTTAATTAAACTAAATTAGAATTGTTATTCAATTCCAAATGGTAGAACATGTTAGTTGAATAAATTCAGAATATGTTACTTGAATAAAATTATGGTTTTGATTGATATAATTACATAATTTTGAATATGGTTTTGGAACAAAATTGGGAAGTCTAATTGGCATAATTGTTTGTTTCATATGTGGCCTAAAAATGTAAAAGTGCAATTTTGTGCAATTAAATGGTTTGTGGCTATTGGATACAAATTTTATACAGATTAAATCTCTAAAAGGAGAACGTAAATTAGGGTGGAAAAAAATTTAAATTAAATGGACCCTAAAGGCTAGTGTAAATCTGTAACAAAATGGCATAAAAATTACAGACAAACCATATGGACTACATGGACGTAAAATTGAAATACCATTTATGTAAGAAAAAGTGAAATTGTGAAATAACCAAATCGGATGTAAAAATGGCCTAAAGCAGATTAATGGAAATAAACAGTATGTAAACTGTAACGGTAAAATTAATTAATCAGGAAGCGATTTGGTAGGCAGACCTTATAAAGGTCTGGATAGGTGTTTCATGCAGTTAAGACCAAAATATAGTTTTGGCTATATATACTAGGACTGGGCAAGTGGGTTCACAAAAAGGTTTGTTACCTTTCATAGGTTGCTAGTACGTAGGATAGATAACATCTGCAATCGTATGCTTCTTTAGGCAGATCGACATGGAGGGAAAATGACAAGTATGCTCTGACGTAGGCTTCTTTTGGCAGATCGTTGGAGGATTTTGCACAGCCGACCCAACTGCCGGTGCTCTTTCGGAGGACCGATACTTTGGATAGGGGCAGTCCACGTTGGTGACTGAGGAGACAGGAGGATAGGAGTCCAGTTTGGTAGAGCCTGAGCGCAACTTCGGCATCCTACGAGGTTGTTTGATTCAGCGCCGATTAGATGTAAGAGGAATTTAGTCACAGTGCACGGGTGAAAAGCATGACTTTCACGCTGTAGCACATGGAAAGATAAGGACAACATGTCCGACAGGCCGATTGACATTTAGTATTACTGCATGGTTGACTTCCCTAGAGTGACCACGGACTTTGGCTTCTTAGGAACTATATCTAAGAAGGGTTCACTGCATTATATTATTCTCCCTCTACGATATCCGGGGAAGACCTGGAATTAAACTATTTTATTATTTCTACTTCATTTTATTTCTCATTCACCAGACTTTATGTCTGGCCCATTCCTATTTTTCCTATTTTCCCCAAATCACAGAAGGGTAGGTCTAGGTTGTAGTTCTTTGCAGCTTGGAGGGTCGTTGGAGCAGCTGTTATCTTCAGCTTTTGTTTCTTTTATTTCATGTACTTCATTTCTCTTTTCCGTACTTTACTTTATATATGGGGACCTATATTGTGAGCTTTGTTATGTTTTATGTTTTGGTGGAGACTACTTGGTACTTTTGGTTTTATAAATAAATTTGGGATAATGTTGTTTTTAATGAAGCTGTTTTGCTATTAATTTATAATTAGTGAAAGTTTTCTTCCGCTGTAATATTTTAATCATTTTATGTTGTTGCCTTAGTCTCTGTGCTATGTTATGGATTTTTATTTCACCCGACCATACCTGCTTCTAATCATGTCCGATTTTTGGGGTGCCTAGAGGTGCGGGGTGTCACAGTCTTATAAAAAGTAGTTTTCAACTGCAACAACTTATTCGAAGGGTGAGCTTAATGGAGTCGAAAGGTTTCAATTATCACTGTCTATTTGAAAGGTGGTTTCGAAGGGATTACATACACTTTAAGCTTTACTTTGGGTTGTTGAAAATTTTTCTTGTGAACATGTTGCTTATGTAAATATTAGTTATGTGAATTAAAAAGTCAAATTGAAATAAATGGTAACTTTATTTATTAGCATTGTGGATGTTAAGCCTCTTTCTGAATTATAAAGTTATGGATTTAAAATAACTTCAATTGTATAACAAATTGAGGTTAAGTGTTTTTGAAAGATGTTTAAAGTTATTTGATTATTTTAATACAGATGTTTAAAGTTATTTAATTATATTATTCATGATATTTTAAGTTATTTGATTATATTATTAATGTAGTTAGTTAGTTGGTTCAGTTATGTTTAAAGTTAACTAATTATTTAATTAATGATGGGTTTAAAGTTAATTACTTATTAATAATCTTTTAAAGTTAATTAATTTTTTATATTATGGTGCTTTAAAGATGGTAATAATGTAAACAAAGGTGTTATAAGGATTAAATTGTTTTATAAAATGACTTGCTTAAAGAAGTTATTTTATATAAAGGATTTTATAAAAGATTTTTGTAAAGGAGTTTATAAAAGGGATTTACAAAAGAGTTTTATGAACAGAAAAGAGTTTACAAATAGAAAGGAATTTTATAAATTAGTTTAGAGATTTATAAAATGTTTGTACCAAAATTGGGCACAACACTCTTCGGAAGTTTTTGAAGAGATAAAGTGAAGCAATTAAATGTAAAAAGAGGATTATCTAACAAAAACTCCAAATCTCAGATATGAAAATAAGAAAAATGCAAGGAGACACAAGAATTTAGAGTGGTTCGGCGTATCGCCTACGTCCACTATGAAATTGATAGCTTTATTGATCTTTCTTTGAAGATTACAAGTGAATTCAATGAATTACAGGAGGTGATTGTGATTTGCAGCAATGAATTTCGTTGGTAGCAGCAGCAATGGAGTTCAGATTTGGATCCGGTAGAGTCTGGGCGTTGGAGATCTCAAAAAGAAGAAGAACCCCTTTTCTGTTGGCTTTGGGGGTCTATTTATAGGTGTAGGAGGCTGGTATTTCGCTCAGATCTCGGGAGACCCTCTCTGGCATGTGACCAGGCCCGCGCGCCCAAGCCCGTGAAGTTTTAGTCTGATCCGTGATTGATACGAACAGATTTCATATCGATCAAGATTTCATCCAATGGAGTCGAAATTTGGTGTGGACATTCTTTAGCATGCATGCAGTCTTCTATGAAAATTTCATAGCATTTGGACTTGTAGATTAGGAGATATGATCGATACGAAACGGGATTCTCGGTTGGCTGTTTCGTTCGACTCGCTCTTATTCAACTCGCTCTTGTTCGACTCGCTCTCGTTTGCATCGTTGTTCGACTCGGTCTTGTTCGAGTCGCTGCTTGACTTGATGACGTGGCGTTTAAACCTTTGGATCACTCCGCCTTTGATGTCGCTTTGATCGAGTCGTTCTTGGACCTTGCCTCGTTCGTATCGATAGAAACTTAACTTCGGTCGATTGATTCGAATATGGCGACTAGATGGATTCGACCAGATGATCCCTGATGGGTACGAATTGCATAGGAGACGGAGTCGAAGGTGATCGATACGAACTGTAGCTTCGTATCGATGGAGTCGAACAGTGGCTCTGTGAAGGATGTGGAGCAAGTTGGATAGTGGCTCTATGAAGGAGTCGAACTAGATGGAGTCGAACTGTGACTTGAAGCGGAGCGAGTCGAAGTAGGCTCCCCAGATGGATTTGAACTGAGCGAGTCGAAGTGTAGTTCGTTTTCACCCAATTTTGTATCAATCGTAACTTGAGCATACAAACTCGGATTGACTTGAAATTTGGAACGTTGGCTCTCATAGCTCAGCTTGTCATGTCAAACCAGTTTTAGGTCAGTCCGGACTTGGACAAAATTCATCGATATCCATAGTGAGCCTGTGTATAACCGATCTCTGGGATGGACCGTCATTGTTTTACTAATCAATTCCTTAGTGTTACGGCCTTGCCAAAAGGCGGGATAACATTTGCCCCCCAAAGTACGTCTTGTGGAAACATGATGTGCTTTGAAATGCTGCAATCCTTATTCTGAATAGTTATTGTCTTTTCGATGAAAGTTGTAATCTTCGACTGATTTTCACGATAATGTAAATCGTTGACTGTCAACTGCTATATCCTGTATTGTTGCAACTGATTGTTGTACGCCAGTGATTAGCCGTTCGTTGTTGTAATTGTTATCGAATGAGTTTTCAATTCCTGGAAATCTGGAATATTGAATATTAGTCCGACATACATGCATATAGGTCAATCTGACTCTCGTTGATGTTTGTACATTCACGAGTCGTTGTCAGTTTATTTTATATTGAATTTCGTATCGATCATCTCCTGAATCGATGCGAATGGTTGAAACATTGAAGACGATTTTCATTGAATTTATCGATGTGAAATGAGCATTTCGAATCGATGGAGCTGGCCTCTGGAAGCCGTGATTCGATGGATTCGAACTGACTGTTCGTATCGATGCTCTGGGGAAGGAGTTGGAAACTATTGATAGGAACAAGGATTTTGTATAGATGGACGTAGGGTTCGACGGATACGAAGTGCTTGTTCGACTCGATGATGGACATGAAGCGCTTGTTCGAGTCGGTGATGGACGCGAAGCGCTTGTTCGACTTGATGATGGATTCGAACTGCTTATTCGACTCGGTCCTGTTGCGACATTTCGTAGCCAGTTGAACTCACTGGGGAGGCGAATCGTTTTTTACCTCTGCGCTCGAGTTCATATAAATACTCTGTACTTAGCCATTTTTCCACTTTTTACTTTTCTACTCTTGCACTCTCGCTTTCGTATCGCTCTGAGACTTGGGAAAATAAGGACTGTTCTTTCCTTCAAACCGATTCAGATCCTCAATTACTCGAACTAACTGCAAGATTTAGGTAATTCATTAAGCGAATCCAACGCGTAAACGATGAGACTCGATCCTTAACACCAAATCAACCAGAGTCGTGATCGATCAAAGATTCCTTAGCCTCACCTTCGCGTCAATCTAGAGTATGGGATTCGAGATAATTAGACGGAGGCCTTCATATCGATCGATGGTTGAGCTTTGCATCGAATCGAATGTTTCGTAGATGTGGATTGATACGAAGGGGTTGCGTCTGATCGATTCAAAATGATGGCCTTGGATTGAGTCGAAAAGGATGACTTTTGATCGAGTCGAAGCGGTGGCCTTGGAACGAGTCGAAGTGGAGGCCTTGGAACGAGTCGAAGTGCGCAGCCCTCGGATCGACTCGAACTGGAGGCTTTTAATTGATTTGAAGTGTTGCGCTCCGATCGATTCGAAATCCCCAGCCTCTTGATCGAGTCGAACTAGCACGCCAACCTTCTGGCCGTGTCTAACTCATACGCAGATGACCATGATTTATTGATGCGAACACGGCTCTTGTGAGCGATACGAATTGAACATTAAAAAATTTGAAACTCCTTGCACGTTTGAACAATTGACTCCGACGAGCTTCAAACTTGCATAACTGGACTTAATCGTTTCACCGCATATCTGATTGCCTATCGAAGCTCGTCGATGAAACTGGAACTTATCAAAATGATAACAAACTTTAACTTGGAATGATAGTTAATAGCTGGATGGCACGGTTGTGATGATCAGCGATGACGGTCCTTCCGACGAAATTCCGAAGTCTCGTCGTTTACATGCTTTCTTCAATCCTGTAGATCTTCTCAAATGATATACAGTACTACACTGTACAACACACTCACACACTTTACACTGGGGGATGCACGAGCGTTATTGTCTGTTTAACAATGATTTTTTATAAGCTAGCTAGTCATGGAACCTTCAGGTTCTCAGCAGCCGGAACTCCCGAGTTCTATCCCTCCAACCATAGAGATACCGGTTATTAAAGCTGAAGTTATAGACCCAACTCTAGACGAGCGTTTAGGTGCCCGGTTCATTAGTCGTCCACAAGATTCTATGACGTCCGGTATTTCCGAAGATATGTTGGGACGGATTTGTTTAAGGCACGGCTTGTCGCTCGATGACGTGCTACTTCCTGGGCCAAATGATAGGCCCTATGATCCCCCGGAGGGGTTTACTGCCTTTAACCGTCATGCCTGTATGGCGGGGATGCTTCCTCCTTTCAACCAATATATAAGGGAGATATTATCATTCCTTGGGATAGCTCCATCCCAACTGCACCCCAATGGGTATGCTTTGTTGAACAGCACCTTTATTCTGTTTATGGAGATTCTCTTTCGACCACCAAAGCCGATTGAGATCAGATATTTATTTAACGTTAAGAGCCATGGAGATAGCCCTTCTTTCACCTTCCTGGAATCAGTCAAAAACTGCCACGTTGTAATGGGCTCCTGGGGAAGGCTAAGTTACTTTAAAACCAAATGGTTCTATGTTCGATGCCCCCTGGATATGCTAGGCGATGGTTGGATAGACGTAAGTGTTACCATTTTTCTCTTGAATCATCAAGATGGTAGTAATTAACTTCAAAACTGATATGCTTCTCCTTTTTTATAGCTGCAATCTCTCGACCTGACGGTGCATACTTCAAAGAGCTAGTTCGGATCCTCCAAACGTTTTCGGGTGAAGAGAGGCATATCGACTTGGTTCTGACTGACAGAAATTTGAGGACTGTCGGGTTGATAGAACGGAGGCAGAGCATACGGCTAGAAGGGACACTTAGAGTGGTCTCGAAAAAATGGGTGAAGCGCAAAGCGCCCGCAGTCATGATAACCGAGGAAGTTGATCCGGAGAGGACGCCTACCGATATCGAGCTCCCAACTGGGCCTTCTTCTGATGTCCAAGATTCAGGAGGAAAGAGAAAAGGCAAGGCTGTTGCTCACAAGCGATCTAAATCCGAGAGATTTAAATCTGTGGTTGTGTCCTTGCCCGTCCCGGGGATTAGAATTTCGGAGGCTCCTCCCCCGCAAGTAGAGAGTCCTTTTGCAGGGCTTGTTGATATTCCAATTCCGGATTTTGTGTTGTCTCAACACGACACTGGGATGGAGGAGCTTGATAATGCTCTTGAACTGAGCAGGTCGCTTGCTATGAGTGCGGCCGACATTTCCGGTTGGTCGGGGGGTTGCATATGCATACACTTCACTACACTACATGATTCACAACTATAAATCGTCCAACTTAGGAAATCACTAACTCTTTTTTCGTTTCCCATTTTCAGGTACTATGTCTGGAAAAGGATCGATGCTCGGGAATCTTCGCTCGGCCCGAAAGGCTTCTTCCTATTATGAGTCCCGTAGGAGAGACTTGGATAGAGATCGCGATCGCGAGTACTCTAACCAAGATAGGGATGGGTGTGATAGGGACAGAGAGTACAGACATCGGTCTAGATCACGCTCTCCTCCTCCTAGACTTCCATCTCCACCTCCTGTTTTTGTTCCACACCCGCCAGAGCCTCCTCGTCACAAACCATCTTCTCACACTTCTCGATCCGAAACTCATCTCCAGAGAGTTGAGACCACGGCTTCCATAATTGCAGAGCAGGTCCCAACCGAGCCCACAGGAGAAGGGGCCCTTAAATTGGCTCAAATGAGGAAGGATTTTCCGAATATCTGCTTCGATGGCTATGTCTTCCCGCAACACTTAAAAAGAATTCCATCAGGGGTAGAAGGCACAATGCATGATTACGTCCACGACATCTACACCCAGTACTAAGAGTGGGTTAAGGCTGCAGAGAAGGCTTCTAAGGTGGCCTTTGAGCGAGCAAAAGCGCTTGAGAAAATGGAGACCGAACTCGCTCAGAGGGATCAGATCATTCAAGTGCTCACTGCTGAGGCCGAGTCTTCTCGGAAATCGAGGCCACCAAAAAACTTGACGAAGCGAAGGTGGCTATGGAGAGGTTGGGGCAGACACATGTTGCCCTGCTGGAGAAGATGGGCCATCGGAACACTAAAGTTACCGGCGAGCGGGATGCGGCAGTCAAGGAACTTAACGAGCTTAAGGCTAAATTTTCCGACCTGGCCAAGGAAAGGGATGATGCAAACAACGCAGCCCAGGAGGCGTGCGAACAAACTATTCTGCTTAGGGGTGAACGAGATGCGGTTGTGGCTAAAGTCAGCAAGGTTGAGGCTGAGGTTGAGGAGAAAGTAAAGTCAGCCGAGTCCAGGCTAGAGGCTGACATTGAAGACCTTCTCGTTGTTTACAACGCTAATGTGCTGAGGCACAGGGGTCTAGCCTAGCTCGATGATTATCCAACGCATCTTTATAACGCTTGGGGCCGACTGGTTGAGGAAGAGAAGGAGGCGCATCAAGGTGAGTCTGTGGATGAATTTGAACTCGAGAATCGCATTGTGACTAAAGATGAAAAGAATATTCTTCATGAGTCAATGATTCTGCATGAGAAGGAAAGACTTGGTGCCCAGAACTTCGAAGTAGGAGAGGGTTCAGGAGTTTACCACCATGAAGCAAGTATTGAAGTTCCCGCGTCAACCCAACCCGAATCCTCATCTGCGGTCGATCCCCAGGCTAATCCTGCTTACAATCTGGATCAGCCGCAGATGTCTCCGGCTGCAGCGCAAGTCACTGGTGCCGCTCTGCCACCTACGAGTCAAACTGATGAAGGTATTCTGGGCATTCCACATATCTTTCTTAAGTCGAAATCTTCGATCGAGTTAAGTTCTAATAGTTCTCTTATTCTTTGTCCAGTGATCGATGCTGCACATGTCGGGCCTCCTGCTACTCAAGAATCACATCAGGCATAGGAGGCAATCATTACCGAAGCGATCACCATGACTACAACTACCCCGCTTGACGATATGCAGGGGAGTACGATCGTGTTTGATGAGCAGCTGATGGATGAACTCTTTCGCCGTCACGGCGATCCTCTCGTTGACTTGTCATCTGTCATGGGCGGAAGTGATCCTGCTACAAGTTATTCAATGCCGACTGATGATGCCCCTAGCGGGGCTCATGCAGTAACTGAAGAGGAGATGTTTGCTCAAACCGACGCTGAAATGGCAGCAGCAACTCACGGTGGTAGTTTTGGAGGTGGGATGGCAGCACCGGGACCAGCTCCACTCAGAATGATATCTCCTGGTGGTACTGTCTTCATCACCAGCGTGCCCATTCCATCTTCTATACTTGATCCTGTTCCTCCGACTCCGCCCGCAGGGAGCATTCCTATCCACTCGAGTTTGGAGGAGGATGTTGATATAATGCCCTTGCCTGGAGATCAACCGCCGAAAAGCAAAGGCTCGAAGAGGAAGATTAGTGGTGGCTCCAGCGGGTCTACACCGAGAAGGAAGCCAAGGAAGAAGAAAGATTAAACATGCTTCCCCAGTTTATTTTGACTTGCATTTTGTTGGCCATGTATAGATGCGGGTTCGGCCCCTGCTAGTAGGAATTTTTGGAAAGTTGTACACGAACTTCTTATATAAACAATAGAAATGAAACTTCTCTTTTTTTGACTTCTTTTCTGTCATTGTGTATTTGCCTAAGTGTTTCAATATCTGAAATGCACTTGTGAAGTTTCAGCTTCCGAATAAAGTTTGTTTTTGTTCGCCAAGTTCGGGTACTGTGGACATGGTTTGCAATCGGGGAGCGAGTTGAATTTTTACATCGCATCGCTTCAGTCAATGGTCGATGCTTAAGTCCTGCTCCCCAGTCTTGGGGGTGAGTTGTAGATCATCAGTCGACGATCGCTTCTCACTTATAACATGTTGAGTCTAGTGCCACCGAATGGACGTCTGAGGCAAGCGGAGATTGAGTAATGCATCCATGCTTGTTTGATTGTCGATGATCATATCCGCACTCCGGGGAGTCCCATTTGTTTATCGGCGGTTGGTCACGCCAGCTTAAGTTTCTATCATATGTCCGCGATCTGGGGACTTGGAATTGATGTTTATACTCTGACTCGCGCTCTAGGAGTTTGGAGTTGATATTCGTACTTCAACTCACGCTTCGGGAACTTGAAGTTGGTGTTTACGCTCTGTTTCGCACTTTGGGAATCCGAAATCGATGTTTACACTCCGATTCGCGCTCTGGGAATTTTGAGTTGACGTTTATACTCCGCTTTGCACTCTGGGAACTCGAAGTTGATGTTTACACTCCGATTCGTGCTCTATGAACTCGGAGTTGATGTTTATACCCCGTTTCACACTCTGGGAACTCGGAGTTGAGGTTTATACTCCGCTTCGCTCTATGGGAATACAGAGTTGAGGTTTATACTCCGCTTCGCACTCTGGGAATACAAAGTTGATGTTTAAACTCCGGTTCACACTCTAGGAACTCAGAGTTGAGGTTTATACTCCGCTTCGCACTTTGGGAATACGGAGTTGATGTTTATACTCCGGTTCGCACTTTGGGAACTCGGAGTTGAGGTTTATACTCTGCTTCGCACTCTGGGAATATGGAGTTGACGTTTATACTCCGCTTTGCACTCTGGGAATACAGAGTTGATGTTTATATTCTGGTTCGCACTTCGGGAACTCGGAGTTGAGGTTTATACTATGCTTCGCACTCCAGGAATACGGAGTTGAGGTTTAACTCCGCTTCGCACTCTGGGAATACGAAATTGATGTTTATACTCCGTTTTGCACTCTGGGAATACGGAGTTGAGGTTTATACTCCGTTTCGCACTCTGGGAATACGGAGTTGAGGTTTATACTCCGCTTCGCACTCTGGAAATACGGAGTTGAATGGAGGATTGTCGTGTATCAATCCTTTTTTGACTTTGATGTGATGGCTGGTCCCCGAGCTCGGGTTTCACTTGGCGAGTGATTGGTTGCATCGCAGTCACTCCCTATTTGAATAAATTCCACCGTATGGTGAAACTTAGCTCTCCGTGCATAGTGATGATCATATGAGGCATTTCAAGTAAATCACAGCTCTTGCTCGAAGAGATTGCATTTTATTGCTGAAATAACAAAATATGGCAAAGTCAGTTGCCTTATTACAAGTTCTAATTTCGAAATGAAGAAACAAATTGCAAAATGGAAAGTAATCTAAATGGATAAAGATAGCCTATTATGTGTAATAGCGGCGAAGGCTCTCGCTATTCCAGGCTCTTGGCAGAGTAAGACCATCGACGGTCGATAATTTGAATGTGCCATCTCCGAGCCTTCGTTCAATAACATACGGTCCTTCCCATGTAGGTTTCATATGCAAAGGAACCGGACAGATTCTTTTGAGGACGAGATCGCCTAGTTCAAAGGTTCGCGGGCGGACCTTAGCATTGTACAATCGGGCGACTTGACTTCGATGCGCAGCTGCCCTCAAATCAACTTCTTCACGCTTCTCATCTAGTAGATCGAGAGATTCAGGAAGTAATATAGCATTTGTCTTCGGATCATAGTATGTCACACGATGAGAAGGTACTTCAAGCTCGACTGGAATAACGGCTTCTGAACCGTAAGAGAGAGAGAATAGAGTTTGATCGGTCGCAGTCTTGTGGGTTGTTCGGTAAGCCCATAAAGCCATAGGAAGTTCATCGACCCACTTGCCACCGACCTTTTCCAGTCGTTTTTTCAAAATAGACTTTATAACTTTATTAACCGCTTCGACCAGTCCATTTTCCTGAGGGTGTGCAACTGCAGAGAATTTCTTTTGGATGTGAAATCGTTTGCAGAAATCTTTAAATTCAGCACTGTCGAATTGGGTTCCATTGTCCGTAATAATGGTGTGTGGAAGAACGAATCGACAGATGATGTTGCGGACTACAAAGTTGATTACTTTCTTCGTCGTTATGGTAGCAAGAGCTTCGGCTTCAGCCCACTTTGTACAGTAATCGACTGCAAAGATGGCGTATTTCGCACCACCTTTTGCCAGAGGTAGAGCACCAATGATGTCGATGCCCCACATTGCGAACGACCATGGGCTGACCATTTGTATTATCTCGGTAGGAGGAGCTCTAGGAATTCAGGCATATTTCTGGCACCTATCACATTTCTTTGCATAATCCGACGCATCGCGATTCACGGTCGGCCAGTAATATCCGTATCGAAGTATTTTCTTAGCAAGTGCTTGCCCCCCGGTGTGATTGCCACATTCTCCCTCATGCACATCGTGCAATACTCGTTTTATTTCATCGTGAGCGATACATCGGAGTAAAGGGACTGAGTATCCTCTTATGTACCTGATTCCATTCTGGATGGTAAAGCGTGAGGCCTTCCGAAGGACTTGTCTCTTTTCACTCCTGCACTCCGGTAGGGTTCGGTGCTCAATGTAAGTTCTGAGTGGATTCATCCATGAATCCTTTTCGAGGACGGTTTCGCATACCCAGTCTATTTCTGCCCGGTCGATGCTTGGGGAGGATAGCGCTTCTACGGGAACGAGTCCCATTTGTTGAGCTTCACCTGTGCTGGCCAGCTTCGCCAATGAATCGGCTTTTTGGTTGCGCTCTCGAGGTATACAATAAATGGTATAATAGTCAAACCGATTTAGTACTTCCTTAACTCGGGCTAAGTAAGCAGCCAACCTTTGATCTCTTGCTTGATACTCTCCCCGTACTTGACACACAACTAATTGTGAGTCACAATAAATTTCCACTGCGATAATTCTCAAATCTCTAGCAAGTTTCAAGCCAGCTAAGAGGGCTTTATATTCAGCTTCATTATTAGTTGCATGAAAATCGAACTTCACAGCATAGCATATGGATCGGACTTCAGGGGTTTCAAGTACAACACCAGCGCCCGAACACCGATCGTTAGATGCACCGTCGGTATAAAGCTTCCAGACGTATTCGGGGGATTTACTAGTTTCGGGCAAGTCCTCTGGAACGGTAAATTCAGTTATAAAATCGGCTAGGACTTGTCCTTGAATGGCTCGTCTTGGAGTGTAAGTAATATCAAACTGGCTCAGTTCGATGTTCCACTTGAGTAACCTACCAGACGTCTCAAGCCGCGAAAGGACCCGTCGTAACGGCTGGTCGGTGTAAACAATAATGGGATGTGCCTGGAAATATGGTCGGAGCTTTCTTGATGCAATAACAAGGCAATAAGCCAACTTTTCTAGCTTTGGATAATTTCTTTCAGCTCTGGTCAATCGCTTGCTGACGTAGTACACTGGCTTCTGTATCTTGTCTTCTTCACGAATTAATGCAGCGCTGATAGCGTTTTCTGATGTCGCCAAATATACAAACAACTTCTCATGATCGATAGGCTTCGACAGGATAGGTGGTGCGGATAGATGTTGAACTAGCGCTTGGAAAGCGCCTTCACACTCCGTGGTCCATTCAAAGTTTCGTTTTCCTTTTCGGATCAGATCGAAGAAGGGAATGCATTTGTCAGTGGACTTTGAAATGAACCTGCTCAATGTTGCTACCTTTCCATTGAGACTTCGGACTTGTTTTATGGTTTTCGGAGGTTAGAGATTTCTGATAGCCTAGATTTTTTCAGGATTAGCTTCGATCCCTCGAGTGTTGACGATGAACCCAAGGAATTTTCCGGATGCAACTCCAAAGTGACATTTCAGTGGATTTAGCTTCATTTCTTATTCTCGAAGTATGTTGAACATAGTTTCCAGGTCTTTAACATGGTCGGTGGAGAGTCGTGACTTCACAAGCATGTCGTCTACATATACTTCCATTGTTTTCCCGATTTGATTGGCAAACATCCGATTGACCAATCGTTTATAAGTAGCCCTAGCATTCTTGAGTCCGAATGGCATAACTTTATAAAAGTAAAGTCCCAGATTGGTTACGAAGCTGGTGTGTTCTTGATCGGGTAAATGCATCGGTATCTGATTGTAGCTAGAATACGCATCCATGAAGGATAAGAGTTCATGCCCAACTGTCGAATCTACTAGCTGATCAATTCTGGGAAGCGGGAAACTGTCTTTAGGACATGCTTTATTCAGATCGGAATAATCGACACATGTTCTCTACTTTCCGTTCGGCTTTCAGACAAGCATGGGATTCGACACCCATTCAGGATATAGGGCATCTCGAATAAACCCGTTCGCTTTAAGCTTTTCTACTTCTTCTTTAAGGGTGGCATATCTCTCTGGATCCATACCACGCCTTTTCTGCTTGATCGGGACATGCCGCGGATCAATATTCAGAGTATGGCTCACGATGTCCGGCTAGATCCCACACATATCAGAATGTGTCCAGGCAAATACGTCAAGATTTGCCTGCAGAAATTCAACCAATTCCTCTTGAGTTTGCTGGCTTAGCTGAGACCCAATCTTTATCATTTTCGAATCATCGTCATCGTCAATTGAAACATCAATCGTCAGTTCGGCCGAGGATGGTTGACTTTCTTTAGATTCTCCTTCGTCTTCAGTTTCTCTTGGGTCAAGATCCTTGAGGAATTAGCTGGGTGCCCAGGCCGAGGCCCGGGCGTTAATTGTTAATTATCGGAAAAACGGACGCAGAGAGATTCCTCTACGCCCTTTCCCTTCTCCTTTCGCTGCGCCTCCCACAGCTCAGCAACATAACAGTCTCTGGCAGCAGCCTAATCTCCTTGAATGATCCCCACTCCACGATCAATGGGGAATTTTAAAGTCAAACACCATGAGGCAATGGCTGCCCTAAATTCAGCGAGGGCCGATCGACCCAAGAAAGCATTATATGGGGAGTCTATGTCCAAAACAATGAACTGCAACATCCGTACTCTCCGACGTTTTCCAACTCCCAACTCTACTGGCAGTTCCACCATCCTGGTGGGTGTAGTAGCACTTCCGTTGAAACCATGGACTCGGGATTGACATGGTTTCAAGTCCGGGGCTTCCATTCTCATTTGATCACAAGCTCGCTTAAACAAAATATTCATAGAGCTTCCACTGTCAACTAAGATTCTCTTCATCCAAGCGGGACCTACTTGAGCTGAGATGACTAGTGGATCGATAGTGGGGGCTTCGACTTTATCAGCATCTCGGTTCCTGAACACGATTGTTGATTCATGGGTTTTGATTCATGGCACAAGCTTCAGAGATCATAAGACGAACTACAAAGAGAATACTATACAAAGGCGACAAAAAGAGAATAAACGTATATTGTGCACTACAAAGGAGACAAGACTACAGTCCATAGATTAGTATGAATATTTTGTTATATTGAGTCTTAGAATATTGTTAAAATCATTCCTCAAGTAGTCACACACACATACAAATAGTTGTATATTGTTTTATACTTGAAAAAATGTGATCTGTGCACATAACAGCAGGTCGGTCGACCGACCAGTAAACTCGGCTAACCGAACCTGTGTTAGTGCACAGATATGCACTGTTTTGTGCACGATTTAAAACTCAGCTGACCGGCCAGAATTTTCAGTCAACCAACCTGGAAATAATGGCTATTTTTTTTGAAGAGTTGCGATCGTTATTGAAGAGGAATCACCTTCAATCCAAGAGATATGGTCACAACTTTTGATTGAAACTCTTCATGAAAGATTGTAACTATTCTACAACTATATAAACATGTTTAATTCACTTCTACTATCACCAATTCTTGTTTATAATTATGAAATCTATTCTCTATTTATTTCTACAAATAAAAGCATTCATTCTCATTCAATATTGCTAGAATCCCTAAATTAATTCATATACTTCGATTCTACGCGAATATCCTCCTTCTAAATCTTCACACACACTATATATTCTTGAGGATTTGATTATAGGAGAATTGTACTATCAAAAGACAATTCGTGTTATTCAGAACACATTCGTCAACAAGTTATTTGTATTAAGTTGAAGTCCTCTTCGCCTGTTGAGGCGGAAAAATTCATGTTCGGCTGCTCAGGTGTTGTATACATATTCCTCCAGGTTAAGTGAGGGGTTTAGTTAAAGTTAAATCCATAGGGTATTCTGGGACTAGACGTAGAACGGGAAGTTCGAACCAGTATAAAAATTCCTAGTGTGCTTACTTTAATTTTTATTTTACTGCTATTATCAGTTTCCGCATTTATATACCATATTACACGATCCTTAGTACTGCACGTACACTTTCATTTGGTATCAGAGCAAGGTTATCCTATAATCGTCACAAATTTATTTGATATCTATTTCTAGTAATATGGCAATGACACAAACTAACGATGTTGGCACTAACACTAATACTAGTTTCACAGAGGGTCAATCATCTTCACGACCTCCACTTTTTAATGGTATAAATTATAATTATTGGTCAACTAGAATGAGAATCTATATGCAATCTAATGGATTCGATATCTGGAATGTTATACAAAGAGAGTACACAACTCCTACTGGAGAATACTCAATTTGGAGTAACACATAAAAACTAGATGCTACATCAAATGCAAAGGCTATGAATATTTTATTTTGTGCATTAGATAGAAATGAATTCAATAGAGTTAGCATGTGCACTTCTGGTTATGAAATTTGGAAAACACTTAAGGTAACACATGAAGGAACGAACAAAGTTAAATTAAGCAAAATCTCTATGTTGAAAAATCAATTTGAAAATTTCAAAATAAGGCCAAATGAATCTATAAATGATATGTACTCTAGATTCCAGGATATTTATCATGCTCTACTATCATTAGAACAAACATTTACTGATTTTGATGTTGTCACAAAAATCTTAAATTCTTTAACGGACGAATGGGAAAGAAAAGTCCTAAACCATTGAAGAAGCAAATGATTTGTCAACATTAAAACCAGAAGAATTGATAGGTAATTTAATGTCCTACGAAGTAAATTTGCAGGCAAAGAGAAATGGAGCACAAGAAAAGAAGAATGTGGCATTTCAAGCAGAAAAAGATGACTCCGACTCAGAGAATGAAGATATGGCAATGATTGCTAAAAATTTCAAAAAGTTTCTGAAATTCAAAAGAAATAAATTCAGGGGAAACAAAAATAATTCCAACAACAATACCAACAATAGCAAACCATCATCTTTAGCAATGGAATGTTATGAATGTCACAAGAAAGGTCACATGAAGAAGGATTGTCCAGAACGTAAAAAAAGCAATTTTAAGAAGGACAGAATCAAACGAAGAGCTTTTTCAGTCACTTGGGATGACACAGACTCATCATCCTCATCAGAGAGTGAAAGTGACAATGAAAATGAACAAGCAAATGTGTGCTTCATGGCTTCGTCAGACGATGTAAGTGATCTTAGTTTTGAAGATTTAATTGAAATTAATTCTGAATTAGTAGACTTAGCAAAGCAACTTAAAAAGAAAAATAAAGATTTACAAAGAAAATTAGATAGGATAGTCTTAGAAGTAGATATGCTGAAAGATGAGAAGAAAATATTAGAAGAAGAACTTGAAATTTCTCAATAATCAAATTCTAACTTATCTTCTCAAATTTCTTCAATATCTGAAGAACTAGAAATTCAGAAAAATAAAAATGATGTTTTATTTTTGGAAAATAATAGTTTAAATTCTAAAATTAAAGAATTAGATTTAGAAAAATCTAGTCTAAAAATAAAATTTGATGACATTTCTAAAAATATTTCTAATTTCAATAAAGGAAGAGAGAATCTTTCTAAAATACTTGAAAATTCTCAATCCACTAACAATAAATCTGGACTAAGATTTAAGAAACAGAATAATTTTGCTAAAAGTAGGATTAATAATAATATTAAAAAGGATATTAAGAAAACAGTTTGTTCAAACACTAAAACCATTAAGATATGGATTCCAAAATCAAATAATGTTTTGATAATGGATAAACATATCAAAATGTTCATGGAAACTGTTCATAATAACAAAAACTATGTTTATAAAGGGAATTCTGAATCCGTACGGGTTTGGCTTCCTAAGATCTAACTCTTAGGACCCTAAAAAGAAATGGGTACCAACTTTTTATAAATTTTTGCAGGTACCACATAAAAGGAGAGGAAAATGGATTTTAGATAGCGGTTGCTCAAAACACATGACTGGAAACAAAGAAATGTTGTCAAATATTATCTACTCAAATGGAGGATCAGTCACTTTTGGAGATAACTCTAAAGGATATATCATCGGTAAAGGCGATGTCAGCAACAACGATACCACTAATTTACCTCTCATTACTGATGTTTTATTAGTTAATTTAAAACATAATTTATTAAGTATTAGTCAGCTATGTGATAAAGGTTTTAATATAACTTTTTCAGAAAATAAATGTAATATTTTCGATAAAAATCATAACACTATTTTTGAAGGAATAAGAGATAAAAACATTTATATTTTAAATATGTACGTTAATAATGATTCAAATTTGTGTTTAGCAGCTAAGGAAAATGATTCCTGTCTTTGGCACAAAAGATTTTGTCACATCAATTTTAATACCATCAACAAATTAGCTAAAAATAAATTAGTCAAAGGATTACCTGACATGAGATTCAGGACTAATATATTTTGTGATGCATGTAAATTAGGAAAATTAACAAAATCTTCTTTTAAATCTAAAAAGGTAATTTCTACAGAACAACCACTTGAGCTTTTACACATGGATCTTTTTGGTCCAAATCAAGTTCAGTCTATTAATCATAATAGATATGTGTTTGTTATTGTAGATGATTTTTCTAGATACACCTGGACTTTCTTTTTGAAAAATAAAAGTGATACTTTTGATAATTTTAAAGTTTTTGTTAAAAGAATACAAAATATTAAAAGTTTGAAAATTAAAAATATCAGAAGTGATCATGGAGGAGAATTTGAAAATGAAGTTTTTGAACAATTTTGTAACAAGAAAGGTATTAACCATAATTGTTCATTTCCTAGAACACCACAACAAAATGGCGTTGTAGAAAGAAAAAATAGAACGTTACAAGAATGTGCAAGAACTTTATTAAATGGAACCACTTTATCGAAACATTTTTGGGCAGAAGTTATAGCTACTGCTTGTTATGTATTGAATCGTGTTTCCATTCGACCGTTAACTAAAAATACTCCATATGAACTTCTAAATGGAAGAAAACCAAATATTTCATATCTTAAAGTTTTTGGTTCTAAATGTTTTATTTTGAATACTAAAGATCAGCTAGGCAAATTCGATCCAAAATCCGATGAACGAATATTCGTAGGATATTCAGAACGAAGTAAAGCTTATCGAATTTTTAATAAAAGAACTCAAATTATTGAAGAAAGTTTACATGTTTCATTTGACGAAAATTTTAAAAATATAAAACCAAATATTACTATCGATTCTGATGATGAAACGATTCAGAATAAAAACAGTAATACTAGTGAAAATTTTGATAATAATCATGAATTTACCGAAAATAAAAACATTACTCCTAATATAATAAAATCTCCACCTAGAATTTTACGGGATCATCCTGTACAAAATATAATTGGAGAAGTAAATACGAATGTTACAACCAGACATTAATTAAATCAAATTGGTCATGTAGCTTTTCTCTCTAACATAGAACCTAAGAATATAAAAGAAGCCTCAACTGATGACTACTAGATTCTTACCATGCAAGAAGAACTAAATCAATTCGAACGAAACGAAGTTTGGGAACTTGTTCCTAGACCAAGTGATCAATCAATCATTGGTACTAAATGGGTCTTCAAAAATAAAGCAGATGAACTAGGAAATATAACTAGGAATAAAGCTAGATTAGTTGCACAAGGATATAATCAAGAAGAGGGAATTGACTACGAAGAAACGTTTGCTCCAGTCGCCCGACTTGAAGCAATACGAACCTTATTGGCGTTTGCATGTTTTCATAATTTTAAACTTTATCAAATGGATGTTAAAAGTGCATTTTTAAATGGTTACATAAAAGAAAATGTTTTTGTTGAACAACCACCTCTTTTTTATCATGAAAAATTTCCGGATCATGTTTATAAACTCAAAAAGGCTTTATATGGTTTAAAACAAGCACCACGTGCTTGGTATGATCGTCTTAAAAACTATTTATTAGAATCTGGTTTTGAAATTGGTAAAGTAGATCAAACTCTTTTTATTAAGAAAACTAAGAAAGATATTTTGATAATTCAAATTTATGTTTATGATATTATTTTTGGATCGATAAATGAAAAGTTATGTCAGGAATTTTCAATTATAATGACAAATGAATTTGAAATGTCTCATATGGGAGAATTGTCATATTTTCTTGGATTACAAATTAAACACGTTGAAAATGGAATTTTTATTAATCAAGTAAAATATTGTGATAATTTAATTAAACGATTTGGTCTGGAAAACACTTCTGCCAAACCAACTCCTATGAGCACAACGATTCATCTCAATAGAGACGAGGAGGGCAAAAGTGTTGATCAAAAACTATATCGTAGTATGATTGGATCTTTATTATATTTAACAGCTAGTCGACCTGATATAATGATGAGTGTTTGTGTATGTGCTAGATTTCAAGCAAATCCCAAAGAATCACATATGCGAGCAGTTAAACGCATTATTCGTTATCTAACTAAAACCAAAGATTTCGGACTATTTTATCCAAAAGAATGTCCTTTCGAATTAGTTTCCTATAGCGACGTTGATTTTGGAGGAAGTCGGACGGATAGAAAAAGTACTAGCGGAACATGTCACTTCATTGGACGTTCCTTAGTCTCTTGGTTCAGTAAGAAACAAAACTGCGTTTCTTTATCGACATGTGAAGCAAAATATATATCTGCTGCTTTGGCATGTGCACAAGTGATTTACATGCAACAAACACTTCAGGATTTTAATTGTCATCTTGAAAAGTCTATAATTTATTGTGATAATACTAGTGCAATAAATCTTTCTAAAAATCCTGTCAATCACTCACGAACAAAACACATAGATATTCGTCATCATTTTCTTCGTGATTGTTTGGGAAAAGGATTGATAAATTTAGAATTTATTAATACTGAAATCAGATTGCTGACATTTTTACTAAACCATTAAATGAAAATATTTTTATCAAACTTAGACGAGATTTAGGAATAATGTCTCTAAAAGAGTTATAACTAAAAATATGCAAAATGTTTAAAACAAATTTTTTTTTACTTGCTTGTTAAATGGTGTATTATAGTCACTTGAGCTATAGTTGTTTCTTGTCTCAATCTCCTTTTTAGTTTAAATTGTATTTTCAGAAATCTATTTTTAGTTTTAACATTTGTAATCATCCATTTACAAACTGTTTTGCTATTAATTACCTGTGATGAGAATTAAATAATAATTCTTATCCACTTGTTTTTTTAGTAAACAAATACTTATATAAACTATGTTTAGTTTTTAAACAAATACTAAGAAAGTTTATATTCAAAATTATTTGAAAATGTCATCCAACAATGATTTTTACAATTCTGAAGACTCTCGTTTATCGTATACATCTCCGGACGATGATTTCGATCGTATTCCTGAAAACGGACCCTATCATATTGTTCCCTTACCTAATCGTGTCCTTAACTTCTCTTCTTCCCCGGATAAAGACCCCCGACATGGCTGGAAACCATGTGAGAACACTCATACCGGTTATACACCGGAAAAGAAGAAAGGCAAGAAAGCTATGGTCATATCTCCTTCAATTAAACAGAAAATAGATGAGATACACCACTATCAACAGCAACAAATGGATCTACAAAAGGAGTTATATTATGAACAAAAAATTACGGCAAGACGTTTGAGCTTTCTTGAACGGATGGCCATAAAAATTTGTTCGTCAAAAAAGGAAGACACTGTTGAACCCACATTTAGACCCTCAACCTCCTCAAATCCTTCTCAATCTCCAGTAGCTCCTACGTGGTCACCTATAGAGAATGTTCCATCTCCAAATTCTTGGGAACGTCGATATTAACAACCGGTGGTTAAGCATTTTTTAATATATATATATATATATATATATATATATATATGTTGCTAATTTTCTATAAGTTGTATTAATATCATGCAAAAATAATAAAATTTCTCTTTATACAATTTTTTTAATCGAAACAGCAAAACTGGGCAAAACAACAAGGTCGGTCGACCGAAATAATGAGTCGGTCAGCCGAGTTCCTTCCCGAAAGTTTCATATGTTTCAGTTAACAGAGTCAGTCAGCCGACCAGACATTTCGGTCGACCGAACGACAAAAAATCTGATGCTGCCTATTCAAATATTTAACCCACCTATTCACTTTTTTCAACTACCTCTTCATTTTAACTTTCCCAATTTCAGATTTTTACCCCAAACTTCATTAAAATTTTCTCAAATTTTATATTTTTCCTCAAAATCAATGGCTCCTAGAAAGAAAACTAAAACTACCGGCACTTCTTCATCAACTCCAGTGGATTCTCAAATAGCCTCATGGCTTGTAAGTGATAAAGAACTCGAAAGATGGATAAAACTTCAAGATGCCAAGATCTTCAGGGAATCCTTCGTAAGTTACCACGATTTCTCTTCTTACGGTATTGAAAATGTCGCAATTGAAAGTGGGCTTGACACTTTTCTTGACCATAGAAAGAACAATTTGAAAATTAACCACATCATGGTCAAATTATTTTTTGCTAACCTAAACCTTGTTAATCGTCCTAGAAACACTGAAAATTGTGTTTGGACGTCGGTATGTGGTACGGCAATTTTCCTTTCACTAGATAGAATAAATCATACTTTGAATGCTCGACCGAGTGGAATATCGTTACATAATGTGGATTGCAATGTAATGAAACGTGACCAAATAAGCCATCTCTTTTTCGAAGATGATGCTATAGATTTCAGACAAACATCATCTCTTCGACCAAAAGCTAGAATTTTTCATCGATTCATGATGAAATCCGTTGTTCCAAGAGGCGGTTCTTATCACTTAGTGTATCATGAAAATTTTAAAGCATTATATGCTATATGTGGAAATGTTCGAGTCAATTGGGCACAATTACTTATGGATGAGTTTCTCTCATTTAACCAAGGCAAGATGCTTCATATTTACTATGGAGAATATATAATGAGATTAATCGATGACTTAGTCATACATGCTCCAGAATCCGAAACTACCAAAGTCATCATTTTGATTCAAGGACCATTAAATCAATGAAGTTGCCGGATGCTCCACCAAGATTTATAAATTTTCACCAATGGCGTGCTACTTCTAGAGATCAACTACGCCGTAGCCATTCCACACCACAACCAACCACTCATTCTACGGAATGCTTAACTCGCCAGTCCACAATTCAAAGACCAACTCCCGGACTTGGTACGGAAGCAGCTATTGATCTTTTGGCTCGAAATCAATTAGCTTTAGATGCCCGTCTACGGAAAATAGATGGAAGATTCAAGAAAATCAAAGGCTTCTTTGTTAATCTTTGGGATGCTTTGTCATGCACTTCTAAAGCCGGTACCTCTCATCTTGTTCCCGGGAAAAGACCAGCACCTAATTTCTCTTGGTCAACTTCAGAGAATACAAGTTCCGGAACATCAGGAACTCATACTTCTCATACTCAGCGTCGTGGTAAAGAACATGCTCCTCCTGTTGAAAATATTCGTCCAGAATATTAGGATACCGATGAGGGTGAGGAGTGATCTTGTTGTTTTTTGTATTGCTATTAGATTATTTCAAGTATTCTGTTTTTATTGTGAACAATATTTCTATTTTATGATGTTTTAAGTAATGGTATCATTAACATTTTATTTGGTTTCGGTATGTAAATTTAATTCTATGTTCCAAAATTTTATACATGTTCCGTATTGTTTTTTACATTTTATGTATCATAAGTATTCCTTTTCGTCGATGACAAAGGGGAAGAAATATATGAAAGCTAACAAGTTTTTTGCAGAAAAGTTGCCATATATTCAGGGGGAAAATTACAATATATATGTATATACTACTTCGTCACATAAGTATTGTCATCAATCAAAAAGGGGGAGAATGTTGATTCATGGGTTTTGATTCATGACACAAGCTTCAGAGATCATAAGACGAACTACAAAGAGAATACTATACAAAGGCGACAAAAAGAGAATAAACGTATATTGTGCACTACAAAGGAGACAAGACTACAATCCAGAGATTAGTATGAATATTTTATTATATTGAGTCTTAGAATATTGTTAAAATCATTCCTCAAGTAGTCACACACACATATAAATAGTTGTATATTGTTTTATACTTGAAAAAATGTGATCTGTACACATAACAGCAGGTCGGTCGACCGACCAGTAAACTCGGCTGACCGAACCTGTGATAGTGCACAGATATGCACTATTTTGTGCACGATTTTAAACTCAGCTGACCGGCCAAAATTTTCAGTCAACCGACCTGGAAATAACGGCTATTTTTCTGAAGAGTTGCGACCGTTCGTGAAGAGGAATCACCTTCAATCCAAGAGATATGGTCACAACTTTTGATTGAAACTCTTCATGAAAGATTGTAACTATTCCACAACTATATAAACATGTTTAATTCACTTCTACTATCACCAATTCTTGTTTATATTTCTGAAATCTATTCTCTATTTATTTCTACAAATAAAAGCATTCTTTCTCATTCAATATCGCTAGAATCCCTGAATTAATTCATATACTTCGATTCTACGTGAATATCCTCCTTCTAAATCTTCACACACACTATATATTCTTGAGGATTTGATTATAGGAGAATTGTACTATCAAAAGACAATCCATTTTATTCAGAACACAATCGTCAACAAGTTATTTGTATTAAGTTGAAGTCCTCTTCGGCTGTTGAGGCGGAAAAATTCCAGTTCGACTGCTCAAGTGTTGTATACCTATTCCTCCAGGTTAAGTGAGAGGTTTAGGTAAAGTTAAATCCAGAGGGTATTCTGGGACTGGACGTAAAACGTGAAGTTCGAACCAGTATAAAAATTCCTGGTGTGCTTACTTTAATTTTTATTTTACTGCTATTATCAGTTTCCGCATTTATATACCATATTACACGATCCTTAGTACTGCATGTACACTTTCAACGATGTCATCTATCATTGTCTTATGTTACTTGGCCGGAGCCCCTTCATCAAAACTACTACAACACTCGAAGTCCGCATGCCTGATAGAACTGGCATACGACTCCATTCCCTTCCAGGTTTGATCTGCTGGGTGAGGACCACCACTTATTGTATTAATAACCAACCTCCCGCCTGTACGAGCGGGTTCTTCTTGGCTTTCCTGATTCGGCGCACGATTCTGATTTGATGGACCTGCATCACCAGACCGCGGCGTCCGCACATACTGATCCAGCTTCCTTTCACATATCAGTTTTTCAATGAGGTCTTGTAAGTGACGACACTCATTGGTGTTATGGCCATAACTCTCATGGAATCTACAAAATTTTCCTATTTGGATTTTTCTCTCCATTGGTGGTTTCGGGGCAGGTTTCTTGTATTACATGGTATTGCAGATCTGCAAATACACATTTTCCAACAACGTGTTCAATGGAGTATAATTAATGTACATGGAGGCTCTACGCCGTGGACCGCGATTCTGATCGCGTTTCTTGTTTTGATTTCTATTCTCCCTCTGCTGATTCTGTTTATTTTGTACGTTCAACTGAACTTTTCTAGAATTCTCTCCAGACTGTTTAACAGCGATGTTACTTTGGATTCCTTCGATGTTGGGCCCTGCGTCATCCTGCTTCCTAGACTGTTTCGCATCCTCCCTTCTCAAGAATTGGGCTGCCTTGGAATAGAAACGGTCCAATGACGCAGTTGGTTTTCTAGCTAACCAATTTCTAAACTCGGAATCAGCATCAATCCCCTTAGTCAATGCCATCAGGATAGAGTTATCATTGGGATTGCTTATTTCTGCGCACGCAGCGTGGAATCGCTCCAAGTAACGTCTAAGTGTTTCTCCGGGAGCTTGTGTAACACTAGATAGAGTGTTAACATCTTTAGGCCTCGCTACGTGCATACAGAAATGTTCAACAAACTTTGTGGCCATCTGATCGAAATTAGAAATGGATCGTGGCGGCAAACGAGTAAACCACATGGTTGCAATGCCTCCAAGGAAATGGGGAAGCTACGACATTTTACTACATCATTAGCTCTCGCAGCGTTCATCAGCTATTCGTATTTCAGGATATGTTGATTGGGATCAGAAATCCCTTCATAGACTGGCAAAGCTGCATCCTGAAGCGTCGAGGTGGTTCAGCATATAATATGTCATCGGTGAAAGGGGTATGACTCCGGGAGATTCCCCAGTCGTCATTACTAAGACCCTGACTTTCACGGATCATTTGACGAATCATCGTCGATATATCCGGCATTCGGATACTTGGAGCATGTTATGCCAAGGTGTGGTCGGGTTCCACAGCGCGAGTTTGGACCGGACGCGGTCGACGGTCCGTGCCACGCCTCCTTGGTTCAACATCTTCAGGGACATAAGGCTCAGGAGTCTTCCCTCATTGGTTACGTTGAGGATCAACTTGGTTTCTAGCATCAACCCTTTGTCCGGTAGTGGTGGTAGTAGCAATGTTGCCTATGACATGATAAGGAGCAGCACCTCCTCGGGATGAAGGTCCTGTATGATGACTAGTGGATGGTCCAGTTCTGGGTTATCCAAGATTCGAAGTAGGTTGGTGCCCTGTGGCCTGGGTGTAGCTTACATCCAACAGTCGGCGCGTGGATCGGTGATGACCGTCAGATGAGGCTGAACTCTCTGTGGAAGAATAAGAACCTTGTTCTCTTCTGGATCTTCTATGCCTTTGGCAATTCAGCTGGTTGGTTAACTCTGTGTTAGCGCGCAGTTGTTCAGTAAGTTGTTGTCAACTCTTGAAGCAATGTCTGGAATTCTTGTCTGGTGATCGGACCTGATGGATCTGAAGGTCCTGCAGCATTTTGGTTGGATGGAGGCAATTGCACGGGATTCTGCCTGTCCCGTCCTCCCTGATCAGCAGTTGTAGAGGTAGTCCGTGTACTTACCATGGTGAATTGATGAAAGTCCTCTCCTAGATCTGGTGCAGATCTGAATAGAATGGAAGGGATTCAAAGTTCTAGATCTGGATCTTCTTCTTGGATTTATGCAATCCGATATAGATAGGAGATCCAAAGAGCACGCGGAAAATTGGGTTTTCTAAGTGAAAGCACCAAAGTGTTTGTACCAAAATTGGGCACAACACTCTTCAGAAGTTTTTTAAGAGATAAAGTGAAGCAATTAAATGTAAAAAGAGGATTATCTAACAAAAACTCCAAATCTCAGATATGAAACTATGAAAAATGCAAGGAGACACAAGAATTTACAGTGGTTCGGCGTATCGCCTACGTCCACTATGAAATTGATAGCTTTATTGATCTTTCTTTGAAGATTACAAGTGAATTCAATGAATTACAGCAGGCGATTATGATTTGCAGCAATGAATTTCGTTGGTAGCAGCATCAATGGTGTTCAGATCTGGATCCGGTAGAGTCTGGGCGTTGGAGATCTCAAAAAGAAGAAGAACCCCTTTTCTGTTGGCTTTGGGGGTCTATTTATAAGTGTAGAAGGCTGGTATTTCGCTCAGATCTCGGGAGACCCTCTCTGGCATGTGACCAGGCCCGCGCGCCCAAGCCCGTGAAGTTTCGGTCCGATCCATGATCGATACGAATAGATTTCGTATCGATCAAGATTTCATCCAATGGAGTCGAAATTTAGCGTGGACATTCTTTAGCATGCACGCAGTCTTCTGTGAAAATTTCATAGCATTTGGACTTGTAGATTAGGAGATATGATTGATACGAAACAAGATTCTCAATTGGTTGTTTCGTTCGACTCGCTCTTATTCGACTCGCTCTTGTTCGACTCGCTCTCGTTCGCATCGTTGTTCGACTCGGTCTTGTTCGAGTCACTGCTTGACTTGATGACGTGGCGTTTGAACCTTTGGATCACTCCGCCTTTGATGCCGCTTTGATCGAGTCGTTCTTGGACCTTGCCTCGTTCGTATCGATAGAAACTTAACTTTGGTCGATTGATTCGAATATGGCAACTCGATGGATTCGACCAGAAGATCCCTGATGGGTACGGATTGCATAGGAGATGGAGTCGAAGGTGATCGATACGAACGGTAGCTTCGTATCGATGGAGTCGAACAATGGCTCTGTGAAGGATGTGGAGCGAGTTAAATAGTGGCTCGGTGAAGGAGTCGAACAAGAAGGAGTCGAACTGTGGCTTGAAGCGGAGCGAGTCGAAGTAGGCTCCCCGGATGGATTCGAACTGAGCGAGTCGAAGTGTAGTTGGTTTTCACCCAATTTTGTATCAATCGTAACTTGAGTATACGAACTCGGATTGACGTGAAATTTGGAACGTTGGCTCTCATAGCTCAGCTTGTCGTGTCAAACCAGTTTTAGCTCGATCCAAACTTGGACAAAATTCATCGATATCCATAGTGAGCCTGTGTATAACCGATCTGTAGGACGGACCGTCATTGTTTTACTAATCAATTCCTTAGTGTTACAGCCTTGCCAAAAGGCGGGATAACATAAAAGAAGTTTTATAAATTAACTTGAAGATTTATAAAAGGATTTGTAAATATAAAATAAGCTCAAAATAAGAATTTTTTAAAAGGAATGAGATTTGATTTTGATAATTTATCCTTTTTAATTATGGTGGAATGGAAATATTATTTCCATACTTAACACCGAAGGATATGTGGTTGGTTTTTTAGACCCATTTAGATATGATTTTGGAAAAAAAAGAGAAATCTCCCTTAAGTTTCTGTTAATATACTTGTTATCCGGGGTTTTAACCCAGTAGAACCCACTAGAAAACAGAGCAATTTCATGACACCAGAATGACTTAGAACTTAACCAAAGAGGACAAGGCAAGGAGTTAATGAGAGCCAGGCCATATTACTAAAGCAACGACTGAGTTCGACTAAACCAAGAGACCAACATTCGTTCAGCCCTATCAGTAGTCAAAGCACAACCAGCTGGTAGATCGTCATCAAGACGGAGCAACATGCAATGAGACTATGCAAACAATGATGATACAAGGCCATGGAAACATCCCGAACTCCAAACTCCAAAAATAGGCTAAGTGCTTGAATCGCCAGCGATCCATACCCTTTGGATCGCTAACGATCCATGCAAGATGGTGGGTCGCTATGGTGCATGGAAGAAAAGAAGGAAAGCAGAAAGATTAGGAAAATATGCTAAGCATATGGATCTCTAGCGATCCATACTTGACCATAGGTTTTCAATGAGCTAACTAGGCGAGACAATGGAAAGGAGAGCTAAGTCATTAGATCGCGAGCAAGCCAAGTCTATGGATACCTAGCGATCCATTGTTTTGGCTTGGATCACAAGCTAAACTCCCTTTGGTCGTCCTGTGTCCATCTACAAGAATGTGACGAAGTGTCCTAGCCCAGATGCTCTCCAATCTCTATAAATACCGTCCTGCTTGCTACATAAACGGGATCTTCTTCGGACTGATTGCTGAAGCTCTGTAGGAAACTTTCTTCACTCTCTACCTCCCTCACAACAATCTCCAAAGGGATTCACTGTGATTCTCCAGTGGATTCCAACTTTGGGGATTCAATCTAGCTAAGGATAATCAAGAGCCTTGTAACCAAACACTACTTGTAACGGCAATCATTCTATGATAAAATTGTAAAGTAGATGTAGGCTACATTAATAGCCAAACCAATATAAAAATTCCATGTCTTCTTTCTTTTACTGTTCTTTTTCTATACCTGTTATCTGTGATATTGCTCTGTCAGAAAAGGGCTGGTGTTTCCAAACTCAAACCAGGGTGTTGATCCATTTTTTGAGTTAACATTTTGGTGCTTTCACTCAGAACTCCAACTAAGGATCCAGATCTAGCTATCTACTTTGGATCCAATAAGTTCAGAAGTAAGATCCTTAATCTTGGCTTGAAGAATCTGTTGTTTGGAATCAATGGACCCTGGAAGAAGAAGAAGAACTGCCTTTGGAAGATCCACAGGGGCATTAACAGCTGGAGAAGATGTTAATCCCTAACAAGCTGAAGTAAATGGTGCTTGCTTAGGAAATCAGGCGCCAGCATCCTCCAGTCAGCATGAAGTTGTCACCAGGGATGAGTTGAATAAAATGGTTGATGAGATCAACCAAAAAATGGAAAGTAGCCAAAAGGCTCTAATGGATAAGCTTAATGCTCCCCAAACCTAAATTCAAACCCCGCTCTAAGGACTATGCCCGATCCTACGGCTGCTATAGAACCGGAGAATTCCTTCGTTTCTGGTCTACATAGAAGAAATGAAAAACAACCACAAAAAGGGTGACAATAGGACTTACCGTAGACGGAAATGCAAGTAATCCGTTCGCCATGAGGCAACCTATTCTAAACTTGAATCAAGGGCAAAGACCATATTGGAAGACATAGCTATGGATCTCTCTGACTCAGAGGACGGGGAGCAAGGTGACAAATTGGAAGAAAATGCCAATGCATTCGATAATGCTAGGAATACTCAAACTGCTCCTGTTAGGCCAACCACAAACCAACGAGACCCTGCAGGAGTGGCTCTCCCGAAGATAGGAGAGCCTAGGTTTCAGCCCACTCACCAAGACTGTTTGGAAAGTAAAACACTTGGCATAGTGATCGATTGCTGTCCTTAGGACTACCGGACATCAGAGGCATACATAGCGGATATGGTTAAACGATTAATGAAGGAGAGTAAAAATAAAAGAGATGATGAATGGGGATTTGCACCAAGTTGGACTCCCTTCACCGATGAAATCTTGAATGAGAATTATCCAAAAAAATTCGCAATGCCAACTATTCCGTCTTATGACGGGACTAAAAGACCAAAACCCTACTTGTAAAAATACAGTTGGTGTATGGATGAAGCTAATGCCGCTGAAGCTGTTCGATGCAGATGCTTTCCTATCTTTCTCGAACGAGTTGTGTCAATGTGGTTCACTAGGCGTCCTCCAAGATCTATCTCTACTTTTTAACAATTGGCGACAAGGTTCCTTGATTAGTTCAGACTCCATACTGTGCAGCCAAAAGACGTCATGTCCCTATCTGGATTGTTCCAAGGGTGCAACAGATCACTGAAATCTTTCATGAACAGGTTTAACACCACAGTGACCGAAGTAAGCAACCCTAATGAAGACATGGTTTTTATGGAATTAGTTTGTGCCATTCACCCGAAAACTGAATTCGGAAAGTGGATTAAGATGAAGCAACCTACCACCGGGAAAGATTTTAATCGTAAAGCAAGTCAGTACCTAAGGTTGGAGGAAGCGCGAGACTTGGAAAGGAAGTCTACTAGTGTGCCACCGATGAACATCGGGCAAACTAATGTAGCAATGAATTAAAATGTGCACACTTCTCGGGCTGTTGAAGGAATCACTAGGAAAGACGGAAATTCAAAGAGAAAAAGTCCAAACTCCAATAATAAGAATGGTAATGTCAACAATAAAAAGCTCAAAGGGTTTAGGCCCGAAGGCTACACTACCCTAAACGACACACTGGTAAAAAAATTCTTCCAACTCAATGGACCGAGGAATACAAAAATCTCCCTAGAAAGGAAGCAACTAAGTAGCAGAAGCACTCGAAAAATTATACCACTTCCACGAGACACACGGCCAGAATACAAACGAATACCGCCATCTAAAGAATCTCATTGAGGAGTTGATCCAGGATAATAAGCTCCAGTAGTACGTAAGAAAGCCTCAATACCTCGATCAATCTGCAGCTCCTTAGCCTCCTAGAGAACAAAGGAATCAAGCGGGAAATAGTGAAGAAGGTTCGAAACGAACTGACCAAAGGCTTATTATTGGAACAATATTTGGGGGACCATGCCCCGTACAAAGAAGTTAGGGGGAAATGGAGCGATATGCAAGTTCATTGAAGCATGCTCCGAAGGAATCATGTATAGCTATAGAAGTTGAAACTCCAGCCAAGCTGCAAAGGGTTTTGAATGACGATATAGTGTTCCAAAATTGGGACACCGAAGGGATCAAAGCTCGAACTCTCGATCTGATGGTGGTGACGGTAAGAATCAGACCCGCTGTAGTTCGACAGGTGTTGGTTGATAGTGGTAGCTCCATTAACATACTCTTCAAATGTACTTTCGATCAGATGAAGATTGGTATGAAAAGCATATCCGCATGCCAAACAAAGATTTAGGGGTTTACCGACAAGCCCAAACAACCGGTAGGAACAACTGACCTACCTATGGAGCTTGGAGAGGGTGAGCGAAGGATCACCCTCATTCAGACTTTTATGAACGTGGATGAAATGTCAGCATACAACACCTTCCTGGGATGGCCCGCATTAGCCAATTTCAAAATAGCATTGGCACAGTGGTGCCTTACAATGAAGTTCCCTATAGAGCATAGAGTCGGAATTGTGAAAGAAGACAAAAGCGCTGCCCGGGAATGCTACATCGCAGAATTGCGTGAGTCAAGAAGAAAGGAAAATGGAAAGGACGTGGGGAAAACCCTCCACATTCGTGAGCCCATTGAATAGCAATTACAGAGCCGCCCCTGGCTCGGGGACCATAGCGGATTCGACAAGGCAGCACTGGCAGAATTGACGGTGTATGTCCCAGTCTGTATGAACGACCCAACAGGAGTCTTGAAAACGGATCGCACCTTGGAAATAGGATGCGGTCGGAACTAACTAAATTCCTCCATGCCACTTTGGACATATTTGCTTGGACACGCTCCAATATGTGTGGGGTATCACACAAAATTGCCTACCATGCGCTCAATATTGACCCCAAATTCACACCGGTAAGGCAAAAAAGGCTCAACTTAGGCCCTGAATGGTCCAAGGCACTAAGAGAGGAGGTGAATAAATTAATGGCTAACGGCTTCATCCGAGATGCAACTTACCCTGAATGGGTATTAAACCCAGTCTTAGTCAAGAAGTCTAATAGAAAATGGCAAACTTGTATCGACTTCTCGGATCTAAATAAAGCTTGCCCAAAAGATAGCTTCCTATTCCCCAGAACCGATCAGCTTGTGGATGGAACGGCGGGGTATGAATTGCTGTCATTTATGGATGCATATTGGGCTACAAACAGATCCTGATGCATGAGCCAGATCAAGAGAACACCAACTTCATCACCGATTTGGGACTGTACTGCTACAAAGTAATGTCATTCGGTTTAAAAAATGCCGGGGCAACATACTAAAGGCTAGTGAATACAATGTTGAAATGCCAAATTTGAAAGACTATGGAAGTTTACATGGATGACATGTTGGTCAAATCTCGAGCAGCCGCTAACCATATAGAAAATCTCACTGAAATGTTTGAAATACTCCGGAATTATGGAATGAAGCTCAACCCACTCAAATGTCACTTCGGAGTAGCCTTAGGGAAATTTTTGGGGTTCATAGTAAGTGCCTGAGGCATCGCAGCAAATCCAGAATAAATAACGGTGCTACGAGAAGTCCAAGCCTCAAAAAATAAGAAGGAACTTCAAAGCTTGAATGGAAAAGCCGCAGCACTGAGTCGATTTATCTTAAAAGCTACAAATAAGTGCATACCGTTCTTTGATGCACTGAAGATGGGAAAGGAAAACTTCGAATGGAGTGAAGCTTATCGAACAGCTTTCAAAGAACTGCTATGACACATGGAACCGGTGGATGGAGAAGACCTATTCATTTACTTGGCAGTCTCACCGCATGTAGTGAGCGCCGCTCTTGAGCGGGAAGAAGCAAAAATCTAACGACCCATGTATTACGTTAGCAAACAGCTTATCAGAGCTGAGAAGAATTACACAAAACTACAAAAGCTCGCGTATTGCCTCTTGATCGCGTCCCGGAAGTTACGACAATATTTTCAGGCACATCCAATCAAAGTATTAACTGACCAGCCTATGAAATAAGTGTTGCACCGACCGAAACTTCTGGGCGACTCCTAATATGGAACATAGAGCTAAGTCAATATGATATCGCATACCATCCTAGGAAAGCCATCAATAGGCAAGCGTTAGCAGACTTCATCGCCAAGTTTACCATACGGGATGAAGAAGAAGAAGCACCGCTGGAGGTGGAGACTAAATGGAAACTCTTTGTAGATGGTGCATCTAACAATATCTATTCAGGGGCGGAGGTACTACTCAAAACACCCGAAGGGAGAGCCATTTGCCACGCCTTGCGCTTGGAATTCCCTGCAACTAATAACGAAGCGGAATATGAGGTGCTTATTGCAGGACTATAGATGGTGAAAGAACTTAAGATAAAATCCATTCACATCTACAGCGACTCCCAGTTGGTCGTCTGTTAAGTAAAGGGGGAATACTAGGCTCGAGGAGAGAACCTTGCCCCATACCTGTCTAAAGTGCAAGAACTGCTAAGCGACATTGAACATTTTACCTTAGCCCACATTCCACGAGAATAAAACACCAAGACGGACTATTTGGCTAAACTAGCAAGCTCTAGGGAAGCTCAATCATTGGGGCTCATCCCAGTCAAAACTTCAGCCAACCCGAGCATAGATGAGATGAACGTCGACTGGGTCCTCGAGACAACCATCGAGCCGGAGACATGGATGACATCGATAAAGGACTATCTAGTTGCAGGAACCCTTCCAATTGACTGGAATCTTCTTTGAAAAGCACCACGGTTCATGATATAGGATGGAATACTCTATCGAAGGGGATTCTCGACCCCCCTTCTTAGGTGTGTGACCGATAATGAAGCACGACGAATCCTAAAGGAGGTACATGAAGGTGAATGCGGGGACCACAATAGGGGGCAGACCCTAGCGAAGAAAGTCCTTCAGTATGGATATTTCTAGCCAATAATTAACGAAAACGATGTAGACTACGTCAGAAGATGCGATTGTTGTAAAAGATTAAGAAAAATTAAGAGAACTCCTTCAACGGAGCTAAAGCAGATGGTCAGCCCATGGCCTTTTACAATATGGGGAATCGACTTGATTGGCACCCTGCAAATAACAAAAGGAGGGGCCAAATATGCTATAATTGTCGTAGATTATTTCACAAAATCGGCTGAAGCGGAATAGCTGGCCACCATAACTGTTATCCCGCCTTTTGGCAAGGCCGTGACACCAAGGAATTGACTAGTAACCACTGATGGTTCGTCTTAGAGATCAGTTATACACATGCTCACTATGGATATTGTTTGTACCAAAATTGGGCACAACACTCTTCGGAAGTCTTTAAAGAGATAGAGTGAAGAAATTAAATGTAAAAAGAGGATTTATCTAACAAAAACTCCAAATTTCAGAAATGAGAATAATTAAAGTGCAAGGAGACACAAGAATTTAGAGTGGTTCGGCGTATCGCCTACGTCCTTTATTGATCTTTCTTTGGTGTTTACAAGTGAATTCAATGATTTATAGCAGGCAATTATGATTTGCAGCAATGGATTTCGTTGGTAGCAGCAGCAATTGAGTTCAGATCTGGATCTGGCGGAGTCCGGGCTTTGGATATCTCAAAGAGGAAGAAGAACCCCTTTTTTGTTGGCTTTGGGGGTCTATTTATTGGTGTAGGTGGCTGAGATTTCGGTTAGATCTCGGGAGACCCTCTCTGGCACGTGACCAGGCCCGCACGCCCAAGCCCGTGAAGTTTCGGTCCGATCCGTGATCGATACGAACAGATTTCGTATCGATCAAGATTCATCCAATGGAGTCGAAATTTGGCGTGGGCATTCTTTAGCATGCACGTAGTCTTTTGTGAAAATTTCATAGCATTTGGACTTGTAAATTGGGAGATATGATTGATACGAAATGAAGTTTTCGGTAGGCTGTTTCCTTCGACTCGCTTCCGTTTCGACTCGCTTCCATTCGACTCGGTGACGTGGCGCTTGAATCTCACTCTGCCCTCGATGTTGCTTCGAGCGAGTCGAAATGTTCAACAATCGAGCGAGTCGAAGTGTGCCCAGACCGAGCGAGTCGAAGTATGCATTGGTCAAGCAAGTCGAAATATGCATTGGTCGAGCGAGTCGAAATGGAGCGTCCTGAGAGGTTTGAGCAGTGGCTTTGCCAATGGAGTCTAAGTTGATGGAGTTGATCAGTGGTTCGAATGGAGCGAGTCAAAGAAGGCATCTAAGCAAAGCGAGTCGAAGTTGGTACTTCTTATGGCTGTGAAGCGAGTCGAACCCCAACGACTCAAAGTTGGCCTCTAAGCGCAGCGAGTCGAAGTTGTCAAACGGAGCGAGTCGAAGTAGGCAAACGGAGCGATTCGAAGTTGTCAAACAGAGCGAGTCGAAGTGGGCAAACGGAGCGAGTCGAAGGAAGCGAGTCGACCGATGATTTGTCTTCATCCAACTTCGTATTGTCCATAACTTGAGCATACGAACTCGGATTGACTTGAGGTTTGGAACGTTGACTCTCATGGCTTAGTTTGTCATGTCCTACCAATTTTGGCTCGATCCGGACTCGGACAAAATTCGTCGATATCCATAGTGAGCCTGTGTATAACTAATCTCTAGGATGGGCTGTCGTTGGTTACTAGTCAATTTCTTGGTGTCACGGCCTTGCCAAAAGGCGGGATAACATTTGCCCCCCAAAGTACGTCTTGTGGAAACATGATGTGCTTTGAAATACTGCCATCTTTATTCTGAATAGTTATTGTCTTTTCGATGAAAGTTGTAACTTTTGATCGTTCTTCTTGATAATGTAAACTGTTGACTGTCAACTGCTGTACCCTGTATTGTTGCGACTGATGGCTGTATGCCAGTTGTTACCCGTTTGTTGTTGTAATCGTTATTGGATGAGTTTCTGATTCCTGAAAGTCTGGAATATTGAATATTAGTCTGATATTCATGCATATATGTTAACTTGACTCTCATTGACGTTTGTACATTCTCGAGTCGTTGTCGGTTTAGTGTTTTTTGAATTCCGTATTGATCCTCTCCTGAACCGATGTGAAATTCGTTGTAACAACGCTTGACGATTGCTTTTTGAATGTTCCTTCGTAACGATCCTCTCCTGAATCGATGTTAAGGATTGAAACATCGAAGATGATTTTCATTGGATTTATGGATGCGAAGCAGACATGTCGAGTTGATGGAGTTGGTCTCTGGAAGCCATGGTTTGATGGATACGAAGTGCTCGTTCGACTCGATGATGGACGTGAATTGAGCGAGTCGAAATGGAGCGAGTCGAAGTAAATTTTCCCGATGGCTGTGAGCTGAGCGAGTCAAAATGGAGAGAGTCGAAATGCGCTTCCCTGATGGATTCGAACTGCTTGTTTTGTTGCACCGGATAGGGAGTCGAAGGCAAGCGATACGAAGGAGAGCTTCATTTTGACGCACTGGAGAGGGAGTCGAAACATACGTTCGAATCCATAGGGATACGAAGCGTTTATTCCCTTTGTTTCCAAGTCCATATAAATACTTTGTACTTAGCCGTTTTTCACTTTTTACCTTTCATCTTTATCTGCCTTGCTTTCGTATCGCTCCAGAGCCTCTAAAGAGAATTTTTTTTACCTTTGAATCGATTCCTATCTTCAACCATTTGAACTAACTAACAAATTTTAGGTAATCCATTAAACGAAACCATCACGTAAACGAGGAGACTTGATTCTTAACACCAAATCGATCGGAGTCGTGATCGATCAAAAGCTCTCTGGCCTCAGCTTCGTCTCGATGAAGTATGGGTTCCGAGATGATGAGGCGAAGGTCTTCGTATCGATCGATGGTGAAGCTTCGCATCGAATCGAGTGCTTTGAATCCATGGATCGATACGAAGGGGTCGCACCTGATGGACTCCAAACGATGTCCTTGGATCGAGTCGAGAAGGGTGGTTTTCGATCGAGTCGAAGTGTGTAGTCTTGGGAGCGAGTCGAAATGTGTGGTCTTGGGACCGAGTCGAACTCGATGGTCCTGGGGAGCGAGTCGAACTGTGTGGTGCTGGGAGCAAGTCGAAATGCGCGGCCTTGGGACCGAGTCGAACTCGATGGTCTTGGAGAGCGAGTTGAACTGGGGATTTCGAATCGAGCCTTCTAGTTCGAGTCGAACTTGCATGCCAACCTTCTGACCGAGTTTGACTCATATGCACACGACCATAGCTTATTGATGTGAACATGGCATTCGTGAGTGACACGAATTGAACATTAAAAATTTTGAAATTCCTTGCACATTTGAACAATTGACTCCGACGAGCTTCAAACTTGTATTACTGGATTTAACCGTTTCACCGCATATCTGATTGCCTATCGAAGCTCATCGACGGAACTGGAACTTATCAGAATGACACCAAACTTTAACTTGGAATGATAGTTAATAACTGGATGGTACGGTTGTGACGGTCAGCGATGACGGTCCTTCCGACTGAATTCCGAAGTCTCATCGTTTACATGCTTTCCTTAATCCAGTTGATCACCTCAAATAATATACAATACTGCACTGCACAACACACTCACACACTTTACATTGGGGGATGCACGGGTGTTATTTGTCAGTTTAACAATGATTTATTATAAGCTATCTAGTCATGGACCCTTCAAGTTCTCAGCAGCCAGAATTCCCAAGTTCTGTTCTTCCAACCATAGAGATACCGGTCATCGAAGCCAAAGTCATAGAGCCAGCTCCGGATGAGCGTCCGGGTGCTCGGTTTATTCTCAATCCAACAGATTTCGTGCCATCGGGTATCTCTGAAGATATGTTCGGACGGACTTGCTTAAGGCATGGTTTATCGCTTGATGGCGTGCTACTTCCTGGGCCAAGTGACAGGCCACATAATCCCCCGGAGGGGTTTACTGAATTCAACCGTCACGCCTGCACAGCGGGGACACTTCCTCCCTTCAATGACTATATAAGAGAGATGTTATCATTTCTTGGCATAGCTCCATCTCAGCTACATCCCAATGGGTATGCCTTATTGAACAGCACCTTTGTTCTCTTTATGGAGATCCTCTTTCGACCGCCGAAGCCGATCGAGATCCGATATTTATTCAATGTCAAGAGCCGTGGAGGCAGCCCTTCTTTCACCTTCCAAGAAGCGGTCAGGAGCTGCCACATTGTACTGGGCTCCTGGGGAAGGCTAAGTTATTATAAAACTGAATGGTTCTACGTTCGGTGCCCTCCTGGATTTGTTGGGCGGTGGATGGATAGACGTAAGTGTTGCCATTTCTCTCTTGAATCATTAAGATACCAGTAACCGACTTCAAAACTGACATATTTTTCCTTTCTTAAAGCCGCAATCACTCGTCCCGATGGCGCGTACTTCAGAGAGCTTGTTCGGATTCTTCAAGCATTTCCGAGCGAAGAGAGGCACATAGACTTAGTCCTAACCGACAGGAATTTGAGGACTGTTGGGTTGATAGAACAAAGACAGAGCATACATCTGGAAGTGATACATAGAGTGGTCCCGAAGAGACGGGTGAAGCGCAAAGCGCCCGTAGTCGTGATTGCCGAAGAAGTTGATCCAGAAAGAACACCCACCGATACCGAGCTCCCAGCTGGGCCTTCTGCCGATATCCTGGATTCGGGAGGAAGAAGAAAAGGCAAGGCCGCTGTTCACAAACGCCCTAAATCTGAGAAATTTAAATCAGTGGTCGTGTCTTTACCTTTCTAGGGGATTAGGATTTCGGAGGCTCCTCCCCCGCGAGTGGAGAGTCCATTCGCAGGGCTTGATGATGTTTCGATCCCGGATTTTGTGTCGTCTCCACACAACGCCGGGACGGAGGGGCTTGATAGTGCTTTTGAACCAAGCGGGTCGCTTGCTACGAGTGTGGCCGACATTTCCGGTTGGTCGGGGGGTTGCACATGCATACACTTCACTACACTACATGATTCACAACTGTCCTTCGCCCAACTTAGGAAGTTACTAACTCTTTTCTCGTTTTTCATTTTCAGGTACTATGTATGGTAGAGGATCTATGCTTGGGAAACTTCGTGCAGCCCGAAAGGCTTCTGGTTACTATGATTCCCGCAGGAGGGATTCAGACAGAGATCGCGATCGCGAATACTCTAATCAGGACAGATACGGGCGTGACAAAGAGTATAGAACCCGATCCAGATCACGCTCTCCTCCTCCTAGACTTCCGTCTCCTCCTCCTGTTCAAACTTCATATCCTCCAGAGCCTCCTCGTAACAGGCCGTCATCTCATGCTTCCAGATCTGAAACTCATCTTCAGAGGATTGAGACTACAACTTCTATGATTACAGAGCAGGTCCCAGCTGAGCTCACAGGAGAAGGGGCCCTTAAATTAGCTCAGATGAAGAAGGATTTTCTGAATATCTGCTTTGATGGCTATGTCTTCCCGCCGCACTTAAAAAGAATTCCGTCTGGAGTGGAGAACATGATGCATGAGTATGTTCATGACATATATACCCAGTACAGAGAGTGGGTAAAGGCCGCCGAAAAAGCTTCCAAAGTGGCCTTTGAATGAGCCAAAGGGCTCGAGAAGATGGAGACCGAGCTCACAAAAAGGGATCGGATTATTCAGGTACTTACCGCTGAGTCCGAGTCTTCTCAAAAATCTGAGATCGAGGCCGTTAAAAGGGCTAACGAAGCGAAGGCGGAGATGGAGAGGTTGGGACAGGCTCACATTGCACTGGTGGAGGAGATGGGCCACCGGAACACCAAAGTCATTGCCGAGCGGGACGCGGCGATCAAGGAGCTTAATGAACTCAAGGCCAAATTTGCTGATATGGCCAAGGAGAAAGATGACGCGAACAACGCAGCCCAGGAGGCGTGCGAACAAGCTGTCTTGCATAGGGATGAACGGGATGCGGCGATGGCTAAAGTCCAGAAGGTGGAGACTGAGGTCGAGGAGAGGGTGAAGCTGGCCGAGTCCAGGCTAGAGGTCAACATCGAGGACCTCCTTGTTGTTTACAATGCTAATGTGCTGAGGCACATGGGCCTAGCCTAGCTCGATGACTTCTCGACGCATCTTTATAATGCTTGGAGCCGGTTGGTTGAGGAAGAGAAAGAGGCGCACCAGGGTGAGTCCGTGGATGAATTCGAACTAGAGAATCGCATCCTGACTGATGATGAAAAGAGGATTCTCCACGAGTCGATGATTCTGCGTGAGAAGGAAAAGCTTGGCGTCCAGCACTTTGAAGTGGGAGAGGGTTCTGGAGTTGACCATCATGAAGCAAGTCTTGAAGTTCCAACGTCAACCCAGCCCGAATCCTCATCTGCGGTTGATCCCCAAACTGTTCCTGCTTATAATCCAGATCAGCCGCAGATGTCACTGGCTGCAACGTAAGTTATCGACGCCGCTCTGCCGCCTACGAGCCAAATTGAGGAAGGTATTCTGAACATCCTTCATATATCTCTCTTAAGTCGAAATCTTCAATTGAGTTAAGTTCTAACAGTTCTCTTATTCTTTGTCCAGTGATTGATGTTGCCCACGTTGAGCCTCATGTTATTCAAGAATCACATCAGACACAGGAGGCCGTTGTTACCGAAGCGATTACCGTGACCACCACTGCTGCGTCTTTGGACGATATATAGGGGAGTACACTTATGTTCGATGAGCAGATGATGGACGAACTCTTTCGCCGCCATGGCGACCCTTTAGCCGATTTACCCTTCGTCATGGGCGGAGGCGCTCCTACCGCAAGCTTTCCGATGCCACTTCTGAAGCTCCCAGCGAGTTTCGGTAGGCTGCTGAAGAGGAGATCTTGGCACAAATTGCTGCTGAAATGGATGCAGCAACCCATGGTGGCAGTTTTGGAGGTGGGATGGAAGTACTTGGTCCAGCTCCGCTCAGAATGATATCGCCTGGCGGTACATTTTCTTGTACCAGTGCGTCTCTTTCATCTTCCATATCTGATCCTATCCCTCTGACTCCTCCTGCAGGAAGCATCTCTATTCATTCGAGTTCGGAGGAGGATGTTGACATAGTGCCCTCGCCTAAAGACCAGCCGCCGAAAAACAAAGGCTTGAAGAGGAAAATCAGCAGTGGCTCCAGTGGGTTTACACCAAGGAGGAAGCCACGGAAGAAGAAAGATTAGGCATGCTCACTTGATGTAATTTTGACTTTCATTTTGTTGGCCATGTATAGATGCGGGTTCGGCCCCTACTAGTAGGAATTTTTGGAAACTTGTACACGAACTCCTTTTATAATCAATAGAAATGAAACTTTTCTTTTTTGACTTCTCTTTTGTCATTGTGTATTTGTCTAAGTGTTTCAATATCTGGAGTGCACTTGTGAAGTTTCAGATTCCGGATCAAGTTTGTTTTTTGTTTGCCAAGTTTGAAAATCGTGGGCATGGTTTTTGACCGGGGAGCGAGTTGAATTCTGACGTTGCACTGCTTCGATCAATGGCTGATGCTTAAGTCCTGCCCCCCAGTCTTGGGGATGAGTTGTAGATTATCAGTCAACGATTGCTTCTTACTTATAACATGTTGAGTTTTGTGCCACCGAACGGATGTCTAAGGCGAGTGGAGATTGAGTAATGCATCCATGCTTATCTGATTGTCGATGATTATATCCGCACTCCAGGGATCCTCATTTGTTTACTGGCGGTTGGTCACGCTGGCTTGAGCTTCAATCGTATGTCCGCTATATGGGGACTTGGAATTGGCACTTTTACTCCGACTCGCGCTACGGGAGTTTGGAATTGATAATTATACTTCGATCCATGTTTCGGGAACTTGAAGATGGCGTTTACACTCCATTTCGCATTCTGGGAATCCGGAGTTGATGACTATGCTCCGACTTGCACTCTGGAAGTTCGGAGTTGTTGGCTATACTCCAATTCGCTCTTTGGGAATTTGGAGTCGATGCTTATACTCCGCTTCGCACTCTGGGAATATGGAGTTGATGTTTATACTCCGGTTCGCACTCTGGGAGCTCGGAGTTGGATGTTTATACTCCGCTTCGCACTCTGGGAATATGGAGTTGATGTTTATACTCCGGTTCACGCTCTGGGAACTCAGAGTTGGATGTTTATACTCCGCTTCACACTATGGGAATACGGAGTTGATGTTTATACTCCGGTTCGTGCTCTGGGAACTCGGAGTTGGATGTTTATACTCCGCTTCGCACTTTGGGAATACGGAGTTGACGTTTATACTCCGGTTCGCGCTCTGGGAACTCGGAGTTGGATGTTTATACTCTGCTTCGCACTCTGGGAATACAGAGTTGGTGTTTATACTCCGCTTCGCACTCTGGGAATACGGAGTTGACATTTATACTCCGGTTCGCGCTCTGGGAACTCGGATTCGGATGTTTATACTCCACTTCGCACTATGGGAATACAGAGTTGGATGTTTATACTCCGGTTCGCGCTCTAGGAACTCGGAGTTGGATGTTTATACTCCGCTTCGCACTCTGGGAATACGGAGATAGATGTTTATATTCCGCTTCGCACTCTGGGAATACGGAGTTGGTGTTTATACTCCGCTTCGCACTCTGGGAATACGGAGTTGACGTTTATACTCCGGTTCGCGCTCTGGGAACTCGGAGTCGGATGTTTATACTCCACTTCGCACTTTGGGAATACAAAGTTGGATGTTTATACTCCGGTTCGCGCTCTAGGAACACGGAGTTAGATGTTTATACTCCGCTTCGCACTCTGGGAATACAGAGTTAGATGAAGGATTGTCGTGTATCAATCCTTTTTTGACTTTGATGTGATGGCTTGCCCCCAAGCTCGGGTTTCACTTAGCGAGTGAATGGTTGCATCGCAGCCACTCTCTATTTGAATAAATCCCACCGTATGATGAGACTTAGCTCTCCGTGCATAGTGATGGCCATATGAAGTATTTCAAGTAAATCACAGCTCTAGCTCGAAGAGGTTGCATTTTATTGCTGAAATAAGAAAGTATGGCAAAGTCAGTTGCCTTATTACAAGTTCTAATTTCGAAATGCATAAACATATTGCAAAATAGGAAAGTAAACTAAATGGATAAAAATAGCATGTCAGGTGTAATAGCGGTAAAGTCTCTCGCTATTCCAAGCTCTTGGCAGGGTAAGACCATCGACGGTCGATAACTTGAATGTGCCATCTCCGAGCCTTCGTTTAATAATATACAATCCTTCCCATGTCGGCTTCATACGCGAAGGAACCAGATAGATTCTTTTTAAGATGACATCGCCTAGTTCGAAGGTTCGCGGACGGGCCTTGGCGTTGTACAATCGGACGACTCGACTTCGATGTGCAGCTGCCCTCAGATCGGCTTCTTCACGCTTCTCATCTAGTAGATCGAGAGATTCAGCGAGTAATATAGCATTTGTCTTTGGATCATAGTATGTCACACGATGAGAAGGTGCTTCTAGCTTAACTGGAATAACGGCCTCTGAACCGTAAGAAAGAGAGAATGGAGTGTGGCCGGTCGTGGTCTTGTGGGTTGTTCGGTAAGCCCACAGATCCATAGGATGTTCATCGGCCCACCTGCACCCGACCTTTTCCAGTCATTTTTTCAGGATGGATTTTATAACTTTATTAACTACTTCGACCTATCAGTTTGCCTGAGGGTGTGCAACTGCGGAGAATTTCTTATGGATGTGAAATCGTGTTCAGAAATCTTTGAATTCGGCACTGTCGAATTGGGTTCCTTGTCCGTAATGATGGTGTGTGGGAGACCGAATCGACAGATGATGTTACGAACCACAAAGTTGATTACTTTCTTCGTTGTAATGGTAACGAGAGCTTCGGCTTCAGCCCACTTTGTAAAGTAATCAACTGCGATGATGGCGTACTTCGCACCACCCTTTACCAGAGGTAGAGCACCAATGATGTCGATGCCCCACATTGCGAATGGCCATGGGCTGACCATTTGCGTTGTCTCAGTAGGAGGAGCTCTAGGGATTCGGGCATATTTCTGGCACCTATCACATTTCTTTGCATAGTCCACCACATCATGATTCACGGTAGGCCAGTAATATCCGTAGAGAAGTTTTTTCTTGGCAAGTGCTTGCCCCTCGGTGTAATCGCCACATACTCCCTCATGCACATCGCGCAACACTTGTTTAATTTCATCATGAGCTATACATCGGAGTAGGAGAACTGAGTACCCCCTTCTGTACATGAGTCCATTCTGGATGGTAAATCTTGAAGCCTTTCGAAGAACTTGTCTCTTCCCACTCCTGCACTCCGGTAGGGTTTCGTGCTCAATGTAATTTATGAGTGGGGTCATCCATGAATCCTTTTCGGGAACGATTTCGCATATTCGATTTATTTCTATCTAGTCGATACTTGGGGAAGATAGCATTTCTACGGGAACGAGTCCCATTTGTTGAGCTTCACCAATACTGGCTAGATTTGCTAATGAATCGACCTTCTGGTTGCGCTCTCGAGGTATACAATGGATGGCGTAGTAATCAAACTGATTTAGTACTTCTTGAACTCGAGCTAAGTAAGCAGCCAACCTTCGATCTCTTGCCCGATACTCTCCCCGTACTTGACACACAACCAATTGTGAATCACAGTAAACTTCCACAGCGATGATTTTCAGATCTCTGGCGAGTTTCAAGCCAGCTAAGAGGGCTTCGTATTCAGCTTCATTATTGGTCTCATGAAAGTCAAACTTCAAAGCGTAGCATACAGATTGACCTTCGGGGGTTTCGAGTACAACACCAGCTCCCGAACACCGATCGTTTGATGCCCCATCGGTATACAGCTTCCAGACATATTCGGGGGATTTACTGGTTTCGGGCAAATCCTCTAGAATGGTGAATTCAGCTATGAAATCAGCGAGGACTTGTCCTTGTATTACTCGTCTTGGAGTGTAAGTAATGTCGAACTGACTCAGTTCGGTGTTCCATTTGAGTAGCCTACCAGACGTCTCAGGCCACGAAAGGACCTGCCGTAACGGCTGGTTGGTGTAAACAACTATGGGATGTGCTTGGAAATACGGTCGGAGTTTTCTTGATGCAATTACCAGGTAGTAAGCCAACTTTTCTAACTTCGGATAGTTCCATTCTGCCTCAGTCAATCGTTTGCTGACGTAGAACACTGGCATCTGTATCCCGTCTTCTTCTCGAAGCAAGGCAGTGCTGATAGCGTTTTCTGATATCACCAAGTACGCATACAACTTCTCATGATCAATAGGCTTCGACAGTATCGGCGATGTGGATAGATGTTGAACTAGTGCTTGGAAAGCGCCCTCGCACTCCGTGATCCATTCAAAGTTTCGTTTCCCTTTTCGAATCAGATCGAAGAAGGGAATGCATTTGTTAGTGGACTTTGAAATGAACCTGCTCAACACTGCTACCTTTCCATTAAGACTCTGGATTTGCTTTATAGTCTTGGGAGTTTCAAGATTTCTGATTGCCCAAATCTTTTCAGGATTAGCTTCGATTCCTTGGGCGTTAACGATGAACCCAAGGATTTTTCCGGATGCAACTCCAAAGTGACATTTCACTGGGTTGAGCTTCATTCTGTATTCCCGAAGTATGTTGAACATAGTCTATACGTCTTTAACATGGTCAGTGGAGAGTCATGACTTCACAAGCATGTCATCTACATACACTTCCATTGTTTTCCCGATTTGATTGGCAAACATCCGATTGACCAATCGTTGATAAGTAGCTCCGGCGTTCTTAAGTCCGAATGGCATAACCTTATAGCAATAGAGTCCCAGGTTGGTCATTAAGCTGGTATGTTCTTGATCGGGTAAATGCATCAGTATCTGATTGTAGCCAGAGTACGCGTCCATGAAGGATAAGAGTTCATGCCTAGCTGTCAAATCTACTAGCTGATCAATTCTGGGAAGTGGGAAACTGTCTTTGGGACATGCTTTATTCAAATCGGAATAATCGACACATGTTCTCCACTTTCCATTTGGCTTTCGGTTGAGCACGGGATTCGACACCCATTCGGGATATAGCGCGTCTCGAATAAATCTGTTTGCTTCAAGCTTTTCTACTTCTTCTTTAAGGGCGGCAGATCTCTCTGGATCCGTACCGTGCCTTTTTTGTTTGACCGGGACATGCCGCGGGTCAATGTTCAGAGTGTGGCTCGCGATGTCCGGCGAGATCCCACACATATCAGAATGTGTCCAAGCAAATACGTCAAGGTTTACCTGCAGAAATTCAACCAATTCCTCCTGAGCTTGCCGGCTTAGCTGAGATCTATTCTTTCTCATTTTCGAGTCATCGTCATTGTCAACCGGGACGTCAATCGTCAGTTCGGCCGGGGATGCTTGACTTTCTCTAGGTTCTCCTTCGTCTTCCATTTCTCTCGGGTCAAGATTCTTGAGGAATTGGCTGGGGTGCTCGGGCCTAGGCCCGGGCGTTAATTGTCAGTTATCGGCGAAACGGACGTAGAGAGATTCCTCTACGCCCTTTCCTTTCTCCTTTTGCTGCTCCTCCCGCAGCTCAGCAACATAACAGGCTCTGGCAGTAGCCTGATCTCCCTGAACGACTCCTATTCCATGATCAGTGGAAAACTTTAGGGTCAAACACCATGGGGCAATGGCTACCCTGAATTCAGCGAGGGTCGGTCGGCCCAAGAAAGCATTATAAGGGGAGTATATGTCCAAAACAATGAACTGCAACATCCGTACTCTCCGACGTTCTCCAACTCCCAGCTCTACTGGCAGTTCCACCATTCCAGTGGGTATAGTGGCACTTCCGTTGAAACCATGGACTCGAGATTGACAAGGCTTCAAGTCTGCGGCTTCCATCTTTATTTGATCATAAGCTCGCTTGAACAAAATATTCACAGAGCTTCCACTGTCAACTAAGATCCTTTTCATCCAAGCGGGACTTACTTGTGCTGAGGTGACTAGTGGATCGATAGTGGGAGCTTCAATTTTATCTGAGTCTCTGCTCCTGAACACGATGTCATCCGTCATCGTTTTCTGTTGCTTGGCCGGAGCCCCCTCATCAAAACTACTGCAACACTCGAAGTCCGCATGCCTGATAGAACTGGCATACGACTCCATTTCCTTCCAGCTTCGATCTGCTGGGTGAGGACCACCACTTATTGTATTGATGACCAACCTCCCGTTTGCACGAGCGGGTTCCTCCTGTCTTTCTTGATTCGGCGCACGATTCTGATTTGATGGGCCTGCACCACCGGATTGCGGCGCCCGTACATACTGATCCAACTTCCACTCATGTATCAGTTTTTCAATGAGGTCTTGTAAGTGACGACACTCATTGGTGTTGTGGCCATAACTTTCATGGAATCTACAAAACTTTCCCGTTTGGATTTGTCTTTCAGTTGGTGGTTTCGGGGAAGGTTTCTTATACTACATGGTATTGCAAGTCTGCAAATACACATTTTCCAACGATGTGTTCAATGGAGTGTAATTATCGTACATTGAAGCTCTACGCCGTGGTCCATGATCCTAATCGCGTTTTTTTGCTTTGACTTCTATTGTCCCTCTACTAATTCTGTTTATTTTGGGCGTTCAACTGAATTTTTCCAGAACTATCTCCGAACTGTTTAACAGCGACGTTACTTTGGATACCTTCGATGTTGGGCTTTGCATCATCCTGCTTCCTAGACTGTTTCACATCCTCCCTTCTCAGGAATTGGGCTGCCCTAGAATAGAAACGGTCCAATGACGTAGGTGGTTTTCCAGCTAACCAATTTCCGAACTCGGAATCAGCATCAATCCCCTTAGTCAGTGCCATCAGGATAGAGTTATCATTGGGATTTCTTATTTCTGCACACGCAGCATGAAATCGCTCCAAGTAATGTCTAAGTGTTTCTCCGGGAGCTTGCGTAACACTAGATAAAGTGTTAACATCCTTTGGCCTCGCCACGTGCATACGGAATTGTTTGGCAAATTTAGTGGCCATCTGGTCAAAGTTAGAGATGGATCGCGGTGGCAAACGGGTGAACCACATGGTAGCGATGCCCCTTAGAGAAATGGGGAAACTATGGCACTTTACTGCGTCATCAGCTCTAGCAGCATTCATCAGCCATTCGTACTTCAGGACGTGTTGATTGGGATCAGAACTTCCTTCATAAACTGGCAAAGCTGGCATCCTGAAGTGCCGAGGTGGTCAGCATATAAAACGTCATCGGTGAAAGGGGTATGACTCCGGGAGATTCCCCTGTCGTCATTAGAGAGACCCTGACTTTCACGGATCATTTGGCGGATCATCGCTGGTATATCCGGCATTCGGATACTTGGAGCATGTTGTGCCAAGGTGTTGTCGGGTTCCACAGCGCGAGTCTGGATCGGACGTGGTCGACGGTCCATGGCTTGCCTCCTTGGTTCAACGTCCTCAGGGACATAAGGCTCAGGAGTCTGCTCTCGTTGGCTACGCTGAGGATCAGCTTGGTTTCTAGCATCACCTCCCCGTCCGGCAGTAGTGGTAGTAGCAATGTTGCTTGTAACATGATAAGGAGCAGCTCCTCCCCAAGTTGAAGGTTCCGTGCGGAGGCTAGCGGATGGTCCAGCTCTAGGTTGACCAAGGTTCGAAGCAGGTTGGTGTCCCGTGGCTTGGGTGTAGCTTACCCCTAGCCGTGGACGTGTGGATCTAGTTTCGCCATCGGAGGAGGCTTATCTTTCTGTGGAAGAGTGAGAACCTTGGTCTCTTCTGGGTCTTCTTCGCCTTTGGCGATTTAGCTGGTTAGTCAACTTCGTGTTGGCGCGTAGTTGTTCCGCTAGCTGCTGTCGACTTTGGGTCAACTCTTGAAGCAATGTCTGGAATTCTTGTCTAGTGATTGGACCTGATGGATCTGGAGGTCCTGCAGCATTTTGGTTGGATGGAGTCGATTGCACGGGATTTTGTCGGTCCCATGCTCCTTGATCAGCGGCTATAGAAGTGGTATGTGTGCTCACCATGGTGAGGAGGTGAAAGTCCTTTCCAAGATCTGATGCAAATCTGAATAGAATGGAAGGGCTTCAAAGTTCTAGATCTGGATATTCTTCTTAGATTTATGAAATCCAATATAGATAGGAGATCCAAAGAGCAGGAGAGAAATTGGTTTTTCTTAGTGAAAGCACCAAAGTGTTTGTACAAAAATTGGGCACAACACTCTTCGGAAGTCTTTGAAGAGATAAAGTGAAGAAATTAAATGTAAAAAGAGGATTTATCTAACAAAAACTCCAAATTTCATAAATGAGAATAATTAAAGTGCAAGGAGACATAAGAATTTAGAGTGGTTCAGCGTATCACCTACGTCCATTATGAAGTAGTTTGCTTTATTGATCTTTCTTTGGTGTTTACAAGTGAATTCAATGATTTACAGCAGGCAATTATGATTTGCAGCAATGGATTTCGTTGGTAGCAGCAGCAATTGAGTTCAGATCTGGATATGGCGGAGTCCGGGCATTGGAGATCTCAAAGAGGAAGAAGAACCCCTTTTTTGTTGGCTTCGGGGGTCTATTTATAGGTGTAGGAGGCTGATATTTCGCTCAGATCTCGGGAGACCCTCTTTGGCATGTGACCAGGCCCGCACGCCCAAGCCCATGAAGTTTCGGTCCGATCTGTGATCGATACGAACATATTTCGTATCGATCAAGATTTCATCCAATGGAGTCGAAATTTGGCATGGACATTCTTTAGCATTCACGTAGTCTTCTATGAAAATTTCATAGCATTTGGACTTGTAGATTGGGAGATATGATCGATACGAAATGAAGTTTTCGGTAGGCTGTTTCCTTCGACTCGCTTCCGTTTTGACTCGCTTCCATTCGAATCGGTGACGTGGCGCTTGAATCTCAATCTGCCCTCGATGTTGCTTCGAGCGAGTCAAATTGTTCACCAATCGAGCGAGTCGAAGTGTGCCCAGACCGAGCGAGTCGAAGTATGCATTGGTCAAGCGAGTCGAAATATGCATTGGTCAAGCGAGTCGAAATGGAGCGTCCTGAGAGAATTGTGCAGTGGCTTCGTGAATGGAGTCAAAGTTGATGGAGTCAATCAGTAGTTCGAATGGAGCGAGTCGAAGAAGGCATCTGAACGAAGCGAGTCAAAGTAGGTACTTCTGATGGCTGTGAAGCGAGTCAAACCTGAACGACTCGAAGTTGGCCTCTGAGCGAAGCGAGTCGAAGTTGTCAAACGGAGCGAGTCGAAGTAGGCAAACGGAGCGAGTCGAAGTTGTCAAACGGAGCGAGTCGAAGTGGGCAAACGGAGCGAGTCGAAGTGGGCAAACGGAGCGAGTCAAAGGAAGCGAGTCGATCGGTGATTTGTCTTCATCCAACTTCGTATCGTCCATAACTTGAGCATACGAACTCGGATTGACTTGAGGTTTGGAACGTTGACTCTTATGGCTTAGTTTTTCATGTCCTACGAATTTTGGCTCGACCCGGACTCGGACAAAATTCATCGATATCCATAGTGAGCCTATGTATAACTGATCTCTACGACGGGCCGTCGTTGGTTACTTGTCAATTCCTTGGTGTCACGGCCTTGCCAAAAGGCGAGATAATAGATATCGATGAATTCTGTCCAAGTCCGGATCGAGCTAAAATTGATACGACACGACAAGCGAGGCCATAAAATTCAACGTTCCGAATTTCAAGTTAATCCGAGTTCGTATGCTCAAGTTACAATCGATGCAAAATTGGTTGAAGAACAGGATCAGGTTCGACTCCATCACAGAGCCTTTGTTCGACTCCATCAAGTTCGTGACCTTCATTAGTAGGCCGCACTTCGTATCGTCCAGAAGGCCTCTGTTCGAATCCATCAGTGGATCACTATTCGACTCCATCAGGGATTAGAGCGCCACGTCATCGAGTCGAATAGGATCGAGTCGAAATGAGGGAGTCGAACGAAACAACCAACCGAAGATCCTAATTCGTATCGATCATATCTCCTAATCTACAAGTCCAAATGCTATGAAATTTTCACAGAAGCCTGCGTGCATGCTGAAGAATTTCCACGCCAAATTTTGACTCCATCGGACACAATCTTGATCGATACGAAATCCATTCGTATCGATCATGGATCGGGCCGAAACTTCGCGGGATTAGGCGTGCGGACCTAGTCACATGCCAGAGAGGGTCTCCCGAGATCTGAGCATAATATCAGCCTTCTACACCTATAAATAGAGCCCCAGGGCATACAGAAAAGGGGCTTCCCTCTCATTGAATTCTCCAACGCCCAGACTCTGCCGGATCCAGATCTAAACTCCATTGCTGCTACTACCAACAAATTTCACTACTGTAAATCATTGATTATTTGCTGTAACCTGCTGAAATCAATTGTAATCATCAAAGAAAGATCAATAAAGCAATCAACTTCATAGTGGATATAGGCAACACGCCGAACCACTCTAAATTCTTGTGTCTCTCTCTGTGCATTCTAATTACTTTCATATCTTTAATTTGGAGTTTTTGTTAGATAATCCTCTTTTTCGATTTAATTCCTTCACTTTATCTCTTTTGGTACAAACACTTTGGTGCTTTCACTAAGAAAAGCCTGCTTTTCTCCTGCTCTATGGATCTACTACCGTCGTTGGATTGCAAAAATCTAAGGAGAAGATCCAGATCTACCGATCGGTGGTTCCTTCTATTCTATTCAGATTGCACCAGATCTAAGAGGAACTGCATTCATCATGAATTTCATACCCATATTTTCGTATCCATGAAAATATGGCGATTTTCGTATCCATGTTTTTGCACCCAGAAAATATGGTGATTTTCGTATTCATGTTTTCGTATCCATGAAAATATGATCATTTTCGTATCCATGTTTTCGTATCCAGAAAATATGGTGAATTCCATATCCATGTTTTCGTATCCATGAAAATATGGTGAATTTCGTACCCATGTTTTTGAATCCATGAAAGTATGATCATTTTCATATCCGTTATTTCGTATCCAGAAAATATGGTGATTTTCGTATCCATGTATTCACATTCTGAAAATATGACAACTTTCGTATTGATCGAACTTCGTATCGATCAACTTTCGTATCGATCGACTATTTGTATCGATCAACATTTGTATCAATCGACTTTCGTATCGATCAACATTCGTATCGATCGACTTTCGTATCGATCACTTTTCGTATCGATTAGTTTTCGTATCGATCAACTTCGTATCGATCCAGCCATGTGCATTTCGTATCGATTCCCACACGCAGTTCGTATCGATCCATCTGCGTCCATTTCGTATCGATCGCAACTGCTCTGTTCGTATCGATCGAAAATGCTCTGTTCGTAGCGATCGACTTTCATATCGATCACCTTTCGTATCAATTGGTTTTCATATCGATCAACTTCGTATCGATTTAGCCATGTGCATTTCGTATCGATTCTCACACGCAGTTCGTATCGATCCATCTGCATCCATTTTGTATCGATCGCAACTGCTCTGTTCGTATCGATCGAAAATGCTCTGTTCGTATCGATCGCACTTCGTATCGGTCCAAGCACGTCCATTCGTATCTATCCTCAGATACACTTCGTATCGATCTAGCCGTGCGCATTTCGTATCGATCCTCAGATACCACTTCGTATCGATCCTGCAGCGTGCATTTCGTATCGATACTCAAATACCACTTCGTATCGGTCCAAGCGAGTCCAATTCGTATCGATCCTCAAATACACTTCGTATCGATCTAGCCGTGTGCATTTCGTATTGATCCTCGGATACCACTTCGTATCGATCCTACAGCGTGCATTTCGTATCGATACTCAAATACCACTTCGTATTGATCCAACCGTGTGCATTTCGTATCGATCCTTCCTTGACTTTGGTGTATTTTCAAAAAAAAAACAGGTACGACCCAAATTTCCTAAAAAAATATTTTTCGTATCGATCCAGCCATGTGCATTTCCCCGAACCCTAGCCGCAGCGCAGAGCACCCGCATAGTGAATTCAATCACCAATTTAATGAAGGAACATTCAATCCACGCTTCTAATTGTTCCATAACTGAACAAGACATAGGAGATCACAACAACAAATGTTGAATTGCTATCAAGGAATGGGTAAAGGAATACTAATCAACCGGTGCTCCCAAAGGCTGGAGAACCTAACTAATACGCCAAGGATAAGAGTTGGTTAATATATCATGCTGCTAATGTGGAATGAAACTTCCTCCAATTGACCAGGTTTTAAACTCCTGAGTTGACAACTATGGTACGATGGCTAATATGACGGATGCCCTACACTGTCTACTCTGCTAACTCAAAACATAGATGGTCACCGCTGAACCATCTTCAAATGCTCGCATCTTAACCGTACTGTGTCCATATGACTAGAAGCATGACGTACAACCTTAAGAGGACTTCCTCACTATCTTATATGGGCCTCCTACCTGGGTGAAAATTAGAAATAATCACCAACCTATGAGCCCATCTTAACCAACTCACCATCCAATCGGCATCACCAAACCACTCGAACATTGGGCAATCATGGATACATCATTCACCAGTGTTACAAGATCCCTCGACAATAAAATTGACCTGATCATAATGTCGATTGGGGAATCTTTTCCAATCGAGACCTATTCACTGAAACCATCCTACTTGCAAAATTTCCAGTGAAAATTCAATATGTTGACTATGTCAGTATACTATGGAAATACAACCCCCGACAGTACCTCATGAAGTGAGAATGGCACATGGACTCCACCAAGAGTGATGAATGCCATCAAATGCAGATGTTTTCTCCCATTCCTCAAAGAATACTGTCATTCATGGTTAGACATACCAGTTCTACTTCTCATATTGCTGAAGGGAATAAAGAAGCTGGCAGCCAACGAATTTATCCAAAGCCCACAGCTAGTTGCTGCCAATACCCTTAAATGAATTCATCACCAGAGCTTATTTCCAGACTTCGATAAGAGAATTGGTGGATAGCCGCTAATGACTACACCAACATGTCTAGGCCAATATTGAGTTGATAAATCAGATGAAGGATCAACCTAGCAAGATAAGGAGGGGACCTGCTCCATACTCTAGATCGGAAAACTCCTCTTCTTTAGATGGCTACCATGAACGCCAATGCCATAAGGCTGCTCCGGAAAGGATAACTTCGACAATATGTGCAAGCCCCATAAAACGAAGGACCGGGAACACCCGACCCTATCGATCAAGGACTTTGATCAAATTGAACCATTTGCGTTAGACTTCCAACTGAAAAGGGCTGGACTGAAGTGCAATAGCGAGCATACGACGCTGCCTCACTTATCAATGAGATTTGATCTGATCTCTTTTGAATTATTTCTAATTCAATTTCATTTACGTTGCGAAATATGACCTGCTTGAATTAAACTACTTGCAAATGATGCAGGTAACCGAGTACTTAAGATTGGGTGCAAAACAACCTCCGCGGACTACGATCAAATCATTGAGGTATTATCATGACGAGCATGATTCAACCACTCATCGGCTACTATATGCCCCTGACTGGGGGCAAGGCATCAAAGCGGAAGAGACCGACAAGGTCAGGAATCTAGTACAAAGTGGATGCAACCGACCATCCACTCATCCGCCTATGCAATTTAATTAGGAGATGTAAGAAAGACTTGGAGTTATATGTCCCAACAATGCACTCTCCATCTCGTACTTGAAGCTCACCAAAATACTTATGCTTCTTCTAATGCCTGATAAAATCGGAATTACACCAAGGGTGGACGTGACGTCACCATCCATACATCCAATCCTACATTAGAACCTTGGGGTTATTTGAGAACACATGTTTAGAGTGGATATGATTTGACCGTTCACTCTCCAGTTTGCTTCTGTAATTCGGCAAAACAGTCTTGCCTTAAACCAACTTTATCAGGGTCCAACCCTCAATTTAAAGTCATCAACGACTGACTGATTACTCGCTAACCATCACGAGCTGTCATTTCAACTCTCTTCCTTAGCTCGATCGAAAGAATGCAAAGTATAAATTGGGCGTGACTCGACTGTCCGCTCTCCAATTCTTGCACCCGACTTAAGGGAAAATACACAACTCAAAGTGGATGTAGTTCGACCATCCCTTCCTATGCTCGAGCACAAAGCTTGCCAGAACACTAATCTTACTCCTTAGGATTAGCAAAAGTGGAATCCAAACGAACATGAACGTGATCCAACCGTCCATAAACTAAATCTCATCCTTCATTGAGGGGCATATAAGTGGAAGTTAATCGGGATCCCACCAATCACTCGCTAAGTGAAACCCCGAGCTTAGGGACAAGCAATCACTCTGCGGCAATAAGGGATTGATACATGACAATCCTCTAACTAACCCCGACTCCCAGAGTGTGAGCTGGAGTATAAACTTACGGACATGGGCTCGAGGAGGATGGATCCGTCCATCTAACGAGTTTGCCTGTGTTCAACCTAAACCCAAGGAGGATGGATCAGTCAATCTAACGACCTCGCCTTCCATATTTACAAGCTCGAGGAGGAGAGATCCGTCCATCTAACGACATCACTTGCCTACTCAGGGTGGATATGATATAACCATACACGTACCTGATCAACTAACTCCAGATTCCTAGAGTGCGAACCAGAGTACAAACATCAACTAACTCCAGATTCCCAGAGTGTGAACTAGAGTATAAACATTAAATAACTCTAAGTCCCCAGAGCACGGACTGGAGTATAAACACTAAAATAGGTGTGACTAACCACCCATCAACTAACTCCAGATTCCCAGAGTGCGAACTGGAGTATAAACATTAAATAACTCTAAGTCCCCAGAGCATGGACTGGAGTATAAACACTAAAATGGGTGTGACTGACCACCGGTCAACTAACTACAGATTCCCAGAGTGCGAACTGAAGTATAAACATTAAATAACTATAAGTCTCCAGAGCGTGGACTGGAGTATAAACACTAAAATGGGTGTGACTGACCACCCGTCAATTAACCCCAGATTCCCAGAGTGCGAACTGGAGTATAAACATTAAATAACTCTAAGTCCCCAGAGCGCGGACTGGAGTATAAACACGAAAATGGGTGTGACTGACCACCCGTCAACTAACTCCAGATTCCCAAAGTGCGAACTGGAGTATAAACATTAAATAACTCTAAGTCCCCAGAGCGCGGACTAGAGTATAAACACGAAAATGGGTGTGACTGACCACCTGTCAACTAACTCCAGATTCCCAGAGTGCGAACTGGAGTATAAACAATAAATAACTCTAAGTCCCCAGAGCGCGGACTGGAGTATAAACACTAAAATGGGTGTGACTGACCACCCATCATCTAACTCCAAATTCCCAGAGTGCGAACTGGAGTATAAACATTAAATAACTCTAAGTCCCCAGAGCACGGACTGGAGTATAAACACTAAAATGGGTGTGACTGACCACCCGTCAACTAACTCCAGGTTCCCAGAGTGCGAACTGGAGTATAAACATTAAATAACTCTATGTCCCCAGAGCGCGGACTGGAGTATAAACACTAAAATGGGTGTGACTGACCACCCATCAACTAACTCCAGATTCCCACAGTGCCAACTAGAGTATAAACATTAAATAACTCTAAGTCCCCAGAGCGCGAACTGGAGTATAAACATCAACTAACCCCAGATTCCAAGAGTGCGAACTGGAGTATAAACATCAACTAACTCCAGATTCCCTGAGTGCGAATTGGAGTATAAACATAAACTAACTCTAAGTCCCCAAAGTGTGGACTGGAGTATAAACACCAACTGGGTGCGAATGACCACCCATCAACTTACTTTGGTCCCGAGAGCACAGGCTAGAGTGTAAACACCAATTGGGTGTGACTAACAACCCATCAACCAACTCCAGTCCTCAAAGCATGGTTTGGAATATGAATACCAAAAGGGATGTAATTTGACTGTCCATCTATCGGCTATGGTTCCTCATCAAGTTCTGTAGTACAAAAAGTGGATGTGGTTCGACCGTCTGCTTTCCAATCTTCTCCTGACATGGGGGCACACTTAACACACAAAATTGGATGCGATCCGACCATCCAGCACTAAGCGAGCGTGACACAACCGTCCAAGCATCAACTCTTATCCTCGGCACGGGACCCATAGCGTAAATTTATAGGGATGCACTCTAAACATACAAGACAAAATTTCTTCCTTGATTCAACAGGGAGGCGTAGATTTGAAAAAGTGACCTAGCTGGATATTCTATTCTGAATAGATATTACTACCATCCAACCGCAAATGAACGTGGCATGACCGTTCATCTGCTAACTCTCGCATGTGATCCGACGGGTTGTGCATGCAACATGGACGGATGTGACCTAACCATCCGCCAATCAATTCCTTCCTACAGTTCAGTGGGAGAAGCATCAAACTAAAGTTTTTGTAATTTAACCGGCCACACTTAGACTTTAGCCCTTGACTGGGGGTAGAGGAATTGACCGAGGAAAACACGGTCTGACCATTTTCTACTAAAACTCTTAGTCCCTAGAGTGCGGACAGGGGTATAAACATCAAATAGGTGTGGTTAATGGCCGTTCAACTTACTTTGATCCCCACAGTAGGCTACAAGAATAGACAAATGGATGAATGTGATTCGACCATTCGTTCACCAACTCTGACCTAAACTCGACATGAGGAGTATAAACTCACCACATGTGCAATTAGACCATCCACGAACTAAATCTACTAACCCAAGACTGGGGGCAAAAGTACAAATCACCGAAAGAAGAGAAAGGCGACTCGCTACATCTCCAGCTTAGCATCCTTTAAAACTTAAGGAAATGACAACAAGGAGACCTTAATGATAACCAATCAGAATGATGCCCGAAGTTCTGGGCAACCAATTATATCGTACCGCAGGATCGACGGGCAATATTAATCTGCACCTTTCATTTCATACCATTGGAACGATAGGAAATGAGGTCCAAGCATTCTACATCGTGCCGTTAAATCGACGATCAATATCGATCCTCTTTGACTACAAATCGATGTGACCCGAACGTCCATCGAATACCTTTGACCAACAGAGCATGGATATAAGAATAAACCACGAATGAGTGTGACTTGACCATTCGTCCTCCGTCGCCTTCCTTCGATCCGTTAGGAAGAGCATGAGACCAAATGAGCATGACATGATTGCATTTGAGCTGACTTTATCCCTAGATCTGACGGGAGAACGTAAATCGAAATGGACATGGTTGATCACCCAACTCTAAATGAATGCAACGCGACCATTCATTCACTAACTCTTACCATGATCCGACTAAAAGAGAAATTCAAAACAAGTGCAACCTAAACATCTGTACACTGATTCTTACCCTGGATCCGACAATGGAAGCATCGATCCTGCATTGGATCTGATTAGACGGTTCGCTCTTCAGTTTTTTCCCAAAGTATGGCGACATAAGCAGCGAAGTGAATGTCATTGACCGTCCATAATCTAGCTTATGTCCGAATGTCGGCAAAGTAACAATGTATTCCGCTAAGAGGAAAGAACTAGAACATAATACAGGATAGGCACGACTCAGCCTTCCATCGGTTAACTCGATCCCATGGTTTAATGGGATAGAGTACAAAATTGAAGCGGACATTATCTACACTGCCACTTATCGAGATATTCCCCAGACTAGGGGGCATGAACAAGAAGATAATATTAATATGATTCAACCATTCATCAGTCAACTCTGGTTCTTAAATCTTGAACTACAGTATAGACACAACTAGGACGAGACTAGACCATCCGCGTAATGCATCCGCCAACCCGAGTCTGGGGGCAAAAGAGTAATTATCCGAGAGTTGACTATGACAACTTGAACCTATGACCCATGCCTGATATTCATAATAACTCTAGGCTACGACCGAAATGATGTCTAGAGATAGAGTCATCAGATCAATACCCGGACTTTTGGGCAACTGATCATCATTCTGACCCTTCCGATGAGCAATGGATCGCATATACATTGCATGAAAAGCGCATTATTCAGAAACATAAGTAAATTCAATCTCAAAGCTGGAGCCAGCTATGTAGCAGCATGCAGTACAAGGCTAAGTTCTACTATTACCATTGCAAATAAACACATGAAGCGCCTATAACCTATCACGAGTATTATAGATCAGATCACAACTCTATGCAATGATGAAGAAAGAGTCAACTGTTTTACTTCAGGTGAATCTTGATGTGTTCACTTGGACTCGATCTCATATATATATATATATGGAATCTCTCCAGCCATGAAGAACCCTACATTAAATGTCCACCCAAGGCATGTCTCGGTGAACAAAAATGATACGACGTGGATCCAGAGAGATCTGTTGCACTTAAAGAGAAGGAGAATCTGCTCAAAACCAGTGGGTTTATCCATGATGCCCTCCAACCAAAATGAGTATCCAATCCTTTACTTATAATAAAAACGAACAGAGAGTGGAGGACATACGTCAACTACTCAGATTTGCATGGGGTATGACAAAGCATGGCTTTCCACTTCCAATGATCAACCAACTGATGGACCTGACCATCGGACATGAATTACTCACACCATGGATGCAAACTCTAGATACAATCGGATACTGAAGCATGTCCTAGGCCAGGAACACAACTGTTTCATTATTGACATGGGCCTATAGTGCTATGCTGAAATCCATGGATTCAAACTTGAGAACTCTTATGCTACTTACCAAAGAACGATTAACAGATCATTCAAAAATCATATCGGCCGATCGATGAAAGTAGATGTGGTTAATATGCTTGTGAGATCACAACTATCAAACGACCATATCGATGACTTGACAGAGGTATTCGGTGCTCTCTAAAAAATGCAGGATGAAACTCGATCCTTTGAAATGCTCTTTCACCATTACATCAGAAAGATTCTTTGTTTTCATCATCAATTCTCATGGAATCAAGACTAATTTCTAGAAAATTCCGACAGTTAGAGACACCCATGTACCGAGGACAACCAAGCAGCTCTGATAGATCGCTTAAAGAGACCTTCCATTTTACCCAAACTTTTGGATCGCGAAGATTTATACATCAATTGGGCCGTGTCAACACATGCCATAAGCATTGCAATGCTATTTGAAGATAAACGAATCCAAAGACTAGTATATGATGAAGGCTGGCTTTTGACAAGCTCACCCCATTAACGTTTATATCAACCTTAGATGTCTGAAAGGTACTCAAATGGAGTATCGAGCTAAGCCAATTTGATATCACTTATCTCCCTCGGAGAGCTCTCCATGATCAAACATTAGCATACTTCATATCTGAATCCACCACATCAGACGACTATCCGAAGAACAGTGGTGAATCGTCCAACCGATGGAGAACGTACACAGATGGAACTTCCAATAATCGGCTTTTTAACGTCGAAGTTGCGTTAATGACTACTGAGGAACGATCGATCTGCCACGCCCTCAAACTCAACTTCCCTGAAACGAATAACGAAGCTAAGTATGAAGCCTTGGTGCTCAAACTTGCAAGGAAACTAGGGGTGGAAACTTTATATATATTATGTGATTATTGGTTAGTAGTATACCAAGTCAGGGAAGATTATTCAACTAGGGGACACATCTTGCTCCTTATCCTAGTTGGGTCCAAAAGCTACTAGTCGACTTCGACTATTGCACCACTGCACAAATCTCAAAGAACAAAACGAAAAGGCCGAATCACTCGCCAAGCTAGCTAGTTCTGGGGATGCGCGACAAATAGACTTTGTCTCAGTTGAAATGCTTATTATTTCAGGCATTGACATATGAAGATCAACTAGATCTTGGAGACAGATCTAGAAAAAGAGTCATGGATGACTTCTATCAAAGATTATCCACAATTGGGGATTCTTATTGAATAAAGGAATGAGAAATGGCATATCCTCCGTGAAGCATCACTGCATGATTATGTCTCGATCGTTCGACTCCATCGATACGAATCATACATTCCAACATCTCAGATCGACCAAGGAAAGGATCGATACAAAGGAAGGACTTAAAACAACGATTCCGGTAACGAACAGCCGCTTCGTAAGCATCGAACACCACATCCATCGATTCGAAATGCTCATTTCGTATCCATCAATGCAATGAAAATTGACACAAAGACAATATTTCAACCCTTCACATCGATTCAGGAGAGGATTGTTACGAAGGAACATTCAAAAACAACCATCGAGCGTTGTTACAATGAATTTCACATCGGTTCATAAGAGGATCGATACAGAATTCAACATAAAATAAACTGGCAACGACTCGTGAGCGTCAGCGAGAGTCAGATTAATATATATGCATATACGTCGGACTAATATTCAATATTCCAGATTTATAGGAATTGGAAACTAATTTGATAATGATTACAATAGCAAACGGCTCACTAGCATACAACAATCAGTTGCAACAATACAGGGTACAGCAGTGGACAGTGAACAGTTCACATTATCGAGAAAATCAGTCGAAGATTACAGCTTTCATCGAAAAGATGATAACTATTCAGAATGAAGATTGCAGCATTTCAAAGCACATCATGTTTCCACAAGACGTACTTTGGGGGGCAAATGTTATCCCGCCTTTTGGCAAGGCCGTGACACCAAGGAATTGACTAGTAACCACTAATGGTTCGTCTTAGAGATCGGTTATACATAGGCTCGCTATGGATATCGATGAATTTTGTCCGAGTCCGAATCGAGCTAAAATTGATACGACATGACAAGCGAGGCCATAAAAGTCAACGTTCCGAATTTCAAGTCAATCCGAGTTTGTATGATCAAGTTACAATCAATGCAATGAAGAACAGGCTCGGGTTCGACTCCATCACAAAGCCTTTGTTCGACTCCATCAAGTTCGTGACCGTCATTAGTAGGCCGCACTTCGTATCATCCAGAAGGCCACTGTTCAAATCCATCAGTGGATCACTATTCGACTCCATCAGGGACAGCTCTGTTCGACTCGATCGGTCAATGAATACTTCGTATCGATCGACCCCGCATCCATCAAGAAGCAACAGTTCGACTCGATCATCCAATGTCCACTTCGCATCCATCCGAGAACTCCTACTTCGTATCCATCGGTGACGAACACCTTCATTAGTTTCGCATCGCTCAATCTTAAAAACTCTCTTTGTATCGATAAATCACCGATCGATACGAACTGCACGCCTCCCATCGATGCGAACAGAGCATAACAATTGACGCGAACTGAGGAGCCTCCATCGATCCGAACTGCGCATCTTTTATCGATACGAACAAGGAAATACCATTGATACGAACAGGGCGGAATTCCTAGAACGACTCGATCAACTCGGCATGAAAGGCGGAGTAATCCAGGGATTCAAGTGCCATGTCATCGAGTCGAATAGGATCGAGTCGAAATTAGGGAGTCGAACGAAACAGCCAACCGAAGATCCTAATTCGTATCGATCATATCTCCTAATCTACAAGTCCAAATGCTATGAAATTTTCACAGAAGATTGCGTGCATGCTGAAGAATGTCCACGCCAAATTTCGACTCCATCGGACACAATCTTGATCGATACGAAATCCGTTCGTATCGATCACGGATCGGGCCGAAACTTCACGGGCTGGGGCGTGCGGGCCTAGTCACGTGCCAGAGAGGGTCTCCCGAGATCTGAGCATAATATCAGCCTCCTACACCTATAAATAGAGCCTCAGGGCATACAGAAAAGGGGCTTCTCTCTCTTTGAATTCTCCAACGCCCATACTCTGCCGGATCCAGATCTAAACTCCATTGTTGCTGCTACCAACAAATTTCACTGCTGTAAATCATTGATTATTTGCTGTAACCTGCTGAAATCAATTGTAATCATCAAAAAAAGATCAATAAAGCAATCAACTTCATAGTGGACGTAGGCAACACGCCGAACCACTCTAAATTCTTCAGTCTCTGTGCATTCTAATTACTTTCATATCTTTAATTTGGAGTTTTTGTTAGATAATCCTCTTTTTCCATTTAATTTCTTCACTTTATCTCTTCAAAAACTTCCAAAGAGTGTTGTGCCCAATTTTGGTACAAACAATAACCACAAAGAAAATCATTAATTTCTTTACTAAAAACATTATTTATGGGTTTGGTGTGCTACAAAAAGTCATCACAGATAATGGAACGCAATTCGAAAGTGCCGAGGTCAAAGACTTCTAAAAGCGCTTCTGAATTGAAAAAAGCTTTTCCACGGTGGGTCATCCGCAAGCAAACGGGCAGGTGGAAGCGATAAACAAAATCATCAAGTCCACTATCAAAAACCGACTAACAAAAGCAAAAGGAAACTAGGTTAATGAACTTCCAATCGCACTATGGGCTTACAGAACTACCCACAAAGCGGCAACCAGCCAAACTCCGTTCACCTTGGCGTATGGTTCAGAAGCAATGATTCCTGTTGAACTCGAAGTCCCCTCACACCAAAGGCAAAACTTTAATCAAAAGCAAAACGAGCAGTTCCTACTTGAATCGCTAGATATTATTGATGAAAAAAGTGAAGAAGCAGAGTTGAGAACCGCTGCCCAAAAAAAAGGGTCGCACGGTACTTCAACACCAAAGTTCATAATCAAACCTTCAAAGTGGGAGATCTTGTGCTCAAGTGAGTTTACCCCATTCTGTGCACCTTCGGACCAAACTGGGAAGGACCATATGTCATCAATCAAAAGCTAAGAGACGGGACTTTCAAGCTAACAACCGTCGACGGAACTCAAGTTCCCAGGGCATGGAATAGCGAATAGTTTTGCCGTTACTTTGTCTAAAAGCTACCTTATGTACTTTTTACTTTCAAGTAAATAAGCCATCCCGGGATGCCGGGGGAATTGTATATAGGCAAAAACTGCCCTACTTTCCTTAATAAAGTTTGCTTTTTGAACCAACAAAACCATGATCATAATAACTGCTCGAAGCAAATCGACTCAAACCAATAGATCGGTGGAACCCGATCTTGGTTTTCTAAAAACCAGTGTTGCTCCAGCAACATCGAGAAGGCTAAAATATACGCTCGTCATGTTGCCTGAAGATAGGCAACACCGAGGAGCACCAAAAGCCGCGCACTAACTTCCAAAACATATGCTCCTCACTTTGCCTAAAGATAGGCAACACCAAAGAGCATGAGAGCCGCGCATTTCGTAGGCCACATAATAACTTCCAAAGCATAAGCTCATCACATTGCCCGAAGATAGGCAACACCGAGGAGCATAAAAAGTTGCGCATTTCGTAAGCCGTGCACTAACTTCCAAAACATATGCTACTCACGTTGCCCGAAGATAGGCAACACCGAGGAGCACGAAAAGCCTCGCATTTCATAAGCCGCACACTAACTTCCAAAACATACGCTCCACACGTTGCCCGAAGATAGGCAACACCGAGGAGCATGAAAAGCCGCGAATTTCATAAGCCGCGCACAAACTTCCAAAACATACGCTCCTCACGTTGCGCGAAGATAGGCAACACCGAGGAGTATGAAAAGCCACACATTTCGTAAGCTGCGCACTAACTTCCAAAATATACGCTCCTCGTGTTGCCCGAAGATAGACAACATCGAGGAGCACGAAAAGCCACGCATTTCGTAAGCAATGCACTAATCTCCAAAATGAAAACTCCTCACATTGCCCGGAGATAGGCAGCACCGAGGAGAACTAAAAACCACGCATCTCATAAGCCGCGCCAAAACACACACCCCTCACATTGTCCAAAGATAGGCAACACCGAGGAGAATCAAAAGTCGCGCACTCTATAAGTCGCACACTAAATTCCAAAACACTAGCTCCTTACATTGCCCGAAGATAGGCAACACAGAGGAGCATGAAAAATCATGCACTGATTCTTAAGACTTAAACTCCTCACCCTGCCCGAAGATAGGTAGCATCGGGGAGCACTAAAATATACGCTCCTCGCATGGCCCAACGATAGGAAATGCCGAGGAGAACCAAAAATCGCGCATCTCATGACCAACGCCAACAGCTTCTATAATCAGGAATAATGAGCATAACTCCAACAAAACTAAAATTCTACAAACCAACAGAAAGATTTCAACTAAGGGCAATTAATGAATAAAACCACCCTCAGTTAACCCATGTAATATGCACTTCTCAAACATGCATATATTGCATACTTGCTGGTATATCACAAGAAACTTGGATTACATGCTAAAGTTAAAAAAACTTCTAAAAAAAGGAAAATCAAGCTGTGACTTAGCCAAATTTCAAGTATAATATAAGAATTGTCTAAACCCTAAGTTACCAGTCATTTGGAAATTGTTTGAAGAAAACAGCCGTATGAACTGGGGGGCACACACCGGTACTTAAATAAAAACAATAAGTCACAAGTTCTATCACTCCAAACAAAGAATTGTTACCCTTAATAAAAACAATAAGTTCACAAGTTCTGTCACTCCAAACAAAGAATTGATACTCTAAGTAAAAAAATTGGCCGTAATCACAAAAATTGGATAATTGTAAATAAAACAAGCACGAGTACATAGAACACGTATGAACAAGCAGATGAGAGTACAGTCAAAATATCAATATATTGCTTATAATTTTCTTTACACAGGGTCAAAACGTAGGGGCCGTACCCACACAACACCGGCCAACAAAAAGAAAATACAGACTCCACAGCAAGGACACTAAGTGCAGACTCTGCACTTGAACAAAATGACTCAAAAAGAACCAAAACAAATCAGTCTTCATGCAAGCATCTCAACGCTTCCTTCCACCGCTCCACTTTTCGCCCTTTTCTGGCAGCTTTTGCTTCCTTTTAGGAGTGGTGTTGCTACCAGTAATGTCAACAAACACCTCAGTGGCAATGTCCTCCTCTTCCTCTGCAGCATTCTTAGAAGATTCTCCCTTCGCTTTGTGTTTCCATGATTTGTGGGAGCTCTTTGAGGCACTGATCTCTTCAACCTTTTCCTTCTTGATAGCGACCAATTCGTGTTGAGTCTGGCAAGGCTGCTCCGTCTGAACTTTCTGCTCCTTAACCTCTGCCGTTGTTACGTCGACTTCCAAAGACATAAAGGGTCATCCAGGCCATGAAGCATGGCTATCTTTTTGGACTCCGACCTCGGCTGTGAGCCGGACACGAACATGGAAATAGGAACTAGAACAAAGACAAGCATGGAGGCTGTAGAGATAGTAGTAGTCATAGGCATGAAGTAGCTGGTACATCAACAGGAAGAGTAGACGGATCTATAAGATCAAAAATAAAAGCATTAAATTCTTCTTGCTCTTGCGGCATAAGTTGGAAGCTCCCGAACTCGGAGGAAGCAAGAACATTACATGCACCAGAGGAATGGTCGAGAATGTCGACTTCATACTCACCACCTTCGCCTTCTTTCGATGGTTCCACTACCCGAGGAAGAGTCTCAAGCTCTGAACTTGCTGGTAGGCCATGGGGCTGCCCTAATGATTCGCTCGCATCAGAAATAAAATGCTTGGTGAGCGCTATGGCGGCAGTCGTCAAGGCAACATCGGTGGCTTCTTCCTCTCTTTCAATTCGAAGAATTTCCTACCGCTTGAGCAACGCCTTCTTTGATTCGTCGTTAAGATAGGCGTCCTTCAACTCCCGCTCGGTATAGACGTAGCCGCTTTCAAAAAAGCGAGACAAGATTTCTTGCCAAACCAAAGCGAGAGTACGCAGGAACTTTGGATCCAAGTAGCTAAGACTCCCCTAGTGCGACAGGGAGTTAACATAAAAATTCAAAATGGTCGTATCTAGCTTCTCCATTTTTCTTTCAAAAGCTTTTTGAAGCTCTAGGTATTCCGGTATAATGGCGGCTTTCTCAACTTCAACAGTATACTTATCGGTGCTAAGCTTCTCGACTTGAGCCTGTAGCCTGGAAATTGTTTGGGCTTGGTTAGAAATAGTCTTATTGTGCCCCTCAACGATGAGATCGTGATCAGCAATGGTTTTCCTTTGACCCTTGATCGTTGCATTACAAGCAGCCCCTTCTCCTTTTAATTTTGCCTCTTCAGCGTAAGCCTTTTTATCTCGTCCCTATAGACGATCTCTATTTTGGCATGAGCCTCTTTCACTTCTTTTAACAAGTCAGCGCTCCTCTTGCCCTATTGTAGTGCTGCTTTTTCCTCCTATAGCAGTTTGATTTTGGCATCTCTTTTTGACAACGCTTTGTCAAAATCATCCTTCTTCGACTTGAAAGAAAGGATTTCCTGGTAGTTATTGTGGTTGGTGTCCACTAGCTACTTACATAATTTTTCCCACCTCAGCTTGGTCTAAATCATGTTGAATAGCTTGAAGGTATGACATGTACGAATTGTGAACCAGGTGCAGATCGCTATCAAACTTAACTCCCCTTAAGAACCAACCGAGGAGCGCTGCCTCAAGGTTGGAGGGATCCAAAGGAAGAATATAGGCAGGTCTCCAGTAAGGGCGTTGTTATCCCGCCTTTTGGCAAGGCCGAAATACCAACAAATTGACTAGTAACCAGTGAACGGTCCGTCCCAGAGATCAGTTATACACAGGCTCACCACGGATATCGATGAATTTTGTCCGAGTCCGGATCGAGCCAAAATTGGTAAGACACGGAAAGCTAAGCCAAGAGAGCCAACGTTTCTAATCTCAAGTCAATCCGAGTTCATATGCTCAAGTTATGAATGACGCAAGGTTGGATGGAGATCGACTACCAATCGACTCGCTCCTTCGACTCGCTTTCCAACGTTCAGTTTGAAGCCAACGTCAACTCGCTACACACTGCCCAGAAGCGGCGTCTTCGACTCGCTTCGCTCAGAGGCCAATCTCGAGTCGATCAGGTTCGACTCGCTCCACATCCTTCAGAGCTACTCTTTTCGACTCGCTTTGGTTTAAAGCCATCAAGAGTGCACACTTCGACTCGCTCCGCTCAGACAACTGGTTCGACTCCACTTCTCAAACCTCCCAGAACGTCCCATTTCGACTCGCTCGACCAGTTCTAGCTTCGACTCGCTCGACCAAGTATCCATTTCGACTCGCTCGAAGCAATATCCAGGACAAAGTAAAAATCAAGTGCCACGTCATCGAGTCAAACGGAAGCGAGTCGAAATGGAAGCGAGTCGAAGGAAACAGCCCACCGAAGGTTCCATTTCATATCGATCATATCTCCCAATCTACAAGCCCCAATGCTATGAAATTTTCACAGAAGACTACGTGTATGCTAAAGAATGTCCATGCCAAATTTCGAGTCCATCGGATGAAATCTTGAGCGAGTCGAAATTAGCCCGTGTCGATCACGGATCGGACCGAAACTTCACGGGCTTGGCCGTACGGGCCTGATCACGTGCTCGAGAGTGTCTCCCGAGATCTGAGCGAAATATCAGCCTCCTACACCTATAAATAGACCCCCAAAGCCAACAGAAAAGGGGTTTTTTCTTCCTCTTTGAGATCTCCAACGCCCGGACTCCACCAGATCCAGATCTGAACTCCATCACTGCTGTTATCAGCGAATTTCACTGCTGCAAATCATTGTTGTTCGCTGTAATTCATTGAATCCAATTTTAAACATCAAAGAAAGATTAATAAAATCATCAACTTCATAGTGGACGTAGGCAATACGGCGAACTACTCTAAATTCTTGTGTCTCCCTGCATTTTAGTTATTCTTATTTCTAAGATTTAGAGTTTTTGTTAGATAAATCCCTCCTTTTCCATTTAATTTCTTCACTTTATCTCTTCAAAGACTTTCGAAGAGTGTTGTGCCCAATTTTGGTACAAACACTTTGGTGCTTTCACTGAGAAAACCCAATTTTTCTCCCACTCTTTGGATCTCCTATCTATATTGGATTGCATAAATCTAAGAAGAAGATCCAGATCTAGAACTTCGAATCCCTTCCATTCTACTCAGATTTGCAATCAGATCTAGGAAAGGACTTCATCAATTCATTATGGTGAGCACACGTACCACCTCTGCAGCCACTGATCAAGGAGCATGGGACCGACAAAACCCCATGCAATCACCTCCATCCAACCAAAATGTTGCAGGACCTTCAGATCCATCAGGTCCGATCACTAGAAAGAATTCCAGGCATTGCTTCAGGAGTTGACCCAAAGTCTACAGCAGCTAGCGGAGCAACTACGCGCCAACGCAGAGTTGACTAACCAGCTAAATCGCCAAAGGCGAAGGAGATCTAGAAGAGACCAAGGTTCTCACTCCTCCACAGAGAGCTCAGCCTCCTCCGATGGCCAAACTAGGTCCATAGGTCCACGGTTGGGTGGAAGCTACACCCAGGCCACGGGACACCAACCTGCTTCGAAACTTGGGCAACCGAGAGCTGGACCATCTGTTAGCCTCCGCACGGAACCTTCAACTTGGGGAGGAGCCGCTCCTTATCATGTTACCGACAGCATTTCTACTACCACCACTGTTGGGCGAGGAGGCGACGCTAGGAACCAAGCTGATCCTCAACATAACCAACGGGAGCAGACTCCTGAACCTTATGTCCCAAAGGATGTTGAACCAAGGAGGCGAGGCACGGACCGTCGACCGCGTCCGGTCCAGACTCGCGCTGTGGAACCCGACCACACCTTGGCACAACATGCTCCGATTGTCCAAACGACAGATATACCAGCGATGATTCGCCAAATGATCCGTGAAAGTCAGGGTCTATCTAATGACGACTAGGGAATCTCCCGAAGTCATACCCCTTTCACCGATGATGTTTTATATGATGAACCACCTCGGCACTTCAGGATGCCAGCTTTGCCAGTTTATGAAGGGAGTTCTGACCCCAATCAACACGTCCTGAAATACGAATGGCTGATGAATGCTGCTAGAGCTAATGACGCAGTAAAGTGCCGTAGTTTCCCTATTTCCCTGGGAGGCATCCCTACCATGTGGTTCACTCGCTTGCCACCGCGATCCATCACTAACTTTGACCAGATGGCCACTAAATTTGTCGAACAATTCCGTATGCATGTGGCGAGGCCGAAGGACGTTAACACCCTGTCTAGTGTTACGCAAGCTCCCGGAGAAACGCTTAGACGTTACTTGGAGCGATTCCATGCTGCGTGTGCGGAAATAAGCAATCCCAACTATAACTCTATCCTGATGGCTCTGACTAAGGGGATTGATTCTGACTCCGAGTTTGGAAGTTGGTTAGCTGGGAAACTACCTGCGTCATTGGACCGTTTCTATTCCAAGGCAGCCCAATTCCTAAGAAGGGAGGATGCGAGATAGTCTAGGAAGCAGGATGACGCAGGACCCAACATCGAAAGTATCTAGAGTAACGTCGTTGTTAAACAGTCCGGAGATCGTTATGGAAAAGTTCAGTTGAACGTCCAAAGTAAACAGAATCAGCAGAGGGACAATAGAAATCAGAACAAAAATGCAATCAGGATCGTGGACCACGACGTAGAGCTTCCATGTACGAAAACTACACTCCATTGAACACGTCATTGGAAAATGTGTACTTGCAAACCTGCAATACCATGCAGTATAAGAAGCCTGCCCCGAAACCACCAACTGAAAGACAAATCCAAACAGGAAAGTTCTATAGATTCCATGAGAGTTATGGCCACAATACCAATGAGTGTCGTCACTTATAAGACCTCATTGAAAAACTGATACGAGAGCGGAAGTTGGATCAGTATGTACGGTCATAGCAATCCGGTGGTGCGGGCCCATCAAATCAGAATCGCGTGCCGAATCAGGAAAGACAAGAAGAACCCGCTCGTGCGGACGGGAGGTTGGTCATTAACATAATAAGCGCTGGTCCTCACCTAGCAAATCGAAGCTGGAAGGAAATAGAGTCGTATGCCAGTTCTATCAGGCATGCGGACTTCGAGTGTTGCAGTAGTTTTGATGATGGGGCACCGGCCAAGCAAAAGAGAACGATGACGGATGACATTGTGTTCAAAAGCAGAGATGCAGATAAAATCGAAGCTCCCACTATCGACCCACTGGTCATCTCTGCACAAGTAGTTCCCGCTTGGATAAAAAGGATCTTAGTTGACAGTGGAAGCTCTGTGAATATTTTGTTCAAGCGAGCTTATGATCAAATGAAGATGGAAGCCTCAGACTTGAAGCCTTGTCAGTCTCGAGTCCATGGTTTCAACGGAAGTGCCACAATTCCCACTGGGATGGTGGAACTGCCAGTGGAGTTGGGAGTAGGAGAACGTCGGAGAGTACGAATGTTGCAATTCATCGTTTTGGACACAGACTCCTCTTACATTGCTTTCTTGGGCCGACCAGCCCTCGCTGAATTCAGAATAGCCATTTCCCCATGGTGTTTGACCTTGAAATTTCCCACTGATCATGGAATAGGAATCGTTCACGGAGATCAGGCCACTGCTAGAGCCTGCTATGTTGCCGAGCTACGGGAGGCATAGCGGAAGGAGAAGGGAAAGGGCGTAGAGTAGTCACTCTGCGTCCGTTTTGCCGACAATTGACAATTAACGCCCGGGCCTAGGCCCGGGCACCCCAGCCAGTTCCTCAAGAACCTTGACCCGAGAGAAACTGAAGACGAAGGAGAACCCAGAGAAAGTCAAGCATCCCCAGCCGAACTGACGATTGATGTCCCAATTAACAATAACAATAATTCTAAAATAATAAAGATTGGATCTCAGCTAAACCCGCAAACTCAAGAGGAATTGGTTGAATTTCTACGGGCAAATCTTGACGTATTTTCCTGGACCCATTCCGGTATGTGCGGGATCTCGCTGGACATCGCGAGCCATACTCTGAACATTGACCCGCGGCATGTCCCGGTCAAACAAAAAAGGCGCAGTATGGATCCAGAGAGATCTGCCGCCCTTAAAGAGGAAGTAGAAAAGCTTGAAGCAAACGGATTCATTCGAGATGCGCTATATCCCGAATGGGTGTCAAATCCCGTGCTCGTCCGAAAGCCTAATGGGAAGTGGAGAACATGTGTAGACTATTCCGATCTGAATAATGCATGCCCCAAGGACAGTTTCTCGCTTCCTAGGATTGATTAGCTAGTGGATTCGACGGCTGGGCATGAACTCTTATCCTTCATGGACGCGTATTCATGCTACAATCAGATACCGATGCATTTACCCGATCAAGAACACACCAGCTTCGTGACCAATCCGGGACTTTACTGTTACACGGTTATGCCATTTGGACTCAAGAACGCCGGAGCTACTTACCAACGGTTGGTCAATCGGATGTTTGCTAATCAAATCGGGAAAACAATGGAGGTATATGTAGATGACATGCTTGTGAAGTCATGACTCTCCACCGACCATGTAAAAGACCTGGAAACTATGTTTAACATACTTCGGGAATACAAGATGAAGCTCAACCCACTAAAATGTCACTTTGGAGTTGCATCCGGAAAGTTCCTTGGGTTCATCATCAACGCCCGGGGAATCGAAGCCAATCCCGAAAAGGTTTGGGCAATCGGAAATCTTGAAACTCCTAAAACTATAAAACAAGTCCAGAGTCTCAATGGAAAGGTAGCAGCATTGAGCAGGTTCATTTCAAAATCCACTGACAAGTGCATTCCCTTCTTCGATCTGATTCGAAAAGGGAAACGAAACTTTGAATGGACCGCAGAGTGCGAGGGCGCTTTCCAAGCACTAGTCCAACATCTGTCTACACCACTGATACTGTCAAAGCCTATCGATCATGAGAAGCTCTTCATATATCTGGCAATTTCAGAAAATGCTATCAGCACTGCATTGATCCGAGAAGAAGACAAGATACAGAGGCCCGTATACTATGTCAGCAAACGATTGACTGAGGCTGAGAGAAATTATCCGAAGTTGGAAAAGTTGGCTTACTGCCTTGTCATTGCATCAAGAAAACTCCGACCATAATTCCAGGCACATTCCATTATTGTTTACACCAACCAGCCGTTATGACAGGTCCTCTCGCGGCCTGAGACGTCTGGAAGGTTACTCAAGTGGAACATCGAACTGAGCCAGTTTGACCTTACTTACGCTCCGAGACGGACCATACAAGGACAAGTCCTAGCCGATTTCATAGCTGAATTTACCATCCCAGATGACTTGCCCGAAGCCAGCGAATCCCCCGAGTGCGTCTGCAAACTTTATACTAACGGAGCATTAAACGACCGGTGTTCAGGCACCGGTATTGTGCTTGAAACTCCCGAGGGTTGATCCATATGTTATGCCTTAAAGTTCGATTTCCATGTGACTAATAAAGAAGCTGAATATTAAGCCCTCCTGGCCGGCTTGAAACTTGCTAGAGATTTGAGGATTATCGCAATGGAAATTTATTGCGATTCACAATTGGTTGTGTGCCAAGTATGAGGAGAGTATCAAGCAAGAGATCGAAGGTTGGCTGCTTATTTAGCGCTAGTTAAGGAAGTACTAGACCATTTCGATTACCACGCCATATTCAGTATACCTCGAGAACACAACCAAAAGGCCGATTCATTGGCGAAGTCAGCCAGCATAGGCGAAGCTCAGCAAATGGGACTCGTACCCGTAGAAATGCTATCTTCTCCAAGTATCGACCGAGCAGAAATAAACCGGGTATGCGAATCCATCCACGAAAGGGATTCATGGATGACCCCACTAAGAAATTACATTATGCACGGAACCCTGTCGGAGCACAGTGTTGAAAAAAGACAAGTCCTTCGAAAGGCATCACGGTTTACCATCCATAATGGACTCATGTACAGAAGGGGGTACTCAGTCCCCCTACTCCGATGTATCGCTCACGATGAAATCAAACAAGTGCTACGCGATGTGCATGAAGGAGAATGTGGCGATCACACCGGGGGGCAAACACTTGCCAAGAAAATACTTCACTATGGATATTACTGGCCTACCGTGAATCGTGATGCGTTGGAATATGCGAAGAAATGTGACAGGTGCCAGAAATATGCCCGAATTCCTAGAGCTCCTCCTACAGAGATAACGCAAATGGTCAGCCCATGGCCGTTCGCAATGTGGGGTATCAACATTATCGGTGCTCTACCTCTGGCGAAAGGCGGTGCAAAGTACGCCATCGTCGCAGTTGATTACTTTACAAAGTGGGCTAAAGCCGAAGCTCTCGCTACCATTACAACGAAGAAAGTAGTCAACTTTGTGGTTCGTAACATCATCTGTCGATTTGGCCTCCCACGCACCATAGTCACGGACAACAGAACCCAATTTGACAGTGCTGAATTCAAAGATTTCTGCAAATGATTTCACATCCAAAAGAAATTCTCCGCAGTCGCACATCCTCAAGCAAATGGACAGGTCGAAGCAGTTAATAAAGTTATAAAATCGATCCTGAAGAAACGACTGGAAAAGGTCGGGGGCAAGTGGGTCGATGAACTTCCTATGGCTCTATGGGCTTACCGAACAACCCACAAGGCCGCGACCGGCCACACTCCGTTCTCTCTTTCCTACGGTTCAGAGGCCGTTATTCCAGTCGAGCTCAAAGTACATTCTCATCGTGTGACATACTATGATCCGAAGACGAATGCTGTATTACATGCTGAATCTCTCGATCTACAGGATGAGAAGCATGAGGAAGCTGACTTGAGGGCGGCTGCGCATCGAAGTCGAGTCACCCGATTGTACAACGCCAAGGTCCGTCCGCGAACCTTCGAGTTAGGCGATCTCGTCTTAAAAAGAGTCTATCCGATTCCTTAACATATGAAGCCAACATGGGAAGGACCGTATGTTATCGAACGAAGACTCGGAGATGGCACATTCAAGTTATCAACCATCGACGGTCTTACCCTGCCAAGAGCTTGGAACAGCGAAAGCCTTCGCCGCTACTACACCTAACAGGCTATCTTTATCCATTTAGTTTGCTTTCCTTTTCTGCAATTTGTTTATGCATTTCGAAGTTAGAACTTGTAATAAGGCAACTGACTATGCCACACTTTCTTATTTCAACAATAAAATGCAACCTCTTCAAGCCAGAGCTGTGATTTACTTGAAATACTTCATATGACCATCACTATGCATGGAGAGCTAAGTCTCATCATACGGTGGGATTTATTCAAATAAGAGAGTGGCTGCGGTGCAACTAATCACTCCCTAAGTGAAACCCGAGCTCGGGGACAAGCCATCACATCAAGGTCAAAAAAGGGATTGGTACACGACAATCCTTCTCCAACTCCAAATTCCCAAAGCGCGGACCGGATTATAAACATTCAACTCCATATTCCCGGAGTGCGAAGTGGAGTATAAACATCCAACTCCGAATTCCCAAAGCGCGAACCGGAGTATAAACATTCAACTCCATATTCCCAGAGTGCGAAGTGGAGTATAAACATCCAACTCCGAATTCCCAAAGTACGGACTGGAGTATAAACATTCAACTCCATATTCTCGGAGTGCGAAGTGGAGTATAAACATCCAACTCCGAATTCCCAAAGCGCGGACCGGAGTATAAACATTCAACTCCATATTCTCGGAGTGCGAAGTGGAGTATAAACATCCAACTCCGAATTCCCAAAGCGCTAACCGGAGTATAAACATTCAACTCCATATTCCCAGAGTGCGAAGTGGAGTATAAACATTCAACTCCATATTCCCGGAGTGCGAAGTGGAGTATAAACATCCAACTCCGAATTCCCAAAGCGCGAACCGGAGTATAAAAATTCAACTCCATATTCCCGGAGTGCGAAGTGGAGTATAAATATCCAACTCCGAACTCCTAGAGCGCGAGGCGGAGTATAAACATCAGTTTCGAATTTCCCGAGAACAAGTCAAAGCATATATGCCAACTCCGGATTCCCAGAATGCAGAACGGAGCTCGAACACCAACTTCAAAATTCCCAAAGCATGGATCGAAGTATAAGTGTCAACTCCAAACTCCCGGAGCGCGAGTCGGAGTGCAAAAACCAATCCCAAGTTCCCAGACGGTGGGCATGTGAGTGAAACTCAAGCCAGCGTGACCATTCGCCAGTAAACAGATGAGGATCCCCGGAATGCAAAAATGATCATCGACAATCAAACAAGCATGGATGCATTACTCAATCTCCACTTGACTCAGACGTTTATTCGGTGGCACAAGGCTTAGCCTGTTATAAGTAAGAAGCGATCGCCGACTGATAGTCTACTGTTCATCCCCAACTCTGGGGGGGCAGAACTCAAGCTTCAACCATTGATTGAAGCGATGCGACGCCAGAATTCAACTCGCTTCTCAGTCACAAGCCATGTCCACAATACCCGAACTTGGCGAGCAGGAACAAACTTCATTCGGAAACTAAAACTTCACAAGTGTAGTCCAGACACTGAAACACTTAGTCAAATACACAATGAAAAAAAAGGAAGTCAAAAAGGAAAAATTTCATTTCTATTGATTATAGAAGACGTTCGTGTACAAGTTTCCAAAAAATTCATACTAGCAGGGGCCGAACCCGCATCTATACACGGCTAACAAAATGCAAAAAGAAATCAAAATACGTCAGACAATCGTGCTTAGTCTCTCTTCTACCTTGGCTTCCTCTTCAGTGTGGACCCGCTTGAGCCATCGCCAATATTCCTCTTCAAGCCTGTGCCTTTCGGCGGTTGGTCTTCCGGCAATGGCATTATGTCGACGTCTTCCTCCGAACTTGTGTGAATGAGCAGAACAGCCTGATCGCACGCCTCTTGGGCTGCGTTGTTTGCATCATCTTTTTCTTTGACCAAGCTGGCGAATTTGGATTTTAGTTCGTCGAGCTCCTTGACCGCCGCCTCCCGCTCGGCGATGACTTTGGTATTCCGGTGGCCCATCTCCTCCACCAGGGCAACGTGCATCTGCCCCAACCTCTCCATCTCCGCCTTCACTTCGTCAGCCTTCTTAATGGCCTCAATCTCAGATTTCCCGAGAAGACTCGGACTCAGTAGAGAGTACTTGAATAATACGATCACTTTTTGCGAGATCGGTCTCCATCTTCTCGATCTCTTTAGCCCGCTCGAAAGCAACTTTAGAAGCTTTTTGGGCAGCCTTTGCCCACTCTCTGTACTGGGTATATATATCATGAACGTAGTCATGCACCGTGTTCTCCCCCCCTGAAGGAATTCTCTTTAAGTGCGGTGGGAAGACGTAGCCGTCAAAACAAATATTTGGAAAATCCATCTTCATTTGAGCCAACTTAAGGGCCCCTTCTCCAGTGGGGTCAACGGGGACTTGCTCTGTAACCATAGAAGACGTAGTCTCGACTCTCTGAAAATGAGTCTCAGATCTTGAAGTATGAGAAGAAGACCTGTGACGAGGAGGCTCGAGCGGCTGTTGAACATGAGCAGGAGGTGGAGATGGAAGCCTGGGAGGAGGAGAGCGTGACCTAGACCGGTGCCTATATTCTCTATCCCTATCACGCCCGTACCTATCCTGACTAGAATACTTGCGATCGCGAAGACTGTTCAGCATTTCGGGCAGAGCGAAGACTGTTCAGCATTGATCCTCTTCCAGACATAGTACCTAAAAATGAGAAGCGAAGAAAAAGTTAGCAACTTCCTAAGTTGGACGAAGTACAGTTGTGGATCATGCAGTGTAGTGATGTGTATGCATGTGCAATCCCCCGACCAACCAGAAATGTCCGCCGCACCCATAGCAAGCGACCCGCTCGGTTCAAAAGCACTATCAAGCCCTTCCATCCCGGCATCGTGAGGAGACGACACAAAATCCGGGATCGGAATATCATCAAGCCCGGCAAAAGGACTCTCCACTTGCAGGGGAGGAGCCTCTGAAATTCAAATCCCCTGGGAAGGTAAAGACACAACCACGGATTTAAATCTCTTGGATTTGGGGTGTTTATGAGCAGTGATCTTGCCTTTTCTTTTTCCTCCGGAATCCCGAACATCGGAAGGAGGCACGGCCGGAAGCTCAGTATCGGTAGGCGTTCTTTCTGGATAAACTTCTTCAGTAATCACAACTGTGAGCGCTTTACGCTTCACGCGTTTTTTCGAAGTCACTCTATGTACCACCTCCAAGTGTATGCTCTGTCTCTTCTCTATCAGCCCGACAGCCCTCAAATTCCTGTCGGTCAGGACTAGATCTATGTGCCTTTCTTCGCTTGGGAACGCTTGAAGAATCCGAACAAGATCTCTGAAATATGCGCCATCGGGGCGGGAGATGGCAGCTGTAAGAAAGAAAAAGTGTGTCAGTTTGAGAAGTTGATCACTAACATCTTTGTAGTTCAAGAGAGCATGGCGACACTTACGTCTATCTAACCAACGCCTAGCAAACCCAGGGGGGACCGAACGTAGAACCATTCAGACTTGTAATAACTTAGCCTCCCCCAGGAACCCAGCACAACATGGCAGCTCCTGACTGCCTCCAGGAAGGTGAAGGAAGGGCTATCTCTGTGGCTCTTAACATTGAATAAATATTTAATCTCGATCGGCTTCGGCGGTCGAAAGAGGATCTCCATAAACAGGATGAAGGTGCTGTTTAGCAAGGCATACCCGTTAGGGTGTAGCTGAGACGGGGCTATACCAAGAAACGATAACGTCTCCCTTATATAATCATTAAAGGGAGGGAGTGTCCCCGCCGTGCAGGCATGATGGTTAAAAGCAGTAAACCCCTCTGGGGGATTGTGTGGCATGTCGGTTGGTTCGGGAAGTATCACGTCGTTAAGAGACAAACCGTGCCTTAAGAAGATCTGGCCTAGCATGTCTTCAGAAATACCCGACAGCATGGAATCTGATGGGTTAAGGATGAACCGAGCCCCTTGATGTTCATCCGGCGCTATCTCGATAACTTCGGCTTCTATAACCGGTATCTCTATGGTTGGAGGAATAGAACTCGGATTTTCTGGCTGCTGGGAACTTGAAGGATCCATAACCAACTAGCTTATAAAAAATCATTGTTAAACTGACAAATAACACTCGTGCATCCCCCAGTGTAAAGTGTGTGAGCGTGTTGTGCAGTGCAATACTGTATATTATTTGGAAAGATCAACCGGATTAAGGGAAACGGGTAGACGACGAGACTTTGGAATTCAGTCGGAAGGACCGTCATCGCTGACCGTCACAACCATACCATCCAGTTGATTAATCATCATTTCAAGTTAAGGTTTGGTGTTAATGTGATAAGTCCCAGTTTCGTCAACGAGCTTCGATAGGCAATCAGATATGCGGTGAAGCGGTTAATTCCAGTAATACAATTTTGAAGCTCGTCGGAGTCAACTGTTCAAATGAGTAGGGAATTTTAAAATTTTGAAATGTTCAAATCGTGTCGTTTATGGAAGCCATGTTCGCGTCAGTAAACTAAAGACGTGTGCATATGAGTCAGACTCGTTCGACTCGCTCCTGAGACCGTCGAGTTTGAATTGGTGCCAAGACACGCATTTCGACTCGCTCCTGAGACCATCGAGTTCGAATCTGTGCCAAGACATGCATTTCGACTTGCTCCTGAGACCATCGAATTCGACCCGCTCCTAAGACTGCACAGTTCGATTCGCTCCTTTCGACTCGGTCCCAAGATCACGAGTTCGACTCGCTCCCAGGCTCTCCACTTCAACTCGATCCAGAGCCATCCACTTCGACTCGCTTCGAAGCTACCCACTTCGGTTCGATCAAAGGCCATCGATTCAAATTGATCAGACACAGCCCTTTCGCATCGATCCATAGATTCGGGGCGTTCGACTCGATGCGAAGCCCCACCATCGATCGACGCGAAAACCTCTGCCTCATCCTTTCGAAACTTCCCACTCCAGATCGATTCGAAGCTAAGATCCAGAAACTTCCGATCAATCACAACTCAGGCTGTTTTAGTGTTAGGAAACCGAGTCTCATCGTTCACGCATTGGATTCGTTTAATGGATTACCTAGATCTGTCGGATTAGTTCGATAAAGTGATGGTGTGAATCGATATGAAGGCAAGGATTTTCGTTCTTTCCTCTCGAGTCTCATAGCGATACGAAGGCAGGGAAGGTAAAGATGAAAAGTAAAAAAGTGAAAAAAGGCTAAGTATGGAGTATTTATATGAAGTCGAAAACAGGAGGATTAACCGATTCGAATTCCAGTAGGGTCGAGCACGTGCTTCGACTCCCTCTTCAGTGCACTGATGCAGAGCTCCTCTTTGTATCGCTCCTTCGACTCTATCCCCATGATTAGTTCGACTCCCTCATGCAGCTATGAAAGACATCACTTCGACTCGCTCAATTAGTGAACGTCTCGACTCGCTCCACTGCCTCCTGTGTGTTTCGACTCACTTCTCTACGATTCGAATCCAAGACCGAGTCGAACGACCAGTTCGACTCCTTCGGGGAGTCGACATCGACTCGTCCCATTTCGACTCGCTCAGTTCGAGTCCATCATCAACTCAACATGCTTACTTCGCATCCACAAATCCAATGAAAGTTATCTTCAACATTTCAATCCTTCACAATGATTCAGGAGAGGATCGTCATGAAGGGACAGTTAGAAACAACCATCAAGCATGGTTACAATGGATTTCACATCGGTTCAGGAGAGGATCGGTACGGAATTCAAAAATAATAAACTGACGACGACTCGAGAACGTACAAACGTCAGCGGGAGTCAGATTAACATATATGCATGAATGACGGACTAATATTCAATATTCCAGATTTTTAGGAATCTGAAGTTTATCGGGTAACCACTAGCATACAGCAAATAGTTACAACAATACAGGGCACATCGATCGACAGTCAACAGTTTACATTATCAAGAAGAACGGTCAAAGGTTGCAACTTTCATCGAAAGGACGATAACTATTCAGAGTAAAGACTGCGGCACTTCAAAGCACATCATGTTTTCACAAGACGTACTTTGGGGGGCAAATGTTATCCCGCCTTTTGGCAAGGCCGAAATACCAAGAAATTGACTAGTAACCAGTGAACGGTCCGTCCCAGAGATCAGTTGTACAAAGGCTCACCACGGATATCGGTGAATTTTGTCCGAGTCCAGATCGAGCCAAAATTGGTAAGACATGGCAAGCTATGCCAAGAGAGCCTACGTTTCAAATCTCAAGTCAATCCGAGTTCATATGCTCAAGTTATGAACGACGCAAGGTTGGATGGAGATCGACTACCAATCGACTCGCTCCTTCGACTCGCTCCATCGACTCGCTTTCCAACGTTCAGTTTGAAGCCAACGTCGACTCGCTACACAGTGCCCAGGAGCGGCGTCTTCGACTCGCTTCACTCAAAGGCCAATCTCGAGTCGATCAGGTTCGACTCGCTCCACATCCTTCAGAGCTGCTCTTTTCGACTCGCTCTGGTTTAAAGCCATCAAGAGTGCACACTTCGACTCGCTCCGCTCAGACAACTGGTTCGACTCCATCAACTTCGACTCCACTTCTCAAACCTCCCAGAACGTCCGATTTCGACTCGCTCGACCAGTTCTAGCTTCGACTCGCTCGACCAAGTATCCATTTCGACTCGCTCGAAGCAATATCCAGGACAGAGTAAAAATCAAGTGCCACGTCATCGAGTCGAATGGAAGCGAGTCGAAATGGAAGCGAGTCAAAGGAAATAGCCCACCGAAGATTCCATTTTGTATCGATCATATCTCCCAATCTACAAGCCCAAATGCTATGAAATTTTCATAGAAGACTACGTGTATGCTAAAGAATGTCCACGCCAAATTTCGACTCCATTAGATGAAATCTTGAGCGAGTCGAAATTAGCTCGTGTCGATCACGGATCGGACCGAAACTTCACGGGCTTGGGCGTACGGGCCTGATCACGTGCCAGAGAGTGTCTCCCGAGATCTGAGCGAAATATCAGCCTCCTACACCTATAAATAGACCCCCAAAGCCAACAGAAAAGGGGTTTTTTCTTCCTCTTTGAGATCTCCAACGCCCGTACTCCACCAGATCCAGATCTGAACTCCATCACTGCTGCTATCAGCGAATTTCACTGCTGCAAATCATTGTTGTTCGCTGTAATTCATTGAATCCAATTGTAAACATCAAAGAATGATTAATAAAATCATCAAATTCATAGTGGACATAGGCAATACGCCGAACCACTCTAAATTCTTGTGTCTCCCTGCATTTTAATTATTCTTATTTCTGAGATTTGGAGTTTTTGTTAGATAAATCCCTCTTTTTCCATTTAATTTCTTCACTTTATCTCTTCAAAGACTTCCGAAGAGTGTTGTGCCCAATTTTGGTACAAACAGGCGTGAAGCGCCTGGGGTAGTAACAATGGAAGATGGCGGGACGCAAGTTAAAGGTGTAGTAGGAGCAGAAGTCATCGGGATATCTTGACCCGTTGAGGAGCACATCGGAGCGGAAACCTGTTGTTCCGAAGAGTGCGAACGGTTGTCAAATTTTGATCTCTTCGATGGCTCCTCCCTTTGATCAAAAGATCCCATTTTCTCATACCCGCCTCTATTTGACTAGCTCTGATATATTTCGTCTAGGTGACAGGCTTCGACCTCTAGTTCCTTGCTCCTTCTGTACTCCTCCGTTTCTCGAGGCAGATAATGACCAGAAGGACGCTTAGACCAGCGCTGGGAGTTAGTGAATTGTTCGAAGTCTTCGTAGATGTCACGTCCTCTCATCATACCTGGCACAAAGCATAAATAAAAGATGTTAGAAACAGAGAACATGCACAGAAAGAATATAAGAAAGTGAGTATAATCCTAATGAGATGTGTAGTGTGTTTCGGGGAAGGCCTAAAGCATCGTCACCAACCGGATCGGACGTCCATTGTTGGCGGGACCGGACTAACTTCGGCCGTCGTAGGTAGAATTGGGCTAACTTTGGGTGCCATACCACTCAAGTGGGAAGGAATCTCCTCAAATTTAAAATCTTCCCTCATAAACGCATCAAAATGGACGTAGGCGTCGCTCAAATCTCTGAACTCTGCACCGACATCTTTATCAGGGTTATCTTGATGCTCTATGTTCTCTGGAGCATTGTCTTTTTTGCCCGCATCTATAAGGGATGAGCTCGGAAGGACAGGACTCATTTTTGGAATTTCATCGCACGATTACGACTACTCATCATCGGATTCTTCGTAGAAGTCGTCACTTGAAGTGGACTCATCGCCACTACTCTCAAGTTACCCCTCTTCCTTTTCTAAGTCTAATGTGGCTTTGCCTTCCCTTTGCTTGAACTCTTCCTCTCCTTCCTCCGGGATCGGAGGCATCATAACCTGACCACTAAGGCTAGTCGTAGCAGCATCTCCTCCTTCGTAGGCCACCTCAGTTGACGGGCCCTCTCTCTCTCTTGAGAAGTGCCTTCTTCGAAACTGTGGGAAGAAGAAGTAGATCTCGTGTGAACCCTGGATCAGGGCGGGAGAGGGGACCTCAACTTGAACAGTGGATCTACTCGGATACAATAATCCATATCGATGCAAGTTCTCATCGGTTAGCAAAACTTTGACAGATCTCTCCTCGACATCAATAGTCTTATAAGTCTGAAAGACTTCATCAAGGGACACATCCATGTTTGACCATGGAATAACTGCAGGAAGTATACGACTCGTTAGAAATTATGTTCAAAAGAGTCTTGCATAGAAAGTCATTAAAAGGAGGCACGACACCATTTAAATGCATATACTAGTGGCAAGCGGTGTACCCTGGAGGAGGCATGTGAGCAAACTCATTCTTCTCTGGCCAACGTACAACCTCCTCTGGTATACCGTGTTCCGCACATATGTTATATAGAACTTTAGCAGAAACCACCGAAGAAGCCCTCTCTGGCGGATTGAGTAAAACTCTAAAGTTGGGAGGCTTTCAATCCACGACCGGCCCGACCAGGACCAACTGAACGTATTCCGCACGTGAAGTGGAAGGAGAAAGAGCGACGGATGATGACTCTGCTGCGGAAAGGGCCAGACTTCCTCCACTTAATTTACGGTGTTAAAATGGGTGCTTCATTCTAAAATAACAAAACTCGTGTTCAAAACGGTCAAGTGATTTTATTCTAAACTAATAATTTTCACCTACGATAATAGAATTCCGAAAAGATATCAGTTCATGCCCACGCAACGGACTTCAAGTGTGTACCGAGGCAAGTGCAGCGTGCTATCTATAGGGGGTAAGCTCGGCATCCAAAACACTACAAACGCTCTATCCCAGGTAGATAGTCCGCTCGCAGTGGAAATGGAAAAGAATTTCTTGCATCGCTCCCATTTGTTTTTACTTCCTGTATGCTTAACCGTTATCGGTCAACGATTGACAACCGGATAACGGATCCATTGTCCGAAGCAGTGTGGAAAACTCTTCTCACTACATGGACACCGAGCGTGCAACATGTAAGCATGATAAGTCCAAATCTTTCGGAATAGTTGGGATCGACTAGCAAAGTGTCATGCAGTATTAGCTAGGAACTTGGCACAAGTCAATTCTAGCCTAGTGGATGAAGATAGCAAAACATGTCAAGCACTGGACCAAGGCCCGAGTGTCTTTCGAAGAAAAACTCAAGACTCAATTTACTATCTTCATCCATTATATCACAATCAATTCTAACTTCTCATGATCAACATCGCAAATACAAACTCACTATCAAGCAAACATTTTGATTAGCAAACCGACCTCAGATTGAACACTAAAACACGGGAGTAATCAAAGACATAGAATCAGCGAGCTGACGATGGATCGGTGGCGAGCTAAAGGATTGATCGGCAGCGATCTAGAGCAGTGGCTAGCTAGGGTTTTGGTGAGGAACGATCTGAGATTCACTAAGGAGAATCACGACAAAACATTGGAAGGGACCACAGGGTTTGGATCGCACAGAGGCTCTGGATGCGTGAAGAGATTGAATTGGATCGGCTCGAATAAATAATAAGGTCGGCCAGAGTAAACATATATAGGCAGAAATAAAAGAACAAAGAAAAAATTAACGAAGTAATTTGGTCGCTTGTGATCCATCATGGATCGCTAGTGACCCATCTTTTGGAAGCTAAATTTTTTAAGGGGTCGCGTCGCTAGTGATCCATCATACATGGATCGCTACCGACCCATAAGGTTGGGGGTAGATTTTTCCCAAACTCGAGCTCTGACATCTACCCATCATTTTGAAGCATAAGGGGAAGCTATAAGAAGAAATTTGATCCGTTATGACAAGCAATAGCGTTCAAGACCCGAGCTAGGTGATCAATAGCATAACCTGCCATTTATCTGTAAACTCTAATGTGAACACATGGAATTCGACGAATTGATATTGAAATTGATAACTTCCACAACACGCCTTGTTTACAACGAAGGCGTACTCTTGAGGGCAAATGTTATCCGGGTTTTTAACCCAGCAGGACCAACTAGAAAACAGAGCAATTTCATGACATCAGAATGACTTAGAACTTAACCAAAGAGGCTAGGGTAAGGAGTTAATGAGAGCCAAGCCATATTACTAAAGCAACGACCGAGTTCAACTAAACTAAGCCACCTACATCCATTCAGCCCAATCAACAGTCAAAGCACAATCAGCTAGTATATCGTCATCAAGACGGAGCAACGTGCAACGAGACTACGCAAACAACGACGATACAAGGCCATGGAAACATCCCAAATTCCAAACTCCAAAAATAGGCTAAGTGCTTGGATCGCTAGTAATCCATGCCCTATGTATCACTAATGGTCTATGCAAGATGGTGGGTCACTATGGTGCATGGAAAAGAAGGAAAGCAGAAAGATTGGGAAAATATGCTAAGTGTATGGATCACTAGCGATCCATACACCATGGATCGCCAGTGATCCATACTTGTCTATGGGTCTTCAATGTGCTAACTAGGTGAGACAACGGAAAGGAGAGCTAAGCCATTAGCTCACGGGCAAGCCAAGTCTATGGATCTCTAGCGATCCATATACCATGGACCGCTAGCGATCCATGGTTTTGGCTCTGATCGCGAGCTAAACTCCCTTAGGTGATCCTGTGTCCAACTGCAAGCAAGTGACGAAGTGTCCTAGCCCATAAGCTCTCTGATCTCTATAAAAACCATCATGCCTGCAACATAAACGGGATCTTCTCCAGACTGGTTGCTAAAGCTATGCTGGAAACTTTCTTCACTCTCTACCTCCTTCACAACAATCTCCAAAGGGATTCACTGTGATTCTCCGGTGGATTCCAACTCAGGGGATTCAATCTAGCTAAGGATAATCAAAAGCCTTGTAACAAACACTACTTGTAACGGCAATCAATCTATAATAAAACTATAAAGTGGACGTAGACTTCATTAACAGCCGAACCACTATAAAAATTCCATGTCTTCTTTGTTTTACTGTTCTTTTTCTATACCTATTATTTGTGATATGGCTCTGTCAAAACAGGGCTGATGCTTTCAAACTCAAACCAGGGTGTTGATCCATTTTTTGGGTTAACAATACTTATACTTTTGAGATAAGTATATTGGTATTTTCTAAGTATTGAAAATATAATTGTTTGCAACATGCTCAGTGGGATAAGCATATAAATATTTTTGATAAATAATCAAAGTGTTTTAATTAATGAAGATTAATTAATTTAAGGTTTAGTGGATCCTATATGGAATTTAATCTATGTTTGACTATGTGTTTATTTGATAGTTAAATAACTAACTATCAAAACTTGGCCAGTTTTTAACTCTGGAAATACCTAGAGGAAACACGGGAATTGTAACATCCCCTATTTGGAGGCCCAAAGTTAAGCGCTACAGATGCTGCAGTCATCCATAGTATTAACTTTCGATGACCAAATACGGTAATGTTAATGGTATCCATAATATCAGAAGCACATGATTATGAAATAAAATCACAGATTTCACAAAAACAACTTTTCTGATTACATTTCCCAAAACATGTTTCATATTCCATTACATAATCCCATAATCGTTCCCCATGTAAAGATCAAATATAAATATTACAAAATATGCCAAGAGCGACATATGAAGATGCCCTCTTGGTTGACGAGAATAATAGATAGTCATACTGACATAATACAACACAGGGGAATTAAACAACAAAATAGAACTGCAACTCCTAAATAGCTATCCGTTAGCCTCTTGCTCGTCTTCATAGCATTATTCGTCAACCTACTAAAACTTGTAAATCCTCAACCCTTAGCCTACTCAAATCAATTTTGAGCACCCGAAAGTTTTAGGGGAAAAACATAAACTTTGAGTCAGACATAAAGCATGGTGTGAATAATACTATACATCTCGGTTATTTGATATTAAGTGAGACCACGCCACTTAGCGGCCCGGGTTTCGCCTCACTAATATCCTTTTAAAACATATCTTTTGCAAATAATTTTCTACAACTGTTTGTACCAAAATTGGGCACAACACTCTTCGGAAGTCTTTGAAGAGATAAAGTGAAGAAATTAAATGAAAAAAGAGGATTTATCTAACAAAAACTCCAAATTTCAGAAATGAGAATAAATAAAGTGCAAGGAGACACAAGAATTTAGAGTGGTTCGGCGTATAGCCTACGTCCACTATGAAATAGTTTCTTTTATTGATCTTTCTTTTACGTTTACAAGTGAATTCAATGATTTACAGCAGTCAATTGTGATTTGCAGCAGTGAATTTCGTTTGTGGCAGCAGCAACTGAGTTCAGATCTGGATCTGGCGGAGTCCGGGCGTCGGAGAGCTCAAAGAGGAAGAAGAACCCCCTTTTATGTTGGCTTTGGAGGTCTATTTATAGGTGTAGGAGGCTGATATTTCGCTCAGATCTCGGGAGAGCCTCTCTGGCACGTGACCAGGCCCGTACGCCAAAGCCCGTGAAGTTTCAGTCCGATCCGTGATTGACACGAGCTGATTTCGACTCGCTCAAGATTTCATCCAATGGAGTCGAAATTTGGCGTGGACATTTTTTAGCATACACGTAGTCTTCTGTGAAAATTTCGTAGCATTTGGACTTGTAGATTGGGAGATATGATCGATACGAAATGGAGTCTTCGACGGGCTGTTTCCTTCGACTCGCTTCCACTTCGACTCGCTTCCACTTCGACTCGATGACGTGGCGCTTCCTGGGTCGCTCCGACTTTAATGCTGTATTGATCGAGTCGAATTGCACTCTGACTTGAGTGAGTCAAAGTGTGCCCAGCTCGAACGAGTCGAAATGGGACATCCTGGGAGGTTTTAGTAGTGGAGTCGAAGATGGAGTCGAACAGTTGTTGAGCGGAGCGAGTCGAAGTGTGCACTCTTGATGGCTTCAAACTGGAGCGAGTCGAAGAGAGCAGCTCTGAGCGATGTGGAGCGAGTCGAACCTGGTTGACTCGAAGTTGGCCTCTGGGCGAAACGAGTCGAAGATGTCACTCCTGGGCGTTGCGAAGCGAGTCTAAGTTGGCTTCAAACTGAGTGTTGTGAAGCGATTCGAAGGAGCGAGTCGAAGAAGCGAGTCGATTGGTAGTTGATCTCGGTCCAATCTTGCATCGTTCATAACTTGAGAATATGAACTCGGATTGACTTGAGATTTGAAACGTTGGCTCTCATGGCTTAGCTTGCCATGTCCTACCAATTTTGGCTCGATCCGGACTCGGACAAAATTCATCGACATCCGTGGTGAGCCCATGTATAACTGATCTCTGGGATAGACCGTCACTGGTTACTAGTCAATCCCTTGTTGTTACGGCCTTGCCAAAAGACGGGATAACATTTGCCCCCCAAAGCACGTCTTGTGAAAACATGATGTGCTTTGAAGTGCTGCAGTCTTTATTCTGAATAGTTATTGTCTTCTCGATGAAAGTTGTAATCTTTGACCGTCCTTCTTGATAATGTAATTTGTTGACTATCGACTGCTGTGCCCTGTATTGTTGCAACTGATTGTTGTGTGCTAGTGGTTACTGGATAAATTTCCGATTCCTAAAAATCTGGAATATTGAATATTAGTCCGTCATTCATGCATATATGTTAATCTGACTCCCGCTGACATTTGTACGTTCTCGAGTCGTCGTCAGTTTATTTTTTTTGAATTCCGTACCGATCCTCTCTTGGACCGACGTGAAATCCGTTGTAACAATGCTTGATTGTTGTTTCAGACTGTCCCTTCATGACAATCCTCTCTTGAATTGTTTGTGAAGGATTGAAACGCTGAAGATAACTTTCATTGGATCTTTGGATGCGAAGTAAGCATGTTGAGTTGATGATGAGCTCGAACTGAGCGAGTCAAAATGGAGCGAGTCGATGTGGAGCAAGTCGATGTTGACTCCCCGATGGAATCGAACTGGTCGTTGGACTCGGTCTTGGATTCGAATCGTAGAGAAGCGAGTCGAAACACACAGGAGGCAGTGGAGCGAGTCGAGACGTTCACTGATTGAGCGAGTCGAAGTGATGTCTTTCGTGGCTGCATGAGGGAGTCGAACTAGTTCTCGGGGATGGAGTCGAAGGAGCGATACGAAGAGGAGCTCCGCATCAGTGCACTGAAGAGGGAGTCGAAGCACATGTTCGACCCCACTGGAATTCGAATCGGTTATTCTCTTTTCTTTCGAGGCCATATAAATACCTGGCACTTAGCCATTTTTTCACTTTTTTACTTTTCATCTTTTATCTTCCCTGCCTTCGTATCGCTCTGAGACTCGAGAGGAAAGAACGAAAATCATTGACTTCAAATCGGTTCACACCATCACTTTATCGAACTAATCTGACAGATCTAGGTGATCCATTAAACGAATCCAACGCGTGAACGACGAGACTATGTTTCCTAACACTAAAATAGCCTGAGTTGTGATTGATCGGAAGTTTCTGGATCTTAGCTTCGAATCGATATGGAGTGGGAAGTTTTGAAAGGATGAGGCAGAGGTCTTCGCGTCGATCGATGTTGGGGCTTCGCATCGAGTCGAACACCCCGAATCTATGGATCGATGCGAAGGGGCTGTGTTTGATAAATTTGAATCGATGGCCTTCGATCGAACCGAAGTGGGTAGCTTCAGAGCGAGTCGAAGTGGATGGCTCTGGATCGAGTTGAAGTGGAGAGCCTAGGAGCGAGTCGAACTCGTGATCTTGGGACCGAGTCGAAAGGAGCGAATCGAACTGTGCAATCTTGGGAGCGAGTTGAATTCGATAGCCTTAGGAGCGAGTCGAAATGCGTGTCTTGGCACTGAATCGAACTCGATGGTCTCAAGAGCGAGTCGAACGAGTCTGACTAATATGCACACGTCCTTAGTTTATTGACGCGAACATGGCTTTCATAAACGACACGATTTGAACGTTTCAAAATTTAAAACTCCCTACTCATTTGACTCCGACGAGCTTCAAAATTGTATTACTGGACTTAACCGCTTCACCGCATATCTGATTGCCTATCGAAGCTCATCGACGGAACTGTGTCTTATCACATTGACACCAAACCTTAAATTGAAATGATGATTAATCAACTGGATGGTATGGTTGTGACGGTCAGCGATGACGGTCCTTCCGACTGAATTCCGAAGTCTTGTCGTCTACACATTTCCCTTAACCCGGTTGATCTTTCCAAATAATATACAGTACTGCACTGCACAACACGCTCACACACTTTACACTGGGTGATGCACGAGTGTTATTTGTCAGTTTAACAATGATTTTTTATAAGCTAGCTAGTTATGGATCCTTCAAGTTCCCAGAAGCCGGAAAATCCGAGTACTATTCCTCCAACCATAGAGATACCGGTTATAGAAGCCGAAGTTATTGGGATAGCGCCGGACGAACGTCAAAGGGCTCGGTTCATCCTTAGCCCATCAGATTCCGTGCCGTCGGGTATTTCTGAAGACATGCTAAGCCGGATTTGCTTAAGGCACGGTTTGTCTTTTGATGACGTGATACTTCCCGAACCAACCGACAGGCCTCACAATCCCCCGGAGGGGTTTACGGCTTTTAACCGTCATGCCTGCACGCCGGGGACACTCCCTCCCTTTAACGATTATATAAAGGAGACGTTATCGTTTCTTGGTATAGCCCCGTCTCGGCTACACCCTAACGGGTATGCCTTGCTAAACAGCACCTTCATCCTGTTCATGGAGATCCTCTTTCGACCGCCAAAGCCGATCGAGATTAGATATTTATTCAATGTTAAGAGCCGCGGAGATAGCCCTTCCTTCACCTTCTTGGAGGCAGTCAGAAGCTGCCATGTTTTGCTGGGTTCCTGGGGGAGGCTAAGTTATTACAAGTCCGAATGGTTCTACGTTCGGTCCCCCTTGGGTTTGCTAGGCGTTGGTTAGATAGACGTAAGTGTCGCCATCCTCTCTTGAACTACTAAGATGTTACCGATCGACTTCTCAAATTGACACACTTTTTCTTTCTTACAGCTGCAATCTCCCGCCCCGATGGCGCTTATTTCAAAGAGCTTGTTCGGATTCTCCAAGCGTTCCCGAGCAAAGAAAGGCACATAGATCTAGTCCTGACCGATAGGAATTTGAGGGCTGTCGGGCTGATAGAGCGGAGACAGAGCATACACTTGGAGGTGGTACATAGAGTGACTTCGAAAAAATGCGTGAAGCGTAAAGCGCCCGCAGTTGTGATTACTGAAGAAGTTGATCCATAAAGAACGCCTACCGATACTGAGCTTCCGGCCGTGCCTCCTTCCGATGTTCGGGATTCCGGAGGAAAAAGAAAAGGCAAGGCCGCTGCTCATAAACACCCCAGATCCAAGAGATTTAAATCTGTGGTCGTGTCTTTACCTTCCCAGGGGATTAGAATTTCAGAGGCTCCTCCCTCGCAAGTGGAGAGTCCTTTTGCCGGGCTTGATGATATTCTGATCCCGGATTTTGTGTCGTCTCCTCACGATGCCGGAATGGAAGGGCTTGATAGTGCTTTTGAACTGAGCGGGTCGCTTGCTATGGGTGCGGCCGACATTTCCGGTTGGTCGGGGGATTGCACATGCATATACATCACTACACTGCATGATCCACAACTGTACTTCGTCCAACTTAGGAAGTTGCTAACTTTTTCTTCGCTTCTCATTTTTAGGTACTATGTTTGGAAGAGGATCAATGCTGAACAGTCTCCGCTCAGCCCGTAAGGTTTCTGGTTACCACGATTATCGCAGGAGGGATTCTGATAGAGATCGCGATCACGAGTATTCTAGTCAGGATAGGTACGGGCGTGATAGGGATAGAGAATAGAGGCACCGGTCTAGATCACGCTCTCCTCCTCCCAGGCTTCCATCTCCACTTCCTGCTCATGTTCCACAGCCGCCCGAGCCTCCTCGTCACAGGCCTTCCTCTCATACTTAAAGATCTGAGACTCATCTTCAGAGAGTCGAGACTACATCTTCTATGGTTACAGAGCAAGTCCTTGCTGACCCCACTGGAAAAGGGGCCCTTAAGTTGGCTCAAATGAAGAAGGATTTTCCGAATATTTGTTTTGACGGCTATGTCTTCCCATCGCACTTAAAGAGAATTCCTTCTGGGGTGGAGAACACGGTGCATGACTACGTTCAAGATATATATACCCAGTACAGAGAGTGGGCAAAGGCTGCCGAAAAAGTTTCTAAAGTTGCTTTCGAGCGGGCTAAAGAGATTGACAAGATGGAGACCGATCTCACAAAAAGGGATCGTATTATTCAAGTACTCTCTGCTGAGTCCGAGTCTTCTCGGAAATCTGAGATTGAGGCCATTAAGAAGGCTGACGAAGCGAAGGCAGAGATGGAGAGGTTAGGGCAGACACACGTTGCCCTGGTGGAGGAGATGGGCCACCGGAATACCAAAGTCATCGCCGAGCGGGATGCGGCGGTCAAGGAGCTCGATGAACTAAAAGCCAAATTTGCCAGCTTGGTCAAAGAAAAAGACGATGCGAACAACGCAGCCCAGGAGGCGTGCGATCAGGCTGTTCTGCTCAGGGGAGAACGGGATGCGGCGGTGGCCAAAGTCCAGAAAAAGGAGACTGAGGTCGAGGAACGGGTGAAATTGGCCGAGTCCAGGCTAGAGGCCGACATCGAGGACCTCCTTGTTGTCTACAATGCTAATGTGCTGAGGCACAGGGGCTTAGCCTGGCTTGATGACTATTTGGTGCATCTCCACAGTGCTTGGGGCCGATTGGTCGAGGAAGAGAAAGAGGCGCACCCGGATGAATCTGTGTATGAATTCGAGCTTGAGAATCGCCTGTTAACTGATGATGAGAAGAAGATTCTCCATGATTCAATTATCTCTTATGAGAAGGAGAAGCTCAGCACCCAGCATCTGGAAGTAGGAGAAGGCTCCGGGGTTAGACATCATGATGCAAGTCCTGATCTTCCGGTATCAACCCGGCCTGAATCTTCACCTGCGGTTGATCCTCAAGCTGTTCCTGCTTATAATCTGGATCAGCCGCAGATGTCTCCGATTACAGTGCAAGTAACTGAAACCGCCCCGTCGCTTACAAGCCAAACTGAGGAAGGTACTCCGAACACTCCACATGTTTCTCATGAGTTGAAGTCTTCGATCGAGTTCAAGTTCTAACAATTCTTTTATTCTTTGTCCAGTGATTGACGTTGCGCCGCACATGCCTTCTGCTACTAAATGATTATATCAGACATAGGAGGCTATCGTGACCGAAGCCATCACTATGAGCACAGCTGCCCCGATCGATGATATGTAGGGGAATACAATGGCGTTTGACGAGCACTTGATGGATGAACTCTTTCGTTGTCATGGCGATCCCCCTGCTGATTTGCCACCTATTATGAGCGGAACTGATCCTGCTGCAAGCTCTTCAATGCCGACTGCTGATGTCCCAAGTGGGGCTCAAGCAGTAACCAAAGAGGAGATGTTTGCACAGATCGACCTTGAACTGGCAGCAGCTGGTTATGGCGGCAGCTTTGGAAGTGTGATGGCAGCATCGGGACCTGCCCCGCTTGGAATGATGTCTCCTGGCGGTTCTGTCTTTCTCACCAGCCTACCCATTCCATCGTTTGTAATCGATCCCGTTTCTCCGACTCCGCCCGTAGGAAGCATTCTCATTCACACGAGTTCGGAGGAAGACGTCGACATAATGCCATTGCGGGAAGACCAACCGCCGAAAGGCACAGGCTCGAAGAGGAAGATTGGCGATGGCTCAAGCGGGTCCTTACTGAAGAGGAAGCCAAGGAAGAAGAGAGACTAAGCATGATTGTCTGACGTATTTTGATTTCTTTTTGCATTTTGTTAGCCATGTATAGATGCGGGTTCGACCCCTGCTAGTATGAATTTTTTGGAAACTTGTACACGAACGTCTTCTATAATCAATAAAAATGAAACTTTTCCTTTTTGACTTCCTTTTTTTTCATTGTGTATTTGTCTAAGTGTTTCAGTGTCTGGACTGCACTTGTGAAGTTTCAGTTTCCGAATGAAGTTTGTTCCTGCTTGCAAAGTTCGGGTATTGTTAACATGGCTTGTGACTGAGAAGCGAGTTGAATTCTGACGTCGCATCGCTTCAATCAATGGTTGATGCTTGAGTTCTGCCCCTAGTGTTGGGGATGAGCAGTAGACTGTCAGTCAACGATCGCTTCTTACTTATAACATGCTGATCCTTGTGCCACCGAATGGACGTCTGAGTCAAGTGGAGATTGAGTAATGCATCCATGCTTGTTTGATTATCGATAATCATTTCCGCATTCCGGGGATCCTCATTTGTTTACTGGCGAATGGTCGCGCTGGCTTGAGTTTCACTCACATGCCCGCCGTCTGGGGACTTGTGATTGGTTTTTGTACTTCGACTCCTGCTCCGGGAGTTTGGAGTTGACACTTATACTTCGATCCATGCTTTGGGAATTTTGAAGTTGGTGTTCGGGCTCCGTTCCGCATTCAGGGAATCCAGAGTTGGCATATATGCTTTGACTTGCTCCCGGGAAATTCGGAACTGATGTTTATATTCCGACTCGCACTCTGGGAGTTCGGAGTTGGATGTTTATACTCCATTTCGCACTTCGGGAATATGGAGTTGAATGTTTATACTCTGGTTTGCGCCTTGGGAATTCGGAGTTGGATGTTTATACTCTACTTCGCACTCCGGGAATATGGAGTTGAATATTTATACTCCGGTTCGCACTTTGGGAATTCGGAGTTGGATGTTTATACTCCACTTCGCACTCTGGGAATATGGAGTTGAATGTTTATACTCCGGTTCCCGCTTTGGGAATTCGGAGTTGGATGTTTATACTCCATTTCGCACTCTGGGAATATGGAGTTGAATGTTTATACTCCGGTTCGCCCTTTGGGAATTCGGAGTTGGATGTTTATACTCCACTTCGCACTCTAGGAATATGGAGTTGAATGTTTATACTCCGGTTCGCGCTTTGGGAATTCGGAGTTGGATGTTTATACTCCACTTCTCACTCTGGGAATATGGAGTTGAATGTTTATACTCCGGTTCGCGCTTTGGGAATTCGGAGTTGGATGTTTATACTCCACTTCGCACTCTGGGAATATGAAGTTGAATGTTTATACTTCGGTTTGCGCTTTGGGAATTCGGAGTTGGATGTTTATACTCCGACTCGCGCTCTGGGAGTTTGGAGTTGAGGAAGGATTGTCGTGTACCAATCCCTTTTTTTACTTTGATGTGATGGATTGCCCCCGAGCTCGAGTTCCACTTAGGGAGTGATTGGTTGCACCGCAGCCATTCTCTATTTGAATAAATCCCACCATGTGATGAGACTTAGCTCTCCGTGCATAGTGATGGTCATATGAAGTATTTCAAGTAAGTCACAGCTCTGGCTCGAAGAGGTTGCATTTTATTGTTGAAATAAGAAAGTGTGGCAAAGTCAGTTGCCTTATTACAAGTTCTAACTTCGAAATGCATAAACAAATTGCAGAAAAGGAAAAGGAAAGTAAACTAAGAGGATAAAGATAGCCTGTCAGGTGTAATAGCGGCGAAGGCTCTCGCTTTTCCAAGCTCTTGGAAGGGTAAGACCATCGATGGTCGATAACTTGAATGTACCATCTCCGAGCCTTCGTTCAATAACATACGGTCCTTCCCATGTTGGCTTCATATGTGAAGGAACCGGATAGACTCTTTTTATGACGAGATCACCTAACTCGAAGGTTCGCGGACGGACCTTGGCGTTGTATAATCGGGCGACTCGACTTCGATGCGCAGCTGCCCTCAAGTCAGCTTCCTCATGCTTCTCATCAAGTAGATCGAGAGATTCAGCAAGTAATATAGCATTCGTCTTTGGATCATAGTATGTCACATGATGGGAAGGTACTTCTAGCTCAACTGGAATAACGGCCTCTGAACCGTAGGAAAGAGAGAACGGAGTGTGGCCGGTCGCGGTCTTGTGGGTTGTTCGGTAAGCCCATAGAGCCATAGGGAGTTCATCGACCCATTTGCCCCCGACCTTTTCCAGTCGTTTCTTCAGGATTGATTTTATAACCTTATTAACTGCTTCGACCTGTCCGTTTGCTTGAGGGTGTGCAACTGCGGAGAATTTCTTTTGGATGTGAAATGGTTTGCAAAAATCTTTGAATTTAGCGCTGTCGAATTGGGTTCCGTTGTATGTAATTATGGTGTGTGGGAGACCGAATCGACAGATGATGTTACGGACCACAAAGTTGATTACTTTCTTCGTTGTAATGGTAGCAAGTGCTTCGGCTTCAGCCCACTTTGTAAAGTAATCAACTACGACGATGGCGTACTTTGCTCCAACTTTTGCCAGAGGTAGAGCACCGATGATGTCGATGCCCCACATTGCGAACGGCCATGGGCTGACCATTTGTGTTATCTCAGTAGGAGGAGCTCTGGGAATTCGGGCATATTTCTGGCACATATCACATTTCTTCGCATATTCCAACGCATCATGATTCACGATGGGCCAGCAATATCCGTAGCGGAGTATTTTCTTGGCAAGTGTTTGCCCCCCAGTGTGATCGCCACATTTTCCTTCATGCACCTCGCGTAGCACTTATTTGATTTCATCATGAGCGATACATCGGAGTAGGGGGACCGAGTACCCCCTTCTGTACATGAGTCCATTCTGGATGGTAAACCTTGATGCCTTTCAAAGGACTTGTCTTTTTTCACTCCTGCGCTCCGGCAGGGTTCCGTGCTCAATGTAATTTCTGAGTGGAGTCATCCATGAATCCCTTTCGGGGACGGATTCGCATACCCGGTTTATTTCTGCTCGGTCGATACTTGGGGAAGATAGCGTATCTACGGGTACAAGTCCCATTTGTTGTGCTTCGCCTGTGCTGGCTAACATCGCCAACGAATTGGCCTTTTGGTTGCGTTCTCGAGGTATACTCAATATGGCATAGTAATCGAAATGGTCTAGTACTTCCTTAACTTGCGCTAAATAAGCAGCCAACCTTTGATCTCTTGCTGGATACTCTCCTCGTACTTGGCACACAACCAATTGTGAATCACAATAAATTTCCACTACGATAATCCTCAAATCTCTAGCAAGTTTCAAGCTTGCTAGGAGGGCTTCATATTCAGCTTCATTATTATTCGCATGGAAATCGAACTTTAAGGCATAACATATGGATCGACCCTCGGGAGTTTCAAGCACAATACCGGCGCTTGAACACCGGTCGTTTGATGCTCCGTCAGTATAAAGTTTCCAAACATACTCGAGGGATTTACTGGCTTCGGGCAAGTCCTCTGGGATGGTAAATTCAGCTATGAAATCGGCTAGGACTTGTCCTTGTATGGTCCGTCTCGGTGCGTAAGTAAGGTCAAACTGGCTCAGTTCGATGTTCCACTTGAGTAACCTTCCAGACGTCTCAGGCCGCGAGAGGACCTGTCGTAACGGCTGGTCGGTGTAAAAAATAATGGAATGTGCCTGGAAGTATGGTCGGAGTTTTCTTGATGCAATGACAAGGCAGTAAGCCAACTTTTCCAGCTTCGGATAATTTCTTTCAGCCCCAGTCAATCGTTTGCTGACATAGTATACGGGCCTCTGTATCCTGTCTTCTTCTTGGATTAACGCAGCACTGATAGCATTTTATGCTATTGCCAGATATATGAACAACTTCTCATGATCAATAGGCTTTGACGGTATCGGTGGTGTAGACAGATGTTGGACTAGTGCTTGGAAAGCGCCCTCGCACTCTGTGGTCCATTCAAAGTTTCGTTTCCCTTTTCGAATCAGATCGAAGAAGGGAATGCACTTGTCAGTGGATTTTGAAATGAACCTTCTCAATGCTGCTACCTTTCCATTGAGACTCTGGACTTGTTTTATAGTTTTAGGAGCTTCAAGATTTTCGATTAGCCAAATCTTTTCGGGATTGGCTTCGATTCCCCGGGCGTTGACGATGAACCCAAGGAACTTTCCGGATGCAACTCCAAAGTGCCATTTCAGTGGGTTGAGCTTCATCTTGTATTCCCGAAGTATGTTGAAAATAGTTTCCAGGTCTTTTACATGGTCGGTGGAGAGTCGTGACTTCACAAGCATGTCATCTACATATACTTCCATTGTTTTCCCGATTTGATTAGCGAACATCCGAGTGACCAACCGTTGGTAAGTAGCTCCGGCGTTCTTGAGTCCGAATGGCATAACCTTGTAACAGTAAAGTCCCAGATTGGTCACGAAGCTGGTGTGTTCTTGATCGGGTAAATGCATCGGTATCTGATTGTAGCCTGAATACGCGTCCATAAAGGATAAGAGTTCATGCCCAGCCGTCGAATCCACTAGCTGATCAATCCTAGGAAGCGGGAAACTGTCCTTGGGGCATGCTTTATTCAGATCGGAATAGTCTACACATGTTCTCCACTTCCCATTTGGCTTTCGGACGAGCATGGGATTTGACACCCATTCTGGATATAGCGCATCTCGAATGAATCCGTTCGCTTCAAGCTTTTCTACTTCCTCTTTAAGGGCGGCAGATCTCTCTGGATCCATACCGCGCCTTTTTTGTTTGACCAGGACATGCCGCGGGTCAATGTACAAAGTGTGAATCACGATGTCCGACGAGATCCCACACATATCGGAATGGGTCCACGCAAATACGTCAAGATTTGCCCGTAGAAATTCAACCATTTCCTCTTGAGTTTGCTGGCTTAGCTGAGATCCAATCCTTATTATTTTAGAATTATCGTTATTGTCTATTGGGACATCAATCTTCAGTTCGGCTGGGGATGCTTGACTTTCTCTGGGTTCTCCTTCGTCTTCAGTTTCTCTCGGGTAAAGGTCCTTGAGGAACTGGCTGGGTTGCCCGGGCCTGGGCCCGGGCGTTAAATGTCAATTGTCGGCAAAACGGATGCAGAGAGACTCCTCTACGCCCTTTCCCTTCTCCATCCGCTATGTCTCCCGTAGTTTAGCAACATAGCAGGCTCTAGTAGTGGCCTGATCTCCGTGAACGATTCCTATTCCATGATCAGTGGGAAATTTCAAAGTCAAACACCACAAATAAATGGCTATTCTGAATTTAGCGAGGGTTGGTCGGCCCAAGAAAGCATTGTAAGGGGAGTCTATGTCCAGAACGATGAATTGCAACATTCGTACTCTCCGACGTTCTCCTACACCCAACTTCACTGGCAGTTCCACCATCCCAGTGGGAATTGTGGCACTTCCGTTGAAACCATGGACTCGAGACTGACAAGGCTTCAAGTCTGAGGCTTCCATCTTCATTTGATCATAAGCTCGCTTGAACAAAATATTCACAGAGCTTCCACTGTCAACTAAGATCCTTTTTATCCAAGCAGGACCTACTTGTGCAGAGATGACCAGTGGGTCGATAGTGGGAGCTTTGATTTTATCTGCGTCTCTGCTTCTGAACACGATGTCATCCGTCATCGTTCTCTGTTGCTTGGCCGGAGCCCCCTCATCAAAACTACTGCAACACTCGAAGTCCGCATGCCTGATAGAACTGGCATACGACTCCATGTCCTTCCAGCTTCGATCTGCCGGGTGAGGACCACCGCTTATTGTGTTAATGACCAACCTCCCATCCGCACGAGCGGGTTCTTCCTGTCTTTCCTGATTCGGCGCGTGATCCTTATTTGATGGGTCCGCACCACCGGATTGCAGTGCCCGTATATACTGATCCAACTTCCGCTCTCGTATCAGTTTTTCAATGAGGTCTTGTAAGTGACGACACTCATTGGTGTTGTGGCCATAACTCTCATGGAATCTACAGAACTTTCATGTTTGGATTTGTCTTTTAGTTGGTGGTTTCGGGGCAGGTTTCTTATACTGCATGGTATTGCAAGTCTGCAAGTACACATTTTCCAACAACGTATTCAATGGGGTGTAGTTTTCGTACATGGGAGCTCTACGCCGTGGTCCACGATCCTGATCGCGTTTTTTGTTCTGATTTCTATTGTCCCTCTGCTGATTCTGTTTATTTTGGACGTTCAACTGAACTTTTCTAGAACTATCTCCGGACTGTTTAACAGCGACGCTACTCTGGATACCTTCGATGTTGGGTCCTGCATCATCCTGCTTCCTAGACTGTCTCGCATCCTCGCTTCTAAGGAATTGGGCTGCCTTGGAATAGAAACAGTCCAATGACGCAGGTGGTTTCCCAGCTAACCAACTTCCGAACTCGGAATCAGCATCAATCCCCTTAGTCAGAGCCATCAGGATAGAGTTATTGTTGGGATTGCTTATTTTCGCACACGCAGCAAGGAATCACTCCAAGTAACGTCTAAGCGTTTCTCCGGGAGTTGCGTAACGCTAGACAGAGTGTTAACGTCTGCCACATCCATACGGAATTGTTCGACAAACTTAGTGGCTATCTGGTCAAAGTTAGAGATGGATCGCGATGGCAACCGAGTGAACCACATGGTAGCGATGCCTCCCAGGGAAATGGGGAAACTACGGCACTTTACTATGTCATCAGCTCTAGCAGCATTCATCAGCCATTCGTATTTCAGGACGTGTTGATTGGGGTCAGAACTCCCTTCATAAACTGGAAAAGCTGGCATCCTGAAATGCCGAGGTGGTTCAGCATATAAAACATCATCGGTGAAAGGGGTATGACTTCGGGAGATTTCCCAGTCGTCATTAGATAGACCCTGACTTTCAAGGATCATTTGGCGAATCGTTGCTGGTATATCTGTCGTTTCGACACTCGGAGCATGTTGTGCCAAGGTGTGGTCGAGTTCCAAAGCGCGAGTCTGGACCGGACGCGGTCGACGGTCCGTGCCTCGCCTCCTTGGTTCAACATCCTATGGGACATAAGGTTCAGGAGTCTGCTCCCGTTGGTTATGTTGAGGATCAGCTTGGTTTCTAGCATCGCCTCCTCGTCCAGCAGTGGTGGTAGTAGCAATGTTGCCGGTAACATGATAAGGAGCGGCTCCTCCCCGAGTTGAAGGTTCTGTGCAGAGGCTAACAGATGGTCCTGCTCTCGGTTGCCCAAGGTTCGAAGCAGGTTGGTGTCCCGTGGTTTGGGTGTAGCTTCCACCCAACTGTGGACGTGTGGATCTAGTTTGCCCATCGGAGGAGGCTGAGCTCTCTGTGGAGGAGTGAGAACCTTGGTCTCTTCTAGATCTCATTCGCCTTTGGCGATTTAGTTGGTTAGTCAACTCCGTGTTGGCGCGTAGTTGCTCCGCTAGCTGCTGTCGACTTTGGGTCAACTCCTGAAGCAATGTCTGGAATTCTTGTCTAGTGATCGGACCTGATGGGTCTAAAGGCCCTGCAGCATTTTTGTTGGATGGAGGTGATTGTACGGGGTTTTGTCGGTCCCGTGCTCCTTGATCAGCGGCTGCAGAGGTGGTACATGTGCTCACCATAATAGATTGATGAAGTCCTTTCCTAGATCTGATTGCGAATCTGAGTAGATTGGAAGGGCTTCGAAGTTCTAGATCTGGATCTTCTTCTTAGATTTATGCAATCCAATATAGATAGGAGATCTAAAGAGTGGGAGAAAAATTGGGTTTTCTCAGTGAAAGCACCAAAGTGTTTGTACCAAAATTGGGCACAACACTCTTCGGAAGTCTTTGAAGAGATAAAGTGAAGAAATTAAATGAAAAAAGAGGATTTATCTAACAAAATCTCCAAATTTCAGAAATGAGAATAATAAAAGTGCAAGGAGACACAAGAATTTAAAGTGGTTCGGCATATAGCCTACGTCCACTATGAAATAGTTTCTTTTATTGATCTTTCTTTTGTGTTTACAAGTGAATTCAATGATTTATAGCAGTCAATTGTGATTTGCAGCAGTGAATTTCATTTGTGGCAGCAGCAATTGAGTTCAGATCTAGATCTGGCGGAGTCCGAGCGTCGAAGAGCTCAAAGAGGAAGAAGAACCCCCTTTTCTGTTTGCTTTAGGGGTCTATATATAGGTGTAGGAGGCTGATATTTTGCTCAGATCTCGGGAGACCCTCTCTGGCACGTGACCAGGCCAGTACGCCCAAGCCCGTGAAGTTTCGGTCCGATCCGTGATTAACACGAGCTGATTTCGACTCGCTCAAGATTTCATCCAATGGAGTCGAAATTTGGCGTGGACATTCTTTAGCATACACGTAGTCTTTTGTGAAAATTTCGTAGCATTTGGACTTGTAGATTGGGAGATATGATCGATACAAAATGGAGTCTTCGGCAGTCTGTTTCCTTCGACTCGCTTCCACTTCGACTCGCTTCCACTTGACTCGATGACGTGGCGCTTCCTGGGTCGCTCTGCCTTTAATGATGTATTGATCGAGTCGAAGTGCACTCTGACTTGAGCGAGTCGAAGTGTGCCCAGCTCGAACGAGTTGAAATGGGACGTCCCGGGAGGTTTTAGTAGTGGAGTCGAAGATGGAGTCGAACAGTTATTGAGCGGAGCGAGTCGAAGTGTGCACTCTTGATGGCTTCAAACTGGAGCGAGTCAAAGAGAGCAGCTCTAAGCGATGTTGAGCGAGTCAAACCTGGTTGACTCGAAGTTGGCCTCTGGGCGAAACGAGTAGAAGATGTCACTCCTAGGCATTGCGAAGCAAGTCGAAGTTGGCTTCAAACTGAGTGTTGTGAAGCAAGTCGAAGGAGCGAGTCGAAGAAGCGAGTCGATTGGTAGTTGATCTCGGTCCAATCTTGCATCGTTCATAACTTGAGAATACGAACTCGGATTGACTTTAGATTTGAAACGTTGGCTCTCATGGCTTAGCTTGCCATGTCCTACCAATTTTGGCTCGATCCGGACTCGGACAAAATTCATCGATATCTGTGGTGAGCCCATGTATAACTGATCTCTGGGATGGACCGTCACTGGTTACTAGTTAATCCCTTGTTGTTACGGCCTTGCCAAAAGGCGGGATAACAACAACCAAAAGTGGTTAAAAACTGTAAAGCAATTTCATGTAAACATACATATCAGGTAACAATTGAACTATCTGTCTGAACACTATAGTTTTGTTTGGCTAACTACTAACCTTTGGCTGGCTCAGGCCTACCAGACAATATATAACAAATAATCTAGCACCTTTTAGACATTCCTCTTCTAGACGGCCTGTCCTTAATTTATCTTTTAGATCCTCCTATTCTGGACAGTCTGTCCCTAACTTATTTTCTCCCAGGGTTACCTGATCCTAAAGGTTTTGTAGGCAAACCAATAACCTATATGTATACAAATATATATTCCCTTCTATGTGTAATCATCATTTTAGTCTTACTTGTGACAAAGCCCTACACATTGGAATTTTGGACAAAATTAGCTGGGGCTAATAGCTAATGTATAGGGCGCGACCCTATACTAGTCCCATATGGTATTCTAATATTTGAGTCATTTTACTTAGGGTAATCTACCCAAAAAATTTCTTCGAAACTTTTTCATCTCAAATTGATTTAGAACCTTTAAACCAAACTTAAAGAAGGAAAATACATATACTCCATGCTTTACTCAAAATCACCTTGCCATGATATATACATGTATACATACACACACACACACACACTTTACACAAATCTTTGTTGATGAAACATATTAACCTTTGAAAGTACCCCTTTCGAAACCAAGTAAAACCCTTCTTTATAACCTAGGCCGAAAGGCCAAACCATTCCTTTCGAAACCATTCAACCTTCCTTTCGAAAACACTTGAAAAACCTATCCTTCGAAAGCTATAAAATCTTGGACATCCTACATTTAAACTTTGCCTTTCGCAAACATTAGAAAACATTTTCTATCAAACCCTTTGAAACCATTAGGGAACCACCCCTTCGAAACCATCATTTAAAACCTTTCGAAATCGAAATCATAAACACCTTTATAAACATCAAACCTTTCGAAAGCATTTGGGTTCTATTTAAAACATGTGGAAACACCTTTCGAAACCATTAAAAATCATCTCTTTTGAAACCATTTGGGTTCTACCTTCAATAGAGCAAAAGGGTCAATAAAACCATTTAAGTCAAAAGCACTCTTTCAAAAGCTATACCTAAGTAAAGAAGTGATGGTGTCGAAACCAACTCTTTCGAAAGCATTGGAGAAGTGGCTAAGTTCTAAAACAAAGTATACCTTCCGAAAGCATTGACTTAAAAAGGTAAGAAAAGCGGCAGCTAGGGGTTTCGACCCCATTCGAAAGCATTTACTTAAAACAAAAGATGCAACCCATTCAGAACCATTCCTTAAATCAATTTAACCCAGTCGGAAGACAACCAAGTCGAAAGAATTACTTTCGGGAGAAAATCAGGCGCGTTTTCATTTGAAAGTACAGTAGCGCTTCGACCCATTCAGAACCCTTGGTTTTGAACTAATACCTTCCGCCTATATCCAATTCGTTGTGCACCATGTCTTTAATGCCATGCGCATTCGTTTTGATGGTGTTGGTGGCAGAACTACGAAGTCGGAACCTAAGTGCCGAAAGTGGCGAAACATGTATAAAGCATGTTTAAACTAATTTTTATCTTTTTAAAGTAATTTTTCAACTAACCTGCCATATTTGTCAAAATCTGATTGGTTGCTAATTTTCTTTCTAAAAGTGTTGCCAATATCTTAGTGTTTGTACCAAAATTGGGCACAATACTCTTCGGAAGTTTTTGAAGAGTTAAAGTGAAGAAATTAAATAGAAAAAGATGAATTATCTGACAAAAACTCCAAATCTCAGATATGAAAATAATTAACATGCAAGAAGACACAAGAATTTAGAGTGGTTCGGCGTATTGCCTACGTCCACTATGAAGTAGTTTGGTTTATTGATCTATCTTTGACGATTAGAAATGATTTCAATGAATTATAGTAGGTAATTATGATTTGAAGCAGTGAAATTCGTTGGTAGCAGCAGCAATGGAGTTTAGATCTGGATTCGGTAGAGTCTGGGCGTTGGAGATATCAAAGAAGAAGAAGTACCCCTTTTCTTTTGGCTTTTGGGGGTCTATTTATAGGTGTAGGAGGCTGATATTTCGCTTAGATCTCGGGAGACCCTCTCTGGCACGTGACCAGGCCCGCGCGCCCAAGCCTATGAAGTTTCGGTCCGATCCGTGATCGATACGAACGGATTTCGTATCGATCAATATTTCATCCAATGGAGTCGAAATTTGGCGTGGACACTCTTTAGCATTAACGTAGTCTTCTGTGAAAATTTCATAGCATTTGGACTTGTAGATTAGGAGATATGATCGATACGAAATGGGATTCTTGGTTGGCTGTTTTGTTCGACTCCCTTATTTCGACTCGCTCTTGTTCGACTCGCTTTCGTTCGTGTCGCTGTTTGACTCGGTCTTGTTCGAGTCACTGCTCAACCCGATGACGTGGCGTTTGAACCTTTGGATCACTCCACCTTTGATGCCGCTTTGATCGAGTCGTTCTTGGACCTTACCTTGTTTGTATCGATAGAAACTCAACTCCGGTCGATTGATTCGAATATGGCAACACGATGGATTCGATCAGAAGGTCCAAGATGGATACGAACTGCATAGGAGACGGAGTCGAAGGTGGTCGATACGAACTGTGGCTTCGTATCGATGGATTCGAACTGTTGTTTTTTGAAGGATGCAGAGCGAGTCGAACAAAGGCTCTGAGATGGAGTCGAAGTGGAGCGAGTCGAAGCGGAACGAGTTGATCAGTGGTTTTCTGATGGACGCGAAGTGGAGCGAGTCGAAGTGGAGTGAGTCGATGTAGGCTTCCAGATGGATTCGAGCTGAGCGAGTCGAAGTGTAATGGGTTTTCATCCATTTTTGTATCGTCCGTAACTTGAACATACGAACTCGGATTGACTTGAGATTCAGAATGATGGCTCTCATAGCTTCGCTTGTCGTGTCCAACCAGTTTTAGCTCGATCGGGACTCGGACAAAATTCGTCGATATCCATAGTGAGCCTGTGTATAACCCATCTCTGGGATGGACCGTCATTGGTTTACTAGTTAATTTCTTGGTGTCACGGCCTTGCTAAAAGGCGGTATAACATTTGCCCCCCAAAGTACATCTTGTGGAAACATGATGTGCTTTGAAATGCTGAATTCTTTATTCTGAATAGTTACTGTCTTTTCGATGAAAGTTGGAATCTTCGACTGACTTTCTTGATAATGTAAACTGTTGGCTCTCAACTGCTGTACCCTGTATTGTTGAAACTAACTGTTGTATGCCAGTGATTAGCCGTTTGTTGTTGTAATCATTATTAAATGAGTTTCCAATTCCTGTAAATCTGGAATATTGAATATTAGTCCGTCATATATGTATATATGTCAATCTGACTCTCGTTGATGTTTGTACGTTCACGAGTCGTTGTCAGTTTATTTTGTATTGAATTCCGTATCGATCCTCTCCTGAACCGACGTGAAATTCGTTGTAACAACGCTCGATGGTTGTTTTTGAATGCTCCTTCGTATCGATCCTCTCCTGAATCGATGTAGAAGGTTAAAACATTGTTTTTGCATCAGTATTCGTTGCATTGATGGATACGAATTGGTCATTTGTATCGATAGAGTTCAATGCCTTCTGAACAACCCCTGCTGCGCACTTTGAATCGATTGATTTGGAGTCATTGGATACGAACAGTCAATTCGTATCGATGGAGTTGGCTTTTGAGAGCCGTGATTTGATGGAGTCGAACTGCATAGGAGACGGAGTCGAACTGCACAGGAGACGGAGTCGAACTGCACAGGAGACAGAGTCGAAACGCACAGGAGACGGAGTCGAAATGCACAAGAGACAGAGTCGAAGATAAGCGATATGAAGAGGAGCTTCGCATCGATGCACTAGAGATGGAGTCGAAAAGCTTGTTCGAATCGATCTCGGGATGATGTCTCGTAACCGGTCGAATCCACCGGGATGCGAATCGTTTATTCCTTTTGCTTTTGAGTCCATATAAATACTCTGTACTTAGCCATTTTTTTACTTTTTACCTTTTGCTTTCCTGCCTTGCTTTCGTATCGTTCAGAGACTAGAGAAAAAAGAAGAAAACATTCTTTCCTTCGAACCGATTCAGATCCTTAATCACTCGAACTAACTGCCAGTTTTAGGTAATCCACTAAGCGAATCCAACACGTAAACGATAAAACTCGATCTTTAACACCAAATCAACCAGAGTCGTGATCGATCGAAGATTCCTTGGCCTCAGCTTCGCATTGATCTTGAGTAGGGGCTTCGAGATGATGAGACGGAGGCCTTCATATCGATCGATGGTTTAGCTTTGCATCAAATCGAGTGCTTTGAATACGTAGATTGATACGAAGGGGTTGCGTCTGATCGATTCGAAACGATAGCCTTCGATCGAGTCGAAGTGGATGACTTTGGATCGAGTCGAAGCGGCGGCCTTGGATCAAGTCGAAGTTGAGGCCTTGGACCGATTCGAACTGCTTAGCCCTTGGACCGAGTCGAACGTGTCCCTAAGCGATCGATTCGAACTTGAACCTTAGTGAGCGATTCAAACTTGAACCTGAGCGATCGTCTCGAACTTGACAATGAACCTAACTTCGATGATATTGAAAAAACCTTGTGCATCTGAACATCTAACTCCGACGAGCTTCATTTTTGGCATAATTAGACTTGACCTTCGGACTGCATATTTGATTTCCCTTCGAAGCTCGTCGATGGAACTACAACTCTGACAAAATTTCTACAAACTTTAACTTGGACTGATTGCTAATAACTGGATGGCACGGTTGTGACGGTCAACGATGACGGTCCTTCCGACCGAATTCCGAAGTCTCGTCGTTTACATGCTTCTTCCAATTATGTAGAACTTCTTAAATGATATACAGTACCTCACAACACACTCACACACTTTACACTGGGGGATGCACGAGCGTTATTGTCTGTTTAACAATGATTTTTCATAAGCTAGCTAGCTATTTGTACCAAAATTGGGCACAACACTCTTCAGAAGTCTTTGAAGAGATAAAGTGAAGAAATTAAATGGAAAAAGAGGATTTATCTAACAAAAACTCCTCTCAGAGATAAAGATAATTTAAATGCAAGGAGACACAAGAATTTAGAGTGGTTCGGCGTATTGCCTACGTCCACTATGAAGTAGTTTGCTTTATTGATCTTTCTTTGATGTTTACAACTGATTTCAGCAAATTATAGCGAATAACAATGATTTGCAGCAGTGAAATTCATTGGTGGCAGCAGCAATGGAGTTCAGTTCTGGATCTGGCGGAACTTGGGCATTGGAGATCTCAAAAAGGAAGAAGAACCCCTTTCCTGTTGGCTATGGGGGTCTATTTATAGGCGTAGGAGGCTGGTATTTCGCTCGAATCTCGGGAGACCCTCTCTGGCACGTGACTAGGCCCACGCGCCCAAACCCGTGAAGTTTCGATCCGATCCGTTATCGATACGAACATATTTCGTATCGATCAAGATTTCATCCAATGGAGTCGAAATTTGGCGTGGACATTCTTTAGCATGCACGTAGCCTTCTGTGAAAATTTCATAGCATTTGGACTTATGGACTAGGAGATATGATCGATACGAATTGGGATTCTCGGTAGGCTGTTTGGTTCGACTCGCTTTTGTTTCGACTCGCTTTTCATATGACTCTGTTCTGTTTGACTCGGTGATGTGGCATTAACTTGTATTGACTGCTGTGCTCTGCTCCATATCGATGGACACGAAGTAGAAGTATTCGGATGGATGCGAAGTCGATGAAGTGGAGCGAGTCGAAGTATGGCTCGAAGCGGAGCGAGTCGAAGTGTGCATTGATCGAGCAAGTCGAAGAAGGCATCTGATGGAGGCAAAGCGCAGTGAGTCGAAGTAGTCACTTCTGAGTGTTGCAAAGCGAGTCAAAGAAGGCATCTAAAGGAGGCTAAGCAGAGCTAGTCGAAGTAGTCACTTCTGAGTGTTGCGAAGCGAGTCGAAGTGAGCGATTCGACCGGTGGTTGGTTTTCATCCAATTTTGTATTGTTCATAACTTGAGCATACGAACTCGGATTGACTTGAGATTTGGAACGTTGACTCTCATAGCTTAGCTTGTCATTTCATACCAATTTTAGCTTGATCCGGACTTGGACAAAGTTCGTAGATATTCATAGCGAGCCTGTATATAACCGATCTCTGGGATGGATCGTCATTGGTTTACTAGTCAATTCCTTGATGTCATGGTCTTGCCAAAAGGTGGGATAACATTTTCCTCCCAAAGTATGTCTTATGGAAACATGACGTGCTTTGAAATGCTACCATCTTTACTCTGAATAGTTATTGTCTTTTCGATGAAAGCTGTAATCTTCGACTGTTCTTCTTGATAATGTAAACTATTGACTGTTGACTTCTGTACCCTGTATTGTCACGACTGATTGCTGTATGCTAGTTGTTATCCCACCTTTTGGAAGGGCCGTAACAACAAGGGATTGACTAGTAAGCAGTGACGGTCCGTCCCAGAGATCAGTTGTACATGGGCTCACCATGGATATCTATGAATTTTGTCCGAGTCCGGATCGATCCAAAATTGGTAGGACATGGCAAGCTAAGCCATGAGAGCCAACGTTTCAAATCTCAAGTCAATCCAAGTTCACATTCTCAAGTTATGGACGATGCAAGATTGGACCAAGATCAACTACCAATCGACTCACTCCTTCGACTCGCTCCTTCAACTCGCTTCACAACATCCAGTTTGAAGCCAACTTCAACTCGCTTTGCAACGCCCAGGAGTAGCATCTTCGACTCGTTTCGCCCAGAGGCCAACTTCAAGTCAACCAGGTTCGACTCGCTCCACGTCGCTCAGAGCTACTCTCTTCGACTCGCTTTAGTTTGAAGCCATCAAGAGTGCACACTTTGACTCGCTCCGCTCAATAACTGTTCGACTCCATCTTCGACTCCACTACTAAAACCTCCTAGGACGTCCCATTTCGACTCGCTCAACCAGTGCTTGCTTCGACTCGTTTGATCTGGGCACGCTTCGACTCACTCAAGTCAGAGTACACTTCGACTCGATCAATACAGCGTTAAAGGCAGAGCGATCCAGGAAGTGCCACGTCATTGAGTCAAGAGGAAGCGAGTCGAAGGAAACAGCCTGCCGAAGACTCCGTTTTGTATCGATCATATCTCCCAATCTACAAGTCCAAATGCTACGAAATTTTCACAAAAGAGTACATATATGCTAAAGAATGTCCACGCCAAATTTTGACTCCATTGGATGAAATCCTGAGCGAGTCGAAATCAGCTCGTGTCAAGCACGGATCGGACCGAAACTTCACCGGCTTGGGCGTATGGGCCTGGTCACGGGCCAAAGAGGGTCTCCCGAGATCTGAGCGAAATATCAGCCTCCTACACCTATAAATAGACCCCCAAACCCAACAAAAAAGGGGGTTTTTCTTCCTCTTTGAGCTCTCCGACGCCCGGACTCCACCTGATCCAGATCTGAACTCAATTGCTGCTGCCACAAACAAAATTCACTGCTGCAAATCACAATTGGCTGCTGTAAATCATTGAATTCACTTGTAAACGCAAAAGAAAGATCAATAAAAGAAACTATTTCATAGTGGACGTAGGCTATACGCCGAACCACTCTAAATTCTTGTGTCTCCTTGCACTTTAATTATTCTCATTTCTGAAATCTAGAGTTTTTGTTAGATAAATCCTCTTTTTTCATTTAATTTCTTCACTTTATATCTTCAAAGACTTCCGAAGAGTGTTGTACCCAATTTTGGTACAAACATTTTGGTGCTTTCACTGAGAAAACCCAATTTTTCTCCCACTCTTTGGATCTCCTATCTATATTGGATTGCATAAATCTAAGAAGAAGATCCAGACCTAGGACTTCGAAGCCCTTCCTTTCTACTCAGATTTGCAATCAGATCTAGGAAAGGACTTCATCAGTTCATTATGGTGAGCACACGTACCACCTCTGCAGCCGCTGATCAAGGAGCACGGGACCGACAAAACCCCGTACAATCACCTCCATCCAACCAAAATGCTGCAGGACCTTCAAATCCATCAGGTCCAATTACTAGACAAGAATTCCAGACATTGCTTCAAGAGTTGACCCAAAGTCGACAGCAGCTAGCGGAGCAACTACGCGCCAACACGGAGTTGACTAACCAGCTAAATCGCCAAAGGCGAAGGAGGTCTAGAAGAGACCAAGGTTCCCACTCCTCCATAGAGAGCTCAGCCTCCTCCAATGGCCAAACTAGATCAACACGTCCATGGTTGGGTGGAAGCTACACCCAGGCCACGGGACACCAACCTGCTTCGAACCTTGGGCAACCGAGAGCTGGACCATCCGTTAGCCTCCACATAGAACCTTCAACTAGGGGAGGAGCTGCTCCTTATCATGTTACCGGCAACATTTCTACTACCACCACTGCTGGGCGAGGAGGTGACGCTAGGAACCAAGCTGATCCTCAACATAACCAACGGGAGCAGACTCCTGAACCTTATGTCCCAGAGCATGTCGAACCAAGGAGGCGAGGCACGGACCGTCGACCGCGTCCGATACAGACTCGCGCTGTGGAACCCGACCACACCTTGGCACTACACGCTCCGGGTGTCCAAACGACAGATATACCAGTGATGATTCGCCAAATGATCCGTGAAAGTCAGGGTCTATTTAACGACAACTGGGGAATCTCCCGAAGTCATACCCCTTTCACCGATGATGTTTTATATGCTGAACCACCTCGGCACTTCAGGATGCCAGCTTTTCCAGTTTATGAAGGGAGTTCTGACCCCAATCACCACGTCCTGAAATACGAATGGCTAATGAATGCTGCTAGAGCTAATGACGCAGTAAAGTGCCGTAGTTTCCCCATTTCCCTGGGAGGCATCGCTACCATGTGGTTCACTCGTTTGCCACCACAATCCATCTCTAACTTTGACCAGATGGCCAATAAATTTGTCGAACAATTCTGTATGCATGTGGCGAGGCCAAAGGACATTAACACCCTGTCTAGTGTTATGCAAGCTTTCGGAGAAACGCTTAGATGTTACTTGGAGCGATTCCATGCTGCGTGTGCAGAAATAAGCAATCCCAACAATAACTCTATCCTGATGGCTATGACTAAGGGGATTGATGCTGATTCCGAGTTTGGAAGTTGGTTAGATGGGAAACCACCTGCGTCATTAGACCGTTTCTATTCCAAGGCAGCCCAATTCCTGAGAAGGGAGGATGCGAGACAGTCTAGGAAATAGGATGACGCAGGACCCAACATCGAAGGTATCCAGAGTAACGTCGCTGTTAAACAGTTCGGAGATAATTCTGGAAAAGTTCAGTTGAACGTCCAAAATAAACAGAATCAGCAGAGGGACAATAGAAATCAGAACAAAAAACGCGACCAGGATCGTGGACCACGACGTAGAGCTTCCATGTACGAAAACTACACTCCATTGAACACTTCGTTGGAAAATGTGTACTTACAGACCTGCAATACCATGCAGTATAAGAAGCTTACCCCGAAACCACCAACTGAAAGACAAATCCAAATAGGAAAATTCTGTAGATTCCATGAGAGTTATGGCCACAACACCAATGAGTGTCGTCACTTACAAGACCTCATTGAAAAACTGATACGAGAATGGAAGTTGGATCAGTATGTACGGGCGCCACAATCCGGTGGTGCGGGCCCATCAAATCAGAATCGAACGCCAAATCAGGAAAGACAGGAAGAACCCGCTCGTGCGGACGGGAGGCTGGTCATTAACACAATAAGCGATGGTCCTCACCCGGTAGATCGAAGCTGGAAGGAAATGGAGTCGTATGCAAGTTCTATCAGGCATGCGGACTTCGAGTGTTGCAGTAGTTTTGATGAGGGGGCTTCGGCCAAGCAACAGAAAACAATGACGGATGACATCGTGTTCAGAAGCAGAGACGCGGATAAAATCGAGGCTCCCACTATCGACCCACTGGTCATCTCTGCACAAGTAGGTACCGCTTGGATAAAGAGGATCTTAGTTGACAGTGGAAGCCCTGTGAATATTTTGTTCAAGCGAGCTTATGATCAAATGAAGATGGAAGCCGCAGACTTGAAGCCTTGTCAGTCTCGAGTCCATGGTTTCAACGGAAGTGCCACAATTCCCACTGGGATGGTGGAACTGCCAGTGGAGTTGGGAGTAGGAGAACGTCGGAGAGTACGAATGTTGCAATTCATCGTTCTAGACATAGACTCCCCTTAAAATGCTTTCTTGGGCCGACCAGTCCTCGCTGAATTCAGAGTAGCCATTGCCCCATAGTGTTTGACCTTGAAATTTCCCACTGATCATGGAATAGGAATCGTTCACGGAGATCAGGCCACTACTAGAGCCTGCTATGTTGCTGAGCTACGGGAAGCACAGCGGAAGGAGAAAGGAAAGGACGTAGAGGAGTCTCTTTGCATCCGTTTCGCCGACAATTGACAATTAAAGCCCGGGCCCAGGCCCGGGCACCCCTACCAATTCCTCAAGGACCTTGATCCGAGAGAAACTGAAGACAAAAGAGGATCTAAAGAAAGTCCAGCATCCCCAGCCGAACTGACGATTGATGTCCCAATTGACAATAACGATGATTCAAAAATAATAAAGATTGGATCTCAGCTAAGCCAGCAAACTTAAGAGGAATTGGTTGGATTTCTGCAGGCAAATCTTGACGTATTTGCCTGGACACATTCTGATATGTGTGGGATCTCGCCGGACATCGCGAGCCACACTCTGAACATTGACCCACGACATGTCTCGTTCAAATAAAAGAGGCGCGGCATAGATCCAGAGAGATCTGCCGCTCTTAAAGAAGAAGTAGAAAAGCTTGAAGCAAACGGATTCATCCGAGATGCGCTATATCCCAAATGGGTGTCAAATCCCGTGCTCGTCCGAAAGCCAAATGGGAAGTGGAGAACATGTGTCGACTATTCCGATCTGAATAAAGCATGCCCCAAAGACAGTTTCCCGCTTTCTAGGATTGATCAGCTAGTGGATTCGACGGCTGGACAAGAACTCTTATCCTTCATGGACGCGTATTCGGGCTACAATCAGATACCGATGCATTTACCCGATCAAGAGCACACCAGCTTCGTGACCAATCTGGGGCTTTACTGTTACAAGGTTATGCCGTTCGGACTCAAGAACGCCGGAGCTACTTACCAACGGTTGGTCAATCGGATGTTCGCTAATCAGATCAGGAAGACAATGGAAGTATATGTAGACGACATGCTTGTGAAGTCACGACTCTCCACTGACCATGTAAAAGACCTGGAAACTATGTTCAACATACTTCGGGAATACAAGCAGAAGCTTAACCCACTGAAATGCCACTTTGGAGTTGCATCCGGAAAGTTCCTTGGGTTCATCGTTAACGCCCGGGGAATCGAAGCCAATCCTGAAAAGATTTGGGCAATCAGGAACCTTGAAACTCCTAATACCATAAAACAAGTACAATGTCTCAATGGAAAGGTAGCAGCATTGAGCAGGTTCGTTTCAAAATCCACTGACAAGTGCATTCCCTTCTTCGATCTGATTCGAAAAGGGAAACGAAACTTTGAATGGACCACAGAGTGCGAGGGCGCTTTCCAAGCACTAGTCCAACATCTGTCTACACCACCGATACTGTCAAAGCCTATTGATCATGAGAAGCTGTTCATATATCTGGCGATATCAGAAAATGCTATCAGCGTTGCGTTAATCCGAGAGGAAGACAAGATACAAAGGCCCGTATACTATGTCAGCAAACGATTGACTGGGGCTGAAAGAAATTATCCGAAGCTGGAAAAGTTGGCTTACTGCCTTGTCATTGCATCAAGAAAACTCCGACCATACTTCGAGGTACATTCCATTATTGTTTACACCGACCAGCCGTTACGACAGGTCCTCTCGCGGCCTGAGACGTCTGGAAGGTTACTCAAGTGGAACATCGAACTGAGCCAGTTTGACCTTACTTATGCTCCGAGACGGACCATACAAGGACAGGTCCTAGCCGATTTCATAGCTAAACTTACCATCCCAGAGGACTTGCCCGAAGTCAGTGAATCCCCGAGTACGTCTGGAAACTTTATACTGACGGAGCATCAAACGACCGGTGTTCAGGCGCTGGTATTGTGCTTGAAAATCCCGAGGGTCGATCCTTATGTTATGCCTTAAAGTTTGATTTCCATGCGACTAATAATGAAGCTGAATATGAAGCCCTCCTAGCCGGCTTGAAACTTGCTAGAGATTTGAGGATTATCGTAGTGGAAATTTATTGTGATTCACAATTGGTTGTGTGCCAAGTACGAGGAGAGTATCAAGCAAGAGATCGAAGGTTGGCTGCTTATTTAGCACGAGTTAAGGAAGTACTAGACCATTTCGATTACTACGCAATATTCAGTATACCTCGAGAACGCAACCAAAAGGCCGATTTGTTGGCGAAGTTAGCCAGCACAGGCGAAGCTCAACAAATGGGACTCGTACCCGTAGAAACGCTATCTTCCCCAAGTATCGACCGAGCAGAAATAAACCGGGTATGTGAATCCGTCCCCGAAAGGGATTCATGGATGACTCCACTCAGAAATTACATTGAGCACGGAACCATGCCGGAGCGCAGGAGTGAAAAAAGACAAGTCCTTCGAAAGGCGTCAAGGTTTACCATCCAGAATGGACTCATGTACAGAAGGGGGTACTCAGTCCCCCTACTCCGATGTATCGCTCACGATGAAATCAAACAAGTGCTACGCGATGTGCATGAAGGAGAATGTGGCTATCACACCGGGGGGCAGACACTTGCTAAGAAAATACTTCGCTACGGATATTACTAGCCTACCGTAAATCGTGATGCGTTGGAATATGCGAAGAAATGTGATAGGTGCCAGAAATATGCCCAAATTCCTAGAGCTCCTCCTACTGAGATAACACAAATGGTCAGCCCATGGCCGTTCGCAATGTGGGGCATCGACATCATCGGTGCTCTACCTCTAGCAAAAGGTGGAGCGAAGTATGCCATTGTCGTAGTTGATTACTTTACAAAGTGGGCTGAAGCCGAAGCTCTCGCTACCATTACAACGAAGAAAGTAATCAACTTTGTGGTTCGTAACATCATTTGTCGATTCGGTCTCCCACACACCATAATTACAGACAACGAAACTCAATTCGACAGCACTGAATTCAAAGATTTCTGCAAACGATTTCACATCCAAAAGAAATCTCCGCAGTTGCACACCCTCAAGCAAACGGACAGGTCGAAGTAGTTAATAAGGTTATAAAATCAATCATGAAGAAACGACTGGAAAAGGTCGGGGGCAAATGGGTCGATGAACTTCCTATGGCTCTATGGGCTTGCCGAACTACCCACAAGACCGCGACCGACCACACTCCGTTCTCTCTTTCCTACGGTTCAGAGGCCGTTATTCCAGTCAAGCTAGAAGTACCTTCTCATCGTGTGACATACTATGATCCAAAAAAGAATGCTATATTACTTGCTGAATCTCTCGATCAACTAGATGAGAAGCGTGAGGAAGCTGACTTGAGGGCAGCTGTGCATCGAAGTCGAGTCGCCCGATTGTACAACGCCAAGGTCCATCCACGAACCTTCGAGTTAGGCGATCTCGTCTTAAAAAGAGTCTATCCGGTTCCTTCACATATGAAACCAACATGGGAAGGACCGTATGTTATTGAACGAAGGCTCGGAGATGGCACATTCAAGTTATCGACCATCGACGGTCTTACCCTGCCAAGAGCTTGGAACAGCGAGAGCCTCCGCCGCTATTACACCTGACAGCCTATCTTTATCCATTTAGTCTACTTTCTTTTTCTGCAATTTGTTTATGCATTTCAAAGTTAAAACTTGTAATAAAGCAACTGACTTTGCCACACTTTCTTATTTCAGCAATAAAATGCAACCTCTTCGAGCCAGAACTGTGATTTACTTGAAATACTTCATATGACCATCACTATGCACGGAGAGCTTAATCTCATCATACGGTGGGATTTATTCAAATAGAGAGTGGCTGCGGTACAACCAATCACTCCCTAAGTGAAACCCGAGCTCGGGGGCAAGCCATCACATCAAAGTCAAAAAAGGGATTGGTACACGATAATCCTTCCTCAACTCCGAACTCCCAGAGCGCGAGCCGGAGTATAAACATCCAACTCCATATTCCCATAGTGCGAAGTGGAGTATAAACATCCAACTCCGAATTACCAAAGCGTGAACCGGAGTATAAACATTCAACTCCATATTCCAGGAGTGCGAAGTGGAGTATAAACATCCAACTCCGAATTCCCAAAGCGCGAACCAGAGTATAAACATTCAACTCCATATTCCCGGGGTGTGAAGTGGAGTATAAACATCCAACTCCGAATTCCCAAAGCGCGAACCGGAGTATAAACATTCAACTTCATATTCCTGGAGTGCGAAGTGGAGTATAAACATCCAACTTCGAATTCCTGAAGCGCGAACCGGAGTATAAACATTCAACTCCATATTCCCGGAGTGCGAAGTGGAGTATAAACATCCAACTCCGAATTCCCAAAGCGCGAACCGGAGTATAAACATTCAACTCCATATTCCCGGAGTGCGAAGTGGAGTATAAACATCTAACTCCGAATTCCCAAAGCGCGAACCGGAGTATAAACATTCAACTCCATATTCCCAAAGTGCAAAGTGGAGTATAAACATTCAACTCCATATTCCCAAAGTGCGAAGTGGAGTATAAATATCTAACTCTGAACTCCCAGAGCGCGAGTCGGAGTATAAACATCAGTCTCGAATTTCCCAAGAGCAAGTCGAAGCATATATGTCAACTCCGGATTCCCAAAAAGCAGAACGGAGCCTGAACACCAACTTCAAAGTTTCCACAGCATGGATCGAAGTATAAGTGTCGACTCCAAACTCCCGGAGCGTGAGTTGGAGTACAAAAACCAATCCCAAGTCCCCAGACGGCGGGCATGTGATCGAAACTCAAGTCGGCATAACCATTCGCCAATAAACAAATGAGGATCCCCGGAATGCGGAAATGATTATCGGCAATCAAACAAGTATGGATGCGTTACTCAATCTCCACTTGACTCAGACGTCCATTCGGTGGCACAAGGCTCAGCATGGTATAAATAAGAAGCGATCGTCGACTGATAGTCTACTGCTCATTCCCAAGACTGGGGGGCAGAACTCAAGCATCAACCATTGATTGAAGCGATGCGATGTCAGAATTCAACTCGCTTCTCAGTCACAAGCCATGACAACAATACCCGAACTTGGCAAGCAGGAACAAGCTTCATTCGGAAACTGAAACTTCACTAGTGCAGTCCAGACACTGAAACACTTATTCAAATAAACATTTACAAAAAAGGAAGTCAAAAAGAAAAAATTCATACTAGCAGGGGTCGAACCCGCGTCTATACACGGCTATACACAGCTAACAAAATGCAAAAAGAAGACGTTCGTGTACAAGTTTCCAAAAAATTCATACTAGCAGGGGCCGAACCCGCGTCTATACACGGCTAACAAAATGCAAAAAGAAATCAAAATACGTCAGGCAATCGTGCTTAGTCCCTCTTCTTCCTTGGCTTCCTCTTTAGTGTGGACCCGCTTGAGCCATCGCCAATTTTCCTCTTCAAGCCTATGCCTTTTGGCGGTTGGTCTTCCGGCAATGGCATTATGTCGACGTCTTCCTCTGAACTTGTGTGAATGAGAATGCTTCCTACAGGTGGAGTCGGAGGGACGGGATCAATTACAGGCGGTGGAATGGGCATGCTGGTGAGAAAGACAAAACCACCAGGAGACATCATTCCAAGCGGGGCAGGTCCCGATGCTGCCATCACACTTCCAAAGCTGCCGTCATAACCAGCTGTTGCCTGTTCAGTGTCGATCTAGGCAAACATCTCCTCTTCGGTAACAACTCGAGCCCCACTGGAACATCAGTAGTCGGCATTGAAGAGATTGCAGTAGGATCAGTTCCACTCACGACAGATGGCAAATCAGCGGGGGGATCACCATGACAATGAAAGAGTTCATCCATCAAGTGCTCGTAAAATGCCATTGTATTCCCCTACATATCACCAATTGGGGCAGCTGTGCTCATAGTGGTTGCTTCGGTCCCGATAGCCTCCTGCGTCTGATATAATCCTTGAGTAGCAGGAGGCATGTGCGGCACAACGTCAATCACTGGACAAGGATTGAAAAAATTGTTAGAACTTAAACTCGATCGAAGACTTCGACTCATAAAAGACATATAGAATGTTCGGTGTACCTTCCTCAGTTTGGCTTGTAAGCGACGGGGCAGCTTTAGTTTATCCGGATTATAGGCAGGAACAGCTTGAGGGTGAGCCACAAGCAAAGGTTTAGACTGGGTTGACACCGGAATGTCAAGACTTGCATCATGATGTCCAACCCCGGAGCCTTCTCTTACTTCCAGGTGCTGAGTGCCGAGCCTCTCCTTCTCATAAGAGATCATTGAATCATGGAGAATCTTCTTCTCATCATCAGTTAACAGGCAATTCTCAAGCTCGAATTCATCCACAGATTCACTCGGGTGCGCCTCTTTCTCCTCCTCGACCAATCGGCCCCAAGCACTGCGGAGATGCACCGAATAGTCATCGAGCCAGGCTAAGCCCCTGTGCCTCAGCACATTAGCATTGTAGACAACAAGGAGGTCCTCGATGTCGGCCTCTAGCCCGGACTTGGCCAATTTCACCCTTTCCTCAACCTCAATCTCCGCTTTCTGGACTTTGGACACCGCCGCATCCCGTTCTTCCGTGAGCAGAACAGCCTGATCGCACGCCTCCTGGGCTGCGTTGTTCGCATCGTCTTTTTCTTTAACCAAGCTGGTGAATTTGGCTTTTAGTTCGTTGAGCTCCTTGACTGCCGCATCCCGCTCGGCGATAACTTTGGTATTCCAGTGTCCCATCTCCTCCACCAGGGCAACGTGTGTCTGCCCCAACCTCTCCATCTCCGCTTTCGCTTCATCAGCCTTCTTAATGGCCTCAATCTCAGATTTCCGAGAAGACTCGGACTCAACAGAGAGGACCTGAATAATACGATCCCTTTTTGCAAGCTCGGTCTCCATCTTCTCGATCTCTTTAGCCCGCTCATAGGACACTTTGGAAGCTTTTTCAACAGCCTTCGCCCACTCTCGATATTGGGCATAGATGTCGTGGACAAAGTCATGCATCGTGCCTTCTACCGAAGATGGAATTCTCTTCAAGTGGGGAGGGAAAACATAACCGTCCAAGCAAATATTCGGAAAATCCTTCTTCATTTGAGCCAACTTAAGGGCCCCTTCTCCAGTGGGGTCAGCAGAGACTTGCTTTGTAACCATAGAAGATGTAGTCTCGACTCTCTGAAGACGAGTCTCAGATCTTGAAGTATGAGAGAAAGGCCTGTGACGAGGAGGCTCGAGCGGCTGTGGAACATGAGCAGGAGGTGGAGACAGAAGCCTGGGAGGAGGAGAGCGTGATCTAGACCGGTGCCTATATTCTCTATCCCTATCACGCTCGTACCTATCCTAACCAGAATACTCGCGATCGCGATCTCTATCAGAATCCCTCCTGCGATAATCGTGGTAACCAGAAGCCTTTCGGGCTGAGCAAAGACTGTTCAGCATTGATCCTCTTACGGACATAGTGCCTGAAAATGAGAAGCAAAGAAAGAGTTAGTCACTTCCCAAGTCGGACGAAGTACAGTTGTGAATCATGTAGTGTAGTGAAGTGTATGCATGTGCGATCCCCCGACCAACCGGAAATGTCAGCCGCAACCATAGCAAGCGACCCGCTCGGTTCAAAAGCACTATCAAGCCCTTCCATCCCGGCATCGTGAGGAGACAACACAAAATCCAGGATCGGTATATCGTCAAGCCCGGAAAAAGGACTCTTCACTTGCGGGGGAGGAGCCTCTGAAATTCTAATCCCTTGGGAAGTTAAAGACACGACCACGGATTTAAATCTCTTGGATTTGGGGTGTTTGTGAGCAGCGGCCTTGCCTTTTCTTTTTCCTCCGGAATCCTGAACATTGGAAGGAGGCACGGCTTGGATCTCGATATCGGTGGGAGTTCTTTCTGGATCAACTTCTTCGGTGATCACAACTGTGGGCGCTTTTCATTTCACACGTTTCTTCAGGGCCACCCTATGTGTCACATCCAGGTGTATGCTCTGTCTTCGTTCTATTAGCCCGACGACCCTCAAATTCCTATCGGTCAGGACTATGTCTATATGCCTCTCTTCGCCTGGAAACGCTTGAAAAATTTGAACAAGCTCTGTGAAGTATGCGCCATCGGGGCGAGAGATTGCGGCTATAAGAAAAGAAAAGTATGTGAGTTTTTGTAAGTCGATCACTAACATCTCAGTAGTTCAAGAGAGGATGGCGACACTTACGTCTATCTAACCAACGCCTAGCAAACCCAGGAGGGGACCGAACGTAGAACCATTCGGACTTGTAATAACTTAGCCTCCCCCAGGAATCCAACACAATATGGAATCTTCTGAATGCCTCTAGGAAGGTGAAGGAAGGGCTATCTCCGCGGCTCTTGACATTGAATAAATATCTAATTTTGATCGGCTTCGGCGGTCGAAAGAGGATCTCCATAAACAGGATGAAGGTGCTGTTTAGCAAGGCATACCCGTTAGGGTGTAGCTAAGACGGGGCTATACCAAGAAACAATAATGTCTCCCTTATATAGTCATTAAAGGGAGGCAGTGTCCCCACCGTGCAGGCATGACGGTTAAAAGCAGTAAACCCCTCCGGGGGATTGTGTGGCCTGTCGGTTGGTTCGGGAAGTATCACGTCATCAAGAGACAAACCGTGCCTTAAGCAGATCCGGCCTAGCATGTCTTCAGAAATACCCGAGGGCACGAAGTCTGATGGGTTAAGGATGAACCGAGCCCATTGACGTTCATCCGGCGCTATTTCAATAACTTCGGCTACTATAACCGGTATCTCTATGGTTGGAGGAATAGAACTTGGATTTTCTGGCTGCTGGGAACTTGAAGGATCCATAACCAGCTAGCTTATAAAAAATCATTGTTAAACTGACAAATAACACTCGTACATCCCCCAGTGTAAAGTGTGTGAGCGTGTTGTGCAGTGCGGTACTGTATATTATCTGGAAAGATCAACCGGATTAAGGGAAACGTGTAAACGACGAGACTTCGGAATTCAGTCGAAAGGACCTTCATCGCTAACCGTCACAACCATACCATCCAGTTGATTAATCATCATTTCAAGTTAAAGTTTGGTGTCAATGTGATAAGTCCCAGTTCCGTCGACGAGCTTCGATAGGCAATTAGATATGCGATGAAGCGGTTAAGTCCAGTAATACAATTTTGAAGCCCGTCGGAGTCAACTGTTCTAATGAGTATGGAGTTTTAAATTTTTGTAATGTTCAAATCATGTCGCTTACGGAAGCCATGTTCACATCAATAAACTAAGGACGTGTGCATATGAGCCAAACTCGTTCGACTCGCTCCTGAGACCATCGAGTTCAAATCGGTGCCAAGACACGTAGTTCGACTCGCTCCTGAGACCATCGAGTTCGAATCGGTGCCAAGACACGCAGTTCGACTCGCTCCTGAGATCATCGAGTTCGAATCGGTGCAAAGACACGCATTTCGACTCGCTCCCGAGACTGCACAGTCCGATTCGCTCCCTTCGACTCGGTCCCAAGATCACGAGTTCGACTCGCTCCCAGGCTCTCCACTACAACTCGATCTAGAAGCCATCCACTTCGACTCGCTCCGAAGCTACCCACTTCGGTTCGATCGAAGGCCATCGATTCAAATTGATCAAGCACAGCCCCTTCGCATCGATCCATAGATTCGGGGCGTTCGACTCGATGCGAAGCCCCACCATCGATCGACGCGAAAACCTCTGCCTCATCCTCTCGAAACTTCCTACTCCAGATCGATTCAAAGCTAAGATCCTGAAACTTTCGATCAATCACAACTCAGGCTGATTTAGTGTTTGAAAACCGAGTCTCATCGTTCACGTGTTGGATTCGTTTAATGGATTACCTAGATCTGTCAGATTATTTCGATTAAGTGGTGGTGGGAATTGATTTGAAGTCGAGGATTTTCGTTCTTTCCTCTCGTGTCTCAGAGCGATGCGAAGGCAGGGAAGGTAAAGATGAAAAGTAAAAAAGTGAAAAAAAGGCTAAGTATGGAGTATTTATATGAAGTTGAAAACAAGAGGAATAACCGATTCGAATTCCAGTAGGTTCGAGCACGTGCTTCGACTCCCTCTTCAGTGCACTGATGCGGAGCTCCTCTTCGATTCGCTCCTTCGACACCATCCCCGTGACTAGTTCGACTCCCTCATGCAGCCACGAAAGACATCACTTCGACTCGCTCAATCAGTGAACGTCTCGACTCGCTCCACTTCGACTCGCTCAGTTCTAGTCCGTCATCAACTCAACATGCTTACTTCGCATCCAGAAATCCAATGAAAGTTGTCTTCGACGTTTCAATCCGTCACAACGATTCAGGATAGGATCGTCACGAAGGGACAGTCAGAAACAACCATCAAGCATTGTTACAATGGATTTCACATTGGTTCAAGAGAAGATCGATACGGAATTCAAAAACAATAAACTGACAACGACTCGAGAACGTACAAACGTCAACGGGAGTCAGATTAACACATATGCATGAAAGACGGACAAATATTCAATATTCCAGATTTTTAGGAATCAGAAATTTATCCAATAACCAGTAGCACACAATAATCAGTTGCAACAATACAGGGCACATCAGTGGATAGTCAACAGATTACATTATCAAGAAAGATGGTCAAAGATTACAACTTTCATCGAGAAGACGATAACTATTCAGAATAAAGACTGCGGCACTTCAAAGCACATCATGTTTTCACAAGACGTACTTTGGGGGGCAAATGTTATCCCGCCTTTTGGCAGGGCCGTAACAACAAGGGATTGACTAGTAACCAGTGACGGTCCGTCCCAGAGATCAGTTGTACATGGGCTCACCATGGATATCTATGAATTTTGTCCGAGTCCGGATCAAGCCAAAATTGGTAGGACATGGCAAGCTAAGCCATGAGAGCCAACATTTCAAATCTCAAGTCAATCCGAGTTCGTATTCTCAAGTTATGGACGATGCAAGATTGGACCAAGATCAACTACCAATCGACTCGCTCCTTCGACTCGCTTCACAACATCCAGTTTGAAGCCAACTTCGACCCGCTTCGCAACGCCCAGGAGTAGCATCTTCGACTCGTTCCGCCCAGAGGCGAACTTCAAGTCAACCAGGTTCGACTCGCTCCATGTCGCTCAGAGCTGCTCTCTTCGACTCGCTCTAGTTTGAAGCCATCAAGAGTGCACACTTCGACTCGCTCCGCTCAACAACTATTCGACTCCACTACTAAAACCTCCCAGGACGTCCCATTTCGACTCGCTCGACCAGTGCTTACTTCGACTCGTTCGATCTGGGCAAGCTTCGACTCGCTCAGGTCAAAGTACACTTCGACTCGATCAATACAGCGTTAAAGGCAAAGCGATCCAGGAAGTGCCATGTCATCGAGTCAAGAGGAAGCGAGTCGAAGTGCAAGCGAGTTGAAGGAAACAGCCTGCCGAAGACTCCATTTCGTATCGATCATATCTCCCAATCTACAAGTCCAAATGCTACGAAATTTTCATAGAAGACTACATATATCCTAAAGAATGTCCACGCTAAATTTCGACTCTATTGGATGAAATCCTGAGCGAGTCGAAATTAGCTCGTGTCAATCACGGATCGGACCGAAACTTCACGGGCTTGGGCGTACGGGCTGGTCACAGGCCAGAGAGGGTCTCCCAAGATCTGAGCGAAATATCAGCCTCCTACACCTATAAATAGACCCCCAAAGCCAACAGAAAAGGGGTTAAGCTTCCTCTTTGAGCTCTCCAACGCCCGGACTCCGCCAGATCCAGATCTGAACTCAATTGCTGCTGCCACAAACGAAATTCATTACTGCAAATCACAATTGACTGCTGTAAATCATTGAATTCACTTGTAAACGCAAAAGAAAGATCAATAAAAGAAACTATTTCATAGTGGACGTAGGCTATACGCCGAACCACTCTAAATTCTTGTGTCTCCTTGCACTTTAATTATTCTCATTTCTGAAATCTGGAGTTTTTGTTAGATATATCCTCTTTTTCATTTAATTTCTTCACTTTATCTCTTCAAAAACTTTCGAAGAGTGTTGTGCCCAATTTTGGTACAAACACTAGTGGTTAGCCGTTTGTTGTTGTAATTGTTATTAGATGAGTTTCCGATTCCTGTAAATCTGGAATACTGAATATTAGTCCGACATACATGCATATATGTTAACCTGACTCTCGTTGACATTTGTACGTTCACGAGTCGTTGTCAGTTTATTTTATATTGAATTCCATATCGATCCTCTCCTGAACCGATGTGAAATTCGTTGTAACAATGCTCGATGGTTGTTTTTAAATGTTCCTTCGTAACGATCCTCTCCTTAATCGATGTGAAGGGTTGAAACACCGAAGACGATTTTTATTGAATTTAGAGATGTGAATTGAATATTTCGAATCGATGGAGTTGGCCTCTGGAAGCCGTGATTCGATGGGTTTGAACCGACTATTCATATCGATGGACGCAGGGTTCTACGGATACGAAACCCTTGTTCGACTCGATGATGGATTCGAACTACTTGTTCGACTCGGTCTTGTATTCGAACTGCATAGGAGTCGGAGTCGAAACGCACAGGAGATGGAGTCGAAATGCGCAGGCGACCGAGTCGAAGTCGAGACGGAGTCGAAATGATTGCTTGTATTTCTGCATCGGAGATGGAGTCGAAGAGAATGTTCGAATCCACCGGGATGCGAATCGTTTATTCCTTTTGCTTTCGAGCCCATATAAATACTTCATACTTAGCCATTTTTCCACTTTTCACTTTCTGCTTTCCTGCCTTACCTTCGTCTCGCTCAGAAACTCGAGAAGAACGAAGAAACATTCTTGCCTTCGAATCGATTCTTAATCATTTGAACCAACTGCCAGTCTTAGGTAATCCCCTAATCAAATGCAACGACGAGACTCGATTTTTAACACCAGATCAACCAGGGTCGTGATCGATCGAGATTCCTTTGCCTCAGCTTCACGTCAATCTGGAGTAGGTGCTTCGAGATGGTGAGACAGAGGCCTTCGTATCGATCGATGGTTAAGCCTTTCATCGAATCGAGTTCTTTGAACACGTAGATTGATACGGGGGGGGGGGGGGGGTTGCGTCTGATCGATTCGGAATGAAGGCCTTCGATCGAGTCGAAGTGGACATTTGGGATTGAGTCGAATTGGAGGTTTGGAATCGAGTCGAACTGGAGGTTTGGGATCGAGTCGAACTCGATGGTTTGGGATCGAGTCGAACTGCGTAGTCTTGGGATCGAGTCGAACTGCCGAGCTTTTTGATCGAGTCGAACTCACACACAGATGACCACGACTTATCGATGCAAACACGGCTCTCGTGAGCGATACGAATTGATCATTAAAAAATTTGAAACTCCTTGCACACTTGAACAATTGACTCCGACGAGCTTCAAACTTGCATAACCGGACTTAATCGTTTCACCGCATATCTGATTGCCTATCGAAGCTCTACGATGAAACTAGAACTTATCAAAATGATAACAAACTTTAACTTGGAATGATAGTTGTTTGTACTAAAATTGGGCACAACACTCTTCGGAAGTCTTTGAAGAGATAAAGTGAAGAAATTAAATGTAAAAAGAGGATTTCTCTAACAAAAACTCCAAATTTCAGAAACGAGAATAATTAAAGTGCAAGGAGACATAAGAATTTAGAGTGGTTCGGTGTATCGCCTACATCCACTATGAAGTAGTTTGCTTTATTGATCTTTCTTTGGTGTTTACAAGTGAATTCAATGATTTACAGCAGGCAATTATGATTTGCAGCAATGAATTTCGTTGGTAGCAGCAGCAATTGAGTTCAGATCTGGATCTGGCGGAGTCCGGGCGTTCAAGAGCTCAAAGAGGAAGAAGAACTCCTTTTCTGTTGGATTTGGGGGTCTATTTATAGGTGTAGGAGGCTGATATTTCACTCAAATCTCGGAAGACCCTCTCTGGCACGTGACCAGGCCTGCACGCCCAAGCCCGTGAAGTTTCGGTCCAATCCGTGATCGACACAAGCAGATTTCGACTCGATCAAGATTTCATCCAATGGAGTCAAAATTTGGCGTGGACATTCTTTAGCATGGACGTAGTCTTCTGTGAAAATTTCATAGCATTTGGACTTGTAGATTGGGAGATATGATCGATACGAAATGAGGTTTTCGGTAGGCTGTTTCCTTCGACTCACTTCTGTTTTGACTCGCTTTCATTCGACTCGGTGACGTGGTGCTTGATTCTCACTCTCCCCTGGAGGTTGTCTCGAGCGAGTCGAAATGGTCACTGATTGAGCGAGTCGAAGAGTGCCCAGATCGAGCGAGTCGAAGTATGCATTGGTCGAGCGAGTCGAAGTACGCATTGGTCGAGCGAGTCGAAGTACGCATTGGTCGAGCGAGTCAAAATGGAGCGTCCTGAGAGGTTTGAGCAGTGGAGTCGAAGTTGATGGAGGCCTCTGAGCGAAGCGAGTCGAAGTAGGTACTTCAGATGGCTGTGAAGCGAGTCGAACCTGAACGAGGCGAAGAAGGCCTCTGAGCGTATCGAGTCGAAGTTGGCATCTCTGAGTGTTGCGAAGCGAGTCGTAGTTGGCATCTGAGGTATGTGGAGCCAGTCGAACAGATTGAGTCGACCGGTGATTGGTTTTCATTCACTTTTGTATCGTTCATAACTTGAGCATACGAACTCGGATTGACTTGAGATTCGGAGCATTGACTCTCATGGCTTAGCTTGTCACGTCCTACCAATTTTGGCTCGATCTGGACTCGGAAAAATTCGTCGATTTCCATAGCGAGCCTATGTACAACTGGTTTCTAGATCGGGCCGTCATTGGTTACTAATCAATTCCTTGGTGTCACGGCCTTGCCAAAAGGCGGGATAACATTTGCCCTCCAAACTATGTCTTGTGGAAACATGATGTGCTTTGAAATACTTCCATCTTTACTCTGAATAGTTATTGCCTTTTCGATGAAAGCTGTAATCTTTGACCGTTCTTCTTGATAATATAAACTGTTGACTGTCGACAGATGTACCATGTATTGTCGCAACTGATTGCTGTATGCTAGTGGTCACCCGTTTGTCATTGTAGTCGTTATTGGATGAGTTTCTAATTCCTAAAAATCTGGAATATTGAATATTAGTTCGACATTCATGCATATATGTTAGCCTGACTCCTGTTGACGTTTGCACGCCCACGAGTCGTTGTCAGTTTATTTTACTTTTGAATTACTTATCGATCCTCTCCTGTACCGATGTGAAATTCGCTGTAACAACGCTCGATGGTTGCTTTCGAATTGTCCTTCGTAATCCTGAATCGATGTGAAGGGTTGAAACAACGAAGATGATTTTAATTGGATTTATGGAAGCAAAGTAAGTATGTTGAGTCGATGGAGTCGGCCTCTAGAAGCCATGGTTCGATGGATACGAAGTGCTCGTTCGGCTCGATGATGGACGTGAACTGAGCGAGTCGAAATGGAGCGAGTCGATGTAAATTTTTCCCTATGGCTGTGAGCTGAGCGAATCAAAATGGAGCGAGTCGAAATGTGCTTCCCTGATGGATTCGAACTGCTTGTTTCGCTGCACCGGAGAGGGAGTCGAAAGCAAGCGATACGAAGGAGAGCTCCGTTTTGATGCATTGGAGAGGGAGTCGAAACGTACGTTCGAATCCATCGGGATACAAAGCGTTTATTCCCTTTGTTTCCAAATCCATATAAATACTTTATACTTAGCCGTTTTTTTTTTCACTTTTTACCTTTCATCTTTATCTGCCTTCGCAACGCTCAGAAACTCGAGAAGAAAGAACAAACATCCTTGCCTTCGAATCGATTCATACCTTCGATTATTTGAACCAGTTGACAAATTTAGGTAATCCATTAAGCGAAAACATCGTGTAAACGAGGAGACTCGATTCTTAACACCAAATCAAATAGAGTCATGGTCGATCGAAAATCTCCTAGCCTCGTCTTCGTGTCGATCTGGAGTAGGGGTTTCGAAATGATGAGTTGGAGGCCTTCGTATCGATCGATGGTGGAGCTTCGCATCGAGTCGAACGCTTTGAATCTGTGGATCGATACGAAGGGGCTGTGTCAGATCGATTCGAAATGGTGGCTTTTGATCGAGTCGAAGTGGGTGGCCTTGGGTCGAGTCGAAGCGCGTGGCTTTGGATCGAGTTGAAGTGGCTGCTTTGGACCGAGTCGAAACGTGTGACTTTGGATCGAGTCGAAGTGGTTGCTTCGGATCGAGGCGAAACGCGTGACTTTGGATCGAGTCGAAGTGGTTGCTTCGGATCGAGTCGAAGCGCATGGCCTTGGGGCGAGTCGAAGCAACTGTCTCGGATCGAGTTGAAGCGCGTAGCTTTTGGATCGAGTCGAAGTAGATGGCTCTGGAACGAGTCGAACTTGCACTCCATCCTTCTGACCGAGTCTAACTCAAACGCACACGACTATAATTCATCGTTGCGAACATGGCTCTCGCGAGCAATACAAATTTGATCATCAAAAAATATGAAACTTCTCACACACTTGAACAATTGCCTCCGACGAGCTTCAAATTTGCATACTTGGATTTAACCGTTTCACTGCAATATCTGATTTCCCATTAAAACTCGTCGATGAAACTGCAACTTATAAAAGTGACAACAAACTTTGACTTGAAATGATGGTCAATAGTTGGATGGTATGGTTGTGACGGTCAACGACGACGGTCCTTCCGACCGAATTCCGAAGTCTTGTCGTTTACATGCTTTCCTTAATCCGGTTGATCACCTCAAATAATATACAGTACTGCAATGCACAACACACTCACACACTTTACACTGGGGGATGCACGAGTGTTATTTGTCAGTTTAACAATGATTTTTTATAAGATAGCTAGTCATGGACCCTTCAAGTTCCCAGCAGCCGGAATTCCCAAGTTCCGTTCTTCCAACCATAGAGATACCGGTCATCGAAGCCGAAGTCGTAGAGCCAGCTCTGGATGAATGTTCGGGTGCTCGGTTTATTCTCAATCCAACAGATTCCGTGCCGTCGGGTATCTCTGAAGATATGTTAGAGCGGATTTGCTTAAGGCACGGTTTATCGCTTGACGACGAGCTAGTTCCTGGACCAAGTGACAGGCCACATAATCCCCCGGAGGGGTTTACTGCTTTCAACCGTCATGCCTGCACAGCGGGGACACTTCCTCCCTTCAATGACTATATAAGGGAGATGTTATCGTTTCTTGGCATAGCCCCATCTCAGCTACATCCCAACGGGTATGCCTTATTGAACAGCACCTTTGTTCTCTTTATGGAGATCCTCTTTCCATCGTCGAAGCCGATCGAGATCCGATATTTATTCAATGTCAAGAGCCGTGGAGACAGCCCCTCTTTCACCTTCCTGGAAACGGTCAGGAGCTGCCACATTGTAATGGGCTCCTAGGGAAGGTTAAGCTATTATAAAACTGAATGGTTCTACGTTCGGTGCCCTCTTGGATTTGCTGGACGGTGGTTGGATAGACATAAGTGTTGCCATTTCTCTCTTGAATTATTAGGATACCAGTAACCGACTTCAAAACTGACATATTTTTCCTTTCTTATAGCGGCAATCTCTCATCCCGATGGCACGTACTTCAGAGAGCTTGTTCGGATTCTTCAAGCGTTTCCGAGCGAAGAGAGGCACATAGACTTAGTCCTGACCGATAGGAATTTGAGGACTGTCGGGTTGATAGAATGAAGATAGAGCATACATCTGGAAGTGATACATAGAGTGGTCCCGAAGAAACAGGTGAAGCGCAAAGCGCATGCAGTCGTAATTGCCGAAGAAGTTGATCCAGAAAGAACGCCCACCGATACCGAGCTCCCAACTGGGCCTTCTGTCGATGTCCTGGATTCGGGAGGAAGAAGAAAAGGTAAGGCCGCTGCTCACAAACGCCCTAAACCTGAGAGATTTAAATCTATGGTCATGTCTTTACCTTTCCAGGGGATTAGGATTTTGAAGGCTCCTCCCTTGCGAGTGGAGAGTCCTTTCGTAGGGCTTGATGATGTTCTGATCTCAGATTTTGTGTCGTCCCCACACGACGCCGGGATGGAGGAGCTTGATAGTGCTTTTGAACTGAGCGGATCGCTTGCTACGAGTGCGGCCGACATTTCCGGTTGGTCGGGGGGGTTGTACATGCATACACTTCACTATACTACATGATTCACAACTGTCCTTCACCCAACTTAGGAAGTTACTAACTCTTTTCTCGTTTTTCATTTTCAGGTACCATGTCTGGTAGAGGATCTATGCTTGGGAACCTCCGCTCAGCCCAAAAAGCTTCTGGTTACTATGATTCCCGCAGGAGGGATTCAGACAGAGATCGCGATCGCGAATACTATAATCAGGACCGGTATGGGCGTGACAGAGAGTATAGACACCGATCCAGATCACGGTCTCCTCCTCCTAGACTTTCGTCTCCTCCCCTTGTTCAAACTTCATATCCACCCGAGCCTCCTCGTCACAGGCCGTCTTCTCACTCTTCTAGACCAAAGACTCATCTTCAGAGAATCGAGACTACAGCTTCTTTGATTACTGAGCAGGTTCCTGCTGAACCCACAGGAGAAGGGGCTCTTAAGTTGGCCCAGATGAAGAAGGATTTTCCAAATATCTACTTCAACGGCTATGTCTTCCCTCCTCACTTAAAAAGAATTCCGTCTGGAGTGGAGAACACGATGCATGAGTATGTTCATGATATATACACCCAGTACAGAGAGTGGGTAAAGGCCGCCGAAAAAGCTTCCAAAGTGGCCTTTGAACGAGCCAAAGCGCTCGAGAAGATGGAGATCGAGCTCACAAAAAGGGATCGGATTATTCAGGTACTTACCGCTGAGTCCGAGTCTTCTCGGAAATCTGAGATCAAGGCCGTTAAAAGGGCTGATGAAGTGAAAGCGGAGATGGAGAGGCTGGGTTAGGCACATGTTGCCTTGGTGGAGGAGATGGGCCACCGGAACACCAAAGTCATTGCCGAGCGGGACGCGGCGATCAAGGAGCTTACTGAATTCAAGGTCAAATTTGCTGATATGGCCAAGGAGAAAGATGACGCGAACAACGCAGCGCAGGAGGCGTGCGAACAAGCTGTCTTGCTTATGGATGAACGGGATGCGGCAGTGGCTAAAGTCATCGAAGAGAGGGTGAAGCTGGCCGAGTCCCTGCTAGAGGCTGACATCGAGGACCTCCTTGTTGTTTACAATGCTAATGTGCTGAGGCACAGAGGCCTAGCCTGGCTCGATGACTTCTCGACGCATCTTTATAATGCTTGGAGCCGGTTGGTTGAGGAAGAGAAAGAGGCGCACCAGGGCGAGTCCGTGGATGAATTCGAACTGGAGAATCGCATCCTGACTGATGATGAAAAGAGGATTCTCCACGAGTCGATGATTCTGCGTGAGAAGGAAAAGCTTGGCACCCAGCACTTTGAAGTGGGAGAGGGTTCTGGAGTTGACCATCATGAAGCAAGTCTTGAAGTTCCAACGTCAACCCAACCCGAATCCTCATCTGCGGTTGATCCCCAGGATGTTCCTGCTTATAATCCAGATCAGCCGCAGATGTCACTGGCTGCAACACAAGTTATCGACGCTACTCTGCCGCCTACGAGCCAAATTGAGGAAGGTATTCTGAACATCCTTCATATCTCTCTTAAGTCAAAATCTTCGATTGAGTTAAGTTCTAACAATTCTCTTATTCTTTGTCCAGTGATCGATGCTGCCCACGTTGAGCCTCCTGTTATTCAAGAATCACATCAGACACAGGAGGCCGTTGTTACCGAAGCGATCACCGTAACCACCACTGCTGCATCTTTGGACGATATACAGGGGAGCACACTTGTGTTCGATGAGCAGATGATGGACGAACTCTTTAGCCACCATGGCGACCCTCTAGCTGATTTACCCTTTGTCATGGGTGGAGGCGCTCCTGCCACAAGCTTTCCGATGCCGACTTCTGAAGCTCCCAGCGGGGCTCGGTTGGCTGCTGAAGAGGATATCTTGGCGCAAATTGCTGCTGAAATGGATGCAGCAACTCATAGTGGCCGTTTTGGAGGTGGGATGGCAGTACTTGGTCTAGCTCCGCTCAGAATGATATCGCCTGGCGGTACATTTTCTGGTACCAGTGCGTCTATTCCATCTTCCAAGTCTGATCCTATTCCTCCGACTCCTAGTGCAGGAAGCATCTCTATTCATTCAAGTTCGGAGGAGGATGTTGACATAATGCCCTCGCCTGAAGACCAGCCGCCGAAAAACAAAGGCTCGAAGAGGAAAATCAGCTGTGGCTCCAGTGGGTCTACACCAAGGAGGAAGCCATGGAAAAAGAAAGATTAGGCATGCTCACTTGATGTAATATTGACTTTCATTTTGTTGGCCGTGTATAGATGCGGGTTCGGCCCCTACTAGTAGGAATTTTTGGGAACTTGTACACGAACACCTTTTATAACCAATAGAAATGAAACTTTTCTTTTTTGACTTCTCTTTTGTCATTGTGTATTTGTCTAAGTGTTTCAATATCTGGAGTGCACTTGTGAAGTTTCAGATTTTGGATTTTTGTTTTTTTTTGTTTTCCAAGTTCGGAAATCGTGGGCATGGTTTTTGACCGGGGATCGAGTTGAATTTTGACGTTGCATTGCTTCGGTCAATGGCTGATGCTTAAGTCCTGCCCCCCGGTCTTGGGGATGAGTTGTAGATTATCAGTCGACGATTGCTTCATACTTATAACATGTCGAGTTTTGTGCCACCGAATGGATGTCTAAGGCGAGCGGAGATTGAGTAATGCATCCATGCTCGTTTGATTGTCGATGATTATGTCCGCACTCTGGGGATCCTCATTCGTTTACTGGCGGTTGGTCATGCCGGCATGAGTTTTGATCATATGTCCGTGATCTAGGGACTTGGAATTGACATTTGTATTCCGACTCGCGCTCTGGGAGTTTGGAGTTGATACTTGTACTTCGATTCATGCTTCAGGGTCTTGAAGTTGAATGTTTATACTCCGCTTCGCACTCTGGGAATACGGAGTTGATGTTTATACTCTGCTTCGCACTCTGGGAATATGGAGTTGATGTTTATACTCCGCTTTGCACTCTGGGTATACGGAGTTGATGTTTATTCTCTGGTTCACGCTCTGGGAACTCGAAGTTGGATGTTTATACTTCGCTTCGCACTTTGGGAATATGGAGTTGATGTTTATACTCCGGTTCGCGCTCTGGGAACTCGGAGTTGGATGTTTATACTCTGCTTCGCACTCTGGGAATACGGAGTTGATGTTTATACTCCGGTTCGTGCTTTGGGAACTCGGAGTTGGATGTTTATACTCCACTTCGCACTCTAGGAATACAGAGTTGATGTTTATACTCTGGTTCGCGCTCTGGGAACTCGGAGTTGGATGCTTATACTCCGCTTTGCACTCTGGGAATACAGAGTTGATGTTTATACTCTGCTTCGCACTCTGGGAATACGGAGTTGATGTTTATACTCCGACTCGTGCTCTGGGAGTTCGGAGTTGGATGTTTATACTCCGCTTCGCGCTCTGGGAATACGGAGTTGAATGTTTATACTCCGCTTCATACTCTGGGAATACGGAGTTGGATGAAGGATTGTCGTGTATCAATCCTTTTTTGCCCTTGATGTGATGGCTTTCCCCCGAGCTCGAGTTTCACTTAGGGAGTGATTGGTTGCATCGCAGCCACTCTCTATATGAATAAATCCCACCGTATGATGAGACTTAGCTCGCCGTGCATAGTGATGGTCATATGAAGCATTTCAAGTAAATCACAGCTCTAGCTCGAAGAGGTTGCATTTTATTGCTGAAATAGGAAAGTATGGCAAAGTCAGTTGCCTTATTGCACGTTCTAATTTCGAAATGCATAAAAAAATTGCAGAAAAGGAAATTAAGCTAAATGGATAAAGTTAGCATGTCAGGTGTAATAGCGGCGAAGGCTCTCGCTATTCCAAGCTCTTGGTAGGGTAAGACCGTCGACGGTTGATAACTTGAATGTGCCATCTCCGAGCCTTCGTTCAATAACATACGGTCCCTCCCATGTCGGCTTCATGTGTGAGGGAACCGGATAGATTCTTTTTATGACGAGATCGCCTAGTTCGAAGGTTCGCGGACGGACCTTGGCGTTGTACAATCGGGCGACTCGACTTCGATGCGCAACTGCCCTCAAATCAGCCTCTTCACGCTTTTCATCCAGTAGATCGAGAGATTCAGCAAGTAATATAGCATTTATCTTTGGATCATAGTATATCACACGATGAGAAGGTATTTCTAGCTCGATTGGAGTAACAGCCTCTAAACCGTAAGAAAGAGAGAACGGAGTGTAGCCGGTTGCGGTCTTGTGTGTTGTTCGGTAAGCCCATAGAGCCATAGGAAGTTCATCGACCCACTTGCCCCTGACCTTTTCCAATCGTTTCTTCAGGATGGACTTTATAACTTTATTAACTACTTTGACCTGTCCGTTTTCCTGAGGGTGTGCAACTGCGGAGAATTTCTTTTGGATGTGAAATCATTGGCAGATATCTTTGAATTTAGCATTGTCGAATTGGGTTCCGTTGTCCGTGATAATGTTGTGTGGGAGACCGAATCGACAGATGATGTTACGAACCACAAAGTTGATTACTTTCTTCGTTGTAATGGTAGCGAGAGCTTCGGCTTCAGCCCACTTTGTAAAGTAATCAACTGCTACGATGGCGTACTTCGCACCACCTTTTGCCAGAGGTAGAGCACCGATGATGTCGATGCCCCACATTGCGAACGGCCATGGGCTGACCATTTGCGTTATCTCAGTAGGAGGAGCTCTAGGGATTCTGGCATATTTCTGGCACCTATCACATTTCTTTGCATAGTCCAATGCATCGCGATTCATGGTAGGCCACTAATATCCGTAGACAAGTATTTTCTTGGCAAGTGCTTGGCCCCCGGTGTGATCGCCACATTCTCCTTCGTGCATATTGTGCAATACTTGTTTAATTTCATCATGAGCGATACAACGGAGTAGAGGGACTGAGTACCCCCTTCTGTACATGAGTTCATTCTGGATGGTAAATCTTGAGGCCTTTCGAAGGACCTGTCTTTTTTCACTCCTGTGCTCCGGCAGGGTTCCGTGCTCAATGTAATTTCTGAGTGGAGTCGTCCATGAATCCTTTTCAGGAACAATTTCGCATACCCGGTTAATTTCCGCCCGGTCGATACTTGGTGTTTGCGCCAAAATTGGTCACAAACCCCGAATGTCGTGAAAGCTCTAGTGTATGAATACAAATCAGCAATATTCAAACACAATTATCAAATCTAAGCAAGCAACAAATAACGATCCAGAAATAATGAACAGTGACACACAATTTATAGTGGTTCGGCTATCTCCGGCCTACGTTACAAATTCTTATCGCGTAGTACAACAGATTTTATGATTATAATCTGAATCTAAGGCAGCAATGGTGATCTGGAGTAAATCTGGCAGAGTCTGGGCGCTCTTTAGCTCTCAAAATTGTCCGACCTCTTTTCTGAATGACTAGGGGCTCTATTTATAGGTGTAGGAGGCTGATATTTCACCTAAATTGAGGGGAGACCAGTTCTGGCACGTGAGGGGGCCCACATGCCCGCTTTCAGGAAATCCGGGCCCACTTTGGGATCGATTCGAAGTCCATTCGAATCGATCAAGAAATTGTCCAATCGAGCTCAAATTTGGTGTGGACATTCTTCATCATGTGTGCAAGCTTCTGTGAAAATTTCATAGAATTTGGACTTGTAGATCTCAAGTTATGATCGATTCAAGATTGCATTTCCGGTGGACACGAGTGGTTCGAATCGATCCCTTCGAATCGATAGGGTCGAATCGATGGTTGATGCGTGCGAATGATGACATGGCGCGCGCACTTCTCGGGTTGATCCAGCTTTTTCTCCGAGTTTTACTGGGTCGCTCCCACGTTTCTCGTCGCTTCGACTTAGTGGGTTCGAAGTTCATGGATTCGAACATATGCTCGTTCGAATCGATCACGCTATACCATATCCACTCGATTCGAAGCTACTCCTGCAGGATGGATTCAGAGCAAAGTCATATGATGGATTCAAAAGACTTCAACCTGAAGGATACGAAGTGAGGTGGCATCATGGATTCGAAGTGGCTTGTCTGAATCGATTCGAACGAATGTTTTTCGATGGATTCGAACCAAGACTCTGTGCTGACGGATATGAAGATGTTGGTGCAAAGTCCATGGATTCGAACTGAGGTGTGAGGATGGGAATGATGGATTCAAAATAGACATCACCTCAACTCTTTGATGGATTCAAACAGTATATTTCTCCTACCTTGTATCGATCATATTTCCTTCATACAAACTCCGATTAACCTGAAACTTGAAACGTAGCCTCTCCTAGTCCTCATCATCATCTCCAATCGATTCCGTCCTGATCGGAGCTCGGCCAAATTTTGATGATATCCATTGCAGCCTTGTTTCTAGTTGAACTCCAATCCTGATATCCAGCCAATTTGTTGATATTCCAGCTTTGACCAAAAAGTGGGATAACATTTGCCCTCCAAAACATGCCTTATGATAAGAAGGCGTGTTTTGAATAGTTTCCGAATCCGACATCCAAAGTCCATAGCCAATTCCATGCCCATCCAAATTCGATAACCAAGTTTTAATCCATCCTTAGTCAATAGCCAATAACCGAATCCAGGACCTCTTTGGGTCAATATCAAAATCTGTAACCTCTCCGGGTTCTTACCAAGCGCAATCCACACTTGACGACCGTGGTCCAGTGTCCCTGAACGTTGAGTTAACCTCTCCGGGTTCTTGCCAAGCACAATCCACACTTGAAGACCGTGGTCCATTGTCCCTGAACGTTAAGTTAACCTTTCCGGGTTCTTGCCAAGCGTAATCCACACTTGACGACCTGGGTCCAGTGTCCCTGGACGTAAGTAATGCCGTGGCTTAAGTCCTAAGCCGAATCCTGGTCGCTCCGGACCCTTGTTGAGCATAGTCCATACTCAACGACCTGAAATGATAACCGATAATATAGGGCCTAAATCCTAGGCCGAATCCTGGTCTCTCCGGACCCTTGCCGAGCATAGTCCATACTCGACGACCTGATTGAGTCAATTTACCACGTTCGGGAAAAAAGACTCACTCCTTGCCAGGCATAATCCATACCCGACGACCGTTTATCAAAAACCAAAAAGAATCCAATCAAAATCCAATCCAAAATCCAAATCAAATCCGAAAATCAGAAATCCAAACCAACATCCAAAACAGAAAACCATCCAAATGAAAATCCAAACCAGAAAGCAAACAAAACCAGGAGTTCAAACCAAACTCCAAAACCAAACCAGAAAAACGAATGTCCAATCCAAAAACAAAAGAAAACAGATTTCTCAAACCATAGCTTCGCGGTGTATCATCATCCAGAGCATGCCTAAGGGCTATCTCTGTCCCCATACATGTGTAAATGACTTAGTTGCTCGCTAATGGTTTGTTACTTATTTCATATTACCCTGGTCAATGGATAACCAATCGACCATCATTCCTGGGCCTCACGCCATCATGGGTTGAGGTGGGCGGTGGTTGCTCCTGCTCCACCGCTGCATTCCGAGCCCCAACATACTGCCTCAATTGTCCATTCCTCACATGCTCCTCAATTATGTCCTTTAAGTGCCTGCAGCTGTTGGTATTGTGTCCATCCAAATCATGGAAGAGACAGTGCCTTCCTGATGCCCTTTCCCGCTCGGATGGCTCTCTCCTAGCCGGCCTCCGGTAAGGAAGGCGATTCCGGGTTTCCATGTATATCCGCTCCAGCGTCTCGTTTAATCCTGTGTATGTGGAAAACTTTGGATCCTTCCATCGTTTCCCGGCTTTTCCTGAATCGTCGTTCAGCTTCCTTTTTCCTTTATCTTTATCCGAGCTTCCGTTGGATGGTCCTCCACCCTCAGTCACATTCACCTCCTTTAACTTTAAGTCTGTACATGCATCCTCTTATCGAAGGAATCTCTCAGCCTCATGAGAGAATTCCCCGAGATCCAAAGGTGGGTCTCGTATTAAAGATACCTTAAAATCCGAATCCTCTCTGACTCCCGACACCGCCGCCATCAAAACCATCGATGGATCCGGCCGATCCACCGAAGCAATAGCCACGTTGAATCGAGTTAAAAATGCTCTAAGTGATTCATCCGTCCTTTGCTTTACCGATGTTAACGTCATCACGCTCTTAGGTCTTTTGATATGAACCCGAAACTGTCCCAAAAACCTATTCACCAATTCCCTCCAAGTCCTTATAGATCCTTCTTCCAGCTGCCTAAACCTCATTGCAGCTAGATCCGTCAAATACAACGGGAAACATCTGGCCATCACTTCTTTTGATGCCCCCAGCACTTCCATGTGTCTAGTGTATCTCATCAAGTGATCAGTCGGGTCAGCCTTGCGATTATATACTTCCATGCTCGGTAACTTGAACTTAGGTGGATTTTGAGCTATCCTGATTTCCCGAGCGAACGGACTCTTGTTCACTCCTTCCAAATCTTTATTGGTCAGACCTCCATGCATAGTCTTCCTAATGATTTCCACTAATCCAGCGTTGTCTGCCGAGGGTTGCCTCCCATGCTCCCGAGGGAACTCTGGCACATATTCTTCATGTGGCTCATTAGCAGCAACGTTGGCCCTAGCCTGTTGAACTCCTTCCAAAGGTCCGTCTGTGTTGGATCCTGCGGGCCTACCCCAAGCCCTTGTCGATTGCCTTCCGGTTATGTATTCTGTCCTCCATTGGGTCCCGCAACCCTAGCTCCTTGTTCCATATTAACAGCTGCTGTGGCTGGTCCTAAGTTCTGCATCCCTGCAGCTCTCATCTGTTCAAAGAAGGTCTGCATCATATCCTGTTGACTCTTCATCAATCTCTCTTGCAATGAATTTGTCGTAGCTTCCATTTCGTCTCTAGTATTGTAAATCGAAGCTTGTCCTTCTCCAGCTCCGGAGGATGCCTCTTGACTTCCTCCTTGTTGGCTTCTCTCAGCTCTTTGTCTTCTACTTGTTTGTCGAGTCATTGTCTTTCAAATCTAAACTCTTCACTCCGATGTAGCGGGTGCTAGTCCTTCTCAGTGAAAGCACCAAAGTGTTTGCGCCAAAATTGGTCACAAACCCCGAATGTCATGAAAGCACCAGTGTATGAATACAAATCAGCAATATTCAAACACAATTATCAAATCTAAGCAAGCAACAAATAACGATCCAGAAATAATGAACAGTGACACACAATTTATAGTGGTTCGGCTATCTCCGGCCTACGTCCACTTCAAGGTTTTTATGATTTTATTGCTCGATGCTTGAAGATTACAATTTCTTATCGCGTAGTACAACAAATTTTATGATTATAATCTGAATCTAAGGCAGCAATGGTGATCTGGAGTAAATCTGGCAGAGTCTGGGCGCTCTTTAGCTCTCAAAATTGTCCGACCTCTTTTCTGAATGACTAGGGGCTCTATTTATAGGTGTAGGAGGCTGATATTTCACCTAAATTGAGGGGAGACCAGTTCTGGCACGTGAGGGGGCCCACATTCCCGCTTTTAGAAAATCCGGGCCCTTTGAGATCGATTCAAAGTCCATTCGAATCGATCAAGAAATTGTCCAATCGAGCTGAAATTTGGTGTGGACATTCTTCAACATGTGTGCAAGCTTCTATGAAAATTTCATAGCATTTGGACTTGTAGATCTCAAGTTATGATCGATTCAAGATTGCATTTCCGGTGGACACGAGTGGTTCGAATCGATCCCTTCGAATCGATAGGGTCGAATCGATGGTTGATGCGTGCGAATGATGACATGGCGCGCACACTTCTCGGGTTGATCCAGCTTTTTCTCTGAGTTTTACTGGGTCGCTCCCATATTTCTCGTCGCTTCGACTTAGTGGATTCGAAGTTCATGGATTCGAACGTATGCTCGTTCGAATCGATCACGCTATACCATATCCACTCGATTCGAAGCTACTCTTGCAGGATGGATTCAGAGCAAAGTCATACGATGGATTTGAAAGACTTCAACCTGAAGGATACGAAGTGAGGTGGCATCATGGATTCGAAGTGGCTCGTCTGAATCGATTCGAACGAATGTTTTTCGATGGATTCGAACCAAGACTCTGTGCTGATGGATACGAAGATGTTGGTGCAAAATCCATGGATTCGAACTGAGGTGTGAGGATGGGAATGATGGATTCGAAATAGACATCACCTCAACTCTTTGATGGATTCAAACAGTATATTTCTCCTACCTTGTATCGATCATATTTCCTTCATACAAACTCCGATTAACCTGAAACTTGAAACATAGCCTCTCCTAGTCCTCATCATCATCTCCAATCGATTCCGTCCTGATCGGAGCTCGGCCAAATTTTAATGATATCTATTGCAGCCTTGTTTTCAATTGAACTCCAATCCTGATATCCAGCCAATTTTTGATATTCCAGCTTTGACCAAAAAGCGGGATAACACTTGGAGAAGATAGCATTTCTACGGGAATCGAGTCGAACTGGAGGTTTGGGATCGAGTCGAACTCGATGGTTTAGGATCGAGTTGAACTGCGTAGTCTTGGGATCGAGTCGAACTGCCCAGCTTTTTAATCGAGTCGAACTCACACGCAGATGACCACGACTTATCGATGCAAACACGGCTCTCGTGAGCGATACGAATTGATCATTAAAAAATTTGAAACTCCTTGCACACTTGAACAATTGACTCCGACGAGCTTCAAACTTGCATGACCGGACTTAATCGTTTCACCGCATATCTGATTGCCTATCGAAGCTCTACGATGAAACTAGAACTTATCAAAATGATTACAAACTTTAACTTGGAATGATAGTTGTTTGTACTAAAATTGGGCACAACACTCTTCGGAAGTCTTTGAAGAGTTAAAGTGAAGAAATTAAATGTAAAAAGAGGATTTCTCTAACAAAAACTCCAAATTTTAGAAACGAGAATAAATAAAGTGCAAGGAGACATAAGAATTTAGAGTGGTTCGGCGTATCGCCTACATCCACTATGAAGTAGTTTGCTTTATTGATCTTTCTTTGGTGTTTACAAGTGAATTCAATGATTTACAACAGGCAATTATGATTTGCAGCAATGAATTTCGTTGGTAGCAGTAGCAATTTAGTTCAGATCTGGATCTGGCGGAGTCCGGGCATTCAAGAGCTCAAAGAGGAAGAAGAACCCCTTTTCTGTTGGCTTTGGGGGTCTATTTATAGGTGTAGGAGGCTGATATTTCGCTCAGATCTTGGAAGACCCTCTCTGGCACGTGACCAGGCCCGCACGCCCAAGCCCGTGAAGTTTCGGTCCAATCCGCGATCGACACGAGCAGATTTCGACTCGATCAAGATTTCATCCAATGGAGTCAAAATTTGGCGTGGACATTCTTTAGCATGGACGTAGTCTTCTATGAAAATTTCATAGCATTTGGACTTGTAGATTGGGAGATATGATCGATACGAAATGAGGTTTTCGGTAGGCTGTTTCCTTCGACTCACTTCTATTTTGACTCGCTTCCATTCGACTCGGTGACGTGGTGCTTGATTCTCACTCTCCCCTGGAGGTTGTCTCGAGCGATTCGAAATGGTCACTGATTGAGCGAGTCGAAGAGTGCCCAGATCGAGCGAGTCGAAGTATGCATTGGTCGAGCGAGTCGAAGTACACATTGGTCGAGCAAGTCGAAGTACGCATTGGTCGAGCGAGTCAAAATGGAGCGTCCTGAGAGGTTTGAGCAGTGGAGTCGAAGTTGATGGAGGCCTCTGAGCGAAGCGAGTCGAAGTAGGTACTTCAGATGGCTGTGAAGCGAGTCGAACCTGAACGAGTCGAAGAAGGCCTATGAGCGTATCGAGTCGAAGTTGGCATCTCTGAGTGTTGCGAAGCGAGTCGTAGTTGGCATCTGAGGTATGTGAAGCGAGTCGAAGGGATTGAGTCGACCGGTGATTGGTTTTCATTCACTTTTGTATCGTTCATAACTTGAGCATACGAACTCGGATTGACTTGAGATTCGGAGCGTTGACTCTCATGGCTTAGCTTGTCACGTCCTACCAATTTTGGCTCGATCTGGACTCGGAAAAATTCGTCTATTTCCATAGCGAGCCTATGTACAACTGGTTTCTAGATCGGGCCGTCATTGGTTACTAATCAATTCCTTGGTGTCACGACCTTGCCAAAAGGCGGGATAACATTTGCCCTCCAAACTATGTCTTGTGGAAACATGATGTGCTTTGAAATACTTCCATCTTTACTCTGAATAGTTATTGCCTTTTCGATGAAAGCTGTAATCTTTGACCGTTCTTCTTGATAATATAAACTGTTGACTGTCGACAGATTTACCATGTATTGTCGCAACTGATTGCTGTATGCTAGTGGTCACCCGTTTGTCATTGTAATCGTTATTGGATGAGTTTCTAATTCCTGAAAATCTGGAATATTGAATATTAGTTCGACATTCATGCATTTATGTTAGCCTGACTCCCGTTGACGTTTGCACGCCCACGAGTCGTTGTCAGTTTATTTTACTTTTGAATTACTTATCGATACTCTCCTGAACCGATGTGAAATTCGCTGTAACAACGCTCGATGGTTGCTTTCGAATTGTCCTTCGTAACGATCCTCTCCTGAATCGATGTGAAGGGTTGAAACAACGAAGATGATTTTAATTGGATTTATGGAAGCAAAGTAAGTATGTTGAGTCGATGGAGTCAGCCTCTAGAAGCCATGGTTCGATGGATACGAAGTGCTCATTCGACTCGATGATGGACGTGAACTGAGCGAGTCGAAATGGAGCGAGTCAAAGTAAATTTTTCCCTATGGCTGTGAGCTGAGCGAATCGAAATGGAGCGAGTCGAAATGCGCTTCCCTGATGGATTTGAACTGCTTGTTTCGCTGCACCGGAGAGGGAGTCAAAGGCAAGCGATACGAAGGAGAGCTCCGTTTTGACGCATTGGAGAGGGAGTCGAAACGTACGTTCGAATCCATCGGGATACAAAGCGTTTATTCCCTTTGTTTCCAAATCCATATAAATACTTTATACTTAGTGGGTTTTTTTGTCACTTTTTACCTTTCATCTTTATCTGCCTTCGCAACGCTCAGAAACTCGAGAAGAAAGAACAAACATCCTTGCCTTCGAATCGATTCATACCTTCGATTATTTGAACCAGTCGACAAATTTAGGTAATCCATTAAGCGAAAACATCGTGTAAACGAGGAGACTCGATTCTTAACACCAAATCAAATAGAGTCATGGTCGATCGAAAATCTCCTAGCCTCGTCTTCGTGTCGATCTGGAGTAGGGGTTTCGAAATGATGAGTTGGAGGCCTTCGTATCGATCGATGGTGGAGCTTCACATCGAGTCGAACGCTTTGAATCTGTGGATCGATACGAAGGGGCTGTGTCAGATCGATTCGAAATGGTGGCTGTTGATCGAGTCGAAGTGGGTGGCCTTGGGTCGAGTCGAAGCGCGTGGCTTTGGATCGAGTCGAAGTGGCTGCTTTGGACCGAGTCGAAACGTGTGACTTTGGATCGAGTCGAAGTGGTTGCTTCGGATCGAGTCGAAACGAGTGACTTTGGATCGAGTCGAAGTGCTTGCTTTGGAACGAGTCAAAGCGCGTGGCCTTGGGGCGAGTCGAAGCAGCTGTCTCGGATCGAGTCGAAGCGCGTAGCTTTTGGATCGAGTCGAAGTAGATGGCTCTGGAACGAGTCGAACTTGCACTCCATCCTTCTGACCGAGTCTAACTCAAACGCACACGACTATAATTCATCGATGCGAACATGGCTCTCGCGAGCAATACAAATTTGATCATAAAAAAATATGAAACTTCTCACACACTTGAACAATTGCCTCTGACGAGCTTCAAATTTGCATACTTGGATTTAACGTTTCACTGCAATATCTGATTTCCCATTAAAACTCGTCGATGAAACTGCAACTTATAAAAGTGACAACAAACTTTGACTTGAAATGATGGTCAATAGTTGGATGGTATGGTTGTGACGGTCAACGATGACGGTCCTTCTGACCGAATTCCGAAGTCTCGTCGTTTACATGCTTTCCTTAATCCGGTTAATCACCTCAAATAATATACAGTACTGCACTGCACAACACACTTTACACTGTGGGATGCACGAGTGTTATTTGTCAGTTTAACAATGATTTTTTATAAGCTAGCTAGTCATGGACCCTTCAAGTTCCCAGCAGCCGGAATTCCAAAGTTCTGTTCTTCCAACCATAGAGATACTGGTCATCGAAGCCGAAGTCGTAGAGCCAGCTCCGGATGAGTGTTCGGGTGCTCGGTTTATTCTCAATCCAACAGATTCCGTGCCGTCGGGTATCTCTGAAGATATGTTCGGGCGGATTTGCTTAAGGCACGGTTTATCGCTTGACGACGTGCTAGTTCCTGGAACAAGTGACAGGCCACATAATCCCTCGGAGGGGTTTACTGCATTCAATCGTCACGCCTGCACAGTGGGGACACTTCCTCCCTTCAATGACTATATAAGGGAGATGTTATCGTTTCTTGGCATAGCCCCATCTTAGCTACATCCCAACGGGTATGCCTTATTGAACAGCACCTTTATTCTCATTATGGAGATCCTCTTTCGACCGCCGAAGCCAATCGAGATCCGATATTTATTCAATGTCAAGAGCCGTGGAGACAGCTCCTCTTTCACCTTCCTGGAAACGGTCAGGAGCTGCCACATTGTAATGGTCTCCTAGGGAAGGTTAAGCTATTATAAAACTGAATGGTTCTACGTTCGGTGCACTCTTGGATTTGCTGGGCGGTGGTTGGATAGACGTAAGTGTTGCCATTTCTCTCTTGAATTATTAGGATACCAGTAACCGACTTCAAAACTGACATATTTTTCCTTTCTTATAGCGGCAATCTCTCGTCCCGATGGCGCGTACTTCAGAGAGCTTGTTCGGATTCTTCAAGCGTTTCTGAGCGAAGAGAGGCACGTAGACTTAGTCCTGACCGATAGGAATTTGAGGACTGTCGGGTTGATAGAATGAAGATAGAGCATACATCTGGAAGTGATACATAGAGTGGTCTCGAAGAAACGGGTGAAGCGCAAAGCGCCTGCAGTCGTAATTGCCGAAGAAGTTGATCCAGAAAGAACGCCCACCGATACCGAGCTCCCAGCTGGGCCTTCTGCCGATGTCCTGGATTCGGGAGGAAGAAGAAAAGGTAAGGCCGCTGCTCACAAACGCCCTAAACCTGAGAGATTTAAATCTATGGTCGTGTCTTTACCTTTCCAAGGGATTAGGATTTTGAAGGCTCCTCCCTTGCGAGTGGAGAGTCCTTTCGCCGGGCTTGATGATGTTCCGATCCCGGATTTTGTGTCGTCCCCACACGACGCCGGGACGGAGGAGCTTGATAGTGCTTTTGAACTGAGCGGATCGCTTGCTACGAGTGCGGTCGACATTTCCGGTTGGTCGGGGGGGTTGTACATGCATACACTTCACTACACTACATGATTCACAACTGTCCTACGCCCAACTTAGGAAGTTACTAACTCTTTTCTCGTTTTTCATTTCAGGTACCATGTCTGGTAGAGGATCTATGCTTGGGAACCTCCGCTCCGCCCGAAAAGCTTCTGGTTACTATGATTCCCACAGGAGGGAATCAGAAAGAGATCGCGATCGCGAATACTATAATCAGGACCGATATGGGCGTGACAGAGAGTATAGACACCGATCCAGATCACGGTCTCCTCCTCCTAGACTTTCGTCTCCTCCCCTTGTTCAAACTTCATATCCACCCAAGCCTCCTCGTCACAGGCCGTCTTCTCACTCTTCTAGACCAAAGAATCATCTTCAGAGAGTCGAGACTACAGCTTCTTTGATTACTGAGCAGGTTCCTGTTGAACCCATAGGAGAAGGGGCTCTTAAGTTGGCCCAGATGAAGAAGGATTTTCCAAATATCTGCTTCGACGGCTATGTCTTCCCTCCTCACTTAAAAAGAATTCCGTCTGGAGTGGAGAACACGATGCATGAGTATGTTCATGATATATACACCTAGTACAGAGAGTGGGTAAAGGCTGCTGAAAAAGCTTCCAAAGTGGCCTTTGAACGAGCCAAAGCGCTCGAGAAGATGGAGATCGAGCTCACAAAAAGGGATCGGATTATTCAGGTACTTACCGCTGAGTCCGAGTCTTCTCGGAAATCTGAGATCGAGGCCGTTAAAAGGGCTGATGAAGTGAAAGCGGAGATGGAGAGGTTGGGTCAGGCACATGTTGCCTTGGTGGAGGAGATGGGCCACCGGAACACCAAAGTCATTGCCGAGCGGGACGCGGCGATCAAGGAGCTTACTGAATTCAAGGTCAAATTTGCTGATATGGCCAAGGAGAAAGATGACGCGAACAACGCAGCGCAGGAGGCGTGCGAACAAGCTGTCTTGCTTATGGATGAACGGGATGCGGCAGTGGCTAAAGTCGTCGAGGAGAGGGTGAAGCTGGCCGAGTCCCTGCTAGAGGCCGACATCGAGGACCTCCTTGTTGTTTACAATGCTAATGTGTTGAGGCACAGAGGCCTAGCCTGGCTCGATGACTTCTCGACGCATCTTTATAATGCTTGGAGCCAGTTGGTTGAGGAAGAGAAAGAGGCGCACCAGGGCGAGTCCGTGGATGAATTCGAACTGGAGAAACGCATCCTGACTGATGATGAAAAGAGGATTCTCCACGAGTCGATGATTCTGCGTGAGAAGGAAAAGCTTGGCGCCCAGCACTTTGAAGTGGGAGAGGGTTCTGGAGTTGACCATCATGAAGCAAGTCTTGAAGTTCCAACGTCAACCCAGCCCGAAGCCTCATCTGCGGTTGATCCCCAGGCTGTTCCTGCTTATAATCCAGATCAGCCGCAGATGTCACTGGTTGCAACACAATTTATCGACGCTACTCTACCGCCTACGAGCCAAATTGAGGAAGGTATTCTGAACAACCTTCATATCTCTCTTAAGTCGAAATCTTCGATTGAGTTAAGTTCTAACAATTCTCTTATTCTTTGTCCAGTGATCGATGCTGCCCACGTTGAGCCTCCTGTTATTCAAGAATCACATCAGACACAGGAGGCCGTTGTTACCGAAACGATCACCGTAACCACCACTACTGCGTCTTTGGACGATATACAGGGGAGCACACTTGTGTTCGATGAGCAGATGATGGACGAACTCTTTAGCCACCATGGCGACCCTCTAGCTGATTTACCCTTCGTCATGGGTGGAGGCGCTCCTGCCACAAGCTTTCCGATGCCGACTTCTGAAGCTCCCAGCGGGGCTCGGTTGGCTGCTGAAGAGGAGATCTTGGCGCAAATTGCTGCTGAAATGGATGCAGCAATTCATAGTGGCCGTTTTGGAGGTGGGATGGCAGCACTTGGTCTAGCTCCGCTCAGAATGATATCGCCTGGCGGTACATTTTCTGGTACCAGTGCGTCTATTCCATCTTCCAAATCTGATCCTATTCCTCCGACTCCTAGTGCAGGAAGCATCTCTATTCATTCAAGTTCGGAGGAGGATGTTGACATAATGCCCTCGCCTGAAGACCAGCCGCCGAAAAACAAAGGCTCGAAGAGGAAAATCAGCTGTGGCTCCAGTGGGTCTACACCAAGGAGGAAGCCATGGAAGAAGAAAGATTAGGCATGCTCACTTGATGTAATATTGACTTTCATTTTGTTGGCCGTGTATAGATGCGGGTTCGGCCCCTGCTAGTAGGAATTTTTGGGAACTTGTACATGAACTCCTTTTATAACCAATAGAAATGAAACTTTTCTTTTTTGACTTCTCTTTTGTCATTGTGTATTTTTCTAAGTGTTTCAATATCTGGAGTGCACTTGTGAAGTTTCAGATTCTGGATTTTTGTTTTTTTTTGTTTTCCAAGTTCGGAAATCGTGGGCATGGTTTTTGACCGGGGATCGAGTTGAATTTTGACGTTGCATTGCTTCGGTCAATGGCTGATGCTTAAGTCCTGCCCCTCGGTCTTGGGGATGAGTTGTAGATTATCAGTCGACGATTGCTTCATACTTATAACATGTCGAGTCTTGTGCCACCGAACGGATGTCTAAGGCGAGCGGAGATTGAGTAATGCATCCATGCTCGTCTGATTGTCGATGATTATGTCCACACTCCGGGGATCCTCATTCGTTTACTGGCGGTTGGTCACGCCGGCACGAGTTTTGATCATATGTTCGTGATCTAGGGACTTGGAATTGACATTTGTATTCCGACTCGCGCTCTGGGAGTTTGGAGTTGATACTTGTACTTCGATTCATGCTTCGGGGACTTGAAGTTGAATGTTTATACTCCGCTTCGCACTCTGGGAATACGGAGTTGATGTTTATACTCTGCTTCGCACTCTGGGAATACGGAGTTGATGTTTATACTCCGCTTTGCACTCTGGGTATACGAAGTTGATGTTTATTCTCTGGTTCGCGCTCTGGGAACTCGGAGTTGGATGTTTATACTCCGCTTCGCACTTTGGGAATACGGAGTTGATGTTTATACTCCAGTTCGCGCTCTGGGAACTCGGAGTTGGATGTTTATACTCTGCTTCGCACTCTGGGAATACGGAGTTGATGTTTATACTCCGGTTCGTGCTCTGGGAACTCGGAGTTGGATGTTTATACTCCGCTTCGCACTTTGGGAATACGGAGTTGATGTTTATACTCTGGTTCGCGCTCTGGGAACTCGGAGTTGGATGCTTATACTCCGCTTTGCACTCTGGGAATACGGAGTTGGTATTTATACTCCGCTTCGCACTTTGGGAATACGGAGTTGACGTTTATACTCCGACTCGTGCTCTGGGAGTTCGGAGTTGGATGTTTATACTCCGCTTCGCGCTCTGGGAATACGGAGTTGAATGTTTATACTCCGCTTCGTACTATGGGAATACGGAGTTGGATGAAAGAATTGTCGTGTATCAATCCTTTTTTGCCCTTGATGTGATGGCTTGCCCCCAAGCTTGAGTTTCACTTAGGGAGTGATTGGTTGCATCGCAACAACTCTCTATTTGAATAAATCCCACCGTATGATGAGACTTAGCTCGCTGTGCATAGTGATGGTCATATGAAGCATTTCAAGTAAATCACAGCTCTGGCTCGAAGAGGTTGCATTTTATTGCTGAAATAAGAAAGTATGGCAAAGTCAGTTGCCTTATTGCACGTTCTAATTTCGAAATGCATAAAAAAATTGCAGAAAAGGAAATTAAACTAAATGGATAAAGATAGCATGTCAGGTGTAATAGCGGCGAAGGCTCTCGCTATTCCAAGCTCTTGGTAGGGTAAGACCGTCGACGGTTGATAACTTGAATGTGCCATCTCCGAGCCTTCGTTCAATAACATACGGTCCCTCCCATGTCGGCTTCATGTGTGAGGGAACCAGATAGATTCTTTTTATGACGAGATCGCCTAGTTCAAAGGTTCGCGGACGGACCTTGGCGTTGTACAATCGGGCGACTCGACTTCGATGCGCAACTGCCCTCAAATCAGCCTCTTCACGCTTTTCATCCAGTAGATCGAGAGATTAAGCAAGTAATATAGCATTTATCTTTGGATCATAGTATATCACACGATGAGAAGGTATTTCTAGCTCGACTGGAGTAACAGCCTCTAAACCGTAAGAAAGATAGAATAGAGTGTAGCCGGTTGCGGTCTTCTGTGTTGTTCGGTAAGCCCATAGAGCCATAGGAAGTTCATCGACCCACTTGCCCCTGACCTTTTCCAGTCGTTTCTTCAGGATGGACTTTATAACTTTATTAACTGCTTCGACCTGTCTGTTTGCCTGAGGGTGTGCAACTGCGGAGAATTTCTTTTGGATGTGAAATCGTTGGTAGAAATCTTTGAATTTAGCACTGTCGAATTGGGTTCCGTTGTCCGTGATAATGTTGTGTGGGAGACCGAATCACAGATGATGTTACGAACCACAAAGTTGATTACTTTCTTCGTTGTAATGGTAGCGAGAGTTTCGGCTTCAGCCCACTTTCTAAAGTAATCAACTACTACGATGGCGTACTTCGCACCACCTTTTGCCAGAGGTAGAGCACCGATGATGTCGATGCCCCACATTGCGAACGGCCATGGGTTGACCATTTGCGTTATCTCAGTAGGAGGAGCTCTAGGGATTCTGGCATATTTCTGGCACCTATCACATTTCTTTGCATAGTCCAACGCATCGCGATTCATGGTAGGCCAGTAATATCCGTATAGAAGTATTTTCTTGGCAAGTGCTTGGCCCCCGGTGTGATCGCCACATTCTCCTTCGTGCACATTGTGCAATACTTATTTAATTTCATCATGAGCGATACACCGGAGTAGAGGGACTGAGTACCCCCTTCTGTACATGAGTCCATTCTGGATGGTAAATCTTGAGGCCTTTCGAAGGACCTGTCTTTTTCACTCCTGTGCTCCGGCAGGGTTCCGTGCTCAATGTAATTTCTGAGTGGAGTCATCCATGAATCCTTTTCAGGAACAATTTCGCATACCCGGTTTGTTTCCGCCCGGTCGATACTTGGTGTTTGCGCCAAAATTGGTCACAAACCCCGAATGTCATGAAAGCACCAGTGTATGAATACAAATCAGCAATATTCAAACACAATTATCAGATCTAAGCAAGCAACAAATAACGATCCAGAAATAATGAACAATGACACACAATTTATAGTGGTTCGACTATCTCCGGCCTACGTTACAAATTCTTATCGCGTAGTACAACAGATTTTATGATTATAATCTAAATCTAAGGCAGCAATGGTGATCTGGAGTAAATCTGGCAAAGTCTGGGCACTCTTTAGCTCTCAAAATTGTCCGACCTCTTTTCTGAATGATTAGGGGCTCTATTTATAGGTGTCGGAGGCTGATATTTCACCTAAATTGAGGGGAGACCAGTTCTGGCACGTGAGGGGGCCCATATGCCCGCTTTTAGGAAATTCGGGCCCACTTTGGGATCGATTCGAAGTCCATTCGAATCGATCAAGAAATTGTCCAATCGAGCTCAAATTTGGTGTGGACATTCTTCAACATGTGTGCAAGCTTCTGTGAAAATTTCATAGCATTTGGACTTGTAGATCTCAAGTTATGATCGATTCAAGATTGCATTTCCGGTGGACATGAGTGGTTCGAATCGATCCCTTCGAATCGATAGGGTCGAATCGATGGTTGATGCGTGCGAATGATGACATGGCGTGCGCACTTCTCTTGTTGATCCAGCTTTTTCTCCGAGTTTTACTGGGTCGCTCCCACGTTTCTCGTCGCTTCGACTTAGTGGGTTCGAAGTTCATGGATTCGAACGTATGCTCGTTTGAATCGATCAAGCTATACCATATCCACTCGATTCGAAGCTACTCTTGCAGGATGGATTCGGAGCAAAGTCATATGATGGATTCGAAAGGCTTCAACCTAAAGGATACGAAGTGAGGTCGCATCATGGATTCGAAGTGGCTCGTCTGAATCGATTCGAACGAATGTTTTTCGATGGATTCGAACCAAGACTCTATGCTGATGGATACGAAGATGTTGGTGAAATGTCCATGGATTCGAACTGAGGTGTGAGGATGGGAATGATGGATTCAAAATAGACATCACCTCAACTCTTTGATGGATTCAAACAGTATATTTCTCCTACCTTGTATCGATCATATTTCCTTCATACAAACTCCGATTAACCTGAAACTTGAAACGTAGCCTCTCCTAGTCCTCATCATCATCTCCAATCGATTCCGTCCTGATCGGAGCTCGGCCAAATTTTGATGTTATCCATTGCAGCCTTGTTTCTAGTTGAACTCCAATCCTGATATCCAGCCAATTTGTTGATATTCCAGCTTTGACCAAAAAGCGGGATAACATTTGCCCTCCAAAACATGCCTTATGATAAGAAGGCGTGTTTTGAATAGTTTCCGAATCCGACATCCAAAGTCCATAGCCAATTCCATGCCCATCCAAACTCGATAACCAAGTTTTAATACATCCTTAGTCAATAGCCAATAACCGAATCCAGGACCTCTTTGGGTCAATATCAAAATCTGCAACCTCTCCGGGTTCTTACCAAGCGCAATCCACACTTGACGACCGTGGTCCAGTGTCCCTGAACGTTGAGTTAACCTCTCCGGGTTCTTGCCAAGCACAATCCACACTTGAAGACCGTGGTCCAGTGTCCCTGAACGTTGAGTTAACCTTTCCGGGTTCTTGCCAAGCATAATCCACACTTGACGACCTTGGTCCAGTGTCCCTGGACGTAAGTAATGCCGTGGCTTAAGTCCTAAGCCGAATCCTGGTCGCTCCGGACCCTTGTTGAGCATAGTCCATACTCAACGACCTGAAATGATAACCGATAATATAGGGCCTAAATCCTAGGCAGAATCCTGGTTTCTCCGGACCCTTGCCGAGCATAGTCCATACTCGACGACCTGATTGAGTCAATTTACCATGTTCGGGAAAAAAGACTCACTCCTTGCCAGGCATAATCCATACCCGACAACCATTTATCAAAAACCAAAAATAATCCAATCAAAATCCAATCCAAAATCCAAATCAAATCCGAAAATCAGAAATCCAAACCAACATCCAAAATAGAAAACCATCCAAACGAAAATCCAAACCAGAAAGCAAACAAAACCAGGAGTTCAAATCAAACTCCAAAACCAAACCAGAAAAACGAGTGTCAAATCCAAAAACAAAAGAAAACAGATTTCGCAAACCATAGCTTCGCGGTGTATCATCATCCAGAGCATGCCTAAGGGCTATCTCTGTCCCCGTACATGTGTAAATGACTTAGTTGCTCGCTAATGGTTTGTTACTTATTTCATATTACCTTGGTCAATGGATAACCAATCGACCATCATTCCTGGGCCTCACGCCATCATGGCTTGAGGTGGGCGGTGGTTGCTCCTGCTCCACCGCTGCATTCCGAGCCCCAACATACTGCCTCAATTGTCCATTCCTCACATGCTCCTCAATTATGTCCTTTAAGTGCCTGCAGCTGTTGGTATTGTGTCCATAATCATGGAAGAGACAGTGCCTTCCTGATGCCCTTTCTCGCTCGGATGGCTCTCTCCTAGCCGGCCTCCGGTAAGGAAGGCGATTCCGGGTTTCCATGTATATCCGCTCCAGCGTCTCGTTTAATCATGTGTATGTGGAAAACTTTGGATCCTTCCATCGTTTCCCGGCTTTTCCTGAATCGTCGTCCAGCTTCCTTTTTCCTTTATCTTTGTCCGAGCTTCCGTTGGATGGTCCTCCACCCTTAGTTACATTCACCTCCTTTAACTTTAAGTCTGTACATGCATCCTCTTATCGAAGGAATCTCTCAGCCTCATGAGAGAATTTCCCGAGATCCAGAGGTGGGTCTCGTATTAAAGATACCTTAAAATCCGAATCCTCTCTGACTCCCGACACCGCCGCCATCAAAACCATCGATGGATCCGGCCGATCCACCGAAGCAACAGCCACGTTGAATCGAGTTAAAAATGCTCTAAGTGATTCATCCGTCCTTTTCTTTACCGATGTTAACATCATCACGCTCTTAGGTCTTTTGATATGAACCCAAAACTATCCCAAAACCTATTCACCAATTCCCTCCAAGTCCTTATAGATCCTTCTTCCAGCTGCCTAAACCACATTGCAGCTAGATCCGTCAAATACAACGGGAAACATCTGGCCATCACTTCTTCTGATGCCCCCAGCACTTCCATGTGTCTAGTGTATCTCATCAAGTGATCAGTCGGGTCAGCCTTGTGATTATATACTTCCATGCTCGGTAACTTGAACTTAGGTGGAATCTGAGCTATCCTGATTTCCCGAGCGAACGGACTCTTGTTCACTCCTTCCAAATCTCTATTGATCAGACCTCCACGCATAGTCTTCCTAATGATTTCCACTAATCCAGCGTTGTCTGCCGGGGGTTACCTCCCATGCTCCCGAGGGAACTCTGGCACATATTCTTCATGTGGCTCATTAGCAGCAACGTTGGCCCTAGCCTGTTGAACTCCTTCCAAAGGTCTGTCTGTGTTGGATCCTACGGGCCTGCCCCCAAGCCCTTGTCGATTGCCTTCCGGTTATGTATTCTGTCCTCCATTGGGTCCCGCAACCCTAGCTCCTTGTTCCATATTAACAGCTGCTGTGGCTGGTCCTAAGTTCTGCATCCCTGCAGCTCTCATCTGTTCAAAGAAGGTCTGCATCATATCCTGTTGACTCTTCATCAATCTCTCTTGCAATGAATTTGTCGTAGCTTCCATTTCGTCTCTAGTATTGTAAATCGAAGCTTGTCCTTCTCCAGCTCCGGAGGATGCCTCTTGACTTCCTCCTTGTTGGCTTCTCTCAGCTCTTTGTCTTCTACTTGTTTGTCGAGTCATTGTCTTTCAAATCTAAACTCTTCACTCCGATGTAGCGGGTGCTAGTCCTTCTCAGTGAAAGCACCAAAGTGTTTGCGCCAAAATTGGTCACAAACCCCGAATGTCATGAAAGCACCAGTGTATGAATACAAATCAGCAATATTCAAACACAATTATCAAATCTAAGCAAGCAACAAATAACGATCCAGAAATAATGAACAGTGACACACAATTTATAGTGGTTCGGCTATCTCCGACCTACGATACAAATTCTTATCACGTAGTACAACAGATTTTATGATTATAATCTGAATCTAAGGCAGCAATGGTGATCTGGAGTAAATCTGGCAGAGTCTGGGCGCTCTTTAGCTCTCAAAATTGTCCGACCTCTTTTCTGAATGACTAGGGGCTCTATTTATAGGTGTAGGAGGCTGATATTTCACCTAAATTGAGGGGAGACCAGTTCCGGCACGTGAGGGTCCCACATGCTCGCTTTCAGGAAATCCGGGCCCACTTTGGGATCGATTCGAAGTTCATTCGAATCGATCAAGAAATTGTCCAATCGAGCTGAAATTTGGTGTGGACATTCTTCAACATGTGTGCAAGCTTCTATGAAAATTTCATAGCATTTGGACTTGTAGATCTCAAGTTATGATTGATTCAAGATTGCATTTCCGGTGGACACGAGTGGTTCGAATCGATCCCTTCGAATCGATAGGGTCGAATCGATGGTTGATGCGTGCGAATGATGACATGGCGCGCGCACTTCTCGGGTTGATCCAGCTTTTTCTCCGAGTTTTACTGGGTCGCTCCCATATTTCTCGTCGCTTCGACTTATTGGATTCGAAGTTCATGGATTCGAACGTATGCTCGTTCGAATCAATCACGCTATACCATATCCACTCGATTCGAAGCTACTCTTGTAGGATGGATTCAGAGCAAAGTCATACGATGGATTCGAAAGACTTCAACCTGAAGGATACGAAGTGAGGTGGCATCATGGATTCGAAGTGGCTCGTCTGATTCGATTCAAACGAATGTTTTTCGATGGATTCGAACCAAGACTCTGTGCTGATGGATGCGAAGATGTTGGTGCAAAATCCATGGATTCGAACTGAGGTGTGAGGATGGGAATGATGGATTCGAAATAGACATCACCTCAACTCTTTGATGGATTCAAACAGTATATTTCTCCTACCTTGTATCGATCATATTTCCTTCATACAAACTCCGATTAACCTGAAACTTGAAACTTAGCCTCTCCTAGTCCTCACCATCATCTCCAATCGATTCTGTCCTGATCGGAGCTCGGCCAAATTTTAATGATATCCATTGCAGCCTTGTTTCCAATTGAACTCCAATCCTGATATCCAGCCAATTTGTTGATATTCCAGCTTTGACCAAAAAGCGGGATAACACTTGGGGAAGATAGCATTTCTACGGGAACGAGTCCCACTTGTTGAGCTTCGCATGTGCTGTCCAGCTTCGCCAACGAATGGGCCTTTTGATTGCGTTCTCGAGGTATACAGTAGATGGCGTAGTAATCGAGCTAACCCAGTACTTCCTTAACTCGAGCTAGGTAAGCGGTCAGCCTTCGATCTCTTGCTTGATACTCTCCCCGTACCTGACACACAACTAATTGTGAATCACAATAGATTTCCACTGTGATAATTCTCAAATCTCTAGCAAGTTTCAAGCCAGCTAAGAGGGCTTCATATTCTGCTTCATTATTAGTCGCATGAAAATTGAACTTTAAGGCATAACATATGGATCGACCCTCGAGAGTTTCAAGTACAACACCAGCGCTTGAACACCGATCGTTTGATGCTCCGTCAGTATAAAGTTTCCAGACGTATTCAGGGGATTCACTGGCTTCGGGCAAGTCCTCTAGGATGGTAAATTCAGCTACAATATCGTCTAGGACCTATCCTTGTATGGCATGTCTCGGGGCGTAGGTAATGTCTAACTGGCTCAGTTCGATGTTCCACTTGAGTAACCTGCCAGACGTCTCAGGCCGCGAAAGGATCTGTCGTAACAGCTGGTCGGTGTAAACAATAATGGAATGTGCTTGGAAGTATGGTCGGAGTTTTCTTGATGCAATGACAAGGTAGTAAGCCAACTTTTCCAGTTTTGGATAATTTCTTTCAGCCCCAGTTAGTCATTTGCTGACATGTATACCGGCTTCTGTACCTTGTCTTCTTCTCGGATTAATGCAGCGCTGATAGCGTTTTTTGATATCGCCAAATATACGAACAACTTTTCGTGGTCGATAGGCTTCGACAGGATAGGCGGTGTTGATAGATGTTGAACTAGTGCTTGGAATGCGCCCTCGCACTCCGTGGTCCATTCAAAGTTGCGTTTTCCTTTTCGGATCAGATCGAAGAAGGGAATGCATTTGTCAGTGGATTTCGAAATGAACCTGCTCAATGCAGCTACTTTCCCATTGAGACTTTGGACTTGCTTTATAGTCTTTGGAGTTTCAAGGTGTCTGATTGCCCAAATCTTTTCAGGATTAGCTTCGATTCCTCGAGCGTTGACGATGAACCCAAGGAATTTTCCGGACGCAACTCCAAAGTGACATTTCAGTGGGTTGAGTTTCATTTTGTATTCTCGGAGTATGTTGAACATAGTTTCTAGGTCTCTAACATGGTCAGTGGAGAGTCGTGACTTCACAAGCAAGTCGTCTACATATACTTCCATGGTTTTCCCGATTTGATTGGCCAACATCCGATTAACTAATCGTTGTCAAGTAGCTCCGGCGTTCTTGAGTCCGAATGGCATGACCTTGTAGCAGTAAAGTCCTAGATTGGTCACGAAGCTGGTGTGTCCTTGATCGGGTAAATGCATCGGTATCTGATGGTAGCCAGAGTACGCATCCATGAAGGATAAGAGTTCATGCCCAGCTGTCGAATCTACTAGCTGATCAATTCTGGGAAGTGGAAAACTGTCTTTGGGACATGCTTTATTCAGATCGGAATAATCGACACATATTCTCCACTTCCCATTCGGCTTTCGGACGAGCACGGGATTAGACACCCATTCAGGATATAACGCATCTCGAAAGAATCCGTTCACCTCAAGCTTTTCTACTTCTTCCTTAAGGGCGACAGATCTCTCTGGATCCATACCACGCCTTTTCTGCTTGACCGGGACGTGCCGTGGGTCTATATTCAGCGTGTGACTCGCGATGTCTGGCAAGATCCCACACATGTTAGAATGCGTCCAGGCAAATACGTCAAGATTTGCCTGTAGAAATTCAACCAATTCCTCTTAAATTTGCTGGCTTAGATGAGACCCAATCTTTATCATTTTTGAATCATCGTCATCGTCAATAGGGACATCAATCATCAGTTCGGGTGGGGATGCTTGACTTTCTTTAGATTCTCCTTCGTCTTCAGTTTCTCTTGGGTCAACATCCTTGAGGAATTGGCTGGGGTGCCCGAGCCTAGGCCCGAGCGTTAATTGTCAATTATCGGCAAAACAGACGTAGAGAGATTCCTCTACACCCTTTCCTCTCTCCTTTCGCTACACCTCACGCAGTTCAGCAACATAACATGCTCTGGCGGTGTCCTGATCTCCTTGAATGATTCCTATTCCATGATCAGTGGGGAACTTTAAGGTTAAACACCATGGGGCAATGGCTATCCTGAATTCAGCGAGGGCCGGTCGGCCCAAGAAAGCATTGTACGGGGAGTCTATGTCCAAAACAATGAACTGCAACATCCGTACTCTCCGACGTTCTCCAACTCCTAACTCTACTGGCAGTTCCACCATTCTAGTGGGTATTGTGGCACTTCCGTTGAAACCATAGACTCGAGATTGACAAGGCTTCAACTCTGCGGCTTCCATCATCATTTGATCATAAGCTCGCTTTAACAAAATATTCACAGAGCTTCCACTGTCAACTAAGATCCTTTTCATCCAAGCGGGACCTACTTGTGCTGAGATGACCAGTGTGTCGATAGTGGGAGCTTCGACTTTATCAACGTCTCTGTTCCTGAACACGATGTCATCCGTCATCGTTTTCTGTTGCTTGGTCGGAGCCCCTTCATCAGAGTTACTATAGCATTTGAAGTCCGCATGCCAGATAGAACTGGCATACGACTCCATTTCCGTCCAGCTTCGATCTGTTGGGTGAGGACCACCACTTATTGTATTGATGACCAACCTCCCGTTTGCACGAGCGGGTTCCTTCTATCTTTCCTGATTCGACGCACGATTCTGATTTGATGGGCCCGCACCACCGGATTGCGGCGCCTATACATACTGATCCAACTTTCGCTCGTGTATTAGTTTTTCAATGAGGTCTTGTAAGTGTCGACACTCACTGGTGTTGTGGCCATAACTCTCATGGTATCTACAGAACATTCATGTTTGGATTTGTCTTTCAGTTAGCGGTTTTGGGGCAGGCTTTTTGTATTGCATGGTGTTGTAGGTCTACAAATACAAATTTTCCAACAATGTGTTCAACGGAGTATAATTATCGTACATGGAAGCTCTATGCCATGGGCCACGATTCTGATCGCGCTTCTTGTTTTGATTCCCATTGTCCCTTTGCTGATTCTGTTTATTCTGTACGTTCAACTGAACCTTTCCAGAACTACCTCCAGAATGTTTTATAGCGATGTTACTTTGGATTCCTTCGATGTTGGGTCCTGCATCATCCTGCTTCCTAGACTGTTTCACATCCTCTCTCCTCAAGAATTGGGCTGCTTTGGAATAGAAATGGTCCAGAGACGCAGAGGGTTTTCCAGCTAACCAATTCCCAAACTCGGAATCAGCATCAATCCCCTTAGTCAATGCCATCAGGATAGAGTTATCATTGGGATTTCTTATTTCTGCACACACAGCATGGAATCGCTCCAAGTAACGTATAAGTGTTTCTCCGGGAGCTTGAGTAACACTAGACAGAGTGTTAACGTCCTTAGGTCTCGCCACGAGCATACGAAACTGTTAGACAAACTTGGTGGCCATCTGGTCAAAGTAAGAGATGGATCGCGGTGGAAGACGAGTGAACCACATGGTAGCGATTCCCCCTAGGGAAATGGGGAAACTACGGCATTTTACTGCGTCATCAGCTCTAGCAGCATTCATCAGCCATTCATATTTCAGGACGTGTTGGTTGGGATCAGAACTTCCTTCATAAACTGGAAAAGCTGGCATCCTGAAGTGCCGAGGTGGTTCAGCATATAGAACGTCGTCGGTGAAAGGGGTATGACTTCGGGAGGTTCCCCAGTCGTCATTAGAGAGACCCTGACTTTCACGGATCATTTGGCGGATCATCGCTGGTATATCCAGCGTTCGGGTACTTGGAGCAAGTTGTGCCAAGGTGTGGTCGGGTTCCACAGCGCGAGTCTGGACCGGGCGCGGTCGACGGTCCGTGCCTCGCCTCCTTGGTTCAACATCCTCAGGGACATAAGGCTCAGGAGTCTTCTCTCGTTGTTTACGTTGAGGATCAGCTTGGTTTCTAGAATCACCTCCCCGTCCGGCGGTGGTGGCAGTAGCAATGTTGCTGGTAACATGGCAAGGAGCAGCTCCTCCTCGAGTTGAAGGTTTTGTACGGAGACTAGCGGATTGTCCAGCTCTAGGTTGCCCAAGGTTCGAAGCAGGTTGGTGTCCCATGGTTTGGGTGTAGCTTACACCTAGCCGTGGACGTGTGGATATGGTTTGGCCATCGAAGGAGGCTGAACTTTCTATGGAAGAATAAGAACCTTGGTCTCTTCTGGATCTTCTTCGCCTTTGAAGATTTAGCTGGTTAGTCAACTCTGTGTTGGTGCGCAGTTGTTCAGTCAGCTGCTGCCTACTTTGGGTCAACTCCTGAAGCAATGTCTGGAATTCTTGCCTACTGATTGGACCTGATGGATCTAAAGGTCCTACAGCATTTTGGTTGGATGGAGGTGATTACATGGGATTTTGTCGATCTCGTGCTCCTTGATCAGCAGCTGTAGAAGTGGTACGTGTGCTCACCATGGTGAGGAGATGAAAGTCCTTTCCTAGATCTAATGCAAATCTGAATAGAATGGAAGGGCTTCAAAATTCTAGATCTGGATCTTCTTCTTAGATTTATGCAATCCAATATAGGTAGGAGATCCAAAGAGCAGGAGAAAAATTGGTTTTTCTCGATGAAAGCACCAAAGTGTTTGTACCAAAATTGGGCACAACACTCTTCGGAAGTCTTTGAAGAGATAAAGTGAAGAAATTAAATGTAAAAAGAGGATTTATCTAACAAAAACTCCAAATTTCAGAAATGAGAATAATTAAAGTGCAAGGAGACACAAGAATTTAGAGTGGTTTGGCGTATCGCCTACGTCCACTATGAAGTAGTTTGCTTTATTGATATTTCTTTGGTGTTTACAAGTGAATTCAATGATTTACAGCAGGCAATTATGATTTGCAGCAATGAATTTCATTGGTAGCAGCAGCAATTGAGTTCAGATCTGGCTCTGGCGGAGTCCGGGCGTTCAAGAGCTCAAAGAGGAAGAAGAACCCCTTTTCTGTTGGCTTTGGGGGTCTATTTAAAGGTGTAGTAGGCTGGTATTTCGCTCAGATCTCGGGAGACCCTCTCTGGCACGTAACCAGGCCCGCACGCCCAAGCCCGTGAAGTTTCGGTCCAATCCGTGATCGACACAAGCAGATTTCGACTCGATCAAGATTTCATCCAATGGAGTCGAAATTGGGCGTGGACATTCTTTAGTATGGACGTAGTCTTCTGTGAAAATTTCATAGCATTTGGACTTGTAGATTGGGAGATATGATCGATACGAAATGAGGTTTTGGTAGGCTATTTCCTTTGACTCGCTTCTGTTTCGACTCGCTTCTATTCGACTCGGTGATGTGGTGCTTGATTCTCACTCTCCCCTGGAGGTTGTCTCGAGCAAGTCGAAATGGTCACTGGTTGAGCGAGTCGAAGAGTGCCCAGATCGAGCGAGTCGAAGTATGCATTGGTCGAGCGAGTCGAAGTATGTATTGGTCGAGCGAGTCGATGTATGCATTGGTCGAGCGAGTCGAAATGGAGCGTCATGAGAGGTTTGAGCAGTGGAGTCGAAGTTGATGGAGGCCTCTGAGCGAAGCGAGTCGAAGTAGGTACTTCAGATAGCTATGAAGCGAGTCGAACTTGAACGAGTCGAAGAAGGCCTCTGAGCGAAGCGAGTCGAAGTTGGCATCTCTGAGTGTTGCGAAGCGAGTCAAAGTTGGCATCTGAGGTATGTGGAGCGAGTCGAAGGGAGCGAGTCGACCGGTGATTGGTTTTCATTCACTTTTGTATCGTTCATAACTTGAGCATACGAACTCGGATTGACTTGAGATTCGGAGCGTTGACTCTCAAGGCTTAGCTTGTCTTGTCCTACAAATTTTGGCTCGATCCGGACTCGGACAAAATTCGTCGATTTCCATAGCGAGCCTATATACAATTGGTTTCTAGGTCGGGCCATCATTGGTTACTAATCAATTCCTTGGTGTCACGGCCTTGCCAAAAGGCGGGATAACAATAGTTAATAGCTGGATGGCACGGTTGTGACGGTCAACGATGATGGTCCTTCCGACTGAATTCCGAAGTCTCGTCGTTTACATGCTTTCTTTAATCCTGTAGATCTTCTCAAGTGATATATAGTACTGCACTGCACAGCACACACTCACACACTTTACACTGGGGGGTGCATGAGCGTTATTGGCTGTTTAACAATGATTTTTCATGAGCTAGCTATTCATGGAACCCTCAAGTTCACAGCAGCAGGAACTCCCGAGTTCTATTCTTCCATCCATCGAGATACCGGTTATTGAAGCCGAAGTTATAGACCCAGCTCCGGACGATCGTCCGGGTGCTCGGTTCATTTGTAATCTGCAAGATTCAGTGCCGTCGGGTATCTCCAAAGATATGCTAGGACGGATTTGCTTAAGGCACGGTTTGTCGCTCGACGACGTGCTACTTCCTGGGCCAAATGACAGGCCGGACGATCCCCCGGAGGGGTTTACTGTTTTCAACCGTCACGCTTGCACAATAGGGACACTCCCTCCCTTCAACCAATATATAAGGGAGATGTTACCGTTTCTTGGCATAGCTCCATCTCAGCTACGTCCCAATGGGTATGCCTTGTTGAACAGCACCTTTGTCCTGTTTATGTAGATCCTCTTTCGACCGCCGAAGCCGATCGAAATCAGATATTTATTCAACGTCAAGAGTCGTGGAGACAGCCCTTCTTTCACCTTCCTAGAAGCGGTCAGAAACTGCCACATTGTACTGGGCTCCTGGGGAAGGCTAAGTTACTATAAAACCGAATGGTTCTACGTTCGGTGCCTCCCTGGATTTGCTAGGCGGTGGTTGGATAGACGTAAGTGTTGTCATTTCTCCCTTGAATCATTGTGATATTAGTAACTGACTTCAAAACTGACATACTTTTCCTTTTTTATAGCTGCAATCTCTCGTCCTGACGGCGCATACTTCAGAGAGCTTGTTCGGATTCTTCAAGCATTTCCGGGCGAAGAGAGGCACATCGACTTGGTCCTGACCGACGGGAATTTGAGGACTGTCGGGCTGATAGAACGGAGGCAAAGCATTCGGCTGGAAGGGACACTTAAAGTGGTCTCTAAGAAACGGGTGAAGCGCAAAGCGCCTGCAGTCGTGATAACCGAGAAAGTTGATCCGGAGAGAACGCCTACCGATACTGATCTCCCGGCCGGGCCTTCTTTCGATGTTCAAGATTCTGGAGGAAAAAGAAAAGGCAAGGTGTTGCTCACAAACGTTCTAAATCCGAGAGATTTAAATTCGTGGTCGTGTCTTTGCCCGTCTCGGGGATTAGAATTGCAGAGGCTTCTCCCCCGCCGGTAGAGAATCTTTTTGAAGGGCTTGCCGATGTTCCGATTCTAGATTTTGTGTCGTCTCAACACGACGCCGAGATGGAGGAGCTTGATAGTGCTCTTGAACCGAGCGGGTCGCTTGCTACGAGTGCGGCCGACGTTTCCGATTGGTCGGGGGTTGAACATGTATACACTTCACTACACTGCATGATTCACGACTGTAAATCGACCAACTTAAGAAGTCGCTAACTCTTTCTTCGTTTTTCATTCTCAGGTACTATGTCCGAAAGAGGATCGATGCTTGGGAATCTTCGCTAAGCCCGAAAAGCTTCTGGTTACTATGATTCCCGCAGGAGGGATTCAAATAGAGATCGAGATCGCAAATACTCTAACCAGCACTGGTATGGGCATGACAGAGAGTATAGACATCGATCCAGATCAGGCTCCTCCTCCTAGACTTTCGTCTCCTCCTCCTATTCAAACTTCAAATCCACCAGAGCCTCCTCGTCACAGGCCGTCTTCTCATGCTTCTAGGTCCGAAACTCATCTTCAGAGAATTGAGACTACGGCCTCCATGATTACAGAGCATGTCCCCGTTGAGCCCACGGGAGAGGGGGCCCTTAAATTAGCTCAGATAAGGAAGGATTTTCCGAATATCTACTTCGACGGCTATGTCTTCCCTCCTCACTTAAAGAAAATTCCGTCAGGGGTAGAAGGCACGATGCATGATTATGTCCACGACATCTACACCCAATACCGAGAGTGGGTTAAGGCTGCAGAGAAGGCTTCTAAGGTGGCCTTTGAGCGAGCCAAAGGGCTTGAGAAGATGGAGACCGAGCTCGCTCAGAGGGATCGGATTATTCAATTGCTCACTGCCGAGGCTGAGTCTTCTCAGAAATCGGAGATTGACGCCACCAAGAAGGCTGATGAAGCGAAGACGGCTATGGAGAGGTTGGGGCAGACACATGTTGCCCTGGTGGAGGAGATGGGCCACCGGAACACTAAAGTTACCGCCTAGCGGGATGCGGCGGTCAAGGATCTTAATGATCTTAAGGCCAAATTCGCCGACATGGCCAAGAAAAAAGATGATGCGAACAACAAAGCCCAGGAGGCGTGCGAACAAACTGTTCTGCTCAGGGGTGAACGGGATGCGACGGTGGCTAAAGTTAGCAAGGTGGAGGCCTAGGTTGAAGATAAAGTGAAGTTGGCCGAGTCCAGGCTAGAGGCTGACATCGAAGACCTTCTCGTTGTTTACAACGCTAATGTGCTGAGGCATATGGGTCTAGCCTGGCTCGATGACTATCCGGCGCATCTTTTCAACGCTTAGGGCCGACTGGTGGAGGAAGAGAAGGAGGCGCATCAGGGCGAGTCCGTGGATGAATTTGAGCTCGAGAATCGCATTCTAAATGAAGATGAAAAGAAGATTCTGCATGAGTCAATGATTCTGCGTGAGAAGGAAAAACTTGGCGCCCAACACTTTGAAATAGGAGAGGGCTCAGGGGTTGATCACCATCAATTGAGTCTTGAAGTCCCCACGTCAACCTAGCCCGAATCCTCGTCTGCGGTCGATCCCCAGGCTTCCTGCTTATAATCTGGATCAGCCGTAGATGTCTCCGGCTGCAGCGCAAGTCACTGATGCCGCCATGCCGCCTACGAGTCAAACTGAGGAAGGTGTTCTGGACATTCCACATATATTTCTGAAGTCAAAATCTTCGATTGAGTTAAGTTCTAACAGTTCTTTTATTCTTTGTCCAGTGATTGATGCGGCCCATGTTGAGCCTCCTGTTACTCAAGAATCACATCAAACACAAGAGGCCGTATTTACCGAAGCGATCACCGTGACTACAACTGCTGCGTCTCTAGACGATATACAGTGAGGCACACTTGTTTTTGATGAGCAACTGATGGAGGAGCTCTTTCGCAGTCATGGCGACCCTTTGGCTGATCTACCATTCGTCTTGGGTGGAGGCGTTCCTGCCACAAGCTTTTCGATGCCGACTACTGACGCTCCCAGCGAGGCTCGGTCGGTTGCTGAAAAGGAAATCTTGGCACAAATCGCTGCTGAAATGGATGCCGCAACACATTGCGACAGTTTTGGAGGTGGGACGGCGACACTTGGTCCAGCTCCGCTCCGAATGATATCGCCCGGCGGTACATTCTCCGATACTAGTGCGGCTATTCCATCTTCCACGTTTGATCATATCCCTCCGACTCCTCCTGCAAGAAGCATCCCCATTCATTCGAGTTCGGAGGAAGACGTTGAAATAATGCCCTCGCCTGAAGACCAACCGCCGAAAAACAAAGGCTCGAAGAGGAATATTAGCGGTGGCTCCAGTGGGTCTACATCGAGGAGGAAGCCAAGGAAGAAGAAAGATTAAATACGCTTCTCTGGTTTACTTTGACTTGCATTTTGTAGGTCGTGTATAGATGCGGGTTCGACCCCTGCTAGTAGGAATTTTTGGGAACAAACTTGTATACGAACTTCTTTTACAAACAATAGAAATGAAAACTTCTCCTTTTTGGTTTCTTTTTTGTCATTGTGTATTTGTCTAAGTGTTTCAATATTTGGAGTGCACTTGTGAAGTTTCAGATTCCAAATCAAGTTTGTTTTTGTTTGCCAAGTTCGGAAACTGTGGACATGGTTTGCGACCGGGAAGTGAGTTGAATTCTGACATCGCATTGGTTCAATCAATGGTCGGTGCTTAAGTCCTGCCCCCAGTCTTGGGGATGAGTTGTAGACCATCAGCCGACGATTGCTTCTCACTTATAACATGTTAAGTCTAGTGCCACCGAACGGATGTCTGAGGCAAGTGGAGATTGAGTGATGCATCCATGCTTGTTCGATTTTCGATGATCATATCCACGCTCCGGGGATTCTTATTTGCTTACTGGCGGTTGATCATGCCGGCCTAATTTTTAATCATACGTTCGCGATCCGGGGACTTGGAATTGACATTTGTACTCCGACTCACGCTCTTGGAGTTTGGAGTTGATATTTATACTTTGATTCATGCTTCGGGAACTTGAAGTTGGTGTTTACGCTCCGTTTCGCACTCTGCGAATCCGGAGTCGATGTTTATACTCTGACTTGCACTCTGGGAGTTCGGAGTTGTCGTTTATACTCCAATTCGCGCTCTGGGAATTTGGAGTTGATGTTTATACTCCGACTCGCGCTATGGGAGTTCGGAGTTGATGTTTATACTCCGGTTCGCACTTTGAGAACTCAGAGTTGATGTTTATACTCCTACTCGCGCTCTGGGAGTTCGGAGTTGATGTTTATACTCCGCTTCGCACTCTGGGAATACGGAGTTGATGTTTATATTCCGGTTCGCACTCTGGGAACTCGGAGTTGATGTTTATACTCCGACTCGCGCTCTGGGAGTTCGGAGTTGATGTTTATACTCCGCTTCGCACTTTGGGAATACAAAGTTGATGTTTATACTCCGCTTCGCACTCTGGGAATACGAAGTTGATGTTTATACTCCGGTTCGCACTCTGAGAACTCGCAGTTGATGTTTATACTCCGACTCGCGCTTTGGGAGTTCAGAGATAATGTTTATACTCAGCTTCACACTCTGGGAATACAGAGTTGATGTTTATACTTCGGTTCGCACTCTGAGAACTCGGAGTTGATGTTTATACTCCGACTCGTGCTCCGGGAGTTCGGAGTTGATGTTTATACTCCGATTCGGACTCTGGGAATACGGAGTTGATGTTATACACCGCTTCGCACTCTGGGAATAGGGAGTTGATGTTTATACTCCGGTTCGCACTCTAGGAACTCGGAGTTGATGTTTATACTCCGACTCGCGCTCTGGGAGTTCGGAGTTGATGTTTATACTCTGGCGTACTCTGGGAACTCGGAGTTGATGTTTATACTCCGACTCACGCTCTAGGAGTTCGGATTTGATGTTTATACTCCGCTTCGCACTCTAGGAATACAGAGTTGATGTTTATACTCCGCTTCGCACTCTGGGAATACGGAGTTGATGTTTATACTCCGGTCTGCACTCTGGGAACTCGGAGTTGATGTTTATACTCCGACTCGTGCTCTGGGAGTTCGGAGTTGATGTTTATACTCTGCTTTGCACTTTGGGAATACGGAGTTGATGTTTATACTCCGGTTCGCACTCTGGGAACTCGTAGTTGATAGTGGATTGTCGTGTATCAACCCTTTTTTTACTTTGATGTGATGGCCTGTCCCCGAGCTCGGGTTTCACTTAGCGAGTGATTGGTTGCATCGCAGTCACTCTCTATTTGAATAAATTCCACCGTATGGTGAAACATAGCTCTCTGTGCATAGTGATGGTCATATGAAGCATTTCAAGTAAATCACAACTCTGGCTCGAAGAGATTGCATTTTATTGCTGAAATAAGAAAGTATGGCAAAGTCAGTTGCCTTATTACAAGTTCTAATTTTGAAATGCAGAAACAAATTGCAAAATGGAAAGTAATCTAAATGGATAAAGATAGCCTGTCATGTGTAATAGCGGCGAAGGCTCTCGCTTTTCCAGGCTCTTAGCAGAGTAAGACCGTCGACGGTCGATAATTTGAACATGCCATCTCCGAGCCTTCGTTCAATAACATACGGTCCTTCCCACGTCGGCTTCATATGCGAAGGAACCGGATAGATTCTTTTCAAGACGAGATCGCCTAGTTCGAAGGTTCGTGGGCGTACTCGACTTCGATGCGCGGTTGCCCTCAAATCAGTTTCTTCACGCTTCTCATCTAGTAGATCGAGAGATTCAGCGAGTAATATAGCATTTATCTTTGGATCATAGTATGTCACATGATGAGAAGGTACTTCTAGCTCGACTGGAATAACGGCTTCGGAACCGTAAGGGAGAGAGAATGGAGTGTGACTAGTCGCAATCTTATGGGTTGTTCGGTAAGCCCATAAAGCCATAGGAAGTTCATCGACCCATTTACCACCGACCTTTTCCAGTCGTTTCTTTAGAATGGATTTTATAACTTTATTAACCGCTTTGACCTGACTGTTTGCTTAAGGGTGTGCAACTACGGAGAATTTCTTTTGGATATGAAACCGTTTGCAAAAATCTCTAAATTCAGCACCGTCGAAATGGGTTCCATTGTCCATAATAATGGTGTGTGGAAGACCAAATCGACAGATGATGTTGCGGACTACAAAGTTGATTACTTTCTTCGTCGTTATGGTAGCAAGAGCTTAAGCTTCGGCCCACTTTGTAAAATAATCAACTGCGACGATGGCATATTTCGCACCACCTTTTGCCAGAGGTAGAGCACCAATGATGTCGCTGCCTCACATTGCAAACGGCCATGGGCTGACCATTTGCGTTATCTCGGTAGGAGGAGCTCTAGGTATTCGGGCATATTTCTGGCACTTATCACATTTCTTTGCATAGTCCGATGCATCACGATTTAAAATTGGCCAGTAATATCCGTATCGATGTATTTTCTTGGTAAGTGCTTGCCCCCCGGTGTGATTGCCACATTCTCCCTCGTGTACATCATGCAATACTCGTTTAATTTCACTGTGAGTGATACACTGAAGTAAAGGAACAGAGTACCCCTTTCTATACATGACTCCATTCTGAATGGTGAATCGTAAGGCCTTTCTAAGAACTTGTCTCTTTTCACTCCTGCGTTCCGGCAAGGTTCCGTGCTCAATGTAGTTTCTGAGGGAGTCATCCACGAATATTTTTCGGGGATGGTTTCGCGTACCCAGTCTATTTTTGCCCGATCAATGCTTGGAGAGGGTAACGTCTCTATAGGAACGAGTCCCATTTGTTGAGCTTCGCCTGTGCTGGCTAGCTTCGCCAATGAATCAGCCTTTTGGTTGTGTTCTCGAGGTATATAATAGATGGCGTAATAATCGAACTGATTCGGTACTTCCTGAACTCGAGCTAAGTAAGCAGCCAGCATTCGATCTCTTGCTTGATACTCTCCTCGTACCTGACACACAACTAATTGCAAATCACAATAAATTTCCACTGCGATAATTCTCAAATCTCTAGCAAGTTACAAGCCAGCTAAGAGGGCTTCATACTCAGCTTTGTTATTAGTCACATGAAAATCGAACTTCAACACATAACATATGGATCGGCCTTCGGGAGTTTCAAGTACAACACCAGCGCCCGAACACTGGTCGTTTGATGCACCGTCGGGATAAAGCTTCCAGACGTATTCGGGGGATTCACTGGTTTCGGGAAAGTCCTCTGGAATGGTAAATTCAGCTATGAAATCGGCTAGGACATGTCCTTGTATGGCCCGTCTCGGAGCGTAAGTAATGTCAAATTGGCTTAGTTCGATGTTCCACTTGAGTAACCTACCAGACGTTTCAGGCCGCGAAAGGACCTGTCATAATGGCTGGTCGGTGTAAACCATAATGGAATGTGCCTAGAAGTATGGTTGGAGTTTTCTTGATGCAATGACAAGGCAGTAAGCCAACTTTTCCAGCTTCGGATAATTTCTTTCAGCCCTAGTTAGTCGTTTGCTGACATAGTATACCGACTTCTGTACCTTGTCTTCTTCTCGGATTAATGCAGTGCTGATAGCGTTTTCTGATATCGCTAAATATACAAACAACTTTTCGTGGTCGATAGGCTTCGACAGGATAGGCGGTGTGGATAGATGTTGAACTAGTGCTTGGACAGCGCCATCGCACTCCAAGGTCCATTCAAAGTTGTGTTTTCCTTTTCGGATCAGATCGAAGAAGGGAATGCATTTGTCAGTGGATTTCTAAATGAACCTGCTCAATGCAGCTACTTTCCCATTGAGACTTTGGACTTGCTTTATAGTCTTTGGAGTTTCAAGGTGTCTGATTGCCCAAATCTTTTCAGGATTAGCTTCGATTCCTCGGGCATTGACGATGAACCCAAGGAATTTTCCGGATGCAACTCCAAAGTGACATTTCAGTGGGTTGAGTTTCATTTTGTATTCTCGGAGTATGTTGAACATAGTTTCCAGGTCTCTAACATGGTCAGTGGAGAGTCGTGACTTCACAAGCAAGTCGTCTACATATACTTCCATGGTTTTCCCGATTTGATTGGCCAACATCCGATTAACTAATCATTGTCAAGTAGCTCCGGCGTTCTTGAGTCCGAATGGCATGACCTTGTAGCAGTAAAGTCCCAGATTGGTCACGAAGCTGGTGTGTCCTTGATCGGGTAAATGCATCGGTATCTGATGGTAGCCAGAGTACGCATCCATGAAGGATAAGAGTTCATGCCCAGCTGTCGAATCTACTAGCTGATCAATTCTGGGAAGTGGGAAACTGTCTTTGGGACATGCTTTATTCAGATCGGAATAATCGACAAATATTCTCCACTTCCCATTCGGCTTTCGGACGAGCACGGGATTAGACACCCATTCAGGATATAACGCATCTCGAATGAATCCGTTCACCTCAAGCTTTTCTACTTCTTCCTTAAGGGCGACAGATCTCTCTGGATCCATACCACGCCTTTTCTGCTTGACCGGGACGTGCCGTGGGTCTATATTCAGCGTGTGACTCGCGATGTCTGGCAAGATCCCACACATGTCAGAATGCGTCCAGGCAAATACGTCAAGATTTGCCTGCAGAAATTCAACCAATTCCTCTTAAATTTGCTGGCTTAGATGAGACCCAATCTTTATCATTTTTGAATCATCGTCATCGTCAATAAGGACATCAATCATCAGTTCGGCCGGGGAAGCTTGACTTTCTTCAGATTCTCCTTCGTCTTCAGTTTCTCCTAGGTCAAGATCCTTGTGGAATTGGCTGGGGTGCCCGGTCCTAGGTCCGGGCATTAATTGCCAATTATTGGAAAAATAGACTTAGAGAGATTCCTCTACACCCTTTCCTTTCTCCTTTTGCTGCGCCTCTCGCAGTTCAGCAACATAACATGCTTTGGCGGTGGCCTGATCTCCTTGAATGATTCCTATTCCATGATCAGTGGGGAACTTTAAGGTTAAACACCATGGGGCAATGTCTATCCTGAATTCAGCGAGGGCCGGTCGGCCCAAGAAAGCATTGTACGGGGAGTCTATGTCCAAAACAATGAACTACAACATCCGTACTCTCCGACGTTCTCCAACTCCCAACTCTACTGGCAGTTCCACCATTCCAGTGGGTATTGTGGCACTTCCATTGAAACCATGGACTCGGGATTGACAAGGTTTCAACAGGATGGGTGGTGTGGATAGATGTTGAACTAGTGCTTGGAAAGCGCCCTCGCACTCCGTGGTCCATTCAAAATTGCGTTTTCCTTTTCGGATCAGATCGAAGAAGGGGATGCATTTTTCAGTGGGCTTTGAAATGAACCTGCTCAATGCTGCTACTTTCCCATTGAGAGTTTGGACTTGCTTTATAGTCTTTGGAGTTTCAAGATTTCTGATTGCCCAAATTTTTTCAGGATTAGCTTCGATTCCTTGGGCATTGACAATGAACCCAAGGAATTTCCCGGATGCAACTCCAAAGTGGCATTTCAGTGGATTTAGCTTCATTTTGTATTCTCGAAGTACGTTGAACTAGTTTCCAGGTCTTTAACATGGTCAGTGGAGATTCGTGACTTCACAAGCATGTCGTCTACATATACTTCCATGGTTCTCCCGATTTGATTGGCAAACATCCGATTGACCAATCGTTGATAAGTAGCCTCGGCATTCTTGAGTCCGAATGGCATAAATTTGTAGCAATAAAGTCCCAGATTGGTTACAAAGCTGGTATGTTCTTGATCGGGTAAATGCATCGATATCTGATTGAAGCCAGAGTACGCGTCCATGAAGGATAAGAGTTCATGCCCAGCTGTCAAATCTACTAGCTGATCAATTCTGGGAAGTGGGAAACTATCTTTGGAAATTCTTTATTCAGATCGGAATAATCGACACATGTCCTCCATTTTCCATTCGGCTTTCGAACGAGCATGGGATTTGACACCCATTCAGGATATAGCGCATCTCAAATGAATCCGTTCGCTACAAGCTTTTCGACTTCTTCCTTAAGGGCGGCAGATCTCTCTGGATCCATACCGTGCCTTTTTTGTTTGACCGGGACATGCCGCGGGTCAATGTTCAGAGTATGGCTTGCGATGTCCAGCGAAATCCGACATATATCAGAATGTGTCCAGGCAAATACGTCAAGATTTGCCCGCAGAAATTCAACCAATTCCTCCTGAGTTTGCTGGCTCAACTGAGATCCAATCTTTATCATTTTCGAATCATCGTCATTGTCAACTAGGACATCAATCGTTAGTTCGGTCGGTGATGCTTGATTTTCTTTAGATTCTCCTTCGTCTTTAGTTTCTCTCGGGTCAAGATCCTTGAGGAATTGGTTGGGGTGCCCGGGCCTGGGCCCGTGCGTTAATTGTCAATTATTGGCAAAACAGATGCAGAGAGATTCCTCTACGCCCATTCCTTTCTCCTTTCGCTGCGCCTCCCGCAGCTCAACGACGTAACAGGCTCTAGCAGTAGCCTGATCTCCTTGAATGATCCCTACTCCACGATCAGTGGGGAATTTCAGAGTAAAACACCATAGGGCAATGGCTGCCCTGAATTCAGCGAAGGCCGGTCGGCCCAAGAAAGCATTATATGGGGAGTCTATGTCCAAAACAATGAACTGCAACATCCGTACTCTCCGACGTTCTCCAACTCCCAACTCTACTGGTAGTTCCACCATACCGGTGGGTATAGTAGCACTTCCGTTGAAACCATGGACTCTAGATTGACACGGTTTCAAGTCCGTGGCTTCCATTCTCAACTGATTATAAGCTCGCTTGAACAAGTTATTCACAAATCTTCCGCTGTCAACTAAGATCCTCTTCATCCAAGCGGGACCTACTTGAGCTGAGATAACCAGTGGATCGATAGTGGGGGCTTCGACTTTATCAGCGTCTCTGTTCCTGAACACGATGTCATTTGTCATCGTCTTCTATTGCTTGGCCGGAGCCCCTTCATCAGAGTTACTATAGCATTCGAAGTCCGCATGCCTGATAGAACTGGCATATGTTGAATCATGGATTTTGATTCATGACAACGTACAATGATTAACAAGAAGAAGCAAAGAAGATGCGAGTACTAACCGAAGGAGATATGCTAGCACTTTGGAGATCTCAAGGCCACATTTTTGTGTTAGTACATATATATTATGTTTGTAGAGTAGTTATTTTTGTTAAAATCAATCCTCAAAATCTCTCACAAACATCAACAAAATATCCATCTTCATTGCAATTTTAAATAAATTGGAAAATATGCATATATATGCACAAACAGCCAAAGCAGTCGACTGGTGCATTTCAACCAGTCGACTGGTTCAGTAGTTTGCTCATATATAGGCAAACATGCACATAAACATGCACACATCTTTTTCAACCAGTTGGCTGGTAGTTTTTGACCAGTCGACTACTGTATTCCAACAGTCATTTTTTTTCTGAAAAGACATCTCCTCTAATGAAGAGTCTCAATCCATATCTCTTCATAAAAGATGCTTCTTTTGATGAGAACTATTCGTGAATGATTATATCTCTTAAACAACTATATAAACACATTAATTCTACATCAAAAATCATCAATTTTATTTGGAATCTACAGCACGACCTCCATTCTTCAATGGCATGAACTATAATTACTGGGCTACACGTATGAGAATCTATATGCAATCCAATAATTTTGAATCATGGAATATTTCACAAAAGGAATACACTCCTCCTACTGGAGAATACTCTACATGGAGTAATACACAATTCACAAGTTTTTGAAGAGATAAAATGAAGAAATTAAATGGAAAAAGAGGAATTATCTAACAAAAACTCCAGATCTCAGATATGAAAATAATTAACATGCGAGGAGACACAAGAATTTAGAGTGGTTCGGCGTATTGCCTACGTCCACTATGAAGTAGTTTGCTTTATTGATCTTTCTTTGATGTTTACAATTGATTTTAGCAAATTACAGCGAATAACAATGATTTGCAGCAGTGAAATTCGTTGTTAGCATCAGCAATGGAGTTCAGATCTGGATCCGGCAGAGTCTAGGTGTTGGAGATCTCAAAGAGGAAGAAGAAGAACCTCTTTTCTGTTGGCTTTGGAGGTCTATTTATAGGTGTAGGAGGCTGGTATTCCACTCAGATCTCGGGAGACCCTCTCTGGCACGTGGCCAGACCCGCGTGCCCAAGCCCGTGAAGTTTTGGTCCGATCCGCGATCGATACGAACAGATTTCGTATCGATCAAGATTTCATCCAATGGAGTCGAAATTTGGCGTGGACATTCTTTAGCATGCACGTAGTCTTCTGTGAATATTTCATAGCATTTGGACTTGTATATTAGGAGATATGATCGATATGAATTGGGATTCTCGGTTGGCTGTTTCGTTCGACTCGCTCTTGTATCGACTCGCTCTTTGTTCGACTCGGTTCTGTTTGACTCGGTGACGTGGCGTTTATTCGTATTGACTACTGTGCCTTGGTTCACATCGATGGACATGAAGTAGAAGTCTTTGGATGGATGCGAAGTTGATGAAGCGGAGCGAGTCGAAATGTGGCTCCCTCATGGAGTCGAACTAGATGGAGTCGAACATAAGCTATCTGATGGACGCGAAGCGAAACGAGTCGAGGCGAAGCGAGTCGAAGCGTGGCTCGAAGCGGAGCAAGTCGAAGTATGGTTCCAAGCAGAGCGAGTCGAAGTATGGCCCGAAGTAGAGCGAGTCGAAGTGTGCACTTCCGATGGATTCGAACGGGGCGAGTCGAACGCAAGGCTGTTTTTAATCAATTTTGCATCGGTCGTAACTTGAGCGTAGGAACTCGGATTGACTTGAGATTTGGAACGTTGGCTCTCATATCTTTACTTGTCGTGTCAAACCAATTTTAGCTCGATCCGGACTTGGAAAAAATTCGTCGATATCCATAGTGAGCCTGTGTATAACCGATCTCTGTGATGGACCATCATTGGTTTACTAGTCAATTCCTTGGTGTCACGGCCTTGCCAAAAGGCGGGATAACATTTGCCCCCCAAAGTACGTCTTGTGAAAACATGACGTGCTTTGAAATGTTGCAATCTTTAGTCTGAATAACTATCGTTTTTTCGATGAAAGCTGTAATCTTGGACTGATTTTTCTCGATAATGTAAACTATTGACTGTCAACTGCTGTACCCTGTATTGTTGAAACTGATCGCTGTATGCTAGTGATTAGCCGTTTGCTGTTTTAATCGTTATTAAATAAGCCTCTGATTCCTTTAAATCTAGAATATTGAATATTAGTCCGACATACATGCATATATGTTAACCTGACTCTCGTTGACGTTTGTACGTTCACGAGTCGTTGCCAGTTTATTTCATATTGAATTCCATGTCGATCCTCTCCTGAACCAACATGAAATTCGTTGTAACAACGCTCGATGGCTGTTTTTGAATGTTCCTTTGCAACGATCCTCTCCTGAATCGATGTGAAGGGTTGAAACATTGAAGATGATTTTCATTGAGTTTATGGATGCGAAGTGAGCATTTCGAGTTGATGGAGTTGGCATCTGGAAGCCATGATTTGATGGATTCGAACTGGCTGTTCATATCGATGCTATGGGGAAGGAATTGGAAACTATCGATACGAACAAAGATTTCATATCGATGGACGCAGGGTTCGATGGATACGAAGTGCTCGTTCGATTCGATGATGGACACAAAGCGCTTGTTCGACTCGATGATGGATTCCAATTGAACGAGTCAAAGTAGGCATTCCTGATGGATGCGAACTAAGCGAGTCGAAGTGGAGCGAGTCGAAGTAGGCTTTCTGATGGATTCGAACTGCTTGTTCGACTCGATTCTGTGGTGTCACTTCGAGCCAGTTGAACTCACTAGGGAGGCGAATCGTTTTTTACCTTTGTGCTCGAGTTCATATAAATACTCTGTACTTAACCATTTTTTCACTTTTCACTTTTCTATTCTGGCACATTGTCTTCGTATCGCTCAAAAGACATAGAAGAGGAAAACTGCTTCGACTCGAATCGACTCTAATCCTTCAATCCCTTAAACTAGTTATCGAACATAAAGTAATCAATCGAATAACACCAGCCCTAAAACGATGAGAATCGGATTCTTATGCCATTCCACTTGAACTTCGCGCCTGATTGTTGTTCGAGAAGGTACGTCCTGTGCGAGGTCGAAGGTGGAGAAAGATGATGTTCGAATCGGTCTGGGGAAGGAGTGTGGAGATAAAATGATTATCTCGTGTCGCTTTCGCAACGATCGGGAGTCAGAGTTTCGAGATGAGACGGAGGCCTTCGTATCGATCGATGGCTAAGCTGTGGCATCGAGTCGATCAGTATCGGTGAGTGTCTTGAGCAGGTTGATCAATACGAAGGGGTTGTGTCTGATGGAGTCGAAACCCAGGGGTTTCGATCGATTCTAATTTGACGATCGGGACCGATACGAAGACGACTTAATCTATGGATGCGAAGTGAACTCTCCAGATCGATTCGAAGTATGCACTCTTCAGACCGAGTCGAACTCGCATAAGGGCAAACGAAATCTCTAGTTTCAAGACCAAGTCGAATTCGCATATGGATGAACATGATTTACCGATGCGAACAAGGCTCTTGGGAACGATATGAATTTGAATGTTAAAGAATTTGTAATTCCTTGCACACTTGAACAACTGACTCCGACGAGCTTCAAACTTGCATAACCGGACTTGACCATTGAACTGCATATTTGACTTCCCTTCAAAGCTCATCGATGGAACTGCAACTCTAACAAAATTTTGACAAACTTTAACTCGGACCGATTACTAATAACTGGATGGCCTGGTTGTGATTGTCAGCGATGACGGTCCTTCCGACCGAATTCCGAAGTCTCATCGTTTACATGCTTCTTTCAATTATGTAGAACTTCTTAAATGATATACAGTACCGCACTGCAAAACACGCTCACACACTTTACACTGGGGGATGCACGAGCGTTATTATCTGTTTAACAATGATTTTTCATAAGCTAGCTTATCATGGAACCTTCAAGTTCTCAGCAGCAGGAACTCCCGAGTTCGATTCCTCCAACCATCGAAATACTTCTTATCGAAGCCGAAGTTATAGACCCAGCTCCGGACGAGCGTCTAAGGGCCCGGTTTATTTGTAGTCCACAAGATTCTGTGCCGTCGGGTATCTCCGAAGATATGCTAGGACGGATTTGTTTAAGGCACGGCCTGTCGCTCGACGACGTGTTATTGCCCGTGCCAAATGACAGGCCACACGATCCTCCGGAGGGGTTTACTGCTGTCAACCGTCATGCTTCCACAACGGGGACACTCCCTCCCTTCAACCAATATATAAGGGAGATGTTATCATTTCTTGGCATAGCTCCATCTCAGCTACATCCCAACGGGTATGCTTTGTTGAACATCACCTTTATCTTGTTTATGGAGATCCTCTTTCGACCGCCGAAGCCGATCGAAATCAGATATTTATTTAACATCAAGAGCCGTGGAGAAAGCCCTTCTTTCACCTTCTTGGAAGAAGTCAAAAACTGTCACATTGTAATGGGCTCCAAGGGAAGGCTAAGTTACTTCAAGACCGAATGGTTCTACGTTCGGTGCCCCCCTGGATTTGCTAGGCGGTGGTTGGATAGGTGTAAGTGTTGCCATTTTTCTCTTGAATCATCAAGATGTTAGTAACTGACTTCACTGACATACCTTTCTCTTCTTTTATAGCCGCAATCTCTCGACTCGACGGTGCATACTTCCGAGAGCTAGTTCGGATCCTCCAAGCGTTTCTGGGCGAAGAGAGGCATATCAACTTGGTCCTGACAGATAGGAATTTAAGGGATGTCGGACTGATAGAACGGAGGCAGAGCATACGGCTGGAAGGGACACTTAAAGTGGTCTCGAAGAAAGGGGTGAAGCACAAAGCGCCCACAGTCGTGATAACTGAGGAAGTTGATCCAAAGAGAATGCCTACTGATACCGAGCTCCCAGCCGGGCCTTCTTCCGTTGTCCAGGATTCAGGAGGAAAGAAAAAAGGCAAGGTTGTTGCTCACAAGCGTTCTAAATCTGAGAGATTTAAATCCGTGGTTGTGTCCTTGCCCGTCCCGGGGATTAGAATTTCAAAGGCTCCTCCCCCGCAAGTAGAGAGTCCTTTTGCAAGGCTTGCTGATATTCCGATTCCGAATTTTGTGTCGTCTCAACACGACGCCGGGATGGAGGAGCTTGATAATGCTCTTGAACTGAGTGGGTCGCTTGCTATGAGTGCGGCCGACATTTCCGGTTGGTTGGGGGGTTGCACATGCATACACTTCACTACACTACATGATTAACAACTGTAAATCGTCCAACTTAGGAAATCATTAACTCTTTCTTCGTCTCTCATTTCCAGGTACTATGTTTGGAAAAGGATCGATGCTCGGGAATCTTCGCTTGGCCTGAAAAGCTTCTGTTTATTACGATTCCCACAGGAGGGAATCAGATAGAGATCGCTATCGCGAACACTCTAACCAGGAAAGGTATGGGCGTGACAGAGAATATAGACATCGGTCTAGATCACGCTCTCCTCCTCTTAGACTTCTATCTCCACCCCCTGTTTTTGTTCCACATCCACTAGAGCCTTCTCGTCACAGGTCATCTTCTCATACTTCTAGATCCAAGACTCATCTTCGGAGAGTTGAGACCACAGCTTCCATAATTGCAGAGTAGGTCCCTGCTGAGCCTACAGGAGAATGGGCCCTTAAATTGGCCCAGATGAAGAAGGATTTTCTGAATATCTACTTCGATGGCTATGTCTTCCCTCCTCACTTAAAGAGAATTCCATCAGGGGTAGAAGGCACGATGCATGATTATGCCCATGACATCTACACCCAGTACAGAGAGTGGGTTAAGGCTGCAGAGATGGCTTCTAAGGTGGCCTTTGAGCGAGCCAAAGCGCTTGAGAAGATGGAGACCGAGCTCGCTCAAAGGGATCGGATTATTCAAGTGCTCACTGCTGAGGCCGAGTCTTCTCGGAGATTGGAAATTGAGGCCACCAAAAAAGTTGACGAAGCGAAGGCGGCAATGGAGAGGTTGGGGCAGACACATGTTGCCCTGGTGGAGGAGATGGGCCATCGGAACACTACAGTTATCGCCGAGCGGGATGCGGCAATCAAGGAGCTCAATGAACTCAAGGCCAAATTCGCCGATATGGCCAAGGAAAGAGATGATGCGAATAACGCAGCCCAGGAGGTGTGCGAACAAACTGTTCTGCTCATGGGTGAACGGGATGCAGCCGTGGCTAAAGTCCATAAGGTGGAGGCTGAGGTTGAGGAGAAAGTGAAGTCGGCCGAGTCCAGGCTAGAGGCTGACATCGAAGACCTTCTTGTTGTTTACAACGCTAACGTGTTGAGGCACAGGGGTCTAGCCTGGCTCGACGATTACCCAACGCATCTTTATAATGCTTGGGGCCGACTAGTTGAGGAAGAGAAGGAGGCGCATCAGGGCGAGTCTGTGGATGAATTTGAACTCGAGAATCGTATTCTGACCGAAGATGAAAAGAAGATTCTTCACGAGTCAATGATTCTGCGTGAGAAGGAAAGACTTGGAGCCCAGCACTTTGAAGTAGGAGAGGGTTCAGGAGTTGACCACCATGAAGCAAATCTTGAAGCTCCCACGTCAACCCAGCCCGAATCCTCGTCTGCCGTCGATCCCCAGGCTGTTCCTGCTTTGTAATGACCCGTAATTTTCGATAACTTAAATAATAAAATTTGATAAGATTTTCGAATTTAATATAGTGGAAATCAAAATTTATGATTGACAAATGGGAATTGTCTGAGTATGACATAATAATATGCTTTGAATGTTAGTAACCACTATATTATTGTAACGTTAATAAATTGAATAAATATGAAGTTAATTTGGTTATAATTGGAAATAGGAATAAATCAAAATATTGGAGTTAATGTTGGAAGTATCTATTGTAAATGAAATTGGTTTTATTTGGAATGTGAAATTTGTTGTGGCAAGTAATTTAAGATTTTGGTTGTAAACAAAAGTTAATAAATGTGAAATATTAATGAATAACAATTATTTATTTATTATCTTATTTAATCCAATTGAAATTAAATTTGGAAATAGTTGATTTTAATTTAGTGAACTAAATATTCAATTAATTTGAGTTAAGATGATAACTATATGCTATTAGCATAGTGAAATATAAATTTGATGTTAAATTGTATTCATAGGGTTTTGGTTGAGTTATAAGGTTTCTGAATTCATTTTATTTGGATAAAACTAATAAGTTGAATTTAATTAAAAATAGAAATTGAGTAAATTGGAAGGTTAATATATTAGTTGTTAAATAATTGAAGTTGTTAATTTATTTGAATATAGGGTTTAATATATAGGAAATTGATTTACTAAGTTAGTCTAAATTTTATTTGGATTAGAATAAAGTTTATGAACTTTTAATATTGAATTAAAAGAGGATATATAAAATTGAATATTTAATATTTTAATTAACTTAAAACTTCCATGACCAGAAGAAATAGATATGAAGAAATAGGATCGCCCTGATGAATCCCTTTCTTACTTCTAAAAAAACCAACAGGCCTTCCATTAATAACAACAGAGAAAGCTGGAATGGAAATGCAAACATACACCCAAGACACAAATATTTTTGGAAAACCCATCTTTGCCATAATTCTAACAATAGAAGCCCAATGAATTGAGTCATAAGCTTTGGATATATCAATTTTCAGAGCAGCTGCAGGAGTCACATTGCCTCTATAATAACCATTTAATAATTCCTGAGCAAGCATCACATTGTTAAGAATATTCCTGGAACGAATGAAAGCTACTTGGTTGTTTGATACAATAGAAGGCAAGACAGAAGCTAGCCGAGATGCAAGAATTTTGGATATACACTTGTACACCACATTACAATAGGATATAGGCCTGAATGAGGTTACACTTGAAGGAGGAGAGACTTTAGGAATTATGGCAATATTTGTGCAATTGACTTCCCTTAGCAATTTGCATTTGCTAAAAAAGTTATGTATAGCTTGGCAAAACTCATGACCAAGCACACCCCATGTTGATTTGAAGAAGGTAACATTTAGGCCATCAGGACCACCAGCAGAGTGCTGGTTCATTGAAAAGAGGGTGGATTTAATTTCTTCATCAGTGACAGGCTTAACAAGAGAAGAAACTTCTAACTGGGATATACATGGCAAGTCAAGAGATGAAATTAGGTCTAAGTCAGGACAGTGCTCCTCAGCATTGCCAAGAAGTTTAGAGAAATAATCAATAAATGCTTTGTCTACAGTTTCAGGGGTTGAAAATAAAGTGCCATGCTCATCAGTAATACAAAAAATATTCTCATTGGCATGCTTAACCTTTAAAGAGTCATGAAAGAATTTAGAATTCCCGTCACCATCCTCAAACCATTTGGTTCGCAATTGCTGCCATTTCATACTAGCTTCCAGAAGAAGAGCATACCCCATTTCTTACTGATGGTTAGGTCTGCCATGAATAGGTACTTCAGGACTGGGAGTGTTCACAACACAAAGTTAATTCCTTGCTCCTTTTCCTTATTTGAGTCCACTTTGAAGCATGATGGTCTTGGTATTATCAATGTTAGGAAGTGGAATACTGCTGCATTTAGTAAACATTTGGTTGATCTAATACTCAAGAAAGATAGTTTATTGGTCAGGTGGACGTGGCAGTACAATATTAAGAGAAGGCATTTCTGATGTGTGGATATACCTCAGAATTGCAGCTCTAATTGGAGGAATTTGCTAAAACTTAGGGATGTTTACTTACCTATGGTTCAATATCATTTACAACCTAACTCATCTATTAGTTTTTGGCATGATCCATGGGTTAAGAAGGGTCTGATACTATCTAAAGTTTGTGAGTATCCCCTGATTCAGCAAACAGGTATTCATAGTAATGCTAAGGCTGCTGATTTTTTATTTGAAGGCAATATGCTGCAGCCTTACAATAGCAATCAGATGATAAGGCAATTGTGGAGTGAAGTTCTGAATTTATTCAAGTGTGCTGATCATTCTACTTCTGTTTCTTGGGAACAGAAGTTACACTTTGTTGCCGCTGTGTACAAGTTCTTATCTGGTTCTCTTCCTCTGCCAGCTGCTAGGTGGTACTATGTTTTATGGACTAAAGAATCTGTGCCTAGAGAGAATTTGATGATGTGGAAGGTTGTTAGTCATGCTTTGATGACTAGGGATGTACTGGACAGGTTCGGTATGACTGTGTGCGCCTTCTGTGTTTTCTATGATATGTGTGATGAAACTGTAGATCATCTCTTCTTTGAATGCTCGGCCTTACTTACATTGATGAGTAGATTCAGTAGCACCACTTGGTTTGTTCTTAATACTGCCAACTCTGTCTCTGCTTGGGAAATTATTCATACAGCTGCTGCAAGGGGGAATGATGAAGTTAGTGCAATGGTTGTTTGCTTGAAAATCTATTTTGATGTGATATAGAGAGAAAGGAATGCAAGAATTTTTGAGAATTTGTTGAAAACTTATGACACTCTCTGGTTTGAAGTAAGGAATAGGGTGTACATGCAACTTCTGAGGAGCAATAGGCAGTACCCTGTTGGCATTCTCCAAGCTTGGGCTATCTAGTTGGTTCTCTCTTGTTTTCTATTTCTTTATTTTCTTTCTTTTCCTTTTTTTAGCTTGATTCAAAGCTTGTTTGAATCTTTATTTTCTGTTATCAATAAATCTGGTAGGGGTCCAGTCAACCTCGCTGGCTTTGCCAAAAAAAAATATTTTAATTAACTTGTCAAAATTGAAATTTTGCAAACTGTTTTGGATTTTGACGAAACTAGTTTCATCGGATCCGTAATAGTGAATTATTGTAGGATTTCAATTTTCATAGCAATCGGACTTGTCGTTTGGTCGTGCGAGCTTGAAACGCGTAGAAATTTAATTTTGAATTTAATTAAAATAATCGACTTCAAAAGCTATCTTCCACATACGATTGAATTAGGCCTTGGGACTAGTTCCATTGCGTTCGGAATATGGGTAAAACCTTATAAACGCCTGGCGGAACGTCACGATTGGAGTTCGGATGATTTTGGACCTACCTATATAAATACGCACGCAAACCGAGACAGTTTGATTATTATTTTATTTCAGAAACCCTAATTTCAAACCATGGCCGCCACCTATTCCATAGCCAGAAATTGACGATCTTCTTTCCTTAATATCTCTTAATCCGTTCAACGAAATCGAAAAATTCCAAAAGCAAAAGTGTAGATCTCGACGAGCTCTTCGAATCCATATGGTTGATTGCTGCTAATACATCACAGATTTTCTGAGATCTGAGATTGAAGGATGCACGTATTTTCTTGGATTGCGTGCAAACGGCGGCGAATGACGCGATGAAACTTGGCACGTAGGTGGCTCTCAAGGTGGCGCACATAGTGGTGGTCGCTGATCAATCTCTGGTGGCTGATCTTTGCGTGCGTGTGGAGGTTGAAAGGATAAGGGTGGGTTCGGCTACGATCTGGGATTGGGAAGAAGAAAGTAACGTATTTTTTTTTATTATTTAATTACTTCATAATAATATATATCGTTTAACTTCTAATTAGCATATCATTTGCATACGAGCTCGGATCGATGCGCGGTTTCTCCGTTGTGTTCGTATCAAAATTCCGGACAACATGGAGCTAGTTTAGGTGCATTTCGAGACTGTTAAAATTTGGGCCTTTATTTGTATTTTAAATCGTCGATAAATCAAAGGTGAGTGTTCATACACTCACGCTTGACTAAATATGTTATGTTAGTTAATTTGAATTCATTAGTTAATATCAATGTTTCTGGTTCTAGTTAGTAGTTTAAAATTGATGTTTAGTTGAAATTTAATCGAATTGGATTAAATTGTTATTTAAATTAATGTTGAAATTTAATTGTTAGTTAAATATCCATCTATGATAACAAATTATTTGTTATGACCTGTTTATTGAATGATGAATTATGATGTTTGTTGATGGTTGATATTTGGTACGTTAAAATTGTTATTCCAATTAAATATGACATTCATTGCAGTTAATATCCATTCGATTTAATATTAAATTCCAATTTGCAAGTTTATACCTGTTAATGATAATAAATAGTCTATTGATGTTTACTGATTGATGTTTGAAATGTTTGAATTATTATTTCAGTTAAGTATGACCTTATTTCATGTAATCGTCATTTAATTAGCATGAACTTATAAATTGCCAGTTAATAACCGTTATTGATAATCAATTAAATTATGTTATCTATTGTCTGATTGGATGATGATGTGATGGATGTTTAACTATTGATATTTGGATATTTGAATGTTGTGTTTATTTTTTGTTGTTCTAATACTGCAAGTTCCCATAGTGTTTATTTTATTTTATATTTATATTTAATTAAAATGGGATTGGGTTGAAATGATAAATACCCAATTAAACAACTTTGCCTAGGATAGACAATTAAAATAAGAAACCCGATTGGTCAACAAATTGTTTCGAAATTAATTAAAAACCTTAATGGATTTAATTTGGAACTTATAAATGATTTTACTCGAGCTTAAATGAAATAAATTAATGGATTTGATTTGAATAAACTAATAAATTTATTTGAATTGTAATAGAATAAATAAATGAATTGATTTGAGTTTATATGGAATTGGATTAAATAAAATTTAAAGTTAAGTAAAAATTTAAGATCTATAGACTTGGTTTGATTAAACGGATTTGACACTTGATAATGAAACTTAGTTTAAGGTTAAATGGAATTTGACATAAGTGGAATTTAAACTAAGTAAAGTTTGCGAATTTGATTAAGTGTTAATTTAAATATAAAATGATTTTAACTTGAGTGAATAGTTTAATTATGATTTTGTAACTTGGTTACGAAGTTAAATTGTTTTGAAACTTGTTGAGAAAAATAAAATTGTGTTAATTAATCAATGAACTAAATAAAGTGAAATAAGATTTTTAATAGAAATTGGATTTGATTTTGTAAACGGGTTAGCTAAAACTATTTTGATTTAAAGGGGATTTATTTAATGAAATTGATTTAACTGAATTTATAATTATATTTAATGAAGCAATAAAGGTGTTATCCCGCCTTTTGGCAAGGCCGTGACACCAAAAAGTTGACTAGAAATCAATGACAGTCCATCCTGTAGGACAGTTACATCACAAGTTCACCATGGATATCGATGAATTTTGTCCGAGTCCGGATCATGCTACAATTAATAAGACATGTCAAGCAAGGCTAGAAAAAGCAACATTCCAAACTTTGAGTCAATCCGAGTTCGTACGCCCAAGATATCATCGATGCAAGTGAAGGACATAGCCTTGAGTTCGTCTCCATATGGTTCGAATCCACTAAGGTCGAATCCATCAGGCTCGACTCCAACAAGTTCGACTCCATCTACTTCGAATCCATCGGGCACACATTAGTCCCAAAACCATCTTTTTCGAATCCATCAGACGGCCAAACTTTGTATCCATCACCCAAAGCCACATGTTCGAATCCAACAAGTTTCCCCTGATTGCTTCGAATCCATGAGAAGTACTTTAGCTTCGACTCCATCAAGCATGCCTTCAGTTCGAATGCAGCGAGGTAGAAGACCTTCGAATCCATACGATTAAGGGTGCTTCGACTCCATTGCCTTCGAATCCGCATGTTGAGACAACTTCGAATCGATCCACAGTAGCATATCCTGATCGATTCAAACAAGTACCGGTTCCATCGATTTGAAGGAGGCAAACCTTCGAATGCAACATCTCGAGCCCACCAAGTAAACGCGGCTAAAACCCAGGATTCGACCCAGTAAACTCGGAGAAAAAGGAGGATCGACCCGAGGAACCCGTACCACGTCATCATTTCCACGTGCAGGAGCATGGATTCGACCCTATGGAGTCGAACCATATCGATTCGAACGAATCGATATAACGAAAAATGCAATCTTGAATCGATCATATCTCGAGATATACAAGTCCAAATTCTATGAAATTTTCACAGTAGCTTGCTTTATAACCTAAGGAATGTTCATGCCAAATTTCATCTCAATCGGAGCAGATCTTGATTGATTCGAAGTTGAGTTCGAATCGATCTCGAAGTGGGCCTGGATTTCCTGAAAGCGGGCATGTGGGCCCCCTCACATGCCAGAATTGGTCTCCCTTTAATTTAGGCGAAATATTAGCCTCCTACACCTATAAATAGAGCCCCTGGTCATTCAGAAAGGAGGTCGGACAATTTTATGAGCTAAAGAGTGCCCAGACTCTGCCAGATTTACTCAGAATCACCACTGCTTCCTTAGATTCAGATTATAATCATATAATCAGTTGTACTACATCAGAAGAAATTGTAATCATCAAGTGAACATCAATAAAATCATCAACTTCAGAGTGGACATAGGCAAGATCGCCGAACCACTATAAATCTCGTGTTTATGTTCATTATTTCTGAATGGTGATACTCTGTTTGCTTAGATTTGAGATTTGTGTGTGAATATTGTTGATTTATATTCATACACTAGTGCTTTCACAACATTTGGGGTTTGTGACCAATTTTGTCGCAAACACTTTGGTGCTTTCACTGAGAAGGACTAGCACCCGCTACACAAGATTTGAAGTTCAGATCTGAAAGCTTGAAGATTTGAAAGACAATGACTTGACAAACAAGTAGAAGACAAAGAGCTGAGAGAAGTCAGCACGAAGGAAGTCAAGAGGCTTCCTCAGGAGCAAACCAAGCTTCAATCTACATCACTAGGGATGAGATGGAGACAATGATGAAAAGACAAGAGGAAATGGTCTAGAATTTTTTCTTTAAATTGGACAACTTGGAACGCAAAATCATGAACCAGATAGAGCGGGGCCATCGGGGGCAGCCCCTGAGCTGGCGGGCACCACCCAGGAGCGTGTTGATCCAACCTTAGGTAGAATACTCATCTAGAAGAACATATTCCAGGCTACCCTCGTGAACTCGGGGGGCAGATTGGAGGCATCAACTTATCATCAATTGATTGGGGTAATGACGAATAAGTAGCAAACTCTACACCAACGCGATTAAGTCTTTTTACACATGTACAGGACCGCGAACGATCCTCAGGCATGCTCTGATAGGACTATAAATCGCATCACTGTAGGTGTTTGCACTTTGACGTCCCTGTTCTTGTTATCAATTAATTGAAATAACGACGAACGAGTAGCAAACTCCACGCTGACACGGTTAAGTTGTTTACTCATGTACAGGACCACGAACGATCCTCAGGCATGCTCTGATACAACTATAAACCACACCGATGTAGGTGTTTGCACTCTGACGTCATTGTTTGCTTTTTTCCTTTTGCTTCTCATATTTGAACTTGATTTTGTTTAACATTTCTGCTAAAAACTTATTTTCAATGAAAAAATGCTACTTGTGATTTCATAACGGCTAAGCCACTTACACACGTACGAGATTGCGAACGGTCCCTAGGCATGCTCTGAGATGGCGATAAACCGTTGCAACAAACAATTCGGGAATTCACCCGAACGTGAAACCTGGTATCAATGATGCTAAGTCCTCCCTGGGCACATACAATTCGCCCCGAACGGCACCCGACCTCGAATGGTCACAATTTGCCTCGTACGGCACCCGACCTCAAACGGTCACCATTCGCCTCAAACGGCATTCGATCGCGAACGATCACAATATGCCTCGTGCGGCACTCGACCACGAACGGTCACAACTCGCCTCGAACGGCACCCCTCACCTCAAATGGCTTGATCGCGAACGGTCGTCATTTGAGGTCGTATAAAAATGCTTGATCGCGAACGGTCGCATTCCACCTCAGATGGCTAGATCATGAACGGTCGTCATTTGAGGTCATATAAAACTGTCAAACTCTTCGCAGGTTGTACCACAGGTCATCAACAGGATATGAACATCCAACTTATGGAACTACAAAACACATCTTCCTATCGCAAGGCATGTTTTGGGGGGCAAATGTTATCACGCCTTTTGGCAAAGCCGTGACACCAAAAAGTTGACTAGAAATCAATGACAGTCCATCCTGTAGGACAGTTACATCACAAGTTCACCATGGATATCAATGAATTTTGTCCGAGTCTGGATCAGGCTATAATTGATAAGACATTTCAAGCAAGGCTAGAAAAAGCAACATTCCAAAATTTGAGTCAATCCGAGTTCGTACGCCCAAGATATCATCGACGCAATTGAAGGACATAGCCTTGAGTTCGTCTCCATATGGTTCGAATCCACTAAGGTCGAATCCATCAAGCTCGACTCCAACAAGATCGACTCCATCTATTTCGAATCCATCGGGCACACATTAGTCCTAAAACCATCTTTTTCGAATCCATCAGACGGCCAAACTTCGTATCCATCACCCAAAGCCACATGTTCGAATCCAACAAGTTTCCCCTGATTGCTTCGAATCCATGAGAAGTACTTTAGCTTCGACTCCATCAAGCATGCCTTCAGTTCGAATCCAGCGAGGTAGAAGACCTTCGAATCCATAAGATTAAGGGTGCTTCGACTCCATTGCCTTCGAATCCCCATGTTGAGACAACTTCGAATCAATCCACGGTAGCATATCCTGATCGATTCGAACAAGTACCTGTTCCATCGATTCGAAGGAGGCAAACCTTCGAATCCAACATCTCGAGCCCACCAAGAAAACGCGACTAAAACCCAGGATTCGAACCAGTAAACTCGGAGAAAAAGGAGGATCGACCCGAGGAACCCGTACCACGTCATCATTTCCACGTGCAGGAGCATGGATTCGACCCAATGGAGTCGAACCATATCGATTTGAACGAATCGATATAACGAAAAATGCAATCTTGAATCGATCATATCTCGAGATCTACAAGTCCAAATGCTATGAAATTCTCACAGTAGCTTGCTGATAACCTAAGGAATGTTCATGCCAAATTTCGTCTCAATCGGAGCAGATCTTGATCGATTCAAAGTTGAGTTCGAATCGATCCCGAAGTGGGCTTGGATTTCCTGAAAGCGGGCATGTGGGCCCCCTCACGTGCCAGAACTGGTCTCCCTTCAATTTAGGCGAACTATCAGCCTCCTACACCTATAAATAGAGCCCCTAGTCATTCAGAAAAGAGGTCGGACAATTTTAGGAGCTAAAGAGTGCCCAGACTCTGCCAGATTTACTCAGAATCACCACTGCTTCCTTAGATTCAGATTATAATCATATAATCAGTTGTACTACATCAGAAGAAATTGTAATCATCAAGTGAACATCAATAAAATCATCAACTTCAGAGTGGACGTAGGCAAGATCGCCGAACCACTATAAATCTCGTGTTTATGTTCATTATTTCTGAATGGTGATACTCTGTTTGCTTAGATTTGAGATTTGTGTGTGAATATTGTTGATTTATATTCATACACTGGTGCTTTCACAACATTTGGGGTTTGTGACCAATTTTGGCGCAAACAGAAGGTATACATAAATGTGAATGAACCGAATTTTGTTTATATGATTTTGAATTAAATTAAGAATCAAATTAAATCCATTGAATATGAAATAAATTTAATAAGTGAAATTGGAATCTTATTAAACTGAAATTGAATACTTGAATTGATATGCTAAAAAAATGTTGAACTAAATTCATTTGGAAATATGATTTAACTATTGAAACGAATTGTATTATGAAATAATCAAATTTGAAAGTAAATTTGAAGTTGACTTTTGATTTGATTTGGTTTGAACTTTAAATATTAAATGACCATCGGTGTAATAATACGTAGTTATTAAAGAGACCGGGATCGGATATTGACATACTCTCTATCGATACCGAAAACCACTTTAATAACTAATATACGTGGAGTGTTGATCCAGAACGAAGTGGATGGTTTTGGTGAACGCGTTGATTGAAGAAAGAGAACGATTTTGGATGACCCTTGATATGACTAAAACAGGAGCCCTGTCGGACCATTGAGGCTCGCTACCTCTAGCAGACACACTTCTTCGTTACCATATCTATTACTTTTATGATTCGATTTGGGTGCACCCCTCGATTATGGAAGTGTTGTTTCGCGGTGTTGGGGTAGTAGCTGCTATGCCCAACATCAGTCCGGATGACACAACTACTAGTATCCTAGTTGGTATCGCCTCATGTACCTTGTCATACTGATTATCCTATTCGCGACCACTACGATTTTGATTTGTGTTATACCTATGGGGTACCCTCTGATAACCACTAGTTTACGGTGGGGCTTACGGTGCTGTATAGACTATGACATTTATAAACTGTGTTAAGGGTGGAATGGGCCATGGCTTAACGCTAGGAATGATATTTTACTTTATGATAGACATTATTGTGTATAGCGTATTCTATTATATAGTAGATAGTTTAATGGATCCTTAGGAGATGGAAATCCCGAACATCTCTTAAGTTAATGCACGCACGTTAAACACTAGATAGGAGGTGTCTAAAACCCGTAAACATCTCCGACGCCGTCACACTCATATTTACTTATTCGATTTAACTTACATGAGATACTTTAGTCCTGACTCGAGTGTTTTGTCTTTTCATTATGCTCGGGTCAGCCTGAGCATTTCAGATAAGGTTGAATATCTATTCTGGAGGATGAAGACGGAGTTTGGTATTACATCATTTGTATTCTACTACTGTATTATTTTTCCGCTGCATTGTTGTATTATCTCTAATATGTATGTAACTCTGATTTATGATGTATAATAATAATCAAATTTATTTATTTAACAGCTTCATGAACTATTATTTTATTATTATATCTTGTTCCTTCCTCTGTGAGATTCTGAGTTTGTTTCTGTTCTTTCCTTTCTTTTCTTATTTAACCCCAATAACTATCTGTATTTTGGATTGGTTGAGTCGGCATGTGTGTATGTTTTGTCGACTTGAACGGTCAAAAATGTGGGTTGTTACGGTTGATATTAGAGCTTTGGTTTAGATTACCATGGCTCTTGTGGGGAATAACTCATTGAAATAGGGTTAAACCTTATGAATGAGTTGGAGTGTATATGAGAGAGCGTATTTGTAATTTTGATATAAAAATGATTTTCTATTGTGTTAATTTGTTCCGTTGAGTATTTATGAATTCTGGTTGGTACTTGGGACGCCAAGGCATCGATAGGAATTTCTAAACACCCGAATAGGACAGATTGACATAATATTGTTTTGGATTATATTTTATATATAAAATATTTATCTTGAAAATTTATAATTTTTTATTGTATTGGTTGTTAGGAGATGATAATATTAGATTACCATCGTTTATTGTTGATTAGTCAATATTTCTCACTATTGACTATTGGATGATTTTAAGAAATGAAACTTGTAAATATGATTGACAATGAATATAAATGGTAAATAAAATAAAATAAAAATGAATTTAAATTAAGATGGAGAATTTAAATTCCTATGTTTTGAAAATTTATTAACAAAAATTTGAAATGTATAATATAAGTATTATATGATAGTATATTCGATTAGAAATTGTTTTCAAAGAATTTTCAAATGAAGTAAGTGTTATACTCCCCTCTTGACACTAGAGAATGATTTCGGTGATGAGTGCACGCATCATCGACGTTTATTTTCGAGAGTCCAAGTGGGGGAGATCACTTAATAGCTTTTTCTAAACCATGTTTTGATTAAAATTGAATTTTATTTTGTATTCTCTATAGTATGACTTGATATATATTAATATAAGTATATATTATTCCAAACTTGATTTGAAATGAAACCGGAGTTGAAATTCTTAAGTTCTTTAATATTTAATGACTTTAAACTATTGAAATAAACAAATACTTGAATCATTAAGGAACTTCTGAATTGAAAAATAAGGGATGAACCTAAGTGTTAAGTGAAAATAGATTGAAGTAGGAAACCCTTAGAATAAAGGAGTATAAATTTGAAATAAACTAGAAACTGTAAACTTGGATAGTGTTCAATTTGATTCAATAGCATATATATATAACTTACCAAAATATTTAAAAAGTTCAAAATGTCTATATGAATAAGTGATTGTATAATATACAAGTATAGGTATGAAAAATGAAATATGAATTTAATTAGTGGTTTGCAAATATGAATAAAACTTAAACTGTGAAAATAAATGATATATAGTTATGTTATGTTATGAAATTGAATTCCAATAAGTTAAGTGAATATACTGGACCAATAGAATAAACTAGCAAATGGATTATTAGATTTATATAACTTATGGAAGTTAATGAAATGAACGACAACATTTTGTTGAATGAATAAATTAATAAAATGAATCAAATGAGATAGGATGAAAATTTTCTAACACTTTTGTTAATTAGATAAATAAGGGAATTTTGTGTAAGTTAGAATGTGAACAAATGAATATAAGTTAGAATGAAATATTTGTGTAAAGAAAAACGAATTAAAAAAAATGAGATATGTACATTATACCAAATTAAATAAAATTTTGAATTCTTGGTTGTTGTTGTGGTTATTGTTGGTTTATGGAATGTTTGGGAAAGTAAATATATTCAATATGAATTGAAAATAAATCAATTAGATGTAAATAGGTGTTACAAATTATGTGCAATTGAATTGAATGAAAATGCATGTAGAGATTAATGAATATATTATTAATCAAATGAGCGTAGAAGAGTTTAATGTAAACCAATTGAATTGAAAGAAAATCATGTGAATTAAGGGAAACTAACCAATTGAATATCAATGTACTGAATTTGAATAAATCAAACGTTAATGAAATGAATATTAGCAATTGAATAAATTTTTTGAAATACTCAAAGAGAGCTGAAATGAAATTGCCATAACTTTTAAATGGTTGAAAGGAATTCGACGATCTTGGACTTTTCGGAAAGCCTAGAAACCGTACTACATCTTTTGTTTAAAATGTTTTGATAAATACCTTCATCCACTAGGCATAAAAGACCAATATTAGTCGCTGGCCTGTGCGAAGTAGAAATCTGAAGCACCTTAGTATTCTCGCCATAACTTTTTACTGGTGATCTTGCACTTTCTGGAAAGCTTAGAGCCTAAGCTCCAACTTTTGTTTTATAAGCCTTTCCAATTTCTTTCATTTAGGAGGTTGAAAATCTGAAACTACATTTCAGGCCTGCGCTACTTGCCCGGGGCTGAAGCGTATCATTTCAGTAAGGCGGCCGTGACTTTTGAACGGATGGTCCGAATTCAATGATTTTGGACATTCCGAAAAGCCTGAAACAAATGCAGCAACTTTTATTTATATTCCCTTACAAAATTTCGTCGTTTAGGGGACTAAAAACTTGGATTTGTTCGTTGTCCTGAATTTAGAATCTCAGTTTTGAAGTTAAAATATGTTATATAAATGTTGTATATGCTATGTATATCAATCTACCTTATATGTTGGGTTATCATTGTCTGTTGAGTATTTTAGTAGGTGACAAAGGGTTGCGCTTCGCTTGTGGAGCTCGCTTCTGCGCTTAATGCAAAATGTTAGTTAAATGGCTAATAAACGCTAAAAAAAGTATGTATATCGAATTATATATCGTATTTTGGTATTATATATTGTTTCCCCATGGTTTGGGATGCCTCATTATTGGGATGAGATGTATATTGTGATTATATATGTATTGTGATTTTTCCGGACCTAGCCGCGCAAAGGAGACTCTGTCGAAATTTTCCGTGAATTTAGGACTTAGAAAATTTTGGTTGGAATTGGAATAATCCATAGTAATATATTAAACTGTTGGTATGAGTTAATGTTTCTAAGTTGAGTAGAAGTTATATTATTAAATATACCATATGATAAATCCCTTACTACACCTTTTCGTGGACGAAAAGTTTTGAGTGGGGGAGAATGTAATGACCTGTAATTTTCGATAACTTAAATAATAAAATTTGATAAGATTTTCGAATTTAATATAGTGGAAATCAAAATTTATGATTGATAAATGGGAATTGTCTGAGTATGACTTAATAATATGTGTTTGCACAAAATATGGGCAAACACCTCCAAGTCGTATGATTTAGTTGATTTTATGTTATTTCTAGTGATCTAGGTGATTAATGCAAATATGTGAAAAGCAGGGACTAAACTGTAAAAGACATGCAGATTTACAGTGGTTCGGCCAAAACGTGCCTACGTCCACTTTATATGTTATTCTCCTTTACTGTTCAGATTACAAGTACAAAGCTTTTGATACAAGTATATGAAAGTTGTTTGAAAGTTCTATCCGTGCTTGAGCTCTCAAACTTGTCCCTCCTTGTTGTACCCCTGCCCCTCTATTTATAGAGTGAGACTGGGGGTAGGGGTCTTGGATGTATATAGCTGTTGGTGGGCCTGGGTTGATGCAATCTGGCCTGGCAGTGTTGATCCGGTACGCCTTGGTCCGGTTGTGAGTAGATGGAGTTTGGTTCGGTGGGAGTTTGGTTCGGCAGGCGAACTTGGTTCGGTAGGCAGGGGAAGGAGTTGGTTCGGTGAGAGTTTGGTTCGGTAGGCAGGGGAAGGAGTTGGTTCGTTGAGAACTTGGTTCGGTAGGCAGGGGAAGGAGTTGGTTCGGTGAGAACTTGGTTCGGTAGGCAGGGGAAGGAGTAGGTTCGGTGAGAGTCTGGTTCGGTAGGCAGGGGAAGGAGTTGGATCGGTGAGAGTTTGGTTCGGTAGGCGAACTTGGCTCGGTGGGATCTGGTCCGGTCAAAATTTAGTCAACACTTGCCCCCAAAGTAGGGCATGTGTGTATGCACATGGCGTGCTTTGCTTTAACTTGGATATCCTCACTCGGTCCTGTGTGCCGAACCAATTGGTCCGGTCATTAGTATTTGTCTATAAGTTTGGACCTTGCATCTATGTTCACCCTTCACCGTTTGGGACAGCCGAATCCACTGAATACCAAATCAGACTTGATTGCTTGAAATAACCGGACCAGTCGATTACCGAATCAACTCTTCTGCCGGACCAGGTGAGTCTTCCTTTGCCGAATGATTCTTTATGACTGATCCATCGAACGAACTCAAACGTTTTACCGAAGGGGCTTGAGTATCGAATGAACTTACCGAATGAACTTGGGAGTATAAGGCCGAATGAAAATTCGTGCCTTGAACTACCGAATGGGCTTGTGTGCCGAATGAAGCTTCGTGCCTTGAACTACCGAATGGCTTGAGTACCGAATGAAGCTTCGTGCCTTGAACTACCGAATGGCTTGAGTGCCGAATGAAACTTGAACTTTGTTATACCGAATGAGTTTATGTGTTTATAAGTGAAACCCTAGACAATATACACTCGTCCGTTTATATCTCTATATCCTTATTCTAACAATGTGTTTTCTCGTGTTGCAGATAATGTCTCATAAAGTTGAAACCCGATGAGAGAAGAAGAAATCCCAGGACAGAGAAGATCCTTCTGCAGTGCCCCCAGCTCAGTAAGAACCGGGACGTCATGGGCCCACCCCGAGGTCACTAGTAGATGGGTACAGCCCTCAGGAGCTTCTGAACTCACCTCCTGACTGTTTCCCTAGCTCTCTCAAAGGCGAGCAGCTTGATGTTATCTCCCGCTCCTTTGGGATTGACAGAGCGCGCATGATATTGCCGGGGGATGGAGTGATGCCATATAATCCCCCCGAAGGATATTTCGCCTATAGTCGGTACCATTGTATGTGTGGGGCCATTCCCCCGATCAATGCTTGGATAATCAGCTTCATCACCTACTTGAAGGTAGCTCCATTTCAGCTTCAGCCTAACTCCTACGCCATCCTGGTGAGCCTGTTTTTCATTTTCCAGAGGAGGTATGGGCGTCCTCCCTCCAACCGGGAGATCCGGTACTTGTACAATTTGAGAGGCTATAAGAAGGGGTCTCCATACATCAGCTTGGAATCAGCCGTATCTTTCAAGCCTGTCCTGGACTTATATTCGAAGTTCGGCATGTTTAAGAAAGAATGGTTTTTTATCAAGGATGACTCTATTTCCATCCGTCGCTTCACCTCCGGCTGTAAGTTTGAAGCTTATTTATAACTTCCGTTATGACTGCAGGGCTTCTTCTTATGTGTTTTTATTTCTTGCTAGCGACAATTGGCTTTGCGGTCGTGGAGAATGATCGCCTGGTTTAGAAGGCTGTGGAAATAAAAGCCATTACGGGAAGGGACAGGTTGGCTTCTTACTTGATTAGGAATGCTACACTTCTGGGGCACAACCTGATCCTTCCACATCAGTTCATGGTTAAATAGAGAGACACGGCGGAGGAGAGAGCTGCCAAAGCCACATGAGGGGCCATGGCGAAGAGCAGCAAAAGGAGACCCTTCTCGATGCATCCAGTCGCCGGGGGGAAAAAAACTCAAGAAGTCCGACGGACCCTCTCCCAGAACACATCCAGATGTTCAGGAGGAGGAAAAAGGCGAGGATGAAGGAGGTGAGGCGGAGAGCGGAAGTGGTAGAGAAGGCGACGGTGATTGTCACGGTGATGATGGTGGCGAAGAACAGGGCGGTGATGGCACTGGGGCTTTGCCTCCTGGGTAGGCAGGCGTGATTCAAGAGTGGACAGATGACGCTCTCTGCCAAGCCTTCGAAGAGTTGGAGGAAAGACCGGCCTTGGCGGAGAAGCCCAAGAAAGCTGATAAGGCCAGGACCGACGCCGATTTATCTTTCGGGAGTGCTTCTACTGAGGCAACTTCTCCGATTCAAGGTGAATTTCTCTTTATTCTTTTTTAATTCTTGAATGATGGCTCAATGCATGCTAGTGACACTTGGTTTTCATTCTAGGAGTGGGCAAAACCGCCAAGACCTCAGATCTTCGGCACAGGCTTGAACAATACAGACTCCTCAAAGCTTCTGCCAAGCCGAAGCCTCCCACTAACCGCCCTGGAGATGTAGTCGGCTATCGTCCTCTTCTTGGAGTTATTAAAGAATATATACAAAAGAGGAAGAGGAGTCGATCTTCGTTTGAATCTCTTCTTAGCCCTCCGGCCCCACTCCAGCCTATTCACGATATTACGGAGGAGGATACCGAGTTTATGCCTTCCCCACATCCGTCTGAGAATCCAACCACCACCCCGATAGATCACCCAGGCTTGGTTCGTAATCCGTTTGCGGGCCATCTATACCTGGACCAGGCCTTTCATGACATCTCCTTCGATGTGGTTACCAGTGAGCACCTTCTCCCTCGCAATCCTATGGTACGGGTGCTTGACGAAGCTAAGTCCCTGGACCTTGATTTGCTTACTACCCGGGTTGTAACTCTGGGGGATGAAGCTAAGGCGAACATCGACCGAGTTGCCGAGGAGTCCAGGAAATTGATGGGGCATCATGCCCGACTAGTCAAGGCTGGGGAATAAATTGGGAGTGCCAACATTCGGCTACGGTTAATGGTCTCCGAACAGGCTAAGCAGCTTGCCGATCAAGCCATTCAAATTTCTCAGCACGAGGCCGCATCCAGGCAACTAAAGAAGACTATGGAAGAGGCTAGCAGGGCAGAGTTGCGAAAAATGGAGGCCGCCTGCAAGGAGCGGATTGACATAGCCATTGCGACGGTGGATGAGGTTCGACAAGCGGACCTCGAGCGGGTACAGGAATTATCGGGGAGACTTGAGGCCGCGGAGCTTGCTCAGTCCAGGTTGAAAGAGGAGATGGAGGCGATGAGGATATCCCTTCAGGCCGACCGCTTACGATACCGATCGAAGAGGGATGCTGCCGTTGCTAAGCTGCGTGCTTCTGAGGCCCGAATGAGGGAGCTTGAGGAAAATGAGGGGATGGTGGATGAGATGCTCCAGGATATGTATTTCCGCACTTTGAAACGGGGTAACTTATCCTGGATGGATGATTACCCCTGAGTTATGGCCAGGATTTATCTTCGTGCTCTGGAGGAGGCTAGGGCTGATGCGGATAAAGAAGGTGGTGTGGTCTTCAGAATGGATGTGGTAACTGCCCAGTTTACCAAGGAGGAGAAGGTGGCGGTGAAGGAGGGTATGCGGCTGCTTTCCGCTGAGGAGGCAGGTGTGCAGGTAGAGGATGATGATCAGGATGGTCAGGAAGCAGGCGCTGGTAAGTCTTCCCTTCTAGTCTTTCTATTAACTTGGTTGCTTATCACTAATGAATTCTTTCTTTGACCGGACAGGTGGGCAACAGGATAAGGGTAAAGCTCCGACGCAGCCGGCTCCTTGATTTGACCTGGATTTCTTTTTGTGGACTTGACATTGTTGTATATGTTAAGAAGAAAATACTGCCTTTCATGTTCTAATTGTAGATGGCAGTTTTGAATATCTTGTATGACCGAGTATGGAATGCAGTTGAATGCCCTGCCATCCAATTGTGAGTCCCTACCCCCATTGGCGAGTATCTCCTACTCTGTATCCTGTACTTTAGGGATTGTTATAGAGGATAGGAGGAAAGTTTTTTTTAAATAAAATTGAAATATGAGAAATAGTAAAACTTCCAATCACGGAAGGCCTTCGATGTGCTTAAGTTCGTGGCAAACGGGCTTTGTAGTCACTTTCCCTAGTTGTGGGTCTTGGAGACATTTGTCACCCATCTTACACCTCCGTGGGGAGTTAATCTTTTTTACCACAGTCATACTTAAGACACATCGGAGCCGAGATCGCGCACAGTAACTACTCGGGCCATTATGGCTCGTAATCGTGGGTATTATTCGATTTACTATGGCCGGCTAGCGTGGGTGCCGATCGTCAACCGTGAACTACCCCTGGCTGGCCACACCTTATGTTGGGGCTTAAAGTAGGTTCACAGTTGCCTTTGAGCCGAACGCCGTAATGAGCTGCCTTGGCTATAGTCGGCCTTCTCGGTGGCTTATAATTGGCTCATTATAGTTGGCTTTGAGGGCCGTCGCGAGCAATGAGTTAACCCGCAGCAGAGAAATGCCGGAGCAAAAGTGTCTCATTGGCGAGGGCATAGATTCGTATAGTACCTATTAGGTCTTGTCTAGGAGAAGTCGCGCTGTGGAGCACCTTGAATGGGGATGTTATTACACAGGATTTTGTTCAACAGAAAAGGATAAAGTTAACAAGCAGCCAAGATATAAAGGAACAAGTTAAAAAGAGACAAGTTTTGTAAAGTGGTTCGGCACGAAAATGCCTACGTCCACTGATTCTCTTTGTTAATTCACTACATATGGGCAGTACAAGTTAAGAAAAGTATCGACGAAGGTGTTGGATGTTCCATGCCCTCTGGAACACCTCCACGTCCACTGTTGACAAAATATAAGCTCCATTGTGGAGATCTTTATGAATTACATATGGTCCGTCCCAGATTGGATCTAGTGCTCCGGGGCGCAGGAAGATTCGCTTGAGGACAAGATCTCCTTTTTGTAAGCTACGATGCTTGACTTTGGAGTTGTATTGCGTTGCCACTTTTTGCTTGTGAGCTGCTGCTTTGAGGGCTGCATCATTTCTTCTTTCCTCAATTAGATCCAAAGACATGTGGAGGAGTTCTTCGTTCTCTTCTGGGTTATAGTGGATCCTACGGTGGGAAGGCACTATAGTTTCAACTGGGAGCATAGCCTCCGATCCGTATGCCAAAGAGAAAGGAGTATGCCCTGTTGATGTTCTGAAAGATGTGCGATAGGCCCATAGTGCCGTATGGAGTTCATCCACCCAAGCGCCTTTTGACTTTTCGAGTTTCTTTTTTATTAGAGTTTTGAGAATTTTGTTGACGGCTTCGACTTGTCCGTTTGCCTGGGGAGAAGCTACGGATGAGAAGCTTTTGTGAATTCTGTGCTCTTGGCACCAGTTGGCGAACTCCTCGCTGTCAAACTGAAGTCCATTGTCCGATATGATTTTGAATGGGACTCCGTACCTACATAGAACATTTTTGATCAAGAAGTTAATAACTTTTGTTGAAGATACTTTATTTAGGGGTTTTGCTTCTACCCATTTGGTGAAATAGTCGACTGCCACTATTGCATATTTGGCCTCGCCTCGGCCCATTGGCAGTTCGCCAATCAAGTCAATTCCCCATACTGCAAAGGGCCAAGGGCTGGTCATTTGAGTAATCTCAGTTGTTGGTAGTCATGGAATCTTAGCAAACTTCTGATATCTGTCACATTTTCTGACAAAATCTAAGGCGTCCTTGCTTAAGGTGGGCCAGAAATATCCATATCGGAGTATCTTTTTTGCCAAAGTCTGCCCTCCAGTGTGATCTCCGCAGCTTCCTTGATGGATGTTGGACAAGATTTCCTCGGCTTCCCTTCCAGCGACACACCTTAATAAGGGGTTAGAGAAGCCGCGCCGATAGAGGGTGCCCTCTTGTATTGTGTAGTGGGAAGCTTTCCTCAAGATTTTCTTGACTTCGTTACGCCCGTTGGGCAGTGTGCCATTTTTTAAGTAGTCTCGGATGGGAGTCATCCAAGTTGCTTCTTTGGTTGCAGCTATCAGATTCACTTGCTCAAAACTTGGGGTCAGTTGCTTTGAGATGGCTACTGCTCTGGAAATAGTGCCGTCTCTCATGCTAGCTTGCTTCGCCAATTCGTCGGCCTTTTGGTTCTCTTCCCGAGGGATGTGTTTAATTAAATAGTGATCCAATCGATTGAGAAGCAACTTGGTCTTATTTAAATATGCTATGAGTCGTTCTTCTCGAACCTGGAATTCTCCTAGTATTTGATTTACAATAAGTTGAGAGTCGCTGTGAAGGCACAAGGAATTGGCTCCGATTTCTAAGGCAAGTTCTAATCCAGCTACCACTGCTTCATACTCTGCATCGTTGTTGGTGGCAGCGAATTCCAACCCTATAGCATAGTGTAGCTTATTTCCCCTAGGAGTGATTATTACCACACCTGCCCCCGAGCCTTGTTCATTTGACGCACCATCCACAAAGAGATTCCACTTGATGTCTTCTGCTATTTCCGATTGCTCCTTACCTTCGTTGGTAGTGAATTCGGCAATAAAATCGGCCATGGCTTGTCCCTTGATGGCGGTGCGAGGATGGTAGGTGATATCGTATTGACTTAGTTCAATGCACCATTTAAGTAGTCGCCCAGAAATGTCGGGACGATGGAGTACCTGCCTCAGTGGTTAATCGGTCAGAACTCCGATGGAATGAGACTGGAAGTAGTGACGCGGTTTTCGTGATGTGATTAGCAAACAGTACGCTAGTTTCTCAAGTTTAGGATATCTGACTTCCGCCCCTGTAAACCTCTTGCTTACGAAGTATACTGGCCGCTGCGTGCGTTCGTCCTCTCTAACCAATGCGGCGCTTAGAGCATGAGATGACACAGCAAGGTATAGGTATAGCTCTTCGCCTTTATTCGGAGTTGAGAGTACTGGTGGTCTCTGGAGGTGTTCGATTAAGTTAAGGAAAGCTGTTAAGCATTCGTTAGTCCATTCGAATTTTCCTTTCTCTTTCTTTAGAGCTTCAAAGAAGGGCACGCATTTGTCGGTCGCTTTGGAGATGAACCGCTCAGGGCGGCCACCTTCCCATTTAGGCTCTGCATTTCCTTACGGGTAGAAGGTATCTTGATATCTTTTAGAGCTCGGACTTGATCAGGGTTTGCTTCAATCCCTCTGGCATGGACGATGAATCCTAGAAACTTTCCTGATGATACTCCGAAGGAGCACTTTAGGGGATTCAGCTTCATTCCATATTGGCGAAGTACTTGAAACATTTCATCCAGGTGGCTCACGTGACCGTCGGCTCCCCTTGACATTACCAACATGTCATCCACATAAACTTCCTTAGTTTGTCCTATTAGCCCTGCAAACATCTTGTTGACGAGGAGATGATAGGTGGCCCCTGCGTTTTTAAGTCCGTAAGGCATCACCTTGTAGTAGTACAATCCCCGATCAGTGATGAAACTAGTGTGGTCTTGATCGGGAGCATGCATAGGAATTTGGTTATATCCTGAGTATGCGTCCATAAAAGATAAGAGTTTGTGCCCGGCTGTGCTGTCCACAAGCTGATCGATTCGGGGAAGTGGGAAGCAATCCTTCGGGCAGGCGTCATTTAAGTTGGAGAAGTCAATGCATGTTCGCCACTTCCCATTAGCCTTCTTTACCAGTACCGGGTTGGCGATCCACTCTGGGTAGATGGCCTCTCGTATGAAGTCATTGGCAAGTAGGTTCTTTACTTCTTCATCGAGGGCCGCTGATCGTTCTACCCCCATACTTCTCTTTTTCTGCTTTACTGGCGCCTTGGTAGGATCAATGTTTAGTACGTGGCATGTTATGTCAGGGGAGATCCCGGTCATGTCAACGTGTGACCATGCAAATACATCCAAGTTGTGGCAGAGAAAATCAATGAGTTGTTCCTTCAGCTCTGGTTTTAGTTGGGACCCGACTTTCAATAGTCTACTCGAGTCATGTCTGTGTACAGATACAAATTGCATAGCCTCTGCAGGCTCGGCGGTGGCCTCCTCCTCTTTGTCCCTGGTGTCTAATTCATTGAAAGGGTCGTTGGTATATCGAAGAGGAGGAGCTTTCTTTAGTTGCTATGCTTCCAAACTTTTTGTGCAGAGGGCAATCTCTACACTCTTCCCTTTATCCTTCCTGTGGTTGTTGCGAAGTTCGGTTACATAGCAATCTCGAGCACTGTCCTAGTCTCCCTCTACTTCCCCTATTCCATTATCCGTTGGAAATTTCATCTTCAGGCACCATGGGGCCAGGATGATTTGGAAGTCAGACAAGGCTGGCCTTCCTAAGAAGGCATTGTAGGCCGAGTGGTTTTCTATTAGCACAAATGTTTGTTTCCGCACAACGGAGTGGGGATGACTTCCAATTTCAACAAAGAGGTCTAGTCGCCCGAGGGGCATCTTTGCATTTCCTGTGAAACCGTGTAGTGGTTTATTGCAGGGAAGAACATCCTTTAATGACAGTTTCATTTTGTCAAAGGCATGCTTGAACAGGATATTTACTGAGCTTCCAGTGTCTACTAGAACTCGGAAAACTTCGGCTGGACCGAGCCGGGCAGAGATAGCCATGGGATCCGTGTGAGGGTACTGCCTTCCCTCCAGGTCATGCCTACTAAATGTGATGTCACCATTCTCTATCCGCTTCGGGTGGCGTTCTTCTATAATAGAATTGATGCATTCTTCGTTGTTTCTAAGTGACTTTCCATACCTTTCCATCTCTGCCCAACTTCCGTCAGGGATGTGTGGCCCTCCCGAGATGGTATGGACCACTATCTTCTCTTGACTGGGGCCGCTAGTGTTGCGATTTCCTCTGCCTATTTCTGGGGAGGGTAGCCTTGGGTTCTCATTGGCAGGAACTGGAGTCATGTTCTGACCTTTTACATAGCATTCTAGTCTCCTTCTTCTGATGTGTTCTTCAATCAAGTCCAGGAGATGATGGCATTCATTGGTATCATGCCCATGGGATTCGTGGAAGCGGCAGAATTTTCCAAACTTAATTGCGTTATCTGATTCGTTCTTGTGCGGGAGGCGTTTGTATTTAACTTCGTCTTGAGTGTCCAAGAAGATGTTTTCGATCGTTTCATTCAAAGGGGTGTAAGCGTCAAACCTCGGTCCCGGCCGATATAGACGATTTTCTCCCTTCTTGCCCCCAGCATTATCCCTAGAGTCATATCTTCGAACGTCCTTTGCTACAGCGGGCATGTTGCCATGAGCTGCCTTATTTTGTTGCCCTGACTGCCCCTCAGTGGCAGCGTCTTCAAGTCTCATATATTTCCCAGCTTCATGGAAGAAATCGGGTAAAGTAGCTGGTTTTTCTTTTGTCAATCTTCTAGCAAATTTAGTATCAGGATGCACACCACTACAGAGGGCCATTAAGATAAGCTTCTCATTGGTATCTTGGACTGCGGCTGCTGTGGCATTGAATCGGGTTAGGTATTGCTACAGCTTCTCTCCAGGTTTCTGTTTGATACTGGATAAGGAATAAGCGTCCTTGGGTTGTTCCACATGAATGCGGAACTGGCTGATGAACTTTTCTTTCAGCATCTCCCACGAGCTGATGGATCCTTGAGGTAGATGATAGAACCAGGAGGTAGCTAGATCTGCTAAGAATAGTGGAAAGCATTTGCACAGTACTCCCTCTGTTGCTCCACTCATGAGCATATGCTGTGTGTATCTCTGTAAGTGTACAACGGGGTCGGAGGTTCCTTTGTAAGGTTCCATTGTTGGCATCTTCCATTCCCGGGGGGTGATGGCAATTTCGATATTGCGGGCGAAGGGGCTGGTTACCCTAGCGCCTATCCCTCGATCTCGTTGATCCCGTTGGGCGCACTCTCTGAACAAGCGTGCCATCCTTTCATCAGAATTTGGAGCAGATAGAAATGAGTTCGGTTCTGCTCTGTGGGACTGATTCCATCCAGATGACCTGTAGGGATGGTATCATCTATCATTCCTGATATTTTCCAGTGGCTGTCTTTGATCTTCTGGGAGCATGCTAGGGTCAGCTACAGCTGGCCCTTGTCTTGATCTTCCCCTGTTGGGTTCTGATCTAAGCACTTCCTCGGGTCCAACTTCGGGCTGGACTCTAGCTCGGCCCCGTTCACTGGTGTTGCCGTGGTTAGGCAGTATGACAGGCTCGGCTACAGTTGACCTCCGCCCGGTACCTCCCCTATTGTGTTCGGTTCCAAGCGTTTCCTCAGGTCTAACTTCGGGCTGATCTCGGTCTCGACTTCTACCATGGTCGCTTCTGTCGTTAGCTCCTTCGAAGAAGGAAGATCTTTATTGTCTCTGAGATCCTCCAGACTGGGATTCACCTCATGATTCAGTGTTGCGGTTGGACTCTTCAGCATCCCTTAAGCGTGACATGAGTTTGTCCACCAAGGCATCCTGCTGGGATGTGAAGCGGTTAGTCACTTCAGCCACAACCCTGTCTAGATCTGCCCTAGTAATTGCTACCGGCTGCTCTATGGCAGGGGTTGTCGGATTTGCCTGACCTTCATTTGGTACTACTGTTGGAATGGGATGATTTACTTGATCTGTGACCGCTGGATTTGGAACACTGCTAGTTGCGATGTTCTTTCCTTTGTTAACGTCTTTCTTCTGCTTGGGAGGCATGTCTTCCAAGCAATGTGCGACGCTGATAGGAAGAAAGTTAAGTGGGAGAAGCTGAAGTCCTGAGTTCAATTCTCAGTGAAAGCACCAAAAATGTTTGCACAAAAAATGGGCAAACAACTCCAAGTCGTATGATTTAGTTGATTTTATGTTATTTCTAGTGATATGGGTGATTAATGCAAATATGTGAAAAGCAGGGACTAAACTATAAAAGACACGTAGATTTATAGTGGTTCGGCCAGAACGTGCCTACGTCCACTTTATATGTTATTCTCCTTTACTGTTCAGATTACAAGTACAAAGCTTTGATACAAGTATATGAAAGTTGTTTGAAAGTTCTATCCGTGCTTGAGCTCTCAAACTTGTCCCTCCTTGTTGTACCCCTGCCCCTCTATTTATAGAGTGAGACTAGGGGTAGGGGTCTTGGATGTATATAGCTACTGGTGGGCCTGGGCTGATGCAATCTGGCCTGGCAGTGTTGATCCGGTACGCCTTGGTCCGGTTGTGAGTGGATGGAGTTTGGTTCGGTGGGAGTTTGGTTTGGTAGGCGAACTTGGTTCGGTAGGCAGGGGAAGGAGTTGGTTCGGTGAGAGTTTGGTTCGGTAGGCAGGGGAAGGAGTTGGTTCGGTGAGAACTTGGTTCGGTAGGCAGGGGAAGGAGTTGGTTCGGTGAGAACTTGGTTCGGTAGGCAGGGGAAGGAGTTGGTTCGGTGAGAGTTTGGTTTGGGAGGCAGGGGAAGGAGTTGGTTCGGTGAGAGTTTGGTTCGGTAGGCGAACTTGGCTCGGTGGGATCTGGTCCGGTCGAAATTTACTCAACAATATGGTTTGAATGTTAGTAACCACTATATTATTGTAACGTTAATAAATTGAATAAATATGAGGTAAATTTGGTTATAATTGGAAATAAGGAATAAATCAAAATATTTGAGTTAATGTTGGAAGTATCTATTGTAAATGAAATTGGTTTTATTTTGAATGTGCAATCTGTTGTGGCAAGTAATTTAAAATTTTGGTTGTAAACAAAAGTTAATAAATGTGAAATGTTAATGAATAACAATTATTTATTATCTTATTTAATCCAATTGAAATTAAATTTGGAAATAGTTGATTTTAATTTAGTGAATTAAATATTCAATTAATCTGAGTTAAGATGATAACTATAGGCTATTAGCATAGTGAAATATAAATTTGATGTTAATTGTATTCATAGGGGTTTGGTTGAGTTATAAGGTTTTTGAATTCATTTTATTTGGATAAAACTAATAAGTTGAATTTAATTAAAAATAGAAATTGAGTAAATTCGAAGGTTAATATATTAGTTGTTAAATAATTGAAGTTGAAAATTTATTTGAATATAGGGTTTAATATATAGGAAATTGATTTACTAAGTTAGTCTATATTTTATTTGGATTAGAATAAAGTTTATGACCCTTTAACATTGAAATAAAAGAGGTTATATAGAATTGAATATTTAATATTTTAATTAACTTGTCAAAATTGAAATTTTGCAAACTGTTTCGGATTTCGATGAAACTAGTTTCATCGGATCCGTAATAGTGAATTATTGTAGGATTTCAATTTTCGTAACAATCGGACTTGTCGTTTGGCCGTGCGAGCTTGAAACGCGTAGAAATTTAATTTTGAATTTAATTAAAATAATCGACTTCAAAAGCTATCTTCCACATACGATTGAATTAGGCCTCGGGACTAGTTCCATTGCGTTCGGAATATGGGTAAAACCTTATAAATGTCTGGCGGCACATCTCGATTGGAGTTCGGACGATTTTGGACCTACCTATATAAATACGCATGCAAACCGAGAAAGTTTGATTATTATTTTATTTCAGAAACCCAAATTTCAAACCATGGCCAGATATTGACGATCTTCTTTCCTTAATATATCTCAATCCGTTCAAAGAAATTGAAAAATTCCAAAAGCAAAAGTGTAGATCTCGACGAGCTCTTCGAATCCATATGGTTGATTGCTGCTAATACATCACAGATTTTCCGAGATCCGAGATTGAATAATACACGTATTTTCTTGGATTGCGTGCAAACGACGGCGAATGAAGCGATGAAACTTGGCGCGTAGGTGGCTCTCAAGGTGGCGCACATAGTGGTGGTCGCTGATCAATCTCTGGTGGCTGATCTTTGCGTGCGTGTGAAGGTTGAAAGGATAAGGGTGGGTTCAGCTACGATCTGGGATTGGGAAGAAGAAAGTAATGTAATTATTTATTTATTTAATTATTTCATAACAATATATATCGTATAACTTCTAATTAGCATATCTTTTGCATACGAGCTCAGATCGACACGCGGTTTCTCCGTTGCGTTCGTATCAAAATTCCGGACAACATGGAGCTAGCTTAGCTGCATTTCGAGACAGTTCAAATTTGGGCCTTTATTTGGATTTTAAATCGTCGATAAATCAAAGGTGAGTATTTATACGCTCACGCTTGACTGAATATGTTATGTTAGTTAATTTGAACTCATTAGTTAATATGAATGTTTCTGGTTCTAGTTAGTAGTTTAAAATTGATGTTTAGATGAAATTTAATCGAATTGGATTAAATTGTTATTTAAATTAATGTTGAAATTTAATTGTTAGTTAAATACCCATCTATGATAACCAGTTATTTGTTATGACATGTTGATTGAATGATGAATTATGATGTTTGTTGATGGTTGATGTTTGGTACGTTAAAATTGTTATTCCAATTAAATATGACATTCATTGCAGTTAATATCCATTCGATTTAATATTAAATTCCAATTTGCAAGTTTATACCTGTTAATGATAATAAATAGTCTATTGATGTTTATTGATTTATGTTTGAAATGTTTGAATTATTATTTCAGTTAAGTATGACCTTATTTCATGTAATCGTCATTTAATTAGCATGGACTTATAAATTGCCAGTTAATTACCATTATTGATAATCAATTAAATTATGTTATCTATTGTCTGATTGGATGATGATGTGATGGATGTTTAACTATTGATATTTGGATATTTGAATGTTGTGTTTATTTTATGTTGTTCTAATACTGCAAGTTCCCATAGTGTTTATTTTATTTTATATTTATATTTAATTAAAATGGGATCGGGTTGAAATAATAAATACCCAATTAAACAACTTGGCCTAGGATAGACAATTAAAATAAGAAACTCGATTGGTCAACAAATTGTTTCGAAATTAATTAACAACCTTAATGGATTTAATTTGGAACTTACAAATGATTTTACTCGAGTTTAAATGAAATAAATTAATGGATTTGATTTGAATAAACTAATAAATTTATTTGAATTGTATTAGAATAAATAAATGAATTGATTTGAGTTTATATGGAATTGGATTAAGTAAAATTTAAAGTTAAGTAAAAATTTAAGATCTGTAGACTTGGTTTGATTAAATGGATTTGAGACTTGATAATGAAACTTAATTTAAGATTAAATGGAATTTGACATAAGTGGAATTTAAACTAAGTAAAGTTTGCGAATTTGATTAAGTGTTAATTTAAATATAAAATGATTTTAAATTGAGTGAATAGTTTAATTATGATTTTGTAACTTAGTTACGAAGTTAAATTGTTTTGAAACTTGTTGAGAAAAATAAAATTGTGTTAATTAATCAATGAACTAAATAAAGTGAAATAAGATTCTTTAATAGAAATTGGATTTGATTTTGTAAACGGGTTAGCTAAAACTATTTTGATTTAAAGGGGATATAGTTAATGAAATTGATTTAACCGAATTTATAATTATATTTAATGAAGCAATGAAGGTATAAATAAATGTGAATGAACCAAATTTTGTTTAAATGATTTTGAATTAAATTAAGAATCAAATTAAATCCATTGAATATGAAATAAATTTAATAAGTGAAATTGGAATCTTATTAAACTGAAATTGAATACTTGAATTGATTTGCTAAATAAATGTTGAACTAAATTCATTTGGAAATATGATTTAACTATTGAAACGAATTGAATTGTGAAATAATCAAATTTGAAAGTAAATTTGAAGTTGACTTTTGATTTGATTTGGTTTGAACTTTAAATATTAAATGACCATCGGTGTAATAATACGTAGTTATTAAAGAGACCGGGATCAGATATTGACATACTCTCTGTCGATAACGAAAACCACTTTAATAACTAATATACGCGGAGTGTTGATCCAAAACGAAGTGGATGGTTTTGGTGAACGTGATGATTGAAGAAAGAGAACGATTTTGGATGACCCTTGATATGACTAAAACAGGAGCCCTGCCAGACCATTGAGGCTCGCTACCTCTAGCGGACACACTTCTTCGTTACCATATCTATTACTTTTGTGATTCGATTTGGGTGCACCCCTCGATTATGGCTGTGTTGTTTCGCGGTGTTGGGGTAGTAGCTGCTATGCCCAACATCAGTCCGGATGATGCAACTACTAGTATCCTAGTTGGTATCGCCTCATGTACCTTGTCATACTGATTATCCTATTCGCGACCACTACGATTTTGATTTGTGTTATACCTATGGGGTACCCTCTGATAACCACTAGTTTACGGTGGGGCTTACGGTGCTGTATAGACTATGACATTTATAAACTGTGTTAAGGGTGGAATGGGCCATGACTTAACGCTAGGAATGATATTTTACTTTATGATAGACATTATTGTGTATAGCGTATTCTATTATATAGTAAATAGTTTAACGGATCTTTAGGAGATGGAAATCCCGAACATCTCTTAAGTTAATGCATGCACGTTAAACACTGGATAGGAGGTGTCTAAAACCCATAAACATCTCCGACGCCGTCACATTCATATTTACTTATTCGATTTAACTTACATGAGATATTTTAGTCCTGACTCGAGTGTTTTGTCTTTTCATTACGCTCGGGTCAGCCTGAGCATTTCAGATAAGGTTGAAGATCTATTCTGGAGGACGAAGACGGAGTTTGGTATTACATCATTTGTATTCTACTACTGTATTATTTTTCCGCTGCATTGTTGTATTATCTCTGATATGTATGTAACTTTGATTCATGATGTATAATAATAATCAAATTTATTTATTTAACAGCTTCATGAACTGTTATTTTATTATTATATCTTGTTCCTTCCGCTGTGAGATTCTGAGTTTGTTTCTGTTCATTCCTTTCTTTTCTTATTTAACCCCAATAACTATATGTATTTTGGATTGGTTAAGTCGGCATGTGTGTATGTTTTGTCGACTTGAACGGTCAAAAATGTGGGTTGTTACATGCTTACAATCTGGATCAGCCGCAGATGTCTCCGGCTGCGCCGCAAGTCACTGATGCCGCCCCGTCGCCTACGAGTCAAACTGAGGAAGGTATTCCGAACATTCCACATATCTTTCTTAAGTCGAAATCTTCGGTCGAGTTAAGTTCTAACAGTTCTCTTATTCTTTTGTCCAGTGATCGATGCTGCACATGTCGAGCCTCCTATTACTCAAGAATCGCATCAGACACAGGAGGCCATCATTACCGAAGCGATCACCATGAATACAATTTCCCCGCTTGACGATATGCAGGGGAGTACGATTGTGTTTGATGAGCAGCTGATGGATGAACTCTTTCGATGTCACGACGATCCTCTCGCTGACTTGTCATCTTTCATGAGTGGAACTGATCCTGCTACAAGTTCTTCAATGCCGACTGCTGATGCCCCCAGCGGGGCTCAAGCAGTAACTGAAGAGGAGATGTTCACTCAAATCGATGCTGAAATGGCAGTAGCGGCTCATGGTGGCAGTTTTGGAGGTGGGATGGCAGCACCGGGACCTGCTCCGCTTAGAATGATATCTCCTGGTGGTACTGTTTTCATCACCAGCGTGCCCATTCCACCTTCTGTACTTGATCCTGTTCCTCCGACTCCGCCCGCAAGGAGCATTCCTATCCACTCGAGTTCGGAGGAGGATATTGATATAATGCCCTCGCCTGAAGACCAACCGTCGAAATGCAAAGGCTCGAAGAGGAAGATTAGCGGTGGCTCCAGCGGGTCTACACCGAGAAGGAAGCCAAGGAAGAAGAAGGATTAGACATGCTTCCCCGGTTTATTTTGACTTGCATTTTGTTGGCCGTGTATAGATGCAGGTTCGGCCCCTTCTAGTAGGAATTTTTTGGAACAAACTTGTATACGCACTTCTTTTTTCATACAATAGAAATGAAACTTCTCGTCTTTGGTTTCTTTTTTGTCATTGTGTATTTGTCTAAGTGTTTCAATATCTGGAGTGCACTTGTGAAGTTTCAGCTTCCGAATTAAGTTTATTTTTGTTTGCCAAGTACGGAAACTGTGGACATGGTTCGCGACCGGGAAGCAAGTTGAATTTTGACGTCGCCTCACTTTATTCAATGGTTGATGCTTAAGTCCTACCCCCCAGTCTCGGGGGTGAGTTGTAGAACATCAGTCAGCGATTGCTTCTCGCTTGCATCATGCTAAGTCTAGAGCCACATAACGGATGTCTGAGTCAAATGGAGACCGAGTGGTTTTTCCACGTTTGTATGATTGTCGATGATCATATCCGCACTCCGGGGATTCTCATTTGTTCACTGGCGGTTGGTCACGCCGGCTTAAGTTTTAATTATATGTCCGCAATCTGAGGACTTGGATTTAACACTTGTACTCTGACTCGTGCTCTGGGAGTTTGGAGTTGATATTTATACTCCGGTTCGCACTCTGGGAACTCGGAGTCATGTTTATACTCCGCTTCACACTTTGGGAATACAGAGTTGATGTTTATACTCCGGTTCGTACTCTAGGAACTCGAAGTTGTTGTTTATACTCCGTTTCGCACTCTGGGAATACGGAGTTAATGTTTATACTCCGCTTCGCACTCTGGGAATACGGAGTTGATGTTTATACTCCGGTTCGCACTCTGGGAACTCGGAGTTGATGTTTATACTCCGGTTCGCACTCTGGGAACTCGGAGTTGATGTTTATACTCCGCTTCGCACTCTGGGAATACAGAGTTGATGTTTATACTCCGGTTCGCACTCTGGGAACTCGAAGTTGATGTTTATACTCCGCTTCGCACTCTGGGAATACGGAGTTGATGTTTATACTCCGCTTCACACTCTGGGAATACGAAGTTGATGTTTATACTCCGGTTCGCACTCTAGGAACTCGAAGTTGATGTTTATACTCCGCTTCGCACTCTGGGAATACGGAGGTGATGTTTATACTCCGGTTCGCACTCTGGGAACTCGGATTTGATGTTTATACTCCGCTTCGCACTCTGGGAATATGGAGTTGATGTTTGTACTCCGGTTTGCACTCTGGGAACTCGGAGTTGATGTTTATACTCCGCTTCGCACTCTGGGAATACAGAGTTGATGTTTATACTCCGGTTCGCACTCTGGGAAATCGGAGTTGATGTTTATACTCCACTTCGCACTCTGGGAATACGGATTTGATGTTTATACTCCGACTCGCGCTCTGGGAGTTCAGAGTTGAATGAAGGATTGTCGTGTATCAATCCTTTTTTTACTTTGATGTGTTGGCTGGTCCCCGAGCTCGGGTTTCACTTAGCGAGTGATCGGTTGCATCGCAGTCACTCCCTATTTGAATAAATTCCACCGTATGGTGAAACTTAGCTCTTTGTGCATAGTGATGATCATATGAAGCATTTCAAGTAAATCACAGCTCTAGCTCGAAGAGATTGTATTTTATTGCTAAAATAAGAAAATATGGCAAAGTCTGTTGCCTTTTTACAAGTTCTAATTTCGAAATGCAGAAACAAATTGTGAAAATGGAAAGTAAACTGAATGGATAAAGATAGCTTGTCATGTGTAATAGCGGCGAAGGCTCTCGCTATTCCAAGCTCTTGGCATAGTTAGACCGTCAATGGTCGATAATTTGAATGTGCCATCTCCAAGCCTGCGTTCAATAACATATGGTCCTTCCCATGTCAGGTTCATGTGCGAAGGAACCGAATAGATTCTTTTCAAGAAGAGATCGCCTAGTTCGAAGGTTCGCGGGCGGACCTTGGCGTTGTACAATCGGGCGACTCGACTTCGATGCGCAGCTGCCCTCAAATCAGCTTCTTCACGCTTCTCATCTAGGAGATCAAGAGATTTAGCAAGTAGTATAGCATTTGTCTTCGGATCATAGTATGTCACACGATGAGAAGGTACTTCTAGTTCAACTGGAATAACGGCTTCTGAACCATATGAGAGAGAGAATGGAGTGTGGCCGGTCGCGGTCTTGTGAGTTGTTCGGTAAGCCCATAAAGCCATAGGAAGTTCATCGACCTACTTGCCCCCGACCTTTTCCAGCCGTTTTTTCAGAATGGATTTTATAACTTTATTAACTACTTCGACCTGTCCGTTTGCCTGAGGGTGTGCAACTGCAGAGAATTTCTTTTGGATGTGAAATCGTTTGCAGAAATCTTTAAATTCCGCACTGTCTATTGGGTTTAGTTGTCCGTAATAATGGTGTGTGGGAGACCGAATCGACGGATGATGTTGCGAACCACAAAGTTGATTTCTTTCTTCATTGTTATGGTAGCAAGAGCTTCGGCTTCAGCCCATTTTGTAAAGTAATCAACTGCGATGATGGCGTATTTCGCACCACCTTTTGCCAGAGGTAGAGCTCTAATGATGTCGATGCCCCCACAGTGCAAACGGCCATGGGCTAACCATTTATGTTATCTCGATAGGAGGAGCTCTAGGAATTCGAGCATATTTCTGGCACCTATCACATTTCTTTGCATAATCCGACGTATCGTGATTCACGGTCGGCCAGTAATATCCGTATCGAAGTATTTTCTTGGCAAGTGCTTGCCCCCCGGTGTGATCGCCACATTCTCCCTCACAGGGTTCTCTTTTCACTCCTACGCTCCGGCAGGGTTCAGTGCTCAATGTAATTTCTGAGTGGAGTCATCCACGAATCCCTTTCGAGAACGGTTTTGCATATCCAAACTATTCCCGTCCGGTCGATGCTTGGAGAAGATAACATCTCCGCAAGAACGAGTTCCATCTGTTGAGCTTCACCCATGCTGGCTAACTTCGCCAATGAGTCGGCTTTTTGGTTGCGCTCTCTAGGTATACAGTAGATAGCATAATAATCGAACCGATTCAGTGTTTCTTGGACCCGAGCTAAGTAAGCAGCCAGTCTTCGGTCTCTCGCTTGATACTCTCCTCAAACTTGACACATGACTAGCTGCAAATCGTAATAAATTTCCACAGCGATAATTTTCAAATCTCTAGCAAGTTTTAGTCCGGCTATGAGGGCTTCATATTCAGCTTCATGATTGGTTGCATGAAAGCCAAACTTCAAAGCATAGCATATAGATCGGCCTTTGGGGGTTTCGAGTACAACACCAGTGCCCGAACACCGGTCGTTTGATGCACCATCAACATACAGCTACCAGACGTATTCAGGGGATTTACTTGTTTCGGGCAAGTCCTCTGGAACGGTAAATTCAACTATGAAATCAGCGAGGACTTGTCCTTGGATTGCTCGTCTGGGAGTGTAAGTAATATCAAACTGACTCAGTTCGATGTTCCATTTGAGTAACCTACCAGACGTCTCAGGCCGCGAAAGGACCTGTCGTAACGGCTGGTCAGTGTAAACAACAATGGGATGTGCCTGGAAATACGGTTGGAGTTTTCTTGATGCAATTACAAGGCAGTAAGCCAACTTTTCTAGCTTTGGATAGTTCCTTTCAGCCCCAGTCAATCGTTTGCTGACGTAGTATACTGGCTTCTGTATCCCGTCTTCTTCTCGAACCAAGGCAGCGCTGAAAGCATTTTCTGATATCGCCAAGTATGTATACAACTTCTCATGATCAATAGGCTTTGACAATATTGGCGGTGTGGATAGATGTTGAACTAGTGCTTGGAAAGCGCCTTCGCACTTCGTGGTCCATTCAAAGTTGCGTTTTCCTTTTCAGATCAGATTGAAGAATGGAATGCATTTGTCAGTGGACTTTGAAATGAACCTGCTCAATGCTGCTACTCTTCCATTGAGACTTTCAACTTGCTTTATAGTCTTTGGAGTTTCAAGATTTCTGATAGCCTAGATTTTTTTAGGATTAGCTTCGATCCCTCGAGCGTTGGCGATGAACCCAAGGAATTTTCCGGATGCAACTCCAAAATGACATTTCAGTGGATTTAAGTTCATCTTGTATTCCTGAAGTATGTTGAACATAGTTTCCAGGTCTCTAACATGGTTGGTGGAGAATCACGACTTCACAAGCATGTCGTCTATGTATACTTCCAATGTTTTCCCGATTAGATTGGCAAACATCCGATTGACCAATCGTTGATAAGTAGCCCCGTCATTCTTGAGTCCGAATGGCATAACCTTGTAACAGTAAAGTCACAGATTGGTTACGAAGCTGGTATGCTCTTGATCGGGTAAATTCATCGGTATCTGATTGTAGCCAGAATACGCGTCCATGAAGGATAAGAGTTCATGCCCTGCTGTCGAATCTACTAGTTGATCAATTCTGGGAAGCGGGAAACTGTCTTTGGGACATGCTTTATTCAGATCGGAATAATCGACACACGTTCTCCACTTTCCGTTCGGCTTTCGGATGAGCACGGGATTCGACACCCATTCAGGATATAGGGCATCCCGAATGAACCCATTCGCTTTAAGCTTTTCTACTTCTTCTTTAAAGGCGGTAGATCTCTCTGGATCCATACCACGCCTTTTCTGTTTGACCGGGACATGCCGCGGGTCAATGTTCAGGGTATGGCTCGCGATGTCCAGCGAGATCCCACACATATCGGAATGTGTCCAGGCAAATACGTCAACATTTCCCCGTAGAAATTCAACCAATTCCTCTTTAGTTTGCTGGCTTAGCTAAGATCCAATCTTTATCATTTTTGAATCATCGTTATTGTCAACTGGGATATCAATCGTCAGATCGGCCGGGGATGCTTGACTTTCTTTGGATTCTCCTTCATCTTCAGTTTCTCTCGGGTCAAGATCCTTGAGGAATTGGCTGGGGTGCCCGGGCCTGGACCCAGGAGTTAATTGTCAATTATCGGCAAAACGGACGTAGAGAGAATCCTACATGCCCTTTCCTTTCTCCTTTCGCTGTGCTTCCCGCAGCTCAGCAACATAACATGCTCTAGCAGCAGCCTGATCTCCTTGAATGATCCCCACTCCACGATCAGTGGGGAATTTTAAAGTCAAACACCATGGGGCAATGGCTGCCCTGAATTCAGCGAGGGCCAGTCGGCCCAAGAAAGCATTATATGGGGAGTCTATGCCCAAAACAATGAACTGCAACATCCGTACTCTCCGACGTTCTCCAACTCCCAACTCTACTGGCAGTTCCACCATCTCAGTGGGTATAGTAGCACTTCCGTTGAAACCATGGACTCGGGATAGACACGGTTTCAAGTCCGTGGCATCCATTCTCATTTGATCATAAGCTCGCTTGAACAAAATATTCACAGAGCTTCCACTATCAACCAAGATTCTCTTCATCCAAGTGGGACCTAATTGAGCTAAGATGACCAGTGAATTGATAGTGGGGGCTTCGACTTTATCAGCGTCTCTGTTCCTGAACACGATGTCATTTGTCATCGTCTTCTGTTGCTTGGCCGGAGCCCCTTCATCAGAGTTACTATAACATTCGAAGTCCGCATGCCTGATAGAACTGGCATATGACTCCATTTCCTTCCAGCTTCGATCCGTTGGGTGAGGACCACCACTTATCGTATTAATGACCAACCTTCCGCCTGTACGAGCGGGTTCCTCCTGTCTTTCCTGATTCGGAGCACGATTCTGATTTGACGGGCCCGCACCACCAGACTGCGGTGCCTGCACATACTGATCCAACTTCCATTCACGTATCAGTTTTTCAATGAGGTCTTGTAAATGACGACACTCATTAGTGTTGTGGCCATAGCTTTCGTGGAATCTGCAAAACTTCCCTGTTTGGATTTGTCTTTCAGTTGGTGGTTTCGGGGCTGGTTTCTTGTATTGCATGGTATTGCAGGTCTGCAAATACACATTTTCCAATGACGTGTTCAATGGAGTGTAATTATCATACATGGAAGCTCTACGCCGTGGACCACGATTCTGATCGCGTTTCTTGTTTTGATTTCCATTGTCCCTCTGCTGATTCTGTTTATTTTGTACGTTCAATTGAACTTTTCCAGAACTCTCTCCAGACTGTTTAACAGCGATGTTACTTTGGATTCCTTCGATGTTGGGCCCTGCATCATCCTGCTTCCTAGACTGTTTCGCATCCTCCCTTCTCAAGAATTGGGCTGCCTTGGAATAGAAATGGTCCAATGACGCAGGTGGTTTTCCAGCTAACCAATTTCCAAACTCGGAATCAACATCGATCCCCTTAGTCAATGCCATCAGGATAGAGTTATCATTGGGATTGCTTATTTCTGCACACACAGCGTGGAATCGCTCCAAGTAACGTCTAAGTGTTTCTCTGGGAGCTTGTGTAACACTAGACAAAGTGTTAACATCTTTAGGCTTTGCCACGTGCGTACGGAATTGTTCAACAAACTTGGTGGCCATCTGATCAAAACTAGAAATGGATCATGGTGGCAAACGAGTAAACCACATGGTCGCAATACCTCCCAGGGAAATGGGGAAACTACGAAATTTCACTGCATCATCAGCTCTTGTAGCATTCATTATCCATTCGTACTTCAGGACGTGTTGATTGGGATCAGAACTACCTTCGTAAACTGGCAAAATTGGCATCCTGAAGCGCCAAGGTTGTTCAGCATACAATATGTCATCGGTGAAAGGGGTATGACTCTGGGAGATTCCCTAGTCGTCGTTAGGGAGACCCTGACTTTCACGGATCATTTGACAGATCATTGTTGGTATATCTGGCATTCGGATACTTGGAGCATGTTGTGCCAAGGTGTGGTCGGGTTTTACAGCGCGAGTCTGGACCGGACGCGGTCGACGGTCCATAGCTCGCCTCCTTGGTTCAACATCTTCTAGGACATAAGGTTTTGGGGTTTGCTCTCAAGGGTTACGTTGAGGATCAGCTTGGTTTCTGGCATCAAACCCTTGTCTGGTAGTGGTAGTAGTAGCGATGTTGCCTGTGACATGATAAGGAGCAGCACCTCCTCGGGATGAAGGTCCTGTATTATGACTAGCGGATGGTCCAGTTCTGGGTTGTCCAAGATTCGAAGCAGGTTGGTGTCTCGTGGCTTGGGTGTAGCTTACACCCAGCCGTGGGCGTGTGGATTTGGTTTGGCCATCAGAGGAGGCTGAACTCTATGTGGAATAATAAGCACCTTGGTCTCTTCTGGATCATCTTCGCCTTTGGCGATTTAACTAATTGGACAACTCTGTGTTGGCGCGCAGTTGTTCAGTTAACTGTTGTCGGCTCTGGGTTAACTCATGAAGTAATGTCTGGAATTCTTGTCTGGTAACTGGACCTGTTGGATTTGAAAGTCTGGCGGCATCTTGGTTTGAGGGAGGCAATTGCACGGGATTTTGTCGGTCCCGTACTCCCTGATCAGCAGTTGTAGAAGTAGTCCGTGTACTTACCATGGTGAGGTGATGAAAGTCCTTTCCTAGATTTGATGAAAATCTGAATAGAATGGAAGGGCTTCAAAGTTCTAGATCTAGATCTTCTTCTTGGATTTATGCAATCCGATATAGATAGGAGGTCCAAAGAGCAGGAGAAAATTTGGGTTCTCTCAATGAAAGCACTAAAGTGTTTGTACCAAAATTGGGCAACTACACTCTTCAGAAGTTTTTGAAGAGATAAAATGAAGAAATTAAATGGAAAAAGAGGAATTATCTAACAAAAACTCCAGATCTCAGGTATGAAAATAATTAACATGCAAGGAGACACAAGAATTTAGAGTGGTTCGGCGTATTGCCTACGTCCACTATGAAGTAGTTTGCTTTATTGATCTTTCTTTGATGTTTATAATTGATTTTAGAAAATTACAGCGAATAACAATGATTTGCAGCAGTGAAATTTGTTGGTAGCAGCAGCAATGGAGTTCAGATCTGGATCCGGCGGAGTTTGGGCGTTGGAGATCTCAAAGCGGAAGAAGAAGAACCCCTTTTCTTTTGTCTTTGGATGTCTATTTATAGGTGTAGGAGGCTGGTATTCCGCTTAGATCTCGGGAGACCCTCTCCGACACGTGACCAGGCCCGCGCGCCCAAGCCCGTGAAGTTTCGGTCCGATCCGCGATCGATACGAATAGATTTCGTATCGATCAAGATTTCATCCAATGGAGTTGAAATTTGGCGTGGACATTCTTTAGTATGCACGTAGTATTCTGTGAAAATTTCATAGCATTTGGACTTGTAGATTAGGAGATATGATCGATACGAATAGGGATTCTCGGTTGGCTGTTTCGTTCGACTCGCTCTTGTTTCGACTCGCTCTTTGTTCGACTCGGTTCTGTTTGACTCGGTGACGTGGCGTTTATTCGTATTGACTGTTGTGCCTTGCTTCACATCGATGGACACGAAGTAGAAGTCTTCGGATGGATGCGAAGTTGACGAAGCGGAGCGAGTCAAAATGTGGCTCCCAGATGGAGTCGAACTAAATGGAGTCGAACATAGGCTATCTGATGGACGCGAAGTGAAGCCAGTCGAGGTGAAGCGAGTCGAAGCGTGGCTCGAAGCGGAGCGAGTCGAAGTATGGCTCGAAGCGGAGTGAGTCGAAGTATGGCCCGAAGCGGAGCGAGTCGAAGTGTGCACTTCCGATGGATTCGAACGGGGCGAGTCGAACGCAAGGCTGTTTTTAATCAATTTTGCATCGGTCGTAACTTGAGCGTACGAACTCGGATTGACTTGAGATTTGGAATGTTGGCTCTCATTGCTTCACTTGTCGTGTCAAACCAATTTTAGCTCGATCCGGACTTGGACAAAATTCGTCGATATCCATAGTGAGCCTGTGTATAACCGATCTCTGTGATGGACCATCATTGGTTTACTAGTCAATTCCTTGGTGTCACGCCTTGCCAAATGGCGGAATAACAGGAAACATATAAGAATTTCACCACGAACGCAACGTAATAGCTTTCATGGTCAAATTCCAACTTCCATCAAATTTCTATATTCAACTCTTGTCATATTTAATTCAATTTACTTTATTTATTTATGGTACATTTTACGGGGTGTTACATTCTCCCCCCCCCCTCTTAAAAAGGATTTCGTCCCGAAATCTTCCTAGGGGCGAACAACGCAACATGTTATACAACAAAGTTCTCTACACAACCCTCTAATCAACCAATAGAGAAATGTGATTATGTACTACATACATGCTAAAATGTGCTCAATCCTAGCATAAGTATGTAACCGTGTCATGTAAGTATTACGCAAACATCCTAAACATGCATAAAAGTTTCTACATGAGTGTAAAGTTATTATGAAAATGTGTAACAACCATCTCCTACTATCTAATCTAACCATGATGCAACCAAAATCCTAATTTTGGAGAGAAAATTATCAGTGAAAAGCTCTGGATGAGTGTTTTTCATCTTCTCCTCGGTCTCCCATGTGCTTTTTGCCGAATTGTCCCCCCATTATACTCGGACCAACATAGTTATTTTATTGTTGAGCCTCATAGTACTGTGATTTACAATCCATGCGGTGGCATGAGGCATGTCATCGCCATCTCAAAATCCCCCAACTGATCAGGCTCTATTCTGCTAACAATGTCATGAAGGTATTTCCTAAGGTGGGAAACGTGAAAAACATTGTAGACTCCTGCCAACTTTTCAAGAAGCTCCACACGATATCCAATTTTCCTATTCTTTCCAGAATTCTGAATGGCCCAACAAATCTAGATGCTAATTTTTCAGACTTGCCAGACCTAACAACTTTTCTCAGAGGAGAGATTTTAACAAATATCATATCTCCAACCTCATATTCGAGCTCTTTCCTTCCTTTATCCATAAAAGATTTCTGATGGTCATGCTCTACCTTCATCCTTTGCCTGATCAATTCTAATTTTTCCATGGTATCACTGATCAAATCGGGTCAGAGCAACACTTTGTCGGTGGTTTCCCACTAACAACTAGGCGATTTGCATGGCCACCCATAAAGTGCTTCAAAAGGGGCCATACCAATCGTCGTTTGATAGCTATTATTATATGCAAATTCAACCAAGGGTAGATGCTGCTCCCAATGTCCATTGAAATCCAAGACACAAGCTTTCAACATGTCTTCCAAAATTCTATTCACCCTCTCTGTTTGTCCGTCAATTTATGGGTGATATGCCATGCTAAGGTTCAAAGAAGTTCCCAAAGCTGTTTGTAGGCTCCTCCAAAACTCTCTAGTGAACAAGGGGTCCCTATCGTTAACTATGCTTACAGGAATTCCATGTAGACGAACTACCTCCTTAATATAAATCTGGGCAAGATAGGCGCTAGTCCTATTGGAACAAAATGAGCTCTCTTTGTTAGTATGTCTACAACAACCCAAATAGCCTCATTGCCCTTTTGACTTTTAGGAAATCCTTCCACAAATGCCATCAAAATAGGTTCTCACTTCTAAGTCGGAATTTCCTAAGGTAATAATAATCCACTAGGCTTCCCTTGCTCAGCTTTTATCTTTTGACATGTCAAACACGTAGCAACAAACTCAGCTACGCTCCTCTTTATTCAATTCCAAAAGAAAATTCTCTTCATGTCCTTTTACATCTTTTCTCTTTCGGGATGAATGGTCATCCTTGAGTGGTGAAACTCCATAAGCACATCTCTCATCAAATCATCAATCATTGGGATGCAAAGACATACATTTCTTCTCAAACATCCCTTCTCATCATCTTAATACCTTATAGCATTAGGTAAATGCTCTCCTTTCTTCTATTTTTCCAAAATCACTTCTAACTTCTCATCTTTCACTTGCCCATGCCCCATACGATCCATCAAGGTTGGTCTAATCTCTATAACTGATAGAAAACCTTGGATGAGTTCCGTTGACGATTGGAGGTTAAAATTAAAGAGAAACTCCAATTGTTTCCATTCACATATAACACCTAGGATAGCATGTCTCCGACTTAGGGCATCGATGACTACGTTCCCTTTTCTAGGGGTATATTGAGTACCAAAGTCAAAGGATGCCACATACTCCATCCACCTCTGCTACCTAAGATTTAAATCTTTTTGGGAAAATAGGTATTTGACTGATTTATGATTAGTGAATAACTCAAATCTTTCCCCCAAGAGATAATGTCTACACATCTTTAAGGCAAAAACAATGGCTGCCAATTATAAATCATGCACTGGATTCCTCTTCTCATGGTCCTTTAGTTGTCTACTAGCACAGGAAACTACGTTCCCTTCTTGCATAAGAAACGCCCCTAATCTTGTGCCACATTCATCTGTGAAAACCACGAACGTCTTGGTTCCATCTGAAATAGTGAGCACAGGTGTACTAGTCAATGACTCCTTAGGCTTATCAAATGCCTCCGTGCATCTATTATCTTAAACAAAAACTAGATTCTTCTTAGTCAATTAGTTTAAAGGGGCTGCTATTTGTGCAAAGCTCTTGATGAACTTCCTATAATAGCCTGCCAACCGTAAAAACATCTAACGTTTGATGCATTACTAGGAGCCTTCCATCCTCGGACAGCTTCCACTTTAGCACGGTCCACTGCCAATCCTTGTTCCGAAACAATATACCCAAGGAACCTTACTATATTTTTCCAAAAGTGTCATTTAGAAAACATGGCTTTGAGTTGGTTTCTCTTCAAGATCTCCTATACCTCCCTAAGGTGGTGCTCATGCTCCTTCTTGCCTTTGGAGAAAACCAAGATATCATAAAAAAACACCACTACAAATTTATTAAGTTACCTTCTAAATATTTACTCATCAAATCCACAAAGTATGTTGAAGCAATCGTCGGTCCAAAAGGCGTTACTTTCCACTCATAGAGCCTATCTGGAGTATAGAATGTGGTCTTCAGCTTGCTTTTCTCTGCAATCCTCAATTGATGGAATCTCGTTGCTAAGTATAATTGGGAATAAACTTTAGCCCCTACAAGTTGGTCGAACAAGTCATATGTTCTAGGTATAGGGTACCTATTTTTCCTTGACAACTTGTTCAACTCGCTATAATTGATGCAAAGTCTCAAAAAACCATCTGCGTTAGTAGCAAAAATAAAGGGGCTAGTCACTAAGAAGTTGCCCGACAGATAAATCCTTTCTTCAATAGCTCTGAGATTTGCTCATCCAATTCTCTTCTTTCTTTGAGGGCCATATGTCTCAAAGGCAGAGCGACGGGTCTTGCATCCTTCTCCAAATCAATTTGAAACTCAATCTCCATATGGGGTGGGAGACCCAAGACCTACTCGAAGGCATCATGAAATTCACAAACAACGGGTACATATGATAGCTCTAGAACAACAGATGAATTTAATACATATAAATGGCTTAACTCAACTAAAGCTTTAGGTGTACGAAGAACTTCTAGGTCATAAACTCCTTGACTCCTTAATCGTACTACCCTCTAATTATAGTTAAGAATAGCTTCACAATATGACAACTAATCCATACCCAAGGTAAGCCCATACCCCTTGAAATTTAGAACGTACGCAGTATATATGAAATCAACGTCGCATATGTCTGACACTAGGTCTTTGCAAATAAGAGAAAGATGGGTTGAACCCCCGATGGGATTGGAAACCTCTATTGGGATGTTGACAATCTGGGTTTGATGGTTTAAGAAATTTACTACATCCTTAGCTATAAAGGAATGTGATGTCCCCGAATCAAATAGGGTACGAATGGTAACCCCAAAACTAAGAGTTATACCTTCTAGAGCTGCTTTTCCTTGGTCTCTTGGTGGCTTACTAGCAATAGGGACAGCTTAAATAACATAAGCATGTCCACTTGATCCTTCCTTAGCAATCTTGGGACATTGATTCTTGTGATTCCCTTCCTCGTGGAAGTTAAAGGACCTTCCTTTAAAGGCTTCATTTGTCATACTCAACCTATAATCTGTAACTTCATGACCCTTCCATTGGCATTTCTTACACACCTTTACCTCCTTCTTAAACTTCTGCTTCGACTTTTATTGGTCCAAAAGCTCCCTTTCTTGGACCCTCCTTGCTTTTGGGTCAGTGCAGACTTCTCCTTCTCTCTTCCTATATCCTCCTCATTGGCCACGTGCAGCATTGTCGTTTTTACCAGAATCTCATATGTGGCCCCCTTAGGTACTCGGGCCAACAACATTTCTCTTAGCGGGGAATTTAAGCCCTTCACGAACTTCATGGCCTTTTTCATAGGTGTGTCTATCGGGCTTATCCCAAAATTTTCCAATCCAGTAAACTTAGCTATATACTCCTTAAGGGTAGAATGTCCTTGTCTCAACTGAATGAACTTTTCCAATTGCAAGCTAACCTCAACTCTAGACATGAATCTTATCTTAAATCGATCCTTGAATTCATCCCAAGAGAATATCCTTCACCATTTCTCATTAGTCACAAAGTTCAACCAATTCAAAGCTTCTTTCCTGAGGTGCCAAGCTGCTATTCTTCTTCTTAGTTGAGCATCCAAACCAAGCTCTCCAAATATCTTCTTGCAGTTACTAAACTAAGCTTTAGCTTCCGAATATCTTTCAGTTTTAGAGTATGTCTTCCCTCCCATACTGAGAAAGTCCTTACACAACTTAGGAAGTTCAACAGGACTGGGTGCTGCATCGACGGCTGTGGTAGTGGATTCTACCGATGCAGTTGGAGGAATAGGAATCTTCTTGACGGCCCTAAAATATTGGTTAAACCATTTGGGCATTCCATGAATGGGTAGCCTTCCACGAGTATGGTTCCCTTGTTTGGAAGAAGATTGATTATCAGCCATATCGACTATCCATAGGTTAAACATTTAGTGACGATTTCCTAAGATAGTATTTACATGTTGAAAGGAAAAAAAGTTGCCTAGTTACATGCGTATTTTCAAGAAGAAGGTGTGTGTGTGTATAATAAGAATTGTTCAAAAATTCTTTCTGAAAAACCATGTTCAAAATAACAAATACATCTCTCATGTGTATAGTTTTTCCCCGTTGATCGGGTAACCTAGGCTCTGATACCAAATGTAACAACCCACCCTAGAGTAGGCCTAAATTTCGACCCAGAAAAGGCCCATCGAAACTTAGATCCATTTTAAGGCAAGGTGTTAGTAATAAAAAGAAATAACATTGTAGAGCAATAACTAAACTTTCAGAATTCGCAGGGAATGGAAAAAATATAATAGTAAGGTGTACACATTTATATGAAAATCGTAAAAATGTCACAAAACAAAATCCCATGAAACTATAACATAATATATGTTACAACAATAGTCTAAACCCATGGGTACACATAAAATAATAATAATAATAAATACTACCACTAGACATGCTTCTCCATCTCTAAGCATCGTCACTGCCATCACTCCATCCTTAACTTGTATTATAATGAGGAGGGAGTCAGAATAACAAGTGACTGGTGAATAGAAACCTTGAGTCTTACCTTTTTAGCACTTGGGCAGCATATTTCAAAATAAGAATGTGTCTACGAACATAAAACCAGTAAAGTCATTTAAAACTTCTTTATAAGGAAAGGAGGTGGGTCCAACCACTTAATACCTTCCATTCTAAAAGTAGGTTCCTAAAATCCCATATCCCAATCATATGTCATAAATAGCTAATAATGTGAGAATGATACCCAAGCCACTTAATACTTCTAAGTGGAAAATAGGTAGACTTTGGTCATTTAAGACCTTAATTAAAGTAAACCCAATCATCTAAGACCTATTTCCAGTAGTGTGCTCCTCATTGTTACTATCTAGCTAACATCATATAGAACACATAGGCCACTTAATATTTCCAAGTGGAAAATAGGCAGACTCTGGTCATTAAGACCTTAATTAAGGCAGACCCCATCATTTAAGACCTATTTTCAGAAGCAGACCCCTGTAGAGGTACCACCTAACGTATCGCCTTGGCTATTTAATACTTCATCTGGGGAAAAGAGGTGGGTCCAATCACTTAATACCTCAAAACTCCGAAGCAGGCACTTCGTCATATAGCTTATACTCATAATGACATCTCACGTTAGTCCTCTATTTGTAGGAACCGGTAGCTAGATTAGCTATGTAGATTTCCCTATAGAATTTAGGACCAACCTCGCGTTATTACTAATAATTATTAAAAGGATATCCCACATCAATAAAAGTGTACATAACTACTGGTAGCATCAAAGTGAAGGGCAGATTTCCGTCATAAAACTCTATTGACCTCACATCCCTATGACTTAGCCACAAGTCAATTGCTATATATATACACTCATCTCACTGTTTCATAAATAAGGCCTTATAAGGAATTTTCCTTATTACACCTTAAAATAATAATTAGGCTATATAAGAGTTTCCTCTTATTTTCGCCTCGCAGTCAATTACTTTCCTAATGGGGGAAATAAATATAAGTAAATGCCTAATTAACTACGCCATATACGCAATAATTATACGTTAATTACATAAATAGAGATAAATAAATATTCGTGCCTAATAAGTTCTAAACGCATGGGTTTTACGCTCTAAACCAGCGTTAAATGTCAATTCCCTAACCAATTATTATCACAATTCGTTTTTCTTCAGATTCCTAAGATTTTACGGGATTCTAATGTCCAAAACAGGGAATAAATATTCATAATCAAACTGCAATAACAGACTTGTAAATAAAATAGAAACTAAATTTATTACACTAATTCAATGGAATATCTTAAACAATAAGAATCACAATCTAAACCCCATATTCTATTCAACCCCTATTTTACAAAGAAATAGATAGGATCAAGTGGTGTAAACCATTAACTGAATTCATAATCTAAACCTTTATTTTATTGAAGAACTACAAGTTGACCCAAAGAGGAAGGAGAAGTGCAATAGACTATGAAATAATCAAAAATAGCACAAACAAAACAAATTCCGTTGAATTAATGTAAATAATTGGGAATCTTAGCATAGAATTGACATATCGAATTAAAAAGGAATTTTGGGGGATCTTATCTATCATATTTTCAAAATTTCAAAATCCATTAGGCATATTCAAATCCAAAAAGAAATACAATAAACGATTGTTGAAAAGAATTACTAAAGTTTCCACTAACAAATTAGCCTTAGCTTCACTCAAATGGATTTGTAGACTTCCGATCTCTTCCAGAATCTCTCTTTTGATACACACACACACAATAAGGAAGAGGTTTTTATATATATTCATTAAATTTAGAATAATTAGAGAAGAATAGGATAAGAATAGATTGGAGGAAGAAGAAAAAAATAGGAAATAAATTTAATTCTTACTTGAATTCTCTACAGAATTTCCGAATGTTACTAGAGAGATAGCAATGGCAGAATTTCATCGTATTCCCCAAAATAATATGAATAAAAGTGGAGAGGATAGGGTTCTATTTATAGGAGTTGAAATGCACCAAAACCATATAATGGAAGTAAGTAGGAAATGGGCAAATCCGGAGCATACAACCGAATAAAACATAGCTTCAAACTCTAGCCGCCATTGGCAACTTCTGTAGCCAAGCAATTGATAGCTATGGTCGACCGATTGACCTATACAAGTCGATCGCTCTTCTTATTTAGGGGAACGTTTATTTAATTTCATTGCAAGATTATTTTAGTCCCTAGTTAACTTTTTAACTTTAAATGTTTACTTAGACCCTAAGCCAATTTTTGAAATTTAAACCTTAAATTTGATTTCTCATTTGAATTTGAATTCAAACTAAATTAATCTAAAACTGAAAACTTCAAATGCTCATAACTTATTTGCTTGAGCTCCGTTTTCAACATATTATATATGGAAACAGATCAAAATTTTGCCACCAACACAACGAAATAACTTTCGTGGTCAAATTCCAATTTTTAAAAAATTTCCATATTCAACCCATATCATATTTAATTCAATTTACTTTATTTATTTATGGTTCATTTTACGGGGTGTTACAGGAAGATATTTTGTATAAAGGATTTTATAAAAGATATTTGTAAATGAGTTTATAAAATGGATTTATAAAAGAGTTTTATGAACATAAAAGAGTTTTAAATAGAAATGAATTTTATAAATCATTTTAGAGATTTATAAGAGAAGTTTTATAAATTAATTTGAAGATTTATAAAAGGATTTGTAAATATGAAATGAGCCCAAAAGGAGAACTTTATAAAAGGAATGCGATTCGATTTTGATAATTTATCATTCTTAATTATTGTGGAATGGAAATATTCTTTGCATACTTAACACCGAAGGATAGGTGGTTGGTTTATAGTAAGAAATGTTTTAAATAATAATGATTTGGGACCATTTAGATATGATTTGGGAAAAAAAGGGAAATCACCCTTAAATTTTTGTTAGTATACGTATACTATTGAGATAAATATATAGGTATTTTCTAAGTATTGAAAATATAATGTTTGCAATACGCTTATACCGATGAGATAAGTATACGAATATTTTTGGTAATTAATTAAAGTGTTTTAATTAATGAAGATTAATTATATTAAGGCTTAGTGGATCCCATATGGAATTTAATCTATGTTTGACTGTGTTTTTATTTGATAGTTAAATAACCAATCATCAAATCTTGGCCAGTTTTTAACTTTGGAAATATCTAGAGGAAACATGAGAATTATAGAGTACAGTTATCTTAGATTATACTACTGTACATATAAACTCGTTTTGTTCTTCTAAGATAAATGATAAGAAGATTTGTCCACTTTAACGGTTATGGAGTGATTCCCGCTCTTATGCATAATTTATTTATTTTCGAAAGAACTGGAGTTGAGTTTACCAAAAACTATTGAGTGTTGGTACGAAGAGATCGGGATCAGATAAGTATGAATTATCCAAAAACCACTTTGAACCAACTCAAGCGTTCAAATTGAATACATCTTAAAGATGATAGAATCGCAGATAAATCTATTTTAAGTGCAAGGGCTACTTGCTACTAATCCTGAGGGTGATTTCAAAATGGATGTAGTAGAAGTAATGCTTCGGTTTGTTCTTATCGTGAACAACTTGTATGGACGAATGCTGGCATTGCATTTTCACCTAAATGGTAGTGTTAGTATTCCAAGTGGGATTACTCTTCTAAAAGGTAAAAACGTAGCCTCAAGACTCATCAACCGAGAATGATGAAAATAAGGAATATGTGGCAGGGCTAAGTAGGTCGCATCCATTAGGGTATGTCATCACCCTTCTAAATATATATCATATTTATGGATTTGGTTGTCTATGAGAGATCTCGGTGAATTTTGGAAAGTAACCGGCTAATTACATATACGGTACTATGGAGTATGGGGTAGGTTGATCCTGTTTTTGCATGGCTACTCTTGTTGACCTTGGTACATTTTTCCAGAGGTATACTGACAGGTAGTACCTCCATAGTATTGTCATTATATGAAATCCATCTCTAATAAGTGCCGTACGGACTTATTTTTGCCTAACTGTGCTGGAACGTAAGATGCAGACATTCCAGCTATATTCATAATTTATTTTAAACCCTAGTCATTATTATAATATCATTGGATTTTCTATAAAAATGTTTTGGTCATTAAGGTAAAAGCTCGTTCGTGTTTTTGTGCAACGTGGTCTTACGAGCTACTTTTTTTTCAAAGGTTTTCATAACTTTAATAATCCATATGATTGTGTTTCTCATGCTGGTTTTATGAGACTGATCCAGGCGTTGTTTTCTTATAATGCCAGGGTCAGACCCATGCATGTTTCTAGATTTAGCTTTGGATACTTTGAAGCTCAGAAGCGTAGTTGGATGCCTAAGCAATCTCTCTCGTATGTTCCTTTTTAGTTCCACTACATTGTCTTGTTGTATTTTTCCACATTTATAAGACAGATTGTTATAACTATCCAGGCTGATTATAGGACAGTTTGCTCTAATTGTATGTATTAAACTTTTTCTTGTGTAAGGATAATTTTATGTTATAGATTATTCGTTGCATTGTGAGATTCTATTCTTTTTTCCTTTTCTTTTCCCCAACGAACTGTCTTTTTGGCACTCGGATGCTCGACATGTGAATACCTTGCATGTATTAGTGTCGACTTTCAAAGGTCGAAAATGGGGTCGTAATCGTAGTATTGGAGCTTAGGTTGAGTGAACACCTAGGCTTTGGTGGGGTTTACTCATTTGTGATAGGGTAAGAAAGACCCTAGAATGAGTTTAAGTTTGTTATATATGAGTGCGCGTATTTGTTTGTGCTATAAAAATTTTTTATATTGCGTTGATTTATCAGTTAAGTTGTTTATGAATTCTGGTCGAGAGGTGGAACACTACAGTGTCCATAGGGGCTTCTAAACACTTAAACCAGACAAATAGATACGGTATTATTTTGAAAATCGATAAATGAAATAATTTTACCTAGGATTATATTTTTTATTTAAAGGAACAATTTTCAAAATGATAGTTAGCGTTATTTTTGTTGTGATTGTTTTTAATGAAATGTTGATATTTATTTATCATCATTTGTTTGTTTGCCTATGCATAGTTTGTTTATGAGCATTTATTAGTTGATTATAATTGTAATTAGAAACGAACATTTTGTGAATTCAATTTCACAATTTTACTATGATGCGTTCATTAAATAAGGTTGGTTTACCAAATTTAAATTATTAAAGAAGGAATTCATATAATAAAGGAAGTTGTTGTATAAAGTTGATTTTATATAAATTTGGGTTATAAGATATGTCTTATAAAATAAAGCAGATTTTAGAGAATTTATATTCCGGTGTTTTTGAAAAGATTTCAAATAAATTTTGAGAAAAATAATATACTTGAAAGTATTTATAAGTATAAGTTTGCAAGAAATCTTAATTACATATCTTCTTTAGATAGTTCGGGAAAACGTCTTGATTTGTTTTCTGTTGATTTGAATAATGTTCTAAGTGACAATCAGATGTTTACCTCGGTGAACATTGTAGCGCACTTAGTAAACTATCCTTATTATCATTATGCGATTGAAATGAGTTCAAATCCGAACAAAACTAAAACAAGTTGGAAATTGATATTTTGTAAATACTATTTGTTTAGAAATTTGAAAGTTATTGTTTCAAAAAGGGAATTTTGAAATAGAAGAAGTTACGTTAACCAGTTCGAGTGGCTCGAAAATAACTTAAAAATGGGAAAGAGATTTGTTTGGATGGTACACACTTCTCTTAAGTATTATCCTTCTTAGTAAGGGAATATATGATACTATTGGGTAGCACCCAGTTCCTTAGTATCATTTTGAGGTTACTCGAGCTATGTATATATATTTTCTACGGGTAAAATATATAGTATCATTTCAAAAGGGTTTTGGATATAAAATCAGGTATTTGGACCTTGAGTTTACTTAAAGGAAAATAAATTCAAAATGAAAAGGATTTGGAATCAGATAAAGGGTATATACACTCAAGATATTGTAGGGTATTATACAAGGCTTAAACTTAAGGGGTGATTATTGAAAATGTTTTCATAAATAGTTATGAAAGTAAATTGGTTAAGTTTTGTGTTAACTGTATTTTTCCTTTGTTTGTTTGAGATGAAATTTCGAGGTCGAAATTCATTTAAGGGAGTAGAATGTAAGGACCCGGAATTTTTTTGCTTTGATTTGAGAATATTTAATTTATTTTAAATATTCGATTAATGGTTTAATAATTAAATAACCCTCTTTTAATTTATAGTTGATAATAGAAAAATTATTTTAAAATTTTTCTTACATAAATAGATAATTCGATATAAAACTGAAAATGTGACCGAAAAGCAATATTCAGATTTTCAGCTTTTTATCGAACAACAAGTTATTAGAAGCTGTAATATCTTTGATTTTATTTTAAACAATGTTTAAATTGTTAACGAACTTGTAATTTAAAAAAGTATAGAATAATAAAATATGTATTTAAAATGTAAAATTTATTTAAATTTGACAAACATGGAAAAATGTGAAGTAAAATGACCCATTAAGGATGAAAGTAAACCAAGGTACATGAATCACCTTATTAACCAACATATTTGCAAATGCTTGTCCTTCTGATGCCTTATGAAGCGGTTTAAGAGTTGAAAAATGAACTAATGGGGCATTATAGTCTTTTGCTTGTCATTTTATAAAAATGAACATTTAGCTAATTATTTTCCATTCTATCTCCCATTTTATTTTCAATATTAAAAACTTTGTAACTACTCAAGAGGATTTAAGCTTAAAGTATTTCAAAAGCATAGGAAAATATTGAGTTAACTCAAACTTGTTAAATAATTTTGTGAAAATAAATGTTGTGTAAACCTATTTCTAGTTTGGTTGTGATTTCTCTTATGTTGTTCACATCTATATTATTGCTTCAAAAATATTACATTTTTAATTGATGATTGACTTTAAAATATGAAGTAGGCTTACTAGTTAAGTGTAGAAATTAACTTCCTGTTCTCTATTTTAGTTGCAAACCTAACAATTTCCTCATTCAAAAATCAACAACTCCTCAGCGGTTTAGAATTAGCTCTTGTAATCAACTAGGAAGTTGTTAGCATTAGTGTTTGGTTATTTTTATAAATGGTTGTCGAAATTATCATCGAGTATATGGTGAGAAATTTAAATATTCCAATGAGGGGTCAAACGTCAATAGTTTTTCGACCATCATGAATCGACGAACGGAGTTCATGGGTTGTTCTATGGTCAAGCTAAGATTTTTAGTGGGGTTTACTAAATTTTATTGGAGGGTTTGGCGTGGTAGAGGAGATGATCTTTTTTAGGTATAATTTGGAATTCCGGCGAGGTAGAGGTTGTGATGGTCGGCGGAGGTGTGTGGAGCAAGCTTGGGGGATAAGAGAAGCATTGAAAGTGGTCTTAGGGTTTTTGGTGGTTAGAGATTTTCTGTTGTGCTCCATTTAGGGTTTAAGGCACTACTTCTTTTGGGTTGGGTTTTTGAGGAGGGTGTGGCAGAGGAGGCAATCAGATGGGCCGTGCGTTAGCCCGGAGCTGTAGCGACAAGTAAGGAGTGGGTGGCCAAGGCATTGGCTGTTGCAAGTGGTTGAGGCGATGGGGGAGATTGGCATTCCTATAACACCCCATCCCGAGACACATACTAACAAAGGATATTACAGAGTAATACCGTTTGCTAGTGCAGAGAATAGGGTGGTTAGGAGCGACCATCCATGAGTTTTACTTTAAGCGAGCATCGATACGTCAATCAATATGTTATACATTACATTTCTTAGGTAGAATCGACATATACAATTCATGCTTAAAACAAAACTATGATTGCTATAATAGAAATTTAGAGCAACATATGATAAATACAAATCAGAGAATCATAGATCATACATAGTGGAATACAAATAGATACAAGGCTGAACTGACACAAACAGATACATGATATAGACTACATAATACAAAAGTGCTACATCCAAAAAATACGAATATGTACCGAAAAGGAGTCTAGATCGACATTAGATAGGGTTAGGAAGTCCACTCTAAAAGGCATCAAGCTGAAGGACTTGAAACATCTAAGTCCGACTCGTGTATTATAAAATAATAAATGGGTCAGTCTAGACTAAAATAATTGAGTTAGCAAGATAAATGATAGATAAAATGAACTAGAACTCAAATATAGTCATCAATTCAAGTATCGATAAACATCAAGCTTAATTCAATAGCTTCAAGAATGAAACCACCAAATCTCAAAACTCAAGATAGCTTCTACAAGAAAAATCCCCAAAATTATTTGGTGATAACACAATAACATAGAATCTACAAGTCATAAATAGAAATCCAAAAATCATATAAAAGGGGAAAAAGCGCCAAACTCCAAGATTGGTGAATAAATCCACCTACATGCTTGTAATTCCAAGATAGAGATCAGTGTCTATAAAAACTCCAAGATGAGTATAATTCCCATAGTAACTTCAAAATACGCGAGAGCCTTTAGAACTTCAAGGTAGGTGCGAGACCTCTAAACTCCAAGATAGGAACAAGTCCTATAAACTACATGATAGGTGCAAGACCTATGAAAACTCCAAGATAAGTACGAGACCTATAGAACTCCAAGGGTGAGTCATAAACTCGTCGATATAAGTGCAATGTACTTTCAAATAGCAACCGAATAGGTAACAATCATGTGTTCCATACTCCATGGGTTTACTTAAACTTTACTATAATAGGTAACAATCATGTGTATAAATGGTTCAATCAAACAAGTTCGGGAATTAACTAATAGAACAAATGCGAGCATTCCATACCACTCGTTTTATTAAACCGTTTAATCACCTTCTCATTCAATTGATAATGTGTAATTTTATAAAAATAATTTGTTTTGAAACTTTTTTTGAAACGTCTTTTGATTTATAAAACTACTATATATATTAAGAGTCATTTATTAATCTTATATATATATAAAATATATATGCCTATTGAACCATTATTCCTAAATTAATTTTAAATCACTAGTGGATGTATATATAAATGTAATATATATATATATATAATTATCTTTTACCTAGGAAATATATTTTAGTATTCGAACTATTTGAGAAAACGATTGATTTAAAGGTTTTTTGGTAACATGATTCAGAAAATCATGCAATAAATCATGTGTATTGTTATATATCAATAGAAGTAACTCCGTGGAAGAATATCACCAAGATGAGTCCACAAATTAAATAATCAAATCCCGAAAATGAGAATTTGAAACCACTAAAAATAGACACTAAAATCATGTCTAGCAACAAAGAAATTCAATCCGAGTAAACAATATAAATTTCTAGATCCACAGAGTCAAGCTCTATATTATTTCCAAATACATTTTATAAAGTAGCAAAATGAGTGCAAACAGAAAGCAAAGAGCTTTATACAAATATGCAAAGCATAGGAAATGAACAACAAAAAGCAAAGCGATGAATGGACGAAGAATAGGCAGATTGGAGGGCTTCACTTGGAGTTGAAATAGCTCCAGGTAGTCGCCACCGGTGCACCGGTGGTGCCCCACCAGCCCACCGATGGTATCATTTCCTTGAGCTATTTCAGCTCCAGGAAGTCCTTCGACTTATGTAACGATTTGTCTTTCTTACTACTAAAGATGACACTTAATACATCCTCGATATTCGTGTGTCGATCATTTAGTCGTGCAAAAGACATATTGTTATGGGTGAAAGAAAGGAGAAGGAAGGCAAGAAGAAAGTAGACAACACAGGATCTCACAACGCAATGGAACAATATACATTGCTTAACATAAAAATTCACATAGTCATTTCCAAAATAATACATCAGAGTCATAATAATTACAAATTCTACCTTAAGATAATTATAACTACCTGTCCCAATTTGACTGATACAAGATACATAAGACATAGCGGAAATAAGATAAATAAATAGCTATTGATGAAGCCACCTGCTCCAAGCTCCTCCAAAATGCATCCATGGGAAACCTGAACTACTTGTCTGCTTATACAAATTTGAACGCCCAAGAGTTTTAGGGAAAGAAAATAAACTCCGGTCAGACATGAGTCTGATGTGAGTAAAGCATAAGTTTAACTTTATAAAAACCTTTAAAAGCAAAAGGTATCTCATAAGACCACACCGCACACAAACGCAAACAGATTTTTACCTTACGATAACCAAAACACTTTATATTTTAAAATCTAGTGATATTATAACAATGTCTAAGGTTTAAAATACGAATAATAGTAGCCGTGATGTGTGTACATGACAACAATAATAGGTATACAATTAAAAATCGAAGGTGCTTAGGAGAATGAATTTCCAACAAATGGCAAAGTAAGAGACTACCTTCCGTATAGTACACCTCTAGATAAAATGCACCGTGGGCTGCAGTTACCTTTGCAACCCGCATGATAAGACATGCCTACTCCTGACTTGATAGTATCGAATATGATCGCCCCTGGTTGTGACCAACATCCAAAAAGGGGCCCCGAAGCATACGTAGAGATATCGACTCTTATTTTGGGATGATCATACCCTAATAGGAGCGACCCACATAGCATTGCGGCAAACCCTGTTTTAACCATTTTCGAGGTGTGAGGCTTGAGAGGCAAAGCTCTTATCGTTTCCTCATAGCAATCCATCTTGGAATGCTAATACTACCCTCTGGGCAGAAATGCAATACTAGCATTCATCCATAAAAGTTCGTTTTGGGTTTGAACGAAACCAAAGGCACCTCAAGGCGCACTCTTCAATGTAAGACGATTAATAGATTAAGATTTGAATATACTTAAGGGTAGCCGTGCCTTGTAAATATGTAAGTCAAAACGAGATAGCATGAATAAAACATGTTAGGAAATAAGTAAGGGGCAAAATAGGAATAAAGGCTCTATAATACCGTAAACCCTTAGCCGTGAGTTCTCAATTACATTCATTTACAAAAATTAAAAGTAAGGAGAGGCTGGCCACCATTTTCAAGAGTAAGGAGAAGAAAGTAAAAGCGGAAGCTTAATCAACATCAAGTTTAATTCAAATCTCACATCTTTAATCACAAAGCTAAGGTGAATAATTACTACATCTCATTTTTCTTATGTTTTCGGTTTTACGGATAATTCGAAATGTTTTTGCATGAGAATGCCATGTTTTGATTGATTAAAAGTTTATATATACTTGTTGATGATTTATGAATGTTCATATTGTTTTTTAGGATATGTTTTGATAAGAAAAACCTACTAAATGACATCTAAATTCCTTGCGATTTTGGGTATAGATCAGAAATATTATTTTAGAGATGTGTTTCAATTTTGATAATTTTCTAAATTAATTTGGATTTTATATTAATTTTCTAGTGAAGAAAATGATTTATTGGGTTATAAATTATATATGGCAGAATAAATAATTAGTTGTGTCTGAAATTTATATATGTTTGTAAACATATTGAAAAGGATTTTCTGAAATTTTTGTAGAATTTTCCAAAGAGTTTTGATGGATATATAAAATTATTTAATGTATGGGACCTAAATGTTTTATATATCTAATTAAGGAGAAATGGTGTTTTGCAAATGATTTAAATTAATTAATTCTGAAATTACGGTAGTGCTTTTAGAAAAGAAAAATTAGCAACCAATATGAGTTTGACAAATAAGGCAGGTTAGTTAAAAAGTTTACTTAAAAGGTTTAAAATCAGAAATTTATGCAAAAAGCATGCTTCGCCTATTTTTGTTTCGCCCAAGTAGCTTTCGACTAAGACGCTTCGCCTACTTCCACAAACCAATACACATATTATCAACATCTTGGTACATAGCGAATTGGACAAAGGCAGAAGGTAAGAGTCGAAACCAAGGGGTTCCGAAAGGGTTGGACTATGCTATGTTTTAAATTAAAGAAGCACCTACTTTGCTTTTGAAAGGATAGCTTTCTACTCAGTTGGCTTTTGACTGGGTAAAATATTTTAAAAGGAAGGGCTTTGAATGGGTTGCACTCGTTTGTTACAAGTAATGCTTCTAAAGGGGTCGAAACCCCTAGCCGCCGCCTTTTTACCTTTCGAAGTTAATGGTTTCGAAAGGTATATTTTGCTTTTAAAAATCAACCACTTCTCCAATGCTTTCAGAGGCATGGTTTCAACGCCATCACTTCTTTAATTAGGAATAGCTTTCGGAAGCTAGGCTTTCGACTTAAATCGGTTTATAGACCTTTTGTTCTGTTAAAGTATAACCCAAGGGTTTCGAAAGAGAATGGTTTCGACTTAAATATATTCGAAAGGAGTTTTTCCACATGTTTTAAATTGAGTCCAAGTGCTTTAGAAAGGTTTGAGTCTCTAAAGATTGATGCTTTTGAAAGGTATTCAAATTGGTTTCGAAGGGGCCGCTCCCTAAAGGCTTCGAAGGAGTCGAAAGGTAGTGTTTTCTGTTGGTTTCAATAGGGTTGGAATGGAAGGTTTTTACAAGGTTTTATAAAGGCAATGTTTTGAAATGTTTTAAAACATGATGTCTATGGTTTTAAAGCTTTCGAAAGGTAGGTTTTCAAAGTATTCGAAAGAGGTTTAAGAATGGTTTCGAAAGGGAGGTTTTGGCCTTTCGGCCTAGATAAATAAAGGGTTTTACTTGGTTTCGAAAGAGATGCTTTCAGTTGTTTAGAAAGGGGTACTTTCAATAAAATCGAAAGGGGTACTTTCAAGTGTTTAAAAGTTTTCATCAACTAAGGTTCGAGAAAAGTATATTTATAACATGGCAAGGTGATTTTGAGAAAAGAATAGGGTATATGTATTTTCCTTGTATGAGTTCGATTTAAAGATTTAAAATCAATTTGAGAAAAGGGTTTCAAGGAAAATTTTAGGAAGAAATCCCTAAGTAAAATGACTCAGATATTTGAATACCAGATGGGACAGGTATAGGATCGCGCCCTATACTTTAGCTATTAGCCCCGGTTAATTTATTCAAAATTCTAATGTGTAGGGTTTTGTCACTAGTAAGACAAAAACTATGAATACACATAGAAGGGAATATATATTTGTATACATACAGGTTATTGGTGAGCTCGCAAAACCATTAGGATTAGGTGACACTGGGAGATGTTAAGTTAGGGACAGACTGTCCAAAAGAGAAGTATTTAACAGATAGTTAAAAATAGATCGTCCAGAAGAAGAGTGTCTAATAGATGTTAGATTATTTTATTGTATTTTCTGGTAGGCTCGATTCTACCAAAGGTTAATAGTTAGCCAAACAAAACTAAAGTGTTTGAACATATAGTTCTTTTATTACCTGGTATGTATGTTTACATAATGATGCTTTATAGTACTTAACCAGTTTTGGTTGCAGGAAAAGATTTGCAAAAGATATGTTTTAAAAGAATGGTAGTGAGGGGAAACCCATTCCGCTAAGCGGCGTGGTCTCACTTAACATTAATAACCGGGATGTATAGTATTATTCACACCAGGCTTTGTGTCTGGCTCGAAGTTTATGTTTTCCCCTTAAACTCTCGGGTGCTCAAAATTGATTTGAGTAGGCTAAGGGTTGAGATTCTTTCAGGTTTTTAGTAGGATGACGAATAAGGCTACCGGAGGTGAGTAGGATGCTAACGAATAGCTATTTAGGGGTAGTAGTTCTTTGTTTTGTGTTATTTCCGCTGTGTATGTATTAAGTCAATTATAAATATATGACTCTGATCATTCAAGGAGGCATCTTCATATGTCGCTCTTGGCGTATTTTGTAATAAGTATATTTTATCATTGCCTGGAAATGTTTTAGGATTATGTAATATGAATATTGAACATGTGTTTTGAAATGTAATGGAAAATTTTGCTTTGAAATCTATGATTTGTTTCATATTCAAGTGCTTCTGATATTATAGATACCATTAACATAACCATATATAGTCGCTGGAAGTTAATACTATTAATGACTGCAGCATATGTAGCGCTTAACTTTGGGCCTCTAGATAGGGGATGTTACAACTTGGTATCAGAGCATAGGTTTATAAATATTTTAACTAAAAATGATTTTTGAAAACATAATCCTTAGGAATTTGAGTTAAGATTGGGGTATGGGATAACGCTATAGTAACGTACTTGTATTTGCTATATATAAGTATAATCCTAATCTCTAGACTCCTACCTTTGTTAGGTTATTTTTCTATATCTCACTAGGCTTGAATACAGATATGGATGGAAGAAGAGGCAGAGTTAATCTAGGAGGAGACAACACCACCACAAACAAAAATGCCCGACCGAATGCGCGGAGAACAAAAGGTCAGGCTCAAGCTAAAAACATAGGTGCAGGTGTCCCACAAGTAGATATGGGAGCTATGTATCGGTTTTTCGTAAATATGATGCAAGCTGGGATCATAGCTGGAGTTGTTAGAGGAAATCTAGTGGGAGGAGTTCAAGAATCTCCAGTAGTCAACCAATATGCTAACTTGAGTAGAGACTATGCTAGGCTTGGGGGGAAGCTGTTTATTGGGACCGAGGATGCTATCGAGGTGGAAAACTAGTTGTTGCACCGTGAAAGGATAATCGCTGATTTAAGGCTCAATGAAGAAAAGAAGAGAAGACTTGCCTTGAGACAGCTTCAAGGGGCAGCCTTATTTTGGTGGAATAGTGTGATAGCTGGAGTAAACGAAGAGGAGATGACATGGGCAGAGTTTAGGAGAAGGTTCCAGGAAAGGTTCATGTCAGTAATGTCGCAGTCCATCTTTATTAGGAAGTTCGCTGAGTTGGAACAAGGAGAAATGTCAGTTCTGGAGTATGCCAGCAGGTTTGGAGAATTGGCTAGATATGGGTATGCCACTGTTGATACAGTGATGAAAAGGAATGAGAAGTTCATTAGAGGTTTGAAGCAAGAATTTTCTAGGGCTACTTTATCGCACATTAGAGATCCATGTGATGTAGTAGTGGAAATGGCGTTGAGACATGAGGAGATGTTAGCTTGTTTGGAGAAGAAGAAAGAGAAGGGGGTCCAGGTTGGACAGGGCCAAAAGATAAAGTTTTCCACAAGAAGAATGCCTAGAAAGGAGGAGCAACAAAGAAGGGGAAATCTGACGTGGTCTGTTATAAGTGAAACACTTGGGATGAAGTGTGACCGCTTAAAGTTTGACTTGCTAGGTTACACCTTTGTTTGCAGTTTGCATGTATTTGACCTTGTAGGTTTCAGAATTACATTGGGCATGGATTGGTTAAGTAAATACGATGCAAGGATATTTTGCCTAGATAGGAAAATATCACTTAGACACCCGGATTGTAGTGATCGGATAGTTTATACCGTAGAAAAACCTAGCTGTATGGTGAATGCTTTGTTAGGTGTTACGGAGTTAGAAGATGAGTTGGATCGCATTTTCATAGTTAGAGAATTCATAGACGTTTTTGAGCCTGTAATTGGATTACCATTGAAACGAGCCATCGAGTTTCGAATAGATTTGGTGCCTAGGGTAGAACTGGTAAGTGGGCCGCCAAGCAGGATGACACCTATAGGGATAAAGGAGTTGAAGGCCCAGTTGGTGGATTTGGAAGGTAAGAGTTTTATTAGACCGAGTGATTGTAATTATTTTAGATTTCTTTAAGTAATTTAAAATAATAGGGTTTCCAATAGTTATAGTTTTTACTACGATTTTTGGAATAAACTTTTTAGTAATTTATTTACAGTTTTTAGAATTATTTTCAGTCTATTTCTTTTAGTTATTTGTTTCAGTTAATTTTAGTTTAATTCTGTTAATTATAGCTTTTCCATTTATTTACAGTTTATTTACAGTATTTTAATTTATTTACTGTTATTTATGCATTACTCACATCTTTTTCCTACACTTTGGATTTTCTTCAATTTTAATTTTCTTTTATTTCTCCTTCTTCTTCGCATATGGATTAGAATAGATTAAACGCGAATATGGATTAAAATTATAAGAATACTGAAATAACGGAAGATAAGATGTAAACTGTAAAGACTGTAATAAAAAAGGAATTAAGACTGAAATTGAGCCTAATTATAATTTTAATGTTAGAACTGGGCTAATGAAAGATAATTGGCCCAGTTATAACTTAGAATTATAACTAAAAAAGAGTATAAGATGAAAGGAGCTTATTTTTTTACACTTACTTTTGGGTTAAGTAAATAAGCTAAATTATAACGTCGGTTATAATAAGAAAAAGAACAGAATGAAGCTTATTTTAAGACTTAGGATAAATTAATAAGCACAGATAGCAAGAACAAAATAAAAGGCTTATTTAAATAATTTATTTAAGTTAATAAGCAAGAATTAAAGTAGGACCTGTACCAAATAGCATTCCCCTATTATTTCTATGGACACGGTGTTTCACATAATCCTGAAGTGAGACGAGGGGCATGCTTATGCTAATAATGGTAGTAATTAGTCAATAAGTAGAAATCCAAATCATGGGAATTTGGGCAAGGGGAGCAACTAGATATTGTTTGGATGACGGGCCAGTACCAACAGCATTTCCTATATTTTCAATGGACACGGTGATCTCACATTAGCCTGAAGTGGGATGAGAGGCACGCTTATGCTGGAGCTTGAGGTAATAAGAAGACCAAATAGGAGGAACAACAAGTAACATGAGCATGGTGGTGGTTATGCATGCGACTTCCATTCTAGTGCTCAGTAATCGTTATGATTTCCAAGTGCTTAGTATGTGTGCCTTTCGTAGGCACCATTGCCTTCTGTGTAGGGAGCTATATAACGTCTAGTCCACAATAGATACTTTGTGTGCCATTCGTAGACACCATTTCTGTGTAGGGAGCTATATAACGTCTAGTTCGCAGTAAGGTCTATGGAGCAGCAGGCCAATCAAAGGGTAGAATTAGGATTTCAGCCTAATTATAGGATTAGGAATTCAGCCTAATTAAAGCAGCTATCAGTGACAAGTGCAAACAATCAAAGTTAATCAATTATGTTAATTCGTATTTATTTCCAGCTTATTCCTTATCCCTGTTTCCTTTGTTTCCTCTATTTTCCCATTTTTCTCCCCCCATAGGCAATCAGGGGCAATGAAGATAGATTGCAGCTTCGTGGAAACTTGGTGACCCTATCATGTACTCCTTCTTTTTATTTCCAGCCTTTTTTTCTTTTATTGTACTGGCACTGTATTGAGGAAAAGTTTGTGTTTGTATTCCAGTTTTTCTGATGAGACTAAGATTTTATTTTCATAAGACAATTGTATTTGGTATTTGGAACATATGTGGTTTGTCTGAAGTATTTATGAAGTATTAATTTTTAAAATCACTTATTGTTTTTATTTGAATCTTAGTCTCTGCTAACTTTAGTTATACCTACAACACACCACATCTTTTAGTGTGTCCTTTTGGGTATACTAAGGGGTGTGGGGTGTTTCACTTGGTATCAGAACCTAAGGTTACAGGATTCCTAAAAATTTATTTTAAAAGTAAAGTATTTTTCAAAATAACTTGCTTTAAAGTATTTTTTAGAAAAGAACTCTAAAAGTAGTTTTTAAGTATAAAAGAGTTTTTATAAAAATCCCCTCAAAAGTGCAGTTCAATCTCCCTTCGACTCTTTCCTAAACTATCCTTTTCTTTTCATAGAATGGCGGATGCCCTGAACATTCCCGAGGGCATTCCAGTCCCAGCCTGGTTTCGCAGGTACCTACAAGCCACAACTCTAGAGGGGCATGGGCAAGCGCCCAACCCAACACCAACGGTGGGAATCCCATCAACCCACCTGTCGTCGTCAATTTCTCTAAGCTTTGTAAGGATTTTACGAGTTTGGGTGGAAAGACTTTTTCTAGTAAGGATACTTTTGTGGAGGCGAGAGCTTGGCTTAGAGACATAGAGAGGATATTCGGACTATTGGGATTGGATGATCAGCAACGAGTTCAGCTAGCATCTTGGCAGCTAAAAGAGGAGGCTTCGTATTGGTTGGAGTTCATTGAGTTAGTAGGAAGAGAGGTGACTTGGAATGGGTTCCGGGAGCAAGTTAATAGGAAGTTTTTATCTCAAGTAGAGGAATGTCTTCAGCTGGAGCGATTCATTAATTTGAAGCAAGGGAGTCTGTCGGTGAAGGAGTACATCAATCGATTTAATGAATTGTCTCGGTTCGGAATGTAGTTGGTGAATACGCCGCACAAGAAAGCTATGAAGTTTGCGAAAAGATTGAATCAGCTCCTTTAGGGATTGTTGTTGACTCGTGTACCGATGGGAGCTACTTATGAGTCTTTGGTAGAGATGGCACTTATGTCTGATGCAGTCAAGGAAGGAGAGTCTAAGGAAGTTGTTAAGTCGGAAGATCCAAAGAAGAAATGGTGGAGGAACAACAAAGAGAAGAAGAAAGGAGATGGCCCTCAGAAGCAAATTAAGAAAGGATTGAGGTGCAATAGCTGTGGAATTATGGGACATATCGCCAAAGATTGCAAAAGGGTGAAGGGAAAGTGCTTTAATTGCGGGCAGCCCGGTCACTTGAGTAGGAGTTGTCCCCAGAGGACGACACAAGGAGCTAGTACACCAGTTGCGTAGATTCAGGCGGTAGACGCAGCACCTTCAGGCGGCATTTTGGGTAGAGGTAGGAAAGTCACAGTTGTAGGTTTGATTTCCATTTCTGATTCCTATTCGAACTTTATTCGATTCGGGTGCTCAGTAATCGTTATGAGTTCCAAGCGCTTAGTATGTGTGTCTTTCGTAGGCACCATTGCCTTCTGTGTAGGGAGCTATATAACGTCTAGTCCACAGTAGATACTTTGCATGTCATTCGTAGACACCATTTCTGTGTAGGGAGTTATATAGCGTCTAGTCTGTAGTAAGGTCTATTGAGTAGCAGGCCGATCAAAGTGTAGAATTAGGATTTCAGCCTAATTATAGGATTAGGAATTCAGCCTAATCAAAGCAGCTATCCAAAACAAGTGCAAACAATTAAAGTTAATCAATTATGTTAATTCGTATTTATTTCTAGCTTATTCCTTATCCCTATTTCCTTTGTTTCCTTTTATATACTAGAACTGTTGTAAGGTCTATTACTTTTACTTTGCTTAAAGATTCTAGTAATTACTATCATTCACCAGACTTTTAGTCTGACCCACTCCTCTATTTTCCCCCTTTTCCTCCCCCCCATAGGCAATAGGGGCAAGAAAGACAGACCGCAGCTTCTTGGAGACTTAGAGACCCTATCATGTATCCCTTCTTTTTATTTTCACCTTTTTGTTCTTTTATTGTACTAGCACTGTATTGAGGGGAAGTTTGTGTTTGTACTTTGGTTTTTCTGATGAGACTGAGATTTTATTTTCATAACACAATTGTATTTGGTGTTTGGAACATATGTGGTTTGTCTAAAGTATTTATGAAGTATTAATTTTTAAAATTGCTTATTGTTTTTAATTACTTCCACTGTGTTATTATCTATCTATTTTGTCTTGTGAATCTTAGTCTCTGCTAGCTTTAGTTACACCTACAATGCACCACATCTTTTAGTGTGTCCTTTTGGGTATACTAAGAGGTGTGGATTGTTTCACATAGTGTCAACATCTTGGTACATAGTGAATTGGACAAAGGCAGAAGGTAAGAGTCGAAACCAAGGGGTTCCGAAAAGGTTGGAGTATGCTATGTTTTAGATTAAAGAAGCACCTTCTATGCTTGTGAAAGGATAGCTTTCGACTCGGTTGACTTTCGACTGAGTCAAGTGTTTTAAAGAAAAGCTTTTGAATGGGTTGTGCTATTTTACTTTAAGTAATGCTTTCGAAGGGGTCGAAACCCCTAGCTGCCACCTTTTTACCTTTCGAAGTCAATGGTTTCGAAAGGTATACTTTGCTTTTAAACTTAACCACTTCTCCGATTCTTTCGGAAGGATGGTTTCGACTCCATCACTTCTTTACTTAGTAATAGCTTTCAAAAGGTAGGCTTTCGACTTGAATGATTTTATAGACCCTTTTGTTCTGTTGAAGTATAACCCAAGGGTTTCGAAAGAGAATGGTTTTGACTTAAATGGATTCGAAAGGTGTTTTTCCATATGTTTTAAATTGAGTCCAAGTGCTTTAGAAAGGTTTGAGTCTCTAAAGATTGATTCTTTTGAAAGGTATTCAAATTGTTTTCGAAGGGGCCGCTCCCTAAAAGCTTCGAAGGAGTCGAAAGGTAGTGTTTTCTGATGGTTTCAATAGGGTTGAAATGGAAGGTTTTTACAAGGTTTTATAAAGGCAATGTTTTGAAGTGTTTTAAAACATGATGTCTATGGTTTTAAAGCTTTCAAAAGGTAGGTTTTCAAAGTTTTCGAAAGGGGTTTAAGAATGGTTTCGAAAGGGAGGTTTTTGCCTTTCGGCCTAGATAAATAAAGGGTTTTACTTGGTTTCGAAAGAGGTGCTTTCAATGGTTTAGAAATGGGTACTTTCAGTAGAATCGAAGGGGTACTTTCAAGTGTTTAAAAGTTTTCATCAACTAAGGTTTGAGTAAAGTATATATATAACATGGCAAGGTGATTCTGAGAAAGCATAGAGTATCTGTATTTTCCTTGTGTGAGTTTGATTTGAAGATTTTAAATCAATTTAAGAAAAGGTTTTCAAGGAAAATTTCAGGAATAAATCCCAAAGTAAAATGACTCAGATATTAGAATACAAGATGTGACTGGTATAGGGTCACATCCTATACATTCTCTATTGGCCGTAGCTAATTTAGTCCATAATTCCAGTGTGTAGGGTTTTGTCATAGGTAAGACTAAAATTATGATTACACATAGAAGGTAATATATATTTGTATACAAATAGGTTATTAGTGAGCCCACGAAACCATTAGGATCAGGTTACCCTGGGAGATGTTAAGTTAGGGACAGACTATCCAAAAGAGAGGTATTTAACAGAGAGTTAAGGACAGACCATCCAGAAGAAGAGTGTCTAATAAATGTTAGATTATTTTATTGTATTGTCTGGTAGGCCCGAGTCAGCCAAAGGTTAATAGTTAGCCAAACAAAACTAAAGTGTTTGAACATATAGTTATTTTATTACCCGATATGTATGTTTACATAATAATGCTTTACAGTACTTAACCAGTTTTGGTTGTAGGAAAAGATTTGCAAAAGATGTGTTTTAAAAGAATGGTAGTGAGGGAAACCCGTTCCACTAAGCGGCATGGTCTCACTTAACATTAATAACCGGGATGTATAGTATTATTCACACCAGGCTTTAAGTTTCACTCGAAGTTTATGTTTTCCCCTTAAACTCTCAGATGTTCAAAATTGATTTGAGTATGCTAAGGGTTGAGGTTCTTTCAGGTTTTTAGTAGGATGACGAATAAAGCTATCAGAGGTGAGCAGGAGGCTAACAGATAACTGTTTAGGGGTTGTAGTTCTTTGTTTTGTGTTATTTCCGTTGTGTATGTATTAAGTCAATTATGACTATATGACTCTAATCATCCAAGGGGGCATCTTCATATGTCGCTCTTGGCGTATTTTCTAATAAGTATATTTTATCATTGCCCGGGAAATTTTTTAGGATTATGTAATATGAATATGGAACATGTGTTTTGAAATGTAATGGAAAATTCTGCTTTGAAATCTATGATTTGTTTCATATTCAAGTGCTTCTGATATTATAGATGCCATTAACATAATCGTATTTAGTCGCCGGAAGTTAATACTATAGATGACTGCAGCATCTATAGCGCTTAGCTTTGGGCCTCTAGATATGGGATGTTACACATCTTCAAGACATGTTCCATTGAAATGCGTATGTTGGTTCGAAGTGGTTTTCGGATAAAATATCTGATCCCGGTCTCTCCGAACCAACAACGATAATTTCTGTTGACTCAATCCCGGTTCTTTTGGAAGTATGCAACAAATATTCGAATCCTCACCGGGAAACTCGAATATACAATCATACTTCCTAAGTCAAAACTAGCCAAGATTTAATAGTCGGTTATTTAACTATCAAATAATCAACAACAATAATTCAGAGATTTAATTACCCATAGCAAACGCTAAGCCTCATAATAAATCTTTTCATTTGTTAAATCTCCTTTTAGAGTATTTATTAAAATATTCATATACTTATCCCACCGGCATAAGTATATTAACAAAACTTTTGTGAAATATTTCTTATTCCAAAATCATATTAAAAGGATCAAAAATTGTTATTTAAATTAGATTTAAGAATAATCCTAAACACTATTCCTTCGGTGTTAAGCATGAAACAGAAGTTCCACACTACAATAATTAAGAAGGCCAGTTAAGGGAAATCTAAATCTCAAATTCTTTTATAAATTTTCTTTAATAGATCCTTTTAATAAATTTCTTTCATTGATGAAATTTCCTTTAATTAAATTCCAAACCCATTTATAAACTTTTTATAAACCTCCAAGTTTATTTATAAGACTCTTTTATAAATGTCAAAACCCTTTTATAAAACTTCTTTTATAACTATTCAAAATCATTTATAAACTCTTTTATAAATATCAAAAATCATTTATAAAACTTCTTATAAATATCCCGGTATCATTTATAAAACTTTTTATAAATATTCTAAATTCATTTATAAAACTTCTTTCCCAAAATCTTAAGATCTCTTTTCAATTTATTAAACTCCTTTTATAAACTTTTTTTTTTAAAACAAAACTTCTTAAATAAACTTTAATCAATAAAGTTCCTTTGATAAAACAAATTATTTAAAACACCTTGAAATAAACAAGTTATTATTTAAAACATTCTTCATTTAATTATCTTTAAACCACATTAGCAAAACAATGATTTTAAACAATCATTTCAAAAGTATTAAATTACTTGAAAACATCTTTAATAAAATAATTGCTTAATTATCCTTTAAATGTCATATTCAAAATGATAATAAACTTTAAACCACTTTTAGAAAGAATAAAATAAAATAATTGACTTCACGAAATCAAAAAAAGGCTTAGTGACCACAATGATTCATTTAATTGAGTTCAACTTATTCAAGTTATGACATGGGTGTTCACATAAAAATCATATATGTAAAAGGAATCAACAACCAACAATCAATAACATATAAGTGATGTCCATGTTACCAAATAGCAATTGGGGATTTGTTCTACTAAGACATATCCAAGTTAATATAATAGTAGAATGAGTTTTTATTTTTGGTTAGATAAATGCCCACATAATCTACTTAGGAAATTATGGCAGAATTGTGATTTATTCTATCAAACAAATATCCAATATAACTTAATTAGCATAACCATGTTTTATTCTGCTAAGCAGATGTCAAAGGGTTTCATACTCAATTGAGGTTACTTAAATGTAATCGACAAAGAAATCCCTTGGATTTAAAATATCTTTAAAAAAAGAAATTTGATTTAAAACAAAACCGATCATATAAATAAAGTAGTTTAAAACTCTAAAACTTTTATTTAATAATTAAATAACATTCAAACTCTTTATTTAAAAATGATTAAACCTTTAATTAATAATTAAACCATAAATAACTATTAAATAAATAATTTAATAATAATTATCCTTTAAATAATTATTTAAATAATAGTTAACCTTTTAAACAAAATTAAACCATCATTAATCTTTAATTAACTATTACTAACATTTTAAACTTTTAAATTATAATTAAATATTATTTAATTTCAATTAATTAATTAAATAATCCTTAATTTAAAACTTGAACAATAAATTAAACCTTTATTTAAAATGATTAAATCATAATTAAGTTTTTAATTAAATCTTAACTTAATTAGTACTTATTAAATAACTAAATCCTTTTAAAATAAATAAATAATAAATAACTAATATTTAGTAATTAATTAAATTAGTTATTTATTCTTAAATAATTAATTAAAAATAATAATTAACCTTTTAATTATTTAACTAATTATAATTAACTTAATTAATACTTAAGTACTAATTACCTTAAGTACTAATTACGTTATTTAATTGGTTAATTCAATAATCATTAAATAAATGAATAAATAAATAAGTAAATCTTATTTTTAAATACTTATAATAAGTTTTGCAAACACTTTTCAAAACAATACTTAAGGTGAAAATAAATTTAAAATTTGCAAAAAGAGTTCAGTTTACGAACTGCGCTTATAGCAATTATCGCTACTTTATCCATAATTTCAAAACTCATTTTTATCTCAAATAGCTAAAAAATCATTATCTTTTATACTTTAACCACTTTATTAACTTAGTAAAATATTTTGGAAAATAAAGTAAGGTTTGGAAAACTTTATAAAATATTTCAAGAAAGTGAAGTCAAGAGACAAGTTTTTAACAATCTAGAGGATCTTGATGTCACAAACTAACCTCTTCAACATACTAAATTTTTCTTTAACATACATCAACATATGCATGTATACACCATATATATACAACCCATCACAACAATCAATTAGTAAAGGCCATAACTTCCATACCTTACTTACTTTTACTTCACTTTCTAAGCTAAGAATTGACATTACGTGTACACAGACATAAGCCATATACAACATTATTGATTTCAACCAACATCCAACCAAATAACAACCAAGATAGTATTATGATAAAGTTAGAAATTTTGTTAAAAGATGTGAGCTTTAACTCACCTAAAAGCTTTCCAAATCAAACCGAACTCTTACTAACTTCACTCGAACTTCACTAAACTTGAAACGACCTTAACTCTTTGATTTTCTTAAACCAAAATGAAATCTGAAGGCCTTAAGGCTAAGGAGGGGTTCAGCCATGGTGCTTGAGGGTGGAGGTGGGTCTTGTTTTGGCAAGGAGGGGTGTAGAAATAGTAGGAGGTGTTTAAACAAGCTTTTCATGAATCAAAACAGAACAAAGCTATGGTTTTCTAAATTTTGGAAAGGCTATGGAAGCCATTAATAAGTGTTTTAAAAAGCTTAGAAAGAAGATGGAGTTTTGGATGATGTGGAATGAAATGAAAAATGATAGAAAGAAATTGATAGTTTGGTTTTATATGAAATGAAATAACCAAATTACTAATATAACCCTTGACCTTACCCTTCACCTCCTTGTGCCACCTCACCATGCTTGCCTCCACCCTTATACCTCATGCCCACCCCGTTGTCCCCTTTATGTATGTTACCCGACACTTTGGCATGGCTACATGGCGATAGTCACAAAGCCTATGGTTGAACCTGGACAAGACTCAAGCTAGGAAAGGAGTGGAAGTATGATGGACTAGTGAAGCTTAAGTTTGGATCTTTTTTTACACTTGGGTCGATATGTTTGGTGCTGGCTCGGCTGGAGTAGTTCGATGTGGTATGTAGTCAAGATGGCCCGGCCAAGGCGGTTCGGCATTGGAGTGTAGACGTGCTGGTTCGGTCAAGATACTCAAGGAAGAGTAGCTCGGCATTTTGTGGGTCGGCCTCGGAGAGTTTTGTTTCGAGTTGTTCGGATATAACGGTTCGGCCTTGGTGGATCGGCCAAGGTGCATGAAGAAGAAGTGGTTCGGCCATAGTTGTCGAGTCAGGGAAATACGATCGGCATCCTTTCACTTCGGCTCAAACCACCACTTACCTTGAATCACTCTCAAGAAAACCCGAGCTCAGCCATAGTGGATCGGCGACCACCGTTCGGCCTTGGAGATTCGGCATATCTGGATAAGTACACCTTGAAGAGGTTGACAATTTGTTCAATTTACAACAGAGAGATTCGATCAACGTTTCTATACTTCGAGTCATACCACCGCTTGCCCCGAGTTCCTTGAGGATCTGCTTCGAGTTAGCAACAAGACCGCCCCTGGATCGGCATAGGTGGATCGGTAAACGTGGTCCGGCATGGCTCGTTCAGTCCACTTAACCTCCAACTATGGGCCGAGCTACCTTGGTTTTGGGCCTGCACAGGGAGTCCAGCCTATCTTCATCTATAAATACAGAGGCAGGGGTACAACTGAAGGGGCCTTTTTTTTGGGAACTCCAGGAATTCTCTGCCATTTTTTGCATTCATTTATTTTCTGTACCAACTTGCATTCAAGCTGTTTTTTACGGATTGTATTTGTACTCAATCGATCAGAAAAGTAATAAAGATCATATTTAAAGTGGACGTAGGCAGTTACGCCGAACCACTATAACTTTGGTGTTTCCTTTTCTGTTTATTTTTCATTTAATTGAGTTATTTCTCCATTTTAATCTGCTTTCTTCATTAATCTCTCTACACAACTCTATTCAAGGGTGTTAGTGACTAATTTTGGTGCTAACATTTTGGTGATTTCACTGAGAACGTGCAATCTCAGGCTGTTAGGATCTACTTTGTTGCTACTGGATTGAAGAATTTCCCCTAAGGAGATCCAAGTTCACTTCCAAGAGTTCATAGATTATATTCATAGTTCCGACGAAATACTCTAAGATTGGAAGACCACATACTAGATCAGCCTCCCACAACGCGGATGTCAACGAGACCGCCAACGTCCAACAAGTGGGACCCAACAATCAACAAGCTAACCCAGGTGTAGGGACCGCCACCGTCCTAAACCAGTCAGAAGTTGTCACCAGGGCAGAGTTCAATGAGTTGATGAGAGAACTCGTGGAAAGTAGGAGGCAACTTAACGAGCAAATTCAAGCTAACGCCAATCTCATGACCGAGATTACTCAGCAACAGAATCAGAATGCTGGAGGAAGCCCAGCTTCCTACTCATCATCTAACAGCTCCGCTTCTCCAGATGAACATCACAGGCGTAGACGCCGTAGGATTGAAATGGCACAAACAGGTGCAGTAGAACAATCCAAAAGAAATGGTCCAGGCTCTCTACCTGGAACCACAACCCCTCACTTGCACCGGGAAAATTGCACTCAAACTATAGTGGGATACTTTAGATCTGGAGCACAGGTGGAAGCTGGTCCACCACCAGGGTCATAGCGAAGCGGGCCCCCAGGACATGCATTTGGGAGATCACTTACCAAGGAGGCGCCGGCCGGAATGGTCACGCAGGACAGAGTCCAACTTACCACCTCCCATCCAGACCTCGGATTTATCAGCTATGGTCAGACAGCTGATGAGGGAAAATCAGGACTTATCCAATGATGATCGGGGCATATCTAGGAGTCATACTCCGTTCACAAATGCTATCTTACAGGCTGAGTATCCTCGGAAGTTCAGTATGCCAACCATTCCAGCCTATGAAGGGAAAACTGATCCCCGACAGCATGTAATGAGATACGAGTGGATGATGGACTCGGCTAAGGCAAATGATGCGACTAAATGTAGATGTTTCCCAATAACCTTATCCGGAATCGCTACCATGTGGTTCACCAGACTTCCTCCGCAATCGATCCCCAGGTTTGATGAGTTAGCAACGAAATTTGTGGAGTAGTTCAGGATCCATACCACTCGCCCAAATGACATGATAACCTTATCCAGTGTAATCCAGGCTCCAGGGAGTCGTTAAAGGAGTATTTGCAAAGGTTTCACGTTGTTGCTATCTAAGTTATCAACCCGAATGACCATGCTATTCTTATAGCCGTGATGCAAGGGGTAGACCCGGACTCAGAGTTTGGTGATTGGCTGGCAGGAAAACCACCGACTACCCTGGAACTCTTTTATTCAAAGGCGAACCGGTTCATGAGAAGAGAAGAGGCCAGGTGGACGAGGCGAGGTAGTGCCTCAGACCCCAGCAAGGAAGCAGTGCAAAGCAACATTGTGGTAAAGCAATCTGGTGACAACTCTGGCATGGTCAAGGTCAATGTTCAAAATAAGCCGGAGCAGTCTAAAGGATCCGGAGGAGGAAATCCCAGAAGAAAGAGGAAAGCAGGAAAGTGGAAACCAAAGATCCTAACCTATAACGAATACACTCCTCTGAACACATCTCTGGAAAATATTTATTTATCGACTTGTAATACGTTCCGATACCGAAAGCCATGCCCAAAGGAATCGACTGAGGAACAAAAGTAGACTGGGAAGTATTGTCGCTTCCATGAGACTTAAAGGCACAATACTGAAGAATTTAGACACCTCCATGATGCTATAGAAAAGCTGATCCGACAGAAGAGGTTACAGCAGTTCGTTAAGAACCCGCAAGAAGGAGGACAGAGGACCTCCAACCCCAATCGTGGGCAGACTCTACATCGAACTGAGGAAACCGCTCGAGCTGGAGGTAGGTTGATCATAAACATGATAGTCAGTGGGCCTCACCCGGCAGACAAGAGTTGGCAAGAAATGGAACGCTGTGCTAATTCCCTAAAGCATGCGGATTTCGAATGCTGCTCAAACACAGAAGATGGAACTCCCACGAAACAACAGCGAATGATGATGGATGATGTAGTATTCAGGAGCAGGGATGCCGATCAGGTGGAGGCACCTACCATCGACCCGATGGTCATCTCAGCCACGATTGGGCCGACACTTGTGAGAAGGATACATATTGATTGTGGGAGTTCTGTGAATATTATCTTCAAAAAGGTGTATGACCAAATAAAGATGGAGGCAAAGGATCTGAAATCATCTAAAGCCCGCATTCACGGCTTTAATAGTGTAGGCACTAACACGATAGGCTTCATTGAATTGCTAGTTAAGTTAAAAGAAGGTGAACGTAGGAGGGTACCCATCCTATCGTTCATTGTTTTAGATGTTGATTCCCCGTATAATGTGTATTTGGGCCGACCGGCCCTGGCGGAGTTTAGGGCAGCTTTGGCCCCATGGTGTTTAACCTTGAAATTTCCAACGAATAGAGGAGTTGGTGTAGTGCATGGCGATCAAGTGAATGGTCGTGCATGTTATGTAGCTGAACTGAGAGAGGCTCAGCGAAGAGAGAAGGGAAAGGTTGTGGACAACTCTGTCCGCATCCTTGTTTCTCAAAATTGACAAGTAGTGCCCGAGCGTTTGGCTCGGACAGCAGGGTTGGATCTACAGAGACATAGATCCGAGAGAAGATGATGAAGAACCCAAGGAGTCTAAAGCGGCACCGGCTGAACTGACGATTGACATACCAGTCAGCCATGATGACCCATCATGGGTCCTTAAGATTGGATCACAACTCACCCCCTCGATGGCTGAAGATCTTACTGATTTCCTCCAAGCGAACCTGGATGTTTTCGCTTGGACCCACTCTGATGTGTGCGGGATTTCTCCCGCCATTGCAAGTCATATGTTGAACATTGACCTCATGTATGTTCCAGTGAAACAAAAAAGGAGAGGAAATGGACCCAGAGAGGTTTGCTGCTCTCAAAGAGGAGGTGGACAAACTCAAAACCAATGGGTTCGTCCGCGACGCCCTCTACCCTGAATGGGTATCTAACCCTGTACTAGTGAGAAAAGCGAATGGGAAATGGAGGACCTATGTTGATTACTCGGACCTGAATAAGGCATGCCTTAAGGATAGTTTCCCCTTACCCAGAATTGATCAACTGGTGGACTCAACAGCAGGACACGAATTATTGTCATTCATGGATGCATATTTGGGATACAATCAAATCCCAATGCACATTCCAGATCAGGAACACACTAGTTTTGTCACGGATGTTGGATTGTACTGTTCTGTAGTGATTCCTTTTGGGTTGAAGAACGTAGGAGCAACTTATCAATGTTTGGTAAATCGTATGTTTAAAGACCAAATTGGTAGAATAATGGAACACTATGTGGATGACATGCTTGTGATATCACGGCAGTCAAGCGACCACATTCGAGACTTAGCGAAGATGTTTGATATACTCAGATACTATGGAATGAAAATCAATTCATTGAAATGTTCTTTTGGCGTTGCGTCGGGAAAGTTTTTGGGTTTTTTGTCAATGCGTGGGGAATCGAAGCTAACCCAGAAAAGATTCAGGCTATCCGCTAAATACAAGCGCCCAAAACTATAAAGCAAGTAAAAGTCTGAATGGAAAGGTCGCCGCGTTGAGTCGATTCATATCCAGAGCGACCGACAAATATATTCCTTCTTCGATGTGATAAGGAAAGGGAAGAGAAGTTTCGAATGGACGCTGGACTGTGAGGATGAATTCCGAGCTCTGGTGAGACACTTGGAGAGGACCTCGGTTCTTTCAAAGCCTATAGACCATGAAGAGTTATATGTTTACTAGGTCGTGTCTCAGCATGCCATCAGTACAGCCTTGGTTCGCAAGGAGGACCGAATTCAAAAGCCAGTGTACTATGTCAGTAAACATCTAACGAGGGCAGAGATAAATTATCCTAAGATTGAGAAGCTAGCCTACTGCTTGGTGATTGCATCACACAAGCTCCATCCGTATTTTCAAGTACACCCGATCAGTGTTTATACCGACCAACCTCTGCGACAGGTGCTCCAACGACCAGAAACTTCTAGAAGTTTGCTCAAATGGAACATTGAGTTGAGTCAATTCGATATCACTTACCTTCCATTGAGGGCTATCCAAGGGCAAGCGTTAATAGACTTCATTGCAGAATTCACCATATCGGATGAGCCAAGTAGTGGTGACATCGTTCCCCTCATTCGATGGAAACTATACATCGATGGGGCATCCAATGACCGTTGTACTAGGGCTGGTATTATTCTTGTAACTCCCGAAAATCGATCGATTTTTTATGCTTTGAAACTCAATTTCCCAGCTACAAATAATGAAGCCGAGTATGAAGAATTCATTGCTGGTTTGAAACTTACCCGGAAACTTGGAGTAAAATCGGTTGAAATCTTTTTTGACTCACAATTGGTGGTGTACCAGGTATGGGGAGTCTGTCAAGCAAAGGGGCGGAAACTTACCCCATACCTTGCTTGGGTTCAAGAACTGTTGACAGACCTTGAATATTACGATATTTCGCATATCCCACGTGAACAAAATGGGGAAGCTGATTCATTCGTGAAATTCCCAAATGCTGGTGATGCACACCAGATAGGCTTAGTTCCCGTCGAAATCTTACACGCCCCGAGTATAAACGAAATGGAAGTAGATTTTGCGTTAGGAATGGAAACTGAAAGTGGGTCGTGGATGAACCCGTTCAAAGAATACCTATTACATGGAACTTTGCCTGAGAGAAAGAACGAAAGACGATAAGTCGTCCGCAAAGCCTCGCGGTATATAATGCAAGATGGAGTAATGTATTATAAAGAATCCTCGGTTCCCTTACTTTGGTGCATCGCCCGCGACGAGATAAAGCAGGTCTTAAAAGAAATTCATGAAGGAGAATGTAGTGACCATACTAGGGGGCAGACACTAGCAAAAAAGATCCTCCGTTATGGATACTATTGGCCAACCGTGAATCGAGACGCCGCGTACTATGTAAGAAGATGCGACAAATGTCAAAAGTATGTGAAAATCCCGATAGCTCCACCGACGGAACTCACGCAAATGGTTAGTCCTTGGCCATTTGCAATTTGGGGGATCGATATAATCATCTCCTTGCCTATCTCCAAAGGTGGTGCAAAATATGCAATTGCTGCAGTCGATTACTTTACCAAGTGGGTGGAAGCAGAGCCCTTAGCTACGATCACCACCAAAAAGGTTATTAATTTCGTTGTGCGAAACATCATATGCCGTTTTGGCCTCCCACGAACTATCATTACGGATAACGGAACTCAATTTGAGAGTAGGGAGTTCGAAGAATTCTACCAAAAATATTGCATCGAGAAAAGGTTTGCGGCAGTCGCTCACCCTAAAGCCAATGGACAAGTTGAAGCTGTAAATAAAATAATCAAGTCAATATTGAAAAAACGTTTGGAGAAGGCTAGAGGCAAGTGGGTGGATGATTCCGACAGTACTCTAGGCTTACAGAACCACCCACAAGTCCACAACTGGTCACACTCCATTCACCTTGGCATACGGCGCTGAAGCTGTTATACCCATGGAACTTGAAGTTCCCTCTCACCGGGTGGTTCATTATGATCCTAAGATGAATCAGGATCTTTTACTCGAATCATTGGAATTTGTCGATGAGAAACGTGAAGAAGCTGATTTAAGGGTGGCTTCATATTGACACCAAGTCGCTCGATATTATAATGAAAAAGTTCGACCGAGAATCTTTGATGTGGGTGATCTTGTTTTGAATCGAGTTTTTCCATTCCCGTTACATATGAATCTCACGTGGGAAGGTCGTATGTCATCGAACGGAAGCTTGTAGAAGGAACCTTCAAGCTAGTGACTATTGATGGCATGAAACTCCCCAGAGCATGGAATAGCGAACATTTGCGTCATTATTACACATAGTCTTTTTCTTTTGCATTTTAGTAGCAGTTGTTTCTAGTGTATGTTTCCTTGTGTTGTTCTTTGTTTCCAACATGTAATAAGACAATTCAGCTTGTCCCTATTTTTTATATAATCAATAAAGGCTTGAAGCTGTTTTTCTGTGAACAGCTGATGTTCCGTGTGTTACAATTTCATGCCAAAGTCAAATTGTATTAATCTGTTTGGCGTATGAATGTGAACTTAAAACTAAAAGTTGATCGATAAATGATTCAAAAATCTCTAAGTCCTCTAAGCGCGGACTAGAGTACTCTGAGTCCCCGGAGTGCAAACTATAGTATAAACGATTTAAAAATCTCTAAGTCCCCAGAGCGCGGACTAGAGTACTCTGAGTCCCCGGAGTGCGGACTAGAGTATAAACGATTCAAAAATCTCTAAGTCCCCTGAGCGCGGACTAGAGTACTCCGAATCCTCGAAGTGCGGACTAGAGTATAAACGATTCAAAAATCTCTAAGTCCCTGGAGCGCGGACTAGAGTACTCTGAGTCCATGGAGTACGGACTAGAGTATAAATGATTCAAAAATCTCTAAGTCCCATGAGCACAGACTAGAGTACTCTGAGTCCCCGGAGTGCGGACTAGAGTATAAACGATTCAAAAATCTCTAAGTCCCCGGAGCATCGACTAGATTACTCTGAGTCCCGGGAGTGCTGACTAGAGTATAAATGATTCAAAAATCTCTAAGTCCCCTGAGCGCGGACTAGAGTACTCTGAGTCCCCGAAGTGCGGAGTCCCCGAAGTGCGGATTAGAGTATAAATGATTCAAAAATCTCTAAGTCCCCGAAGCGCGGACAAGAGTACTCCGAGTCCCCGGAGTGCGGACTAGAGTATAAACGATTCAAAAATATCTAAGTCCCTGGAGCACGGACTAGAGTACTCTGAGTCCTCGGAGTGCGGACTAGAGTATAAATGATTTAAAAATCTCTAAGTCCTTGGAGCGCGGACTAGAGTACTTTGAGTCCCCGGAGTGCGGACTAGATTATAAACAATTCAAAAATCTCTAAGTCCCGGGAGCGCGGACTAGAGAACTCTGAGTCCCTAGAGTGCGGACTAGAGTATAAATGATATTTGTACCAAAATTGGGCACAACACTCTTCGGAAGTCTTTGAAGAGATAAAGTGAAGAAAGTAAATGTAAAAAGAGGATTTATCTAACAAAAACTCCAAATCTCAGAAATAAGAATAATTAAAGTGCAAGGTGACACAAGGATTTAGAGTGGTTCGGCGTATAGCCTACGTCCACTATGAAGTAGTTCACTTTATTGATCTTCCTTTGATGTTTACAAGTGAATGCAATGAATTACAAGAGTTAGCTATTATTTGTAACAGTGAATCTTGTTGATAGCAGCAGCGACAGAGTTCAGATCTGGATCTGGTGGAGCCCGAGCGTTGGAGATCTCAAGGAGGAAGAAGAACCCCTTTTTTATTGTCTTTGGGGGTCTATTTATAGGTGTAGGAGGCTGATATTTCGCTCAGATCTCGGGAGACCCTCCCTGGCACGTGACCAGGCCCGTACGCCCAAGCCCGTGAAGTTTTGGTCCGATCCGTGATTGGCATGAGCTGATTTCGACTCGCTCGAGATTTCATCCAATGGAGTCAAAATTTGGCGTGGACATTCTTTAGCATATATGTAGTCTTCTGTGAAAATTTCATAGCATTTGGACTTGTAGATTGGGAGATATGATCGATACGAAATGGAGTTCTCAGCAGGCTGTTTCCTTCGACTCGCTTCCCTGCTTCGACTCGCTCATGTTTCGACTCGATGACGTGGCACTCTGCTGGAGTCGAATCAGACAGAGTCGAACAGTGGTTCTGTGAGAGCTGTGGAGCGAGTCAAAGAGGACTCTCTTTTGGATGCTGTCTCGATCGAGGCGAAGTAAGCACTCGGTTTTAGCGAGTCGAAGCAAGCTTTGGTCGAGCGAGTCGAAGTGGGCAACTGAGCGAAGCGAGTCGAAGTGGGCAACTCGGTGAAGCGAGTCGAAGTAGGGATTCCAGATGGCAACGAGTCAAATAGGAACGAGTCGAAGTTAATATTTGAGGGAACCGGAGCGAGTCGAAGGAGGGAGTCGAAGGAGCGAGTCGACTCTGTATGATTTTCGTCCAATTTTGTATCCCTCATAACTTGAGCATACGAACTCGGATTGACTTGAGATTTTGAACGTTGGTTCCCATGGCTCAGCTTGCCATGTCGTACCAATTTTGGCTAGATCCGGACTCGGACAAAATTCATCGACATCCGTAGTGAGCCCCTATATGACTGATCTCTGGGATGGACCATCACTGGTTACTTAGTCAATCCCTTGGTGTTACGGCCTTGCCAAAAGGCGGGATAACATTTGCCCCCCAAAGTACGTCTTGTAAAAACATGATGTGCTTTGAAGTGCTTCAATCTTTATTCTGAATAGTTATCGTCTTCCCGATGAAGGTTGTAATCTTCGGCTGTTCTTCTTGATAATGTAAACTGTTGACTGTCGACTGCTGTGCTTGGTATCGTTGCAACTGATTGATGTATGCCGGCGGTTATTCGTTTGTTGTTGTAGTTGTTACTGGATGAATTTCTGATTCTTAAAAATTTTGAATGCTGAATATTAGTCCGTCATTCATGCATGTACGTTAACCTGACTCCCGCTGACATTTGCACGTTCTCGAGTCATTGTCAATTTATTGTTTTGAATGTCCCTACGTAACGATCCCCTCCTAAGTCGTTGTAAAGGATTGAAACGCTGAAGATAATTTTCATTGGATTTGTGGACGTGAAGTAAGCATGTCGAGTTGATGGAGTTGGTCACTGGAGGTCATGATTCTATGGATTAGAACAGGATGTTCGACTCGGCCTTGGATTGAACTGCTTCATTCGACTCGGTATTGGATTCGAACTTCATAGGAGATGGAGTCTAAACGCACAGTAGACGGAGTCGAAGGGGAGCGAGTCGAAGTGATGGTGTGTGATGATGCATCGGAGATGGAGTCGAAGGGAAGCGATACGAATGGGAGTTCCGTATCTATGCACCGAAGAGGGAGTCGAAGCACGTTTTCGACTCCACTGGAACCTGAATCGTTTATTTCCCTTGCTTTTCACTCCATATAAATATCTGGCACTTAGCCGTTTTTTCACTTTGTACCTTTCACCTTTACTTTCCCTGCCTTCGCATCGCTCTGAGACTCGAGAGGAAAGAACGAAAATTCTTGACTTCAAATCAACTCCCACCATCACTTAATCGAAATAATCTGACAGATCTAGGTAACCCATTTAAACAAATCCAACACGTGAACGATAAGACTAGGTTTTCAAACACTAAATCAGCCTGAGTTGTGATTGATCGAAAGTTTCAAGACCTTGGCTTCGAATCGATCTGGAGTGGGAAGTTTCGAGAGGATGAGGCAGTGGTTTTCGCATTGAACGATGGTGGGGCTTCACATCGAGACGAATGCCCCGAGTCTATGGATCGATGCGAAAGGGCCGTGCTTGATCAAATTGAATCGATGGCCTTCGATCGAACCGAAGTGGGTAGCTTCGGAGCGAGTCGAAGTTGATGGCTTCTGGATCGAGTTGTAGTGGAGAGCCTGGGAGCGAGTCGAACTCGTGATCTTGGGACCGAGTCGTAGGGAGCGTACCGGACTGTGCAGTCTTGGAAGCAAGTTGAAATGCGTGTCTTGGCACCGATTCGAACTCGATGATCTCAGGAGCGAGTCGAACTGCGTGTCTTGGCACCGATTCGAACTCGGTGGTCTCAGGAGCGAGTCGAATGAGTTTGGCTTATATGCACACATCCTTAGTTTATTGATGTGAACATGGCTTCCGTAAGCGACACGATTTGAATATCACGAAAATTTAGAACTCCCTACTCATTAGAACAGTTGATTTCGACGAGCTTCAAAATTGTATTACTGGACTTAACTGCTTCACCGCATATCTGATTGCCTATCGAAGCTCGTCGATGGAACTGGGATATCACATTGACACCAAATTTTAACTTGAAATGATGATTAATCAACTGGAGGGTATGGTTGTGACGGTCAGCGATGACGGTCCTCTCGACTGAATTCCGAAGTCTTGTCGTTTACACGATTCCCTTAATCCGGTTGGTCTTTCCAAATAATATACAGTACCGCACTGCACAACACGCTCACACACTTTACACTGGGGGATGTACGAGTGTTATTTGTCATTTTAACAATGATTTTTTATAAGCTAGCTGGTTATGGATCCTTCAAGTTCCCAGCAGTTGGAAAATCAAAGTTCTATTCCTCCAACCATAGAGATAACGGTTATAGAGGCCGAAGTTATTGAAATAGCGCCGGATGAACGTCAAGGGGCTCGGTTTATCCTTAACCCATCAGACTCCGTGCTGTCGGGTATATCTGAAGACATGCTAGGCCGGATCTGCTTAAGGCATGGTTTGTCTCTTGACGACGTGATACTTCTCGTACCAACCTACAGGCCACACAATCCCCCGGAGGGGTTTACTACTTTTAACCGTCATGCCTGCACGGCGGGGATGCTTCCTCCCTTTAACGACTATATAAGGGAGACGTTATCATTTCTTGGTATATCCCCATCTCAGCTACACCCTAACGGGTACGCCTTGCTAAACAGCACCTTCATCCTGTTTATGGAGATCCTCTTTCGACCGCCGAAGCCGATCGAGATTAGATATTTATTCAATGTTAAGAGTCGTGGAGATAGCCCTTCCTTCACCTTCCTGGAGGCAGTCAGAAGCTACCATATTGTGCTGGGTTCCTAGGGGAGGCTAACTTATTATAAGTCCGAAAGGTTCTACGTTCGGTCCCCTCCTGGGTTTGCTAGGCATTAGTTAGATAGACGTAAGTGTCGCCATTCTCTTTTGAACTACCGAGATGTTAGTGATCAACTTCCAAAAACTGACATACTTTTCTTTTTTATAGCCGCAATCTCTTGCCCCGATGGCGCATACTTCAGAGAGCTTGTTCGAATTCTTCAAGCGTTTCCGGGCGAAGAGAGGCATATAGACATAGTCCTGACCGACAGGAATTTGAGGGCCGTCGGGCTAATAGGACGAAGACAGAGTATACACCTGGATGTGACACATAGGGTGGCCCCGAAGAAACGCGTGAAACGCAAAGCTCCCACAGTTGTGATCACCGAAGAAGTTGATCCAGAAAGAACTCCCACTGATACCGAGCTCCAGGCCGTGCCTCCTTCCGATGTTCAGGATTCCGGAGGAAAAAGAAAAGGCAAGGCCGCTGCTCACAAACACCCCAAATCCAAGAGATTTAAATTCGTGGTCGTGTCTTTGCCTTCCTAGAGGATTAGAATTTCAGAGGCTCCTCCCCCGCAAGTGGAGAGCCCTTTTGCAGGGCTTGACGATATTCCGATCCCGGATTTTGTGTCGTCTCCTCACGATGCCAGGACAGAAGGGCTTCATAGTTCTTTTGAACCGAGCGGGTCGCTTGCTATGGGTGCGGCCGACATTTCTGGTTGGTTGGGGGATTGCACATGCATACACATTACTGCACTTCATGATCCACAACTGTACCTCGTCCAACTTAGGAAGTTGCTAACTCTTTCTTCGCTTCTCATTTTCAGGTACCATGTCCGGGAGAGGATCAATGCTGAACAGTCTTCGATCAGCCCGAAAGGCTTCAGGTTATTATGATTATCGCAGGAGAGATTCTGATAGGGATCGTGATCGCGAGTACTCTAGTCAGGACAGGTATGGGCGTGACAGGGATAGAGAATACAGACGCCGGTCTAGATCACGCTCTCCTCCTCCCAGGCTTCCGTCTCCACCTTCTGCTCATGTTCCACAGCCGCCCGAGCATCCTCGTCACAGGCCCTCCTCTCATACTTCAAGATCTGAGACTCATCTTAAGAGAGTCGAGACTACATCTTCTGTGGTTACAGAGCAGGTCCCTGCTGACCCTACTAGAGAAGGGGCCCTTAAGTAGGCTCAAATGAAGAAGGATTTCCAGAATGTTTTCTTGGACGGTTATGTTTTCCCTCCCCACTTGAAGAGAATTCCATCTTCGGTAGAAGGCACGATGCATGACTTTGTCCACGACATCTATACCCAATATCGAGAGTGGGCGAAGGCTACTGAAAAAGCTTCCAAAGTGGCCTTCGAGCGGGCTAAAGAGATCGAGAAGATGGAGACTGAGCTTGCAAAAAGGGATCGTATTATTCAAGTCCTCTCTTCCGAGTCCGAGTCTTCTCGGAAATCTGAGATTGAGGCCATTAAGAAGGTCGATGAAGCGAAAGCGGAGATGGAGAGGTTGGGGCAGACACACGTTGCCCTGGTGGACGAGATGGGACACCGGAATACCAAAGTTATCGTCGAGCGGGATGCGGCGGTCAAGGAGCTCAACGAACTAAAATCCAAATTCGCCAGCTTGGTTAAAGAAAAAGATGATGAAACAACGCAGCCCAGGAGGCATGCGATCAGGCTGTTCTGCTCAAGGGAGAACGAGATGCGGCGGTGGCCAAAGCCCAGAAAGCGGAGACCGAGGTTGAGGAAAGGGTGAAATTGGCCGAGTCTGGTCTAAAGGCCGACATCGAGGACCTCCTTGTTGTCTATAATGCTAATGTGCTGAGGCACAGGGGCTTAGCCTGGCTTGATGACTATTCGGTGCATCTCCGCAGTGCTTGGGGCCGATTGGTCGAGGAGGAGAAAGAGGCGCACCCGGGTGAATCTGTGGACGAATTCGAGCTTGAGAATTGCCTGTTAACTGATGATGAGAAGAAGATTCTCCACGATTCAATGATCTCTTATGAGAAGGAGAGGCTCGGCACTCAGCACCTGGAAGTAGGAGAAGGCTCCGGGGTTGGACATCATGATACAAGTCTTGACATTTCGATGCCAACCCAGCCTGAACCTTTGCCTGCGGCTGACCCTCAAGCCGTTCCTGCCTATAATCCGGATCAGCCGCGGATGTCTCCGACTGCAGCGCCAGTGACTGAAGCCGCCCCGTCGCTTACAAGCCAAACTGAGGAAGGTACTCATAACATTCTATATGTCTTTCATGAGTCGAAGTCTTTGATCGAGTTCAAGTTCTAACAATTTTTTCATTCCTTGTCCAGTGATTGACGTTGCGCCGCACATGCCTCCTGCTACTCAAGGATTATATCAGACGCAGGAAGCTATTGCGATCGAAGCAAACGCTATGAGCACAGCTGCCTCGACTGGTGATATGTAGGGGAATACAATGGCGTTTGACGAGCACTTGGTGGACGAACTTTTTCGTTGTCATGGCGATCCCCGCGCTGATTTGCCATCTATCGTGAGTGGAGCTAATCCTACCGCAAGCTCTTCAATGTCGACTGCTGATGCCCCCAGTGCGGCTCGAGCTGTTACTGAAGAGGAGATGTTTTCCCAGATAGACGCTGAACTGGCAGCAGCTGGTTATGACGGCAGCTTTGGAAGTGTGATGGCAGCATCGGGACCTGCCCCGCTTGGAATGATGTCTCCTGGTGGTTCTGTCTTTCTCACCAGCCTGCCCATTCCACCGTCTGTAATTGATCCCGTCCCTCCGACTCCGCCCGTAGGAAGCATTCTCATTCACACGAGTTCGGAGGAAGACGTCGATATAATGCCATTGCCGGAAGACCAACCGCCGAAAGGCGCAGGCTTGAAGAGGAAGATTGGTGACGGCTCAAGCGGGTCCACACTGAAGAGGAGGCCAAGGAAGAAGAGAGACTAAGCATGATTGCCTGGCGTATTTTGATTTCTTTTTGCATTTTGTTAGCCATGTATAGATGCGGGTTCGGCTCCTGCTAGTATGAATTTTTTGGAAATTTGTACACGAACATCTTCTATAATCCATAGAAATGAAAAATTTTCTTTTTGACTTCCTTTTATGTCAATGTGCATTTGACTAAGTGTTTTAGTGTCTGGATTGTACTTGTGAAGTTTCAGTTTCCGAATGAAGTTTGTTCCTGCTTGCCAAGTTCGGGTATTATGGTCACGGCTTATGACTGAGAAGCGAGTTGAATTCTGACGTCGCATCGCTTCAATCAATGGTTGATGCTTGAGTTCTGCCCCCCAGTCTTGGGGATGAGCAGTAAATTGTCAGTCGACGATCGATTCTTATTTATACCATGCCGAGCCTTGTGCCACCGAATGGACGTCTGAGTCAAGTGGAGATTGAGTGATGCATCCATACTTGTTTGATTTGCCGATAATCATTTCCGCATTCCGGGGATCCTCATTTGTTTACTGGGGAATGGTTACGCCTACATGAGTTTCGATCACATGCCCACCGTCTGGGGACTTGGGATTGGTTTTTGTACTCTGACTCGCGCTCCCGGAGTTAGGAGTTGACACTTATACTTCGATCCATGCTGTGGGAACTTTGAAGTTGGTGTTCAGGCTCCGTTCTGCATTCTGGGAATCTGGAGTTGACATATATGCTTCGATTTGCTCTCGGGAAATTCGGGACTGATGTTTATGCTCCGACTCGCGCTCTGGGAGTTCGGAGTTGGATGTTTATATTCCACTTCGTACTCCGGGAATTTGGAGTTAAATTTTTATACCCCGGTTCGTGCTTTGGGAATTCAGAGTTGGATGTTTATACTCCATTTCGCACTTCGGGAATACGGAGTTGAATGTTTATACTCCGGTTCGTGCTTTGGGAATTTGGAGTTGGATGTTTATACTCCACTTCGCACTCCGGGAATATGGAGTTGAATGTTTATACTCCGGTTCGCGCTTTGGGAATTCGGAGTTGGATGTTTATACTCCATTTCGCACTCCGGGAATATGGAGTTGAATGTTTATACTCCGGTTCGCGCTTTGGGAATTCAGAGTTAGATGTTTGTACTCCATTTCGCACTCTGGGAATATGGAGTTGAATGTTTATACTCCGGTTCGCGCCTTGGGAATTCGGAGTTGGATGTTTATACTCCGACTCGCGCTCTGGGAGTTCGGAGTTGAATGTTTATGCTCCGACTCGCGCTTTGGGAGTTCGGAGGAAGGATTGTCGTGTACCAATCCCTTTTTTGACTTTGATGTGATGGCTTGCCCCCGAGCTCGGGTTTCACTTAGGGAGTGATTGGTTGCATCGCAGCCACTCTCTATTTGAATAAATCCCACCGTATGATGAAACTTAGCTTTCCGTGCATAGTGATGGTCGTATGAAGTATTTCAAGTAAATCACAGCTCTGGCTCGAAGAGGTTGCATTTTATTGCTAAAATAAGAAAGTATGGCGAAGTCAGTTGCCTTATTACAAGTTCTAATTTCGAAATGCATAAACAAATTGCAGAAAAGGAAAGTAAACTAAATGGATAAAGATAGCTTTTCAGGTGTAATAGCGGCGAAGACTTTCGCTGTTCCAAGCTCTTGGCAAGGTAAGACCGTTGGTTGATAACTTGAATGTGCCTTCTTCGAGCCTTCGTTCAATAACATACGGTCCTTCCCATGTTGGCCTCATATGTAAAGGAACCGGATAGACTCTTTTTAAGACAAGATCGCCTAACTCGAAGGTTCGCGGGCAGACCTTGGCGTTGTATAATCGGGCGACTCGACTTCGATGCGCAGCTGCCCTCAACTCGGCTTCCTCACGCTTCTCATCTAGTAGATCGAGAGATTCAACAAGTAGTATAGCATTCGTCTTTGGATCATAGTATGTCACACGATAAGAAGGTACTTCTAGCTCGACTGGAATATCGGCCTCTGAACCGTAGGAAAGAGAGAATGGAGTGTGGCCGGTCGTGGTCTTGTGGGTTTTTCGGTAAGCCCATAGAGCCATAGGAAGTTCATCGACCCATTTGCCCCCGACCTTCTCCAGTCGTTTCTTCAGGATTGATTTTATAACCTTATTAACTGCTTCGACCTGTCCGTTTGCTTGAGGATGTGCAACTGCGGAGAATTTATTTTGGATGTGAAATCGTTTGCAGAAATCTTTGAACTCAGCGCTGTCGAATTGGGTTTCGTTGTCCGTAATTATGGTGTGTGGGAGACCGAATCGACAGATGATGTTACGAACCACAAAGTTGATTACTTTCTTCGTTGTAATGGTAGCGAGAGCTTCGGCTTCAGCCCACTTTGTAAAGTAATCAACTGCGACGATGGCGTACTTCGCACCACCTTTTGCCAGAGGTAGAGCACCGATGATGTCGATGCCCCACATTGCGAACGGCCATGGGCTGACCATTTGCGTTATTTCAGTAGGACGAGCTCTAGGAATTCGGGCATATTTCTGGCACCTATCACATTTCTTCGCATATTCCAACGCATCACGATTCACGGTAGGCCAGTAATATCCATAGTGAAATATTTTCTTGGAAATTGCTTGCTCCCTAGTGTGATCACCACATTCTCCCTCATGCACATCGCGTAGCACTTGTTTGATTTCACCGTGAGCGATACATCGGAGTAGGGGGATTGTATCCCATTCTGTACATGAGTCCATTCTGGATGGTAAACCTTGATGCCTTTCGAAGGAAATGTCTCTTTTCACTCCTGCACTCCTGCAGGGTTCCGTGCTCAATGTAATTTCTGAGTGGAGTCATCCATGAATCCCTTTCGGGGACGATTTCGCATACCCGGTTCGTTTCCTCCCGGTCGATACTTGGGGAAGATAGCGTTTCTACGGGTATGAGTCATATTTGTTGAGCTTCGACTATGCTGGCTAACTTCGCCAACGAATCGGCCTTTTGGTTGCGTTCTCGAGGTATACTGAATATGGCGTAGTAATCGAAATGATCTAGTACTTCCTTAACATGCGCTAAATAAGCAGCCAACCTTCGATCTCTTGCTTGGTACTCTCCTAGTACTTGGCACACAACCAATTGCGAATCACAATAAATTTCCACTGCGATAATCCTCAAATCTCTAGCAAGTTTCAAGCCAGCTAGGAGGGCTTCATATTCAGCTTCATTATTAGTTGCATGGAAATCGAACTTTAAGGCATAACATATGGATCGACCCTCGGGAGTTTCAAGCACAATACCGGCACCTGAACATCGATCATTTGACGCTCCGTCAGTATAAAGCTTCCAGACGTACTCGGGGGATTCAGTAGCTTCGGGCAAGTCCTCTGGGATGGTAAATTCAGCTATGAAATCGGCTAGGACTTGTCCTTGTATGGTCCGTCTCGGAGCGTAAGTAAGGTCAAACTGGCTCAGTTCGATGTTCCACTTGAGTAACCTTCCAGACGTCTCAGGCCGCAAGAGGACCTGTCGTAACGGCTGGTCGGTGTAAACAATAATGGAATGTGCCTGGAAGTATGGTCGGAGTTTTCTCGATGCAATGACAAGGCAATAAGCCAACTTTTCCAGTTTTGGATAATTTCTTTTGGCCCCAGTCAATCGTTTGCTGACATAGTATACAGGCCTCTGTATCTTGTCTTCTTCTCGGATTAACGCAGCACTGATAGCATTTTCTGATATTGCCAGATATATAAACAGCTTCTCATGATCAATAGGCTTTGATAGTATCGGTGGTGTAGACAGATGATGGACTAGCACTTGGAAAGTGCCCTTGCACTCCGTGGTCCATTCAAAGTTTCGTTTCCCTTTTCGAATTAGATCGAAGAAGGGAATTCACTTGTCAGTGGATTTGGAAATGAACCTGCTCAATGCTGCTACCTTTCCATTGAGACTCTGGACTTGTTTTATAGTTTTGGGAGTTTCAAGGTTTCTGATTGCCCAAATCTTCTCGGGATTGGCTTTGATTCCCCGGGCGTTAACGATGAACCCAAGGAACTTTCCGGATGCAACTCCAAAGTGACATTTCAGAGGGTTGAGCCTCATCTTGTATTCCCGAAGTATGTTGAACATAGTCTCCAGGTCTTTTACATGGTCGGTGGAGAGTCATGACTTCACAAGCATGTCGTCTACATATACTTCCATTGTCTTCCCGATTTGATTAGCGAACATCCGATTGACCAACCGTTGGTAAGTAGCTCCGGCGTTCTTGAGTCCGAACGACATAACCTTGTAACAGTAAAGTCCCAGATTGGTCACGAAGCTGGTGTGTTCTTGGTAGGGTAGATCCTCGGTATCTGATTGTAGCCTGAATACGCGTCCATGAAAGATAAGAGTTCTTGTCCAGCCGTCGAATCCACTAGCTGATCAATCCTAGGGAGCGGGAAACTGTCTTTGGGGCATGCTTTATTCAGATAGGAATAGTCAACACACGTTCTCCACTTCCCATTTGGCTTTCGGACGAGCACGGGATTTAACACCCATTCGGGATATAGCGCATCTCGAATGAATCCGTTTGCTTCAAGCTTTTCTACTTCCTCTTTAAGGGCGGTAGATCTCTCTGGATCCGTACCGTGCCTTTTTTGTTTGACCGGGACATGCCGCGGGTCAATGTTCAGAGTATGGCTCACGATGTCCGGCGAGATCCCACACATATCAAAATGTGTCCAGGTGAATACGTCAAGATTTGCCCGTAGAAATTCAACCAATTCCTCTTGAGTTTGCTGGCTTAGCTGAGATCCAATCTTTATTATTTTTGAAACATCGTTATTGTCAATTGGTACATCAATCGTCAGTTCAGCTGGGGATGCTTGACTTTCTTTAGATTCTCCTTCGTCTTCAGTTTCTCTCGGGTCAAGGTCCCTAAGGAATTGGCTGGGGTGCCCAGGCCTGGGCCCGGGCGTTAATTATCAATTGTCGGCGAAACGGATGCAGAGAGACTCCTTTACATCCTTTCCCTTCTCCTTCCGCTATGCTTCCCGTAGCTCAGCAACATAGCAGGCTCTAGCAGTGGCCTGATCTCCGTGAACGATTCCTATTCCATGATCAGTGGGAAATTTCAAGGTTAAACACCATGGGGCAACGACTATTCTGAATTCAGCGAGGGCCGGTCGGCCCAAGAAAGCATTGTAAGGGGAGTCTATGTCCAGAACGATGAATTGCAACATTCGTACTCTCCGACGCTCTCCTACTCCCAACTCCACAGGCAGTTCCACCATCCCAATGGGAATTGTGGCACTTCCGTTGAAACCATGGACTCGAGACTGACAAGGCTTCAAGTTTGCAGCTTTCATCTTCATTTGATCATAAGTTCGTTTGAACAAAATATTCACAGAGCTTCCACTGTCAACTAAGATCCTCTTTATCCAAGCGGGACCTACTTGTGCAGAGATGACCAGTGGGTCGATAGTGGGATCCTCGATTTTATCTGCGTCCCTGCTTCTGAACACGATGTCATCCATCATCGTTTTTTGTTGCTTGGCCGGAGCCCCCTCATCAAAACTACTGCAACACTAGAAGTCTGCATGCCTGATAGAACTCGCATACGACTCCATTTCCTTCTAGCTTCGATCTGCCGGGTGAGGACCCCGCTTATCGTGTTAATGACCAACCTCCCGTCTGCACGAGCGGGTTCTTCCTATCTTTCTGGATTCGGCGTGCGATTCTGATTTGATTGGCCCGCACCACCGGATTGCGGCGCCCGTACATACTGATCCAACTTCCGCTCTCGTATCAGTTTTTCAATGAGGTCTTGTAAGTGATGACACTCATTGGTGTTGTGGCCATAACTCTCATGGAATCTACAGAACTTCCTTGTTTGGATTTGTTTCTCAGTTGGTGGTTTCGGGGCAGGCTTCTTATACTGCATGGTATTGCAGGTTTGCAAGTACACATTCTCCAACGACGTGTTCAATGGAGTGTAGTTTTCGTACATGGAGGCTCTACGTCATGGTCCATGATCCTGATCGTGTTTTTTGTTCTGATTTCTGTTGTCCCTCTGTTGATTCTGTTTATTTTGGATGTTCAACTGAACTTTCCAGAACTATCACCGGACTATTTGACAACGACGTTACTCTGGATACCTTCGATGTTGGGTCCTACGTCATCCTGCTTCCTAGACTGTCTCGCATCCTCCCTTCTCAGGAATTGGGCTGCCTTGGAATAGAAATGGTCCAATGACGCAGGTGGTTTCCCAGCTAACCAACTTCCGAACTCGGAATCAGCATCAGTACCCTTAGTCAGAGCCATCAAGATAGAGTTATTGTTGGGATTGCTTATTTCCGCACACGCATCATGGAATCGCTCCCAAGTAACGTCTAAGCATTTCTCATGGAGCTTGTGTAACACTAGACAGAGTGTTAACGTCCTTTGGCCTCGCCACATGCATACGGAATTGTTCGACAAACTTGGTGGCCATCTGGTCAAAGTTAGAGATGGATCGTGGTGGCAAGCGAGTGAACCACATGGTAGCGATGCTTCCCAGGGAAATGAGGAAACTACGGCACTTTACTGCGTCATCAGCTCTAGCAGCATTCATCAGCCATTCATATTTCAGGACGTGTTGATTGGGGTCAGAACTCCCTTCATAAACTGGCAAAGCTGGCACCCTGAAGTGCCGAGGTTGTTCAGCATATAAAACATCATCGGTGAAAGGTGTATGACTTTGGGAGATTCCCCAGTCGTCATTAGATAGACCCTGACTTTCACGGATCATTTGGCGAATCATCGCTGGTATATCTGTCGTTTGGACACTCGAAGCATGTTGTGCCAAGGTATGGTCGGGTTCCACAGTGCGAGTCTGGACCGGACGCGGTCGACGGTCCGTGCCTCGCCTCCTTGGTTCAACATCCTATGGGACATACGGTTCTGGAGTCTGCTCCCGTCGGTTATGTTGAGGATCCGCTTGGATCCTAGCGTCACCTCCTCGTCCAGTAGTGGTGGTAGCAGCAATGTTGCCGGTAACATGATAAGGAGCAGCTCCTCCCCGAGTTGAAGGTTCTGTGCGTAGGCTAATGGATGGTCTAGCTCTTGGTTGCCCAAGGTTCGAAGCAGGTTGGTGTCCCGTGGCCTAGGTGTAGCTTCCACCCAACCATGGACGTGTGGATCTGGTCTGGCCATCGGAGGAGGCTGAGCTATCTGTGGAGGAGTGAGAACCTTGGTCTCTTCTAGATCTTCTTCGCCTTTGGCGATTTAGCTGGTTAGTCAACTCCGTGTTGGCGCGTAGTTGCTCCGCTAGCTGCTGTCGACTTTGGGTCAACTCCTGAAGCAATGTCTGGAATTCTTGTCTAGTGATTGGACCTGATGGATCCGAAGGTCCCACAGCATTTTGGTTGGATGGAGGTGATTGCATGGCGTTTTGTCGGTCCCGTGCTCCTTGATCAGCGGCTGCAGAGGTGGTAAGCGTGCTCATCATAATGAATTGATGAAGTCCTTTCCTAGATCTGACTGCAAATTTGAGTAGAATGGAAGGGCTTCGAAGTTCTAGATCTGGATCTTCTTCTTAGATTTATGTAATCCAATATAGATAAGAGATCCAAAGAGTGGGAGAAAATTTGGGTTTTCTCAGTGAAAGCAACAAAGTGTTTGTACCAAAATTGGGCACAACACTCTTCGGAAGTCTTTGAAGAGCTAAAGTGAAGAAAGTAAATGTAAAAAGAGGATTTATCTAACAAAAACTCCAAATCTTAGAAATAAGAATAATTAAAGTGCAAGGTGACACAAGGATTTAGAGTGGTTCGGCGTATAGCCTACGTCCAATATGAAGTAGTTCACTTTATTGATCTTCCTTTGATGTTTACAAGTGAATGCAACGAATTACAAGAGTTAGCTATTATTTGTAGCAGTGAATCTTGTTGATTGCAGCAGCGACAGAGTTCAGATCTGGATCTGGCGGAGTCCAAGCGTTGGAGATCTCAAGGAGGAAGAAGAACCCCTTTTTTGTTGGCTTTGGGGGTCTATTTATAGGTGTAGGAGGCTGATATTTCGCTCAGATCTCGGGAGACCCTCCCTGGCACGTGACCAGGCCCGTACGCCCAAGCCCGTGAAGTTTTGGTCCGATCCGTGATTGGCATGAGCTGATTTCGACTAGGTCGAGATTTCATCCAATGGAGTCAAAATTTGGCGTGGACATTCTTTAGCATATATGTAGTCTTCTGTGAAAATTTCATAGCATTTGGACTTGCAGATTGGGAGATATGATCGATACGAAATGGAGTTCTCAGCATGCTGTTTCCTTCGACTCACTCATGTTTCGACTCGATGACATGGCGCTCTGCTGGAGTCGAATCAGACAGAGTCAAATAGTGGTTCTATAAGGGCTGTGGATCGAGTCGAAGAGGACTCTCTTTTGGATGCTGTCTTGATCGAGCCGAAGTAAGCACTCGGTTTTAGCGAGTCGAAGCAAGCTTTAGTCGAGCGAGTCGAAGTGGGCAACTGAACGAAGCGAGTCGAAATGGGAAACTAGGTGAAGCGAGTCGAAGTAGGGATTCCAGATGGCAACGAGTCAAATAGGAACGATTCGAAGTTGATATTTGAGGGAACCGGAGCGAGTCGAAGGAGCGAGTCGACTCTGTATGATTTTCGTCCAATTTTGTATCCCTCATAAGTTGAGCATACGAACTCGGATTGACTTGAGATTTTGAACGTTGGTTCCCATGGCTCAGCTTGCCATGTCATACCAATTTTGGCTAGATCCGGACTCGGACAAAATTCATCGACATCCGTAGTGAGACCCTGTATGACTGATCTCTGGGACGGACCGTCACTGGTTACTTAGTCAATCCCTTGGTGTTACGGCCTTGCCAAAAGGCGGGATAACAAACGATTTGAAACTATCTAAGTCCCCGGAGAGCAAACTAAAGCATAAATAATTCAAAAATCTCCAAGTCATGTGGAAGCGGACTGGAACTTACGTAACCCACAAGGCTTTGAATTTCAACTAAAATTTAGGTGATAAGCTAAATGATGAGAGTCTATAAACACAAAAGAAACAAAATTTTGTTCACTAATCAAAAATTAAGTTCCATTACTACTTTTCTGAGGTCCGGAACCCAAAATCTATCTACGACGATTATAAAATAAGAAAAAATAAACAACTACATGACTTAGGTTTTTTTCTGGCTGAACAAGGTATGACAAGATGATATCTACTTCTTTGACTTTTTCTCCTTCTTTGGCTTCTCCGAAGGCTCCTCAGCCAAACATTTTTTCCTGGACCCTTTGCTTCCCAGTGAGGTGGTATTTGGGGAGGAAGAGGGACATCTAGAGGTGTGGTCCCCCCGAGAAGGATTATCTTCAGGGGCCTATTTAGAGGGTCATCAAATTCCACCACCTGAGGTTCAACCTTAACTTCGGTTTTCTTTTTCTCCTCTTCCATGATTTTTTCCTCCATGCTAAGCTTCGAAGTATGTTCGGAGGCGCCTATGATTTCGACCTCGTCATGTTCATCTCCAGGCGAGGGGTTTTCAAGTTTATCATCATCAAGCGCCCTGATCACTTGAGCATCGGGTCCAGGAGTATCGCCAGTGCGAGATGCCTCAGCCATTTTCTCTTCTCTCTTCGTGGCGACGTCGCTCCTTAGAGTTCGTTCAAGATCATAATGGCCTACATGAAGTCATGAAAGACAAATGTTAGAATACATCAATTACTCACTAAATACGATGATTTCTTGAGCTCTAGAAGGAAAAGCTACATACCGACTTCCAGTTGACTCTCAGCTGTCTTGGGAGTCTCACCCTCAAGAATAGGGGATAGAATGTGGACACCGAGCCCAGGCTTCTCCGGATCATAACCGACGTGCTGCTCGGGAGGATCGAGTAACGAGATTTCGCCCAGCTGAGCGGGAGGAGGAACTGGAGACTCAGTGTCGTACGGGCCAGCAATATCGTCCTTACTCTTTGATGACAAGGAGTCTCTACCGAAGAGGGCTTTTGCTGCCGACAAGTCTGAAGGCTCGTTTCCTCTAAGCACTTCCCTCACGAGAGCTCCCTCATCGACCTCTTCGACGCCCAGCTCAACCTTTCTAATTTATATTAAAGTTTCCCACGCTTCGGCCAATGATTCGAGGCAACCCTCACCTAAGAAAGATAGGTCGCGGTGCATGAGAACTCGCGCATTATACTCGGCAATGAACGAATCAAATAAGCATTTAATTTCCTCTCTACCGGCCTCAATGGCAGCCTCAAGACGAGAGTCGATCTCTATGAGGGACATTTTCTTACCCTCCTCGCGAGCTACCTCCTTTAGTGCTTCAACTTTGGAAATTTCCTCATCGTGCTTCGTCTTTAGGAGTCGTGTTGCGACAATTTCATCGCAATATCGTTCTGACTCTTCTTGTGTGGCAGTTTTCTCTTCTTTCTCTTTGGCAAGCAACTCCTCTAGTTCTTTAACTCGTCAAGCGAGAATATCGTTTTCTTTCTAGATAGTGTCTTTCTCTAGAGCTAACACATCACTTCGTTGGGCTGCCTCATCAATTTCCTTCTTGTGAGCGGCATCCAAGCGACTAACTGCCTTGGTCGTTTCCTTGGCATTTTTCTAGGCAGCTTCAAGTTGAGATTTGTACAAGGATAGCTCTTTATCTTGGGCTTTGATGATATCTTTGTCGTGAATGGCTTCAAGTTTCAGGCGATCGATTTCGTGTTGACGTTTCATAGAAACCTCTGAAACTTTCTTCGCTAAATGAACAAACTCATCATGTTGAACATAGATATCATTATTGCGGGCGATGGCGCTTTGTTTGACATGCCCTAGAATAGGATGAATCGCAAGAAGAAATTTCAATCCATCGAAACATATCTTTAGGAATGTGGCTTTGAGCTCGGCTAATTTTTCTACCGTCGATTGATCGTGTGCAGAGGCTAGGGAAGTCTTGTTAGCTGGAGTCACAGACTTCTTATGGGGCTCACGAGATTGGGTGCTAGACGAGCTAGAGTGTTGGTCACGAGGAGTTTCAGATCGGGATCCCTTTTGAGCAGATTTTTCCCTACTGTGCTCTGACCGAGGGGGAGGATCGTTTGGGTGTGAGGAATGACTATAAGTTTTTCTTTTGGAAGACGATGAATCTCTGGGACTGTAGTCTCTATAGCCGTTGTCATCCTTATTTCGGCATCTACCTGATCGTGAATCCCGATTGGAATGGTAGAAGATAAAGGATCCGCAAAGACGGTTAATGCCGTGTGTATACCCCATATCACCTGAACAGAAACCAAGTACGGACGAGTTAGTGGGAATCATATGACAACTAAGATTTAAGTGTAGGGTGAAGTGTAAGTGTTTGTGTGTGTCCTAGTGCTTCCGCCCGATGGACCAGTGTTTTTTTCTTTACTTATTGGAGTTTCCTCTCCTTGATGACGAGCCTGATCGCCTTCATCGCTTCTCGCGGGCGAATTAAGTCACATAGCATCTGGGTCGTTGAAGCCATAATTTAGTAAGTCGTCAGGGATGGTCAGGTCTGATAGACCTTTTAGTGAACCCTCTAAATTTTGGAGAGACGACTCTCTTTCAATTGGAGTAATTGTAACTTTTGAAGTTCCGCCTACTATTTTCTTTTTCACCTTGTAAGCTAGGCTCTTTTTCCTCTTTGAAGGGGGAAGCGGTTCATTAATGCCGAGAACGTCAGTTATCGGTGCTATGTCGGAACATATATTCTCGTCAGTCACTTCTGGCACCACGGTCTCCTTAATTTCACCTTCCTTAGTTGTATCGGGGGCCCCTTCTGTAGGAGACACCGAAGGTCTGGCCTGCTCTTTGCCTTTTTCCCCAGCGGATCCAGTTGTAGTAGCGCCAATTGGAAGGCTAGTTCGGAGACCCTCCACCAGTAATCCAAACCTCGAAAGCAATTTGTTGGAAATAACGGGTTTAATGTCCCGGTCTCTCATGGGAATAGCTCGAATGGCCTCGACGGCCTCCGAATACCCAGCGCCTTCAAGCCGGGGCGGATGCCTATAAAAGTTCAAAGAACTTTAGAAAGGATGCACCTCAAGCCTTAGATACATATTAGTCTAGGAATGAAACTTACTCCCTTCCAGCCATCTTCTCGCAAAACCAGGGGGCAGCATACGTAAAACCACTCTTGCTTATACTTGGAAAATTTACTCCATGCCCTCATCAGGATTTGACATTTGGAATGTGGCTTGAGAAATATGAAGGATGGACTGTTGGACCGTCTTTTGAAGCGGTAGATATAACGGATATCCTCAGGAGTGGGGAGTCTGAATAAGGTGCTCATAAAGAGGACTCAGGCACCATGAATGAACGCATGACTATTAGGGTGTAGTTGTGCTGAAGCAATCCCGATGTACCGAAACACTTCACAGAGAAATGAATTGAAAGGTGGCACACTTCTGACCCAGCACATAAATTTGTTGCATACTGTATACCCGACTGGGAGCAGGTGAGGCCAATCTTGTCCTGACGGAACTAAAATGTTGTTGAAAGGGATTCCATGAATTGAGCATAACCGACGAAGAGCGGCTTCACCGATTTTTGAAGCTTGTGAATCAATAGGATTATACAGAATAACGGCTCCATCAATAACATCAGGAGCTCGGCCTATAATTACAGTAGGTGGATCTGGAATACCCTATGTAGAGGTTGTCGATGGATTCGAAGTTCCTACTACCTCCTACCGAGAACTTGGCTCAGGCTTATCAGAAACTATAGCAGAGCTTGATCTTTTGGACATCTTCAACGAGCGTTTAGTATGAATATATACCTGTTTAAGCTATACTTGAAAGATGATCGACATCAGAATAAACAACAAAATATTCCCCATGTGTGGTGTGTGAACTAGTGCAACCATTCAAGGATGAGTACAAAAGAATTAAAGTTCTAAAGACTGGTAAAATGTGATTAAGCTTTAAACTATCGTCTTCGGAGACCGTCATCGCTGACCGTTACCGACAGCTTGTCCTATGTTCGGTATGAGAGGTCTTAGAATTGGACATTGGCATCATATATTGTGAAGGCTATTACTTGTTCTTGTTGGTTTAAATTTGTGTTTAGAATTACTTAAGCTGTGGAGTTGTTAATCCGAATTAAGTTCATGGGCTTATATGCTTAGGTTCTAGTCATTGTCCATCGTTTTGTGCTTAGGCAGGCAATGTGTGGTCTTGGTGTATGCTGTGTTCAAGTTAAGATAGTCTAGGAAGCCAATGCTGATCCCAATGCTTGGTTCTAACACTAGGTACCGAGCCACATTCTTGTTACCGACCTAGACCTCATTAAATAGCACGCCGAACGACCCACTCAATCTCTTAAACCACCGACCCGCTTTTTGGGTTTTGACCAACCCACACTCACTCCCTAATCACCGAACGGCCTCACCATAACATGTTCCGAGCCACTCCTGCTCAGAATAAAGAACTACTCTACTACCAAACTCCCACCGACCCAGCTCCATTCTAATAAACTATCGGGCCATACCATCTGTCACGCTACCGACCCACACCGTCTCTCGAATCACCGACCCACTTCATTGCCAAAATCCTATTTGCCCATTCCTCTACCAAATTCCTACCAACTCACTATGTTGCCAGTGTTCTACCGACTCGCGAGTACTCAAAGTGTCGAACCCATCCTCCTCACAAAGCCCCACAATCTTTCTCTTTCTCAAACTCTCCGCTCTCCTTACACATGCTATCACTACCACTATCATACTCATCTTGTTCTCATCAGGGAAGATCGAGTGCACATGCTGCTCAGGTCCATGTCGAGTTTAGATAAACGTGGGAAAGGAAATTATGCAAGAATTTAGATCCTTACCTACGATGTTGGTTAGAGTTGGGGTGTGTAATCTCTAGGGCTCGAAGTCAAAAGGAAGCTGGAAGGTACTTGGTAAGATGATGGAAAGAGGAGAGAAAAAGAGTAAGGGTGGTTTGGTGGAGGAAGGATGCCTCTGTTTTGAGTGAAACTGGAAAGGGTAAATTGAGAAGTAAAAGTGGGAAGAAAGAGAAGAAGTGTAGGCCTTTATATATGGGAAGGGGGAGGCGAACATGCCTTACCCTGTGGAATCGGTCAGAGAACCTCAGTGGATTGGTGAGTGAACATGACCGAACGACACTGAGTAGACCGGACGCATGGCTCAGTGTTCATACACTGAGCCATCCATTTAAAAAAAGGGAGAGAAAGAAAATATAACTAGATAAAAATATATAAACGTAAGCACAATATACTAGGGAAGTCCGCCATGATTCAGCCTTCATAAGATCGTATACATTCAGCTTTTGAAAAGTTAAGAACAGGATCTAAACGATGGACGATCATCTTTCTAGATGAGCTAGCTTCTGAAAGTGAGGACTGGCTGCTAATTTAAAGCACGTCATGTTGATTCACAAGATGCGATTTGGGGGGCAAATGTTACCCGGCACTTTAGCCCGGCTACATGGTGATAGTCCCAAAGCCTATGGTTGAACCTGGACAAGACTCAAGCTAGGAAAGGAGTGAAAGTATGATGTACGGTGAAGCTTAAGTCTGGATCATCCTATACACCTAGGTTGATATGTTTGGTGCTGGCTCAGCCCGAGTAGTTCGGTGTTGTATGTAGTCAAGATGGCCCGGGCAAGGCGGTTCGGCATTGGAGTGTAGACGTGCTGGTTCGTTCAAGATACTCACGGAAGAACAGCTCGGCATTTTGTGGGTCGGCCTCGGAGAGTTTTGTTTCGAGTGGTTCAGATATAACGGTTCGGCCTTGGTGGATCGGCCAAGGTGCATAAAGAAGAAGTGGTTCAGCTATAGTTGTCGAGTCAGGGAAATACGATCGGTATCCTTTCACTTCGGCTCAAACCATCACTTACCTCGAATCACTCACAAGAAAACCCGAGCTCAGCCATAGTGGATCGGTGACCACCATTCGGCCTTGGAGATTCGGCATATCTGGATCGGTACACCTTGAAGGTTGACAATTTGTTCAGTTTACAATAGAGGGATGCGATCAACGTTTATATACTTCGAGTCGTACCACCGCTTGCCTGAGTTCCTTGAGGATCTGCTTCGAGTTAGCAACAAGACCACCTCTGGATCGACATAGTTGGATTGGTAGATGTGGTTCGGCATGGCTCGTTCGGTCCACTTAACCTCCAAGTATGGGCCGAGCTACCTTGGTCTTGGGCCTACACAGGGAGTCCAACCTATCTTTATCTATTAATAAAGAGGCAGGGGTACAGCTGAAGGGACCTTTTTTTGGGAACTCCAGGGATACTCTGCCATTTTTTTCATTCATTTCTGTTCGAACTTGCATTCAAGCTATTTTTTTATGGATTGTATATGTACTCAATTGATCAGAAAAGTAATAAAGATCATATTTAAAGTGGACGTAGGCAGTTACGCCGAACCACTATAACTCTGGTGTTTCCTTTTCTGTTTATTTTGAATTTAATTGAGTTATTTCTCCATTTCAATCTACTCTCTTCATTAATCTCTCTACACAACTCTATTCAAGGGTGTTAGTGACCAATTTTGGTGCTAACAATGTACGCCTTGGCTAACATGTTTAAACATGTATTAGTTAATTTTACTTATGTTGGATCTTATGACGTAACACTTACTTTTTATTAAATTATATTTTAAATCTTATATACCTAAGTATAAATACATATGTATATAAATATATACACACACACTAATACACACACATATATATATATTCTAACTTATTTATAAATCTGTATATATACACTAAAGAGTTTACAACGTTTCCTATAACATTTAGCCGGTGAAAAGTCGAAAATTCAGAAAACGAATTCCGATCACATTTTCGATTTTTCTTCGAACTAATATTTTTGTAAAAAAATTGAAAAACTATTTAACCATCATTATTTATCATTTAAAAGAGTTTTATTTTAATTATAAAATCTACTATTTGAATAATTAAAATTAATTAAATATCAGCAAATCAAAGCAGTAAAATTCCAGGTCGTTATAGCTGACCTCGGGTGATGGTGGTTCGATCCTATGTTGCATACAGTTGATTTAAGTTGATCTCGGGTTTGCATACAACCATCTAAACAACTATAATTTGCAAATAAAAGAGGTCAATAATCTAGGGATTCAACTAATAAAAGGTTAAACAACATAAGGTAAGATTACCACATGAAATAGCGTTCAAATCATCTATAGGTTCATTTAATTCAACAAACAACAACATGCACATGATTTTAAACTAGAAGTTTGAGATAATCTCACCTTACATCCATACTTTGGTTGTTAAACACCCATACTATTAGCATTGCACTCAAGTCTTGCCTAAAAATGAAGATTTGGATGAATTTAGAATTAGGTAGGAAACCTTAGCTCTTTTTCTTCTTTTTAGGAATAACTAATGCATATGAATAATGATTTTTAGAGAGGAGTAGGATAGCTATTTATCTCATATTTATTTAAACATGGGTTGGGTACTAATTTAGGCCTATTTAGATCTAAATGCAAGTATTATTATTTGCTTCTCATTTAATATAAAAATCATTATCTACTAAATAAAAATTTACTACCCAATACCATATTACAGAATAAAAATAAAATTTGTACACATATATTTATATATGTATATGTACTTTTCGAAAATAAATTTATTTCTAAATTTCACAAAACTATAAATTCGAGTTTCCTTAATAATTTGATTCCTCAATTTAAGATTATTCTAAACTTATTTAATGTTTACCCGAAAACTTGGATTGTTACAAACTCCCTTCCTTAAAAAAATTATGTCTTTACAATTCTATCTCGGGAAAAAGCCTATAACATATATGTGTGTAATGCTAAAAGCAACTCATCTATTTTATTTAATTTACATCTTCTATGTGATTATTATGATCAGTCATTTATAAAAATCTTTCATAACCATACATTTTAGTCGAAGATTTTTACTTCCAACCAAACATCTTTTAATTTGGATTACTGTATTGTTGGATTAAATTTTTAAGGATAATTTCTCTTAAGGCTTGTGCTTCACAAACCATAAAATATTTCATAATCTAATTCCACCTCTCAAATAATTAGGGTTACAAAATCATCAATCTAGCTAGCGCTTTGTTTTAACTTACAAGTTTTAAAATTCAAGTTCACTACCTCTTGAAAGTAAATCCAGGGTTTCATGATGAATTCATTTTCTTAAAAGATAAAGGTCAAAAATTGTAGATCCTTATTAACTCACAAATTAATATATGTATTCTTCTTGTATTCATATCTTCTTTAAATTTTATAAATGTAAAATTACCTTTTATCATAATTACATTAAATCTTATTCTTTTGAAAACTAAGCCATTACATTTATTATTATATATACATATGTACACACTACAAAATGGGCCTTGGGTGCTTCATGGACCCAATAAGAGGAAATGTTATTATTCTGTTCTTATTACCCATTTATAAATCATCAATTTATATGTGAACAATGTTGTATGAAAGTATAAAACGACTTCATTTTGAATTCAACAAAACTAACAACATGTCAAAATTCCCAACCCCCCCTCAGGATTGGTATATCTTTATAAAAATTTAAACGACCTTGAGATTAAAAGTTTTCATTGTTATTAAAAATAAATTATTAATTATAAAACCTCATTTTAACAGTTAATTTCAATATTGACATTTTGCTAAATTTTACAACATTGTTTGAAATAATTTGAGGCGAAAAGATATTTTATCACAAACCTCTACTTGTAATAAATAAGGGAATAAAAACATTATTATTCATATTTTTATATTACAATTATTTTTATATATTTAACCATCACATTTTCCCAAAGTTATTATAATATTATCAATAAAAGAATCAAGTTTCTCAAAGGATATTCATTTAATTTGGAATTCATAACTAAAAAATATCCATTATTAGTAATCTACCATGTCAATCGGTTAAAATGTAAACAATGTTATCAACGTCACCTTGCCAATTTACTTTGTCGAACGCTAGTAATTGAAAGCAATATTTATTATCCAAAAGGTTAACATCTATAAGGTACTCTTACTATTTTTATTTAGATTGCTTATGCACCTCATACATTCACACTCAAAAATTTCTTAATTACAATGGCATTCCAATCAATGTATGAATATAAACAAGAATGGCACAAATGGTACGAATAGCATGAATCATCAAAGATGAGCACAATCAATACATAAAGATAACTAGAATACAACTACTCACAACATAGGTGTTCAAAAATAAATATAAGTGCCCAACAACATAACCATAACATCAACGCGATAGACTTGAAAAACAAACATGCAATAATAACAATATCGTCATTCAGAACTACTCGTCACTACTGCCAACTCCCTTCTCCTGAGTCTTTATTGAGACGCGAAGACAAGTCGACAATGATTTGATAATCCCAAGCACTCTTATCTGCTCCTCTCTAACTTGTTGAATCATCTGTCCTTGTTGCTCCAACACGGATAGGATGTGAGCTTCGGATGGAGAAGTGTTCATAGGTGAGTCCCTAGGTGGAGAAGAAAGTCCGGTAGGGTCTGGTTGAAATGAAGGATGAATCGGCGTCTCGATAGCAATCTTGTCCAAGGTAGCTAGAATCTTTATGGCTTTAAGAACTTTATTATTAAATATGCTTGAATATGGATGCCTAATTGGAGTTTCATCCTCTAAATCGACCCCAAAACGCTTAAGGATGGTAGGGAAAAGATTCCCATAAGGACTGTACCTTCTCTTCACTCTGGCTCTATTTTCAATCATATTGTTCGTAATAACACTCACCCGGTTTACTTGAATATTTCCTAATATAGCATAGGTCGCTTTCCGAACCATTGGGTAAATTTCATCAAAACTACTAGTCTTAGGAATCAAATTGTATAGGAGAATTCAGATAACAATTCGAGCAAGATGAGTTAAATTTGAGGTAGTCCAACTACCATGAGGATTTTCAAGAATAAAATGCAAGATTTATTGTTCTTCAAATATAACCTCCTCTAAGGTTATACCTCTGGATGAAATTCCCAAAATTTTGCCTAGTTCACTCTCATTAAAAGTAATACCTACATTCTTAACATTTGTTGGTAAAATTAACCCATCACCATCATGACCTATCTCAAGATTTGCATAAAATAGTACCATACACCGAGGATAAATGTCAATTTCATATCTATACATGTTTATAAGACTCACCAATTCCACTCGGGTGAACAAATTTCTTATACCATAAAGATCAGTAGAATTAAGATTTATCGGTCGACCACCAAAGTGCTCATTAACCATCAACCATATAACTCTCTTGATATTTTCCTTTTTATTCTTGAGTCAACTCTTAACTACATCGGTTAAAATCTTCTCAATAGATCCAAAAGCACTTGCCGAATGGGTTCTCTTTTGCTTAGGCATGATTAACTATTTGATTGAAGTGGGAAATTCATGGTTTGATGGAGTTTGGAGGTAGAAAAATGGGGAACTATGGTTTTAAAAACGAACGGGATTGAAGAAATGAGGAGTGTAGGTCGATTTGGAGAAAATATAGGGGATTCGGCCTGAAACAAAAATAATAACCGGTGCACTGGTTCATACATACCGGTCCACCAGTACTTGAGAAAACTCAAGCATTTTCTACCTTTTTAATGTATATATACCAATATGTGTGTGTGTATATAGCTTGTAATTTCTCCTTCTACTTTATTTCAAAAATCTATAAATATAATTCACCTCCAAGATTTAAAATGAACACAACTTCAAGCTTCATTTTCTTTAGGTACTCTCTTATTAGAAATTCCCAAAATTTGTTCACATAATTACTTGATTGTCTAGAAAGGCACTATTAGCTTTTAAATTTCAAAATCTTTAAAATACATTCTCAATACTATTTTCACAATAATTATGTGCATGTGTGTGTATATCCTTTTATATAATATTCTTATGAATATTTCTAAATCTTCCAAAAGGTTATGATTCAAAACTACTGTATCAAACTATCTCGTTCTAGTGTTTAGGAATCCCTATCGAGCACGTTGGCCAGACCTCCCGACCAGAATTCACAAAGCAATCAATTGGCAATTTAACACAAATTATTTTTCCAAGGATTCTTTTAATATATAGATATATTTTTTTTAAAAAAATCTTATTCCCGTAAAAAAAATTAGATTTACGATTGGAAACCACATTAATTATCTTATTCATCCAGGCATACTTCAAGTGATCATTCAAATTCAAAATCTCATTTTTTTTAACAAAAAAGCATCCAACAAGCATATATATAAGGCATCCAATTAATCTGCTCGGTGAAAAGAAATTCATTTGCTCTGCTGCGTAACTTTGATCACTAAGGGTCAGGATTCAACATTTCAATACTTGGAGACGTTGAAGGACTAAACCGCATATTGTATTTGAATTTAGAATCACTACAAGATGCTAATTGTAGTGTAATACCAAGATCACAAATTCATCCCCTAATTTCCTATAATGACCACTATTGTTTTTATCCTAAAATAGGAATTAAACCCTAAATTCCACCTTCTATACTCAAGGGACAGGTACTAATCCTACCTAGGCTATGATTTGTCTTCTCCATATTCTGTATTGTTCTAAACTCATCTCTGATACCATGATGTGATGCCTTACCTTGAGATCTACACTAACAAAGGATATTACAGAGTAATACCATTTACTAGTGCAGAGAATGGACTGGTTAGGAGCGACCATCCATGAGTTTTACTTTAAGCGAGCATCGATACATCGATTAATATGTTGTATGTTTATTATCTTAAGTGGAATCGACGTATACAATTCAAGATTAAAAAAATCTACAGTAGCTATAATAAAAATCTAGAACAATATATGATAAGTACAAATCACAAAATCGCAGATCATATACAACGTAATACCAATAGATACAAGGCTGAACCGACATAAACAGATACATGATGTAGACTACATCATACAAAAATGCAACATCCCAAAAATACGAATATATACACAAAAGGAGTCTAGCTCGAAATAGGAAACATCATAAACATGAATATAACATAGTAATACAAATTAAACATCTAGCTACATGATCGGAAGTCCACTATAAAAGGCATCAAGCCGAAGGACCTGAAACAACTAAGTCTAACTCGAGTATTATAAAATAATAAACAGGTCGGTCTAGAATAAAATAAACGAGTTAGCAAAATGAATGATAGATAAAATGAACTATAACTCAAATATAGTCATCAATTCAAGTATCGATAAATATCAAGCATACCTCAATAACTTCATGAATGAAACCACCAAATCTCAAAGCTCAAGATAGCTTCTACAAGCAAAATCCCAGAAACTATTTGGTGATAACACAATAACATAGAATCCAAAAAATATAAATAGAAATCCAAAAACCATATGAAAAGGGGAAAGGCGCCAAACTACAAGATTGGTGAATAAATTCAACTATATGCATGTAGCTCCAAGATAGACATATGTGTCTATAATACTCCAAGATGGGTATAATTCCCATAATAACTTCAAGATAGGCGAGAGCCTATAGAACTTCAGGATAGATGTGAGGCTTATATACTCCAAGATAGGAACAAGTCGTATAAACTACTTCATATGTATAAGACCAATGAAAACTCGAAGATAGTTACAAGACCTATAGAACTCCTAGGGCGAGTCATAAATTCATCGATATAAGTGTCATGTACTTTGAAATAGCAACCAAATAGGTAACAACCATATGTCCCAACCATACGGATTTACTTAAATGTTTATTATAAGATAGTAAACTCCACTTGTGTGTATAAATGGTTCAATCGAAGAAGTTCGGGAACTAACCTGCAAAACAAACGCGAGTGTTCCATCCTACTCGTTTTATAAAACCATTTAAATCGCCTTCTCATTCTATTAATAATGTGCAATTTTATAAAAATAATAATTTTTGAAATCTCTTTTGAAACAACCTCTTTTGATTTATAAAACTGCTATATATTTTAAGGGTCATTTTTTAAGCTTATATATATATTTATATAAAATATATGCACATTGAACCATTTTTCCAAAATTGATCTAAAACCACTACTATATGTATATATAAATGTAATATATCTATATACATTTTTAATTATATTTTACCTAGATAATATATATTAGTATTCAAAAGATTTGAGAAAACGATTGATTTAGAGATTTTCTTTTAGTAACATAAGTTGGAAAATCATGCAATAAAATCATGTATATTGTTATATATCCATAGAAGTAACTCTATCGAAGAATATCACCAAGATGAATTCATAAATTCAATAATCAAATCCCAAAAATGTGAATTTGAAACCATTAAAAATAGATACCAAAATCATGTCTAGAAAAATTGAAATTCAATCCTGGTAAACCATATGAATTACTAGATCGATAGAGTCAAGCTCTATATCATTTCCAAATACATTTTATAAAATAGAAAATGAGTGGAAATGGAAGCCAAAGAGCTGCATAAAAATACAAAAAGGATAGGAAACGAACAACAAAAAGAAAAGTGACGAACGGACGAAGAATAGGCGGATTAGAGGGCTTCACCTGGTGTTGAAATAGCTCGACGTGGTCACTACCGTGCACCAATGGTTCCCTATTGGTCCATCCGTGGTATCGTTTCCTGGAGCTATTTCATCTCTAAGAAGTCCTCCGACTGACCTTGGGTGATGGTGGTTCAATCCTATGTTGCATATAGTTGTTCTATAGTGATCTCGAGTGTACATACAACCATCTAAACAACTTTAATTTGCAATTAAAAGATGTCAGAAATCTAGGGTTTTAGCTAATAAAAGGCTAAAAAACATAAGGTAAGATTACCATAGGAAATAGAGTTCAAATCATCCATAGATTCATTTAATTCAACAAACAACAACATGCACATGATTTTAGACTAGAAGTGTGAGATAATCTCACCTTACATCCATGCTTAGGCTTTTAAACACCCATACTATTAGCATTGCACTCAAGTCTTGCCCAAAAATGAAGATTTGGATGAATTTAGAATTAGGTGGGAAACCCTTGCTCTCTTTCTTGTTTTTAGGAATCATGAATGTACATGAAAAATGATTTTTAGAGAGGAGTAGGATATGTATTTATCTCATTTTTATTTAAACATTGGTTAGGCACTTATTTTGGCCCATTGAATCTAAATGCAAGTATTATTATTTGCTTCTCATTTAATATAAAAATCCTAATCTATTAAATAAAAATTTACCTCCCAGTACCATATTATAGAATAAAATTAAAATTTTTGTACATATATTTATGTATGTATATATACTTTATAGAAATGAATTTATTTCTAAATTTCACAAAAGTATAAATTGGAATTTCCTTAATATATCAATTGCCCAATTTAAGTTTATTCTACACTTATTTAATGTGAACCTAAAACCCAAGTTTTTAAAATTCCATGCTGTAAAAGCCTGGGAGCGTATTTCATATGGATGAGGGTCGGAATTTGACTATCATGGTCTGGGTCCATGGCGGTGGCACCATGAGGATGAGCATGCAAGGTTGAGTGTGTGGGTGGAGGTTAATCGTCGATGGACGAAGCAAGGTGCATGTGCACATGCATACAGTTTGTGCACAATTTGGTATCGACATTTTAATTTGGGATTTCCAACTGAAGGAAGGAGTTGGAGCAAGCGGGGTTGGGTTTGGGAAATAAGAATTTGGGCTTGGCCCATTTGCATTTGGGTGGGAAGTAAATTTGTTTGAAATTATTTAATTAAGTTTTAACTTTTAATTGGTGTATCTCACCCATTGAAATCTAGTTGACCCACGAATTTTTGCACTAGGATTGTACAGACTAGTAGAACACTATGATATTATTAATGATATTTTAAATTATTTAATTATATTGTTATTGTTGTTAGTTAGTTGGTTCATTTTTGTTTAAAGTTAACTAATTATTTAATTAATGATGGGTTTAGAGTAAATTACTTATTAATAATGTTTTAAAATTAATTATTTATAATATGATGATTTAAAGATAGTAATAAATTTAAGAAAGGTGTTTATAAAGATTAAATTGTTTTATAAAAGGATTTATTTAAAGAAGATATTTTGTATAAAGGATTTTATAAAAGATCTTTGTAAAGGAGTTTATAAATAGGATTTATAAAAGAGGTTTATGGATAGAAAAGAGTTTATAAATAGAAAGGAATTTTATAAATTGTTTTAGAGATTTATAAAGGAAGTGTTATAAATTAATTTTAAGATTTATAAAATGATTTGTAAATATGAAATGGGCTCAAAAGGAGAACTTTATAAAAGGAATGAGACTTGATTTTTATTATTTATCCTTCTTAATTATGGTGGAATGGAAATATTCTTTCCATACTTAACACCGAAGGATAAGGGGTTGGTTTATAGTAGGAAAAGTTTAAATAATAATGACTTGGGCCCATTTAGATTTGATTTTCAAAAAAAGGAAATCTCCCTTAAGTGTTTGTTAATATACTTATATTATTGAGACAAGTATATGGGTATTTTCTAAGTATTGAAAACATAATGTTTTATGATATGCTTATACTGGTGAGATAAGTATATGAATAATTTTGGTAAATAATTAAAGTGTTTTAATTAATGAAGATTAATTAAATTAGGGCTTAGTGGATCCCATATGTAATTTAATCTATGTTTGACTGTATATTTATTTGATAGTTAAATAATCGACAATCAAATTTTGGCCAGTTTTTAACTCTAGAAATATACAGGAAATACGAGAATTATAGAGTATAGTTATTTTAGATGATACTACTGTATGTATAAACTCGTTATGTTCTTCTATGAAAAATGATAAGGAGATCCGTCTACTTTAATTGTTTAGGGTGATTTCCGCTCATATGCATTGTCTGTTTATTTCCGAAATAACCGGAGTTCAGTTTACTAAAAACTATCAAATGTTCTTTCGAAGAGACCAGGATCGGGTAAGTGTGAATTATCTGAAAAGCACGTCGAACCAAATCAAATGTTCAAATTAGAGACATCTTAAAGATGATGGAATCGAAAATAAAGCTCTTTGAAGTGCAGTGGCTACTTGTTGCTAATCTTGAGAGTGATTCCAAAATGAATGTAGTAGAAGTAGTGCCTTCGTTTTGTTCTTATCCTTAACACCTTGTATCGACGAATGCTGGCATTGCATTGTCATATGTAGGGTAGTGTTCGTATTCCAAGTGGGATTGCTATTCTAAAAGGTAAAAATGTAGTCTCAAGCCTAATCAACCGGGAATGACTAAAACAAGGGATATGCGGCAGGGCTAAGTGGGTCACACCCATTAAGGTATGTCCTCACCGTTCTATATATATATATATCATATTTATGGATTTGGTTGTGTATGAGAGCTCTTGGTAAACGTTGGAAAACAACTAGGGTAATTAAGTATGTACCTACTATCTAGTAAGGGGTAGGCTGATCCTGTGTTGGTAGGAGTGCAAGATGTTCTTGTTGACCTTGGTTCATTTTTCTAGAGGTGTATTGTGATAGATGGTACCATATTATCATTGTCACTGTATGGAATCCATTCTCCAATAAGTGATTTACGAACTTAGTTGTGCCCAACTATGTTGGAACGTGAGATGCAAACATTGTAGCTATATTCATAATTTATTTTAAACCCTAGAAATTATTATAATATCAATTGATTTTCTATAAAAATGTTTTGGTTATCGTAAGGTAAAAACTCATCTGTGTTTATGTGCGGCATGGTCTTATGAGATACCTGTATTTTCAAAGGTTTATATAACTTTAATAGTCCATACGTTTGTGTTTCTCATGCTGGTTTTACCAGACTTATCTGGGTGTTGTTTTTTTATAATGCTCGGATCAGGCTTGAGCATGTTTCCAGATTTAGCTTTGGATACTTTGGAGCTCAGGAGCCGAGCTGGATTATCAAGACATATCTCTCGTATATTCCTTTTTTACTTCCACTGCATTGTTTTGTATTTTTCAGCATTTATAAGGGCAAACTATTATAACTATCCAGGCTGATTATAGGATAGTTTGCTCTAGTTGTGTGTGTTAAACTTTTTCTTGTATAAACATAATTTTATGTTATAGATTATTCATTATATTGTGAGATTCTATTATTTCTTTTCTTTTCTTTTCCCAACGTACTGTCTTTCAGGCACTCATATGCCCGACACATAAATACCGTGGATGTATTAGTGTCAACTTTGGAAGGTCAAAAATGCCAGTCATTACAATATATCTTTCGTAAAATTATTTTAATTGTATATACACGTGTTTACAAAGGGGTGTTAATTAGTAAAAGGATTAATTAAATAAAAACAGGATTAAAAATCACTTCATTGACTTAATCGTGCTTTGTATGACTTAATCATGCTTTGTGTGACTCAATCGTGCTTTGTGTGTTTACTTATTTATGGAAAGTATTTAGATGTGTACTTAGCACTAAAAGCTGACAAAGTAGATTTATTCTATCTATGAGAGTTAAGAACGATGTTCGAGTAGGTTATGAAGTAATGGTGCTCTAATCTACTAGATTCACTCTTGATCGATGTATAGTTTAGATTGAGAAAGTCAGAAATGTGATAAGCATATGAGACTTGGTTTCCATATGTGATCATTTCAATTTTGTAATAGATAGTCGATTAGTCGACTATAAAAATTGACCAAATTAACTTTGGAAGTATATGTAAGCATCACATATTGATATGATTTGAGTTCCCCAAGGGAGGACTTATTCGTATGAATCATCTCTTGCTTTAAGAATGCATATATACAAGATCCTATAGGGAGGAATCCTTTATATCATTTGTTTAATCCTTAAAGAATCAAAGTTGAGTTAACCGGAAGTTCATCATTTTGGTTTTGAAGAGACTAGGATCGTATAAGTGTTTTACTTACCGAAACCACTTCAAAACTGATATACGAGTTTTGTGTTTTAGAAGTGGCTGTAGGGTGGAATGCTGTAGAGCGGAACTGTCTATCCTAAGGTTAAGTAGAAGGGAGAGGTCAGCGTTAGCATTTTTCGGATGAATTTTGCTGGGATCCTTATGGATATTCCTGAACTGTTCGAGATGCTAGAATCCCAAGAGAGATTCTAGATTTGTTCCAGTGATGAATACTTCTATGTTGAGTTGCTAAACGTGACTTCACCATTGAAAATAATAGGAAATAGAGTAGGCCTCATAACTGGTAGGTTTAGCTAACCCAAGGTTACATCAACGCCAAATATGTAAAGGCACTTACGGATGTAGCAAGCGAGAGTTTTTGGTATTCGGTTCCATATGTTCGGGTGTGGGCCAGATATATTGCTCCTAGAGGCATATTTTATCTAGAGAATGTGTGGTTTTGGACGGTAGCTTCTAACCCTTGTGTAGGAGGCCGACTTTTGGTTTTTACGAGCAGACCTCCATGGGAAATCCACTATGTGAACGTACCTTAGCGGTTTTAGTTGTACATCTAATATTATTTTGTTGTTAGATGCAAGCAGCATAACAAATTTTTTATGTATATTCTACACCGTAGAGATTATCTATTATATCTCCTTATGTACTGTTATCCCGCCTTTTGGCAAGGCCGTGACACCAAGGAATTGACTAGTAACCAATGATGGCCCGTCCTAGAGATCAGTAATACACATGCTCACTATGGATATCGATGAATTTTGTCTGATTCCGGATCAAGCTAAAATTGGTAGGACATGACAAGCTAAGCCATGAGAGTCAACATTCCAAATCTCAATTCAATCTGAGTTCGTACGCTCAAGTTATGAACGATACAAAATTGGATGAAAACCAATCACCGGTCGACTCACTCCCTTTGATTCACTTCACATCCCTCAGATGCCTACTTCGACTCGCTTCGCATCCACCAGAAATGACTCCTTCGACTCGCTTAACATCCCTCAGATGCCTACTTCGACTCGCTCCGTTCGAATCTTTGTTCGACTCCATCAACTTCGACTCCATTGGCGAAGCCACTGTTCGAATCTCTCAGGACGCTCCATTTCGACTCGCTCGACCTAGGCACACTTCGACTCGCTCAATCGATAAACATTTCGACTCGCTCAAGACAGCATCAAAGGCAGAGTGATCCAAAGACTCAAGCGCCACGTCACCGAGTCGAACGAAAGCGAGTCGAAACGAGAGCGAGTCGAACCAAATCGCCACCGAGAATCCCATTTCGTATCGATCATATCTCCTAATCTACAGGTCCAAATGCTATGAAATTTTCACAGAAGACTATATGCATGCTAAAGAATGTCCACGCCAAATTTCGACTCCATTGGATGAAATCTTGATCGATACGAAATCTGTTCGTATCGATCACGGATCGGATCGAAACTTCACGAGCTTGGGTGTGTGGGCCTAGTCACGTGCCAGAGAGGGTCTCCCGAGATCTAAGTGAAATACCAGCCTCCTACACCTATAAATAGACCCCTAATGCCAACAAAAAAGGGGTTCTTCTTCTCTTTTGAGATCTCCAACGCCCAGACTCCGCCAGATCCAGATCTGAACTCCATTGCTGCTGCTACCAACGAATTTCACTGCTGCAAATCATTGTTATTCGTTGTAATTTGTTGAAATCGATCATAAACATCAAAGAGAGATCAATAAAGCAAACTACTTCATAGTGGACGTAGGCAATACGTCGAACCACTCTAAATTCTTGTGTCTCCTTGCATTTTTCTTAGTTTCATATCTGAGATTTGGAGTTTTTGTTAGATAAATCCTCTTTTTACATTTATTTTCTTCACTTTATCTCTTCAAAGACTTCCAAAGAGTGTTGTGCCCAATTTTGGTACAAACACTTTGGTGCTTTCACTGAGAAAACCAATTTTTCTCCTGCTCTTTGGATCTCATATCTATATCGGATTGTATAAATCCTAGAAGAAGATCCAGATCTAGAACTTTTGAAGCCCTTCCATTCTATTCAGATTTGCATCAGATCTAGGATGGGACTTTCATCACCTCATCATGGTAAGCACACCGACTACCTCTACAGCTGTGGATCAAGTTGCACGGGACCGAAAGAATCCCGTGCAATTACCTCCATCCAACCAAAATGCTGCAGGACCTTCAGACCCATCAGGTCCAATCACCAGACAAGAATTCCAAACATTGCTTCAAGAATTGACTCAGAGACGACAGCAGCTTACTGAACAACTGCGCGCCAATGCAGAGTTGACCAATAAGCTGAATCGCCAAGGGCGCAGAAGATCTAGAAGAGACCAAGGTTCCTATTCTTCCACAGAGAGTTCAGCCTCCTCTGATGGCCAAACCAGATCCACACGCCCAAGGCTGGGTGTAAGCTACACCCAGGCCACCGGGCACCAACCTGCTTCGAATCTTGGACAACCCAGAACTAGACCATCCACTAGTCACCGTACAGAACCTTCGTCTCGAGGAGATGCTGCTCCTTACCATGTTACAGGAAACATTGCGACTACCACCACTACCGAACAAGGAGGTGATACTAGAAATCAAACTGATTCTCAGCGTAACCGGCGAGAGCAGACTCCAGAACCTTATGTCCCAGAAAATGTTGAACCAAGGAGGCGAACCACGGACCGTCGACCGCGTCCACTCCAGGCTCGCACTGTAGAACCCGACCACACCTTGGCACAACATGCTCCAAGTATCCGAATGCCGGATATATCAACGATGATTCGTCAAATGGTCCGTGAAAGTCAGGGTCTCAGTAATGACGACTGGAGAATCTCCCGGAGTCATACCCCTTTCACCGATGATGTATTGTATGCTGAACCACCTCGGCACTTCAGGATGCCAGCTTTTCCAGTCTATGAAGGGAGTTCTGATCCCAATCAACACATCCTGAAATACGAATGGCTGATGAACGCTGCGAAAGCTGATGATGAAGTAAAGTGCCGTAGTTTCCTCATTCCCTAGGGGGCATCGCTACCATGTGGTTTACTCGTTTGCCAACACGATCCATTTCGAATTTTGATCAGATGGCCACTAAGTTTGTTGAACAATTCTGTATGCACGTAGCTAGGCCTAAAGACGTTAACACTCTGTCTAGTGTTACACAAGCTCCCAGAGAAACACTTAGACGTTACTTGGAGCGATTCCATGCTGCGTGTGCAAAAATAAGCAATCCCAATGATAACTCTATCCTTATGGCATTGACTAAGGGGAATGATGCTGATTCCGAGTTCGGAAGTAGGTTAGCTGGAAAACCACCTGCATCATTGGACCGTTTCTATTCCAAGGCAGCCCAATTCTTGAGAAGGGAGGATGCGAAACAGTTTAGGAAGCAGGATGATGCAGGGCCCAACATCGAAGGAATCCACCGTAACATCGCTATTAAACAGTCCGGAGATAGTTCTAGAAAAGTTCAGTTGAATGTGCAAAATAAACAGAATCAGTAGAGGGACAATTGAAATCAAAACAAGAAATGAGATCAGAATCGTGGTCCACGGTGTAGAGCTTCCATGTACGATAATTACACTCCATTGAACACGTCGTTGGAAAATGTGTAATACCATGCAATACAAGAAACCTGCCTCTAAACCACCAACTGAGAAACAAATCCAGACAGGGAAGTTTTACAGATTCCACGAAAGTTATGGCCACAACACCAATGAGTGTCGACACTTACAAGACCTCATTGAAAAACTGATACGTGAGCGGAAGTTGGATCAGTATGTGCGGGCGCCGCAGTCTGGTGGTGCGGGCCCATCAAACCAGAATCGTGCGCCGATTCAGGAAAGACAGGAGGAACCCGCTCGTACAGGCGGGAGGTTGGTCATCAATACAATAAGTGGTGGTCTTCACCCAACAGATCGAAGCTGGAAGGAAATGGAGTTGTATGCCAGTTCTATCAAGCGTGCAGACTTTGAATGCTATAGTAACTCTGATGAAGGGGCTCCGGCCAAGCAATAGAAGACGATGACAGATGACATCGTGTTCAGGAACATAGACGCTGATAAAGTCGAAGCCCCCACTATCGATCCACTAGTCATTTCAGCTCAAGTGGGTCCCGCTTAGATGAAGAGAATCTTAATTGACAGTGAAAGCTCCGTGAATATCTTGTTTAAGCGAGCTTATGATCAAATGAGAATGGAAGCCACGGACTTGAAACCGTGTCAATCCCGAGCCATGGTTTCAACGGAAGTGCTACTATACCTATTGGGATGGTGGAACTGCCAGTAGAGTTGGGAATGGGAGAACGTCGGAGAGTACGGATGTTGCATTTCATTGTCTTGGACATAGACTCCCCATATAATGCTTTCTTGGGCCGATCGGCCCTCGCTGAGTTCAGGGCAGCCATTGCCCCATGGTGTTTGACTTTAAAATCCCCCACTGACCGTGGAGTGGGGATCATTCAATGAGATCAGGCTACTGCCAGAGCCTGTTATGTTGCTGAGCTGTAAGAGGCGCAGCGAAAGGAGAAGGGAAAGGGTGTAGAGGAATCTCTCTGCGTCCGTTTTACCGATAATTGACAATTAACGCCCGGGCCAAGGCCCGGGCACCACAGCCAATTCCTCAAGGATCTTGACCCCAGAGAAACTGAAGACGAAGGAGAATCTGAAGAAAGTCAAGCATCCCCGGTCGAACTGACGATTGATGTCCCTATTGACGATGACGATAATTCGAAAATGATAAAGATTGGGTCTCAGCTAAGCCAGCAAACTCAATAGGAATTGGTTAAATTTCTACGGGCAAGTCTTGATGTATTTGTCTGGACACATTTTGATATGTGTAGGATCTCGCCAGACATTGCGAGCCACACACTGAATATTGACCCACGGCATGTCTCGGTCAAGCAGAAAAGGCGTGGTATGGATCCAGAGAGATCTGCCGCTCTTAAAGAAGAAGTAGAAAAGCTTGAAACGAACGGATTCATTCGAGATGCGCTATATCTTGAATGGGTGTCGAATCCCGTGCTCGTCCGAAAGCCGAATGGAAAGTGGAGAACATGTGTCGATTATTTCAATCTGAATAAAGCATGTCCCAAAGATAGTTTCCCACTTCCCAGAATTAATCAGCTAGTAGATTCAACAGCTGGGCATGAACTCTTATCCTTCATGGACGCGTACTCTGGCTACAATCAGATACCGATGCATTTACCCGATCAAGAACATACCAGCTTCGTGACCAACCTAGGACTTTACTGCTACAAGGTTATGCCATTCGGACTCAAGAACGCCGGAGCTACTTATCAACGATTGGTCAATCGGATGTTTGCCAATCAAATCGAGAAAACAATGGAAGTATATGTGGACGACATGCTTGTGAAGTCACGACTCTCCACCGACCATGTTAAAGACCTGGACACTATGTTCAACATACTTCGAGAATACAAAATGAAACAAAATCCACTGAAATGTCACTTTGGAGTTGCATCCGGGAAATTCCTTGGGTTCATTATCAATGCCCGAGGAATCGAAGCTAATCCTGAAAAGATTTGGGCAATCAGAAATCTTGAAACTCCAAAGACTATAAAACAAGTCCAAAGTCTAAATGGAAAAGTAGCAGCATTGAGCAGGTTCATTTCAAAGTCCACTAACAAATGCATTCCCTTCTTCGATCTGATCCGAAAGGGAAAACGCAACTTTGAATGGACCACGGAGTGCGAGGGCGCTTTCCAAGCACTAGTCCAACATCTATTCACACCACCTATCCTGTCAAAGCCTATCGACCATGAGAAGTTGTTTGTATATTTGGCGGTATCAGAAAACGCTATCAACGCTGCATTAATTCGAGAAGAAGACAAGATACAGAAGCCAGTATACTATGTCAGCAAGCGATTGACCGGGGCTGAAAGGAATTATCCAAAATTGGAGAAGTTGGCTTACTGCCTTTTCATTGCATCAAGAAAACTCCGACCGTATTTCCTGGCACATTCCATTATTGTTTACACCGACCAGCCGTTACGACAGGTCCTTTCACGGCCTGAGACGTCTGGTAGGTTACTCAAGTGGAACATCGAACTGAGCCAATTTGACATTACTTACACTTCGAGGCGAGCGATCCAAGGACAAGTCCTAGCTGATTTCATAGCTGAATTTACCATTCCAGGGGACTTGCCCGAAACCAGTGAATCCCCAAAATACGTCTGGAAACTTTATACTGACGGTGCATCAAACGACCGGTGTTCGGGCACTGGTGTTGTACTTGAAACTCCCGAAGGCCGATCCATATGTTATGCTTTGAAGTTCGATTTCCATGCGACTAATAATGAAGCTGAATATGAAGCCCTCTTAGTTGGCTTGAAACTTGCTAGAGATTTGAGAATTATCTCAGTGGAAATTTACTGTGATTCGCAATTAGTTGTGTGTCAGGTACGGGGAGAGTATCAAGCAAGAGATCGAAGGCTGACTGCTTACTTAGCTCGAGTTCAGGAAGTACTGGATCAGTTCGATTAATACACCATCTATTGTATACCTCGAGAACGCAACCAAAAGGGCGATTCATTGGCGAAGCTAGCTTGCACAGGCGAAGCTCAATAAATGGGACTCGTTCCCATAGAGACGTTACCCTCTCCAAGCATTGACCAGGAAGAAATAGACTGGGTGTGCGAAACAGTCCCCGAAAAAGATTCATGGATGACTCCACTCAGAAACTACATTGAGCACGAAACCCTGCCAGAACGCAGGAGTGAAAAGAGACAAGTTCTTAGAAAGGCCTCACGATTCACCATTCAGAATGGAGTCATGTATAGAAAGGGGTACTCTATTCCTTTACTCTGGTGTATCGCTCACAATGAAATTAATCGAGTATTGCACGATGTACACGAAGGAGAGTGTGGCGATCACACCGGGGGGCAAGCAATTGCCAAGAAAATACTTCGCTACGGATACTACTGGCTGACCGTGAATCGCGATGCGTCGGACTATGCAAAGAAATGTGATACATGCCAGAAATATGCTCGAATTCCTAGAGCTCCTCCTACCGAGATAACACAAATGGTCAGCCAATGGCCGTTCGCAATGTGGGGCATCGACATCATCGGTGCTCTACCTTTGGCAAAAGGTGGTGCGAAGTACGCCATCGTCGCAGTCGATTACTTTACAAAGTGGGCTGAAGCCGAAACTCTCGCCACCATTACGACGAAGAAAGTAATCAACTTTGTGGTTCGTAACATCATCTATCGATTCGGACTCCCACACACCATTATTACGGACAACGGAACCCAATTCGACAGTGCTGAATTTAAAGAATTCTGCAAACGATTTCGTATCTAAAAGAAGTTCTCTGGAGTTGCACACCCTTAGGCAAATGGACAGGGCGAAGCAGTTAATAAAGTTATAAAATCCATCCTGAAAAAACGACTGGAAAAGATCAAGGGCAAGTGGGTCGATGAACTTCCTATGGCCCTATAGGCTTACCGAACAACCCACAAGACCGCGACCGGCCACACTCCATTCTCTCTCTCTTACGGCTCAGAGGCCATTATTCCAGTTGAACTAGAAGTACCTTCTCATCGTGTGACATACTATGATCCGAAGACAAATGCTATATTACTTGCTGAACCTCTCGATCTACTAGATGAGAAGCGTGAAGAAGCTGATTTTAGGGCAGCTGCGCATCGAAGTCGAGTCGCCCGATTGTACAACGCCAAGGTCCGTCCGCGAACCTTCGAACTAGGCGATCTTGTCTTAAAAAGAATCTATCCGGTTCCTTTGCATATGAAGCCGACATGGGAAAGACCGTGTTTGTACCAAAATTGGGCACAACACTCTTTGGAAGTCTTTGAAGAGATAAAGTGAATAAATTAAATGGAAAAAGAGGAATTATCTAACAAAAACTCCAAATTTCAGAAATGAGAATAATTAAAGAGCAAGAAGACACAAGAATTTAGAGTGGTTCGGCGTATAGCCTACGTCCACTATGAAATAGTTTGCTTTATTGATCTTTCTTTTGTGTTTACAAGTGAATTCAATGATTTACAGCAGACAATTGTGATTTGCAGTAATGAATTTTTTTGGTAGCAGCAGCAATTGAGTTCAGATCTGGGTCTTGCAGTGTCCGGGCGTTCTAGATCTCAAAGAGGAAGAAGAACCCATTTTTTGTTGGCTTTGGGGGTCTATTTATAGGTGTAGGAGGCTGATATTTCGCTCAGATCTCGGGAGACCCTCTCTGGCACGTGACCAGGCCCGCACGCCCAAGCCCGTGAAGTTTCGGTCCGATCCGTGATCGACACGAGCAGATTTCGACTCGATCAAGATTCCATCCAACGGAGTCGAAATTTGGCGTGGACATTCTTTAGAATGCACACATTCTTCTGTGAAAATTTTGTAGCATTTGGACTTGTAGATTGGGAGATATGATCGATACGAAATGGGGTTTTTGGTAGGCTGTTTCCTTCGACTCGCTTCTGTTTCGACTCGCTTCCATTCGACTCGGTGACATGTCGCTTTCTGGATCGCTCTGCCTTTGACGCTGTTTTAAGCGAGTCGAAGCACGCACTGATTGAGCGAGTCGAAATGAGCAATGATTGATCGAGTCGAAGTGCATGGTTCGATCGATTCGAACAGTGACTTTTCCAATCGGAGTTGAATTCGATGTAGTCGAACAGCTGTTTGAGCGGAGCGAGTCGAAGCGTGCACTTTCGATGGTTCCAAACTGGAGCAAGTCGAAGAGGGCAGTTCTGGGAGGTTTGAGTAGTGGAGTCGAACAGGACTCTCTGACGGATGTGGAGCGGAGCGAGTCGAAGACGACTCTCTGATGGATGTGGAATGGAGCGCATCGAAGTAGACTCTTTAATGGACGCGCGGCGGAGCGAGTCGAAGTTGTCACTCCTGGGCGTTGTGAAGCGATTCAAAGTTGGCCTCTGCTGGTTGCTAACGAAGCGAGTCGAAGCACGCACTCCCTATGGATTCGAACCGGAGCGAGTCGAAGGAGGCTGTTCTTAACCAATTTTGTATCGTTCACAACTTGAGCATACGAAGTCGGATTGACTTGAGATTTGGAAAGTTGGCTCTTATGGCTTAGCTTGTCATGTCCTACCAATTTTGGCTCGATCCGGACTTGGAAAAAATTCATCGATATCCATAGTGAGCATGTGTATAACTGATTTCTAGGATGGGCCGTCATTGGTTACTAGTCAATTCCTTGGTGTCACGGTCTTGCCAAAAGGCGGGATAACATTTGCCCTCCAAAGTACGTCTTGTTGAAACATGATGTGCTTTGAAATACTGCCATCTTTCAGAAACTACATTGAGTTGATTTTTCCCTTCAACTTGGATGTTTGAACATTCCCGACATTGCTGGAGCAGTGTCGGTTCTCAGAAGGTTTGGATCGATTTTCCCCATCGATCCAGTGGTTTGAGTCGATTTTCCCCATTGACTCGGCGACTTGAACCTTCCCGACATTCCCGAAGCATTGTCGGTTCTCAGAAGGTTTTCATCGATTTTCCTCGTCAACCTGGTAGTTTGAGTTGATTTTCCCCATTAACTCGGAGGTTTTGCTTATGAGAATATGGTTCCATTGCTTCAAGAAGCTAACCTTATTGATGAAATGAATGGAAAAGCATGTCCTGCCTATTTACAATACCCAAATGTCCCTAGGTAGCTTAGTTGCTAAAATAGAAAATACATAGATAGATATCAAATGTAGTAATGACGCAGCGAGTTGCTATTCCAGGCACGAGGAATCAGAATTCCATCGACAGTCCCCAGCTTGAATGTTCCGTCCCCAAGCTTTTGGTTGATTATATAAGGTATTTCCTAGTTCGGGCCAAGTGCTCCTATACTTGTGAAGATTCGTTTTAAGACAAGATCACCCACTTCAAAAGTATGGCTACGGACTTTGGTGTTGAAGTGGCATGCCACTTTTTTTCTAGCGAGCAACAACCCTTAGTTCAGCTTCTTCCCATCACTCATCGATCTGGTTAAGTGATTCGAGCAGCTGTTGCTCATTCTCCCCCCAATTAAAGGGTCTTCTGCGATGAGAGGAGACTTCTAGTTCCACTAGGATCATAGCTTCTGAACCATAAGCCAAGGCAAACGGTGAGTGTCGAGTCGTAGATTTGTGTGTTATCCGGTAAGTCCATAGAGCTAGTAGGAGCTCATCAACCCAATTGCCTTTAGATTTCGTCGGCCTTTTCTTTATGGTGGATTTGATGATTTTTTTTCATTGCTTCCACTTGCCCGTTTGTTTGGGGATGCGCTACGTGGAAAAGCTTTTCTCGATCCGGTAATGCTCGTAAAGGTCCTTGAACTCAGCGCTCTCAAACGTAGTCCCGCTTTTGTAATGATTTTCTGTGGTACTCCAAACCTGCAAATAATATTTTTTATTACAAAATTAATTACTTTCTTAGTATTAATGGTGGCAAACGATTCCGCTTTGGCCTATTTTGTAAATTAGTCAACTATAACGATAGTGTGTTTGTCTCCTCCTTTTGCTATTTCCAGTACGCGGATTATATCGATTCCTCAGATCGTGAATGGTCAAGGACCGACCATTTTCGTAAGCTCTAAAGGAGGGGCTGTCAAAATCTTAGAGAACCTTTGGCATTGATTGTGCCCTTTAGTATAGTCTGCTGCATATGGTTTATCGTTGGCCAAAAATACTTGTAGCCGACTGTCTTTTTTTCCAGTGTATGCTGCCCCATTGTGGTCACCACAGCCGCCTTCATAAATTTCCACGTGGATCCTTTTAGCTTCATCTTTTGTTATACATCTGAGTAAGGGGGAGGATAATCCTCTGCTATGTAGCACTTTATCCTGTATTATGAATCGCAGTGCCTTTCGAAGGAGATTCTTTCATTCGTTCCAGCTTCGGAGGAATATTCTCCTGAGTATGGTTTTTTCGGTGTCATCGACGACTCTTCTTCTTTTGTAGTCTCCAGAAACCAATCGATGTCCATTTGATCTATGATGGGAGCAGTCGATACTTCCACTGGAACCAATCCCATTAGCTGTACTTCTTCGGAACTTGCTAGCTTGGCTAAGGAATCGGCCTTTATATTCTCCTCTCTGGGAATGTGAGATATCCTGCAGTGTTCGATGTCATTGAGCAACTCCCAAGATTTCGACAAGTAAGGGGAAAGTTTTGTGCTCTTAGCTTGATACTCCCTTTTGACCTAGCAGATAAGAAGTTGAAATTCGCTGTAGATATGTAGAATATTTACGGCCAACTAATTTCCAATCTTCGATCCTGCTATTAATGCCTCGTACTCCGCCTTGTTGTTGGTAGCAGGGAATTCTAGCTTGAGAGCATAAAAAATTGATCGTCCTTTCGGATTCTCAAGCACAACTCCAACACCTGAGCAAAATTCGTTTGATACACCGTCAACAAACAATTTCCACTATGATACCAATATTGTAGTGTCCTCCTCTTCACCATCCCGAATGGTGAACTCGACAATGAAGTTAGCCAATGCTTGCCCTTTTATTGCTCTTCGAGGATGATAAGTCACGTAATATTGGCTTAGCTCGATATTCCACTTCAGAAATAATTCAAAAGTTTCGGGATGGAAAAGTACTTGTTTCAGGGGTTGATATGTCAACACCTTGATCAGGTTAGCCTGAAAATGTGGTCGTAGTTTCCTTGATGCTATTAGCAAGCAGTAGGCCAGCTTCTCCAACTTTAGGTAGCTTCGCTCAGCTCCAGTGAATCGCTTGCTAATATAGTAGATGGTCATTGGATCTAAGCTTCCTCTAGCATAAGCACAACGCTTAGTGCATGGGCGATACTTCCAGATAAATGAACAAGTCCTCTCTGTCCATCGGTTTCGACAAATCTAGCTGTGTCTCCATGTGTCGTAGTACTTCTTCGAAAGCACTATGGCGGTCCCGATTCCATTCAAAGTTCTTTTTGCCTTTTTTTTAATGCATCACAGAATGGTTTACACTTGTCTGTCACTCTTGAAATGAATCAGCTTAATGATGTGATCTTTTTGTTCAAGCTTTGTAACTCTTTCTTGTTAGCAGGGTCTCTCGCGTTCCTTAAGGCGTCATTCTACTATGGATTGGCTTCGATGTCCCTTGCATTTGCAATAAAAACAAGAAACTTTCCTGAAACAACTTCAAATGAACATTTAAGCGGGTTCAATTTCATCCCATACTCTGGGGGATTTCAAACATCTCCATTAGATCACATAGATGATTTCTAAATATCCATGATTTTACTGGCACGTCATCGACATACACTTCCGTTATTTGATTATTTGCTTTTTGAACATTATGTTCACCAATCTCCGGTAGGTAGCTCCTACATTCTTCAGATCGAATGACATTATGCGATAGCGGTATAGTCCTGACTCACTGATGAATCTGATGTTCTCCTAATTTGGTTGATGCATTATAATTTGATTATATTCTGAGTAGGCATCTATAAATGAGAGCAGTTTATGCACCGTGGTTCCATCAACAAGCTGGTCAATAATGGGCAACAGAAAACTATCTTTTGAGCTAGCTTTTTTCAAATCTGAATAGTCAACACAAGTTCGTCACTCCTTATTTTATTTTTGTACCAGGACATGGTTTGATACCTACTCAGGATATGTTGCGTCACAGATGAAGCCGTTGGCCAACAGCTTATCCACTTCTTCCTTTAGTGCAGTAGATCGTTTCGAACCCAGATTGCATCTCTACCACCTCACTAGTATGAACCTAGGATCGATGTTTATTGCATGACACGCTACCTCCGATGATATCACACACATATCGGAATGTGTCCAAGTGAACATGTCTAGATTGGCATGAAGAAAGTCTATCAATTCCTTTCACATCTTGATTCCAAGCTAAGAACCTATATTCAAGACCCGAGTTGGATCATCCATGCTCACTAGTATAACCACCATAATCTCTGTCAGTGCTACTTGATTTTCCCCCGAAGTCTTCTTCCTAGGGTCCATAGCCTTGTCAAAATGACTATGGTCCTCGAGCCGGGGGTGTTCTATAATTGATATACTTGCTGTTCTAGAGTGCGAAGAGTCCTCCCTACATTATTCCCCTTCTCACGGCGTTTAGCTCACGTAATTCAGCTACATAGCATTCTTTTACGGTGCTTTGGTCCCCTATTATCACTCACATCACATTCTCTGTTGGGAATTTCATCATGAGGCACCATGGAGCTAAAGCAATTCTGAAGTCAACGAGAGCCGGTCGGCCCAAAAAAGCATTGTAAGTAGAATACTCATCACCAATTATGAAGGTTTGGATGAGAACCACCCTCCGTTCTCCTTCTTCGAGTTCTATAGGTAAGTCGACCGTTCCAACTGGTCGATTAAGTTCTTCTGTAAATCCCTAAATCTTCATTTTGCAAGTGGTCACGTCCTTCATGCTAATTTTCATTTCGTCAAACGTTCTCCAGAATAGAATATTGACCAAACTTACGTTGTCAACCAAAATTCGATGCACAACTGCTGGACCGAGCCCAACTATGATTATCATTTGGTCAAGAGATGGTGCTTCTATGCCTTTAGTACCCCAATTTTGAAATACTATGTCGTTGGTTATCATTTTCTATTGCTTGACCAGAGTTCCGTCTTCGACGGCGTAGCAACTCTTTTGTAGCGGCATGCTCTAGAGAACTAGAATATTGTTTCATCTTGCCCAAACTCTTCTGCGCTGGGTATGGCCCTCCAGTGATGGTGTTTATAACCAGCCTTTGATATGCTCGTCTGGGTCCTTGTGTGCTGGATCCGAAATGATCTGCTTGAGCATTTGATGCTTAGGATCTAGAAGGTTGACCAGGATTTTGCGGTTTCTTCACGTGCTGCTGGATCTTGTTGTTTGTTATTAATTCCTTAATTAAGTCCTTCAGATGCCGACACTCATTTGTGTTATGCCCGTGAGTCTCGTGGAAGTGACAAAACTCCCTCGGTCTTTTCTGTTGCTCAGACGCTTCCCTTTTAAGGGGGTGTGTTATACCATTTGATTCCCTGAGTAGTAAGGTAGATGTTCTCCAAACTATCATTCAATGGTGTATAGTCTTTGAGCCTTAGATTCCTTAGATGTTTCCTGTTCCCATCACGCCTACTAGAATTTTGATTTATCTTCTTCTGATTCACAATCTTCTCTGCATTTCCTGCAGTAGCTCCAGAATTATTTTCATCATGTTTGACCATAACTTGCTTCGAATCACTTCCTTTGATTGCTCATCGGTGGGCGTACCCCCAACCATGTTTTCTTCATTTAGTCTAAGAAACTGGTTTTCAATTTTGTGGAACTCCTCCATGGTGGTTGGTTGTTTCATTTTAATCCATCTATTGAAATCCATATCTGAATGAATAGCTCGAACCAAAGCCATAAAAGCCATATCTTCCTTTGGATTTCTTACTTCAGTAACTGCGATATTAAACCGGTTCAAGAAAGCTTTTAGTGACTCATTGGGCCCTTGAGATAAGCCAGACAAGAATATCACGTCCTTTGGTCATGCATCATGGAGTCTAAATTATTCCAAAAACTTTCTTGCTAATTCATTAAAAGTGGAAATAAACTTTGGTGAGCCTTGTAAGCCACATGGAAGTGACTCCTTCAAAGAAGATAGGGAAACACCTGCACCAACAGCATCCATAGCTCTAGTTCCATACATATGCCACTCGTACTTGAACAAGTGCTATTTAGGATCCGTCATTCCATTGTATGATGGCATAATTGGCATGGTGAATTTTCGAGGATATTCCTCTTAAAGAACATTTGCAAGGAATGAAGTTCGGCTTGGAGCAAAACCCCAGTTTTCATTTTTCCCGCCCCTGCTTTCCTCTATTAACCGTTTAACCATATCAGCAATGTACTCCTTGCTAGAATGGTGATCCACAGGTCGACCGTCAGGGGATGCATAAGTGTTTGACTCTGCAAAAGATCTCAGCTTGATGTCCGAAGTCTATATTCTCCATTCTTTAGGAGAACCACTACTATAGAGTTCATTGGCGATTGGCCGGTCTTGCAACGACGGTTTTAGTTCCAACTCAAGTGTTCTATCTGTTAACACCAGTTTCCAACTTCAGGTCATCACCATCAATTTGCATATCATCTTCAAAGTTTGAAATAAGTATCTCGTTATTCTCTTGAGGAGTGTTCACCCTAAGATTTGGATTGATACCAAGTTGCCTTCTTACGAGGGAAGCACTCCTACTTCCTCCTACATCATTTCCTGCAACTCTAGTAGTTTCTTCCTTCTGCTTCTGTTTCCATCTCTCCTATTTAGGCAAGAAACTGAAGAGTTTTCTTATTCTATTTCTACATAAGTGTCCTTCTAGTTCTTCTTGTTGTTGGTACTTACAAAGTTAGCAACGCATCCACCTTTTCCATGAGAGCTTTTTGAATGTTAGTAAATTTTTGGTTAAGATCACTAATCATCTGATTAAGTTCTCCTCTATAGACAACTTCCTGTTGAGTAGAAGATCCTGATAATGGATTTCCATTATTAACTTCAGTTTAGTGGATATTTGCTTCATCGCTACCAACTGTTGCTCCTGTAGATTTTCCAGATGCACAAATTCCTTTCCTTGGATCCATGGGAATAACAAATCTTAACTTTCTCCTAGCAAAATTTCCCGACCTAACTTTTGGATCTATGCAATCCAAGGTAGAGAGCTAGATCAAAGTCTTGGTTCAGTTCTCACAGTGAAAGCACCAAAATGTTAAAGCCAAAAATGGATCAATGCCTTAGAATGAGTTGTAATGAACCTATGAGACCTAGATATAGCAAATAGTATTGAAATTAATAGAAAAATAAGAAAGAGATAGAAGATTTCTATAGTGGTTTGGCAATCTCTGTTCTACGTCCATTTTATAGTTTTATTGCCCGTTGATTTTACAAAGTTTGTCTAAAATTGCGAGAGAATTGAAGAGAGAATAAGTCACTAGTACAGAAGTTAGATAGAATCTAAGTCCTAGAATTGCCTAGAGTAGTTGCCTTGATGACTAATGTATAGAGGAAGAAGATTAAGAAGAGTCGGAGCTTCCATGTAGTGATGGAAGAAATTAGATCCTCTTTTGTTTGCTCTATGGTTTTTATTTACAAGGGATACATTCGTGTTGGATCAGAACTTTACTTCTTGTAGAGTCTGTATAGCGGCTTGAAGGCACTTGCAAAATTGCAGAGCCACCTGAGTTAAACAAACATGTCGGTACCGACTTAAACATGTCAGTGCCGACATGTTTCCTTTCTTTGAATTACATCAAATTTTCTTACATCCTCCATCTTTTACCATCTTGTTGTGTCCCATGTTTTTTCTATTGATTGTTGGTTGACTCTAGTAATCATTTTCATCTCATGGTCTATTCTGCTGTTCTAGCTACTAACTCTTCAACTCTTGAAATTGTTCATCATAAACCATTGGGAATCACTTGGGCAAGCATGGAAGAGGTTGAGAATAACTCGTGTGAAGTTGGAGGGGATGAGTATAGAGAAAAACAAGTCAGTACTGACATGTTTAAGTCGGTACTAAGTTATCCCCTTAGCATATTTTTGGATGATTTTTCTTCGAGCATTCCTTTGTACATCTAAGTGTGCCTCCAAGATTTCAAGTCACTTCGTTTTCGTCTCGACGTTCTAATTTATGTTGACTTTTGCTTTGTTCAAAACCCGGTTAACATAGTTTAAGATTTGTTAGAGTTTGGGTTGCTCTCTGAATCAACAAATTGATTCAAGAATAAAGTATTTTTATGTCTTCTTGTTCGAATGGCTCAAAAGTGACTAAAAATGGGCGAGGGATGTGTTTGGTTAGTAAGCACTTCTCGTGGGCAATATCCTTTTTAATTAAGGGAATATATGTTATGACTTGGTAGGACCCGTTTCCATGATATTATTTTTGTATTACTCGATCTATACGTATATTTCATTTTTATTTTAAAGTAAATATTTAGGAAATTGTTTTATAAAGTTGAGATCATAACACTTCATACTATTATACAAATTATTTAATACCACTTTTAAAAATGATTTTTATATAATCATGAAAGTATGATTAGGTATACAAAAGGTATATGTATATATGGTTATTTCAACTAATTTGAGATAAAAACCTGGTGTTTAATCTAAAATTTTTGGTTAAAGAATTTGTTGCCGACAAAAATGGCCATCAACACCTAAAGTAATGTGAAAGCACCAGCCTTAATGGCAATCCAGAAAATAGTAAAACAGATCACAAAAATAAGCAGATAAAAAGAAGAAATGATAAAAGAGACATGAAATTTTTATGGTGGTTCGGCAAAATCTATGGCCTACATCCACTTTATAATTTATTTACCACTGGTAGTTTCATATTACAAGATATTTTGAGGAGGAGAGGAGAAGTCATATTTTCTATTTCATCTTCTTCCCTTTTTCTTTTGCAATACTAGGTGTATTTATAGCTATAAGCCTTGACCCAGCGATGGTGTGGAATTGTAGTGACGCTGACTAGGCTGATATTAATTGCACCATAATCTTCTTATTTAAGGTAAGGATTTAAGGGATATTTGATATGGAAATGGTTGGCATTAATTAGTAATAAAAAGTAGGTTATCATGGCATTTATTGGGCATTAAATCCGGCTTTAATGGGTAATGAATTTGTATTTATGGCGGAGATATGGCTGGTTTTTATTAAGTATTAAATTGGTATTTATGGTGGAGATATGGCTGCTTTCTATTAATTATTTGAGGTAATAAATGAAAGGAAATCAGGAATTAAATCTTTAAATTCTTCTTCAAGGATGGTGATTAATTTGCTGGATAACATTTGCCTCCCAAGGTATGTCTTGTTGGCAATGAGGTATGCTTCGCTCAAGAACTTGTGTTGGTGAAAGAAAGTTTGTTGGCATCAAATTCTCATCTCTTTGGATGTTTGTCGGATGTTAAGTGTCAAACCATTCCTGCATAAGGAGTTAGAGTTAATCATTCCTATTCGAGTGGATTCATATTCAAGGGATATTTTAGAGAGTAGTTCTCAAGTCGCTTCTATAACCTTTGATTGAAGGCAAGAACGATGCTATAAAGATTTTTGAAAGTTGTCGCCCTTAAGAACAAATCAAAGCATGGATGTGGACTGTTCGGGGTCGCCCATCACATGTGTAAGTTGTTCTCTAAGCACTAACCTATAAAACTGGTTTTATGTAAGAAATCATTTTTTATGAGGTGTCGCTCCTATGAAGGAATCAGAGCATTGGACCGCTTACATTCGGGATCGCTTACATTCGGGATCGCTTACATAAGTAAATCGCTTACCAAATGCTAACCTTTAAATAAATTTTTGGTGATGCACAATTCAAATGCAGAAAGGAATCTAAATTCTAGTTCTCATTTTTTAGTTCATTTCAGTTGATGATAATTTCTATTTGATTAGCAGACCCTAGAGTCCGGTACTTACGTAAGTGAGGGGTTTTGTATGCCCCCTGTTTTTGGTCCTTGCTGGTTGGCCCCAGCTATTTTCTTCATGGTAGAAGGAAAGTTTGAATGAGAGGACACTTCCTGGCTGCCCCCTTGCTGAGTTCCTTCCATAGCACTTTTCCTTGTATGAGGCTTCTTCATCTTCTTAAAGCTAGATCTAGGAACCTATTTTCTAGATCTCAATTTTTCCTTTTATATCTTGAGTTGGATCTTCTTCCTAACATAGAATAAGCTTTAGATCTGAGATTCCCTTGTTCTTCTCAGTGAAAACACCAAAATGTTGTCGACAAAAATGGCCATCAACACCCAAAGTAATGTGAATGCACCAATGTTAACGGCAATCCAGAAAACAACAACACATATCACAAAAATAACCAGATAAAAAGAAGAAAAGATAAAAGAGACATGAAATTTTTATAGTGGTTTCGTAAAATCTATGGCCTACATCCACTTTATAATTTATTTATCACTTGTAGTTTCATATTAAAAGAGATTTTGAGGAGGAGAGGAGAAGTCATATTTTCTGTTTCATCTTCTTCCCCTTTTCTTTTGCAATACTAGGTGTATTTATAGCTGTAAGCCTTGACCCAATGATGGTGTGGAATTGTAGTAGGCTGATATTAATCGCACCATAATCTTCTTATTTAAGGTAAGGATGAAGGGAATTAAGGAATATGTGATGGAAATGGTTGGCATTAATTAGTAATAAATAAGCAGGTTATCATGGCATTTATTGGGCATTAAATCTGGCTTTGATGGGTAATGAATTGGTATTTATGCCAGAGATATGGCTAGTTTTTATTAAGTAATGACTTGGTATTTATGGTGGAGATATGGATGCTTTTTATTAATTATTTATGGTAATAAATGCAAGGAAATCGGGAAGTAAATCTTTAGTTTCTTCTTCAAGGATGGTGACTAATTTGTTGGATAACAGAATTTGATATAAATTATAGAGTAGTTAAATAAAGATTAGTTTCATAACATAAATTTTGAAACAAGCTTTAGAAAGGTTTTGTTTATATGCTATATAGTGTACCTAAGTGGTAGAGGCAACCCAAATAATTATGAAACCTTTTCCTGTTTTTCCTTTATAATATAGTGCGTCTAATAAATAAGTGACACTATAATAAGTTATTTTATCGATGCATGTAGTCTATGCATTTGGACAGTGTGGTATGTCCATCTGGTTATGATATAATTCTTTGATAGTTTTCATTTGTTAAAATGAAATAGATTTTCCAGCCATTTTGGACAGCTTGGAACTTTTTAATCATTACAGAACTTGAAGCTAAGTGTTTTTTTATATAAAGTTGATTTTATATTGACACTTGAATTGAGAATGTAGTAAAAGTTTGTAAGTTAGAATAGGTATTAAATTGGTCTAAACATTCATGTTAAGTTATCATTCGATGTTGTTGAGCCAACTGATAAACATCTTCCCATTAGTTTGTCTAAGGAAAATAGACTCTAGTATTGGGTTTGGATACTAGAGTCCTGCTCCTCCTAGCTACTTCCTCAACTCGATGATTAAAGAAGTCAAAAGCTTGACTCGGTTATAATACCTCGATTTATTTTAGGCCTTTATTTGAATTTTAGAAAGTAAAATGAATTTGATGTTTGGTGTATACTCTTAAGATGTAGTAGAGTATTATATGAGTAATAACTTAAAGCAAATTTTTATGAAATGTTTTATAAATAAAGTTATGTATTTATAAAATGTTTATAAATTTAAAGTTTTGTTTAATGAAATGCTTGTTAAATGATTTTAGCATGGAATGTGATATGCTTGATCCATGATTCAAGTGAATGGTTTCGAGGTGGTTTATACCAGTCCAAACAAGGATTTTTCACTAAATTGTTGATGTCAAACACTTGATGCAGATTCTTAATATGATCCTGAAGTTTTCTATCGTGGTATATGGCTATGTAAGGAAGACTTAAGTTTCTAATCAAGAAACCTAATCAGAGTCCACACTAGAGAGGTCAAGTGATCTATACTAGTTTGGAAGTGAAGTCTATGTGATTAACCAAGTGATCAAATCAGATATTGCGTATGTATTATGGAGTGTTTAGGGAATGACTCTTCGATTTGTTCCGAGGTAGCATGAATAATCCTTGTGCGATGAGAAGGTTTTTGAACCTGACCAAATAGTGAACTTTCTATGCTAGTGATTTTGAATACTATTGAGTATTAATTTGTGCATTTTTCTTTTCGTGTGTTAGTCACGTTGGAATTTCGAGGATGAAATGTTTTAAGTGGAGAAAAATGTAACGATCTAAAATTTCAAACACTTCGTATTTAAATATCTGAATTATTTAAATATTTGAATCTTGGATTTAGTGTGATTAAATTTATTCATAACCTTGTTATCCCCCTTTTAATTAATAAATAATTATGATAATTATTGAAAAAAATTTACAAAAATAAATACTTTGAAGATATATCGATATGTGACCGAAAATTGTTTCATCGATAAACAAATTTTTATTCAAAATAAGTTGTTCGAACTTTGTGTACATGTCTAAATAGCATATGAAGTCATTAACAGCTAATAAAAATATTTTCACTAAATATGGTTAACTAAATCACTTTTGGGAAATTTCTAGAAGATCATTAGGAGTTAGATATTCAGTGGAGATGTTCTCATGTGCGTGTAAGGTAGAAAGGTGGTCACATGGAGCCACATGGAAGGGGGATGGGTCTTTGGCCGATTGAGGAGGTAGTGAAGGTCATGGTGACCTCTTGAAAGGTTTAGACTTTGAGTACTTCCCCTAATCCTAGCTGGTGAATGGCAAATCGCTCAAGTGGGCTACAGCTATGAGCTTTCAAGTTCACAGTTCGCTTATACCAGTTTGCTAATTCTTCACAAATCCTTCTAACATTTTTGTCCACAAACACAATGTTCTTCATGCTCTTACTCTCTTCTTTCTAACTTTCCAAAACTCAAAGCAAATCAACTCAAACTTGCACCAAACTCTAGTATAATCCTTACAACAACATAACAACACCTTCCATCAACTTGAAGCTAGAAGATCTATAACAGACACCCCAAAAGCCATCAAGGCCGTAAGTAATTTTTGGCCAAGGAAGCATAGCCGTGAGCTAGTGGTGAGGTTGGAAAGATTTTTAGGTGCTTGCAAGGTTGAGGTATGAAGTGGAAGCTTATGCTTGGGTGTGTAGTTATTGAAGGGTGAGCAAATGAAATGTTTGAATGTATATAAAGTGTATAATGCTTGTTTATATTATTGTATTTTCTTGACCATATTATTGTTTCATCTCTTGTGAATCTTGCTTTGGAAAGCAAATGGCATATGTAATTGATGTATTTGGACTTGTTTGACTTTTTATGCCTTTTTGCATAGCCTTGTCATGAAGCACATAAGGTTTGGCTGGACTTTTATTAGAATCAGACTTGAATTTAAAATGGTTTTATAGCAACTAGTTACCATAGAAGCACTTAGAAATTGCTTTGCGGTTGGAAATTTCTATAAATTTTGTATGGAGATCCTTAGGGGTGCTATGATTGTGAAGTATATTGAGTATCTTGCTTAACGCAAAAAGATTAGATGCTAAAAAGATTAGTAGCTTCTCGAAAAATGAAAAACTTTTAAGTATATGTAACATCCCGTATCTGGAGGCCAAAAGTTAAGCGCTATGGATGCTACAGTTATCCACAGTATCAACTTCTGGTGATGAAATACGGTAATGTTAATGGTATCCACAATATCAGAAGCACTTGAATATGTATAAAATCATAGAATTTCAAAAAAAACCAATAATTTCAGTGATTGTATTTCAAACAAATCATATCCAAGTTGCAGAAATCCCAAATGTATTCCCAGGTAATGATTAAATATAATTACAACAATACGCCAAGAGCGACATATGAAGATGCCTCCTTGGATGATCAAAGCAATATAGACATAACTGTTTTAATACACAGCGGAAAAAAAAACAGAATTAATAAATTTATCTATCCGTTAGCCACCTGCTCGTCTTCGGAAGCTTATTCGCCAAAATCTGCTAAAACCTGAAAATCTAAACCCTCAGCCTACTCAAATCAATTTTGAGAACCTGAGAGTTTAAGGGGAAACAAAAACTTCGAGTCAGACATAAAGCCTGGTATGAATAATTTCTATTACATCTCTGTTTACTGATATACAGTGAGACCACGCCACTTAGTGGAATGGGTTCCCCTCACTAAAATTTCTATTCAAAACATATATTTTGCAAATCCTTTCCTACAACCAAACTGGTTAATCAACCGATTATAATAACAATATAGCAATATCCATTATGGTAAAACAGGAAATAAAATAGACTATCTGTCTAAAATATGAGCTATCTGCTCTTTACTGGACTATCTGTCCTAAATTCTGAGCTAACTACTCTTTTCTGGACTATCTATCCTAAAACTGATTATACCAAAATGGCAATATCTTTTATGCTAGATAATGGGCTATCTTCCCAAAAAAGGTAAAAAGGGTGGACTAGCTGTCCTTAAAAAGTAGCAAGGTCTGTTACGCCAAAAAAAGAACTAACTGTTCATATCTAGGCTAAATGCCCTTATCTGGACTAACTGTCCTTTGGACTAACAGTCCTTTGGGCTGATTGCCCTCAAAATGGATTGACTGTCCGAATTTAAATGAGTTAACTGCCTGAATTTTCTTTTGGGTTAACTACCCTTTAAATTTTCCTTGAAAACCTTTTCAAAATGATTTAGTCCATCAAATCATATGTGTGTGTGTGTGTGCGCGTGTGTGTGTGTGTTTAAGGAAAATATCTCTTTAGCTTTACTCTAAGCTATTTTTGCCATGATATATATATATAGTTTACTCAAAATAATATTGATGATGTTCATTAAGGATTATCTATCCTTTTAAAATAAGTTATAATCCTTTATAACTTAAATCAGTTAGGCTATTTGCCTAATCATTATATTCGAATCATTTGTTTAAAACCATTAAATAACCTTTCGACAATATTGAAGGTAACCCCTTTAAAGTCATTAATAAAACCCTTCGAAAGCATTGACGGTAACTCCTTAATAACCTTTAATAAAACCTTTCGAAATCATTGAAGGTAACTCCTTCAAAACCTTAAAAAGCCTTCCTTTTATAAGCTTTAAACAAATGACATCCACCTTTAAAACCCTTTAAACTTTACCTATGAAAAACATTGAAAAACTATACCTTCCGACCTTGTTGAAAGGTCTCACCTTTCAACCTTGTCGAAAGGTTTCTTTTCGACCTAGTCAAAATGTCTTACCTTTCGAATTTGTCGAAAGCCTAAGGTACCTCCCCTATGAAATCATTGATAAATCTTTCAAAAGCAATGAAACTTAAAACCTTTAGAAGACATTGGGTTCAATTTAAAACAAGTGGAAACCTTTTGAAACCATTCGAAGTTGACTACTTCAAAATCTTTAGAACATTTCAGCTTAAAACATTTGAATTATGCCTTTAAGTTGAGCAAAAGGATCAACAAAACATTGGAGTCGAAAGCAACTACTTCGAAACCTTTAAAAAAACCTTTCCAAACCATTCGAAAACAAAGAAGTGTTGGTGTTGGAACCAACCCTTCGAAATCAATGGAGAGGCGACATATTTTAGAAAATAAAAGATGACCTTCGACTCCATCTAGGTCGAAAGGTTTGGAAGCGGCAACTATTCTTTATACCTTTCGACTTTGTTGAAAGGTTTCAATAAAAACAAGAAAGCAAACCAATCGAAACCTTTTATTTTACACCATTTGACAATGTTGAAGACTCTTTGTCGAAAGCTAGCAGACGTATTTTCTTTAAAACCAAAACAAAGCTCCATCTCATTCGAAAGCTCTTACCTTTCATCCCTAAACCTTTCGAATCCTTCCAATTCACTATGTATCAGTTGCCTGATACCATGTGCATTGTTTATTGACCTAGTCGAAAGGTTTGATACCTTTTGACCTTGTCGGAAGGTTTGGAACAGAGGCGGAACCTCTTGCCAAAAGAATTGAAATAGTATAAAAACTATTATTTGTACTTAAAATAGTTCTTTTGTGCCCAACCTGCCTTATGGTCTAAATCTGATTGGTTGCCAGATTTGTATATTCAAAAATGCTGCTAACATTCCTTATTTAGAAATTTAACCAATTTTGAAAAAAGCCCCTTTCTACTTTATAACTATTAAATCATCTTAGAAAATTCTGGAAAAATTCCAAAAAATCAATTAATATGTTCTTTTCAAAATATAAATTTTCAAATCCAAACAATAAATTATATTCCTGTAAATAATTTTATAATCCAAAATACCATTTTCTTCTTTAGAAAATTCATAAAAATTCCGCATAAATTCAGAAAAATCTGAAATTTGAAACCCATCTCTAGAATAACTTTTTTAGATCATCATAAAAATTCACAAGGCTAATAGAGGTTATTTAATAAGGTTTTCATCTCAAAACATGTTATAAAATCTATATGAACATTCATAAATCATCAACATATATATAAGCATTTTATCATTCAAAAACATGGCAAATGTTTGCACCAAAATTGGTCACTAACCCCCTTTTAGAAAGATTGTGTAGAGAGATAAATGAAGAAGATAAATTAAGGCAGAGAGATATAGACTAAATTAACAATAGAAATCTAGAACACCGGGTTTATTGTGGTTCGGCGTAACTACCTACGTCCACTTTGAGTTTTGATCTTTATTGCTTTCACAAGTAGTTCAATACAGATACAATCCGTATATTAATGACTTGAATACAAGTTTGAACTAAAATAATAAGTCTTGAAAGCGGTAGAGTCTCCCCAGTGTTCTCGAAAAAAGGTCCATTTCACTGTGCCCCTGCCCCTCTATTTATAGACGAAGATGGGTTGGACTTCCCTCTTGGGCATATGAGTTAGATACTTCGGCCCGTGGTGGGTGACTTCTGTGTGCCGAGCCACAAATACTGAATGACAAATGCCGAACGAGGTCCCCAAACCGAACGAGGCAGTATGGTAAGTGAGACGTGTAGGTCGAACGACGCTCAATGTCGATCGAGGGGAGATGCCGAGCGAGGCAGGGATGCCGGTCGAGGCTGGAATGCCGAACGAGGCTTCTGATGCTGAACAACCCTTGAATGCCGAACGAGGCTGAATGGCAAACGAGGTTGAATGCCGAACAAGGCTTCCGATGTCGAACAGCCTTTGAATGTCGAACGAGGCTTCCGATGTCGGACGACCTCTGAATGTCGAACAAGGCTTCCGATGTCGGACGACCTTTGAATGCCGAATGAGGCTTCCGTTGTCGGACGACCCTTGAAGGCTGAATGCCGAACGAGGCTTCCGATGCCGAATAACCCTTGAATGCCGAATGAGGCTGAATGCTATGCCTCTAGTTACTTGGTCAAACCTCCATGTAACAGCAAATATTTGCAAAATCATTCGGATTTAATCTTAAAACTGAAACCATAAAAATTAAAGATGTAAACATTATTCACTTTTTCTTTAGAGATTAAGGAGCTTGAGATTTGAATGAGTTTGATTTGAATTTGCTTTTCCTTAGTTTCATCTTCCCCATTCCTTGTTAATGGTGGTCGGCCTCAATTTTGAAAATTTTGAAATGAAATGAATGTGTGTATAACACACGACCTAAGGAAGGTAATATAGGAATGGCCTCTTTCGCATAATACCCCTCCTCTAATTCATTTTAAACCCTTCATTTAATTTATTAGTTAAAAGGCACGACTACCTTAATTAAAGTCAAATCTCAATCTCCTAACACATTATTTTATTTAGTTTATCTAACTAAATCTCCTAAATAATGTTATCAAAAATCTAGGTTATTACAGTATATAACAATGGCCTAGTTCATAGTCATTTATAACAGTCATCCGTAGACTTTTAAAATGCGGTAGTATCTCTGAGCAGCCTTTTACAACATTATGGAAATGCTATAGTTTCTATTTTGAACTTTAATTGTTTAAAAATGTATTTAACTTAAGTATTTTTCTTCAATCTTTTTAGAGATGTAATCTAACTTATATTTTAGTATTTTTAAAGTGATTTGGAATTTTAATATATTTTTAATAATTAATTATGAATTATTAAAGTAGAATTATTTTAAGTAAAACAAAAACATGCTTTTTGGAGTTTTCAAATAAATTATAAAATAAGTATTTTTAAAAAATATTTTAAATGAATGTTTTAAACTATATTATAAGTAACTTTAAGTATGTTTTAAGTATATATAGTTTTAAAAATATTATTTAATTATTGTACTAAAGTATAAAAAAGATTATGTAAGATAATATCTTTTAATTTTTTTTAGAATTTTATAAAATATCTTAGCTTTATAAATAAAATAGTATACATATATTATACATCATTTAAAAAAAGATTCTTTTAGTAAATATATAAGTTTGGAAATGTTAAGTTAAATATTTTATAAAAACAATAAAAGGTAGTTTTGGACTATAACACTTATGTTATAGTAAATGGTTTTGTAAAGTTAATTAAAAGTATGTTACCTTGTTTAATAAGTATAGATATACTTGGATCTTTAAAATGAATGTTTTTAAAGATAAAGATAAGTATGAATTGGTTTTGGGTTTGTTGTGACAATATGTTAATAACAATTGTCTTTAATCCTTTCTTTATTATACATCGTAAAATAATTAAAAATAGAATGGTTTTGGGTTTATAGTAAAAATAAATTAATGGCAATTTCTTTTAACCCATTTAATTATATTTTTGAAAATGTGAAATCTTTTTTAAGATGTGTGAATATCCTTATACCATTTGGTATAAGAATATGAATACATTTTTTAAGTATTGTAAAGAGTATGAATGAATAGTGATATAGTTGTAACACCCTGTAAAAATTAACGATAATTAATAAATAATTGTTAAAGCTCCAAAAATTGAATTCGAGAAAACTTCAGAATTTGGCCATGAAACTTGCACCACTGTGTTCGTGGCGATTTTTTCAGCAACTTTCATATTTGGAGTTTCGCGATCGGAGCTCAAACAAAGAAGTAATTAGCGTTTGAAATTTTTGAAATGAAAATAATTAAAAAAAAGTAGGAAATAAATATCATTAAATGTAGGGCCCCATAGTCGACCCCCTCACTTGGGTCGGCCGCTTATAAGGGGCGGCTGATCGGTTGGGGGTGGCGGCTAGGGTTTGAAGCTTGGCCAAACGGCCCAGATTTAATTATTTTAATCTAACGGATATGATTGATTCAAGCCTCTAAAAATACAGGCCTAACTCCTCACTTTTTTTCTCATGCATTCAAATCAAAGTAGCGAAGCTCTACCATTTTCCTTTCTCCACTATTTCGATTAATTATAAAATATTGTATTATATGTATATATAAATGGAGAAGGGTAGAAAATAAAAGAGAAGAAACGAATCAACATTGTAAAAGAAAAAGGTAATTTCTATAATTATAAATCTATATTCTCCTTAACTCAAAATGTCTTCTTAGATCTATAATTTTTATAGTATGTATATACCTTGTTGTACATATTCTGCTGGATTAGACTGGAAAAGGAGTCAAGTAAAGAAATGGATTCAAATTTGGGAGATTTGGAAAGCTAGAAAGGTGAGTGGGAAATAATATATTTTATTTATAACATTGAAGTTTATCTCGTTAAATTTTATTTCATTATCATGCTTATATAAGATCTGATGAGTTGTAGGCTTAAAATAAATGCATTGCCTACATATTCTATAAAATAGATAATTGGAATGAGAATGTTATTTGCACCATAATCTGAAAATTTTGAAATCAGTACCTAAATTTGTTAAAGTTGAATGTCGATAAAGTTGTAAAGTTTATTCTAGATTTATACTTGGGTTGTAATATATTAGTATTAGTTTAGATTGCCCTAATTTGACTTGAAATGTGAATTTCTATGTTTTAATTTATTCGGAGCGGGGTATAAGTTAATTGTTTCTGTTTTCGTGCAATTTCCATATATTACCCGGTTCAAAAAATATGTATAAAAGTGCATCATTTGAATTAACAATTTATATACCAAAAAGGAAAGATATGTGTAAAGTATGGATATTCTTCTCCGTAGTTTGCGCTGTCTATTTCAATAAAATAAAATAGATAATTAATTGTAATTTCAAATTATGCAAAAGTCTCATTTTTAGGTAATTTATGGAAAGTTATAATGGTAATCCTTTTAGGAAGGATGGATCTAATATATTAAAATGTTGAAAGGAATGTTCTAGTTTAGAAATTAATAGTTAGTTATACACACACACACATGTGTAACCATGTTTATCGATAAATATATATATATAGCATAATTTAAGACAATATTCATATTAGTTATTAATAGCGTATTAAATTATAGAATTAGGATGTGAGATGGAAAAGATATAGTAACTCAAAAATTAATAGTGCAATAAATATGTAGTTAATATGGAGTTAAGGAATAAATTGGGAACATAAATGTTGTTAATGAGATTGGATAAAAGATTTAATATGTAATTTTTAGGGAAATGAATAGGCATAATAGTTTGAATTAGAATGAATAAATAAATATTACTGGAGAATTTCCAATTAGAATAATAATGGCCATTTATTATGGACAATTGACATTTATGGAATATAATAAGTTAATAAGGTAGAAACTAAATACAAAAAGGTGGTATATATTTCATAATTAGAAATTATATAGCCTTGATTATACATTTAGGATAAACATGAATTAGTGGGCCTAGCCTAATATTTAGGCCTAGGATATTTGGTTTGGTTTAATAAGTGTTGGGATGCGAGGTCAGTTTAGTTACACAAAAGAAGTTGCCCTTTACCTAGAGGCTACCACCAGTTGTGTATATTTACTATTGATGAGGGACATCTTCAATTATAGGACTCATGGGGAAGGGATATGCATTTGCGGATAGGTAGGGGAAAATACACCAAGGGTTTGTCTTGGATTTGAAGTATTTAATGGCCTGGTACTTTTAAAGGAAATGGAGTCTGCTTCACTTTTAATAAGAGGTATTAAGTAACTAAAAGAGGGAATTTCCTTGACATACATTAGGCCAGTCTAAACGAGATGTCAGCTGAGGAAGGTCGGCGGGCTATGTTGGTATTTTTGTTGGACCCATATTTAGTAGTAGGGCTACCATATAGGCTATGACCACCAGCGGTTCCGAGCAAGCAATAACAATGACTTGGATTAAGCCCCGGTGGATTTTTCTTTCTACAAGGGTAGAATACATATGGGATATGCACGGACCTAAAGTTAGAGGGTTAGTTGTTTGTTTGTTGGAAGAAGGCTAGTTAACCCTTAGATGAATCTTTGAGATGTGTTAGTAGTACTACAATCAAATTATAAATTATAAATCCATATATTGGGACCATTGATCTCTGTTACTTAGACCGATTGACTAGCGTTTAAGTTGTGAAGGATCCACTTAAGGGTTCGAGGTATTAAATGGACATTGAGTCTACCCAGTCCTTATTTAAGAAGTATTAAGTTGTCATGGTGTTTGGGTAGTACGTTATTTAGACATATATGTATATAGGCATATATATATAGCTATACCTCGGAGGATGTTAGGTATATCGTACGCGCATATAGGATTGATGGATTAGCTGTAAATAATGGACATAATTCTTAAATGGATATCAGTTGGCATAAATTAGTGTTAGAGGTAAAGTGTGTAATTTTCAAATCACCAGAATGTTGTTCTGACTCCCTCCTCATTACAACTCATATGATTGATTTTGGGGGACATGATACTGGAGCAAGAAGGGAATGGTTGATGGAGAAGTCTTCTTATTCATGCATGGTGTTGATCAGGCAATTTGACATCCAATAAATAATATTGATTCCAAGGTAGTAGCCTAAGTCAATACGTTTGTTCTATTATACTTTTTTATTCCACCGTGAGTTTATATTGATCACACTTTGATATACTCATGTTTATTATAGGTTGCCAAAACCAAAGATCCATACCCTAATGGAATTGGGTTCCAATTTAGTCCAGGTCTATTAAGGTGCGAGTAGTTACAATAGTGGTATACGTGTATATATCTTTTATAAAGGTATTTTAATTATATTTACAAGTATTTAAAAATGGGTTTTAATTAATAAAAGGATTAATTAAATAAAAAAGGATTAGAAGTCGCTTATGTGACTTAATCATGCTTTGTATGACTTAATCTTGCTTTATGTGACTTAATTGTGCTTTGTCTGTTACTTTTTTGTGGAAAGTATTTAGTCCTGTGCTTAGCACTAAAAGCCAACAAAGTACATTTATTCTATCTTTGAGAGTTATGACTGATGTTCGAGTAAGGTTTAGAAGTAACAGTGCACTAACCTAGTGGCTTCACTCTTGACCTAGGGATAGTATAAGTTGGGAAAGTCAGAAACGTGATAAATATATGAGACTTGATTTCCATATGCGATCGTTTCTATTTTGTACTTGATAGTCGATTAGTCAAATATCAAAATTGACCAAATTAACGTTGGAAGTACATGTAAAAATCACGTATTGATACGATTTTAGATCCCTAGAGAGGACTAATTTTTATGAATCGTCTCTTGCTTTAAGAATGTATATATACGAGATCCCCTAGGGAGGACTCCTTTATATCATTCATTTACTTCTTAAAGAATAGCAATAGAGTTCGTTGTTTTGGTTTTAAAGTGACCAAGATCGAACAAGTGTTTAAGTTACCTAAAACCACTTCAAAACTAATATACGAGTTTTATGTTTTTGAAGTGGTTATAGAGTGAAATGCTATAGAGTTAAACTGTCTTCCCTAAGGTTAAGTTCAAGAGAGAGGACATCATTAGCATTCATCAGACGAGTTATGTTAGGATCCTTGTAGAGATTCTTGGACTGTTCAAGATGCTAAAGTCCAGAGAGAGATTGGATACCTATTCGAGTGATGAAGACTTCTGTGTTGAGATGCTTAATGTGACTTCACCATCACAAATGACAGAAAATAGAGTATGCCTCATGAATAGTAGGTTTAGCTAACCCAATGGTACATCAACTCCAAATATCTAGAGATGCTTACGGATGTTGCGCGCGAGTTGTTGGCATTCAATTCCACGTGTTCGGGAATGAGTCAGCTATGCTTCTCCTAATGGAAACTTTTATCCAAATATATGTGTGGTTTCGGAAGGTAGTTTCTAACCCTTATGTAGGAAGTCGGCTTTTGGTTTTTATCGAGCATAGCTCCACGGGAAATCCATTATGCAAACATACCTTGGCGGTTTTAGTTGTACTTCTAGTATTGTTCTGTTGTGAGATGCAAGCATCATAGCTATTCTCCTATTTATATTCTACACCCTAGACATTATCTACAATATCACCTTATGTACTTATTAGATTGGCGGTTCTTTTGAGGGATAACCGTTATGGTGATTTGAATAGTCTTAAAAGTACAACTATATGCTAACCACATATTTCTTAAGTTTCTCCCACAAGACTCATGTTTGACTCATGCTTTTATATTTCCTTTATTTCCATGGATGCACTTTCAGGTAGTCCGAAGAAGGCAGTTTTCATTGATATTCTTTGGTGCTTGAGGAGACGAGCTAGATGCTTTCACCTATCGTAGTATTCTTATTTCCACTATATATTTATTATGAAAATATCAACATTATGAGGATAGGCTATTATAACTGTCTAGAATGATAATAATACTTAGGATTGTAACACTGAAATATTATGTATCTTAGAGTGACAGTTTGTATTATCTTTTGATATTATGTATTATCATCCGCTAGTGAGATTCTGATGTTGTGTTCTCTTCTCCCATGTTCTTTCTTCTTCTTCCTTTTATTTACCCTAATGATCTGTCTTTCCAGCACTTAGATGCTCGGCACGTGAATACAGTGGATGTATAATTACTGACATTTGGGGGTTGAAAAGACTGATCATTACAGTTTTGTTAGGCACCAACGACCCAGATTTTATTATTTGAAATCGATATAAATCCTACAGTTCGAACACCTTCGAACCACTATAAATATGAGGCTAGCCCCTCACTTTTATTCACAAACTTTTTTGGAACGCTAGCGAAACTCCATCATTCTTCTTCCTCGATTAGATTTAGTAGTTCAAATCCAAGGGAAAAGAGGGGAAATTTAAGGGCGCGGTTAGGAAAAGGCGTGAACCAAATCCAAAGGGAAGTTGGATACTATCTATGAGTTGAAATCTTATTATTTTTTTACATTTTTAGTATTCGTATACTAGAAGTTTGGATTTGTTTTATGCCTTGGGAATTTCGTACCTGAATTCCCTAAAACTAAAACCCAAAAATTCCCCTAAATGAAATGTCAATACTTAGGTTTATTGGAATCTCAATTGTTTTATATATGAAAATAGTAGAATTTGTTTTGTTATTTCAGTTTGAATATCTATTCTACTTCCAACTTTTTTTTATTATTGTGCTAAATGGTTCTAAAAAGAAAATAAGTTTGGAAATGGTGTGTAAAGTATGAATCCTCCCATCCATAGTTTGCACTACTTATTTCCGTAATTTAAATATGTATCCCTTTTTCATTGTATATGTAAAAGTAGAATAGAATAGGAAGGGTTTAAATTGAAGTTCTATTCCTTGAAATAGAGGCGCTCATTCTATTTTGTTAATGCAAGTCTATTGTTTGGCTAAGGATACTAGCAATTTGGTAAGTTATTATATGGAGTTAGACTTGTATGAATTTGAAAGTTTTGACATTTTAAATGATTAGTATAGGAAAGGAAAATCCTTGCACGCTTAGTAATATCTAGTTAGCCTAAATTGCCTATGTATAAATATATTAGCATATAAATATATTAATAATGTACTAATTGCGTAGTAGAGAGTAAGTATGTTAGTAAATAATGTTAAACCCTTACGAATAAATTTAAGGATAATTATGGAAATTAATCTTATTAAAGGCGAAAAAATGAGTATTCCTTATATGGCCTTAATGCGAAATATGCTGAGGTATATATTTGATAATGTTTGTACCAAAATTGGGCACAACACTCTTCGAAAGTATTTGAAGAGATAAAATGAAGAAGTTAAATGGAAAAAGAGGGTTATCTAACAAACACTTCAAAAACAAACAAGAAAGTACGCAGAAACACAGGGATTTAGAGTGGTTCGGCGTGTTTCCTACGTCCACTATGAAATGATTGACTTTTATTAACTTTTCTCTACTGGTTACAACGGATTACAACAGTAAATCTTGAATACAACAGTGAAATTCGAATACAATGGTGAATTCAGCAGAGTCTGGACGTCAAAGAGCCAAAAGGTCCCTTCTCTGTAGGTTCTGGGCTGCTATTTATAGGCGTAGGTTGCAAATATCTTGCTCAGATCTTGGGAGACCTCTTCTGGCACGTGGGTGGGCCCACGCGATCGATCCCACGCGATTTGCACTCGGTCCATGATCGATGCGAACGAATTTCGTATCAATCAAGATTTGACCCAATCGAGTCAAAATCGGGCATGAGCATTCCTTAGGTTGTACGCAAGCTTCTGTGAAAATTTCGTTGCATTTTGACTTGTAGATTGTGAGTTATGATTGATGCAAGCTCGGGTTTTATGTAAGCTGCCTTGTTCGAATCGATATCATCGTGTTGATCAGTTCGTATCGCTTTTAAGCACGTGCCTGCAAGTTAACGTGGCACTAAATCCTCGGATCGATCCACTTTTTGTGCCGCGTTGACTGCTTCCTTATTCGTATCCATAATATAAGCCTTGTTCATGTCGATCTGAATGGCTTCGTTCTATTCGTATCGGTCGCCTTGCTCTATTCGTATCGATCGGTTACTCTGTCATATTTGGATCGATCGATTGTTCTATTATATTCATACTAATCGAGTGCTTGGGTTCTTTCATATCGATGGGAAGCATCTACTTCATATCGATCTGTGGTTGATCGATACGAAGTATATATAATGTTTGATCGATATGAACTAGACACCTGTATTGCAGTCGATGGATACGAAATAGGCAATAGCCAGTCGATTCGAAGTGGGCCTTCCATTTGATGGATACGAAGAAGGCCATCCTCGATGGATACGAACAAGACAACTGCTGATCGATATGAAGTGGAGTTGTTTGCTGACGGAGTCGAATAGACCGATACGAATAAAGCACATTCCTCCGATGGATACGAAGCAATGCGTTTTGATGGACGCGAATTGATGGAGACGGCCTAACCAATAGGAAATGATGGATGCGACTGAGATGATTTCTTTGGCTTGCATCGATCATATCTTGAGCATAAGAAATTAGATTAACTTGAAATTTGGAATGTTGGCTTTTATAGCTTTGCTTGTCATGTCTTGTCAATTGTAGCTTGATCCGAACTCGGACAAAATTCATCGATATCCATAGTGAGCCTGCGTATAACCGATCTTCGAGACGGACTGTCCTTGGTTTCCAGTTAAGTTCCTGGTATCACAGCCTTGCCAAAAGGCGGGATAACATTTGCCACCCAAAGTACGTCCTGTGAGAACATGATGTGCTTTGAAAAGTTGCAATCTACATTCTGAATAGTTCCATCTGACTTGCTAAATAGTCATCGTCTATTCGTTGAAAGCTGTGACCTTTGATTGATCCATAGAAACATAAATCATGAACTGCTGACTGCCAATTGTTGTACCGTTATTGTTGTAACTGATTGTTTTACGATAGCGATCTGTTGTTTGTTGTTGTAATCGTCGCCAGACGAGTATTCAATTCCTGTGAATTTTAAAAATCAGATGTCAGTCCATTATACAGGAATGTATGTTAGCCTAACTCCCGTTAATGTTCGCACGTTCACGAGTCGTTGTCAGTTTTTTAGTTTTTTTTTTAATCGAGTTTCATATCGATCCTCTCCTGAATCGATGTGAAATTCAAGTTGTAATGACGCTTGATGGTCATTTTGAAATGTCCCTTCGTATCGATCCTCTCATGGATCGGTTCGGGATGACTGAAAGTAAATTTCATATTGGTGGACTTAGGAGGGATACGAATAGAGCAGTTGGTCCTTTGGGTACTATTCGTATCGATGGATACGAGTCTTCATGGGCCGTGTGGTGATGGATACGAATAGAGCAATTCGTATCGATGCATTTCATGTGGATTTGAATTTCTCTAGGCTCGAAAGCAGTGGATACGAAGTACGTATTTCGTATCGGTAGGATCCAGTGATTCGGATAAGTCATTATTGTAGGTTTCGTATCGATATGACCTAAGTCGATGGATACGAATAACTTTTTCGTATCTCTTTGAGGAGAAACCTGTCGAAACCGGTTGCAATGACTGGGATATGAATCGTTTTTCTTATTTCCTTGGGTCCATATATAAACGTTTTGTACTTAGCCAAATTTTCACTTATCACTATTTTCCTCTGGCCTTCGTATCGATAGAGAACACGAGAAAGAAGAAAACTGTTTTTGCCCCTGAATCGAACCAAATGTTAATCCTTCTAATCAATTACTAAAACTAGGTAAATTAAGTATGTAATTGTATCGAAGACGATGAGACTTTGAATTCCATGCTGTCCCGCTTGCCTCCATGATCGGTTCTGACAATGTGGTGGCAGGAGGCGATTGACATGAGACCGAGGAAGGGAAAGATGACACTCAAGTTTTGGAGAAGATGAAGTGTGGAGGACAGCACGACTTCAATTTCGTATTGGTGAAAAGAAGGAGAAGACTCTGCTTTGTATCGATTTGGGGCATAAGTTTCGTATCGATGAAAAGTGAACTGATAGAATGGTGAATTTCGCATCGATCTGGGGTCATGATAGTTCGGGTCGATCGGAATCGATCGATTTGAAGTTGAATGGCCTCCAATTGAAACAAAACCTACTACAAGCGATCGATACGAACTTCACGGCTACGATCAATACGAACTTTGTGGTTTGAGATCGGTACGAAACTAGCAAGTGTTCGATCGATATGAAATGGAAGCTCTGAACCGAGACGAACTTCGCCGCAACCCTACGGTTGTGAAGACAACGTGACTTGATCGATACGAAATAGAAAGCGTATCGATCGATACGGAGTTGCTGAGTCTCGATCGATACGAAGTTAACAAGCTTTTAATCGATACGAGACTGAAGTTTCTGACCGATACGAAATTGAAGCCTTTGAAACGAACGATCTAAACTTTGAATTTGATGGATACGAACTTCGTGAAGGTTCGAACGTTTGACTCCGACGAGCTTCACCCTTGCATAACTGAACTTAACTGCTAAACTGCATAATTGACTTCCTTTCGAAGCTCGTCGGTGGAACTGTAACTCAACAATATATAAACAAACTGTAACTCGGATCGGTCTCCAAAGTCTGGATGGCACGGTTGTGAAGGTCAGCGATGACGGTCACTCCAGTTGAATTTCGAAATCTTGTCATTTGCATATTTTCTCGAACTTTATAGAATTTCTCAAGTCATATGTAGCACTGCACTGCACAACACATTCACGCACTTTACTATGGGGAACACACGGGCTTACTATCATCTAACGAAGGTTTTTAATAAGTAGATTAGCTATGAAATCCACAAGTTCCCAACAACTGGAGCTTCAGAGTTCACCCCTTTTTGTCCTAGAGATACCGGCCATCGCGGTCGAAGTTATAGATCCAGCTCCAAACGAGCTTCTTGGAGCCACTATAATTCTGAATCCGCAAGATTCTGTTTCGTCGAACATCTTCGAATATATGCTAGGCAGAATCTGTCTATGCCATGGGCTGTCATTCAATGACGTACTACTTCCAGTGTCAAATGACAGGCCATATGCTCCCCCGGAGGGGTATACAACCTTCAATCGACATTCTTGCACCGCCGGGACACTTCGCCCCTTTAATCAGTATATACGAAAAGTGTTGGCTTTTTTAGGGATCGCCCCATCGCAATTGCATCCCAACGGATATGCGTTGCTGAACAGCACCTTCATCGTCTTCATGGAGCATCTTCTGTGGTCCCCAACTTCGGAGGAAATCAGATACATATTCAATATCAAAAGTCGGGGAGATAGTCCCTCTTTTACATTCTTAGAGGCGGTTAGGAACTGCCAAGTGGTGACTGGCTCTTGGACCAGATTAAGTTACTTCAAAACTGAATGGTTCTACGTCCGATGTCCACCGGGCTTCACCAGGTGATGGATAACTAGACGTAAGTGCTTCAACTTTACATGACTTTCCTGAATGACGTAGCTTGGCATCCACTCTAATATTTTATGCCTTTTGCAGGCTCGATTCCGCGGCCAGAGGGTGCCCACTTCAAGGAAATGGTTCGAATTCTTCAAGAAGTGCCGATCGAGATGAGAGAAATCGAGTCGGTACTCACAGATGAAAACTTGAGAATCATTGGGCTGATCAATCAAGATCAAAGCATTAGACCTGAAGGATCGATCAGAACAGTCTTGACAAAATGGGCTAAATGTAGAGCGCCTAAACTTGTGATAGCCGAGGAGGGCGATGATGAAAGTACGCCCACAAATGATGAACTCGTTGCTAGGCCTTCTGCCGGATTTCAAGCGACAGAAGGAAGGAGAAAAGGCAAGGCCGCTGCTCACAAACGCCCTAAGTCTTCGAGGTGGAAATCAGTTGTGGTTTCTTTGCCGGCCTCCGACGTTAGAATCTCAAAGTCTCCTCCCTCGTCAATAGAGAGTCCTTTTGAAGGGCTTGCCAATATTCCAATTCCGGACTTTGTGTCACTTCCACATAATACCGGATTGGAGGAGCTTCAAAATGCTCTAGATTTAAGACCCATCAGTGCGGCCGACATTACCGGTTGGTCGGGGGGTTGCACACACATATACACTTCACAGCACCACATGGTTTCTAGCCTTAAATTGCCTATTTCAAGAATTCATTAACTCTGTTTTTCTTTTACTTTACAGATACGATGAACAGGCGAGATTCTATGCTCAGCCATCTTCGTTCAGCACGCCAATCATCAGGCTTGTATTATGAGTCCCGTCGGAGGGAGGATGACAGAAACCGCGATCTCGGTTATTCTAGTCAGGAACGCTACGAGAGGGATAGAAACAGGGATTGCATAGAACAGAGATATCGATCCCGATCTCGTTCTCCACCCCCTCGCTCCCCACACAACCTTCGGGCCAGGGAAAACAGCCGGTAGAGCCCCCTCGCCACAAACCATCTTCGCAAACTTCTCGGCCTGAATCGCAATGCCATAGAACTGGGGTTGAGCCTCCAGTCGTCGTTGAACAAGCTATCACTAAGCCTACTGGGGAAGGGGCTATTAGAATTGCTCAGCTAAAGAAAGATTTTCGATATATATGCTTTGATGGCTACATCTTCCCTTCTCACTTAAAGAGAATTTCCTCAGAAGCAAAGAACACAATGCATGATTACATTCATGACATCTATACCCAGTACAAAGAGTGGGCGAAGGCTATAGAGAAAGCATCGAAGGTGGCCTTCGAACGGGTTAAAATAATCGAAAAGTTAGAATATGATCTCGCCCAGAAGGACCACATCGTCCAAGTTCTTAATGATGAAGCCGAGTCCTCTCGGAAATCAGAGATAGAGGCCACCAAAAAGGCTGATGAGGCGAACTTGGCCATGGAGAGGATGAGGCAAACACACTTTTCCTTGGTGGAGCAGATGGGCCAACGAAACACCACTGTCACAGCTGAACGGGACGCTGCTTTGAAAGAACTTGCTGAGCTTAAAGCTAAATTTTCCGAAATCATCAAAAAAAAGGATGAAGCCAATAGAGTAGCTCAGAAAGCATGTGAACATGCCGTTGTGCTTCGGGGCGAATGGGGTGCGGCAACGGCTAAGGTCCGGGTGGTGGAGACTGAGGTCGAGGAGAAAGTCCGAATGGCGAAGTCTAGGCTAGAAGCTGATATTGAAGATCTCCTCATTGATTATAATGCTAACGTTTTGAAGCACAGAAATCTAGCCTAGCTCGACAATTATTTGATGCATCTACACAATGCCTAGGGCCGATTAGTAGAAGATGAAATGGTCGTCCACCAAGCCGAATCGATTGATGAGTTTGAGCTCGAAAACCGAGTGTTGAGCGAAGACGAGCGGAAAGTTCTCCATGATGCCATGATTTCATATGAGAAGGAGAAGCTTGGCGCTCAGCATTCGGAAGTTGGAGAAGGTTCTGACGTCGAGCATCATGATGCAAGTTCTGAAATTCTGGTGCCGACTCAGTCCGAATCTACACCTGCGGTTGATCCTCAGCCCGTTCCTGCTTATAATCCGAATCAACCACAAATGTCTCCAGCTCGCGAGCAAGTCCCTGAGGCGGTTCCGCCACCTGCGAGCCAAACTGAGGAAGGTACTCTGGACATCCTTTATGCTTATCCAAAATCGGAAGCGTCATTTGAAGTAGTTATTAACAGTTCTTCTTTTGTTTTTGTCCAGTGATTGATGCTACACCGGCTGTGCCTCCTTCCACTCAAGAATCACATCACATGCAGGAAACCATTATAACTGAATCAACCACCACAACGACCAGGGCACCGACTGATGGAACGCAGGAGAGCACGCTTATTTTTTATGAGCAGATGATGGAGGAACTCCTCGGTCATCCCAGCGATCCTTTTGTAGATCTGTCGTTCGTTATGGGCGGAAGTGCACCGATGACAAGTTCTTCAGCTCCAACTGCGGGAGTTCCTGACGATGCACCAACGCTTCATGAGGAGGAAATCATAGCTGAAATCATTGCCAAAATGGAGGCAGCCGCATGGGGCAGTGGTTTTGGTTGTGGTATTGCTGGACCTGGTCCGGCTCCTTTGCGGATGATATCTCCGAGAGGAATGGTCATTGAGACAAGCATGCCTGCCCCACCTCCTTCTGTTGATCATGTCCTCCGACTCCTCCTGTAGGAAGCGTTCCAATACAGTTGAGTTCGAAAGAGGATGTTTATATTATGCCCTTGACTGGAGATCGGTCGTCGAAAGACAAGGGTTCAAAGAGAAAACTAAGCGGAAGCTCTAGTGGGTCTACACTGAAAGGGAAACCGAAGAAGAAGAAAGAATAAACATGCTTCTTTGGTGAAATTTTGAGTAGATAGGAATTTCTTTTGTTCTTTTTTTCTAGCCGTGTATAGATGCGGGTTCGACCCCTGCTAGTAGAATTTTTTAGGTAAACTTGTACTTAGTTTCCTTCTACAAACCGTTGAAATGAAATTCCATTTTGTCTTTAACTTAATTTTCATTTATTTGCTTAAGTTTTTCAGCAGTTGAACTCCAGTCTAGTATATTTGTTGAGTTTTGATCTTTGGATTGGATCCAAGTTTAGTTGTTAAGTCCTGAAATCATGACTATGAGTGATGACTGAATGTTAAACTGAACTTCGATGCTGCGCTGCCTCAATCAGTGATCGACGTTTAATTTTTTGCCCCCAATTTGAGAGACAAATTGTAGAGATCAAGTGGCGATCGCACTTCGCTTTTAACTCATCGGGCGTAACGTCGTCAAACTGATGCTGGAATAAAGAAATTCGAGTGGTTGAATTGCACTTGCTCATTTATCGTTGATTGCATCCACACTCCGAGGATTAGCATTCGTATGTCGGTGGTCGGACATGCATGCTTGAGTTTCGAGGGTACGTCCACACTCCGAGGACTTAAGTCATTTTCACGGGTGGTCAATCACACCCGCTTAATTTTTGCAACGATGTCCACACTCTGGGGACTTAGAGTTGTTTTACGGACAGTCAATCCCAATCAGGTTTGTGTTCAAACTCTAATCCACTCTCCGGGGATTTTTAGTCAATGTTATACTCCAATTCGCGCTCTGGGAATTTGGATTTGGTGTTTATGTTGATACTCCGGTTCACACTTTGGGAATCCAGAGTTATTCAATGTTTATACTCCAGTTCGAGCTCCGGGAACTTGGAGTCAGCCGACAGATGGTCAGTCACATCTGTTCGGTCTTTAGGATTTCATTCGCACTCCGGGAATGACGAATCTATCAGGATCGCGGATGGTCGGCTCACACCCACCCCGAGTTAACAAGCGAGGTCGTTAGATGGATGGATCCATTTTCCTCAAACTTGGTAAAGGTATGGGCGAAGTCGTTAGGTGGACGGATCCACCCTCTTCGAAACCGTATTTGTAAGTTTATACTCCAGTTCACACTCCGGGAATCTAGGGTTAGTTAAAGGATTGTCGTGTATCAATCCTTTTATTGGCTTCAGTGTGATGGCTTGTCCCCGAGCTCGGGTTTCACTTAGTGAGTGATCGGTCATATCATAGTCACTCTCTATTTGAATAAATTCCACCATATGATGGAACTCAGCTCTTCGTGCATAGTGATGGTCATATGAAGTATTTCAAGTAAATCACAGCTCTGGCTCGAAGAGATTGCACTTTATTGCTGAAATAAGAAAATATGGAAAAATCAGTTGCCTTATTACAAATTCAAATTTCGAAGTGCATAAACAAATTGCAAATGAAAAATAGACTGAATAAATAAACAAAGCATGTTATGTGTAGTAGCGACGAAGACTCTCGCTGTTCCAGGCTCTCGGAACAGTGAGACCATCAACGGTCGATAATTTGAATGTGCCATCTCCGAGCTTTCGTTCAATAACATATGGCCCCTCCCAAGTTGGCTTCATATGATAAGGGATCGGGTAAATTCTCTTAAGGACGAGATCGCCAAGTTCAAAGGTTCGGGGTCGGACCTTGGCATTGTATAATCGGGCGACTCGACTACGATATGCGGCTGCCCTCAAATCAGCATCTTCACGCTTCTCATCCAATAAATTGAGAGACTCGGCAAGTAATATAGCATTTGTCTTTTGATCATAGTATGTCACACGATGAGAAGGTACTTCTAATTCGACTAGAATAACAGCTTCTGAACCATAAGAGAGAGAGAACGAAGTGTGGCCGGTCGTGGACTTGTGGGTTGTTCGGTAGGCCCATAAGGCCATATGGAATTCATTGACCCATGTGCCCCCATCCTTTTCCAGTCGTTTCTTCAGAATAGACTTTATAACTTTATTAACAGCTTTGACCTGTCCATTCACTTGAGGGTGTGCAACTGCGTAGAATTTCTTCTGAATGTGGAATCGTTGAAAGAAATCATTAAATTCGATACTATCGAATTGGGTCCCGTTGTCAGTGATGATAGTACGTGGGAGACCAAATCGGCAGATGATATTGCGCACTACAAAGTTGATCACCTTCTTCGTTGTGATTGTAGCGAGGGGTTCAGCTTCCGCTCACTTGGTAAAGTAATCAACTGCTACGATGGCATACTTCGTTCCACCTTTGGCTAGAGGTAGAGAGTTAATAATGTCAATGCCCCATACTGCAAACGGCCATGGACCGACCATTTGAGTTATGTTAGTAGATGGGGCCCTTAGAATCCGAGCATGCTTCTGGCATTTGTCGCACTTTCTTGCATAATCTGATGCATCGTGATTTATGGTTGGCCAATAGTATCCATATCAAAGTACTTTCTTGGCAAGGGCTTGCCCCCCGGTGTGATCGCCACATTCTCCTTCGTGCACATCATAGAATACGCGTTTGATTTCGTCGTGAGCGATACACCGGAGTAAAGGAATAGAGTATCCTCTTCTATACATAACTCCATTTTGAATGGTGAACCATGAGGCTTTTCAAAGAATCTATCTCTTTTCACTCCTGCGTTCTGGCAGGGTTCCGTGCTCAAGATAATTTCTGAACGGAGTCATCCAAGACTCCTTATCGTGAACAACCTCAAATATCCAATCCGTCTCCATCCGATCGATGCTCGGGGAAGCTAATGTCTCCACGAGAACGAGTCCCATTTGTTGTGCCTCGCATGTGCTGGCTAAATTTGCCAATGAATCGGCTTTTCGATTGCGCTCTCGGGGAATGCAGTAGATGGCATAGTAATCGAACTGATTTAATATTTCTTGAACCCGAGCAAGGTAAGCAGCCAGTCTTCGGTCCTTGGCCTGGTATTCCCCCCGAACTTGACACACGACCAATTGTGATTCATAATAAATCTCCACAACAATGATTTTCAAATCTCTAGCAAGCCTCAATCCGGCAAGTAGGGTTTCATACTCAGCTTCATTGTTGGTCGCGCGAAAATCAAACTTTAAAGCATAGCATATAGATCGACCTTCAGGAGTTTCAAGCACAACTCCTGCACCGGAGCAGTGGTCATTAGATGCACCATCAGTATGCAGCTTCCAGATATACTTGGGAGATCCGCTTGTTTCGGGCAAGTCCTTTGGGATGGTAAATTCAGCTATGAAATCTGCTAGGACTTGTCCTTGAATGGCTCACCTTGGAGTGTAAGTAATGTCAAACTGACTTAACTCGATATTCCATTTGAGTAACCTACCATGCGTCTCAGGCCGCGTAAGGACCTGTCATAACAGCTGGTCGGTGTAGACAATGATAGGATAAGCCTGAAAATATGTACGGAGCTTTCTCGAGGCAATTACAAGACAATAAGCCAAGTGCATGGGTATTTGATTATAGCCAGAGTATGCATCCATGAAGGACAAAATAGTAGACCGGCTTTTGTATTTGGTCTTTCTCCCGAATTAGGGCAGCACTGATTGCGTTTTCTGATACCGCCAAGTAATTGTACAATTTCTCGTGATCGATAGGCTTTGACAAAACTGGCGGTGTGGAGAGATGTTGAATTAGTGCTCGGAATGTGCCCTCACATTCCATAGTCCATTCAAAGTTTTGCTTTCCTTTTCGGATCAGATCGAAGAAGGGAATGCATTTGTCAGTTTACTTTGAAATGAACCTGCTCAGTGCTGCTACTTTCCCGTTGAGACTCTGGACTTGCTTTACAGTTTTCGGGATTTCAAGATTTCCGATCGCCCAGATCTTTTCAGGATTGGCTTCGATTCCTCGAGCGTTGACGATAAACCTAAAGAATTTTCCAGATGCGACCCCGAAATGACATTTCAATGGGTTGAGCTTCATTCTGTATTCTCAGAAGATATTAAACATTTACTCCAGGTCTCTGATGTGATTAGTGGAAAATCGTGACTTGACTAGCATGTCGTCCACATACACCTCCATGGTTTTTCCAATCTGGTTAGCGAACATTCGATTAACTAACTGATAAGTTGCCCCAGCATTCTTGAGTCCAAAAGGCATAACTTTATAGCAATAGAGTCCCATATTGGTTACGAAGCTGGTATGCTCTTGGTCGGGCAAGTGCATGGGTATTTGATTATAGCCAGAGTATGCATCCATGAAGGACAAAAGTTCATGTCCAGCCGTTGAGTCCACAAGTTGATCAATTCGAGGAAGTGGAAAACTGTCTTTGGGGCAAGCTTTATTCAAGTCTGAGTAGTCAACACATGTTCTCCATTTCCCATTTAGCTTTCGGACAAGTACAGGATTGGATACAAATTTCGGGTATAATGCATCTCGAATGAATCCATTCGTTTTAAGCTTATCTACCTCTTCTTTAAAGGTGACAGATCTCTCTGGATCCATACCACGCCTTTTTTGCTTGACTGGGACGTGCCGCGGGCCAATATTCAATGTGTGGCTCGCGATGTCCGGCGAGATCCCACACATATCAGAGTGCGTCCAGTCAAACACATCAAGGTTTACCCAGAGAAATTCAACCAATTCTTCTTGCATTTGTTAGCTTAGCTGAGATCCAATCTTTATCATTTTCTAATCGTCATTATTGTCGATTGGAACATCGATCGTCAGTTCAGTCGGAGAAGCATGACTTTCTTTACTTTCGTCCTCGCTTTCGGTATCTCTCGGGTCTTGATCTCTTTAAAATTGGTTGGGGTGCCCGGGTCCAGGCCCAAGCGTTAATTTTCAATTATCAGCAAAGCGGACGCGGAGTGATTCCTCTACGCCCTTCCCTTTTTCTTTTAGCTGCGCCTCACGGAGCTCATCAATATAACAGGCTCGTCCGACGGCCTGATCCCCTTAAACAACTCCGACTCCATTATCGGTAGGGAATTCCAAAGTCAAACACCATGGGGCGATGGCAGCACTGAACTCAGCTAGGGCTGGTCGGCCCAAGAAAGCATTATATGGGGAGTTTATATCCAAAACAACAAACTACAATATCCAAACTCTCCAGCGTTCGCCAATTCCTAACTCCACTGGCAATTCCACCACTCTAGTGGGTATAGTTGCACTCCCGTTGAATACATGAATACGGGACTGACATGGCTTCAAGTATTTAATCTCCATTCTCATCTGGTCATAGGCTCGTTTAAACAAGATATTCACAGTTGTTCCACTGTCTACCAAGATCCTCTTCATCCCAGCAGGACCTACTTAAGCTGATATGACAAGCGGATCAATAGTGGGGGCTTCGATCCTGTCGACATCCCGACCTCGAAATATGATTTCATCTGCCATCGTTCTTTGTTGCTTGGCCGGAGCCCCATCTTCGGAATTACTACAACATTCAAAGTCTGCATGCCTGATAAAGCTGGCATACGACTCCATTTCCTTCCAACTTCGGTCTGCTGGATGAGGATCACCACTAACAGTGTTTATCACCAACCTCTCGCCAGTACGAGCGGGTTCTTCCTGTCTAGCCGGATTCGGTACATGATTTTGATTCGATGGGCCCGCACCTCCATGTTAGTCCTTGAGAAGGATGGTTTTGATGACAACAACCTTAGAACTTGTTATAAAATATAAATACTAACATTATAGTTTAGATATGTATATATATATATATATGTATGTATGTATGTATATGTATATGTAGGATATAAACATGCAGGTACCAAGAATGAAGATTATACAGTATAGAGATACAAGACTGATGAATTTAAAGATCGAAGATATCAAGATTGAAGACTCATGAGTATCAAGAAATCAAGTTATCAAGAGTTCAAGATTTTAATAGTACAAGATAAGTATTGAGTCTAGAATTATGTTAAAACTTCTTGAAAGCACTTACATCTTTATTCGAAATTTATTCGTGGAATGGAATCCACTTGCCTGTTAAGGGGATGGAACCCTAGTGGGATGGAACCCACGACAATATCTAGTGGAACATATAGTGGTCCTATTTTGATATCCACTAATTTTATAAAAATGTTTTTCAATAATATATCTCTTATTTTAAATGTTTTCAAAACCTACTTTTCAAAAAGACATCTCTCTTGTTTGAAATATTTTAGCCTCAAAACTATCTTTATCATTTTTAATATTTTTATTTCAAAATTGTCATTGATTTTAAACTATCTCTTGTTTTAAATATTTAGCTTTAAATATTTACTCAGATTTTAAATTACTTTATAGATTAAGATTATATATATTAAAAATTACTTTCTAAACTCTTTTATATATTTAAACTATATTCAAATATATTTAGAAAGTTTAGAAATCGTTTTGACAAATTATAGAAACCAATTTTAATAAGAAAATCAAAATCATCAATTTTTCCTAGAGCATGTCGACATCCCTCAACCCCACATGTCGACATGGTGCTCATTAAAGTCAAAATTCAAATTTTCAAAAGAAGTGTCTATTCGTCTTATCCTTTCACGAATAGATATGGCTGTTGATTTCCTATAAATACCAGTAGTTCTAAATGAATTTATCATCAGATTTCACTTGTTTTCTCTTCTCTTCATCTTCCACATTTATCCTAAAAAATCTCAAACTATACTCTGCCGAAATACCAAGTGAATCAAACTTGATTATCTCTTGTTTAATTCTCTGCCACTCTCTCCATAAGATCTTAGTGCTATTCAGAGTTATAGGATTATTTGTAAATCGAACTGTTGAGTAAAAGGTGCGGTTGAGCCTTGAAATCAATTGGGTGTGATTGTTGCCCCAGAAATCAATTAGGTGATCTTGTGGCCTGGTAAATCAAGAGAGTTTGCCCCGGACTCGAATACAGGAGGGTGTACCTCGTGGCCTTGAAATTGAGGGTGTAATCTGGGAGATTGTTTTTGATAAGAAATCTGTATGTTTGTACGGGACTGGATGTAGGGTAACTCCGAACCAGTATAAAATTCTGGTATGTTCTTTCCTTTACTGCTTTTATTTATTATTTGCATCTATGTCTGATTCTGTGATTATATTTGTGTCTGTGAATTGCATTTGTTGGTGATTAAATTTACATAAGTTTCAAAAAGATTTAGAAAATCCATAAAACACTATTCACCCCCCCTCTAGTGTTATTCCAGCCTTAAGATCCGTAATCCGCATTTCTCACACTCCAGACTACGGCGCCCGCACTAACTATTCTAACTTTCTCTCTCTTATCAACTTTTCGATGAGATCCTACAAGTGACGGTATTCATTTCTGTTATGGCCGTAGCTTTCATGGAATCTACAAAATTTTCCTGTCTGGATTTGTTTCTCCGATGACTGTTTCGGAGCAAGCTTTTTATACTGAATAGTATTGCAGGTCTGTAAATATACATTCTCCAGCGATGTATTAAAAGGAGTGTAGTTATCAAACATAGGAGCTCTACGTCGTGTACCATGGTTCTAATCTCGTTTTCTATTTTGGGTACCATTGCCTTTTTGCTGATCTTGTTTATTCTAAATGTTTAATTGCACTTTTCCGAAGCTCTCCCCAGATTGTTTAACAGCAATATTACTCTGAATTCCTTCCACACTAGGCCCCGCATCATCCTTTTTCTTAGACTATTTTGCATCCTCCCTTCTCAAGAATTGGGCTGCCTTGGAATAGAAACGGTCCAATGATGTAGGGGGTTTTCTAGCCAACCAGTTGCCGAACTCAGAATCGGGCTCAATCCCCTTAGTCGGTGCCATAAGGATAGAGTTATCATTTGGGTTGCTGATCTCAGCACATGCAGCATGAAATCTCTCTAAATAAAGCCTAAGTGTCTCTCTAGGAGCTTGAGTGACACTAGATAAAGTATTAACATCCTTCGGTCTTGCGACATGCATACGGAATTGTTCAATAAACTTTGTCGCCAGCTGATCAAAAAATGAGATAGATCGAGGTGGCAGTCGGGTAAACCACATAGTCGCTATGCCCCTAGAGAGATCGGGAAGCTTCGGCACTTAACTACATCATCAGCTCGTGCAACATTCATCAACCATTCATATTTTAAGATACGTTGAATAGGATCTGAGCTCCCTTCGTAAACGGGTAAAGTCGGCATACTGAATCGCCGAGGTGGTTCAGCATAAAGTATCTCATCAGTAAAAGGAGTATGACTTTGGGAGATTCCCCAGTTGTCATTAGTGAGGCCTTGACTTTCTCGGATCATCTGACGGATCATCGTCGGGATATCCGGTACTGGTATATTTTGAGCATGCTGGGCCAAGGTGTGGTTTGGTTCCACAATGCGAGGAGGGACCGATCGCTATCGACGGTCCATGTCTCACCTCCTTAGTTCTATGTTTTCGGGGACATATGGTTCGGGAGTATGTTCATGTTGGTGATGGTTCAGATCTATCCGATTTCAAGCATCAACTCCTTGTTCAATAGCAGTGGTGTTAGTGCGGTTGTCTGTAACATGATATAGAATAGTACATCCTCGGGAGGAGGGTCCAGTCTGATGGCTGGTTGACGGACCGACTCTCAGTTGCCCAACATTCAATGTATGTTGATGCCCAGTGGCCTGTGTGTAACTTCCATCCAGTCGTGGGCGCGTGGATCTATGATGATAATCAGAAGAGGCTGAACTTTCAGTGGATGAATAGGAAGCCTGATCCCTCCTCGATCTCCTTCGTCTCTGACGGTTTAGCTAGTTGGTCAGTTCCACATTGGCATGGAGCTGTTGAGTGAGCTGTTGGCAGCTCTGAGTCAACTCTTGCATTAGCATTTGGAATTCTTCCCTAGTAACAGGGCCTTGCGGATCTGATGGTCCGGAAGCATTCTGATTAGTCGGAGGCAGTTGCACGGGATTCTGTCGATCCTGTCCTTCTGGATCTGCAGCAGTAGAAGTAGTCCTTGTGTTAACCATGATGAGTAGTGAAGCTCTTTCCTAGACTTGATGCAAATATGAATAGGATGGAAGAACTATAGTCTTTGAGATCTGGATCTTCTTCTTAGATTTGTGCAATCCGATATTGATAGTAGATCTAACGAGTAGGAGAAAAACTAAGTGTTCTTAGTGAAAGCACCAAAGTGTTTGTACCAAAATTGGGCACAACACTCTTCGAAAGTATTTAAAGAGATAAAATGAAGAAGTTAAATGGAAAAGGAGGGTTATCTAATAAACACTTCAAAAACAAACAAGAAAGTACGCAGAGACACAGGGATTTAGAGTGGTTCGGCGTGTTGCCTACATCCACTATGAAATGATTGATTTTTATTAACTTTTCTCTGCTGGTTACAACGCCTTACAATAATAAATCTCGAATACAATAGTGAAATTCGAATACAATGGTGAATTCGGCAGAGTCTGGACGTCAAAGAGCCAAAAGGTCCCTTCTCTATAGGTTCTGGGCTGCTATTTATAGGCGTAGGTTGCAAATATCTCGTTCAGATCTCGGGAGACCTCTTTTGGCACGTGGGTGGGCCCACACGATCGATTCCACGTGATTTGCACTCGGTCTGTGATCGATGCGAACGAATTTCGTATCGATCAAGATTTTACCCAATCGAGTAGAAATCGGGCATGAGCATTCCTTAGGTTGTACGTAAGCTTCTGTGAAAATTTCGTAGCATTTTGACTTGTAGATTGTGAGTTATGATCGATGCAAGCTCAGGTTTTATGTAGGCTGCCTTGTTTGAATCGATATCTTCGTATCCATCAGTTCGAATCGCTTTTGAGCACGTGCCTGCAAGTTGACGTGGCGCTAACTTCTCGGATCGATCCACTTTTCATGCCGCGTTGACTGCTTCTTTATTCGTATCCATAATCTAAGCCTTGTTTGTATCGATCTGAATGGCTTCGTTCTGTTCGTATCGGTCGCCTTGCTCTATTCATATCGATCGGTTGCTCTATCAGATTCGTATCGATCGATTGTTCTATTATATTCGTACTAATCGAGTGCTTGGGTTCGTTCGTATCGATGGGAAGCATCTACTTTGTATCGATTTGTGGTTGATCGATACGAAGTATGTATGATGTTTGATCGACATGAACTAGACGCTTGTTTTGCAATCGATGGATACGAAATGGGCAATAGCCAGTCAATTCGAAGTGGGCCTGCCTTCTGATGGATACGAAGAAGGCCATCCTCGATGGATACGAATAAGACAACTGCTGATCGATACGAAGTGGAGTTATTTGCTGACGGATTCGAATAGACCGATACGAATAAAGCATATTCCCCTGATGGATATAAAGCAATGTGTTTTGCTAGATGCGAATAGATGGACGCGAATTGATGGAGACGGCCTAACCGATACGAAATGATGGATGCAACTGAGATGATTTCTTTGGCTTGCATCGATCATATCTTGAGCATACAAACTCGGATTGACTTGAAATTTGGAATGTTGGCTTTCATAGCTTTGCTTATCAAGTCTTGTCAATTGTAGCTTGATCCGGACTAGGACAAAATTCATCGATATCCATAGTGAGCCCGCGTATAACCGATCTTCGAGACGGACTGTCCTTGGTTTCCAGTTAAGTTCCTGGTATCACGGCCTTGCCAAAAGGCGGGATAACAGATAATATGTTAGGAGAGAAAAAATATAATAAAGTTATAGGGATGTGAGGTCAGTCAAAAGCACATAGAAGTTTGCCCGGCTAATATAACTAATATGTACTGTGACTTTGGGAATAATGTGGGACATCGCGTATGATAAGCACCCATGGTGGACGAGAGGTTAGTTTCAATTTTGTAGGGTAAGTATGCCCAGCTAATTTGGCAACCAACATCTACAAATAGTCGGACTAATGTGAGACGTCACTGTTTGGGTATTGGGTCATAAGACATAGAGCCTGCTTTTAGGTTGTGGTTATTAAATGGCAGTTGAAGGGTCCGCCTCCTTCTCCCTTAAGAAGTATTGAATGGTCGAGATTATCTTTTAGGTGTAGTATTGGGGAATCTAGGAATGGACCTACTTCAGGGTCGAGGTATTAATTGGCTATTGTAGGTTCCAACTCTTCCCATAAAGAAGTATTAAGTAGCTTGATGAGATATCGGGCGATGTCAGTTAGCGAGTACTAAAGAGGGGTCTGCTGAGGATGTTGGTATTAAGTGATGGGGATGTTCCTAGAGTGTAGTTATTAAATGGTCAGAGTCTGCCTAATTCTCATTAAAGTGGTATTAAGTGGCTCAGGTACTATCTCTTACATTGTTAGGACATGATTGAAGGTAGTTGCGTTTGATTGGAAATGACATTTAGCCTATAGTTGAAGGTACATTATGGTGTTGGACCGGAAGAGCCTTTTGGCTTACAGTTGGAAGTATTCTTCATAGGATAGTATAGGATGCGTAAGGCATATTACTTATCTAAGTGATACTATCCAAATTCTATTATGGTAAGACTTAAGATTTTCATTCAGTGGACATTGTTATTCCTACCCCTTCCTCATTACAACATAGAGTTTAGGGGAAACATTGTTGATGGAGGTGATAAAGGTGGGGATGAAGACTTGTGGCAGTTTATCAATCTATTTATGTTTTTGATATATTTTGATGTACCCAGTTTTAGACATGTTGTTGTTATTTTTAAGATATTGTATTTTGGATATTTATGATGATATGCTGTATTTCTGAGATTTGAATGGAATGTGTACTTATTTTTGTTATTATATTTTATTTCTTTCGCTGTGAAATTCTAAAAGCATAGATAGATAACTCTATATATTGTTCATCGCATCAATTTTACCAACCAATGGCCAGCTTTGGAATGTGCCTAAGGTTCGATGGGCTTTTGTTGGGTTGAAAATTATACTCATTCCAAGGTGGGTTGTTACATTTCTTATCAGAGCTTTGGTTACCCTATCAACGGGGATAGGTATATATAAAATTGCATATTTTGTATTTTGAAAGTATTTTCAAAACTCTAATATATATGCACACACACACATACATATATATACACTTATTTGAACATACACAAACACAGTAGGAAAATCTTTTATTTTATGAAATAATATTATCTTAGGAAGTTTTAACTAAAACTTCAAAACTACAAATAGTTTATTATCGCCGAAAACCATTCCTCTGAGGCTGGGAACCCCTCCACCCAAAAGATATCCACTATTTAAGGGATGCCAGAATGGTTTAAGCAATACCCGAGGCATGCAGGGCATGTTCCCATTCCTCAACTAGCTGCACCGGTGGCACCTATTACTCCACCCACTGATGCAGCACCCGACCCAACAGACTTCCCCAAATTGTGTAAAAACTTCCAGAATATAGGAGGACGGGTGCATATGAGTGCTAAAGGTTTTGTGGAAATGATGACTTGGATTACTGACTATGAATGTATATTTCGGGAGCTTGGATGGGAAGACCGGGTCAGGAGGAGGATGGCTGCATGGCATCTAAAAGGGAATGTGCTAGATTGGTGGACTATAGTGGATGAGGAGAATGCTAAGGAGGGAATCACTAATATTAAATTCAGAACACACTTTGAGTCGTGATTCATGTCTATAGTTGAAGTAATTTTGTAATTGGAAAAGTTTATACAATTAAAGCAAGGAGACTCCACGTTGAAGGAGTATATCAGTAAGTTCATGGAATTGACTAAGTTTGGATTGAGTTTGATCGACATCCCCATGAAGAAGGCTATGAAGTTCATTAAAGGCCTAAATTCTCCACTTATGGAGATGCTTCTGACCAAAGTACCCTCGGGCACCACTTAAGAGATGATAGTGAAATTGCCCGATGTAAACTGTGGCTATTGAGGAGAAGGTGGGATCAGCGCAAAGTCAATATGGAGTTAATAAAGTAGAATTTTGGGTGGATAAGAAGGCCAAGGGGAAGATCAAGAAGGGAAGTGTGACATGTCGTAGATGTTAGAAGAAGGGATATGTTGCTAAGGACTACATGGTGAGCTTGATGAGAGAGGAGTTCAAAGGGAGATGCTACAACTGTCATGAGGAAGGGTAATTCAAGAATCGATGCTCGAAGCTAGCTAAAGAGGGGCAAGGTAGGCAAGCTTATGCCATCAAAGTTGTACCTGCCATGAGTCACTTCCTCCTGGAGACCAAGGGAAAGATTCTTTGGAAGGTAAAACTATTATTTTCAAGAATACTATTTATACCTTATTTTACTCAAGAGCATCATATTCATTTATAGCTAGACATGTAGTTAACTCCTTGAGTCTAAAAACGAAAGTTGTCATTAACCCAATAGTAGTTTCAAATCCAATTGGAGGGGTCGACACACCATTCTTTGATTTGTAAAGACCTAGTTGTAGATATATCTATCATCAGTTTTATATGTAATGCATAGGTTCTTGGTTTTATGGACTTATCTTAGGGATGGATTGGTTGTCTTAGTATAGGGCTATCTTAGATTGTAATAAGAGGATTTTATGGTTAAGTAGTTGTAAGGGGTGAGATATAGATGTTCGTTGTACACCCCAAAACTCGATCGAGTTAAGATATTTATATTCACTGAGCCTATCAAAAGACGATCTCTCGTCGATGCCCATGGTTCGAGAATTTCCTGACGTTTTTGAAGAAGTCTCGGTCTCCTATCCTGAAGGGAGATAGAATTCAGAATTGATTTAGAGAAGGATGGTAGACCCCTCACCCTTCCATTAAGACATATGGCTCCCAAAGAATGGCAAGAGTTGGATAAGTAAATTTCAAAACTATTGTAGAAGGGATTTATTCTCCATGCTACTTCTGAGAGGTGAGCATCTATGGTCTTCGCCACTAAGGAAGATGGCACTTTAAGGCTATGTGTTGACTACCAAGAGCTTAACAAGTTAAGCAAGAAGAATAGGTATCCCTTACCTTGAATAGATGACTTGTTTGACCAGCTTGTTGGAGCCAAAATCTTTTCCCATTTTTACTTAGCCATCGGATTCCATTAATTGAGGATAGCTAAGGATAGGAAAAATAAGACTGCTTTTCGTACTCCATTCGGCTATATGAATTAGAGGTCATGCCTTTTTGGTTGACAAGTTCTCCCGAAGACTTTGTAGATTTGATGAGTAGAGTCTTTAGGGGGCAACTAGACAAGTTCATCGTAGTGTTCATAAAGGATATTCAAGTATTTTCTAAAAGCGAAGGTGAGCATGCAAATCACTTAAGAGAGGTACTACAGACCTTAAGAAAGCACCAACTAAAAGCTAATTCTCAAAGTGTCATTTTTGGAAGAAAATGGTGAGATTGCTCGGTAATATTGTTTTCGAGAAGGAATTGTCTATGGATCCTGTAAAGGTGGAATTTATTCAAGACTGGAAGACTCTAAAGAATGCCATGGAAGTTAGGAGTTTTCTTTGGCTATAGAGTTATATAAGTAGTTCGTCATGGACTTTTCCAAGATGGCGGTCCCACTAACTCGCTTAATCCAAAAAATCTAGTTTTTGCATGGGATGAGAATGCACGAAAGCATTAGAGACGTTAAAGGAGCTATTGACTAGTGCGCCAATACTTACCATTCCTGAGGGGCGAAGCCTTTCACTATTTACACCGAAGCATGTGGTGTGAGATTAGGAGATGTTCTTATGCAAGAAGGTAGAGTGATAGGCTATGCAAGTAGGCAGTTGAAGGACCATGAGAAGATGTACCCAACTCATGACTTAGAGTTGGCGGCTATCATCTTTGCTTTGAAGATGTGGAAGCACTATCTTTTAGGAGAAATTTTTGAGTTATTCACTAACGATAAATCCCTTAAATACCTATTTTCGCAAAAAGATTTGAATCTTAAGCAGCAAAGATTGATGGAGTTTATAGCATCATATGACTTTAAGATATAGTATACCCTCGAAATAGGGAATGTTGTTGCCAACACCTTTAGCCGGTGGCATGCTACTCTAGGTGCTATGTATGAGTGAAGGCAGTTGGAATTCCTCTTGAATTTCAATTTCCAGCCGCCATTAAAACCAACTCTAAGCTATCTGGTAGCAATGGAAGTTAGGCCAGCATTGGTGGACAACATTGGGCAAAAGCAAAAGAAGGATGCGATGGTAGTAGATATTTTAGGAAAGTTAAGTAGAGGATAACATTTTCGTCATGGCGAAGGGGATGCAATTGATGAAAGAGGATGTTTGAGGAGAGATGGATGCCTTTGTGTTCCTATGGTAGAGGATGTTTTAAAAGAAGTTCTGGTTGATTATTACCATTCTTGGATGACCATTCACCTCAATTGAGATAAAATGAATACATATGAAGCGGAATTTCTATTGGCCAGGGATGAAGAAAAGCATAGCATAATTTTTCTCTAAGTGCTTGATGTGCCAAAAGATAAAGGCGGAACAGGGGAAGCTCGGAGCACTATAGCTGTTCTTATAGATACCAACATAGAAATGGGAATAAATATCTATGGACTTTCTAGATGGGTTGCCTATGAGTCAAAGAGGAAATGAAGCTATTTGGGTTATTGGGATATGCTCACTAAAAGTGCCCATTTTCTTTCCGTTAGGATTAATAGGACTGCGGCATCTCTAGCATAAACTTATATCAAGGAAGTACTATGACTGCATTGAGTTCTGGTTAGCATTGTGAGTGATAAAGATCTCTTATTCACTAGCGAATTTTGGAGGAGTTTACAAACAGCTTTAAGAGAGACATTAAATTTTAGCACCGCTTACCATCCATAGCCGATGGTCAGAATGAAAGGATGAATAGGATTTTGAAAGGTTTTCTGAGAGCTTGCATCATGGATTTTGGAGGACATTGGGAGTAGCATTTACCCTTAGAAGAGTTTGCGTCAATAATAATTACCAATTAACGATTGGCATGGCACCCTTTGAAGCATTATATGATAGGCAAGGCAAATCGTGAAATTGTTGGTGGGAAACCATTGAAAAAATCTACTTAGATCATCTTTGATTCACGAAACCTCAAAAAAGGTAGGGATGATCGGACGGCAAATGAAGGCCGCACATGACTGTTAGAAGTCCTAAGCCGACAGGCGACGAAAGGAATTTGGGTTTTTGGTAAAAGACATGGTAATTGTTAAGGTTTCCCTTCTTATTATGGTTATGAGATTTGGTACGTCGAGAAAGTTAGTGCCAAGGTTTGTTGGGCCTTTCTCGATCTTGGAAAGAATAGGGAAACTTGCATACCAAGTGGAGTTGCCGGATAAGTTAGAGGGAATTAATAACGTTTTTCATGTTTCGCACTTGAGGAAATGTCTACAAGACACCGCCACTGTATTGGGGCCTAATCAACTAGCAGATATTGAGAGGAGCAAAAAGTACCCCGTAGCCCACACACATAGTGAAGCATGAAAATACGAAGCTTCATAACAAAGAAATTAGGCTGGTCCAAGTACAGTGGGGAGACAACTTAGCGAAAATCATGTAGGATAAAGAAAAGACGAAGGCTTCTCATCCTGAGGATTTCTCTGGTAAACTTTCTTTCTCCAAAATTTAGGTTTTAGATTTCAGCATAGAGAAGCACGTCTAACTTAGTTATTTTAGGCTAGAAGGAAGTACGAGACTTCAACGGGAAGTGAGGGTACTCTAGGATGACCCTTTGGGGTAGGCCTAACGAAGCTGCACCCCCGGAGGAAGATCTGTAGGTGTTCCATCAAGAGACTATGCCTTGACTGCTTTTGCATTGTAGTCCTAACGAAGCAAACCTTTGTAGGCAGTCAAAAGGTTGATGAATGGAGTAGGATATTCGTATGACACCGTACTCTGACTTGCGAGTAGGCGGGCAGGACCCAAAAGGATAGTCGCATGCGGAGATCAAGCCATCATCAAACCAAGAGCGATTTCAGGATAGACTAAAGTTAAATCAACAGGCCAATGATTCTTTCATTATCGAGACATTGGATGAGGTGCGTAGCCAATTGGATGTTTAGATTGTTTGCAGTAGGGCACAACCACTTAGCTTTTTAGGGGTCTTTCGATTAGTTGAGGGGTGGCTGCGTGGGGCCATAGCAACAATGAGAAAAGAGACAGACCAAGTAGAATATCTGTATTGTAGGCCTAACGAAGCTGCCTTTATAGATATAGAAAATCCTCGACTGAATTCCATATAAGGTGGACCTTGTTGGCGGGATTCAGGGAGTAGAAAGAACGATTACGTATAGTCCTCAAGGTACGCACTGGGTGGTACATTGTGGATATCCGAGCATTAGTATAGTCTAGTGCGGACGCAGTTTTACATTTTCATAGTAGACAATGGAACATCTGTATTGTAGGCCTCACGAAGCTGTCCTTTACAGATGTAGTTGCAGAACGCTCTAGGAGCAAACGATGGAGTCCTTTTCGAGGAGGATATGGAAGGTACTAAGGGGAGTACTTAGGACCGATGCGGTCATTAGGCATATAGCTACATATATATTAGGTATTAGGTTTTAATCTATTAAGGAGTAGATGGGTACAACTCACGCATAGAGGTGAGAGTATTATAAACCCAATAAACTTAATATAATAGAAAATGGAAATAAAACGGTATATGTAGAATTAAGCTTAGAAGTGTATAATTTGTCCATTCACCAGAACTTTAGTTTTGACCCTCTCCTCATAACATCCTACAGGTTAGGTAGATGGCAGAGACTTCCCAGCTTTGATAAACTTGTTTAGAAAGTGTTATTATCTTGGTGATTATTTACTTACTATTATATTTTAGTCTGTTTTGCTGTGAGATATTTATTTGAGCTGTGATATATTTGTCTTTGCATATTTGCAGGATACCAGATACCCAACTTAGGCTTTAGTGGGATTGGATTTTAGCATTTTTGCAAAAAATCCGGACCTACTGGAATTCGGGTTGTTACATTTGGTATCAGAGCCTAGGTTTAGGGTTCCTAGGTAGATAGTGAGTGAACGTATTTGTATTTTTGAATAAAATATAAATATATTATGTACTAAAATCCAAATAGTCCCCAATTATAGATTTTAACATATGGAAAGACCTTTGTGCATAGTTTGCTAGTTGGGTTTGGGATGACCCAAGAGTTTTGAGCCCTAAGTTATTACCAATTTATAGTGTGCAATAAGCTATGTTTAGAGAGAAGATTAAAATCCATATGCCATAAGAAGTGGGAAAGTTCCCTAAGGATAATATGGGCAGTATTTTTGTTTTGGAAGGAATAAGAGATTATAGTAAGGGAATGATATTTCCAAAGTTTAGGAAGGATATTCCTAGGGTAGTAAGAAGAAAATCCACTTTATGTCTAGCTTAATAAAATGAAATTTTTTGAAAAGTTGAAAAGTTGAAAAATATAATTGTTAATATGTTTGGGGAAGTAAATATTGGGTTATTGGAAAAAAAGTGGTATGAAATTAAATTGGTTTTTATATGATGTAAATTTTGTTAAAAGTGAGATTTTGTTTGATGAATTTTAGAGCATGTATAGCTCGCTAGTTTCTTTGTAGGTAAACAAAGATTTTAAATATTAAAAAAACCATGAGTATGTTAAGTATCGAAAACGTAGGTTACAACATTTATTGTTGTAATAGATGTTTTCGGTAAAAATAAAGGAAACATAGACTATGATACTATTGTTATAGTAGGTGACTCCCAAAGGACATGTTTTTACATAGCATATGGGATTTATTAATATTTATTTTAATTAAATCCATAAACCAGTATTTTTGGGTTATAGTAGCGGTGTTTTACGCAACATCTGTTTTGACCCAAATAAAAATGTGTTTTGAAGATAATTTTTAAGTATGGAAATAAAGTGGTTTGTAAGTACACTTATGATTTATGGAAATGTTTTCTAGTTATGAAATATTAAAACAATTTTGAAAATGAGTTCTTTTGAAGAAAAAAAGATATAAGTTAAATATTAGGAAACTAAAAAATTTCGTAGGAAATGTCTATTGTAAGTGAATATAGATTAAACATACATTAATCTATTGGAATGAAATGAATAATGATATAATTTTCTATCAAATCAAATCACAAATAAAGATGTTTTGTGCAATTTATAAGGAATAAGTGAAAGAGAAGTACAAGGTATGGAAAGCACCATATTTTGTGTAACGATCACGACTTTTCGACGCTCGAAAGTCGACATTAATACGTCCACTGTATCAAATGTCGCGCAATCGAATGCCGGAAAACCGAACCATTAGGGTTAAAAGAAGAGGTAGAAGAAGATAGAAGAAAAAGAAAGAAACAGAAACAGAAATAATATCAGAATCTCACATTTCGCAGCGGAACAATATATAATAGATAAATCAATAATCTTTACAACAAAGACTATATCAGTGTATACATACATCAATCAGAGTCAATGTACAACTCAATACAAACAATGGACAGTTATAGAAACCTGTGCTCATACAGAATACACAGCGGAAATAAATAACAAGTACGGAAGTACGCTTCGCCATCCAGCTTATCCCCAAAGCTCCAGAATATCCAGAATATCCTGATAAAAATAACTCTAGGCTGCCCGTGTGGAAAATTATGGGCACCCAGAGTTTAGAAGGGAACAATAAACTCCGAGTCGGTCATGGTGACTGGTGTGAGATCGTAAAACAGTTATTTTCATAAAGAAAATAAAATAGATTCGCAATGCTTTTGGAAAATGAAACTACCATAAGACCTCCCACCACACACACAATGCAAACGCAGAATTGGAGGAGATTTCTTCTTATGATAGTCAAAGATGCTTACTACGCCAATCATTGGATTATTATTATTAATGTCTAGTGTAGAAAACATTTCGAAAGTATAATATTAATCTTAGCCAGCATAGACATTTCGAACTATGCCTACTATAGCTACTATCTAAACAGTGGGGCACCACCATAAGTAAATGGCAGGTTCTACAACTAAAACTGTAAAATTTTCGTATTGGGAAATGGATTTCCAACAAATGGTCAGGCTAAGGAACTTCCATTCCTCCTGCCGAATAGGATCGCCTTTGGCTGGACGTCCCGAGAGACAAACTGCTCTCTGCCAAACAAGGCCGGGTTACCCTTGTAACTAGGTAACTCACGAATATGTCATCCCCCGGTCCTTTGGGACCTTTATCCGAGCGCTCGGTAACCATCATCACACATAAAAATAAGGTGTGTCCACATGAGTAAGTATCTGGGCTCCATACCATGATACCACCCCTTTCCAGAAGGAAATGACATACCCTAAAGGGCGCGACCCTCATAACCTTGCCGCAACATTCCTGTTTCGACCATTTCCGGGTTGTTGAGGCCCTGACGAAGTCTCGTCCACAAAGCTACGCTTTTTTCATAAAGCTGTGCTTTGATCACAAATGATCAATAAATGATCATCGTCACAGCAACACTCAGCATTCCACATGACCAAATTGGGAATATATCGCTGATAAATTTCAACTACATAACCTCTAAGCTCGTACGTCTCAGAGAAGGGTGTTAAGCTAAGAGAATAAATTCTCCGCCACCAACAGAAATGTATTTGAAAGAACTCATCTCTATATCTCAAAATGTAATGTCAGACACGTAACCATACAAGTCTGTTCCGGGTTCGAACAGAACTGAAGGCACTTCAAAAGAAGCCCTTGCAATCCGGATATTCACAATCCCGATAAAACTTCCCATCACAAAGGAAATCTCAATACCGTAGCTAACGGTGCAGAGACAATCGATAGGTCATCCTATCGTTTTCACAAATACCCGGTCTTCACCACCGGTCTTCAATACGATCCATATCGTCGTATTATTATTCGGAATGGGATATTTGACACAAAGGTCCTTTCCCGGCTAAACCGAATAATAAGCGTTTGTTTTTAAAAACAAATTCAAGTGCCATTTCAAAGGCAAATATTGATAGTCGGTGATTTAACTATCAACAATATTCACAACAATCATCAAATTCAAATAATTTTCCCAAATTATTTAATTTCAAAATATCTTCACGAGATATATATTTTTCCACACTTCACATTTGAAAACTAGTTTAAATCACTTTTCACCTTTCAACTTTTGAAAATCAATTTCAAATCCGTTTCCTTACGCGGAATACATTTCCAAATATTTCTTTTAAAAATCCACTTAGAACTTTTAATTTATATTTTAAAAAGCTACTTTGGAAAATATACTCAGCTTTATAGTGAAAATATAATTTCACTTCAATATGGTCCATTTAAATCAATTAAATAAATCCTTATCGATTTATTACAAATTTACATTTCAAATCTGTAAATTTATTTCCACACTTCATTATTTTGAAAACCGATTCCAAATCATATTTTCCACACTTTAAAAATAAATCAATGTTTATTTTTAAAACAAATTTCCCTTTCCTTTCATAAATTCCAATTTGAATTTACATTTCCAAATATTCACTTTCAACACCAAATAAATTTCAAATTGATTTCCAATTTATTTCTAATCCCAAATTGATTTTTTTCCAAACATTTATTTCAAAACACCAAATCAATTACAAAATTGATTTCTAAGTTTTATTTCAACACAAATCAATTTTTCATTCAACATCAAACAAATTTCATATCAATTTCTCAAAGATTTATCTTCGAATACTAAATCAATTATCAATTGGATTTCAACAAATTTATCTCCTTTTAAATAAATTCCTTTATATCTTCCAAATATTTAAAATTCCATTTTCAAATAAAATTTCCAACTTTCGAATAATACTATTCAAAATTCATTTGAAAAAATCTTTTTCCATATCTTGGAATTTATTCAATAAGATTTCGACAATCCATTTTAATACTTTAAAATTCCTTCTTTCAAATAAATTCAATTCTTAAAAATAAATTCATTTAAAGTTTTCCACTTTAATTTAAAATCCAATTTATATTCATTTCTGGTATCCAACGATACCAAAAATACATTCGGCTAAATTTTAGCCTTCAACGGTTTCAATTATCAATAAATCATTCACAGATTATCAATAAATCACATCATTCACATATGAAATAATATTCAAACAATTTGAGGAATCCAGTTGGATCCCTCCAACTTGTTTCCCTGCATCCACGGATGTTAGCACAATACCAATTCTACTTCGAGGTGGAATATCGCGGTATATAGGATTTTATAAAATATCATCCGCTTACTAACGGCGCAATAGGGTCTCATCCGCTATACAGTGCGGGAAATCAATCAATCCAATATATACATATGCCAATATGTATATATTGCTATATATATATAGATATACCCTACTATATCTAATATCACATCCAAATAGTCAATTAATCAATCAATAACTGTAAAATCAAATTTTCCTTCGAGTGAGAAATTCTCACCTTTGCTTTTATTTTGCAATCCGTTTCCATTCCAGTTTATTTTTCACGATCTTTAGACCTTGTATAAACAATTTATACAATTTATTAATATTCAAAATAAATTGAACAATTAATTTAATAATTTTAATTTAACCAAATGTTTTCATTTAAATTAATTATTATTATTTTCTTTCTTTCTTTCTTAAAATCAAACTAGTAGGCTTAAAATGGATATAAGCATATACATTTTTTTTCTTTTTTTTTCTCATTTTAGAAACTCCATAAGTATATTTATAAAAATAACCCGTATAGATTTTTAAAAATCAAGTCTTTCTATAAATTCCTAAAATTTTCAAAACTTATATATATATATATATATTTAACAAAACAGAATATTGTATACCTTTACTGTATATACCTATATATATACTTCTAAAAATAATTTATTGATCAAAAAATCAAATTTATATAAACTTTCAAAAAATCTTTCTATATATATTTATATATAAACTGCATTTAAATGTTAATAACCTATACAGATTTTAAATCTAACATTTTAAAAATTCCAACATATATATATATATATCTACATATTTCTGTTTTTTTCCATATCTATAACAGTATACAATTTACTAAAATAAAATAAAAATATACCTTACTGCTAATTCGCAAACCAGACCACCAGACCACCAAGTTCATGCATACGAGTTCGAGTTGCCTCTCTTCGCCTCCAATAGAAATGTCCTCGAGACCATCACCCATCTCGCGAACGAACACCTCGATCGATTTCCCTCGTTCCAGAAATCACGACCACCACCTCGATGCCATCGACGAACAGGCAGAGTCGCCTCTACAATCGAGTATCCCCTACTCGAGTTGCCTCCATCGCGATTTCCTGATGCTCCCAATTGAATCGCCTCGGTTGAGTCCTCCATGCGCGCACGCTCAGTCGCGAGCTCGCGAATCTATTTTCGAACGAATTCGTTCGTTCTGATTTTTAGGAAGAGGGGAAACTAGGTTTAGTTGATTCATTTGTAGAGGAGATTTCTGCTCGGCCATTTATTTAGTTTATTTTTCTTCGTGAAGAATGAAAGGGAACGAGGTATTTCTTTTTGAAAAATTCTGTGAGGAATGATGTTTGCGTGAGAATTGTACAGGGATGGGGAGACAAGGAGTATGTGACTTTGCAGAGAAAAAGTAAGTCGGCTGATGGAAAGTTGATTAAAAATTTATATTTTTATATTTGAAAATATCCCGTTATATTATATTATATCAGCGCGTTTGCTTATCGTACTATCACACGACAGCTCCAATCACCACGAAAATTGAAATCTGATAATAATACAATATTACAGATCCAATGGAATGGGTTTCATCGAATTCCGAGACTGTGCTCTGGAACACTATTCTCAAATATCGATTTAAACGATATAATTCAAAACTGAACAAAACAGTTTCAAATTCAATTCTGAAGCTTCCGTTATCTTTAGAAATATCAATATGAATTTTTCCAAGCCTTCAGATTATTTTTAATCGGCTTAAAACTGAAGATTCAAATTTTTATCCAGTTTAAATAATTAAATTCAATAATTAAATCTCCAATTTCACTTTGATATTCGAATTTTCAAATTAAACTATCATTTGAATATTTAAACTCATTTAAATATTCACTTTTTAAATATCAAAAATTCAGGGTCGTTACATTTTGTATAGCCTATTTCGATAAAATATAAAATAAGTTACTTGTAATTTCACATAAACATGAAATCCTCTTTTAAAGAATTCATAGTAGATTTTAGCGTTAATGGTTTCTCATAAGAGAAAGTAGTTCCAATACATTAAGGTACAAAACTATTAGGTCTAATAAGAAGTGTAATAATTAGAGACAGTGTTAGTTAGGAGGGATATTATAGAGAGCCTTAGTAGGAAAGCTAAGCAGTGGAAATTTCTTATTTTTCCATTGATTATATGCATTGGTTGCTTTCCTTTATAGAAAGACCTCATTTGTAGTAAGTTAGAAACTCCTCCATGGTTAGGTAATTGGAAGAGTACGAAAGTTAAGGGATTTTTGATAAAATAATTGTTCTTATCTACTCCAGTTTTTTTAAATTTGAAAATTTGTGAAAAGAAGTTGTTTTGAAAACATATGAGGACATTTTTGGAAGTCAAAAAAATGTTTAAGAACAAGCAAGGCATGTTTTAAAGAAAAATGGTTTGGTGAAAAAGTAAATAAGCTCTTGGAAGAGAAAAACTTAGTAAATAGTTAAATTTGAAAAGTCCAAAATATTTTTAAGGAAAGCTGTAAAGGTCTTTAAAAAGAAAAGAGGAATAAGTTTTAAACTTAGAATGTGTAAGTTTTCCCCTCAAGGTTTGGGGAATAATTTAAATTCAAAGAGTTATAAAGATGCAAGTCTAGAAAGATAAAATGTTTAGTAACCAAGTGCCTTTCAATTTAATAGAAACTTCAAAGTAACACTTTTAAAGGCAAGAATTTTGGGATTTGATGTTTCAAAAATTTAGAAGCTTTAATTTTTGAAATGAAATGATAAATACCAAACCAAACTTTTTAATATGGAGTAGATAGGAATCATTTCCTATGTGTGACGGGAAAAGTGTAAGGCTATGTAGGAGATAGTAGTGATTACTTTTAGTAGTAATAATAAAAGTTCCCGTAAAGTGTATAGGACACTAGTGAGAACCTAGGAATGTTGCTTCATGTGTGTAGACTATAGAAAAATAGTAAAGTGGTATTAGTAAGATAGTAAGACACACGTGATTGGGATAAATAAACCTTAGTTGGGGAAAAATGAAAAGTAAAGGTAAAGAGAAAATTTCCCCAAGCTTAGTTGCCTTTTTAGATAGAGACTTCATAGATTAAAATTCTTATTCATTATAGTAAATGAGACTTGATTATTCTATTTTTAGTATGGAAAGGAAGAGATGAATAGATCTTATTCATCGTGAGTAATACAGCATAAGTTAGTAACGAGTAATAGACGGCATAAGGAGCATATGAGTTACTTGGATTCTTAGAGTAGGACCTTTCTGTGTTAGAGTGGACATGATCCTAGGCCTCCTAACCCTAGATGATAGCTGTGTTTAGTTGCTATATTTACCTATCTAGTATCACTTTGTAATAGAACTTGTTTTCTCTTTTAGTTATGAGAATGTACTCTTATGTAAGCATTTATTTCCTATTGTACTAAATCAATGATGATTAGTTTGATACTCTTTTCTGTGATGTTCACAAGAAGAGAATAAAAACATATGATGTAAGTAATAAAAGAAAAGTAAAAGCAAAAAAGGAGTAACTAAAAGGAAAATAACAAATTTAAAGAAAGCGACAAAAGCGTCAAAAAAATGAGAATTGCAAAAGAATAATATATTTTTTTCCAAAAATTAAGCTTGGTAAATTTTTTGGAAAGGAAGTTTTTCTTATGTAAACCGTGCTTGGGAAAGAAAATAGAGATTTTTATAGAATAGCGGCATACGTTCCAAGTACTGAGAAAGAGGCGCGCAAAAGTGAAACGGTAAATGTGAGGTTTTCCATTTTCTACCTTCTTTCTGACAAAAGAAATCGAGTTTGGAAAAAATTAGTTTTCTGATATTCGAATATTAAAATTTATGTGGTAGGAAATTCGTTGAACTACGCCCCTATTCAGTAGGAGTGTGGGAAAAATTGGATGAAAAACGTTTTGATTTTTCAAAAGATCGCATTCATATTGAAATTGTAAGTATATCTAGGATGTATGCATCATATTTTAAAAGGATTTTTTAAAGAAAAAAATCATTCATATATGAGGTACCGCTTAGAAATTTATGTACATGCATATATTTTATGTTGAATGACACTTTGCACAAGAACACGGATGGTCGCAAAATTGGATGTACACAAAATGGATGTGATTGATGCGAGGAATTACATAGTTTTACCCTTGTCAAATTTCGGGAATGAAATTTCCTAAAGGGTGGGAGAATGTAACTCCCCGCATTTTTTGATAATTAAATAATCAAATAATTATAAACGGTGAAAATGAGAGTTTTTGGAATTATTAGAATATGGCCTCGAAACTTATATCATTGTGTTCGTGACGATTTTCTGATTAATTTACATATATAATATGACTCAAACGGACTTCGTATGAAAAAGTTATTGACGTTCGAAGTTCCGTATCGAAAAATAATTATACGTGTAAATGTGCGTAAATATATTTGTTTAAAATATAGGCACGTATAAATTCCAGAAATAACACGTGTTTGAATTTCAAAATAGACACGCGTCATAAAGGAAATTAATTGACATCAGCAATTAGAGGTAATTAATTAACATTCGTAAGCAATGTTAATCAAATCAGCAATTAAAGGAAATAATTTACATTAATTAGCAACGTTTGAATTTTAAAATAAACATGTGTTATAAAGGGAATTAAATTTGCAATTAATGGAAATTAGTTAGAATGAATAGGCAACGGTTAAAAGTTAACGTTTAATAACTTGATTTTCACGCAATCTCGAGCATTGTTTTCTGGATTCAACGATTCGCAGCAAGCCTGTGACGTGGTTGCACCAGATTTAATCCTAAAATCCGACGGTCTGAGATCCCCTAACTCCACTATAAATAGAACCCTAGGCCTAGCTATTTTCTCACAATCAGACTTTCTCTCAATTGGGTTCATTGCTTGAGACTGAACCCTAAATAGAAAATATTTCTAGGGAGAATATCTTTTTAATAAATATATTAGACGCCTTAGAAGAGGATCTAGGAAGGCCATAGAGTAAAGCTAAGGATGACAGGTGAGTGGATTTAAAATTATATATCTTTTACGTTTATGATATATTATCGGTTGATTTCCTTTTAATATTTTAATTCAGCATTTATGTCAGTAATTAGTTCTACTAATTAGTTATGTTGAAAACTGTAAATTGTATAAGAGAAATTATATTTAATTATTATTTATATGTAAAAGGAAGATAGTAATCCAATTAAGTATGAATAATATTAGGCTTGACGGTTCGAGAAAGGCATAAGCCTAAAAGTAAGAAATTTACAGTTATTTACATCTATTTTAAAGTTGAAATTTAGCTTGTAAATGTTAGCTTCTTTTCATTCCTTTTTACACGAATAAAATAGTTAAAGAGAAGAATTCGCAAAAACGGACTAAAATAGAAAAACACTAGATTTACAGAAATTAGATGTAAAATAAGAAAAACTAAAATAAAAAGAGAAAAATAGAAGTTTAAAGTAAATTATGCTAAAACGGGAAAAATAAATTAAAAGAGGAAAATTTAATAACTTGATTGGGAAGTTAGCGATAGATTTGTTGGTTGGTTTAGAAAATAGAATACATTTCCATAGTTTAATATTTAGAAGATAACAATAAATGTAATGCAAGAATAAAAGAAAGAAAAAGAGAATTAGTGTAAAATAGAGACACTGCTGTATTTTGCACTACCCAAAAAAAAGTAAAGAAATAATAAAAGGAATATCTTGCAATTACGGATTATTATAGCATTATTAAAACATGGAAATGGATTCTTAGTACAGTTTTTGTAACCAACCAAATAGAATAGAACTACTTCGTAGAATATAAGAAAAATAAAGTGAAGAATTAAAGGAATTAAAGTAGAAGTCAAGTTAATTATTAGATAAGACTAGAAGCAATAAACAGAAATGTACCTAGATCTGCATTTACTGCGTAGATAGCAGAATAAAAGCAAAGCAGTTATTATGATAAGTAAATTTGTGACAGCCAGACGTAGTCCCAAGCCAAAATTGTCGTATAATATAAGAAAATTAAAGAGAATTCAATATCATAATAAAGGAAAACATACTAGAATTGAAAAGAGACACTTGTAATTATATTTATAATATATAGATTATTAAAGGATATAGAAGTGACAATTGCAAGTAAAATTATAACATAGGTTATAATTAAGCAGAAAGAACAGAAAATGCTTATTTTAAGACTTAGATTAAGTTAATAAGCAAATAGAGCAGAAATAACAGAAGAGGCTTATTTTAAAACTTACACTAAGTTAATAAGCAAACATAGAAACAAGGCCCATACCAATAGCATTCTCTTTCAGTCAGGAACTGATTGTCTCACAATAGTTAGGTGAGGCTGGGACAAGCTTATGCTGATTAGGGTAAATAAGTAGCCAATAGAATAAGAAAAGTAAACTAAACGCATAATAAAAGGTTAGACGTAGGGTCTAATAAAATGGTAATATGAGTTTGGAGCAGCCCAAAAGATGAAGACCTAACGAAGCAGTTCATCACAAATTTCAGCATAGAGAAGCACGTCCAACCTAGTTATTTTAGGCTAGAACGAAGTACGAGACTTCAACGGGAAGTGAGGGTGCTCTAGGATGGCCCTTTGGGGTAGGCCTAACGAAGTTGCACCCCCGGAAGCAGATCTGTAGGTGTTCCATCAAGAGAGTATGCCTTAACTGCTTTTGCATTGCAGGTCTAACGAAGCAGACCTTTGTAGGCAGTCAAAAGGTTGATGAATGGAGTAGGATATTCATATGACACCGTACTCTGACTTGCGAGTAGGTTTTAGTGGGCATGATCCAAAAGGATAGTCGCATGTGGAGATCAAGCCTTCATCAAACCAAGAGCGAGTTTGGGAAAGACTAGAGTTAAATCAACATGCCAATGATTCTTTCATTATCGAGACATTGAATGAGGGGCGCTGCCAATTAGATGTTTAGATTGTTTGCAGTAGGGTATAGCCACTTAGCTCTTTACAGGTCTTTTGATTAGTTGAGTGGTGGCTGTGTGGGGCCATAGCCACGATGAGAAAAGAGACAGACCAAGTAGAATATCTGTATTATAGGCCTAATGAAGATGTCCTTTATAGATATAGAAAATCCTCGACTGAGTTCCATATAAGGTAGACCTTGTTGGCGGGATTTAGGGAGTAGACAGAACGATTACGTATATTTCTCAAGGTCAGCACTGAGTGGTACATTGTGGATGTTCGAGCATTAGGATAGGCTAGTGCGAACGCAGTTTTACGTTTCCATAGTAGACGACGGAACATTTGTATTGTAGGCCTCACGAAGCTGTCCTTTACTGATGTAGTTGCAGAACGCTCTAGGAGCAAGACGATGGAGTCCTTTTCGAGGAGGATACGGAATGTTCTAAGGGTAGTACCTAGGACCGATACGGTCCTTGGGCATATAGCTACATATATATATATATATATATATATATATATATATATATATATTGTTTGTACCAAAATTGGGCACAACACTCTTTGGAAGTTTTTAAAGAGATAAAGTGAAGAATTAAATGGAAAAAGAGGATTATCTAACAAAAACTCCAAACTTCAGAAATGAGAATAATCAAAATGCAAGGGGACACAAGAATTTAGAGTGGTTCGGCGTATCGCCTACGTCCACTATGAAGTTGATAGCTTTATTGATCTTTCTTTGAAGATTACAAGTGAATTCAATGAATTACAACAGATAATTATGATATGCAGCAGTGAATTTCACTGTTGGCAGCAGCTTATGGAGTTCAGATCGGGATCCGGCAGAGTCTGGGCGTTGGAGAATTCAAAGGAGAAGAAGAACCCTTTTTCTGTTGGCTTTGGGGGTCTATTTTAAAGTGTAGGAGGCTGGTATTTCGCTCAGATCTCGGGAGACCCTCTCTGGTACGTGACCAGGCCCGCATGCCCAAGCCCGTGAAGTTTCGGTCCTATCCGTGATCGACACGAACAGATTTCGACTCGATCAAGATTTCATCCAATGGAGTCAAAATTTGGCATGGACATTCTTTAGCATGCACGTAGTCTTCTGTGAAAATTTCATATAATTTGGACTTGTAGATTGGGAGATATGATCGATACGAAATGGAGTTTTCGATAGGCTGTTTCCTTCGACTCGCTCCTGTTTCGACTCGCTTCCGTTCGACACGATGACGTGGCACTTGATTCTTACTCTGTCCTGGATGTTGCTTCGAGCGAGTCGAACTGTTCACTGATTGAGCGAGTCAAAGTGTGCCCAGATCGAGTGAGTCGAAGTAAGCACTTGGTCGGGTGAGTCGAAGCAAGCACTGGTCGAGCGAGTCAAAATGGGACGTCCTGGGAGGTTTTAGTAGTGGAGTCGAATTTGATGGAGTCGAGCAGTTGTTTGAGCGGAGCGAGTCGAAGTGTGCACTTTTAATGGTTTCAAACTGGAGCGAGTCGAAGAGAGCAGCTCTGAGGGATGTGGAGCGAGTTGAACCTAGTCGACTCGAAGTTGGCCTCTGAGCGAAGCGAGTCGAAGTTGTCACTCCTAGGCATTGCGAAGCGAGTCGAAGGTGCGAGTCGACCGGTAATTGATTTTCATCCAATCTTGTATCGCTCATAACTTGAGCATACGAACTCGGATTGACTTGAGATTTGAAACGTTGGCTCTCATGGCTTAGCTTTTCATGTCCTACCAATTTTGGCTCGATCCGGACTCGGACAAAATTCATCGATATCCGTAGTGAGCCCATGTATAACTGATCTCTGGGACGGGCCATCACTGGTTACTAGTCAATCCCTTGGTGTTACGGCCTTGCCAAAAGGCGGGATAACATTTGCCCCCCAAAGTACGTCTTGTGGAAACATAATGTGCTTTGAAATACTGCCATTTTTACTCTGAATAGTTATCATCTTTTTGATGAAAGTTGTAACCTTTGACCGTTCTTCTTAATAATGTAAACTGTTGACTGTCGACTGCTGTACCATGTATTTTTGTAAATGATTGTTGTATGCTAGTGGTTACCCGTTTGCTGTTGTAATCGTTAATGGATGAGTTTCTGATTCCTGAAAATCCAGAATATTGAATACTACTCCGTCATTCATGCATATATGTTAACCTGACTCTCGTTGACATTCGTACGTCCACGAGTCGTTGTCAATTTATTTTGCTTTTGAATTACGTATCGATCCTCTCCTGAACCGATGTGAAATTCTCTGCAACAACGCTCGATGTTTGCTTTTGCATGCTCCTTCGTAACGATCCTCTCCTGAATCGATGTGAAGGGTTGAAACATCGTAGATGATTTTTATTGGATTTATGGATGCGAAGTAAGTATGTCGAGTTGACAGAGTTGGCCTTTGGAAGCCATGATTTGATGGATTCGAATTGTTTGTTCGACTCGATGATGGACACGAACTGAACGAGTCGAATTGTAATGAGTCAGAGTAAACTTCCGTGATGGCCATGAGCTAAGCGAGTCAAAACGAAGCGAGTCGAAATAAACTTCCCTGATGGATTCGAATTGTTCGTTTGACTGCACTGGAGACGGAGACGGAGTCAAGTGATACGAAGGGGAGCTTCGTATCGATGTACTGAAGACGGAGTCGAAACGTGCACTCGAATCCATTGGGATACGAAACGTTTCTTCCTTTTGCTTTCGAGTCCATATAAATACTTCGTACTTAGCCATTTTTTCACTTTTTACTTTTTGTTTTCCTACCTCTCCTTCGTATCGCTCTGAGACTAGAGAAAGCAAAGAAGAAAAAACACTCTCGTCCTCGAACTGATTTACATCTTCAATTACTCGAACCAATTAACAAATTTAGGTAATCCAATAAGCGAATCTACACATAAACGAGGAGACTCGATTCTTAACACCAAACCCATCAGTGTCGCGGTCGATCGAAAAGCCCTTGGCCTTAGCTTCGTGTCGATTTGGAGCAGGGGTTTTGAGATGATGAGACGGAGGCCTTCGTATCAATCGATGGTGGAGCATCGCATTGAGTCGAACGCTTGGCATCTGTGGATCGATACGAAGGGGCTGTGTCTGATGGACTCAAAAACAATGGCCCTGGATCGAGTCGAAAATACGTCTTTTGATCGAGTCGAAACAGGGGTTTTGGATCGAGTCGAAGCAGAGGCTTCGAGCGAGTCAAAGCGCGTGGCTTTTGACCGATTCGAAGCAGAGGATTCGAAGCGAGTCAAAACGCGGGGCTTTGAACCGAGTCGAAGCAGAGGCTTCGAAGCGAGTCGAAACGTGGGGCTTTGAACCGAGTCGAACTGCGCACCCTGAACAATCGATTCGAACTCGCGCCTTAGTGAACATTTCGAACTTGAACCGGAGCGATTGTCTTGAACTTGAACTTTTGATGATTGACCACTGATTTAATTTCGACGACATCAAAAATTCTAGTGCCTTTGACCACTTAACTCCGACGAGCTTCAGATTTGCTTAACTGGACTTAATTGTTTCACCGCACACCTGATTGCCTATTGAAGTTCATCGATGAAACTGGAACTTACTAAAATAATAACACATTTTAACTCGGACTGAAAGCTAATAACTTGATGGCATGGCTATGACGGTCAGCGATGACGGTCCTTCCGACTGAATTCCGAAGTCTCGTCGTTTACACGTTTTCCTTAATCTGGTTGATCTTCCCAAATAATATACAGTACTGCACTGCACAACACGCTCACACACTTTACACTGGGGGATGCACGAGTGTTATTTGTCGGTTTAACAATGATTTTTTATAAGCTAGCTAGTTATGGATCCTTCAAGTTCTCAACAGCTGGAACTCCCAAGTTCTATTCCTCCAACCATAGAGATACCGGTTATCGAACCCGAAGTCATAGAGCCAGCTTCGGATGAGCGTCCGGGTGCTCGGTTTATTCTCAATCCAATAGATTCTGTGCCGTCGGGTATCTCCGAAGATATGTTAGGACGGATCTACTTAAGGCATGGTTTGTCGCTGGACGACGTGCTACTTCCTGGGCCAACTGACAGGCCACACAATCCCCCGGAGGGGTTTACTGCTTTCAACCGTCACGCTTGCACAGCGGGGACACTTCCTCCCTTCAATGAATATATAAGAGAGATGTTATCGTTTCTTGGCATAGCTCCATCTCAGCTACATCCCAACGGGTATGCCTTATTGAACATCATCTTCGTTCTCTTTATGGAGATCCTCTTTCGACTGCCGAAGCCGATTGAGATCCGATATTTATTCAATGTCAAGTGCCATGGAGACAGCCCCTCTTTCACCTTCCTGGAAGCGGTCAGGAGCTGCCACATTATACAGGGCTCCTGGGGAAGGCTAAGTTATTATAAAACCGAATGGTTCTACGTTCGGTGCCTCTCTGGATTTGCTGGACGGTGGTTGGATAGACGTAAGTGTTGCCACTTCTCTCTTGAATCATTGATATACTAGTAACTGACTTCAAAAACTGACATACTTCTCCTTTCCTATAGCCGCAATCTCTCGTCCCGATGGCGCGTACTTCAGAGAGCTTGTTCGGATTCTTCAAGCATTTCCGGGCGAAGAGAGGCACATAGACTTAGTCCTGACCGACAGGAATTTGAGGGCTGTCGAGCGGATAGAACGAAGACAGAGCATACATCTGGAAGTGATACATAGAGTGGCCCCCAAGAAACGCGTGAAGCGCAAAGCGCCCGCAGTCGCGATCACCGAAGAAGTTGATCCAAAAAGAATGCCCACCGATACTGAGCTCCCGGTTGGGCCTCCTTCCGATGTTCAGGATTCCGGAGGAAAAAGACAAGGCAAGGCTGCTGCTCACAAGCGCTCTAAATCCGAGAGATTTAAATCCATGGTCGTGTCTTTGCCCGTCCCGGGGATTAGAATTGCGAAGGCTTCTCCCCCGCCGGTTGGGAATCTTTTTGAGGGACTTGTCGATGTTCCGATTCCGGACTTTGTGTCATCTCAACATGACACCGGGATGGAGGAGCTCGGTAGTGTTCATGAACCGAGCGGGTCGCTTGCTACGAGTGCGGTCGACATTTCCGGTTGGTCGGGGGATTGCACATGCATACACTTCACTACACTACATGATTCACAACTGTACTTCGTCCGACTTAGGAAGTTACTAACTCTTTCTTCGTTTATCATTTTTAAGTACAATGTCGGGAAGGGGATCAATGCTTGGGAATCTCCGTTCAGCTCGAAAAGCTTCTGGTTACTATTATTCCCGCAGGAGGGATTCAGATAGAGATCACGATCGCGAATACTCTAACCAGGATAGGTACGGGCATGACAGGGAGTATAGACACCACTACACCATAAACGATATTTTGATGCGGCTAAAAGCCGTATCTAATGTATCAATTAGATACGGCCATTAGCGGTATCTAATTAACACATTAGATACGGCCAGAAGCCATATCTAATTGAAAAATATATGAACCAATTTGATACGACTAAAAGCCGTATCTAATTTGCCAATTAGAGATAGAAAAAGTCCGAAGTTTTTTGAATAAATAATTAAAAACAATTTTTTTACAGATTCAACATAAAGAAGAAACAGTTAATAATAAATTTTGAAATTATATCTGCATAAATAGTTCACAGTTCATACATCTTTCAGTTCAAAAAATAGTCAAACACTAAGTACATTACAATTACAATACTTCATGCAATTCAACAACATTACATACGGTACAAAGTTCAACGACAATACATACAACAAAAGTTCAACAAGGTAGTTCAACAACATGAATAACATTAGTAATACAACACAAATTTCGGCAAGTTCAGCAATTACAAAGTTCAGATAGTACCATCAATGCCTATATCTTGCCAATTTCTTCACCATCACCACCAGTGATCCCAGCACTATATCTTGCCAAATGATACGTATCAGACTGCAAGTAGAAGACCAGAATTGCACATAATCTGCTGAAGACATTCAAAATATGAAGAAAATAAATTAGTTACAATTATGGTTTGTAATTTAAGATTAAGAGGGTGTTTAAGTATAATGAACATTTTAGAATATTGTTATGCACTGTGGCTACAATGCGTTAATTTGAGTTAATTATCACATGAAGTATAAATCAATGAGTTAATATGAAAAACTCCAATGTGACCAATATGATTTTTCTCAGTATGAATTTAAATTGGAAATTGGGCATAAGCTCTAAATAAAATATACAATTAAACTCAATACATATATGGATTATATTATACATACAAAAATGCTACTTTCAGTAGTTAAATATATGAATTATACAAACAATTAAACTATAATTTATATATTACCGCAACTAATATACATACATGCACGCACATACATATAACATAGTGCGTATAAAAACGAGCTCACATAGAAAGTATCTATTTGCGCTCATATTCAATTAACACAATGCATATGAAAATTTGATAAAAACAAGTTAGTTTGTATTTGTAAACTGAATATATCGCACGTATGTATATCTGTGCAACTGTTCACTGTGCACAGCTTATTTGTTCTCTCCTTCTCTGTTCACCCCTGATCATCTGCTACGGTTGCCAATCCACACAGCACCTAACATCCTCTTCTACTGCCCCTGCTAACATTTCCACTTTCAACTCCTCATGTTCTAAACATATCAGTGCTATACCAATAACACTTCAGTTACGAACTTCAACTCCTACAATACATTCACAATACACTCTCATCTTCTCTCACAAATCCACCACTACAGCCCAAGTCTCCACAATTAAACTTCAAAAAATCCACAATTCCACCACTACACATACAACAATCAAGAACTGACCATATTACAACCTTGCAAGTGCACACAACCACTTAAACTCCTGCCACAATTTTCGGTTCATCAAGCCATTCATTGCACAGCAACATTGCAATACTACCATCTTCTCTTTCTCCTACAACACTTCATTTTACTGCCTTCCTATCCGACTTCCACCATCCCCAGCAGTGAAACCCCACTATTCATCACATTACAACCTTCCATAGATCATCACACAACCACACTTCAACTGCTATATCCGCAACCCACTGTTTGAACAAAACTTCCCATTCTCATCATTCCTCTGCAATTGCCCCTTGCTTGTAAACTGCATCACCACTGCAATAAACCATACAACACACAACCAAACTTCACCCATACATACCATCATGCACCATGTCAAACCATTCACCAATCCTCCGGATACATCAGTAACTACCACTTCATTCACCACAGCCACACAACTGCCGAACAAGTTCTTCCACCACTAACCTGCTACGATAACTACTTCAGCAACCAGTTTTGCTAACCCCACAATACACCATTCAGTCAACCACAAAAGCAGTATACAAAAAGGAAGAAGAACTGTCAAACACTAACCGCAATACAGTCTTACCATAATACATCATTGTTGTTGCAACCATCTTCTGCTACATCAACAACTCACATTCAAGTCACCACAACCAAGCACCCGCTACAGGCAAGCACTCCATGACCTCCACCAATTGCCACAACCAAAATACATGTCTACATTCGTATACATTGTACGCACTGTCACCCATATACACACACGTATGTAAACTGTGTATGTCACAGTTTGTATGCACACTCTTGCAGTCTTTATTCTTATACATACATGTAGTCTTACTTAGAGTTAGCAATTTAAGTATCAAAATATCAAATGAGAACAGACTCGCTTGACATGTATATTTAATTTTCTTACAGCGTACATATATATTAACTCACCGCATGCAAAGTTTGAAAAATATTCAGTTTACTAAACGATAATACTGCTCACAATTTATATATATATAAACACACATGTAAACATACTAGTTTTAAAATATGCTGAATTCAGTTTGAATGTTGATTTAGTTTGACCGAACGCATATGATATATTTCAGTTGGATGAAATATCAGTTAACAATATACTAGTTTGAAAATATATTGAAATCATTTTGAATGTTGATTTAGTTTGACTATGAACGTATATGATATACTTCAGTTAGAATAAAATATCAGTTTACATTTGCTTCATGTCACCAGATACGCACACAAACATACATGTGTGTGGTTCATAGTTCATACTGCTATGTTTAGCATCTCTCTTCATTTAAAGCAACTCTAGTCATCATACAAATGCATGATTCATACACTATATTTACTTTTGCAGCCTAAAGTTGATCTAACTCATCTTAGAATTGGAACTTAATGCAATAAATAGACGCGGCTTGTTAATTATCACTACATGAATCACCTATATTTTAGAGCTGTGTAGTGACGATGTGTCGGGTTTCCAATGGTTTACTTTTGCATAGTCCATGCCATTATGATAAGCATTCACCTACCAACATATATTTTCTCAACTTTATGTTTAATTTGTTGAAGTTCATCAAATGCATACACATGGTCAATTATTGTGTAGTAAAAGAAATCTCAATGTTACTATACTCAACCCACTCTTTATGATTCAAAATATGACATCAATCCTATATTTATGCTCCAAAAAAATTCACAAGTACAGTCAATTAATTATTTTTGATGAAATAAACAAAGTGAGTTTATAGAACAGATCACAAGTTACCCAAAATTTGATCACATATCCCCCTAAATTTTGCAATTTAATGGTGCGACTGTCCATCATGCATTTTTATTTCAATTTTTTTGTGTATAGTTTATATATAAATGCGTAAATTTTTGAAGAAAAATCTATGATTTCAACGGTTTGACGAACTAAACCATCAAAATCTTAGATTTGTAAGTGATTACAGTTCGGTCATGGTACAATCAGTTATGAAAACTATGTTTCGTACAAGTTTTCATCCTATGCAAGAATCATAAAAGAGATGAAATAATGAATGGATCTCATGTGATAGGATCCACAAGAATTTCTTCTCTCTTCATGTGCTATGTATTGGAAATTTACTTATGGAACATGTAGTAGATTGTTTTGCAAAACATTTCAATATTACAAGGGAATCCTAAAGCCTAGTTTTCCCACCAGCCAATCCAAATCAAACAGCCTATACAATGGATAGTCCTGAGAAAAAAAATAGTAATAAACTGTCCAACACTTAGTAACATTAAAAGGTCCCGAATTTTGATTTTAGAAACATTAAAGTGGAAAACTCTCTCGCGTAATGAAGATTGAGGCATGCTAGATTTGAGTTCTACTCAGTTTTCTCATAAACGAGCTTAAATTAGTTTCAAAATTGTATGAAAATTGGGTTCCTCCTTAATTAGTTTCAAGAAAGCTCTAGGAGCTCCAATGAACATTAAATTAAACTTCGCCGACATAAAGAAACATATGCCGGTCATAAATGAGTACAATTCACAATTGTAAAGTTATTTTGCTTAGTAGCCCATTGTTTTTATTTTCCATTAAAAGTCTTTTAGGTAGAATACTGCTTCTAAATATGTAAATTTTAGGAGTGCATTAAATAAAGAATTCGAATCTTGTTAAAAAAATAACAACAAATTAAAAATAATAACAATAGAATTGAAAAAATTGCAAAATTAGCTGTGAGGTTCACCATCAGTGAATGACTTTGTTTCTTTAGTTCATATATAGTTATCAAATTAATGAAAAGAAGAATTTTAGGAAGAAATTAATTCAAGATAGAAAATTTTGGGGATTCAAGATAGAGTTTGGCTTGAAAACGAGTTTTGTGGTTTTCGTTTTCAACGTGTACTTTAAAACGTACGGCGAAGAGAAAATATACATGCTCCATCATCTAGAGATATCGAATAAGACACTTCGGATGGCACACATATCCACCCACTCCAACATCAGCAAAGGTCTCTGCAAATTGATGATTCATTTTGCTGGTTCTCTCATCTGGTAGCAGTATACTGTCCAACACCACTTTTTCATGTGTGGATGGTACAGATTTCCCATGGATGTTGGACAATGTAGAATCTCGGCATATAGTACCTGTTGCAATAAAAGGGAATATTTATTATTATTTAAGTTTTCTACTTATTATGTCATAAATGTTTAAATGTTAAAAATACCTGTTCCTATTAATTCTAAATCAGAGTTGAGGATTTCACATTTTTGATTGTTCGTAACATTGGTCGAATCCTGGAACTGCGAAGCAATGAATTCAGGAGCATTGAATTGTGTGGCGCGTCCTCCATCAAAAGAATTGACCGGTGCATGAATTCCCTGTTCAATATTTCCCACCATGTTGATCAAAACCTCCATTTGCCTAGACAAATTTCCCACTGTACTCTCCAAACTTCCCGCCCTCATTTTCAACTCATCATGCTCGCCATGAACATGTGGGAGTCATTTCTGTGCAATGGCACAAGCCTTAACTTTAGTATTTGGTATAACGGTCCCAACACCGTGGCTCCTACCCCTTGCATCCTTACCAAGCACTTGTGATAAGTGCAGTCATACCATTATCTGAAAAGCTGTATTGGGTCTTCAAGCTATTCAGTTTCACAATGGCATACAGCTTCGTAATCCCTTTTGAACATGAAGGATACAGTGGCTCTTTTACGCTACCAAAAAGCGATTTATACTTCTTACTTTCATTGGCCTGCCAATCTGGATAATCATTAGACTGCTCTCCAACATTAGCATGATCAGGCAACGAATTTGTAGGTTGAAAATGATGAAATCTATCTACATCATTGACCAGATCTTCCATCCTAATATGTTCAGACTCAGCAGTAGTTCTGCCATGACTAACTGGTTGCTGTTTTTCCATCTCTGCTCTTTTTTCCCCAAGAAAATACCACGCTGTATACGATTGGATAATACCCCATCTAAGCAAGTGAATATGAATGTCATCTAATTTGATCGTCTTCATATTTTTGCACCGGGTGCAAGGGCATAAATACAATCCTTTCTTACCACCATTTTCTTCAACAAAACTAATAAACTTCTGCACCCCGTCTATATAGTATGTAGATCTTAGATCTGATTCATTTATCCATTGTTTGTCTATGCTGAAAGACATACTGCCCTCCTATATCATATTTAACAGAACATGAGACTTGCCCTTCAATGGGTCCTCGTTCCAACTGTTCGAAAAGAATATTTTTGAAATTATATTGAGAAATTTGTTGTAAGATTAATTCTACATATTTAACTTTACTAAATTATATTGGATTAACTAGTTACACAAATCATTAATTTATTATTAAACAGAATTTGATAATTATTTTCAAATCGTGTTTAATTATCATTAAACTAGTTTCAAACTATTTATTTTATTCTAATTAAATATCTGAAATAAATTAATTAATTAATAAGTGTAATTTGCTTAAGCATTTAATTAATTAATGGTTAGAACATTTTATTTTTACCATTAACCATTGCTAGTTGCTACTTATTATTTAAATAACTTAAGTAATTAATGATCAACATATATTTAATTATTCTAAACTTAAATAATTTAAGTTTAAATCCCTTTAGCTTTCTTTTCATTTTTATACCTCTTCTCTCCTTTCCCTTTTATTTATTTTCTTTCTTCTAGTTCTTTACCTTTCTTTCCTATTCTTCCTTTTTCTTTTCTTTTCTTTTCTTTACTCACGATTTCCCTTCATATACATATTTAGTAGTTACAAAACTTCCACCAAAAATCATAATTCCTCAAGTTGAATCTGATCATATAAGTAAAATATGAAATTAAAACAATTTATTTTTTTGATATGATTCATTTCCACTGTAACTTCTTTCTTCCAGTAAATATACTTACTAACTACACTTGAGATCATTTTTTAAAAATAGAAATTCATTAATACAAACATACTTCCTTTAATGATCATAACCCAAAAGTAATTGAGTGAAGAGAAATCTAATTTTGAGTGATTCTTGAGCCTGTTAGCATAAAACAGAGATATGCACATATTCACACAGTAATTTCAACTTATACACCCAAACAAAAACATTTCCCATCTATGAAAATCATATTCAAGTCATTACTGCCATCAATTGTTGCATGCACAAGCTATAAAGATGATTTAACTCTCAAGTCTTCTTCGCAATCCGACTCTGCCAGAAATGACTAAAACCCGCAGTTCAAAGCCTGGGTAAAACATTTTCTGACAGTTTGCCCAAAAGCATAGCACTCTACTCGGTTTTGCTATTTGTTTAGAGTTGCTGAATTTTTTATTTAGGCAAATGACTTCAAAGAAGTTCTATGAATTTGAAGTTGCATTTGTGTTTATAAAAAACTGTATTAAACATGGAAATAAATGGTTAACTAAATATAAGGTCCCCTAAAACTCAGGGTAAATTTGCAGTTTACAGGTTATCGCTAGCATAGTATTGGGTCAGCCTCATTAACTCCAACTGTTTTTCAACTTAATGGAGCACTCGTGATTAACAGTAATGCCGTTAATGTGAAGCAAAATAAGCAAAAGAATTGTCGAATTGTCTCATATTTATTCGAATAAGCAAAAGAAGCACTGTTGTTTATTCGAATAAGCAAAATTAGCATGATATTTGATTATTATTGAGCTGATTTATCTTTTGTAACTAGCTACAATTCTTCGTATTATATTCTCATATTTCAACATACCAACGGTTTGGTGCTAATGATTCAAGCTACTTGATCGTTCATAATATAAATTGTTTAGTAAAGAACAATATAATTTAGTAAACAATCAACTTCCTTGTAAGATTTATACGCATGCCTTTTTCATGATCGTTTTTTGTTTTCCTGTACGACCTAGAATTTTGTAGTATGATTTTAAACATTTAATTAATTTTAAATAGTTAAAATATATGGACTATTTAAATTTCAATAAATGGAACTCAAAATATAGGGTTTATTTTAAACATTAGCACCAAACTGTTTCCAAAAAATTTGCCATTACAACAGCGCCATTTGTAGCACCGGAGTAATGTCTATGCATTACCCCTCTCCTGATACTTGGCTTGCACCATTAACAACAATTTTATCCACTTATACAACAATGTCAGAACAATATACAACATTAGCACCAAACTGTTTCCAAAAAATTTGCCATTACAACGGTGCTATTTTGTAGCACCGGAGTAATGTCTATGCATTACCCCTCTCTTGATACTTGGCTTGCGCCATTAACAATAATTTAACAACTCAAAATGCTGCCAACTCAAAGCTATCTATAAACGTTTATGAAGAGAACAATTTTTTTGACGGTAGAGTACACTTCAAATTATATTTAACAACTGCTTCTCTTTATTACCATGCTTACAGGTCGAGACAAAGATAAAAGTACTATTACAGAAAAAGAAATATGGTTGCTACATCTATATAAACGAAATGAATTACTACCATGATGCTTTAATAATAATCTAATATAATACACAAAATTTCACACTTTTATTGCCTACTTTGTTTTCTTTTGTTCCATTTAAATAAACATGGTCCTTGTATAAATTTTTCCATCCCACATTTATCAACTCTCTTCAAAGTACATTTTCTGCATGTGGAACATTACTAACAAAGTTATGACTTCGTAATTATGACAACTCATTGATTCCTTCCTCATCCACCAAAATATTTACTTAATAATGGCATATATAGCACCATCCAAACTCCAATTTAAACAGTTAACAATGCTTCAGTTATCAACATTTGATTTGCTAACATGGCGAATATTAAAATCTCATGAATTCAATTTAAAAATACAGTAATAACAATAAAAAAAGATACATATTACGACATAAATCAACTCAACCAAACCCATAATACACAATGGAATCTATGTCATTCGGTAATAAAATTATATTTTAACAGCAAGTTGCATCATATATTGCACAATTTCCATTTTACTCGCTCATCCACCTATGAACCCATGGAATCTATGTCATTCGGTAATAAAAATATATTTTAACAACAAGTTGCATCATATATTGCACAATTGCCATGGAACTATGACTAACGTTCCAGTCATTAGATTGATTAAATTATCATCACTTAATTTATAAAAAATGAAATATAGCACGTTAAACTTCCAGTGAGAAACCCATGAAAACGACATGAGGTAAAACAACGGAATTAACAAAATTACCTGAGCAGTGATCGAATTCGAGAAGACGTAGAAGGCTCTGATGGACGACGTTCGATCGATCGAGGTGGCGATTTAACCCTAAATCAGCATGGGAAAAAAATTGAAAGGCTGGAAATAAAAAAAAAGGAGGGAGGGTGTGCGTTTTGGGGAAAATTTTCCCATGAAAAGAGGCATAGATTTTGATACGGCTATAAACCGTATCAAATGTTAATACGGCTTAAAGCCGTATTAAATATTATAGATACGGCTATAAGCCGTATTAAAATTTGATACGGCTTATAGCCGTATCAAATGGGCCGCCTAAGGTTGCGCCAAAATCCTATCCATGGTGTAGTGCACCGATCCAGATCACGCTCTCCTCCTCCTAGACTTCCGTCTCCTCCTCCCGTTCAAACTTCATATCCACCCGAGCCTCCTCGCCACAGGCCATCTTCTCATGCTTCCAGGTCTGAAACTCATCTTCAGAGGATTGAGACTACGGCTTCCATGATTACAGAGTAGGTCCCTGCTGAGCCCATAGGAGAAGGGGCCCTTAAATTAGCTCAGATGAAGAAGGATTTCCCGAATATATGCTTCGACGGCTATGTCTTCCCCCCTCACTTAAAGAGAATTCTATCATGGGTGGAAGGTGCGATGCATGACTATGTCCATGACATTTACACCCAATATCGAGAGTGGGTTAAGGCCGCGGGGAAAGCTTCTAAGGTGGCCTTTGAGCGGGCCAAAGTACTTGAGAAGCTGGAGACTAATCTCGCTCAAAAGGACCGGATCATCCAAGTGCTGACTGCTAAGGCTGAGTCTTCTCGGAAATCGAAGATTGAGGCCACCAAAAAAGCCGACGAAGCGAAGGCGGAAATGGAGAGGTTGAATCAGGCACATGTTGCCTTGGTGGAGGAGATGGGCCACCAGAACACCAAAATCATTGCTGAGCGGGACGTGGCGGTCAAGGAGCTTAATGAACTCAAGGCCAAGTTCGCTGGTATGGACAAGGAGAAAGATGACGCGAACAACGCAGCCCAGGAGGCGTGCGGACAAGCTGTCTTGCTTAGGGATGAACGGGAAGCGGTGGTGGCTAAAGTCCAGAAGGTGGAGACTGAGGTCGAGGAGAGGGTAAAGCTGGCCGAGTCCAAGCTAGAGGCCGACATCGAGGACCTCCTTGTTGTTTACAATGCTAATGTGCTGAGGCACAGGGGCCTAGCCTGGCTCGATGAATTTTCGACGCATCTCCATAATGCTTGGAGCCGACTGGTTGAGGAGGAGAAAGAGGCGCATCAGGGCGAGTCCGTAGATGAATTCGAACTCGAGAATCGTATTCTGACTGAGGATGAAAAGAAGGTTCTTCACGAGTCGATGATTCTGCGTGAGAAGGAGAAACTTGGCGCCCAGCATTTTGAAGTGGGAGAGGGTTCTGGAGTTGACCATCACGAAGCAAGTCTTGAAGTTCCAACGTCAACCCAGCCCGAATCCTTATCTGCAGTCAATCCCCAGGTTGTTCTTGCTTATAATCCTGATCAGCCGCAGATGTCACCGGCTGCTGCGCAAGTTACTGATGCCGCCCTGCCGCCTACAAGTCGAATTGAGGAAGGTATTCTGAACATTCCACTTTTCTTTCTTAAGTCGAAGCCTTCGATCGAGTTAAGTCCTAACAGTTCTTTATTCTTTGTCCAGTGATCGATGCTGCACCGTCCATGCCTCCTGTCACTCAAGAACCATATCAAATGCAGGAGGCTATCGTGACTGAAGCAACCACCATGAGTACAGCTGCCCCGCTTGACGATCTGCAAGGAGGTACGATTATGTTCGACGAGCAGCTGATGGATGAACTCTTTCGCCTCCACGGCGATCCTCGTGCCGACTCGTCATCTGCATGAGTGGAACTGATCCTTCTACAAGCTCTTCAATGCCGATTGCTGATGCCCCTAGCGGGGCTCGAGCAGTAACCGAAGAGGAGATGTTTGCTCAGATTGACGCTAAACTGGCAGCAGCGGCTTATGGCGGTAGCTTTAGAGGCGGGATGGCAGCATCAGGACCTGCCCCGCTCGGAATGATGTCTCCTGGTGGTACTGTCTTTCCCACTAGCATGCCCATTCCATCTTCTGTAATTGATCCCGTTCCTCCGACTCCACCTGTAGGGAGCATCTTTATTCACACGAGTTTGGAGGAGGACGTCGACATAATGCCCTCGCCCGAAGACCAACCGCCACAAAGCAAAGGCTCGAAGAGGAAGGTTGGCGATGGCTCCAGCGGGTCCACGCCGAGGAGGAAGCTAAGGAAAAAAGAAAGATTAGGCATGCTCTCCCGGTGTATTTTGATTTGCATTTTGTTAGCCGTGTATAGATGCGGGTTCGGCCCCTGTTAGTAGGAATTTTTTGGAAACTTGTACATGAACTTCTTCTATAATCAATAGAAATGAAACTTTTATTTTTTGACTTCTTTTTTGTCATTGCGTATTTGTCTAAGTGTTTCAGTGTCTGAAATGCACTTGTGAAGTTTCAGTTTCCGAACGAAGTTGGTTTCCGTTCGCCAAGTCCGGGTATTGCGGACATGGTTTGCGACCGGGAAACGAGTCGAATTTTGACGTCGCATTGCTTCAGTCGATGGTTGATGCAAGTCTTGCCCCCAGTCTTGGTGGTATATTGTAAAACATCAGTCAGTGATTGCCCTATTCTCCTAGCATGCCGAGTCTAGTGCCGCTGGATGGGCATTTAAGACAAACGGGGATTGAGCGGTTTATTTGCACTTGTCCGATCGTCGACGATCATATCCGTACTCCAGAGATCCTCATTTGTTTACTAGTGGTTGGTCACGCTGGCTTGAGTTTCAATCATGTGCCCGCTGTTTGGGGACTTGGAAGTGGCATTTGTACTCTGACTCGCGCTCCGGGAGTTTGGAGTTGATAATTGTATTTCGATCCATGCTTCGGGAACTTGAAGTTGGTGTTTTAGGCTCCGTTCTGCATTCTGGGAATCCAGAGTCGACGTCTATGCTCCGACTTGCACTCTAGAAATTCGAAGCTAATGTTTATACTCCGGCTCGCGCTCCAGGAGTTCGGAGTTGATGTTTATACTCCACTTCGCACTCTGGAATAGCGAAAGTATGGCAAAGTCAGTTGCCTTATTACAAGTTCTAATTTCGAAATGCATAAAAAAATTGCAGAAAAGGAAAGTAAACTAAATGGATAAAGATAGCCTGTCAGGTGTAATAGCGGCGAAGGCTCTCGCTATTCCAAGCTCTTGGCAGAGTAAGACCGTCGACGGTCGATAACTTGAATGTGCCATCTCCGAGCCTTCGTTCAATAACATACGGTCCTTCCCATGTCGGCTTCATATGCGAAGGAACCAGATAGATTCTTTTTAAGACGAGATCGCCTAGTTCGAAGGTTCGTGGATGGACCTTGGCGTTGTACAATCGAGCGGCTCGACTTCGATGCGCAGCTGCCCTCAGATCGGCTTCCTCACGCTTCTCATCTAGTAGATCGAGAGATTCAGTGAGTAATATAGCATTTGTCTTTGGATCATAGTATGTCACACGATGAGAAGATACTTCTAGCTCGACTGGAATAACGGCCTCTGAACCGTAAGAAAGAGAGAATGGAGTGTGGCCGGTCGCGGTCTTGTGGGTTGTTCAGTAAGCCCATAGAGCCATAGGAAGTTCATCGACCCACTTGCCCCCGACCTTGTCCAGTCATTTCTTCAGGATGGACTTTATAACTTTATTAACTGCTTCGACCTGTCCGTTTGCTTGAGGGTGTGCAACTACGGAGAATTTCTTTTGGATGTGAAATCGTTTGCAGAAATCTTTGAATTCAGCACTGTCGAATTGGGTTCCGTTGTCCGTAATAATGGTGTGTGGGAGACCGAATCGACAGATGATGTTACGAACCACAAAGTTGATTACTTTATTCGTTGTAATGGTAGCGAGAGCTTCGGCTTCGGCCCACTTTGTAAAGTAATCAACTGCGACGATGGCGTACTTCGCACCACCTTTTTCCAGAGGCAGAGCACTGATGATATCGATGCCCCACATCGCGAACGGCCATGGGCTGACCATTTGCGTTATCTCAGTAGGAGGAGCCCTGGGGATTCGGGCATATTTCCGGCACCTATCACATTTCTTTGCATAGTCCATCGCGTCGCGATTCACGGTAGGCCAGTAATATCCGTAGCGAAGTATTTTCTTGGCAAGTGCTTGTCCCCCGGTGTGATCGCCACAGTCTCCCTCATGTACATCGCGCAACACATGTTTAACTTCATCGTGAGCGATACACCAGAGTAGGGGAACTGAGTACCCCCTTCTGTACATAAGTCCATTCTGGATGGTAAATCGAGAGGCCTTCCGAAGGACTTGTCTCTTTTCGCTCCTGCGCTCTGGCAAGGTTCCGTGCTCGATGTAATTCTTGAGTGGGGTTATCCATGAATCCTTTTCGGGAACGATTTCGCATACCCGGTTTATTTCTGCCCGGTTGATACTTGGGGAAAATAGCGTTTCTACGGTAACGAGTCCCATTTGTTGAGCTTCACCTGTGCTAGCTAGCTTTGTCAATGAATCGTCCTTTTGGTTGCGTTCCCGAGGTATACAATAGATGGCGTAGTAATCGAACTGATTCAGTACTTCCCGAACTCAAGCCAAGTAAGCAGCCAACCTTCGATCTCTTGCCTGATACTCTCCCCGTACTTGATACACAACCAATTGTGAATCGCAATAAATTTCTACAGCGATGATTTTCAGATCTCTGGCGAGTTTCAAGCCAGCTAAGAGGACTTCGTATTCAGCTTCATTATTGGTTGCATTAAAGTCAAACTTCACAGTGTAGCATATAGATCGACCTTTGGGGGTTTTGAGCACAACACCAACGCCCGAACACCGGTCGTTCGATGCACCATCGGTATACAGCTTCCAGACATATTCGGGGGATTTAATGGTTTCGGGCAAGTCCTCTGGAATGGTGAATTCAGCTATGAAATCAGCGAGGACTTGTTCCTGGATTGCTCGTCTTGGAGTGTAGGTAATATCCAACGGACTCAAATCGATGTTCCACTTGAGTAGCCTACCAGACGTCTCAGGCCGCGAATGGACCTGTCGTAACGGCTGGTCGGTGTAAATAATAATGGGATGTGCTTGGAAATACGGTCGAAGTTTTCTTGATGCGATTACAAGGCAATAAGCCAACTTTTCTAGCTTTGGATAGTTCCTTTCAGCCCCAGTCAATTGTTTGCTGACGTGGTATACTGGCTTCTGTATCTCGTCTTCTTCTTGATCCAAGGCCGCGCTGATAGTGTTTTCTGATATCGGCAAGTATGCATACAACTTCTCATGATCAATAGGCTTTGACAATATTTGTGGTGTGGATAGACGTTGAACTAGTGCTTGGAAAGCGCCTTCACACTCCATGGTCCATTCAAAGTTTCGTTTCCCTTTTCGGATCAGATCAAAGAAGGGAATGAATTTGTCAGTGGACTTTGAAATGAACCTGCTCAATGCCGCTACCTTTCCATGAGACTCTGGACTTGCTTTATAGTTTTGGGAGTTTCAAGATTTCTGATTGCCCAAATCTTTTCGGGATTGGCTTCGATTCCCCGGGCGTTAACGATGAACCCAAGGAACTTTTCGGATGCAACTCCAAAGTGACATTTCAGTGGGTTGAGCTTCATCTTGTATTCCCGAAGTATGTTGAACATAGTTTCCAGGTCTTTTACATGGTCGGTGGAGAGTTGTGACTTCACAAGCATGCCATCCACATATACTTCCATTGTCTTCCCGATTTGATTAGCAAACATCCGATTGACCAACCGTTGGTAAGTAGCCCCATCGTTCTTGAGTCCGAACGGCATAACCTTGTAACAGTAAAGTCCCAGATTGGTTACGAAGCTGGTATGTTCTTGATTAGCTAAATGCATCGGTATCTTGTTGTAGCCTGAATACGCGTCCATGAAGGATAAGAGTTCATGTCCAGCCATCGAATCCACTAGCTGATCAATTCTAGGAAGCGGGAAACTGTCTTTGGGGCACACTTTATTCAGATCGGAATAATTGACACATGTTCTCCACTTCCCGTTTGGCTTTCGGACGAGCACGGGATTTGACACCCATTCAGGGTATAGCACATCTCGAATGAATCCATTCACTTCAAGCTTTTCTACTTCCTCTTTAAGGGCGGCAGATCTCTCTGGATTCATACCGCGCCTTTTTTGTTTGACTGGGACATGCTGCGGGTCAATGTTCAGAGTGTGGCTTGCGATGTCCAGCGAGATCCCACACATATCAGAATGTGTCCAGGCGAATACGTCAAGATTTGCCCGTAGAAATTCAACCAATTTCTCTTGAGCTTGCTGGCTTAGCTGAGATCCAATCTTTATTATTTTCGAATCATCGTTATTGTCAACTGGGATATCAATCGTCAGTTCGGCCGGGGATGCTTGACTTTCTTTAGATTCTCCTTCGTCTTCAGTTTCTCTCGGGTCAAGATCCTTGAGGAATTGGTCGGGGTGCCCGGGCCTGGGCCCGCGCGTTAATTGTCAATTATCGGCGAAACAGATGTAGAGAGATTCCTCTACGCCCTTTCCCTTCTCCTTTCGCTGCGCCTCCCGCAGCTCAGCAACATAACAGGCTCTGGCAGTAGCCTGATCTCCCTGAACGATTCCTATTCCATGATCGGTGGGAAATTTTAAGGTCAAACACCATGGGTCAATGGCTACCCTGAATTCAGCGAGGGCCAGTCGGCCTAAGAAAGCATTGTAAGGGGAGTCTATGTCCAAAACAATGAACTGCAACATCCGTACTCTCCGACGTTCTCCAACTCCCAACTCTACTAGAAGTTCCACCATTCCAATGGGTATAGTGGCACTTCCGTTGAAACCATGGACTCGAGATTGACAAGGCTTCAAGTCTGCGGCTTCCATCTTCATTTGATCATAAGCTCGTTTGAACAAAATATTCACAAAGCTTCCACTGTCAACTAAGATCCTTTTTATCCAAGAAGGTCCTACTTGTGCTGAGATGACCAGTGGGTCAATAGTGGGAGCTTCGACTTTATCTGCGTCTCTGCTCCTGAACACGATGTCATCCGTCATCGTTTTCTGTTGCTTGGCCGAAGCCCACTCATCAAAACTACTGCAACACTCGAAGTCTGCATGCTTGATAGAGCTGGCATACGACTCCATTTCCTTCCAGCTTCGATCTGCTGGGTGAGGACCACCACTTATTGTATTGATGACCAACCTCCCGTCTGTACGAGCGGGTTCCTCCTGTCTTTCCTGATTCGGTGTACGATTTTGATTTGATGGGCCCGCACCACCGGATTGCGGTGCCCGTACATATTGTTCCAACTTCCGCTCTCGTATCAGTTTTTCAATGAGGTCTTGTAAGTAACGACACTCATTGGTGTTGTGGCCATAACTCTCATGGAATCTACAGAACTTTCCTGTTTGGATTTGTCTTTCAGTTGGTGGTTTCGGGGCAGGTTTCTTGTACTGCATGGTATTGCAGGTCTGCAAATACACATTTTCCAAAGACGTGTTCAATGGAGTGTAATTATCGTACATGGAAGCTCTACGCCGTGGTCCACGATCCTGATCGCGTTTTTTGTTTTGATTTCTATTGTCCCTCTACTGATTCTGTTTATTTTGGACGTTTAATTGAATTTTTCCAAAACTATCTCCGGACTGTTTAACATCGACATTACTCTGGATACCTTCGATGTTGGGCCCTGCGTCATCCTGCTTCCTAGACTGTTTCGCATCCTCCCTTCTCAGGAATTGGGCTGCCTTGGAATAGAAACGGTCCAATGACGTAGGTGGTTTCCCAGCTAACCAATTTCCGAACTCGGAATCAGCATCAATCCCCTTAGTCAGAGCCATCAGGATAGAGTTATCGTTGGGATTGCTTATTTCTGCACACGCAGCATGGAATCGCTGCAAGTAACGTCTAGGTGTTTCTCCGGGAGCTTGCGTAACACTAGACAGAGTGTTAACATCCTTTGGGATCGCCACGTGCATACAGAATTGTTCGACAAACTTGGTGGCCATCTGGTCAAAGTTAGAGATGGATCGCGGTGGCAAACGAGTGAACCACATGGTAGCGATGCCCCCTAGGGAAATGGGGAAACTACGGCACTTTACTGCATCATCAGCTCTAGCAGCATTCATCAGCCATTCGTACTTCAGGACGTGTTAATTGGGATCAGAACTCCCTTCATAAACTGGCAAAGCTGGCATCCTGAAGTGCCGAGGTGGTTCAGCATATAAAACATCATCGATGAAAGGGGTATGACTTCGGGAGATTCCCAGTCGTCATTAGAGAGACCCTGACTTTCACGGATCATTTGGTGGATCATCGCTGGTATATCCGGTGTTTGGTTGCTTGGAGCATGTTGTGCCAAGGTGTGGTCGGGCTCCACAGCGCGAGTTTGGACCGGACGCGGTCGATGGTCCGTGCCTCGCCTCCTTGGTTCAACATCCTCAGGGACATAAGGCTCAGGAGTCTGCTCCCATTGGCTATGTTGAGGATCAGCTTGGTTTCTAGCGTCACCTCCCCGTCCGGCAGTGGTGGTAGTAGCAATGTTACCGGTAACATGATAAGGAGCAGCTCCTCCCCGAGTTGAAGGTTCTGTGTGGAGGCTAGCGGATGGTCCAGCTCTAGGTTGCCCAAGGTTCGAAGCAGGTTGGTGTCATGTGGCTTGGGTGTAGCTTCCACCTAACCGTGGACATGTGGATCTAGTTTGGCCATCGGAGGAGGCTGAACTTTCTGTGGAAGAGTGAGAACTTTGGTCTCTTCTAGATCTTCTTCGCCTTTGGCGATTTAGCTGGTTAGTCAACTCCGTGTTGGCGCGTAGTTGTTCCGCTAGCTGCTGTCGACTTTGGGTCAACTCTTGAAGCAATGTCTGGAATTCTTGTCTAGTGATTGGACCTGATGGATCTGAAGGTCCTGCAGCATTTTGGTTGGGTGGAGGTGACTGCACGGGATTTTGTCGGTCCCGTGCTCCTTGATCAACAGCTGTAGAAGTGGTACATGTTCTCACCATGGTGAGGAGATGAAAGTCCTTTCCTAGATCTGATGCAAATCTGAATAGAATGGAAGAGCTTCAAAGTTCTAGATCTGGATCTTCTTCTTAGATTTATGCAATCCAATATAGATAGGTGATCCAAAGAGCAGGAGAAAAATTGGTTTCTCTCAGTGAAAGCACCAAAGTGTTTTTACCAAAATTGGGCACAACACTCTTTAGAAGTTTTTGAAGAGATAAAGTGAAGAAATTAAATGGAAAAAGAGGATTATCTTACAAAAACTCCAAACTTCAAAAATGAGAATAATCAAAATGCAAGGGGACACAATAATTTAGAGTGGTTCGGCGTATCGCCTACGTCCACTATGAAGTTGATATCTTTATTGATCTTTCTTTGAAGATTACAAGTGAATTCAATGAATTACAAAAGATAATTATGATATGCAGCAGTGAATTTCGTTGTTGGCAGCAGCTTATGGAGTTCAGATCGGGATCTGGCAGAGTCTGGGCGTTGGAGAATTCAAAGGAGAAGAAGAACCCTTTTTCTGTTGGCTTTTGGGGTCTATTTTAAGGTGTAGGAGGCTGGTATTTCGCTCAGATCTCGGGAGACCCTCTCTGGCACGTGACCAGGCCCGCATGCCCAAGCCCATGAAGTTTCGGTACGATCCGTGATCGACACGAACAGATTTCAACTCGATCAAGATTTCATCCAATGCAGTCGAAATTTGGCGCGGACATTCTTTAGCATGTACATAGTATTCTGTGAAAATTTCATAGCATGTGGACTTGTAGATTGGGAGATATGATCGATATGAAATGGAGTTTTCGGTAGGCTGTTTCCTTCGACTCGCTCCTATTTCGAATCGCTTCCATTCGACACGGTGATGTGGCACTTGATTCTTACTCTGTCCTGGATGTTGCTTCGAGCGAGTCGAACTGTTCACTGATCGAGCGAGTCGAAGTGTGCCCAGATCGAGCGAGTCGAAGTAAGCACTTAGTCGAGCGAGTCGAAGCAAGCACTGGTCGAGCGAGTCGAAATGGGACGTCCTGGGAGGTTTGAGCAGTGGAGTCGAAGTTGATGGAGTCGAGCAGTTGTTTGAGCGGAGCGAGTCGAAGTGTGCACTTTTGATGGTTTCAAACTGAAGCGAGTCGAAGAAAGCAGCTCTGAGGGATGTGGAGCGAGTCGAACCTGGTCGACTCGAAGTTGGCCTCTGAGCGAAGCGAGTCGAAGTTGTCACTCCTGGGCGTTGCGAAGCGAGTCGAAGGAGCGAGTCGACCGGTAATTGATTTTCATCTAATCTTGTATCGCTCATAACTTGAGCATACGAACTCGGATTGACTTGAGATTTGAAGCATTGGCTCTCATGGCTTAGCTTGTCATGTCCTACCAATTTTGGCTCGATCCGGACTCAAACAAAATTCATCGATATTCGTAGTGAGCCCGTGTATAACTGATCTCTAAGATGGGCTGTCACTGGTTACTAGTCAATCCCTTGGTGTTATGGCCTTGCCAAAAGGCGGGATAAGATATATATATATATTAGTTATAAGGTTTTAATCTACTAGGGAGTAGATGGGTACAATTCACACATAGAGGCGAGAGTATTATAAACCCAATGAACATAATATAACAGAAAATGGAAATAAAACGGTATACGTAGAATTAAGCTTAGAAGTGTATAATTTGTCCATTCACCAGAACTTTAGTTCTGACCCTCTCCTCATAACATCCCACAGGTTAGGTAGATGGCAGAGACTTCCCTGCTTTGAGACACTTGTTTAGAAAGTGTTATTATCTTGGTGAATATTTACTTACTATTATATTTTAGTCGGTTCTACTGAAGCTCTGATAGTTTTGTCTTTTCCTATTTGCAGGATACCAGATACCCAACTCGGGCTTCAGTGAGCTTGGATTTTAGCATTTTTGCGAAAAATCCAGACCCACTGGAATTCGGTTTGTTACAATATGTCACGGCCTTTCATTCATGCTATGATTGAGCTCACATATAGTATGTTGCATACATAATCACATTGCATTTTTGGTTGAGTAGATGTTGTGTAGATAACTTGGTTGTAGAGTGCACTTTACACTATCTATCCCTTAGGGTTTGGGGAAAAAATCATTTTTAAGGGTCGGGGGAGATTTAATACCCCGTAAAAATTAAGAAAATTATTATTTAAAATAAGGCTAAAATTAAAATTTTGTAAATATCGAAATTTGGCCATGAATGTTACACCATTGTGTTTGTGACAATTTTCCCATCAACTTTCATATATAAAGTTTTGCGATCAGACACCAACCGGAAAAATTATCAACGTTTGAAGTTTTCGAATTTAGAATAATTTGCACGAATTCAAATTTTGAAATTTAAATTATGTTAACATGAAAATTAAAATGGACAATAAATAATTTAACATTAGAGTAATTTTATGTTAAAGAAAACACTAACGTTAGTATTAAAAAGGGAAATGGCAATAAAAATATGCTATTTTTAAGGAACCGGTCGACCGCCTAGGGAGGAGCAGTAGACCAGTGAGGGTGTCATGGCTAGGGTTTTGTCAAGCACCAACGACCCATATTTTATTATTTTAAACTGATTTAAGTCCTATGGTCTGGACACCTTTTAACCACTATAAATAAGAGGCCAGCCTCTTCATTTTTATTCACAAAAATATACGGAACGCTAGCGAAACTCAGTCAGTCTTCTTCCTCGAGTAGAAGAGTTCAAGTCCATGGGGAAAAGAGAGGAAATATGAAGAAGTGGTTAGGAAAAGGAATGAATCAAATCCAAAAAAAGCTGGATACTATCTATGAGTTGAAATCTTAGTTTTTCACATTTTTAGCATTTGTATAGTAGAAGTTTGGATTTGTTTTATACCTTGGGGAATTTTGTACTTGAAACCCCTTAAATTCCCCTAAACGAAATGTCAATTTTTGGGTTTATTAGAATCTCAATTATTTTATATTAAAATAGTTGAATTTATTTTGTTATTGCTGTTTGAACAGTTTATATTCTATTCTACTTCCAACTTTTCTCTATTTTTGTGCTAAAGGATTCCAAAAGGAAAATAAGTTAGGAGATGATGTGTAAAGTACAAATTATCTCATTCGCAGTTTGCACCACCTATTTTCGTAATTTAAATATGAATCCCTTTTTCATAGTGTATGTAAAAGTTGAATAGAATATAAAGGTTTTAAATTGTAAGATTTATTCCTTGAAATAGAGGCGTTGGTTTTACTATATTAATATAAAATAAGTTTGATATTTTATTTTATTTTGTTAATGCAAGTATATTGTTGGGCTAAGGATGTTAGCAATTTTGTCAGTTATTGTATGGAATTAGACTTGTATGAATTTGAAAATTTTGACATTTTAAATGATTAGTATAGGAAATGAAAATCCTCGCACGCTTAGGAATATTTAGTTAGCCTAAATTATATATGTATAAATATATTAGCGTATAAATATATGAATAATGTATAACTTATAATGTATTAATCGTGTAGTAGAGAGTAAATAGGTTAGTAAACAATGTTAAACCCATAGGAAGAAAGTTAAGGATAATTATGAAAATTAATGCATAATCAAATGCGGAATAAGAAGTTTGCCTTATATGGCCTTAAGCGAAATGCAGTGAGGTATATATATGGCAATATGTTAGGAGGGCAAAAATATGACTAAGTTATAACAATGCGAGGTCAGTCAAAACATACAGAAGTCTGCCCAGCTAACCTAGCTACTAGCAATATGACTTTGGGACTAATGTGAGACATCGTCTATAATAAGTAACCACGGTGGATGTGAGGTTAGTCTCAATTCTGTAGTGTATATCTGTCCAAATAATCTGGCTACTAACATTTATGAATAGTCGAACTAACATTAGACATCACTATTGGATTACGGGTCATAAGATGTAGAGCCTGCTTCTAGGTTGGGGGTATTAAATGACTGTTGTAGGGTCTGCCTCCTTCATACTTAAGAAATATTAAATGGTCGAGATTATCTTTTAGGTGCGGTAATATGGAATCTCGGAAGGGGCCCACTTCAGAATCAAGATATTAAGTGGCTATTATAAAGTCTGCCTCTTTCCATAAATAATTATTAAATGGCCTGATGAGATTTCTTATGATGTTAGTTAGGAAGTACTAGAGAGGAATCCACCTTGGGTTTAGGTATTAAATGATTGGGATATGCCTGGGGTATAGGTATTAAATGGTGAAGTCTTCCTAATTCTCATTAAAGAGGTATTAAGTGGCTCATGTACTTTCTCTCACATTGTTAGGACATAATTAATGGTAGTTGTGTTGGATTGGAAAGGGCATTTGGTCTATAGTTAAAGGTACATGATGGTGTTGGATTGGAAGAGCCTTTAGGCTTATAGTTGGAAGTATTCTTGGTATGATGGTATAGGATGCGTAAGACATATTACTTATCTAAATGATAGTGCCCAAATACTATTATGCTAAGACTTGAGATTTTCATTCATTAGACATTGTTGTTCTTACCCCCTCCTCATTACAACACAGAGGTTAGGGGAAACAATGTTCGTGGAGGTGACAAAGGCGGTGAGGAAGTATTGTGGTAGTTTGTCTCTCTATTTATGTTTTTTATATATTTTGATGTACCCAGTTTCAGACATGTTAAAGTTATTTTTGGGATATTTTACTGGATATTTGTGATGATATGTTGTATTTCTAAGATATGAATGGAATGGGTACTTATTTCTGTTATTATATTTTATTTCTTCTGCTATGAGATTCTGAAAGCGTAGATTGATAGCTCTATATATTGTTCATTGTAACAATTTTACCAACCAACGTCCAACTTTGGAATGGGCCTAAGGTACAATGAGCTTTTATTGGGTCGAAAATTAGGCTCGTTCGAAGGTTTGTTGTTACATTACTCGTATGACTATCCCTCTATGGAAAAATCTTGGTTTTTGTATGCTTAAACACCAACCCATAGCTGACACTAAATCCCTTCCTCGATCCAGGGTATTCAGATCCCTTCAACGGTACAGAGAGCCGACTAAGTACCAGATTGAGCATCTTCATAATACCTTTTCTTATGAGTACATCAGAAAACACTATGGGTATTAACGATCCCTTCGCATGCATATCCAAGCCTTTATTCTCTTTATTTGTTCCATTTTTTAGTAGGAACCCTTCGACTTTCCACTTTTCTACGATAAAACCCTTCAATTTTCTATCCATGAGTTCCCATCCTCGAACCCGCCCTGTGAATCATCATCATCATGACTCCATCAATCGAGTCATCATCATCATTGGAACATTTCTAGACGTCCACATCGGTCGTAGAATCATCACATCAAAGTTTCAAAGCCATCACGCTGAAGGGCCATACCTTTGCCTTGTTGTCTCATTATTGATCTTCATCACGTCATAATCATCGAAAACGAACGTTGAATGATCGAACAAATACATATACAGGAACATCATAACATCACGTGCATGTCCCTGAGTCCTTGTCCTCATTGGCCAATGCCTAGATTGGTTGTTACCAACCATAAATGTTTGGCCCCGATCACTTGGGCCATGCCAAAACTTCACTTAAGTTGAAGTTCCCCCTTTCCTTGCTTTTCCCCATGTCACCCCGAAGTTTCCTTCAGCCAGACCTGGAGCCTTTGCCCAAATTCCATAAAGTTGGGTGGTTGCCTTGATCACTTTCCACCTAGCAAATTTGGCTAAGTCCAATTCTCATTTCCCCAAACTACCTCGCGCCTATTTCGAAGCAAGTGGCTCAAAGACCCGAAGTAATCCTTGTTTTAGCTCGAAGCAAGTCAATACCATTCTTATTTTCAGGCCATCCAAAATCTTTCTAAGTATAGGCTACACCGCTAATCGGTTTCGCCTATTCCAACTCGAAGCGTCCACAATCAAAACCCGCACTAGTCCTCGCTCTGACTCGAAGCACATAGTCACCGTTGATCACTTTTTGCTCACTACCGACCTGATTTGATGACCCTTTTTTTGGACATCAAATTAACTTCAAATCACTTAAAACTCATTGTTTAAACCCCTTTAGGCTTTGAAAACGTCATATCTAAATTTCATCACATTTCGAGCAATTTGGTGTCATTTGCACCAAACGATGTATAACAATCCTAACTATGCAAAACAATTAGGAAACACATCAAAACAATTCATATAAAAATAAATCATCATCTAATAAAATCCAAACATCATATAAAAATCATCCGAACACGATTTACGAATACAAATTGTTCTAGATCTAAGTTCCCTTAAAGTAGCAATTATGGTTGATAAATGGTATAAATCATATCAAAATACAAATCTATCTTTTAAACATGGATATAAGGTGTTATTAACATTAGATCTAACTTTATAAAGTGCTTTATCATTGAAAATCATTTTAAAACTATAATTTACATATATCTACATGCATAGTACAGTGAGAGAAGCAATTTCACTCACCAATCACCAAAGTTTCCCAATTATTGCTCCAAATCCGAGACAAATAGTAGTAGCATGGATTCCCAAGCAGCCAAACAGTAGATCTAAGATTCTCTTCATTAATTACCCCTTAAAGATGTGATTTAGGCTAATTAAAGTATGAAAAAGTGGAGCTTTTTGATGGAAAATGGATGTTATATTTGTTTTGAGAAGTGGGAAAATGATTTAAATTATTCCATCATCTCTAATTAGGCATAAATCCCGAAAAGAGTTAGTGAGCTTTAGCATTAACTAATTACTCATTAATCTGTCCAGTAGTAGTCTAAACTTCAAATGACTATAACTTCAAAAATGATAAGTCTAAATTCTTAATATGACCACTCTACGAAAGAAGAAGTCATCATCCCGATCTAATGAAAGTGGTCTCAGACCCTATTCCGGCTCCTATCAAAAGTTATAGGCTTTACTAGATTTTCATGGTCAAAATCATCTAACAAAAAGTCCAAGGATAGAAAATGCACCTAGTAGACATTTTTTTATGTTATTGAGTCATATGGCTTCAAATGGAATTAAAAATAATATTTTACGATCATCAAATACGTAAAGTACACACTCCAATCAAACCCAACTATGTTAGATTTTTTTCCATCTCAATACCACACCACCACTTATTTATGCACCTCCTCTTACCATACACCATCGTCGATTATCACCTAAAATCCCTAATAGCATATATAAAAATGTTTTTTTTAAAACCAAGATTATTATAACAAGGAGAAAAAAGTCTTTCTCCAAAGGCTCACAGAACAAGGCAAGGCATACGAAAATATGCCTCCCAGACAACCGAAAATAGATACAGTATAATAAAGAACATAGGAAAAGGAATAAGCTATGCTAACAGCAGCACCATAAAACACAGCTGAAATAGAAGGAACAAAAACCCACTCAACCATCTTCCCCGCTACACCAAAAATGGTGTAGGCCAGACCACCAGATAGAAAACCAACCACCGCCAGTAGGAAAGAATACCAATAGAGGACTGCAAGCAAAAGCACGCTAAGCAAAGAGACCCAAAACATGCAGCCTCAAGCAAACTCTTCCTGCCAATCGACAATACCCGATGAGCTCCGATTGCCACCACCCGAAAAGAAGGTCGAAAATCTGATGTGTGAACCAAAGAAAAAACCCCAGCCAAAGACAACGACCAAATCTCTCTACAAAGCCTAAACCTGAAAAACTAGCAAACTCATCAAAACAAAAAAAGGGGGGTTGAGAGAATCAAGAGCGTCGGATGATGGCCAACGCCCCGACTGGATCACTCAACCAACGCCTATTCTAGCGGAACTCAACACACAAGTAATAGACAGGAGACCCGCGAGTTGTTGAATACGGGAGCCCATGCGTCCCTTGAATGGCCGTCCTCGGAAAGCAAGGAATACGTCATTCCTAACGTGCCGAATAATGGCCATGGGGTCCATAGGAGAACTATCGTAGATTGCCTTATTCCGAGCACACCAAATGTGCCAGCAAATAAGACATGGAATCAAGCGTTGAATTCCAACATTATACAAATTTAATTCTCATGTAAGCTAGTATTATATATTTACAATGCTAATTTACAGCAAATGACATTATACTCATGTAATGCTACATTACACTAGCATTGTATTCAAATAATGCTACCTTTATTTTTATAGTACAAAGAATGTTAGTTACAAATTGCATTAAAAAATACTGTCATATTTAATTTTACTATATAGGAATTACTGAATTAAATATCACCTCCATCAAACATCCATTTCTCCTCTTCCACCAACGTCGACGTCGTACATTTAATAAGCATCATTGTTGCACCACCACTGGCCATCGGCAACATCTTCACAGCTAATCTCGATCTCCCCTCACCCTTCAAATAAAAGAAGAAGAAAAAACTAACCCTAACCCAACCTTCATCGCCCTACCCATCACCATCACCAACACTCAGATTAACTTTGTCAGTCCAAGCCAAGAACTCCAATAACTTTGCTAAACTGCTTTTGCTGAGCGTGAAATCGACATGGATTTGAGACATAATTTCGTTTTGTTTTGGACTATTATCAAAATTTTGTCTTTTAGATTGAAAAATTCCACCATCTGTTGATCAAGATTCATTTGAAGTTGTTATGTCTACTTTGCACTTGGACATTTACATGGTGCAAACCAGTAATTATTTCGATTTCCTAATCGAAAAATTTCGTATTTTAAATTTTTAACATCAAGTATGTGAATTTGTACCCGCCGTTCGTAGCTCGTTTGGTTTGGGAGCTGGGAGATGGGAACCAAAGGACTTTATCCGGGCAGGTTCGAATCCCAGCGCCAAACCATCAGTGAGAGTTTCAACGTTAAGCATCCGTGTACGACGACTAAATAAAAGCAGGATAGACACACGGCGTGAGGTTTACTTAAGTGGGTATCAATGAATACCATGATCTTAAGGTTCCTCATGATCTCAAAAAAAAAGTATGTGAATTTGTATGAGGCCCACGAGGACATTTTGGTGGCAGGCCTAACACCCTGTGAGCTATGTTGGTGATAAACGCAGCACCTTGTGGACTACTTTAAGTATGCATCATCAATTCTGTATAAAAAATTAATACTGTAACTTGATTTTTTTGGTTAAAAAACAATACATATAAGGTAAGGATCGGCTACACTTAACTTTTGCTACACCTCAAATTCAGCTAATTTTAATCACATGTTTCGAATTAAATAATATACATTCTCTTTTCTCTCATTTTAGAAAAGAGAAGATATATTATTTGATTCGGAATATGTGGTTGAAATCAAGAGAGATTTGAGTTGTAGCCGATTCTAACCCATATGTATGTGTGTGATCAATTACAGCTCTTCTTTGGAACACTCCTTTAGAAGCCTATTATATTTTGAGTTATAAAATTTTAAATGAATGTTTAATCAACATTTTGAATATCATCTTCACAAAATATGAGAATGTTTTGAAATTTCATTAAAATAATAAGTTGATATTAACTGTTAAAACATTTATTTTATATGCGCACACATATATGTCTGAAACGTCAAGTTTATCATGTTACCTATATTTATTTGCGCTTAGTTTTGTGGGGTGGCATTAATTTCATATAATTGAATATCATGTAACTCATAATATGATAGTAGTGCTTCAAAAGTGGGGTGACATTCAACTTTTCTCATACAAGTATAAATACATGTGTATGTATGTATGTATATGAATATAAATTAGTTTAAGTATATGCTTCATGGAATCATAAAAATACACCTTTTAAGCCTTTAAATAAATTAATTTGTGTATATACAAAATCACCATCATTAGAAGGTTTTTTCTTTTCTGATGATTTAACGGAAAATGTTATTCAGCCTGACATTTTCGTTACTGGGTATTAAAAATCAAAGTAAAACGAATGAAATGGGTGGAAGAGATGGGACATGAAATTAAGAAACAAGGCAACATCTAGGGAAAATCAAATGTTAGGGATCCACTGGGAGTTTCAATTGTAAATTGGGAAGCCAAAGTTCTCCTATAATGTCTATAAAGGTACGGTAGTCTACTGACTAGTAACAAAAAGCACTAATGATATTATTATTTGAAGCCCTAGTAGCAAATTTAGAAGAAAAATGAGCTAGACACAATCTAAATTGCGTATTATAGACAAACTAAGTGAAGACGACATGTACAAAGTCAACCACCATTCAAAAAAGAAGCGTGCTAAAGCAAAATATTATTCTTTAGGAGTTTCCTATCTATCTTTGTTAGCTATTTATTTATTTGAAACTTTTTATACACAGATATCTTATTGCTATAAGCCTTGTAGTAGTTTACCTGAAGAAGCTACCAGCCAAAAGCATCGCTTTCTCCTCCAGAATAATCACAGGACGTTAGAGTACCGTTATGTAATGGCTTGTTTGGCAACCCAATTTTTTATAAAGCTAACTTTTAGTTAGATTTACTGATAACAGTTTATTATATGCCGCAAGCAAGAGGTATAAGTTGACTATGGTTGGCTAATTTTATGACTAGTCATCTTCAAAAAGGGATATTGCCAAAGATCTTGCGTGCATGTGTATGCATGCTGGACACGTCTGATACATTAGTACCGTGATTTGAAGATTGATGTCAGTCCGCGTGTGCGGCGTAGTGGAAAGAAGGCTTGGGGTTCTGATAAAAAGACTCAGATTCGATTTCTACCATGCGTTTTCCTATCCTATATAAATTTACTGGGGTATGAGATCTTGAATCAGCTGACAGCTTTACTATATTCTAATCAGGAGTTTACCGGCTTGTCGGGTTCTCCTGGTTTTCAAGAAAAAAAAAAAAAGATTGATGTGCAAATAAGTGGGAGTGTACTATTCACAGAAAACGAATGTTATAAATACAGAAGTTAAAACGCTGGTGGTGTGTGTTTTATTCCAAACCATATTATTTGTTTATCAAGTTTTTTGGTTTTTTCGATCATAAATATATAACACATGCTACTTGTAGTTGAGGAAATAGACAGCTAAAGTCATAATCACCAAAAAGCGATCAAGACAGCTGCCTGCTCTTATAATCCATATTTGCATATCGCTACGGTTGTGCACCTCAAATGTTTATGGATTTGCATTTTATCATAGACTTTAGGTACGAACAGATGTTCAAATTTTATTCTTTGCGGTTAATTAAGATTAACAATACAGATACGTAAATATGTGATAGCAAAAAGAGACTGAAAACTACGAGTCTATGAATCGGCCGAATAACTGTGACGTGAAGAAGACGAGCTAATCCTGACCCGACATATCCGTTGGCCGTCTAAAAGAAACGATTATTTTGTATTTACGGAAGTTTTGGGATTCCTCTCTGTGAAAAATAAAGGCTTATCATACATAACATCCAACAAAGTCCTAATACCATAGGTTCAAGTGTCAATTCTAGCATGTGTGATGACCCAACCAAGTACAAACTTTGTTCCCTTCAAAATAGTACTAAAAGTAGCACTAATAATAATATGACATTGAAGCTATTTTTTCATTGGTTTCACATATATAAGAAAACCCTTTCAAAATACATAATTTAATAATTCATTAACATCACATACGTAACAACCCACCCCACCCCTCAAAATAAAATATTACCTTATAAGCTTCCCATACATACTTTGATTTATACTAAAAGAAATGGCGGTATTTCCGATGGTTCTTAACCAACATCGTCGGTAACCGTCGGAAAATGCCGTCGGAATAAAGATCGTCGAATAATGGTATTTCCAATGACTTTTTAACGGCTCCGTCGATTGATTTCTGACGGCTTACGACGACATTTTTCCAACGGGCCGTCGTATACACGTGGAAGAATACTGTTTCTTCAAATTGGTGTCGCAAACCATTGGTAGCCGCCGAAATGTCTGGAAGATAAGCCTCCGCTAGTTTGTACTAGAGAGCTGTCGAAAATCTGGAGTTTTATTTATTTATTTCAGAAACCTTTCAAACCCAAACAACACACCCACATACACAGACAAATCAACATATATCACGGTTCACTTTCACACATATAAATTATATATATCAAAGCCCAAATTACATATGTAACATCAATAATTAAAAAAAAACATCAATATTTGCAATAAACCAACTCAAACAACCAACAATATACTCAAAGATTCAATAACATCTCAAAATACGTTTCAAAATATATCAAACATATCCAACAATATCTCAAAACAACTCAAATCAACCTCACACATCCAACATCTCAAAATATCTTAATCATATCAAATCAAATGAACATTACACATCTCATAGTATATGTAACTCTCAAACACCATAGCAACAGAAAATTCAAACTATCTCACCCATCTCAAAGTGCATATATGTTAATGTCCCAACACAAACAAAAAAAATCATACCTATCAATCCTGATCGTCATCCGAATCCCCCTGATGAGGGAAATGTAACATGCTCCTGCATATATGCAGCAATGTGCTCGTCCAACTTGGTCATCTCCCCAGCCCGACGTCTGTCTCGTTCCTCCAGCTCGGCAATCCTAGTTCTAAAACCCTTGAATCTTCACGTTGTCCTAAGCTTTTTTGTATCCGCTTTGCCTGCGTCTAGCCTATAACGTTATTTAACAACGTTTATGAGTTTCATATAGTGTGATTAATAAAATCAATATGTTATACGTTATTCATAAATATATTTTATATAAATATTATCTCTTGATTCTCAAAACCATAACACCAATTCCACGTTGGCGGCTCCATAATTTCATCAAAGATCTGGACCTCCTCGTCAGGAGCCAGCACTTCCCGTCTCGATGCTTAAAGCAGTTTCTCTCGTTCTCACATGAATTTTTCTTGCAATTCCAAATAAAATTACAATTAAAATTCATACTTTTAATTATTTATAACTTATTATTTAAAGTGATTATTAATAAATTATAATTTAAAATATGCTTACCATGATCTATTGTGATTTAGAGTCATGCCGTGTGTATGTGACTATGCCATCTTCATTTTCATGCTCGACGACTGAGTACGAGCAAACACGTTCATGTAGGAAACGGGTTGACCACGCTCTATTTTCAAAAATAATTATTGCGTATTATTATTATATATATATAATTATACAATATAATAACTATTTATAATCGTAATTAATAAATTTATCAACTCTTGACGGTAACATTAGAATGATTTCTAACTCTCGCGGTGTGACTAGATTTTTATTTCTAATTGCATTGCAGAGTTCCTCTTCGACTCTGTTTGTAAATTTAAAATGAACATTATATTTTACATTTGTAAACTAACGCAATTATTATACTAATTTAGTATAAACTTACATTCACTTTGTCGCTTTCTAGAAAGCAATCCAAGCTTGTCGTATGCTTCCACTCATCCAGTTAGGCTTTATTTCCCTTTCTTTTTGTCGACATCATATCGCGATAGTTTTTCCACATTTTTTTCATCCAATAATTTCTGCAAAGGAGAAGGTCGGGTTTATATAACTTAGCGCCCATGCACATTGAAAAAAATAAGTTATACATTTATACTTAGTCAACAAATTGTAAAGTGGCTATATATAAAATGAAATACAGATTTACACTTATGACGAAATCCTACCAAATACACTCTAAGACGCGGGGTGGGATATTATCGCACCTAGGTCATCACGCGGGCTTTTTGCTCTTAGAAGCAACTTTGGAAACATCCAGAACAACTTCTGGGGGCTCCAGCTCAAAGCTCATATATTAAATATGGTATAGACCTTTAATAAATAATGAATAATATATCATACAAAAATAATGTTGCAATAAATTTGATACTTACCCACTCACTTTATATGTTAACGTTACTATAGGACGCTCTGCCAACTATGATGGGCTGTCGCCCTCGCCTCCCACGATGGTCTGTCTCTGACTAGAAGAGGGGGAACCCGATGAATCAGAAGATCTCCGACCTCGATATATAATACCTATCATAGACATATCATTTTATTATGGGAGCAATATCATTTAATTATGGAAAACATATCATTTTTTATGAGAAAAGTATAACATTAATTACCTTCTATCAAAATGTACATTAATAATTAGTCTTCATCGTTTTTTGATTTAGATTCGGTCTCGTACTCTATGTCGTTTTTCTTTATAGCCTCAAATGCTTCTACTAAAACAATTGATTCATTATTTAGAGATCCAAAATCAATATGATCGCGGTTATTATTATTCATTATTTTGCTAAAGATCTGCCTAATAAGCTTGTTTATTTGGAATATTATTTCCATCAAACGTAAATCTTGACTTGTTTTAAAAATTGTCGACCAATTTGCTTTTTCTTTTTTTAAGGATGAATATGCAGCATAATAAACTTATACTGTTTGTTTGGCGAGTACAAAAGGATCATACTTATGGTAATGCGAGGTATGTTCTATTTCAAAAAGATTATGATATATGTGCACGTTGATTACAGAACCAGGAACATTGTTGAACCAATTGCATCTAAATAAAAACAATTTCTTCGTAGGTCGTGTGAAATATGTCAATTCCAAAACCTAGGTTAACATGCCGTAAAATTCATTTATATGTTTATCTATATCATTGCTACCTTTAACAAATATACCGGTATTGTTAGTTAATTTTTCATCACCATATTCTTTGGTGTTAAATTTAAATCCATTGATGAAGAATGCTGGATATGTCTTGACATTTCTTTTTGATCCTAACGTAAGATGTTTCAATCCTTCTTCGACTACACAATTTCGCGGTTCATAAACCTAGTTAGAAAACCAATCAGCAAATTATTTACTAAGATCGCCGCGTGAATGTTATGATTTGTAACACCCTGTAAATTTTAGTAATAAATTAAAATATTAATAAGAATAAAAATATAAATTTACATAAAAGGATGGAATCGTAAATTTTTACAAATGAAGGAATTTGGGAAATTTGACTTTTACATTGTGTCAAGTAGATTTTTTTAGCCCAAGTTCATATATAATTTATTAGAAACAGACATCGTATGAAAAAGATATGGAATGTTTATTGTAGTGAGCATTTTGCATTTTGCATTTTGCACATATTTTGGGAGTAAGGTTAAAGATTAAAGAAAGAGTTAAGAAGACTTATTTATTAATAAATAAGTTGAATATGTGTAGGTTGACTTAAGAAAAGAAAAAAAAGTATAATGATGAGTATACATTTAAAAAGAAAATAATGAAAGACAAAAGCATGAGTGGCACAGTGGTAAGACATGTGCATTCCAACCAAGTGACTTGGGTTCGAGTCTCGCAGAGTACATTCTTTTATGAGCACATTTCAACCATAAATAAATGTATAAGAAGGTAAAAGACTAACATAAAATAAGTATGTAAACAAACATATTAATTAATAGAGGTATTTATTACCAAATACATATATATGATGGGTTTCTCTTCCAGGTTTAATAATTCAAATGTGATTATGTATTACTGATTAAGGGTAGAAAAGAGAAAATTATGTATAAATATATATATTTGTGTATATATATGTATTTATTTATTTATGCTTAAATGGTTAGCAACATATGTACGTAAATGTATAAGTTAATTGGTTAGGAATATATAGATTAAGATGTAATTGACTAATTAAATTAAGGAGGATTTAATATTGGTTAAAAAAGGTAACATTTATGTGAATTAGGGAAGCTAATTAATAAAAATCAATTTCAAAATTGATTGCGTAGTTAGATAGTAAAGAATATAGTCAATTATATGCATATGTGTTGATACCAATTAATTGATTTATTAATTGACTAAATTAAAAGGATATATATATATGAGTAACCTAAAAAGAGAGCTTAAATATGTACATAATTTATTTAGTAAAGTGTCTAAGTTCAACGTATCTTATTTAACGCCCCTAATTAATTCCCTCCACCTGAAGCAATTATCCAATTGCGTATATGAATTTACAAATCCTATAAATTTAGCCTTAACCTTACCTAATTCTCATTCTAAAAACTATTCTCTATTCTATTTCCTATTCTAGTCTCTCTTACTCTTCTAAATATTCATCTTCTTCATAAAATAAAAGTTAAAATTCCACAAGTTAAAAGTAGAGATTTAGAGAGGCGTGTTGCAAATAAAGAGAGGATTCCAGAGAAAAGCCAGAGGACGTCAAGTGAGTGGAATCTAAATTCTTAAAGCAAAAGTTTAATATTTAAATTCAAATCTTCTTCTACTTCCTCTGATCTAAAATGTATTCCGATTTTCATCTTTATTTTTGTCTCTAATTTCATGTATAATGAAGATTCCTCTTAGATCTAAATTATAAACTGGTTAATTTGGAATTGGATAAAATGTTGACTTGGTTTATATTAAATTTTGGGTAAAATGAATAAATCCTTAGAACTCTAAAACTGATCTAAAAAAATCAATGGAAATTATTTATAAACCATACAAGTAGAAGAATGTGAGCTTAAAAATTAGGATTGGTGAATAAAATAAGGAACAAATGAAATTAAATTTGAATAAAAAGAAATAGACCAGATCCTCAGTTTTCAATTGTTTGTAAATCAGTAAAAGGATGGCGACTGTTTTTAACACAGCGCCAACTTAAATAAAAGTAATAGATTAGCCTAATTCTATTATTAGGCTAACTTATGGATGATTTCAGCCTATATATATATATATACATATACATATATATATATATATATATATATATTTGTGAGTGAATCCTTCTATGAAGTTAATGGGCTGAAAAGAAAGTTTATGCACTTAGATTTTATACATATAGGCATTTGGTGGGCCAGGTTGTGTTTTCTTATACCTATAGGGATTTGGCGGTCAAGGTTATGTTTTCTTATACCTGTAGGCACTAGGCTGTCCAGGATATATTTTAATACTTGTAGGTATCAGGCGGTCCAGGTATCGTTACGGAAACTATAGGCAATAGGCGGTCCAAGTTTGGGGTTTTATGGGATATTGTTTGGTACTTCACAGTGTAGGCATAAGGCGGACCACTGGCGGAGTCCGCAACGTAGGCATCAGACGGTCCGTTGTGGGATACATGATGTAGGCGAAAGGCGGTCCATCATGTTTGTGAGATTTTTTTTCGATTGGCTGTGATGTAGGCATTTGACGGTCCAGGTTATACCTGTAGGCATTTGGCGGTCCATCGGCGGAAACCGAGGGTACGTTGATAGGAGTCCAGTCTAGCGGTGTTCGCACAACATTGTTGCGGAACTGGGGTAGACATAGGAGACATTTAGTCACGGTACGACTAGAGAAGGGTATGGGTTGTGTCTGATGACCCTTGGGTAGGCTTCCTCACATACTCTTCTCGTAGTAGTAATGTGGATAAGTAAGGACAGCAGTTCCGACAGGCCGATCTACGTTTTGATGACTTTGGTTTGACCTTTTCAGTATGACCTATATTACATGCTCATTCTTATTAGGAATTACATCTAAGATTGACAATCATGTTATTCCTACTTTATGGAGTATAGAGCAGCTCTGGCTCTAGATGGTTCACTTTTCTTTTCAATTTAGCTTCCATTCACCAGACTTTATGTCTGACCCATTCACATTTTCCCACCACAGGATGACAGGTTAGCAATTATTGGGATATAGTAAAAAGCCAAGTTTCACTCCTAGGTTGAACACTGTTAGGGACAGTTTCCCTATCCTGGTAACCATATGTCATATACTTTATTATTCCGATGTGAGATTTTATCAACATTACTCTGACTTACCTTTGTTATTTGCAGGATACCAAACCAGCAATTCATGCTTTAGTGGACTTGGATTTTCGGTTCATCAAAAATTTGAGCCTATTGGGGTGCGGGTTGTCACACTTGGTATTAGAGCTTAGGTTAGCCGATCCTGCTAATTTGGTTAGCAGATCCTAAAAATTAGGAAGTATGAGTGAACGTATTTGAAAAAATAAATATACTAGAATCCAATTAGTCCTAATTATAGATTAGTAACATATGGAAAGTCCGTGGAAATAAAGAAAATTTGTACATGAGTTCTAGTTGGGTCGTAGTAGCCCAAGGTTGTTAAGTCCCCATTTTTATTGCTGATGGAAAAATGTACAATAAGTCCGGTTATTGGAAAAGAATTAGAATTCATATGTTATCCAAGTAGGAAAATTCCTTAGAGAAAAAGGGATTTTGGTGGGGGAAAATCGAATTTCCAAGATTAGGAATAAGACATTCCTAAGGAAGTAAGTAAAGTTCCACTTTAAGTTTAACCCAATAAAAAGGAATTTTTTGAGATGTAAAAAGTTAAAATATATATAGCTAATATATTTGAAAAATATATGTTGGGTTAGAAAAGTGATATGAGATTTAAAATTATTTTTATGTGATAAAGATTTTTTAAAAAGTAAAGTTCTTTTTGAAGGATTATGGAGCAAGTATAACTCGCTAATTTTGTAAAATAACAAAATGTTTGGAACATAAATACTTAGCAAAATTAAAAAAACCAAATCAGAAGGATTATAAAATGGATGGGATTTGAATAGCATTTTAATTCATTGGAATGAAATATGTAGCAATGAAATTTTCCATAAATTATCTAGTTTCAGTATAAAAGTGTATCATTTTAAATGACAAGGAATACACTCTAAAGAAAGAGATGTACAAAGTAAGGATGATTACCGTATTTTGTACAGTCTATTTCAAGAAAGTAAATAAAAGAGATAATTCCTTGTAATTTCAAGCGTAGCACAAACCCTCTTTTAATGATTTCTGGAAAATTGCAGAGTCACATTTCTTCTTAGGAAAAAGATGTAGTTCCAATGCATTAAAATGCGAAAGGCCCAAACTACAAACTGGAATGGTTGATAAGGCAGAAGAAGATGTTTTTGAGAATCTAGAATGGTATTAGAATATGATTCTAATCAATTTTCGGCACTTGGAGAAGTCTCTGTATGGGGTGGTTACCCTAGTTTATCAACTTTAGCTAGAAAAGTCCAGATTGTCGTTGAACTTAGGATTTCCTATCCACATCTTTTTGTTAGTAAGTTTTCTTTTGAACATCTTATCTTCGATTTTTTCCTAATTAGGATCCTTCGATAGATCTTTTTAGGTAACACTTTGTGTTGGTAGGAATGTTTGTAAACATGCCGTTAGGACATGTGATGTTTGGTGGTTGTTGTGGTTGCAAGTGGATGCTAGTGGTTGTGGAAGGATGCATTTACACCACTAGGCACTCATTCTATCTTATTTGATCTTATCTTTAGATCGGCCGCCTAGGAGTGCACTTGCATATGCATATGGATGTGTGCTATATATATACTCATTCATTATGCATTTATTGCATATTACTTATATATATGGTTGTATATAAACAGAGGTTGGACATATGGACGATTGCATTTGGATGATGGTTGAAGCATGCATGTAGAACTAACAGTTTTATTAGGGTTTTTGCATACAGATGGTTGCATGGCATAAGCATATTTGCATGACAGTAGGTGGACTGTATCAGTAGACCGACTACCTTTCTGCATTAGATAAGTTCATATGCATTTCACATTACACAAAGTCATAATTTGCATTAGATAAATCTAAGGACAATGGTTGTGGTGTTTGATGTTTGAGTAGATGATTGTAGATTTGGATGATGGTTGCAATTTATGTTCTTCTGTTCTTAGAGATTTCAGGGTTGAAATCCTTTAAAGAGGAGAGAATGTAACACCCCGTAAATTTTAATAATAAATTAAAATTTTAATAACAATAAAAATGTAACTTTACATAAAAGGATGAAATCGTAAATTTTTACAAATGAAGTGTAACGACTTGGAAATTTTAACGATTTTGTTAATAACGTAATTAACTAAAAAAATTTTGTAAATAAATAATAAAATTTTGCAACGAAAATATGATATTTGGAATACATCTATTTAAACATAGTTAGTGTCAGATTTTCATTGGAAAATATGAATGTTTGTTCGGTGGTGAAATTTCAACTTTAAATTTAAATTCAGTAAATTGATGAATATAAAATATTTTTGAAATCTGAATATTTTTACATAATAAAAATGTAAATCATTTTTGAGTGAGACGTCATATTTCGTTTTGCCAAATTTGGACTGCTCTAGCTCCGTTTATCTTATTTTCGGCAAATTAGCAGCATTTTGGCAGCTAATATTGACTTTTGATAGGATGATCGTATCTCTGATATCTGTATACCATTCTGTTTGTCTCGTCATGCTGATCTCCGCTGTATATTCATTTGTGTATTTCGGCGTCCGATACACGGCGAAATCTGTGAAACGGTTAGCCATATCGGTACCCGATTTGAACCTTTTGGGTTTCCCTGTGTCTATTCAGTTGTCCACTGATTGAAATCTAACAGCCTTTCGCTATTAATATTTCCTGAATTCACGTAGGTGGCTTTCTCTATTCCCAATGATTAATATATTCTGGTGCGTCCTTCTCTCCTCTTTGCTTAGTTTGTTCATTACTCCAAATAAAAAATTATATATAAAATATAACGTCTTCATCCTTATATTTATCTGTAACCTACTTGCTTCGTGAACCAATCGGCCTACTCGTGCACCCTCCTCCTTGTTCTGGCCCATGACAACCAGAGCACCACCTCCGGCCACGATCAGCCACCCAAACATCTTTGACCTCCCTCCTAGCATTGACCACCGTGCCACCTTCTTACACGCAAGCCTTTTCCACCCGCGTCACCCTGAAGCCCTCATCTTCTCCCTCTACCCATTTTCCCATGCATTTCTCTCCATGCAAGCCTCTCCAGACCCGACCGCCTCCTTGCTCCACGCACCCACCATCAGATCCTTCCCTCCGCCTGCCACCATCTCCACGTCCCATAACAACTTGAATTGTTAGTTGTTTAATTGTTGAATATGATATTGTTATTATTTAAAAGTGTTAACCGATGTTAATTGCCATATGACACCAATAACATGTTGTATATCTATATTGCTATTAAATTTTTATTTATGATATATGCTTATCATTGATATGTTATGCTATTTATATTGTTATTATATTATTCTCACACAACAAGTTCCCTATTAGTTTAGAAATCCCTATGGGTTGAAATGATACATACCCGAACGATTTTATAGATTAGGGGAAAATCGTTATGGGTTGAAATGATAAACCTAAGTGATTTTATTGATTTTGAATTTTGGGATTGCTAGGTTGAAATGATATATACCCATAAAATTTAAATTGCGGATTGAAATGATAGATATCTGTATCACTTGACCATAGGATATAAAATTATATACGGATACCGTTAGTCTATTTTGAAAATGATTTCCAAAGTTTTGAAAAGAAATATATGAGTTTTAAATAAATATTGATTCTTAAATACAATATAAAGATTTTACTTTAATATATGTGAAAAATTTAGATTTTAAAATATATGTTTGAATTTTTAAATTTATAATTTAAGTTTTGAATAATGTAAAATTTAAGATTTTACTTATAATTTTATTTTCATTTTAAATATATATAATAAGATTTAAATAGGTCTAATAAAAATAATATTTAATTTAATAAAAAATTAATTTAATAAAACTTAATTTAACTGATATATATATATATATATAATTTGTTTAAATATTTGTTTGAATTTATATTATTATTTTTAAAATAGATTTTTGTAATAACTTGAAATAAATAGAGGTTGGAAAGATAAATTAAATAAGAATTGATTGGTAATTTAATTGGTTAAAAATTTAATTTAAATAAGAATTGATTTATAATTAAATTTGTTTAGAATTGAATTTAAATAAGGATTGATTTGAACTTATTGATTTTAAGACTTTGAAAGGTATGATTTTATAACTTGATTTGATAAAAAGTGATTAAATGAATATTTTCAACTTTAAATAAAATTGAAATTGAATGTTTAATATTAAACTAAATAGTAATATGAGATTTTATTTAAATGTCATTAAAGATGATTAAGTGAATATTCTGAAATCTTTTAATAGGATTAAAGTTGAATTTTGAAATATAAATGAAATCTATCAAATTAAGTTATTGTAAATTGTTTGAATATTGAAATGTATTGAATTAGAAGTGGTTTAAATTTGTAATTCAAACCTGAATTTGAAATCGATATAAATTTAAATGGTTTTAATGAAAATTAGAAATTGCCGAACAAAAAATTAATTTAAATTGAATTTTGGAACTAAAGTTGATTTGAATTGACTGGTGAAATTAGAAGAAACAATTCTAACTTGAAACTTTTTTGATAAAAAGTGATTAAATGAATATTTTCAACTTTAAATAAAATTGAAATTAAGTGTTTAATATTAAATTAAATAGTAATATGAGATTTTATTTAAATGTCATTAAAGATGATTAAGTGAATATTCTGAAATTTTTTAATAGGATTAAAGTTGAATTTTGAAATATAAATGAAATCTATCAAATTGAGTTATTGTAAATTGTTTGAATATTGAAATGTATTGAATTAGAAGTGGTTTAAATTTGTAATTCAAACCTGGATTTGAAATCGATATAAATTTAAATGGTTTTAATGAAAATTAGAAATTGCCGAACAAAAAATTGATTTAAATTGAATTTTGGAACTAAAGTTGATTTGAATTGACTGGTGAAATTAGAAGAAACAATTCTAACTTGAAACTTTTTTTGATATAAACTCTTTTAAATATATAAACTATCTTTATATATATTATTTTAAATATATATATTTTATTATATAAACTATTTTAATACATAAACTATTTATTCTATAACCTATTTTAAATATAAACTACTTTTAATTTATAACTATTTCAATATAAATAAACTATTTTCAATATATATCTGTTTAAGTTGAAACTGTTATAATTTAGATTAAATAGATTTAAATGCGAATATTTTGATATGATGGTTTTTAACTACTTTGGGTTATGATTTCGAAAGTGAATATGATTTCGAAAGTGGTATGACTTCGAAAGTGTATGATTTCGAAAGTGAGGTGATTTTGAAATGAATATGATATTTTGACATGAAGCATAAACTGTTTGAAATGTAAATGACCACGTGTGAAATAAGAGTTCGGTTGTTAAAGAGACTGGGATTAGATATTGTCATTTTCTCTGCCAATACCGAAAACCACTTTAACAACTATGTACATGGTGGAGATTCCAGAACGAAGTAGGATGGCTGGCGACGTCAATATAAGGTATTAACGTAGCCCTGAATCCCGCGAGTCAGCTTGATGTGGCTAAAATAGGAGCTATACCGGGAAAAGTGGGGTCGCTCCCCCTATTGGGCATATTTCTTCGATACCATTCTATTACATTGCGCACCTTTGATTTGGGAGTATGTCTCGAGGTGGGCGGTAGTATCTGCTATGTGTTACCACCAGTCCGGTAGTGCAAACGGTAGAATCCTACCCTGACATTGTCTCGCGTGCCTTGTCACATGCCTTATCGCGTCCTCTATGAATTTGTTTTGTACTGTACCTATGGAGTGCTCCGTGAGTATCCTATTGTTTTGGTAGGGCTTACAGTATCTGTATAGACTACAGGAATATATAAAAATGTGTTAAGAGGGTTATAGGTAACGCCTTAACGCTATTTTAATAGTTTACTTTAATATAGACATTATATATGTAGTGTATTGCACTATGTATGTAGATAGTTTAACGGATCCTTAGAGGACGGGTATCCCAAACATCCTTTGATTTACTTTGTATTTCACTTGACATTTCACTCGAGTTGATTTACTGTATAAGAATGTTAATCCTGACTCGAGTGTTTTTTGTTTTTCTTTATGCTCAGGTCAGACTGAGTGTCACAACATTTGAGACTCGCCTTCGGAGTTTGGAGTTTTGCTTGAAGATATGTCTTATATCTGTTCAGCTTTCAGTTATTCCAATTATCTCCAGTTGTTTATATTCAGACTTGTTATTTACTTTGTATTGAGACTTCTATGTATTAGATTTCTGTTGTACTTGACTCTGATGTTCTGTAGTAGCTTCATGAACTACTATTTATCTATTCCGCTGCTTATTGTTATATTACTCTGTGTCTGTGATTCTGTGATTGATTTATTTACTGTATATGCCAAATTTTGCCAAATATAAATTAACAATCTTTTGTTTTGAGCAATTCAAGTCCGACATGTGTGGATGATTGTTGATTTGAATGGTTCGAAATGCTTACATATGGTATTAGAGCTCTGACTTAGACAAAACTTAGCATATGGAGTAAAACTCATTAAAGATAGGGTAGTGATACCCTAAAGTGATTAGAATCAATTGTAGAATCATCTTCGTTTGAGCTTGAAATTTGTAACGACCCGTAATTTTCGATAATTAAAATATTAAATTAAATAAGTTTTGGAATTTGATGCTGTGGAAAATAAAAATTTTAAGATTTAATAATGATAAATAATAACTGGAATGAAATGTAATGTTGATATAAGTTAATGGATAACTATTTTGATATAATTTAAATTAATTGAAATGGTTGTAAATATAAAATTTGGTTATAAGTAGAGTTAAAGAAATAAACCAAATGTTGTATTAAATGGTGAAATTGTAAGTAATAAGTTGAATTTGGTTAATATCGAATAGTAAAACTAGTATGTGTATTTATTAGCTTAGTTGGTAAGCAATAAACATAGAATTGTGTTTGAAATTGTAAGTTGCAACAATGGCTTAATTATCATTGCATTATTTAATCTGTTCAAACTTAATTGTAAATCAATTGCAATGAATGTAATTAAATATTGCATTAATATGAATTAAGATGATAATTGTAGAATATTAATGTAATAAGATATAAACAAATGTTAACTATGTCCATAAAGTAAATGATTGATTAAATAATAATATTGAAATCAAAATAAATTAATTTATTGGATTTTAAATTATAATTAATGAATTTATTGAAATTGAGATTTGAACGCAGTAATTAGCGCAATATTAATAATTGAATTTGACATGGGAATTTGTTTTAAAAAGTTATTAACTTCTGTGTAATTAGAAATGATGAAAATTGTTAGTTGTTAAATTTGAAATTAAAAGTGGATTAGATTAATTTAATAATAATTTATTTATTTAGCGTGGAAATAGCCATTTTGGCCACGGTCTCGGATTTCGACAAAACCAGTTTCATCGGATCCGTAATGATGAATTATTGTAGGATTTCAACTTTCGTAGCGATCAGACTTGTCGTTTAATCGTTCAGGCTTGAAACACGTAGAAATCAATTTAGTTGAATTCAATTTGAAATAAGCTGATTTTAAAACTAACTTCTTTTACAATGGAATTAGGACTTGAAACCTGCTCCATTGAGTTTAAAAATATCGAAAACATCTATTTTGATATATGGGATGATCCACTTTCGTTTCGGAGGAAGAACGGGCTTTTCGGGTTGTTATTGTCAATTCAAACCAATTCGATACATGTTCATTTTCTTATCGGGCTTTGTTTATATAAATAGTTTTGTTCTAACCCTAGCAACCTTTTTATTTATCATTACTGTACATACTAAAATTTCTGTCGTTTCTCTCATCTCAATGGCTGAAAACCTAATTCCCAAATCTAAATACAAATCAAAATCAATTTCAAAAAAATTCAAACTCTCCAAACCCTATCATATTATATATCGTTGGAAAGCTTTCGACAAGGAAAATCTACTGCAGTGATTCATTTTTTGATTCGGATCATGGTCTGGCCAATAATTGGCCATTAATTTTCGACCGTTCATGGGTTTTGATCAACTTCAGTGGATAGTCAATTCGAAAGTGCTACGGCGTAGAGATGGACGAGGGGAGTGCATTGGTGATGGTCGTTCGTCAGTTCAGCGGCTAGATCGCCTTGAACAATTCAATTAGGGTTTGAAACCCTATGGCGACGGCTGCGATTTTTGGGTTTGATCGACGTCGAGGTTGGCCTTGGGGGTCGTGGATGGTAGCAGTAGTCGGCGGTCTGTCAGGGGAGTGGTCGTGACTTGCTAGGAAGCGGCGAGATGTCAAGTGAACAATGGCGGCTTCATCAGGCTGAGCATGATTTTTCTCTAGGCTAGGGTTTCATGTGTGTTACAGTGGTAATGACGTGTCCAATTGATTTGTTAATTTAATTGTTTGATATTATATATTGTTTAACTTCTAATGATAATAACTTTTACTTACGAGGTCGGATTTACACGCGGTTTGTTCTACTACGATCGTATCGAAATTCCGGACATTATGTAACTCGTTTGGACGAATTTTGAGACTGTTGAATTTTGGGCCTTATTTTGGATTTCAAATCGATTTGAAATCAAAGGTGAGTGTTTTAACACACTCACAACTACTAAATTATCTTATGTTAGTTAAATTGAATTTATGATGTGATTTGAAATTGATCGATTGATGTTTGGTATATTTAATTTGTCATTCCAGTTAAATTTTACTTTTATTGAATTTAATAACCATTTAATTTAATATTGAAGTTTAATTGCCAGTTTATACCTGTTATTTAATTTGGTATCGAAGACTGCTTTTCTGGAGGATGAAGATGGAGATTTGTATACTATTATTATTTATTATATTTATTCCACTGCATCATGTTGTTCCGCTGCATTTATTCATTCATTCCTGTTGTATGTAACCCTGATCTATAATGTAAAAGTGTAATCAAATGTTATTTGTAAAACAGCTTCGTGAACTGTTTATTTGATTATTATATTTTGTCATTCCGCTCTGAGATTTTGTGTTTGTTTTTCTTTCTTTCTCTGCTTTTTCTTATGTACCCCCATAGCAATCCTCCCTCGAATGGTTTGAGTCTAACGTGTGTGGTTTATCATAGATTTAAACCGTCCAAAAAGGTGGGTCTTTACATTTGGTATCAGAGCTTTGGTTTAGTGATAACCTTAGCTTTGTGGGGTCTAACTCATTAGAGAATAGGGTAGTAATACCCTAGAATGAGTCGTTGAGTGTATATATATGAGAGAGCGTATTTGTTAGTGTTATAAAATGTTTTATATTTTGTTAATTTGTTATGTTTAGTATTTATAAATTCTAGTCGATACATAGGATGCTATGGCATCGATAGGGATTTCTAAATACTTAATAGGGTAGACCGTCACAATATTGTTTTGAAATATAGGTAAATGAAATAATTTTACCTAGTATAATATCTTGTATATAAAAGAGTAATTTTATAAATGATATAGTTGGATGTGACATGTTGTTTGTTAGGAAGTGAAATTTTATAAATATTGATGGTAAAATAAGATTTACAGATAAAGTAAATAAGAACTGAGAATTTGAGAACTTAAGTTCTGGGATTTTGAAAATTTCTTTCGAAAGATTTTGGAGTATAATATTAGTATTATTTGGAAGTATTTTCTGATATAAATATTTCAATATGATTTGAAGGGAAATGTTTAAAGGAATTTTGAAAGGAGATAAGTTCTGTACTCCCCTCTCTGTCGCTGGAAATGATTTCGGTGATGAGTGCATGCATCATCGACGTTCATTTTCAAGTTTCAAAGTGAGAAGACCGCTGTAGTAGTTTTACTACACATTCATTTTGATAATGAATCTTAAATTTTAATTTCTAAATATGATTGGATATATATAAGTTATGAGTATATATGTATTATTTCAAATGATTTGAAATGTAACCCGGTGTTTAGTTTTTAAAGATTTTTGATAATTAGTAGCTTTCAAGTATTATAATGAATGAAATTTTAGCTATTTTAATAAATGGAAACTTCTAAAATGAAAATAAGAAATTTGATGTTAAGTGATAAATGAAATATATAAGAAATAGAAAATCTGTAACTTGTAGATATGAAAATTTAGAAGATGTATTATTGAAGATTTTGTTACCTAAAGTGAATAAAATAAACTTGTGTAACATTCAAGTACATTCTAAAAGACATATATAACTTACTAGAATGTTAAAAGGTTGAAATGTTAAATATAAATATGTGATAGAATATTATACAAGTAAAACTTTAGTAATCAAAGTGTTCAATAGAATTTTCCTATAAATAGTATTCTGATGTTATAAAATGTTATAAACTTAAGTTAATAAATTGAAATGCTAGAAAATGAACTTAATAGGAATACTGTAGGTAAATGATTATAAACTTAAGTTAATGTTTGAAGCTATTTATAATTAAAGTGAATAGTAGAAGTGAATACTATATTAATTGAATGATTATAACTTCAGAAAATGTTGAAATGATTTAGAAATGGATTTAATATTCAATAATACTATATACGGAAGAAATGAATGTGAAAAAGAAATAATATATTAATGGTGAATTAAATTGTAAAGAGACTTACATAATAATGGATAATCTAATAATTGAAATGGAAATAACTTATGTAAGCAATGAATGTAAAGTCATGAAAAGAGAAAATGGCATTGTATGAATGAATGGGAAATGAATTTTGTAAGTAATAAATGTAAATTAAGGAAAATGATCATTGTATGAATGAAAGAATTAATGGAAAAATGAACAGTAAATTATGTGAAACGATATTAATAGGAATAAACTTAAATATTATTTGGAATTCTTGTTTGTTTTGGCTTATGGGATGGTTGGAAAAGGATACTTCTAACTGTATATAGATGTATAAATAATCTATTAAGTTTTATCTAAGACTGTTGAGTGTATGGTATACTTAGTAGTTATTTGTCATTTTATACGATTAAAAGGTTCTGAACCCGAACAAACCATTTGTTTTGGTTATTATGGATGGATGGTTGATTACTTTGATTGCATGTGATGATTGTACGGTATTGTTTGCAAGTGACTATTGTTATATTGTGTAACGACCCGTATTTTTGGGTCATCAAATTTGAATATTTAATTTATTTAAATATTCGGTTTTGAATCAAATTATACTAAAATATATATTTCAAATTCAGATTTGATTTTCAGTGACGTATTTTTAATTTAATTTATTGTATTTTTCCAAAAATTTTAATTTGAAAAATAAAAATATTTTCATTTGATGCATTTTGCGCCAAACGTCGATTCTTTTGAAATTTTTCAGAATAAGTTAATCGGTCTATTTTATTGCTAATTTGTGATTACATAACATTGTTATGCGTGATCGTAATTTTATTTATGTTGTTCGCGGCTCGTACATGAACTGAATTTTGTAGGACGTGGTGCCGCAAAACTTTGTAAACAAAAAAATTAAACTACATGTCTTCCATGCACGCACACCATTCTTTCCAAAGCTTTCATCTTGTAACGACTGCGACTTTTCGACGCTCGAAAGTTGACATTAATACGTCCACTGTATCAAATGCCGCGCAATCGAATGCCGGAAAACCGAACCATTAGGGTTAAAAGAAGAGGTAGAAGAAGACAGAAGGAAAGAAAGAACAGAAACACAGAAACAGAAACAATATCAGAATCTCACATTCGCAGCGGAACAATATATAATAGATGAATCAATAATCTTTAAAACAAAAGACTATATCAGTTTATACATACAACAATCAGAGTCAATATACAACTCAATACAACAATGGACAGTTATATAAACTTGTCCTCGTACAGAATACACAGCGGAATAAATAAACAAGTACGGTAGTACGCTTCGCCATCCAGCTCATCTCCAAAGCTCCAGAATATCCAGAATATCCTGATAACATATCTCTAGGCTGCCCGTGTGGAAAATTATAGGCACCTAGAGTTTAGAAAGGGAACAATAAACTCCGAGTCAGTCATGGTGATTGGTGTGAGATCGTAAAACAGTTATTTTCAAAAAGAAAATAAAACAAATTCGCAATGCTTTTGGAAAATGAAACTACCATAAGGCCTCCCGCCACACACACAATGCAAACGTAGAATTGGAGGAGATTTTTCCTTATGATAGTCAAAAAAGCATACTACGCAAAATCAATTGATATTATTATTAATGTCTAGTGTGGAAAACATTTCGAAAGTATAATATCAATCTTAGCCAACATACAACCATTATTGTAAGCCTACTATAGCTACTATGTTCAGTTGCAGGTTACCGCCACATTCCATAGCAGGTAATACAACTAAAAATCGTACAGGGTTCCTATTGTTTCTTTGGATTTCCAACAAATGGTCAGGCAAAGGAACTTCCTTACACCGAAATAGAAACGCCTCTGTAAAGACGCCCCGGATCCTAACCGGATCTCTGCAAACACAAGGCCGACGCTACCTCACGCTGTACAGCTGTAACTAGGTAACTAACACACTGACGCTACCTCACGCTGTACAGCTGTAACTAGGTAACTAACACACAAGTATGTCATCCCCCGGTCGTAACCAACCTTTATCCGAGGATCCTCAATCACAAATCAACCACCACAAAGTATAATCAACATAGGTAAAATATCTGGGCTCCATACCATGATATCACCTTTTATCCAGAAGGAAATGACATACCCTAGGGGCGCTACCCCTACAAACCTTTGCCGCAATATTCCTGTTTCGACCATTACCGGGTTGTGAGGCTCGACGAAGTCTCGTCCACATACACTATGCTTTTTCACAAAGCTACGCTTTTTCACAAAGCCACGCTTTTTCACAAAGCCACGCTTTGATCAACCAATGATCAACAGCACTTCGTGTGCCACATTACCAAATTGGGAATGTATCACTAGTAACCTTCAACTACATAACCTCTGATCTCATACGTCTCAGAGAAGGGTGTTAAGCTAAGAGAATAAATTCTCCGCCACCAACAGAAATGTATTTGATAGAAACTAGCTTTACATCTCAAAGTGTAACGTCAGACACACATCCATACAAGTCCGTTACGGGATCGAACGAAACCGAAGGCACTTCCAAAGAAGCCCTTGCAATCCGGATATTCACTAATCACGTTCGGACTTCCCATCACAAAAAGAGTGATATAAATCTCTATACCGGAGCAACTCGGTGCAAAGACATTCGACAAGTTGTCCTTTCATTTTCGAAAATATCCGGTCTTCAATACGATCCATATCGTCGTATCATTAATTCGGAATGGGTTATATGACACAAAGGTCTTTTCCCGGCTAACCCGAATAGTGAGCGTTTGTTTTAAAAACAAATCAAGTGCCATTTCAAAGGCAAATATTGATAGTTGGTTATTTAACTATCAAACAACATTCACAACAAACATCTAATTTAAATAATTTTTCCCAAATTATTTATTTCAAAATATCTTCAAAAGATATATATTTTCCACACTTCACATTTGAAAACCAATTTCAAATCATATTTCACACTTCACATTTGAAAATCAATTTCAAATCATATTTCACACTTCACATTTGAAAATCAATTTCAAATCATATTTCACACTTCACATCAAAATGGTCCATTTAAACCAATTAAATAAATCCTTATCGATTTATTTCAAATTTACATTCTAAGTTTGTAAATTTACTTCCACACTTTAAAAGTAAATCAATGTTTATTTTTAAAACAAATTTCCCTTTCCTTTATAAATTCTATTCTGAATTTACATTCTCAAATATTCACTTTTAACACCAAATCAACTTTCAAATTGATTTCTCAATTTATTTCAAATCCCAAATCGAATTCCAAATTGATTTCTGAATTTACTTCAACACCGAATCACATTCAAATTGATTCTAACTTTTAATCCTAAATACCAAATCATTTTTTTTACAAATCGATTTCCAAATTTATTCTCAACACAAAAATCAATTTTCATTCAACATCAAATAAGTTTTCATATCGATTTCTCAAAGATTTATTTCAAATACACTATCAATTATCAATTTGATTTCAAACAAATTTATCTCCTTTTAAATAAATTCTTTTATTCTTCCAAACCATCTAAAAATTCAATTTTTAATTTCAGAAATCCAATTTCATTTATTTCTGGTATCCAACGATACCAAAAATACATTCGGCTAAATTATAACCTTCAACAAATTCAATCACAGATATAATCATACATAGATTATAAATAATCAATCATATAACATATGAAATAAATTCAAATGTTTGAGGAATCCAGTTGGATCCCTCCAACCTGTTTCCCTGCATCCACAGATGTTAGCACAATACCAATTCCACTTCGAGGTGGAATATCGCGGTATATGGGATTTATAAAATATCATCCGCTATTATGCAACGCAATAGGGTCTCATCCGCTATATAATGCGGGAAATCACAACTGCAATATATACATATGCCAATATATATATATATATTGCTATATATAGATATATCCTACTATATCTAATATCACAATCCAAACAGCAATCAATCAATAACTGCAAAAAAAATCCACTTTTCATTTTGAGTGAGAAGATCTCACCTTTGCTTTAATTTGCAATCCATTATTATTCCAGCTTGATTTCTCCATTTAGACCTTGTATAAATATTTATACAATTCATCAACATTCGAAACAATCGAAAAATAAATTTTTTGTTTGGTAACTATAATTATTCAATGGTTTTGTTTTAAACCAATTAGTATATATATTAAAAATCAAATCTTTATTCATTATTCTAAAACAAGCTAGTAGATTTAAAAATGGGTATACGTATATTTTATTTTATTCTCAAATAATCTACATATGTTTAAATTAAACTAAGATTAACTTAAGAATTTTAAAAAACTGCCTAACAGCTAACTTTTCTCTTTACTGTAAACATTTCCTTTACTGTAAATTTATTCACATATACATATATATATATATATATATATATATGTGTGTGTGTGTGTGTGCATTTCAAAAAGTGTAATATACCTTACTGAAAATCATTTCTTTATTTGCAATTCATTCCTTTTTTTCTTTTTTGCATACTCATATAAATTGAAATAACCTGCATACGTATACAAAAGGAGAAATCGTACCATCACTGAACCTCACTGAACCCCTACTCGACTAGACGAAGCTCGCCTGGACGCGTCAACCCTACCGTTGCCACGTGCACACGAACGCCACGATTTGGTTCGCTGTTCCGCCTATCGCCATGCCCTAGCTCGCGAAACTCGTCACCTTCCCCAATTTGAAATCGAAAGAGTCGACTTCTCTACCGAGATCTATCGAGACCCCCAAGCGGAACTCACACGCACACCACCAATGTCGCGAGCTCGAGCGCGAGCGCACCACCTCCAGTCGACAACGCGACCTCGCCTTCGAGCTTGAATGAAACGAACCACGACTGGAACGATTTTCGTTCTTTCCCTATTCTCTTTTGAAGGGCTCGGCCGGCTCTAAGTTGATTTGTAAATGAAATTGAAAAGAGGGGGAACGAGGGAATGAGCTTGACTTTGAACTGGAGACCCCCTTTAAAATGAAGAAGAGGAGAACGAAGAGTAAGCGACCATTTCCTTTTAATTTGAAGAAAGAAACTCGGTTGTTCAATTTTTTTTCTTTTACTTCTTTTGTATACGCGTGAATTACAAAGGAAGGAGAGCAGATGACACAATGGAGTGGTTGCTTTTACGAGTGGAGGCAGCAATTTGAAAGCAAAAAGCTGTGATGTGAAATAATATCAGCGGATGGTTGACTAATATAAAGATCCAGTTTAAATTCAAATTCAAACCGTTCGATAAATGCAACTTAAAAACTTGACCTCCTATCGAGGCATGCCGCTAGGCGTTCGTAATGTTATACGCCTACTCCGAACGCAATGGAAAAGGTTTCGGCTCCAAATTCGATCGTATGGAGAAGATAGTTTTTTGAACCCAGTTATAATATTAAATTTTCGATTTAATTTCAGCGCGTTTGCTTATCGTACGGCCAAACGATAACTCCAAACATTACGAAAATTGAAATCCGATAATAATACAATATTACGGATCCAATGGAACTTGTTTCGTCGAATTCCGAGACTATGCCCCGGAATGCTATTTTTAAATATCGATTAAACGATAAAATTTCAAAACTGAACAAAACAGTTTCAAATTCAATTCTGAAAGTTCCAATACCTTTAAAATTATCAGTATAAATTTTCTAAGCCTTTAGATTATTTTTAATCAGCTTAAAACTGAAGATTCAAATTTTTACCCAGTTTCAATAATTAAATTCAATAATTTAATCGCCAAATTCATTCTGATATTTGAATTTCAAATTAAATTATCATTCCAATATTTAAGCTCAATTAAATATTCACATTTCAAATGTCAAAAATTCAGGGTCGTTACACATATCTTATTATGTACTTTGCATTCTGACTTTGTTTAAAAAGAATTTAATGTTAGTCCTTTTTTCATAAACTTACAAATATAATTAAACACACATTCTCATATATTAGAAGCAATAACACTGTCAATTATCATATAATATAAGATAATAATGCTTTATATAAAAAAACAATCAGAGTTACTAAGATTAACATGTGAAGATAACATAGCAGTAAAAAAATCATTCATTAAAAGCATATAGATTACTTGCATATGTTTATAATATACTCCTATTAGCCTGCATATACATATGGGAAAGCTCATTCATGCACTAAAGATCATGTCAAATATACATTCACATGCATATACTCCTGTTAGTCCTTTTTCCTTAAGCATGAAGTAGTTGCCTTATACATTAAACATCAGATACACGTTTCAAAAGCAGAGAACACATTTTTCAAAATAATGAAAACTCACATCATTATAAATATTGTAACGACCTGTCTTTTTGGACGTTTTAAGCAGACACACGTGTCGGACTCAAACCAGTCAAAAAGGCAGATTATTATGAGGTAAATAAGAAAAAGCAGAGAAAGGTAGAAACAAATACAGAATCTCGCAGCGGAATGACAAAATATAATAATCAAATAAACGGTTCATGAAGCTGTTTACAAATAACATTGATTTAACTTTTATAATACAGATCAGAGTTACATACAACAAGAATAAATAATAAATAAATGCAGCGGAACAACATGATGCAGTGGGATAAATATAATAAATAATAATAGTACAAAATCTTCGTCTTCATCTTCCAAAAAGCAGTCTTCGATAAACTGAAAAGCTCAGACTGACCCGAGCAAATTGAAAAGACAAAACACTCGAGTCAGAACTAAAAGATCTTATGTAAGTTAAATCAATAGTAAATAAATATGAGTGTAACGACATCGGAGATGTTTACGGGGTTTGAAATCTCCTATCCAGTGTCTAACGTGAGTGCAATAACTAAAGAGATGTTCGGGATTTCCACCTCCTAAGGATCCGTTAAACTATCTACTATGTAGTACAATACGCTATTATAATATGTCTACAGTAAAGTAAAGTATTAAAATAGCATTAAGGCGTTACCCATATCCCCCTTAACACATTTTATATATTCTCATAGTCTATACAGTACCATAATTCCTCCATAAACTGGAGGACTATCGGAGGGCACTCCATAGGTATGGTACAAACCAAACTCATAGAAGGCGCGATTAGGCATGCGACAAGGCACGCGAGGCAATGCCCAGGGTAGGATTCTACCATTTTGCGGATCTGGACTGGTGGTAACGCATAGCAGCTACTATCGCCCACCTCGAAACACACTCCCACAATCAAAAATCAAGGGTGGCCACCAAATCAATCACAAAGTAATAGAATGGTATCGAAGAAATGTGTCTGATAGGAGGAACGACCTCACTTGGCCCGGCATGGCTCCTGTTTTAGCCACATCAAACTACTCACGGGAGTCAGGGTCACATAAATACCTCATTCAAAATCATTTGCCAAACCATCCTACTTTATTTCTGGAATCTCCACCACGTACATAGTTGTTAAAGTGGTTTTCGGTATTGGCAGAGAGTATGACAATATCTGATCCTGGTCTCTTTAACAACCAACTGCTTATTTCACACCGGATGGTTCATTTACATTTCAAAAGTCAATTCACAATTAATATCAAAATATCATATTCGATTTTCAAACCATATCACTTTCGGAATCATATTCACTTCAAACCGTATTCACTTCAAAATCATATTCACTTTCAAAAATCATATTCACTTATGAAATCATCGATAACATAGGTTAATTAAATCCTCGTTCCAAAAATCATCATATTTACTCATATATGTCATTTCACAAAAAGTTATCAATTTCAAATTCCAACTTAGGTTGCATCATCATCAATGATTTAAATATAAATACTTCAACTTTAGATAGTCTGAAATTTTAGAAAATAGTTTAGGTAGTCATAAATAGTTTTAATAGTTTTAAAATAGTTTAAAATAGATTGAAATAGTTTAAATAGTAAAAATAGTTTAAATAGATTTAAATTTGATTTAATTAGATTTAAAATGATTTATATAGATTTAAAATAGATTAAATGGATTTAAATTATCTTAAATAGATTTTAAATAGATTAAATAAATTTAAAATAGATTAGATAGATTTAAATTACTTTAAATAGATTTAAAATAGACTAAATAAATTTAATTAGTTTAAAATTGGTAAAATGGATTTAAATTGGATTAAATAGGTTATAATAGATTAATATAAATTAAAATAGTTTTAAATTGATTAAAATAGTCAATTTAATTAAAATAGTTTAAACTAGTTTAAAATAGATTTCAAAGTTATATCCAACATTTCAATAACTCAATTCCGATAAATTCAATTATATTTGACACCTCAACTTTGAAATTCAAATTTAAATCCTTTGAACAATCCATTAAATCAATTCCAATTTCAACATTTATGCTTGGACTTTTGAAAATAATTCAGTTTATATAAATCAATTTCTATTTCAAAATATCAGTTAACTGAATCCAAAATTTCAAAGATTCAAAAATCATTTAAATTAACCAATTCGATGCCCGTATATAATTTTCTACCCTATGGTCAAGTGATACGGATATTTATCATTTCAATCCGTAATTTACTATTTTACGGTTATATATCATTTCAAACCGCAATCCCGAATTAAATAAAAATCCATAAAATCGCTCGAGTCTATAATTTCAACCCATAACGATTTTTCCTTAATCTATAGATCATTCGGGTATGTATCATTTCAACCCATAGGGAACTTGTAGTGTTATAACAATATAAAATACAACATCTAGTCATCCAATATCAATAATCAAACATTCATCACAATCATTATCCAAATCGATCAATAAACATTAATAGATAACTGATAATCAATAATAGGTATTAAATTGACAATTTAAATTCAATATTATTTTAAACGATGATTAAATGCAATAAAAGTCAAATTTAACTAGAATGACAAATTTAAACATACCGAACATCAATCAATTGATTTCTAATCACATCATAAATTAAATTTAACTAACATATAAGATAGTTTAGTAATTGTGAGTGGGTTAAAACACTCACCTTTGAATTTAAGTCGATTTAAAATTCAATTTATAGCCCAAAATCGAACTGTCTTAGAATTCGACCAAACTAGTTCCAAAATGTCCAAAATTTTGATACGATCGCAGCGGAGAAAACTGCGTCCAAAACCGAGTTCGTAAGAAAAAGATATGATAATTAGAAGATTGAAAATTGGAATTTAAAAATAAATTAAAAAAACAATTACCCAAACCAAACCAGCCACGTCACCAAGCAATTCCAAACCGTACCACCGATCGACTCATTAACATTCACAGCCGCCGCACTATAAACACCTGCCACTTCGCCCACGACCAACTACGGCACGATCAAACAAGCTCACCCTCCTCGCCTTGACCAGGCGCCCAAGGCCAAGGTGGCGCGATCGCCTGAGGTGCCCTGGTGTGCCAGCGCCGTCGCGAGTTACTATGCCAAATTCTGGCGAATTCTGAGCAATTTACGATGAGTGACGACCACTCTACGACCTGCTCGACACCAGCTTCCCAACGCCGCTCCCTAATCGTTTATCGGACGACGATCCACCGTTGGATCGTCAAAAGTTCAAATGGACGGCCGAATTTAATTCAGAGATTTCTGAATAAATGATGGTTCGATGGCAAAAACGAATCACACTAGTGGATTATGCTCGTCGAGAGCTTCGAATTGATATATAATTTGATAGGGTTTGGAGGAGTTTGATTTTTCGATTTGATTTTGATTTGTAATTAGTGTTTGGCAATTTGAATATGTTCTGCCATTGAGAAGGAGAAGCAGACAGTTGAATTGTACGTACTGAATAATGGAATAAGAAATAGCTAGGGTTTATAATGGGCTATATATAGGTAGATCGGAAATAGAAACGAATGGACAAGATCGTTTTGAAAGCTGAACGATAAACGACCCGAAAAGCCCGTTTCGTCTCCGGAACGAAAATGGGTCATCCCATATATCAAAATAAATATTTTTGATATTTTTAAATTCAATGAGACAGGTTTCAAGTCCTAATTCCATCGTATGAAAAAGTTAGCTTAAAATTAGCTTATTTCAAATTGATTTCAATTGAATTTAATTAAATTGATTTCTACGCGTTACGGGTCCGTACGATTAAACGACAAGTCCGATCGCTACGAAACTTGAAACCTTACAATAATTCACTGTTACGGATTCGATGAAACTGGTTTCGTCGAAATCCGAGAGAGTGGCCAAAATGGCTATTTTCACGTTAATTAAATAAATTAATATTAAATTAATTAATCACTTTTAAATTCAATATTTATAAACTAACAAATTTTCATCCTTTCTGATTACTTAGACATTTATAGTAATTTAAAACAAATCTACATATCAATTCAATGTCAATTATTCTACTAGTTATAGTGTTTAATTCCAATTGAAATAAATACGGTGATAATTACTTTAAGTTCAAATAAATCCATTTATTTGCCTTTTCATCTTGTTATTCAATCAATTATCACCTCATGGCTATAATTAACATTTGTTTCTATCTTATTACACTACAATCTTCATTAACGTAATATTTGATTACATTTAATTGCAATAGATCCATTTATTATAATTTAAATGTCGATAAATTGATCAAACTTGATTTCAATTCTTTTTATTCAATCAATTGTCATATTATGAATAAAATTTACATTGGTTACATCTTATTGAATTAATATTCTACAATTATCAATTAAACCTACATTAATTGTACTAATTAAGTGGATTGATTGCAATTGATTTCAATTTTAATTTAACAGGCTAAATAAATAGGTAACATATAATAATTGTCACCATTAACTTTTAGTCACATCTTATAAGTTTATTACCCACAACAAGTGTTATAATTACTACTACAACACTAATTTTATTCAATTACAATCGATTACACATTATTTCATTAATAAATCAACATTTAAATTATCAATTGCTCTTTAAATCCAATTATTCATTAATACATACATTACTATAATTTATTTACAATCTATATCAATTATAACTCTTTAATCCTTTTAATTAATTGTAATTACATTTAAAGCAGTTATCACTTACCTTAAATTAATACTATTCCATTTTATTCAGTTATATTCTTATTATTAAATCACAAATTTTTATTTCTTCCAACATTAAGTCACAAAATCTCATTAAATTAATAACTTTTAATTATCAAAATTACGAGTCGTTACACTCTTCCCTACTCAAAACTTTTCGTCCTCGAAGAGGAAAAGAAGGAATTAAGTAATCAATATATCTTATCCAAGATATTAAATTTATAAACAATTTATTTACATAATTAAATAATTTAAATAAAATATATCAATTTATAACAATCAAATCCTTTATATTCAAGTTAACAAAAGTTTGGAAAACATTTCACAAAATTTTCTAAGTCCAAATTTTATGGAAAATTTCGGCAATTACTTAATTTATGAAACTAAAAGCAATAGCAATTGCTTCCATAACCTGTATTTCACTTGAACAATCCAAAGAGGTTAATAATTAAGTAAAAGAGAATATATTTAAGTTGTTTCAATAAATAACAAACAAAACATCACCACATAACTATAATCATTTGAAAACAATAGTACAAACATCATTTTCAACAAGAGGGCAATCATCCATCCATAGCAACCAAAACAAATAGTTTGTTCAGGTTCAGGACATTTAATCATGTAAAATGATAAATAAACTATGAAGTAAACCTTACACTCAACAGTTGTAGATAAAACTTTATAGATTATTTATACATCCTATACAATAGAAGTATCCTTCCCCAACCAATTCATAAGTCAAACAAATAATACTTTCAAATAATATTTAAGTTTTATTCTTATTACTCATTCTTTTTCACATTATTCACCGTTCATACAATGCTTGTTTAATTTCTTTACATTTATCACTAACAAAATTCATTTTCCATTCATTTATACAATACCATTTTTCATTTCATTGCGTTACATTCGTTGCTTATAAAAGTTATTTTCATTTCAATTATTAGATTTCATTATTATGTAAGTCTCTTTACAATGTAATCTACCATTTATAGATTTTTTTTCTTTTTCACATTCATTCTCTCATATATATCGGAGTATTAAATATTGATTCCATTTCTAAATCATTTCCAATGTTCGATGAAGTTATAATCATTCAATTTATATAGTACTCATTTTAATTATAAATGGCTTCAATATTAATTCAAGTTTATAATCATTACTTATAGTATTCCTCTTTACCATTAAATCCGATTATAAATAGCTTAAATGTTAACTTAAGTCTATAATCATTTTTCTTACATTATTCACTCTATTACATTTGATTAGTAGCATCTCAAACTATTAACTTCAGTTTATAACAATTTATAATACTAGAATTCTTATTTATAGAAGTAATTCCATTGAACACTTTCATTTTTTTTCCAAGTTTCACTTGTATAATATTCTATTACATATTCTTTTTAACATTTAAACTTCTAATAATTTGGTAAGTTATATATATGTCTTAAGAATGCAATTGAATATTACCCAAGTTTCCCTTATTTATTTAGTTAATAAAACGTTCAATAGTTATCATTTCTTATTTTCATTTCCATTTTATTTACAGTTTACAAATTTTCAATTTCTTATCTATTCCATTAATCATTTTAACATCAAATTTCTTATTTTCATTTTAGAAGTTTTCAATTATTAATATAGTTAAGATTCCATTCATCACAATAATTTCAAATTTCCTAATTTACTGAAACTTAAGAACTGAACAACCGGGTTCCATTTCAATCCTTTTAAAATAATATATGTATACTCATAACTTATATATATATCAAATCAACTTCAGAAATTAAAATTAAGATTCGTTTATCAAAACGGATGTGCAGTAAAACTACTACGCATTCTACCCACTTTTAAACTTGAAAATGAACGTCGATGATGGTGCACTCATCACCGAAATTATTTCCCAGCGACAGAGAGGGGTGTACAGAACTTATTTCCTTTAAAAATTCTTTAAACATTTATTTGAAACCATGTTGAAATATTTATACCAGAAAATAAATATTTATTTCCAAAATAATGCTAAGATTATATTCCAAAATCTTTTGAAAGAAATTTCCAAAATCCCAGAACTTAAGTTCTCAAATTCCAATTTATATTTACTTTATTTGTATGTCCTATTTTTAAATCAATATTTATAAAATTTCTCTACCTAACAAACAACATATCACATCCAACTATATCATTTATAAAATTTATTATTTTATATACAAAAGATATAATAGGCAAAATTTTCATTTACCTATATTTCAAAACAATGTTGTGTCAGTCTGTCCTATTAAGTGTTTAGAAATTCCTATCGATGTCATAGCGTCCTATGCACCGACCAGAATTTATAAATACAAAACGGAACAAATTAACAGAATACAAAAACCCTTTTATAACACTAACAAAAACGCTCTCTCATATATATACACTCAGCGACTCATTCTAGGGTATTACTACCCTATTTCTAAAGAGTCAGACCCCACAAAGCTAAGGTTATCACTAAACCAAAGCTCTAATACCAACTGTAACGACCTGCCTTTTTGGACGTTTTAAGCAGACGCACACGTTAGACTCAAACCATTGAAAAGGGCAGATTGTTGTGGGTTAAATAAGAAAAAGCAGAGAAAGGAAGAAACAAATACAGAATCTCACAGCGGAATGATAAAATATAATAATCAAATAAACAGTTCATGAAGCTATTTACAAATAACATTGATTTAACTTTTATAATACAGATCAGAGTTACATACAACAAGAATAAATACTAAAAAAAATGCAGCAGAACAACATGATGCAGTGGAATAAATATAATAAATAATAATAGTACAAAATCTTCGTCTTCATCCTCCAGAAAGCAGTCTTCGATAAACTGAAAAGCTCAGACTGACCCGAGCAAATTGAAAAGACAAAACACTCGAGTCAGAACTAAAAGATCTTATGAAAGTTAAATCAATAGTAAATAAATATGAGTGTAACAACGTCAGAGATGTTTATGGGGTTTGACATCTCCTATCCAGTATCTAACGTGAGTGCAATAATTTAAGAGATGTTCGGGATTTCCACCTTCTAAGGATCTGTTAAACTATCTACTATGTAGTACAATACGCTATTATAATATGACTACAGTAAAGTAAAGTATTAAAATAGCATTAAGGCGTTACCCATATCCCCCTTAACACATTTTATATATTCCCATAGTATATACAGTACCGTAATTCCTCCGTAAACTGGAGGGCTATCGGAGGGCACTCCATAGGTATGGTACAAACCAAACTCATAGAAGGCGCAATAATGCATGCGACAAGGCATGTGAGGCAATGCCTAGGGTAGGATTCTACCGTTTTGCGGAACTGGACTGGTGGTAACGCATAGCAGCTACTACCGCCCACCTCGAAACACACTCCCATAATCAAAAATCAAGGGTGGACAACAAATCAATCACAAAGTAATAGAATGGTATGGAAGAAATGTGTTCGATAGGAGGAATGACCTCACTTGGCCCCACATGGCTCCTATTTTAGCCACATCAAGCTGACTCACGGGAGTCAGGGTCACATAAATACCTCATTCAGAATCGTTTGCCATACCATCCTACTTCATTTCCGGAATCTCCACTACGTACACAGTTGTTAAAGTGGTTTTCGGTATTGGCAGAGAGTATGACAATATCCGATCCCGGTCTCTTTAACAACCAACCGCTTATTTCACACCAGATGGTTCTTTTACATTTCAAAAGTCAATTCACAATTAATATCAAAATATCATATTCGATTTTCAAACCATATCACTTTCGGAATCATATTAACTTCAAACCGTATTCACTTTAAAATCATATTCACTTTCAAAAATCATATTCACTTATGAAATCATCGATAAGATAGGTTAATTAAATCCTCGTTCCAAAAATCATCATATTTACTCAAATATGTCATTTCACAAAAAGGTATCAATTTCAAATTCCAACTTTGGTTGTATCATCATCAAGGATTTAAATATAAATACTTCAACTTTACACAGTCTGAAATTTTAGAAAATAGTTTAGGTAATCATAAATAGTTTTAATAGTTTTAAAAATAGTTTAAATAGATTGAAATAGTTTAAATAGTAAAAATAGTTTAAATAGATTTAAATTTGATTTAATTAGATTTAAAATGATTTATATATATTTAAAATAGATTAAATGGATTTAAATTATCTTAAATAGATTTTAAATAGATTAAATAAATTTAAAATAGATTAAATATATTTAATTTACATTAAATAGATTTAAAATAGATTAAATAAATTTAAATAGTTTAAAATTGGTAAAATAGATTTAAATTGGATTAAATAGGTTATAATAGATTATTAATATAAATTAAAATAGTTTTAAATTGATTAAAATAGTTAATTTAATTAAAATAGTTTAAATTAGTTTAAAATAGATTTCAAAGTTATATCCAACATTTCAATAACTCAATTCCGATAAATTTATTTATGTTTGACACCTCAACTTTGAAATTCAAATTTAAATCCTTTGAACAATTCATTAAATCAATTCCAATTTCAACATTTACGCTTGGACTTTCGAAAATAATTCAGTTTATATAAATCAATTTCTATTTCAAAATATCAGTTAACTGAATTCAAAATTTCAAAGATTTAAAAATCATTTAATTTAACCAATCCGATCTTCGTATATAATTTTCTACCCTATGGTCAAGTGATACAGATATTTATCATTTCAATCTGCAATTTACAATTTTACGGTTATATATCATTTCAAACTGCAATCCCAAATTAAATAAAAATCCATAAAATCGCTCAAGTCTATCATTTCAACCCATAACGATTTTTCCTTAATCTATAGATTATAAGGGTATGTATCATTTCAACCCATAGGATACTTACAGTGTTATAACTGTATAAAATACAACATCCAGTCATCCAATATCAACAATCAAACATCCATCATAATCATCATCCAAATCGATCAATAAACATCAATACATAATTTATAAACAATAAAAGTTATTAAATTGACAATTTAAATTCAATATTAAATTAAACGATGATTAAATGCAATAAAAGTCAAATTTAACTAGAATGACAAATTTAAACATACCAAACATCAATCAGTTAATTTCTAATCACATCATAAATTAAATTTAACTAACATAAGATAGTTTAGTAACTGTGAGTGGGTTAAAACACTCACCTTTGAATTTAAATCGATTTAAAATTCAATTTATGGCCCAAAATTGAACAGTCTCAGAATTTGACCAAACATGTTCCAAATGTCTGAAATTTTGATACGATCGCAGTGGAGAAAACTGCGTCCAAAATCGAGTTCCTATGCAAAAGATATGATAATTAGAAGATTGAAAATTGTAATTAAAAAAAACAATTACCCAAACCAAACTGCCATTGCACTACAAACACCTACCACTTCGTCTACGACCAACTACGGCACGATCAGACAAGCTCACCCTCCTCGCCTTGACCAGGCGCCCAAGGCCAAGGTGGCGCTATCGCCTAAGGTGCCATGGTGGGCCAGCCCCGTTGCGAGTTACTATGCCAAAATCTGGTGAATTCTGAGTGACTTACGACGAGCAACAACCACTCTACGACCTGCTCGACACCAGCTTCCCAACCCCGCTCCCTGATCGTCGATCGGACGACGATCCACCGTTGGATCGTCAAAAGTTCAAATGGACGGCCGAAATTAATTCGCCGATTTCTAGATAAACGGTGGTTCGATGGCAAAAATGAATCACATTAGTGGATTACGCTCGTCGATAGTTTCGAATTGATATATAATTTGATAGGGTTTGGAGGAGTTTGATTTATAATTAGGGTTTGGCAATTTGAATATGTTCTGCCATTAAGAAGGAGAAGCAGACAGCTGAATTGTACATACTGAATAATGGAATAAGAAATAGCTAGGATTTATAACGGGCTATATATAGGTAGATCAGAAATAGAAATGAATGGACAAGATCGATTTGAAAGTTGAACGATAAACGACCCGAAAAGCCTGTTTCGTCTCCGGAACGAAAATGGGTCATCACATATATACAAATAGAAGTTTTTTGATATTTTTAAATTCAACGAGACAGGTTTCAAATCCTAATTCCATCATATGAAGAAGTTAGCTTAAAATCAGCTTATTTCAAATTGATTTCAATTGAATTTAATTAAATTGATTTCTACACGTTTCGGGTCCGTACGATCAAACGACAAGTCCGATCGCTACGAAACTTGAAACCTTACAATAATAATTGTTACAGATCCGATGAAACTGGTTTCATCGAAATCCGAGAGAGTGGCCAAAATGGCTATTTTCACGTTAATTAAATAAATTAATATTAAATAAATTAATCACTTTTTAATTCAATATTTATAAACTAACAAATTTTCATCCTTTCTGATTACTTAGACATTTATAGTAATTTAAAACAAATCTACATATCAATTCAATGTCAATTATTCTACTAGTTATAGTGTTTAATTCCAACTGAAATAAATACAATGATAATTACTTTAAATTCCAATAAATCCATTTATTTGCCTTTTCATCTTGTTATTCAATCAATTGTCACCTCATGGCTATAATTAACATTTGTGTCTATCTTATTACACTAATAATCTACTGTTAACATCTTAATCTTCATTAACGTAATATTTGATTACATTTAATTGCAATAAATCCATTTATTATAATTTAAATGCCTATAAATTGATCAAACTTGATTTCAATTCTTTTTATTAAATCAATTGTCATATTATGAATAAAATTTACATTGGTTACATCTTACTGAATTAATATTCTACAATTATCAATTATATCTACATTAACCGTACTAATTAAGTGAACTAATTTCAATTGATTTCAATTTTAATTTAACAGGCTTAATAAATAGGTAACATATAATAATTGTCACCATTAAATTTTAGTCACATCTTATAAGTTTATTATCCACAACAAGTGTTATAATTACTACTACAACACTAATTTTATTCAATTACAATCTATTACACATTATTTCATTAATAAATCAAAATTTAAATTATCAACTATTCTTTAAATCCAAATATCCATTAATACATACATTACTATAATTTATTTACAATCTATATTAATTATAACTCTTTAATCCTTTTAATTAATTGGAATTACATTTAAATCAGTTATCACTTACCTTAAATCAATACTATTCCATTTTATTCTAGTTATATTCTTATTATTAAATCACAAATTTTTATTTCTTCCAACATTAAGTCAAAAAATCTCATTAAATTAACAATTTTTAATTATCGAAAATTATGGGTCGTTACAAATATTTCTTCCATATCTTGTCTTGTGTTCCCTTTTGCATTAAATGTTTTGTATGTTGTTTCTAGCCATTAAGAGATGGTCGCCTATATATATACGTATTATATATTTACACAGAGAGAGGGATACACACGCATAACCAAAAAAAAAGAACTTTTACAATCGCCTATTTCCTGCCCATGTCTGTACTTAATTCGGAAATTTGGTGGCTTGCATTTAATGTTGTTCCTATTTCACTTAGCATTGAGATAATTATCCTATATATATATATATTTATGTACAAGGATCAATTCAGGCATACCTATTCATTTGTTATCTACGTTCTCTCTACAAAGGCGAACACAGATTTCACATTTTTCTTCTTCTTTTACTTTTGTGTTCTCCTTCTCTCTGCAAATGAAAATACATAACTAGACATTTTCAATTCTTGGCTGTTGATTAAAGATGCATGCATAGAAATAAAGAGGATTCTAAAGTTTTAGTTTGTTGGGTTATTCGAAGTGTACACATGAGGATATGGGCTTGAAGTGTGGCAGGAGTGTATTTACTAACCGTGGTTTGAAGGTGGGAAGGTTGTTGTGCATGCAAATATGGAGGACGATAGATGCGTGTGAGTTAGTGTGTGTATGTAGGCTAGTGTGTGTGAATGTTTGATGTGCCTTTGAGTTGGAATGAAGTGCTGACATGAATATTAAAAGAGAAGGTGATATTACAAGGATGTGCATGAGTTGCATGAAAAAAAAGAAAAAAGGGAGAAATAGTGTATATTCACATGATAGTAGCTGAGATATGGGGTTTTGGAGAGGAGAGAGTATGCTGGTGCATACAAACCCATGCGTGAAGACGTGAGAAATGAAGGAAGTGTGCAGGCTTGGTTGTGACTTGTACAGCAGGTAGGAAGGGGGATGGGCCATGAGAAGTTTGGCGTGATTGGAGTGGGAAATTTGAAGACAGCAGGGTTAAATATATAAAGTAGCAAGCATGGAATGAAAACGTGAGCAGGGGGTGTGGTTGCATGGGTTTGGGCCTTGGGCTACATGCGTTGGTGAGAAACATAAATATATGTTAATTTATCTCTATAAATGTGTGTTAGTTATTAACCATCATAATTTGCTTATATGACATCCGTTTTACAAATGAGTTTTTGCGTTGGAACCATATTAACAAGTAAAACGTTGTAGAATAACTTGTTGACAGCCATAGCAAAGTAAAAATATTTATGATATATTATAACTGACATAATTTAAATTACATTATTTTAATTAATAACGTCGTTTAAATTTATATACCTACATTAGTGATGTTTATTTGGCCAAATAAAATATTGTTGAGCTAAATTAAATTGAATAAGGTAATTGGACATCTGTTGAGCGGAATAAAACACTGTTCTGCTATTTAGTAGAATAAACCACCATTCTGCTATTATTAATTGGATAAGCTGAAATCGAACATTTAGTTAGAAGAAATAAAACACGCTCTGCTATTACATTAGTGTGGACACTTAATTACATACAAATTGGTTATATTGGATAAGTGTTATATTAGCAATTAATTGTGAGTTTAAATTTACATATGGGATGCTATGTAAATAATGGAATTATAACTTGGATTGTTTGAGGAATTAATGGTGTCTTGATTAAGTTCTAGTAGAATTGCTAAGCCTCTTTCCAAATTTGGAAGTTTATTTTTGGAATCAAGTTATTTAAGAATAATTATTATTTGTTAATAAGGTTTTAAAGATAAGTAATAATTTATTAATAATGTTTTAAAGATAAATAATAATTATTGAATAATGATTTAAATTTAATTATTTTATGATTCTTAAAAGTTATTTAAAGGTATTTAATTATTGTTTTTTTCAAAGTTATTTAATTATTTTAATTGTTTAAAAGTATATTTTAATTATTAATTAAAGTTATTTTATTATGATTTGATTTAAAATTTAATTATTATTTAAGAATTAACCAGTATTTAAAATATTATTATTTCAAGGAAAATTTGTTCAAATATTAATATCATTTTAAAAATAATATATTATATAGTAAACTGTTATTAAAGAGTATTTTTGTAAATTAAATTTGGAAATTATTATAGAACTTTATATGCATTATTTTGAGATAATTATTGAAATAAAAGATTTCGGGAAGTAATGGTATATTTTCATAGCGTATTTCAAGGGCAGAGATTGCCTACAGTTTGGGATGTTTTCGCTGGGATAGCGACGTAACCATTGTCCAAACTGCGATCTATGATTGATTGCATGGAAGAAATCGAGAGGCAGAGATTGCCTAAGTTAAGTTTGGTTTTTCTAGAATAGAGACGCAACCATCAAGCTGCGATCCATGGTCGATACCAAATGGTGCTTTTCATATTTATTTTAAAAGGTTTCAAGTAATATATGATTTGTTAATATACTTATTCCAGTAAGATAAGTATATGACTATTTTTGATAAAGAGATTTAATTTATTGAAATTAAATTAAATGAGGCTTAGTGATTTTAGTGGGAAATGAAAATCTTTGTTTGAATATTTGTTTATTTGATAGTTAAATAAACGACTATCAAATCTTGGCCAAAATATGCAATCCTTCTTAATTTGGTAGTACGGAATTATTCCCTACTTAACACCGAAGATTTTAACTCTGGAAATATCTAGGGGAAATGCGAGAATTATATGGTACGGTTACTATCGGATTGTTATACTGTACGTATAAACTTGTGGATCTTCTAGGACAAAAGATTAGCAGATCCGTCCACTTAAACGATTAGGGGATGATCCCCGATCTTATGTATTGTCAGATTATCTCCTAAAGAACCAGTCTTGAGCATTCCAAAAATTGACGAATGGATTTTGGAGCACCCAGGAAATGGAGAGTGTACTCGCAAGAGATGACTCAGAACCTATGAACTACTTCGAAACCATATAGGGTTAAATGGAGGAGATGCGTTATATTTTAGGATGTTGAAATCTATGTGTGGTTTGATGTGCACGTAAATGTGCATATTTTTACCACCATATTTAATCTATTTAAATTAAATAAATGATCATATTGGGTATTTTAACCTGTCTAAACCAAAATTCAAATTATTTTCAAATTCATCTTTATACATGGGCAAAATGGTCATTTTTGTGAATTTATTAAATTGTAAAATTTTACTTGGAATTTTCTGTGTTGTTTTGCAGGAAATTTAGTAAATTTTACAAGTGGTTTCATGATGATATATGCATGCACAAGAGTGAAGAGAACAAATGAAGATGGAAATAATTCAAAGTGAAGTTCATGGAGGACCCCACTTACCCACCTACCTTAATGTACACTTATGAGCTAATAAACATGCTAAAAGGCCATTAAATCTTCATTCACACTTATTGGATGATTAGTGGATGCTAATGGTTACTTAGTCACCATACTTCCTAAGGGGTAGTTTGGGCATTCCCCAAAAATATGGATTAGGGTTTCTAACTTGTTTAAATACCCCATATCTTCATGTAACCCTCTCTTCCTCTTAGTTAGTTTTTTAGTTTAGAATTAAAAATAAAAGACAAGCACTCTTTCTCTTTTCATGTCTACTTAGCCATTTCTATTTCATGTTCTTTTCCTTTTTTTATGCAATGTAATTATTGTTTCCTTTTAATTACATGATCCTTTCCTTTCGTGCTAGTAGTGTAGATTTTCTTTTATGCAATTAGATTAGTTTTTCTTTTCCATTAGCTTTCATTTTCCTTCTTTTTTTAGTTTCATGTTGCATGCTACAAGTGTTGATATGATAACACAAATGAAAGGCTAATCCCTTCAATTTAGGGGTAATGAAGCCTCTAATCATGTAGCTTCAATATTTTGATGTGTATGCTCTCTTTTTGTAACGATCCGAAATTTTCGACTCCGAAAATTCCGGATTGTTAGGGAAAAGAAGAAGAAAGAGGTAGAAGAGAATAGAAAACAAAACTCATAATCTCACATTTCGCAGCGGATCAAATATAATATCAAATAATAGCATTTATACAAAGAAAAGCTGTAATTGTTACTTTACATTCAATACATCAGAGTTACAACCATATACACATGAGTGGACAGTTATATCAACCTGTCTCAGACTAATATCACAACAACTCTCAAATACACAACGGAATACTTCATACGTTCCTGCCATCCAGCTCGCCACCTGAGCTCCAGAACGTCCTAACCTGAAAATCTGTAATACTCGGTCTGACCCGAGCATTACATCCAAGTAACACCCGGGTCAGGCTGGAAACCAGCGTGAGTAAACTCATCTAACATGAAATTTCAATTCATAGAACTTATTTAAACCCGGGGAAACTCATACTTTACTATAAGTAAACAACTTATATAGTCAACACTTATTTTCACAAAACAATATCTAAGTATCCAACTTAGTTTAAATGGTCCATATTATCCCAAACCGGCCTATTGATTTCACAAATCAACCTATAAAGGATTAGAGAAGATTTCAAATCGAAGTGGTTTCGGGTATTTACTGATACCCGACCCCGGTCTCTTCGAATTCAATGTCATCTTAATCCCAGTTGTTTAAGTGGATACAAATCAGCTTTAAACATAGGTTCTCATATTCTCACAGCAAATCAATTATCGATAGATAACTCATAATATCACAGTTTAACCCATCATATCATATCACAATACATCATAACTCAACATCAGAGATATTCAAACAGACCAAGGTATTCGATTCAAGTTATCAACTATAGGCAAGATTAATACTCAAACAATTAATTTAATTTAATCACCTAATATAGATTAAATTAATTACCTTTAATCCTGCTTAATTAACTTTAATTAATTATAACCACTTATTAATTAAATACATTGATTAATTAACCTTAATTAATTAATCATTAATTAATCACACTTATTAATTAATTACTCTTTAATTATTAATTAATTAACCTTTATTCATTAATTGATTCACCTTTAATTATTAATTAATTAATCTTTAATCATTAATTAATTCTTTAATTAATTACATTAAGTAATTAAATCTTTTAATTACTTTTATAAATTAATTATTCTTTAATTACCCAAGACTTAATTAATTAAAAGATAAACCATTTATCTTAATCACTTCTTAATTACAACATTTAAATCCTTAAAAACACTTAGGGTTTTAAATTAAATAATTATCCCAATATAAAATTATTTAAAAACCAAATCAATTAATCTTAAAAAAAATTAACTTTTGAAATAAATTATTTTTAACCCATAAATTAACTTAGACCTTTAAGTTAATTAACAACTATAAATATCTTTATCTCTTAATTAACTTCTTAATTAAGCTATTTGATATATTTAAAATAAGCTTAAGAATAATTTAACGAAAGTATATTAAAACATTTTTAAACTTGATTAACAAAATTTACTATTGTTTTTAAACTTTGTTCATCTTCTTATGCTTATTAAAACTTGATTAAAACATTTACATTGTTTTAAAACTTATTAATACTTGAAAACCTGATCATACTTTTATTTTAATAACCTGGTTACTTAAACACAAACAAAAACCCGGGCCATACTCACAAAACACTCGATCCATACCCCGAGTTACACGAACATCACTTTCCTTCGAGACCAACGCATGAAAACTTCGATCCAGACTCGAGCTACTTCCTTCTTCCCTAAACAACAATGTTATCTAGGCATCATTGATACCTCGTGCATGTGCACCAACGATCTGGTCACCTCCGACCCTTGCCAAGGCCACCCACAAGTTGACGATCATCTCACTGACTTACCTAAACTTCCAGTTCGACACTCTCGCCTGCAAAACGAAAATGAACCACTCAGCACACTACAGGAACCAAACACCTCAACTAAAATTAGCTCGCCTCAACGCCACCGATTGCCAGAAATCATGCCGCCACGTCCAGAGCAGCCTTACGTCACCACGCTACAATCCCCCCCACATGCGATCTTCTCCAGTGCACTATCGACGTCGAGATCACCTCGACAACTACCTCAACCAAAACAGCTCACAAAGCCCTACATCGCCGTCCCCTGGCCGCTCCGACCATCTAGAAATTCCCTGACCATTTTTCCTAGGATCTATGATACACTAGCCACCTCTAGGTCCAAACTCAACAACCATTACCTCGCCGTTCGTCGACAATCGATGAAAACCCAAATTCTGATCATCTCAAGAATACTCAATAATTACAATGCTAAAAATCATGATTCGATTATCTAAATTCATTATTTTCTAATATGCATCAGATCCTATAATCAAAAATTGAAATTATCATGATCGATTTTTAACCCATTTTTGATTTTCACTGTAACTATATTATTTTTGAAATAATCTCTTAATATAAACACTTGAATTTATTTTTAAAAATGAAGCTATAATCTTACAATCATTATTCATTTAAAGATCGAAGCCTAAAATTGATTATATACAGAGCTATTGAATTTATTTTGATGGATTAGAGCCTGTAGTTTATGAACAGAGATGAATATACTAATATACAGACATGCACAGGGATATTCATTCTTTTATATACATACAACATATAAATTCATACTTGCAATCATTCTACAACTTTACTTCAAGCATGTTCAAGATACAACACTGATTAAATTTGTAGAAAAAGAAGTTTACTCACCGATTTAAAAGCAGAGACGGTCTTAATTGAAAAACTGGAAGCTGCTTTGATTAAGAACTTGCTTCTTCATTTGATGATCCTGGAAACTGAAGTTGATATGTGTTTTCAGGTTGAATTTGGTTCTTGCTTTAGGCTTTGATCAGGTTGTTGCTTTAGCATGGTTTTATAGTTTCCAGATTTTGATTTGAACCTAGGCTTGATTTCAATCCTTTCCAGGTTTTTACTATTGTTTTGATCCTTGTTTCTGGTTTATGTTTTCAATTTCCAGGTTTAATATTTTGCTCAGTTTGGATTTTGAGACCAAATTAAAGAAAAAAATGAAGTGTAGGGTTAAATGTGTTTATATATCTTGGTTCATCCCCTATTTTATTAAATTTAAATGAATATAGAAATTAAAGATATATGACACTTGTTTATTCCATGTCACCATTAGGCTACACTTGTTTAACTCCTCATCATATGATTTACACTTGTTAACTTATGTGTATAAATGTTTTTAATATATTTATATAATTTTTATATTATATTTTACAATTTAGTTTTAATACATTTCCTTTTTATTTATACAAACCATATTTAGTCATGTATATCTAAAAAAACAAGCATATTTAAACCTTTATTAAATCTTATTTAAGCTATCACATATTTAAAATAAATATTTATCTTATGTTTGAAAATATAGAATTTAACCTTAAATAGCTTTTGAAAAACTATTATATTAAATTCAACCCAAAACTTCCTATTCACAATGTATATAGAGAATATTTTAATATTATAAAGAAGCTTATCAAATTATTATTGTTAAATTATTATATTAATATGTTTACTGTGATTATATATTCACAATGGATTTATATATGTATATACTTAAGATTTTCATCATTATAGAGTTTGCATATATCTATATATATATATATATATTTATTGATTTACTATAAGAGTTATTATTTTCAGATATTTATAATCCAGCATTTATTATAACTCAAATCCATTTATATACATTCCAGATATTTTTAATTATCAAAATTTTATTTGTTCACTTATAAATCAGCATTTTACTAATTCAATCTAGTTAATTATCAATTAACAGATGTTCCAAAAATCTGGGTTAACACATTCCTCCCCCCTTTAATCTTTTCATCCTCGAAAAGGAATGAAGCCAAAATTTATTATTTACTTATTATCAGATAAATTTCTTGTTGAACATTTTAAACTATAAACTCCCTTTATATTAAATTTTTTTAAAATACTTTAAAATCTATGTAATATTACAAAAATAGTTTTTTTATAAAAATACTTTTATAACTCAATGTCTCAGCTAGTCCATCCTTGTTCTCACAGAAATTCGGTCATACGTTGATCAGACGTAGGACTGAAAATCTATAAGGACTTAGCAAACCCGTTTTCAACATCCAGTGAAAATACTTGGAAAATAACATTTATTGAAAATATAGAAAACATTTTTGAAAATAGAGGAAACATTTTTGGTGAGAATGCTCTGGAAATCATCACCCTCATCCATGGTCACAGTTACATCACGGGTTACGTTGCCATCACAGCAAAAGTCCATGTAACTGATGACAACATGGAACCCACAACAGATCGCAGTTACATTCCAGGGTTACGTTGTCGTCGCAGAAAAAGTCCATGTAACTGTTGGCTCTCAGCGGCACAAACGACTTTCGCTGTCAAAATGAAACTTCTCCACTCTACATAGGTCTCAGTCTACCGATATAGAATCAAACGCAGACTGTTGGCTCTCAGCGGCACATAAGACTTTCGCTATGTTACCATAGTGTCACAGTCTACCGATATAAAATCAAACGTAGACTGTTGGCTCTCAGCGGCTCACACGACTTTCGCTATGGTCTGCAGTAGATCGCAGTGACATCGAGTTACACTGTCGTCACAGCATAACTCAAATGCCTCTGTGGGCACCAGCCCCTCGACTTTCGCTACACAAATAATCCTCAGGAACTAGTTTTGTCCGGACTCCTCACAGGATCAACTTTGGAAACCCCCCTCGGGGCTCAAGGCAGTACCACCCTGTGGCACTCCTGAGAAGTTCATTTCAAGGGAGCGCCTTTTTCCCCAAAGCTATTCTCAAAACACTTTATACTATACACTTATAGTATCTTCAAATCATACCTTTTATGATTTATATCAAAATCTCCTTTACACAAAATCGATTCCAAAATCGATAATTCTCAAACTAGGCTTTCCAAATTCCCAAAATTGATTTTTCCCAAAAATCAAAAGCCTTTTTAGAAATACATAGGTTCCCAAAACCTTTTCCAAAATCATTCTCATAAGATCCTTTATATATATATAGATATATATAACTTTAAAAATCTTTGGATCACTTCAAACTTGTATAAAACCTCTTTTATACTTCAAATATTTTCAAAACCCTTTTCTTCTAGCAATAGATTCACCAAGGGAAGATTTATCTTATATAACAAAGATATATAACTTTATTTTATTCCAAATCAAATATTCAAATTTGATAAATCTTTTATAAAGTTATTAACCATATTTCTTTTCATTTCAAAAACCATTTTACAGTTCTTATCCACAAAATTTTAATATCAATTTTATTCAAACCCGTACGATGTACACATATCATTCGTACGCAATATCAATCTGATCGCTCACTCGATCACACAATTTCTCTTCCGAACTAGCATCGTCCACCCGACTTCCTAGTGCGGACTCAGATCTGGTTTCTTGATTAGAAATCGTCATTCTCCTTGCATAGTCACAACTATGATAGAGAATATCCAGAACCAATCAAAAATCCATATCCAGGTTCGCCGCCGAAAATCGAGCGAAAAATCCCAACTCGGATCAATAACACTATCTCGAAATTCTGTGCTCGAATCTGGATCAAATCACTATGCGAATAGAATAATATACGTATATCCTACGTATTAATCTTTATTGGTTATTAGCCAAATCAATTCTCTTTTCTATTCACATTTCCTTTAATTTCATTCACTTATTCTCAATTGCTTCTATTTCCAATTGAGTTATTACTTCAATTACAAACAGTTTGAACTCTGACCTATTTAAATTTAAAAATAGCTTGAAAAAGTTTAAAATAGATAAGTAGTTGAAAAATAGTTATTAGTTTGTAAAATAGCTGTAAAATAGTTAAGTAGGTATAAAATAGTTAGATAATTGCAAAATAGTTATAGAATATTTAGGTAATTGTAAAATAATTGTAAAATAGAAATTAATTATAAAATAGTTGAAAAATAGTAATTTGTTCCAAAAATAATTGTAAAATAAGTATAAAATAGTTTGGCTTTTAAAAAGAAAGATTGTATAGTAAGTAGCTTGGAAAAATAGGTTTATATTAAAACAATTTATTTTGAAAATAATCCAGAGATACTGTTTAATTTCCCATCAATTCAATTTAAATTTCCACTTCCATTTAAATTGACTCGATACTTCAATTTCCATTGAATTTAATTCAATCCCAATTCAAGTTGAATTAATCTTAATTCCTTCCCATATTCAAATCAAATTCCATTTGATTTTTTTAAACTTATTCAACTTTAATCACAATTCCAATTAATTCAAATCCAATCCAATTTGAACAAATTTTATTCAAATCTCAACTTAAAACCATCCCGAATTTCATAAATTTGAGTTAAAATTTTAAATGTTGATTTAATCCTTTAAATCAAATCAACCTTTTTTTTATTTAACGACTTAAATCTTTAAACCATTTAATTCTGAATCCAAATTCCAAAATTCCATTTTAAATTATCATTACTTAACTTATTTTAAAGTTCAAATTTAAAAGTTCAAAGAAATTTTATCTTCAAAATTCAATTTATTGCCCAATTTTATCTTCCAACTTTGAAACTAATTCTTAAACAATTTTATGTTACAAATTCAATTCTTAACATTCAAATCTTAAGTTAAAAGGGATTCCATATCCTTAATTTCAAATTAAGGTTTAATTTTCATTTATCTCTATAATGGATATATTATCACAATCCATTTCTTCATTCATTCAAACAAATCAAATTCACCATTTTAACTTCCTAAGTTAAATCTGAATTTCATCTTGAAATTTCCAATTCAAGTTGTTCTTTCCTTAAGTTAAATCCAATTTAATCCAGTCAACTTTACCCAATTTGAATTTCCATTTCAAATTTTAAACTTTATATTAATAATCTTCCCACTTATAAGTTCAAAAACTTATCACTTTGTAAAATTCAACACTTATAGTCTATTTCCAATCAACTTTGATATTATGTATATCCACACATATATACATTTATTTTACACACCAAGTTATACTTTAAATTTTTAAACCACCTTTGGTTTTACTTCAAAACAAATTTCTTTAAAACAATTTCAATTTTTCTGGATTTAGATTTAAGATCTCACAATTTTAAATTATCTTCAATTCCAATTGGATTTTTTTATTTCAGTTTGGATCCATTTTAACTTATCTTCATTCAATTTCAATTTGGTTGCATTTCTATTACCACTTAATTTAATTCCAATATTTTAACAACCAATTACCTTAATATTTATTAGAAAGAAATATCATTTTATATATCAAAATATATTCTTATATAAAATCATTTAAAATCCTTATATAAGAAAATAACAATTACGCTCTCATATATATATATCTATACACTCAACTCGTTCTAGGGTACCATTGACCCTATTCTTAACGAGTAATCCCAACAGAGCCAAGGTTCTCGCTTAACCTTTGGCTCTGATACCAAATGTAATGAGCCGAAATTTTCGACTGCGAAAATTCTGGATTGTTAGGGAAAAGAAGAAGAAAGAGGTAGAAGAGAATAGAAAACAAAACTCAGAATCTCACATTTCGCAGCGGATCAAATATAATATCAAATAATAGCATTTATACAAAGAAAATCTGTAATTGTTACTTTACGTTCAATACATCAGAGTTACAACCATATACACATGACTGGACAGTTATATCAACCTGTCTCAGACTAATATCACAACAACACTCAAATACACAGCGGAATACTTCATACGTTCCTGCCATCCAGCTCGCCACCTGAGCTCCAGAACGTCCTAACCTGAAAATCTGTAATACTCGGTCTGACCCGAGCATTACATCCAAGTAACACCCGGGTCAGGCTGGAAATCAGCGTGAGTAAACTCATATAACATGAAATTTCAATTCATAGAACTTATTTAAACCCGGGGAAACTCATACTTTACTATAAGTAAACAACTTATATAGTCAACACTTATTTTCACAAAACAATATCTAAGTATCCAACTTAGTTTAAATGGTCCATATTATCCCAAACCGGCCTATTGATTTCACATATCAACCTATAAAGGATTAGAGAAGATTTCAAATCTAAGTGGTTTCGGGTATTTACTGATACCCGACCCCGGTCTCTTCGAATTCATTGTCATCTTAATCCCAGTTGTTTAAGTGGATACAAATCAGCTTTAAACATAGGTTCTCATATTCTCACAGCAAATCAATTATCGATAGATAACTCATAATATCACAGTTTAACCCATCATATCATATCACAATACATCACAACTCAACATCAGAGATATTCAAACAAACCAAGGTATTCGATTCAAGTTATCAACTATAGGCAAGATTAATACTCAAACAATTAATTTAATTTAATCACCTAATATAGATTAAATTAATTACCTTTAATCCTGCTTAATTAACTTTAATTAATTATAACCACTTATTAATTAAATACATTGATTAATTAACCTTAATTAATTAATCACACTTATTAATTATCCTTTAGTTATTAATTAATTACTCTTTAATTATTAATTAATTAACCTTTAATCATTAATTGATTCACCTTTAATTATTAATTAATTAATCTTTAATCATTAATTAACTCTTTAATTAATTACATTAAGTAATTAAATCCTTTAATTACTTTTATAAATTAATTATTCTTTAATTACCCAAGACTTAATTAATTAAAAGATAAACCATTTATCTTAATCACTTCTTAATTACAACATTTAAATCCTTAAAAACACTTAGGGTTTTAAATTAAATAATTATCCCAATATAAAATTATTTAAAAACCAAATCAATTAATCTTAAAAAAAATTAACTTTTGAAATAAATTATTATTAACCCATAAATTAACTTAGACCTTTAAGTTAATTAACAACTATAAATATCTTTATCTCTTAATTAACTTCTTAATTAAGCTATTTGATTTATTTAAAATAAGCTTAAGAATAATTTAACGAAAGTATATTAAAACATTTTTAAACTTGATTAACAAAATTTACTGTTGTTTTTAAACTTTGTTCATCTTCTTATGCTTAATAAAACTTGATTAAAACATTTACATTATTTTAAAACTTATTAATACTTGAAAACCTGATCATACTTTTATTTTAATAACCTGGTTACTTAAACACAAACAAAAACCCGGGCCATACTCACAAAACACTCGAGCCATACCCCGAGTTACACGAACATCACCTTCCTTCGAGACCAACGCATGAAAACTTCGATCCAGACTCAAGCTACTTCCTTCTTCCCCAAACAACAATGTAATCTAGGAATCATTGATACCTCGTGCATGTGCACCAACGATCTGGTCACCTCCGACCCTTGCTAAGGCCACCCACAAGTCGACGATCATCTCACTGACTTACCTGAACTTCCAGTTCGACACTCTCGCCTGCGAAACGAAAACGAACCACTCAGCACACTACAGGAACCAAACACCTCGACTAAAATTAGCTCGCCTCAACGCCACCGATTGCCAGAAATCATGCCGCCACGTCCAGAGCAGCCTTACGTCACCACGCTACAATCCCCCCATATGCGATCGTCTCCAGTGCACTATCGACGTCGAGATCACCCCGACAACTACCTCAACCAAAACAGCTCACAAAGCCCTACATCGCCATCCCCTGGCCGCTCCGACCATCTAGAAATTCCCTGACCATTTTTCCTAGGATCTACGATACACAAGCCACCTCCAGGCCCAAACTCAACAACCATCACCTCACCGTTCGTCGACAATCGATGAAAACCCAAATTCTGATCATCTCAAGAATCCTCAATAATTACAATGCTAAAAATCATGATTCGATTATCTAAATTCATTATTTTCTAATACACATCAGATCCTATAATCAAAAATTGAAATTATCATGATCGATTTTTAACCCATTTTTGATTTTCACTGTAACTATATTATTTTTGAAATAATCTCTTAATATAAACACTTGAATTTATTTTTAAAAATGAAGTTATAATCTTACAATCATTATTCATTTAAAGATCGAAGCCTAAAATTGATTATATACAGAGCTATTGAATTTATTTTGATGGATTAGAGCCTGTAGTTTATGAACAGAGATGAATATACTAATATACAGACATGCACAGGGATATTCATTCTTTTATATACATACAACATATAAATTCATACTTGCAATCATTCTACAACTTTACTTCAAGCATGTTCAAGATACAACACTTATTAAATTTGTAGAAAAAGAAGTTTACTCACCGATTTAAAAGCAGAGACAGTCTTAATTGAAAAACTGGAAGCTGCTTTGATTAAGAACTTGCTTCTTCATTTGATGATCCTGGAAACTGAAGTTGATATTTGTTTTCAGGTTGAATTTGGTTCTTGCTTTAGGCTTTGATCAAGTTGTTGCTTTAGCATGGTTTTACAGTTTCCAGATTTTGATTTGAACCTAGGCTTGATTTCAATCCTTTCCAGGTTTTTACTATTGTTTTGATCCTTGTTTCTGGTTTATGTTTTCAATTTCCAAGTTTAATATTTTGCTCAGTTTGGATTTTGAGACCAAATTAAAGAAAAAAATGAAGTGTAGGGTTAAATGTGTTTATATATCTTGGTTCTTCCCCCATTTTATTAAATTTAAATGAATATAGAAATTAAAGATATTTGACACTTGTTTATTCCATGTCACCATTAGGCTACACTTGTTTAACTCCTCATCATATGATTTACACTTGTTAACTTATGTGTATAAATGTTTTTAATATATTTATATAATTTTTATATTATATTTTACAATTTAGTTTTAATACATTTCCTTTTTATTTATACAAACCATATTTAGTCATGTATATCTAAAAAAAACAAGCATATTTAAACCTTTATTAAATCTTATTTAAGCTATCACATATTTAAAATAAATATTTATCTTATGTTTGAAAATATAGAATTTAACCTTAAATAGCTTTTGAAAAACTATTATATTAAATTCAACCCAAAACTTCCTATTCACAATGTATATAGAGAATATTTTAATATTATAAAGAAGGTTATCAAATTATTATTGTTAAATTATTATATTAATATGTTTACTGTGATTATATATTCACAATGGATTTATATATGTATATACTTAAGATTTTCATCATTATAGAGTTTGCATATATATATATATATATATTTATTTATTGATTTACTATAAGAGTTATTATTTTCAGATATTTATAATCCAGCATTTATTATAACTCAAATCCATTTATATACATTCCAAATATTTTTAATTATCAGAATTTTATTTGTTCACTTATAAATCAGCATTTTACTAATTCAATCTAGTTAATTATCAATTAACAGATGTTACAAAAATCTGGGTTAACACACTTTTTGTTCTTATTATGAAGTGGTTTAACTTATTATTTTTGATGTGAATTTGATAGCCTATATTGTTGACACCAAATAGGCTGTGCTTAAACAATCACAAACAATAATTACCTCTTCATCTACATATGATGATGGTAATGAAGTGAATGTTTAAATTAAAATTTGATGGCCTATATTTCTATACAATAGTTAATAGGCCATGCTTAAAATAGATTTTGCTTTTAACTTTGTTGTCATATTTCATGAGAGTTAAATGTGTATTAATGGTTGTGTTATAGTTTGATGGTTTATATTATGCTAATTAATAGCACAAATATACCATACTGATGATAAGCACATCAACTAATTACACTAATGACAAGAAAAAGAGAGGTCATAACTTCATTTTGTTGATTCATGTGATCTAGAGAGTTAAATTATCTCTAAATTGTCATTTAATTCTCATAGTTTTCATTCACATTTGTAGTTGTTAGTTTGTTAGTTTCCTCATTTTCTGGCTTAAATATTCTTCAACTTTGGTTTAATTTGATGAATAGAAATTTAAAATCTACAATTCCCTGCAGATCGACCCGTACTCGCCACGTACTATGATAGTACGCCGTGTGCTTGTGGTATAACTTTTATTATAGACGGTTTTCTAATCCGATAGAATTTCCGTCGATTAACATGGTTCCATGACTCGTTGGAGTGTGGGAATCCGTGTGAGATTCCAAGAATGATTTGAGATGTGGGAATCTGTATGCGATTCCATGGCCATTGTTGTATGTGAATCCATATGGGATTCCATGAACCATTTTTGGAGTGGTGCGTAAGCTGGAACACTGAATGTAGCCTCTGTTACCCTACCTTTTGGTCAAGGCCGGGATATCAACAAATTGGCTAAAAAGAATGGATATCAGGATTGGAGATCGATTGGAAACAAGGCTATGATCGATACCGTCAAAATTGGACCAAGCTCCAATCAAGGTAGGATCGATCAGGAATGATAGACAAGCCTCGGTGAGGCTACACTTCAAATTTTAGGTCAATCAGATTTCATATGCTCGAGTTCTGGATGGATCAATATTCATATGATCGATTGGAAACAAGGCTATGATCGATACCGTCAAAATTGAACCAAGCTCCAATCAAGGTGGGATCGATCGGGAATGATAAAAAAGGCTCGGAGAGGCTACACTTTGAATTTCAGGTCAATCAGAGTTCATATGCTCGAGTTATGGATGGATCAGTATTCATATGATCGATTGGAAACAAGGCTATGGTCGATACCGTCAAAATTGGACCAAGCTCCAATCAAGGTGGGATCGATCGGGAATGATAGACAAGCCTCGGTGAGGCTACACTTCAAATTTTAGGTCAATCAAAGTTCATATGCTCGAGTTACGGATGGATCAATATTCATATGATCGATTGGAAACAAGGCTATGATCGATACCGTAAAAATTGGACCAAGCTCGAATCAAGGTGGGATTGATCGGGAATGATAAACAAGCCTTGGTGAGGCCATACGTCGAATTTCAGGTCAATCAGAGTTCATATGCTCGAGTTATGGATGGATCAATATTCGTGAAAAACTAGCCTGTATCGATGCTTTTATATCCATCACTATGGATACAAGATGATGGATACAAAATGATGGATACCAGATGATGGATACGAAAGGATGAATACCAGATGATGGATACGAAATGATGGATACCAGACGATGGATACAAAAAGATGGATACCAGATGATGGATACGAAATGATGGATACCAGATGATGTATACGAGATGATGGAGACCAGGTGATGGATACGAAAGGATGGATACCAGGTGATGGATACGAAATGATGGGTACCAGATGATGGATACGAAATGATGGATACCAGATGATGGAAACGAAAGGATTGATACCAGATGATGGATAGGAGATGATGGATACCAGATGATGGATACAAAATGATGCCAGGTGATGGATACGAAATGATGGATACCAGATGATGGATACGAAATGATGGATACCAGATGATGGACACGAGATGTTGGATACCAGATGATGGAAACGAAAGGATGGATACCAGGTGATGGATACAAAAGGATCGATACCAGATGATGGATACGAAATGATGGATACCAGATGATGGATGCGAAATGATGGATACTAGGTGATGGATACGAGATGATGGATACCAGGTGATGGATATGAGATGATGGATACCAGGTGATGGATACGAGATGATGGATACCAGGTGATGGATACGATAGGATGGATACCGGGTGATGGATACGAAATGATGGATACCAGATGATGGATATGACATAATGGATAACAGATGATGGATATGAGATAATGGATACCAGATGATGGATACGAAAGGATGGATACGAAATCATCACCCTACACTCGAAAACGCAAACTTGGATCAATTATAAATCTTAAACCATAGATCCAAATACTACAAAATTTTCATTGGAGTTTGCTTGTTCACTCAAGAACATCCATGATCGATCTCAGCTTCATTGGATTACTTCTGGATCGATACGAATTGTACTCGGATCGATCCAAAATCACTCTGGATCGATCTGGCGGGCCCACCTGCGCAAGAGAAGAGGTATTCCAAGTTTTAAGGCGGATATTTTTGGATTTACCCCTATAAATAGCGGTCATGTGGCAACTAAAAGGGGGATATTTTCTGCTCTTTACGCCGACATTCTGCTATTTTGTTCATTGATGTTCAAAGGCTTGTAATTGTAATCTCAATACAAAAGGAATAAAAAGAGTCAATTCAATGTGGATGTAGGCCAGAAATAGCCGAGCAACTATAAATTCGTGTTCTTTCTTGCTTTCTTACATTTTAATTTTTCTATTTCTTCATTTCTATTCTCTACATTGCCTGGATCTGAGATCTGTGTTTGGATATTGAGGATTTGTGTATAAACACTGGTGCTTTCACTACTTCTGGGGTTTGTGACCAATTTTGATGCAAACACTTTGGTGCTTTCACCGAGAAAGACTAGCAACCGCTATACCAGATTTGGAGTTTAGATTTGGAAAGCTAAATGATCAAATCTAACAGGAACCATGACAAAGTAATCAACAAGGAGACAAAGAGCGGAAAGGAGTCAGCACGAAGGGAGTCTGGAGGCTTCCTCAAGAGCAAATCAGGCCTCAGTTTTCATCACCAGAGATGAGATGTAGATGATGATGGGAGCTATGCAGGAAGAATTGTTGAAAGGGCAGGAGGAAATGATGCAGAACCTTCTCAAACAGTTTAGACAGGCAGGAAAAGCTCGAACTACTGGAGTTCAGATCCATGGAGCTGGAACAGAAGGACTCAACATGCAAGAAGATGGAGCAGCTCAATAGGGCGCAGCCCCCAATTAGCACACAGTTACAAATTTGGATGGATCCAGACTCGGGGGCACACCACCATGCAATGATAGACCAATTCATGGAGGGATTCCAGGTGACACCACACAGCAGGATGCCGGCAGGAGCACAAGAGTACGTGATGAAGAGTATGTACCAGAATTCCCTCGAGGACTCGGGGGGCAACCCTTGGTGGACAACACTGGATTAGGTGAGATTATCAGGCGAACTATGCATGGAGGTTTAGCAAACAGAGATCTGGAAGGAGTAAACACGAGTCCGTTTACCCGTGACATCGGAATGGCTCGGAATCCACCAGAGTTCAAGCTACCTACTCTGGAGGTATACAACGGCAGGGCTGATCCTACCGATCATTTGATGAGGTGCACGAGACACATGGAAGTGCTGGGGGCATTGGAGGAAGTTGTGGCCCGGTGTTTCCCTCTATACTTGACGGATATAGCTGCTATGTGGTTCAAGCAGTTGGAAGATGGATCTATTAGGACATGGACATAATTGGTGGATAGGTTTTGAAGTAGTTTCGGGTTCATATCAAGAGGCTGAAAAATGTGATGACATTGACATTGGTGAAGCAGACGACAGGGGAATCGCTCAGGACATTCCTAACTCGGTTCAATGCAGCGGTTGCTTCGGTGGATCGGCTCGATCCATCGATGGTTTTAATGGCGGCAGTATTAGGAGTCATGAACAATTCAGAAATCAAGGTATTATTGATACGGGATCCACTAATGGATCTTGGGGAATTCTTTCACGAGGCCGAGAGATTCCTTCGGCAAGAGGATGCAAGTTCGGATATGAAATCAAAAGAAGTAAACATGGTTAAGGATGGAGGACCATCCAGTCAGAGCTCGGATAAGGATAAAGGAAAGAGGACGTCGGATAACGATTCTAGCAGGGCAAGGAAACGATGGGGAGAACCAAAATTCTCCACTTACACAGGATTGAATGAAATGTTGGAGCAGATATACATGGAAACCGAGATCGCCTTCCCCACCGAAGGCCGGTAAGGAGAGAACCCTCGAAACGTAAGAGGGCATCAAGAAGGCACTGTCTCTTTCATGACCTGGATGGGCATGACAACAACAGCTGCAGGCATCTAAAGGATATAATCGAGGAACATGTAAGGAGTGGTCAGCTGCGGCAATATGTCTGGGCTCGAAATGCAGCGGTGGAACAGGAGAAGCCACCGTCTACCTCAAATCACAATGGCGCAAGGCCTAAGAATGATGGTCGATTGGTTATCGAGTGACAGGGATGATATGGAATAAGTAGCAAACTCTGGGAAAATGGCCAAGTCACTTACTCATGTACGGAGATGGAGATAGCCCCTAGGCATGCTCTGAGATGATGATAAAACGCCACGCTCTAGTTTGTGAAATCTGCCTTTTCTTTTTTGGTTTGGACATTTGCTTTTTTCTGGTTCGGTTTCGGAGTTTGGTTGGAACTCTTGGTTTTGTTTGTTTTCTGGTTTGGACTTTGGTTTGGATGCTTGTTTTCCGGTTTGGATATTAGTTTGAATTTCTGGTATGGATTTTTGGTTTTCTGATGTAATCTGGATTTCGGATTGGATTTTGACTGGATTTTTATCTGGTTTTTGGTAAATGATCATCGGGTATGGATTATGCCTGGCAAAGGGTAAGTCCCTTCGTCCGAACATGGAAAGACGGCTTATTCAAGTCATCGAGTATGGACTATGCTCGTCAAGGGTCCGGAGCGATCATGACTCTGCTTAGGACTTAAGCCACAACATTACTTAGCGTTCAGGGACACTGAACCAGGATCACTGTTGAGCAAGGCGTTGCTTGACACATGTCGTCGAGTGTGAATTGCGCTTGGCAAGAGCCTAGAGAGGTTGTGGATTCGGATATTGGTTATGAATAGCTAAGGATTTGGCTAAGGGCTTGAAGTGGTCCCGGATTAGCATATCGACCCAGAGAGGTCATGGATTTTGTTATTGGTGATTGGATATGGATAGATTAGAACTCAACTGTCGGGTTCGCATGGACATGGAATTGGCTAAGGATTTGGTTACTGGATTCAGAATCGGATATCGACTCGAAGTAGTCGTGGATTTGGATAAGGAGATGGCTACGGCGCTTGGACAGAATGGCTTGGTAATGGATTGGATCGTGGATCGAATGGTATGGTTATGGATGGAATTTGGACTATGGATGTCGGATTTAAAACTATTCAAAACACGACTTCCTACCACAAGGCATGTTTTGGGGGGAAAATGTTACCCCGCCTTTTGATCAAGGCCGGGATATCAACAAATTGGCTAAAAAGGATGGATATCAGGATTGGAGATCGATTGGAAACAAGGCTATGATCGATACCATCAAAATTGGACCAAGCTCCAATCAAGGTGGGATCAATCGGGAATGATAGACAAACCTCGGTGATGCTACACTTTGAAATTCAGGTCAACCGGAGTTCATATGCTCAAGTTACAGATGGATCAATATTCATATGATCGATTGTAAACAAGGCTATGATCGATACCGTTAAAATCGGACCAAGCTCCAATCAAGTTGAGATCGAACGTGAATGATAAACAAGGCTCAGTGAGGCTACACTTCGAATTTCAGGTCAATCGGAGTTCATATGCTTGAGTTATGAATGGATAAATATTCATATGATCGATTGGAAACAAGGCTATGATCGATACCGTCAAAATTGGACCAAGCTCCAATCAAGGTGGGATCAATCGGGAATGATAGACAAGCCTCGGTGAGGCTACACTTCGAAATTTAGGTCAATCGGAGTTTATATGCTCGAGTTACGGATGAATCAATATTCATATGATCGATTGGAAACAAGGCTATGATCGATACCGTCAAAATTAGACCAAGCTGCAATCAAGGTGGGATCGATCGGGAATGATAAACAAGCCTCGGTGAGGCTATACTTCAAATTTCATGTCAATCGGAGTTCATATGCTCGAGTTATGGATGGATCAATATTCGTGAAAAACTGGCCTTTATCGATGCCTTCGTATCCATCACTATGGATACCAGATGATGGATACAAAATGATGGATACGAAATGATGGATACCAGATGATGGATACAAAATGATTGATACTAGATGATGGATACGAGATGATGGATACCAGGTGATGGATACGAGATGATGTATACCAGACGATGGATACGAAATGATGAATACCAGATGATGGATACGAAAGGATGGATACCAGGTGATGGATACGAAAGGATGGATACCAGGTGATGGATACGAGATGATGGATACCAGATGATGAATACGAGATGATGGATACCAGATGGTGGATATGAAAGGATGGATACGAAATCATCAGCCTACAGTCGAAAACGCAAACTTGGATCGATCATAACTCTCAAACCATACATCCAAATGCTATGAAATATTCACTGGAGTTTGCTTGTTCACTCAAGAACGTCCATGATCGATCTCAACTTCATTGGAATACTTTTGGATCGATACGAATTGTACTCGGATCGATCTAAAATCACTTTGGATCGATCTGGCGGGCCCACCTACGCAAGAGAAGAGGTATTCCAGGTTTTAAGGCGGATATTTTCAGATTTACACCTATAAATAGCGGTCCTATGGCAACTAAAAGGGGGATCTTTTCTGCTCTTTACACTGACATTCTGCTATTTTGTTCATTGATGTTCAAAGGCTTGCAATTGTAATCTCAATACAAAAGGAATAAAAAGAGTCAATTCAAAGTGGACATAGGTCGGAGATAGCCGAACCACTATAAATCTTGTATTCTTTCTGGCTTTCTTACATTTTAATTTTGCTATTTCTTCATTTTTATTCTCTACATTGCCTGGATCTGAGATCTGTGTTTGGATATTGAGGATTTGTGTATAAACACTGGTGCTTTCACTACTTTTGGGGTTTGTGTCTTTGGCCCAAACAGCCTAATCAGCGGAAGTGACTAAAACTAGAGATAGGAGGCATGGCCAGTAGGGTTGGCAAACCCATATGGTGTATTCGGCTCCTTTCTAGCAATACAAATACTTTCGGTTATTTTTTAGCATGCCGGAGCAATGCACTCGGTCTTAGCGAGACCAGTTATGTTTTTCCTATAATACCCCGACTAGACGGGTATGATGCTTCGAAAGGATAACTTTGATCCTTGTGCAGGAGGACCGTTCTCGAAGTACTAAGGGCACCTTCGTGGAAATCCTACACAATTAGTGAATAAGGCTTATCGAATTTTGATTTTATGACTAGTATCGTTGTGATGTACACAACACATGCATCACAGCTACTTGTTATTATTACTTTAGCGATTAGACATTATTTTAATATCAGATGATTTTTTATAAAAGAGTTTTGGTTATCATAATAAAAAAACCCTTCCTTGTTTATTTGCGGTAAGGTCTTATGAGATACCTTTGTTTTGAAAAGGTTATTAAACTTTAAGAATCAAGTTGATTGTGTTTCTCATGCTGGTTTAACCAGCCTGACCCATGCGTGGTTTTTCCTAAATGCTCGGGTCAGACCGAACATATTTCTAGGTTGAGATGGATATTTGGAGCTTTAGGAGAGGAGATGGAGGCCCAGAGACGTTTTCACGTAGATGATTACATTTCCGTTGCCTTCATTGTTGTATATTATTCCACAATTTGTGAGGACGGATTGTTATAACTGTCCATGCTGAGATAGGTTAGTGTACTCTGATCAATGTTTGTATATATATAAATTACAGTTTGTTTTTGTGTAAAGATTTGTTATATAATATAGATTATTCGTTCCGCTGTGAGATTCTGTGTTGTTCAGTTCTTGTGTCTTCTTTCTTTTCCCTAACTATCTGTCTTTCTGTTCAATTTGAGCTGGACAGGTGTGGTTTATTGTTAGTTTAAACTGTATGAAAATGTGGGTCGTTTCAGAGTGGTAATAGAGCTGAAGGTTAAGCGAGAACCTTGGCTTTGGTTTGATAGAACTCATTATAGATAGGGTTAGTGATGCCCTAGAATGAGTAACTCATTAGAGATAGGGTCACTAGCACCCTAGAATGAGGTTGAGTGTATTATATATAAGAGAGCGTATTTGTTAGTGATATAAACATGTTTTGTACTATGTTGTTTTGATCTGTTGAGTGACTTAAGTATTCTGGTCGGTGCGTTTGGCCAACGTTATCGATAGGGATTTCCTGAACACTCGAACAAGACCAATTGACACAGTATTGTTTTAAAAAGGGTTAACAGAATAATTTTACTTGGAAATATATTTTATATATGTAAAAGAATCATTTTTCATGGAAATTTAATATAGTTAGTCTGGTTGTGCTTGGTTGTTAAGAAAGGAAAGTATTCCACCCTTATCATCTAGGATTTGATCGGTCATGCTCTTTCCTTTCTAAGCATTAACTATTATCCATAAATCTTTCTTGATTCTTCCTTTTTGAAACCTCGATTGGATAGATAGGAATTTTGGGAACATTGAAACGAGTACCTTGTGAATTAAGTTTCACAATTTGAATATAAGGCATTCATTGATAATAGTTGAGATGAAATTTGATTTCTAAGGCCGTTTATTTAAAAAGAGAATTTGAATATTCTGAAATAACTATATTAGGAATATAAAGATTGATTTGATTAAGTTTAAATAAATGTTATTAAAAGGAAATTGGGAATATTTTGAAATAATATTTTGGAAATAAGTTCCGATTCGTTTTGTGATGATCGGAATAATCTTCTAAGTGACGATCAGATGTTTGCTTAGGCGAACGGTATTGTGCACTTAGTAAATTATTCTCTTTGTCATTGTACGGTTGGGACGAGTTTGAATTTCGACAAATCCGAAGTAGGTTGAAATGGATAGTTTCTCAAAACCATTTATTTGGAAATATATTTGGTATGGTTTTAGAAAGAGGGATTTTGAAAATTGAAAATTTTGTTTTAAGTTAACTAGTTCAAATGGCTCGAAAATAACTAAAAATGGGTAAGAGATACGTTCGGATGGTAAACATTTCTCTTGAGTATTATTCTTCTTGTAAGGAAGGATGTATACTGATTGGTAGTACCCGGTTCCTTTGTATACTTTTGGGGTTGCTCGGGATATTAATATATATATGTTATGAATCAAAATATATATAATATCTTTTAAAAAGTTTTAAGATAAATATCCAAGTATTTGACCCTTAAGTTTCCAAAAATATATGGTATTGTTTCAAAAGGTGTTTTGAATAACATTTGGGTATTTAAAAATTGTTAAGTGAATTAAAAATGAAAGTTTGAATTTAAATTGATGGGTATGACTTTGTAATGTGGTAGAGTGTTTTATAAGTTTTGGAAATTTAATGGAGTTATATGAAATACTTTCCATAAATATTTTAATGGGAATAGAATTGGTATTGGAATAACTAATTGAATATGTACGTAAGATGAATGTAGATAATTTCTCTTTCCATATAGTTTTGATCTAACATTCGAGTTCAAGGCTTTGGGTGTTTCACACCGTTCTGAATAAGAATCTATTACTCGATTTATGACGGTGAGCATTTGATGAGGGTTCTTGATATGGAACCAAGATTTTTTTATAATAGCTATAGCTATGTAAGGAGAGCAGAGGTTCCTAATCAAGGAGCCTAATCAGGGTCTGCACTAGTAAATCGGGTGAGCGATGCTGGTTCAAAAATGGAGTCATGTATTCGAGTAGTGATCGAATCAGATTGTGTATATAGATGATCTATGAACCTCATGCGGGCTTATGAACAATATTGAGTGTTCGTGTGCTGGAATTTCGAGGAGGAAATTCTTTTTAAAGGTGGAAGAGTGCAACGACCCGTATATTTGGGTCGTCAAATTTGAATATTTAATTTATTTAAATATTCGATTTGAATTAAATTATACTAAAATATATATTTCAAATTCATATTTGATTTTCAGTGAGGTATTTTTAATTTAATTTATTGGATTTTTCCATAATTTTTAATTTGAAAAATAAAAATATTTTCGTTTGACGCGTTTTGCGCCAAACGTTGGTGCTTTTGAAATTTTACAGAATAAGTTAACCGGTCTATTTTATGCTGATTTGTGATCGCGTAACATTGTTGTGCACGATTGTAATTTTATTTATGTCGTTTGTGACTCGTACACGAACTGAATTTTGTAGGGCGGGGTATCACAAACTTTGTAAACAAAAAATAAAACTACATGTCTTCCATGCACTCACACCATTCTTTCCATACCTTTCATATCTTATTATGTACTTTGTATTTTGACTTTGTTTAAAAATCATTTAATGTTAGTCCTTTTTTCATCGACTTACAAATATAATTAAACACACATTCTCATATATTAGAAACAATAGCACTGTCAATTATCATATAATGTAAGATAATAATGCTTTATATAGAAAAAATAATCAGAGTAACTAAGATTAACATGTGAAGATAATATAGCAGTAAAAAATCATTCATTAAAAGCATATAGATTACTTGCATATGTTTAGATAATATACTCCTGTTAGCCTGCATATACACATAGGTAAGCTCATTCATGCACTAAAGATCATGTCAAATATACATTCACATGCATATACTCCTGTTAGTCCTTTTTTCCTTAAGCATGAAGTAGTTGCCTTATACATAAAACATCAGATGCACATTTCAAAAGTAAAGAACACATTTTTCAAAATAATGAAAACTCACATCATCATAAATATTTCTTCCATATCTTGTCTTGTGTTCCCTTTTGCATTAAATGTTTTGTATGTTGTTTCTTAGCTATTAAGAGATGGTCAACTATATATATACTTATTATATATTCATACAGAGAGAGGGATACACAAGCATAACAAAAAAAGGATATTTTACAATCGCCTATTTCATGCCCATGTATGTACTTCATTCGGAAATTTAGGGGCTTGCATTTAATGTTGTTCCTATTTCACTTAACATTGAGATAATCATCCTATATATATATATATATATATATATATATTTATGTACAAGGATCAATTCGGGCACACCTATTCATTTATTATTCTTTCGTCCTCTCTACAAAGTTGAACACATATTTCACATTTTTCTTGTTCTTTTACTTTTGTGTTCTCTTTCTCTCTACAAATGAAAATACATAACTAGACATTTTCCATTCTTGGTTGCTGACTAAAGATGCATGCATAGAAATAAAGAGAGTATAAAGTTTTAGTGTGTTGGGTTATTGGTAGTGTACACGTGAGGACATGGGCTTGAAGTGTGGCAGGAGTGTATTTGCTGATCGTGGTTTGAAGGTGGGAAGGTTGCTGCACATGCAAATATGGAGGAGGATAGATGCGTGTGAGTTAGTGTGTGTACGTGTGTATATGTAGGCTGGTGTATGTGAATGTTTGATGTGCGTGTGAGTTGGAATGAAGTGCTGACATGAATATTAAAAGAGGAGGTGGATATTACAAGGATGTGCATGGGCTGCATGAAAAAAAAGAAAAAAAAGGGAGAAAATAGTGTATATTCACATGATAGTAGCTGAGATATGGGGTTTTGGAGAGGAGAGGGTATGCTGGTGCATACAAACCTATGCGTGAAGACGTGAGAAATGAAGGAAGTGTGCAGGCTTGGTATTAATCCTTGAGATGATGGTTTTGATGACAACAACCTTAGGAGTTGTTATAAAATATAAATACTAAAGTTATGGTTTAGATATATATGTATACGCAGAATATAAACATGTAGGTACCAAGAATGAAAACTGTACAGTATAGAGATACAAGACTGATGAATTTAAAGATCGAAGATATCAAGATTGAAGACTCATGAGTATCAAGAAATTAAGTTATCAAGAGTTCAAGATTTCAAACAGTACAAGATAATGTAGTCAGTCTAGAATTATGTTAAAACTTCTTGAAAGCACTTACATCTTTATTCGAAATTTATTCGTGGAATGGAATCCACTTCGAGCCTGTTAAAGGGATGGAACCCTAGTGGGATAGAACCTACGACAATATCTAGTGGAACATATAGTGGTCCTATTTTGATATCCACTAATTTTATAAAAATGTTTTTCAAAAATATATCTCTTGTTTTTTAAAATGTTTTCAAAACTTTCTTTTTAAAAAGACATCTCTCTTGTTTGAAATATTTTAGCCTCAAAACTATTTTTATCATTTTTAATATTTTGATTTCAAAATTGTCCTTGTTTTTAAACCATCTCTTGTTTTAAATATTTAGCTTAAAAATATTTATATACTCAGATTTTAAATTACTTTATAGATTAAGATTATATATATTAAAAATTATTTTCTAAACTCTTTTATATGTTTAAACTATATTCAAATATATTTACAAAGTTTAGAAATTGTTTTGACAAATTATAGAAACCAATTTTAATAAGAAAATCAAAACATCAATTTTGCCTTGAGCATGTCGACATATCTCAACCCCCCATGTCGACATGGTGTCCGTTATTTTTAAATTTCAATTTTCAAAAGAAGTGTCTATTCGTCGTATCCTTTCACGAATAGATATGGCTGTTGCTCTACTATAAATACCAGTAAGTTCTAAACGAATTTTTACCAGATTTCATTTATTTTCTCTCTTCATCTTCCACATTTATTCTAAAGAATCATAAACTATACTCTGCCAAAATACCAAGTGAATCAAACTTGATTATCTCTTGTTTGATTATCTGCCACTCTCTCCATAAGATCTCAGTGTTATTCAGAGTTATAGAATCTTTTGTAAATCAAATTGTTGAGTAAAAGGTGCGGTTGAGCCTTGAAATCAATTGGGTGTGTGATTGTAGCCCCAGAAATAAATTAGGTGATCTTGTAGCCTGGTTAAATCAAGAGAGTTGCCCTAAACTCGAATACAGGAGGGTGTACCTCATAGCCTTGAAACCGAGGGTGTAATCTGGGAGATTATTTTGAAAAGAAATCCGTACGATTGTACGGGACTGGATGTAGGGTAACTCTGAACCAATATAAAATCCTGGTGTGTTCTTTCCTTTACTACTTTTATTTAGTATTTGCATCTGTGTCTGATTTTGTGATTATATCTGTGTTTGTAAATTGCATTTGTTGGTGTTTAAATTGAACAAAATTCCAAAAGATTTAAAAAATACATAAAAGACTATTCACCCCCCTCTAGTGTTATTCCAGCCTTAAGATCCGTAATCCGTATTTCTCACATTTGGTATCAAAGCCAGGTTTTCAAAGTTTTCATAATCTGAATTTTGAATAAGTTTTTAAAATGGCTATTTTGGGGATTTTGTTAACACTAGTTTAAAACTGTTCAAATCATCATTGTCTCATAAGTCTGTATATAGTTATTATAGAAAATCAAGTTATCTACCGAGTTTGTATTCTGTGCAGAAAGAAAAATGTTATATGGCCTTTGAAGAATCAACACTCAATGGACAAATGGTGCAAATCAAGAAGAATAAGTGGATACTTTATAGTGGATGTTCAAGACACATGACTCGTAATCCAGATATGCTGAATGATATTATCTATAAAGACGTAGGATTGGTTAATTTTGAGATAACTCAAAAGGATATGTGATTGGCATCAGCAATGTCGGTAACTCTAAAACTCCTACTATTTCTAATGTTTTATTCATTAAGAATCTGAAACACAATCTGCTTAGCATTAGTCAACTTTGCGATAAAGGATACAAAATTAATTTTGAAAAAGATAAGTGTCACATCGAAGATAATAATTCAAATATTATATTTGAAGGAATTAGGAACAAAAATATTTATATTCTTAGTATGAAAATCTCAAATGATAATCTATGTCTTTTGGCTAATACAAGTGACCCTTGGATTTAGCATAAAAGATTTAGGCATTTGAATTTTAAACTTTTATCTAGACTTTCTAAACTTGATCTAGTAAGAGGTCTCCTTACAATGAATTTTAAAATAGATAGTATATGTGATGCTTGCCAATTAGGAAAACTTAGGAAGAGTTCTTTCAAATTAAAAGGTATGATTTCAACTTCAAAACCTCTTGAGTTACTTCATCTAGATTTGTTTGGTCCATCTCATATTCAATCAATAAATCACAATAAATATGTCTTTGTAATTGTAGATGATTATTCTAGGTTTACATGGACAATTTTTATGAAACATAAAAGTGATACTTTTGATTCATTTAATTTTTTTACAAAAAGACTCCAAAACCAACTTTCTTTAAAACTTATATCTGTTCGTAGCAATCACGGTGGAGAATTTGAAAATGAAAATTTTGAGAGATTCTGCAATAAAAAGGGAATAACTCATAATTTCTCTTTTCCAAGAACTCCACAACAAAATGGAGTGGTAGAACGTAAAAATGGGACGGTTCAAGAGTGTGCTAGAACAATGCTTTCAGATAGTAATTTACCAAAACATTTTTGGGCTGAAGCAGTCGCTACAGCTTGCTACATTTTGAATAGTTAATTAGACCGTTAACTGATAAAAACACCTTATGAACTTCTTTACAAGAAGAAATCAAAGGTATCTTATTTTAGAATCTTTGGAAGTAAATGTTTTATTCTAAATACAAAAGATAATTTGGATAAATTTGATCCTAAATCCGACAAAGGAACCTTTATCGGATATTCTAATAGAAGTAAAGCATACAGAGTTTTCAACTTAAGAACTAATACCATTGAAGAAACAATGCATGTTTCGTTTGATGAAAATTTCAAAAATGTTGAACAAATTAATGATGAAGAAGAAATTGCTACCCTAAATAATGAATCAATTGAAACAAATAATGATCTTATTCATCTAAATAAAAAGGTAAGCTTTTAAAAGATCGTTCTATAGAAAATATACTAGGAAATATTGAATCTATTGTTAAAACTAGAAATCAACTAAATAACATAAGTAATGTAGCTTTTATATCATCTATTGAACCTAAAAATCCAAAGGTAGCATCGTCTGATGATTCATGGATTCTGGCTATGCAACAAGAACTGAATCAATTCACAAGAAATGATGTTTGGGAACTTATTCCTAGACCCGAGGATAAAACTATAATAGCAACTAAATGGGTTTATAAAAATAAAATTAATGAACTAGGTGAGGTCATTAGAAATAAAGCTCGATTAGGTGAGGCCGTGAATGTAGTGGGAAATTTGAAGAGAGCAGGGTCAAATATAAAGTAGCAAGCAGGGGATGAAAACGTGAGCGGGGGGGTGTGGTTGCATGCGTTTGGGCCTTGAGTTCCATGCGTTGGTGAGAAACATAAATATATGCTAATTTATTTCTATAAATGTGTGTTAGTTATTAACCATCATAATTTGCTTATATGACATCCATTTTACAAATGAGTTTTTGCGTTGGAACCATATTGACAAGTAAAACATTATAGAATAACTTGTTGACAGCTATAGCAAAGTAAAAATATTTTTGATATATTATAACGAACATAATTTAAATTACGTTATTTTAATTAATAACGTCGTTTGAATTTATATACCCAAATTAATGATGTTTATTTGACCAAATAAAATACTATTGAGCTAAATTGAATTGAATATGGTAATTGGACATCTGTTTGGCGGAATAAAACACGTTTCGCTATTTAGTAGAATAAACCACCGTTCTGCTATTATTGATTGGATAAGCTGAAATTTGACATTTATTTAGAAGAAATAAAACACGCTCTGCTATTACATTAGTGTGGACACTTAATTACATACAAATTGGTTATATTGGATAAGTGTTATATTAGCAATTAATTGTGAGTTTAAATTTACATATGGGATGCTATGTAAATAGTGGAATTATAACTTGGATTGTTTGAGGAATTAATTGTGTCTTGATTAAGTACTAGTAGAATTGCTAAGCCTCTTTCCAAATTTGGAAGTTTATTTTTGGAATCAAGTTATTTTAAGAATAATTATTTTTTGTAAATAAGGTTTTAAAGATAGGTAATTATTTATTAATAATGTTTTAAATATAAATAATAATTATTTAATAATGATTTAAATTTAATTATTTTATGATTCTTAAAAGTTATTTAAAGGTATTTAATTATTGTTTTTTAAAAGTTATTTAATTATTTTAATTGTTTAAAAGTATATTTTAATTATTAATTAAATTTATTTTACAATGATTTGATTTAAAATTTAATTATTATTTAAGAATTAATCAGTATTTAAAATATTATTATTTCAAGGATAATTTGTTCAAATATTAATATCGTTTTAAAAATAATATATTATATAGTAAACCGTTATTAAAGAGTATTTTATTAAATTAAATTTGGAAATTATTATAGAACTTTATAAGCATTATTTTGAGATAATTATTGAAATAAAATATTTCGAGAATTAATGGTATATTTTCGTAACGTAATTCGAGGGCAGAGATTGCCTATAGTTTGGGATGTTTTCGCTGGGATAGCGACGTAACCATTGTGCAAACTGCGATCTATGATTGATTGCATGGCGGAAATCGGGAGGTAGAGATTGCCTAAGTTAAGTTTGGTTTTTCTAGGATAGAGAGGAAACCCTCGAGCTGCGACCCATGGTCGATACCGAATGGTGCTTTCCATATTTATTTTAAAAGGTTTAAAGTATTTTTGGAAGATATGATTTGTTAATATACTTATTCCGGTGAGATAAGTATACGACTGTTTTTGATAAAGAGATTTAATTTATTGAAATTAAATTAAATGAGGCTTAGTGATTTCCGTGGGAAATGAAAATCTTTGTTTGAATGTTTGTTTATTTGATATTTAAATAAACGACTATCAAATCTTGGCCAAAATATGTAATCCTTCTTAATTTTGGTGGTACGGTATTATTCCCTACTCAACACCGAAGGATTTTAACTCTAGAAATATCTAGGGGAAATGCGAGAATTATATGGTATGGTTACTATCGGGTTACTATACTATACGTATAAACTTGTGGATCTTCTAGCACAAATAATAAGGAGATCCATCCACTTAAATAGTTTGGGGGTGATCCCTGATCTTATGTATTGTCAGATTATTTCCTAAAGAATCGGTCTTGAGAATTCCGGAAATCGACGAATGGTTTTTGGAGCACCCAGGGAATGGAGAGTGTACTCGTAAGAGATGACTCGGAACCCATAAACTACTCCGGAACCATATACGGTTAAATGGTGGAGATGCGTTATATTTTGGGAGGTTGAAATCTATGTGTGGTTCTGTGACTCGTTGGAGTGTGGGAATCCATGTGTGATTCCAAGATCTATTTGAGATGTGGGAATCTGTATGCGATTCCAAGGCCATTGTGGTATGGGAATCCATATGGGATTCCGTGATCTATTTTTGGAGCGGTGTGTAAGCTGGAACGCCGAACGTAGCCTCATCAGCGGAAGTGACTAAATTCAGAGATAAGAGGTATGGCCAGTAGGGTTGGCAAACCAATAGGGTATATTCGGATCCTTTCTAGCAATATGGATACTTTCGGTTATTTTTGGACATGCCGGAGCGATGCACTCGTTAGCGAGACCATTTATGTTTTTCCTATAATACCCCGGCTAGACGGGTATGATGCTTTGGAAGGATAACTCTGATCCTTATCTAGGAGGTCCGTTCTCGAAGTACTAAGGGCACCTCCGTGGAAATCCTACACAATTAACGAACGAGCCTGATTGGTTTTTGATTTTATAACTAGTATCGTTGTGATGTACACAGCATATGCATCACAGCTACTTGTTTTTATTACTTTGGCGATTAGACATTACTTTAATATTAGATGATTTTCTATAAAAGAGTTTTGGTTATCGTAAGGAAAAAAAACCCGTCCATGTTTATTTGCGGTAAGGTCTTACGAGATACCTTTGTTTTTAAAAGGTTATCAAAGTTTAAGAATCAAGTTGATTGTGTTTCTCACGCTGGTTTAACCAGAGTGACCCGGGCGTGGTTTTTCCTAAATGCTCGGGTCAGACCGAGTATATTCCCAGGTTTAAATGCATATTTGGAGCTTCAGGAGAGGAGCAGGAGGTTCAAAGACATATTCACCTAGATGATTATATTTATGTTGCCTTCATTGTTGTATATTGTTCAACAATTTGTGAGGACGGATTGTTATAACTTTCCATTCTGAGATAGGTTAGTGTACTCAGATTAATGTCTCTATATATATATATATAAATTACAGTTTGTTTTTGTGTAAAGATTTGTTATATAATATAGATTATTCGTTCCATTGTGAGATTCTGCGTTGTTTAGTTCTTCTATCTTCTTTCTTCTTTCCTTTACCTAACTATTTGCCTTTCCGTTCGATTTGAGCTTGACAGGTATGGTTTATTGTCAGTTTAAATTGTACAGAAAAGTGGGTCGTTACATATTGTGTTGGTTTGTTTGCTATTGGTTGAAACAACTTAAATACTTCTCTTTTTACATAATTTTAACTTTTTTAGACTACATAAGTGAAATACAGGTTTATGGAAGTAATAGCTACCGCTTTTGGTTTCATAAATAAGTGTTTTTTGCCCGACAAATAGGTACATTTTCGGATTACGGTTTTATAGCGATATTATAATAATTTTCCCGTTGTTTGGGATATTTTATTTCTAAATATGATATATATATATATGGTTATTATTGATATTATTATTTCTCCCGGACCTCTCCGTACAAAGGAGACTGTGCTGAAATTTTCCATGAATTTTGAACTTAGAATTTTTTTGTGAATGTGGAAGTGTTTTTCAAACTTTATTGAACTTGAATATGTAAGGATTTAATTGTTTTTATAAATTCATGTATTTTATTTAAATTATTTAATTATGTAAATTAATTGTTTATAAATTGAATACTTTGAATAATATATATTAATTCCTTAACCCCTTCTTTTCCTTTTCGAGGACGAAAAGTTTTGAGTGGGGGAGAGTGTAACGACCCGTAATTTTCGATAATTAAAATATTAAATTAAATAAGTTTTGGAATTTGATGCTGTGGAAAATAAAAATTTTAAGATTTAATAATGAGAATAAATAACTGGAATGAAATGTAGTAATGTTGATATGAGTTAATGGATAACTATTTTGATATAATTTCAATTAATTGAAATGGTTGTAAATATAAAATTTGATTATCAGTGGAAATAAAGAAATAAACCAAATGTATTATTAAACGGTGAAATTGTAAGTAATAAGTTGAACTTGGTTAATATCGAATAATAAATCAGTATGCGGATTTATTAGCTTAGTTGGTAAGTAATAAACACAGAATTGTGTTTGAAATTGCAAGTTGTAACAATGGTTTAATTATCATTGCATTACTTAATCTGTTGAAACTTAATTGTAAATCAATTGCAATAAATGTAATTAAATATTGCGTTAATATGAATTAAGATGATAATTGTAGAATATTAATGTAGTAAGATATAAACAAATGTTAACTATGTCCATAAAGTAAATGATTGATTGAATAATAAGATTGAAATCAAAATAAATTAATTTATTGGATTTTAAATTATATTTAATGAATTTATTGAAATTGAGATTTGAACGTGGTAATTAGCGCAATATAAATAATTGAATTCGATATGGGAATTTGTTTTAAAAATTTATTAACTTCTGTGTAATTAGAAATGATGAAAATTGTTAGTTGTTAAATTTGAAATTAAAAGTGGATTAGATTAATTTAATAATTATTTATTTAATTATCATGGAAATAGCCATTTTGGCCACGGTCTCGGATTTCGACGAAACCAGTTTCATCGGAACCATAACGATGAATAATTGTAGATTTCAAGTTTCGTAGCAATCGGACTTGTCGTTTGATCGTACGGGCTTGAAACATGTAAAAATCAATTTAATTGAATTCAATTTGAAATAAGCTGATTTTAAAGCTAACTTCTTTTACGATGGAATTAGGACTTGAAACCTGTTCCATTGAGTTTAAAAATATCGAAAACATCTATTTTGATATATGGGATGACCCACTTTCATTTTGGAGGCAGAACAGGCTTTTCGGGTCGTTATTGTCAATTCAAACCAATTCAATACACGTTCATTTTCTTATCGGGCTTTGTTCATATAAATAGTTTTGTTCTAACTCTAGAAACCTTTTTATTTCTCATTACTGTACATACTGAAATTTCTGTCATTTCTCTCATCTCAATGGCTGAAAACCTAATTCTCAAATCCAAATACAAATCAAAATCAATTTCAAGAAAATTCAAACTCTCCAAACCCTATCATATTATATATTGTTGGAAATCTTTCGACGAGCGCAATCTACTACAGTGATTCATTTTTTGATTAGGATCATGGTCTGGCCAATAATTGGCCATTAATTCTCGACCGTTCATGGGTTTTGATCAACTTCAGTGGATCGTCAATTCGAAAGTGCTGCGGCGTAGAGATGGACGAGGGGAGTGCATTGGTGATGGTTGTTCGTCAGTTCAACGGTTAGATCGCCTCGAGCAATTCAATTAGGGTTTGAAACCCTATGGCGGTGGCTATAATTTTGGGGTTTGATCGACGTCGAGGTTGGCCGTGGAGGGTCGTGGATGGTAGCAGAGGTCGGCGGCATGTCAGAGGGGTGGTCGTGACTTGCTAGGCAACGGCAAGATGTCGAGTGAACGACGGCGGCTTCATCAGGTTGAGCGCGATTTTTCTCTGGGCTAGGGTTTCACATGTGTTACAGAGGTGATGATGTGTCCAATTAATTTTTTAATTTAATTGTTTTATATTATATATTGTTTAACTTCTAATGATAATAAATTTTACGTACAAGGTCGGATTTACGTACTGTTTGTTCCACTGCGATCGTGTCGAAATTCCGGACATTATGGACCTAGTTTAGGAGAATTCTGAGACTATTGAATTTTGGGCCTTATTTTGGATTTTAAATCGATTTGAAATCAAAGGTGAGTGTTTTAACTCACTCACAACTACTAAATTATCTTATGTTAGTTAAATTGAATTTATGATGTGATTTAAAATTGATCGATTGATGTTTGGTATATTTAATTTGTCATTCCAGTTAAATTTGGCTTTTATTGAATTTAATAACCATTTAATTTAATATTGAAGTTTAATTGCCAGTTTATACCTGTTATTGATAATCAGCAAATTGTTGGTATTTATTTGTTGATTTGAATGGTGATTGTTTGATGGATGTTTGATTGTTGATATTGGATGACTGGATGTTATATTTATATTGTTGTAACACTACAAGTTCCCTTAGTTATTGTTAGAAAATTCCTATGGGTTGAAATGATACATACCTGAACAATCTATAGATTAGGGAAAATCTTATGGGTTGAAATGATAAACCCAAGCAATTTTATGGATTTAGATGTTAATTCGGGATTGCGGTTGAAATGATATATACCCGTAAGTTAAAATTATTGTGGATTGAGATGATATATGTCTGTATCACTTGATCATAGGTTAAAAATTATATACGGATACCGGATTGGTTAAATTAAATGATTTTAAATCCTTAATTTTTGACTTCAGTTAAATGATATTTTGAAATAAAATTGGATTTATATAAACTGAATTATTATCGAAAATCCAAGCTTTAAATGTTGAAATTGGAATTGGTTTAAAGGAATGGTTTAAAGAAATTGAAATTGAAATTTTATAATTGAATTTGAAGTATAAATGAAATTTATCGGAATTGAGCTAATGAAAAAGTTTGAAAATGTGACTTTGAAATCTACCAAAATTTGAAATAATTTAAATTTATTGTTCGAACATGGATTTGAAATCGATATTGATTAAATAGTTTTAAATGAGAATTTGAATTGAGAGACAGAATTTAGTTTGTTGATTTGTAAGGTGGACATGGTCCAGATGTGTTGAATGAAAGAAATAGTTTAATTTGATTTTAATTCCAACTTCATTATTTTAATATAAACTGTTTAAAAATATATTATTTTAAAAAAATCCTAATTATTAAGAATTTTCAAACTATTAAACTAAATTAATCTAATTTAAACTATTTTAAACTATTTTAATCAATTTAAACTATTTTAATTTATTTTAATCTATTATAATCTATTTAATCCAATCTAATCTATTTTAACCTATTTTAAACTAATTTACCCATTTTAATCTATTTAAACAATTTTTAAATCTATTTAAGCTATTTTAAATCTATTTAAACTATCTTAAATCTATTTAAAACTATTTTAATCCATTTCTAAACTATTTTAAAGTATTTCAAACTATCTAAAAATTTATTTTTAAACTATGCTAAACTATTTAAACTCTTTATAACTATCTAAACTATTTTCTAAATTTTAGACTATGTAATGTGGAAGTGTTTATATTTAAATCCTTGATTTTTAAAGCAAATAGGGTTGAATGATGTTATAACTTAAGTTGGGATTTGAAATGATATTTGCTAGTGAAATGACATATTTAAGTAAATATGATGATTTTGAAATGAGGATTTAATTAATCTATCGTATCGATATGATTTCGAAAGTGAATATTGTTTCGAAAGCGATTTGGTTTTGAGAATACGATATTTTGATATCAATTGTGGAATGGTTTTGGAAATTTAAAAGAACCATCCGGTGTGAAATAAGCGTTTGATTGTTAAATAGATCGGGATTGGATATTGTCATACTCTCTGCCAATACCGAAAACCACTTTAACAACTGTGTATGTGGTGGAGATTCTGGAATGAAGTTGGATGGTTTGGCGAACGATTCTTTATGAGGTATTTACATAGCCCTGACTCTCGTGAGTTAGCTTGATGTGGCTAAAACAGGAGCTATACCGGGCCAAGTGAGGTCGCTCCTCCTATCGGGCACATTTCTTCGATACCATATTATGACTTTTTGATTGATCTGGTGGCCACCCCTCGATTTGATTATGAGAGTGTGTTCCGAGGTGGGCGGTAGTAGCTGCTATGCGATACCACCATTCCGGGAGTGCAAATGGTAGAATCCTACCCTAGCATTGCCTCGCGTGCCTTGTCGCATGCCTTATCACGCCTTCTACGAATTTGGTTTGTACCGTACCTATGGAGTGCCCTTTGATAGCCCTCTAGTTTACGGAGGAATTACGGTACTGTATAGACTACGGAATTATATAAAATGTGTTAAGGGGGATATGGGTAACGCCTTAATGCTATTTTAATACTTTACTTTACTGTAGACACTATTATAATAGCGTATTGTACTATGTATGTAGATAGCTTAACGGATCCTTAGGAGATGGAATCCCGAACATCTCTTAAGTTATTGCACGCACGTTAGACACTGGATAGGAGATGTCAAACCCCGTAAACATCTTCGACGCCATTACACTCATATTTATTTATTGTTGATTTAACTTACATAAGATCTTTTAGTTCTGACTCAAGTGTTTTGTCTTTTCAATTCGTTCGGGTCAGTTTGAGCTTTTCAGTGTACCGAAGACTACTTTTCTGAAGGACGAAGATGGAGATTTGTATACTATTATTATTTATTATATTTATTCCACTACATCTGTTGTTCCGCTGCATTTATTTATTCATTCCTGTTGTATGTAACTCTGATCTGTATTGTAAAAATGTGATCAAATGTTATTTGTAAAACAGCCTCATGAACCGTTTATTTGATTATTATATTTTGTCATTCCGCTGTGAGATTCTGTGTTTGTTTTTCTTTCTTTCTCTGCTTTCTCTTAATTACCCCATAACAATCCTCCCATTTGAATGGCTTAAGTCTGACATGTGTGATTTATCGTCGATTTAAACCATCCAAAAAGGTTGGTCGTTACAAAATTCTTCTTTAGGATCCTCTTGGACTATGATTTCTTTTGAATTTTTGGAGCTTTCCCCTTTGTTCTGAAATCCATTATTGTCTTTTCCTGTCTGTGTTCTTCTTGATACTGGAGCATCCCATAGCTTTATTTCTGTTGATCTCTATAATAAATTTGAACATATCTTGCCACCTCTATTGGCAATTTAATCCTTATGTATGACAAATCCCATTGGCGGTCCCGCGAACCTTAGTATGATTTGTAAAGAGGTGAAACTCCTTTACAACAAGCGTCGATTCACCGGAGATTTCTATGTCCTTGGTTATGATGCTGTTATCTCTTGCAAATTGCAACCTTCCAAATAGGAACTGGCCAATCCATGAGTATACCATGAAGTTACAAAAGTTGTACCTATGAACCAACCCCCTAAAGTGAAATAAGCACAAGGAAAGAGCAATAGGCCGGACCAGCCTACAAAAACAAAATGGTCCCTCCGTAACCAGTCATCTATAATATCAAATAAATCATTTTCTTCTTTGGTAAAAGCCCGAATCATTTCTCTAGTAAATGACCAGGGTAATTCTCTTGTGATCGAATGTCGATTGCCTCAGGATATGCAGGCAGTTTTATCTTTCCGCTTGATGCTCAGGCTAGTGATCTTGACTCTACCCCTGTTGTCAAACTATTTTCGGATATCTTTGGTAAAGTCACTTCTCCCTCCTGAGCAGGGAATTGAATTCCGCATCGATCTTATTCCTGGAGCTCGACCTATTGTCCTTCCTCCCGGATGAATGGTTTCTATGAATGGTTAGTCATGCCCTTTGGATTAACCAATGCTCATGCCTTCTTCGTCGATCTTATGAATCGCGTTTTCCGCGATGTTCTTATCTTGTTGTCCCCATTTTTGTTGACGGTATTATCATTTTTTCTAAGTCTCGGTTAACTCGGTTAAGGTCGCCGCGATTAATGTAAGTCTATACATTGTTACTCTTTTGTAATTTAATTATCTTATCTTCCTTTTGAGCCTATCTTCTTAGTAGAATTCTCTTTGATTGGGGTTTCTCTACATTTGAATTTCTATCCTCGTTTTATAATCCATTCTTGAAGCATCCTGTGAGGAAGTGTATTTGTAATTGATATAAAATGTTTTGTATTGTGTTGTTTGAGTTGTTAAGTTTGAATTTTGAGTTTCGATCGATTCGTCTTGCCAACGCTATCGATAGGAATTCCAAAACACTTGAACAGAGTAAATTGACACAATATTGTTTTCAAAATTGGTAAATGAAATAATTTTATGTATGGTTATATTTTATATATAAAAGTATAATTTTTTGAAGTTTGATAGTTAAATTAACTTGTTGTTAGAAATGATAATATTAGATTTTCATTTACTATTTTTTCAACATCCTTAAACCATTAACTATTGTTGTATGTTGTAAGGAGATGAATTTTTGAAATATGATTTATAAATCAGTTTTGCAAATGAAATGAATTTAAATTTAGGATTTGAGAATTTAATTTCCGCTGCTTCTCTAAAATTTGGTTTTCAAAGGTTTAAAAAAAAAGTATTATTAATATTATTTGAAAGTATTTTCGAATAGAAATTGCTTCCAAAGAATTTTAAAAGATGTAAGTCAGTACTCTCTTCTTTTGTCGCTGACTGCAGTATCATCGACATTCATTTTCGAGTCTCAAAGTGGAGAGACCACTTAGTAGCTTTGCTACACTTTTGTTTTGGAAAATGGATTTGATTTGAATTTCTTGAGTATGATTTGATGTACAAAATATATATATATGTATATATTTATTTCAAATGGTTTGAAGTGAAACCGAAAATTAAACTCTTGAGTTTAATTTTAAGTAATGGTTTTCAATTATTGAAATGAAGCAAAATTTTTGAATAATTGGAGTATCTAAATTTAAAATTGGAATTTAAAAAACTTGAAACAGTTGAACTAGGATATAATTAATTTGTGTAATACTCAATTGCATTCTAAAACATATATAATTTACTTGAATATTCAAAAAGTTAAGAGGTTGTGTGCATATGTAATTAAAGGTTATACAAGAGAAAACTTAAGTAATAAAATGTTCAAAACTAAATTTTGCTTAATTAATGTAGTAAATAAAAAGGGTAAATTAGTATAGTGCTCAATTACACTCAAAAACATTAATAAAACTTACTTGGGAAAAAGTTTGAATGTTAATGAGAATATGTAATTGAATAGTATACAATATAAAATGTTAGTAATAAGATGTCCAAAAATGAAATTTATATGGTTTTGAATTAATTGTTGTATCTGGTACTATGTATTTTGAATATATCTTTCCTTTCTGTTGCTTCTCTTCTCCTATCTCGTTCCTTTTCGGGGACGAAAAGTTTTGAGTGGGGGAGAGTGTAACGACTCAGAAATTTTAACGATTTTTTTAATAATGTAATTAGCTAAATTTTTCTTGCAAATAAATAATAAAAAATTTCAATTAAAATTTGATATTTGGTATACGTCTATTTAAACGTAGCAAGTGTCAGATTTTCATTCGAAAATATGAATGTTTGTTCGGTGGTGAAATTTGAACTTTAAATTTAAATTCAGTAAATGGATAAAAATAAAATATTTTTGAAATCTGAATATTTTTACATAATAAAAATGTAAATCATTTTTGACTAAGATTTCATATTTCGTTTCGCCAAATTTGGACTGCTCTATCTCCATTTACCTTATTTTCGGCATATTAGTCGCATTTTGGCAGCGAATATCGACTTTTGATAGGATGATTGTATCTCTGATATCTATGTACCATTCTGTTCGTCTCGTCGTGCTGATAACCGTAGTATATTCATTTGTGTGTTTCGATGTCCGATATACGGTGAAATTTGTGAAATGGTTAGCTTATCGGTACCCATTTTGAACCTTTTGGGTTTCCCTGTGTCTATTCAGTTGTCCACTAATTGAAATCCAATAGCCTTTTGCTATTGATGTTTCCTAAATTCACGTAGATGGCTTTCTCTATTCCCAATGATTAATATATTCTGGTGCGTCCTTCTCTCCTCTTTGCTTTGTTCTGTTCATTGCTCCAAATAAACAAATATATATATAATATAATGTCTTCATCCTTATATTAATCTGTAACCTGCTTGCCTCATGAACCAATCAGCCTGCTCGTGCACCCTCCTCCTCATTCTAGCCTATGACAACTAAAGCACCACCGTCGGCAACGATCAGCCACCCAAACATCTTTGACCTCTCTCTTAGCATTGACCATCGTTCCACCTTCTCACATGCAAGCCTTTTCCACCTACGTCACCCTAAAGCCCTCATCTTCTCCCTTAACCCATTTTCCCGTGCATTTCTCTCCACGCAAACCTCTCTAGACCCGACTGTCTCCCTGCTCCACGCACCCAACATCAGATCCTTTCCTCCGCCTGCCACCATCTCCACATCCCATCATGCTTGACCACTAGCATCCTCTGGCCGAAATCCAACAGCCCATGCCACCAACCTCCTCCCATTGACTTCCATCAACGCATGTCCACTTCATAACCGAAGCTCCGCCCCTCCCTCTTCCTCATGTGATGCCACAAACCCATCCACCAAGCAGCCCATTGCCTCGCTTAGATCAGCCACTGCCACCTGATCCATCACCAGCCTCTGTGTGCGCAGCCACCTTGCAACACGCCACCTCCTGTACATCCCTCAGCCTGCTGTCCTCCGCCATCACGAAACCGAGAAAGCCTTCCTTTCTTAAATTTATTTTTATATATATGTTGCATATTTTGGTTTCCTAAGATATAGTATTGTATATACTATTCTATTTGTTCTGTTTTATAGAAAAATTTATATATATTATAGATATAAGTCTGCATGCATATCCAAGCTACAACCTTCTCTTTTGAAAAATGATGATGGGTAGATTTTGATTTTGCATATATATTTAATAAGCATTTACTTTTAAAGTATTGATTTTAAATTATATATATGTATAATAATATTGATTTTAAAAAAAGTATATTGATATATATAGATTTTATTTTGAAATATGTCTTAAATTTGAATATTGATTTTAAGAGAAAGAAAAATATATATAATAAGACATACATACATACATACATACATACATATACATATATATATATATTTGTTTTCTATTAAACCCAGTTCATCGTGCTTTGCTTTGGTTTTGCCGCTGTCCAGAATTTATTGCATCAGTTAGCTGCTTTGATTTTGTCATTATCCGTGTGCTTGTCCCCCTTTCTCTAGCCTCGAAAGGTGAGCAATCACTCACTATTAACATTCTTATATTTAGTAAATTCAATTCACATGAATGATGATTGAAATATGTTGTTAAATTTGAATTATTAGTTATTTAACTGTTGAATATGATATTGTTATTATTTAAAAGTGTTAACCGATGTTAATTACCATATGACACCAATAACATGTTGAATATCTATATTGTTATTAAATTGTATGATATATGCTCATCATTGATATGTTATGCTATTTATATTGTTATTCTATTATTCTCACACTGCAAGTTACCTGTTAGTTTAGAGATCCTTATGGGTTGAAATGATACATACTAGAAAGATTTTATAGATTAGGCGAAAATCGTTATGGGTTGAAATGATAAACCCAAGCGATTCGAATTTTGGGACTGCAGGTTGAAATGATATATACCCATAAAATTTAGATTGCGGATTGAAATGATAGATATCTGTATCACTTGACTATAGGATAGAAAATTATATATGGACACCGTTGGTCTATTTTGAAAAATGATTTCCAAAGTTTTCAAAAGAAATATACGAGTTTTAAATAAATATTGATTTTTAAATAAAATATAAAAATTTTACTTTAATATATGTGAAAATTTTAGATTTTAAAATATATGTTTGAATTTTTAAATTTATAAGTTAAGTTTTAAATAATGTAAATTTTAAGGTTTTACTTATAATTTTATTTTCATTTTAAATATATATAATAAGATTTAAATATATTTAATAATACTAATATTTAATTAATATAATTTAATTTAATAAAACTTAATTTAACTGATATTGATAATATTTTTAAATATTTATTTGAATTTATATTATTATTTTTAAAATAGATTTTGTAGTAACTTTAATAAAGAGTGGTTGGAAAGATAAACTAAATAAGAATTGATTGGTAATTTAATTGGTTAAAAATATAATTTAAATAAGAATTGATTTATAATTAAATTTTTTTAGAATTGAATTCAAATAAGGATTGATTTGAACTTATTGATTTTAAGACTTTGAAAGTTATTATTTTATAACTTGATTTGATAAAAAGTGATTAAATGAATTTTTTCAACTTTAAATAAAATTGAAATTGAATGTTTAATATTAAATTAAATTGTAATATGAGATTTTATTTAAATGTCATTAAAGAAGATTAAGTGAATATTATGAAATTTCAACAGGATTAAAGTTGAATTTTTAAATATAAATGAAATCTATCAAATTGAGTTATTGTAAATTGTTTGATTATTGAAATGTATTGAATTGGAAGTGGTTTAAATTTGTAATTTAAACCTGGATTTGAAATCAATATAAATTTAAATGTTTTTAATGAAAATTAGAAATTGCCGAACTAAGATTGATTTAAATTTGTTATTTTCTTTGTATTAAGACTTCTATGTATTAGATTTTTGTTGTATTTGCTCTGATGTTCTATAGTAGCTTCATGAAATACTATTTATCTATTCCGCTGCTTATTGTTATATTACTCTGTGTTTGTGATTCTATGATTGATTCATTTACTATATATGCTAAGTTTGGCCAAATATAAATTAACAATCTGTTATTTTGAGCAATTCAAGTCCGACATGTGTGGATGATTGTTGATTTGAATGGTTCGAAATGTCAGGTTGTTACATGAAGGAATTTGGGAAATCTGACTTCTACATTATGTCAAGTAGATTTTTCTAGCCCAAGTTCATATATAATTTATTAGAAACAGAGACCGTATGAAAAAGATACGGAATGTTTATTGTAGTGCGCATTTTGCGTTTTGCGCATATTTTGGGAGTAAGATTAAAGATTAAAGAAAGAGTTAAGAAGACTTATTTGTTAATAAATAAGTTGAATATGTGTAGGTTGACTATAAGAAAAGAAAAAAAGGTATAATGATGAGTATACATTTAAAAAGAAAATAATGAAAGACAAAAGCATGAGTGGCACAGTGGTAAGACATGTGCATTCAAACCAAGTGACTTGGGTTCGACACTCGCAGAGTACTTTTTTTATGAGCACATTTCAACCATAAATAAATGTATAAGAAGGTAAAAGACTAACATAAAATAAGTATGTAAACAAACATATTAATTAATAGGGGTATTTATTACCAAGTACAGAAAGTTCATATGTTTATGAAACATTGATTAAAAGAAGAGAAGGAATATGTGTTAGCTTATTCACATATATATATATGTAGGGTTTCTCTTCCAAGTTTAATAATTCAAATGTGATTATGTATTACTGATTAAGGGTAGAAAAGAGAAAATTATGTATAAATACATATATTCATGTATATATATATATATGTATGTATGTATTTATTTATTTGTGCTTAAATGGTTAGCAACATATGTACGTAAATGTATAAGTTAATTGGTTAGGAAGATATAGATTAGGATGTAATTGACTAATTAAACTAAGGAGGATTTAATATCAGTTAAAAATGGTAACATTTATGTGAATTATGAAAGCTAATTAATACAAATCAATTTCAAAATTAATTGCGCAGTTAGATAGTAAAGAATATGGTCAATTATATAAATATGTGTATGTTTGATACCAATTAATTGATTTATTAATTGACTAAATTAAAAGGATATACATATATGAGTAACCTAAAAAGAGAGCTTAAATATTTACATAATTTATTTAGTAAAGTGTCTAAGTTCAACTTATCTTATTCAACACCCCTAATTAATTCCCTCCACCTGAAGCAATTATCCAACGGCGTATATGAATTTACAAATCCTATAAATTCAACCTAAACCTAACCAAATTCTCGTTCTAAAAACTATTCTCTATTCTATTTGCTATTCTAGTCTATCTTCCTCTTCTAAATATTCATCTTGTTTATAAAATAAAAGTTAGTAAAATTCCACAAGTTAAAAGTAGAGATTTAGAGAGGCGTGTTGTAAAAAAAGAGAGGATTCTGGAGAAAAGCTAGAGGATGCCAGGTGAGTGGAACCTTAATTCTTAAAGCAAAAGTTTAATATTTAGATTCAGATCTTCTTCTACATCCTCTGATCTAAAATCTATTCCGATTTTCATCTTTATTTATATCTCTAATTTCAAGTATAATGAAGATTCCTCTCAGGTCTAAATTATGAACTGGTTAATTCGGAATTGGATAAAATGTTGACTTGGTTTATATTAAATTTTGGGTAAAATGAATAGATCCTTGGAACTCTAAAACAGATCTAAACAAATCAAAGGAAATTATTTATAAACCATACAAGTAGAAGAATGTGAACTTAAAAATCAGGATTGGTGAATAATATAAGGGACGAATGAAATTAAATCTGAATAAAAAGAAATAGATCAGATCCTCAGTTTTCAATTGTCTGTAAATCAAAAAAAGGATGGCGACTGTTTTTAACACAGCGCCAACATAAATAAAAGGAACATATTAGCCTAGTTCTATTATTAGGCTAACTTATGGATGATTTCAGCCTATATATATATATACATATATATATATATATTTGTGAATGAATCCTCCTATGAAGTTAATGTGCTGAAAAGAAAGTTTATGCACTTAGATTTTATACCTGTAGGCATTTGGCGGGCCAGGTTGTGCTTTCTTATACCTGTAGGCATTTGGCGGTCCTAGTTATGTTTTCTTATACCTGTAGGCATTAGGCGGTCCAGGCTACGTTTTAATACTTGTAGGCATCAGACGGTCCAGGTATCGTTGCGGAACCTATAGGCATCAGGCGGTCCAGGTTCGGGGTTTTATGGGATATTGTTTGGTACTTCACAGTGTAGGCATAAGGCGGACCACTAGCGGAGTCTGCAACGTAAGCATCAGACGGTCCGTTGCGGGATACATGATGTAGGCGAAAGGCGGTCCATCATGTTTGTGGGATTTTTTTCGGTTGGCCGTGATGTCGGCATTTGGTGGTCCAAGTTATACCCGTAGGCATTTGGCGGTCCATAGGCAGAAACCGAGGGTACATTGATAGGAGTCCAGTCTAGTGATGTTTGCACAATATTGTTGTGGAACCGAGGTAGACATAGGAGACATTTGGTCGCAGTACGACTAGAGAAGGGTATGGGTTGTGTCTAATGATCCCTTGGGTAGGCTTCCTAACATGCTCTTCTCGTAGTAATAATGTGGATAAGTAAGGATAGTAGTTCCGAGAGGCCGATCTACATTTTGATGACTTTGGTTTGACCTTTTCAGTAGGACCTATATTACCAGCTCATTCTTATTAGGAATTATATCTAAGATTGACACTCATATTATTCCTACTTTATGGAGTATGAAGCAGCTCTGGCACTAGATGGTTCACTTTTCTTTTCAATTTAGCTTCCATTCACCATACTTTATGTCCGACCCATTTACATTTTCCCACCATAGGATGACAGGTTAGCAATTATTGGGATATAGTAAAAAGCCAAGTTTCACTCCTAGGTTGAACACTGTTAGGGGCAGTTGCCTAATCTTGGTTAATAACCATATGTCATATACTTTATTATTCCTTTGTGAGATTTTATCAACATTACTCTGACTTATCTTTGTTATTTGTAGGATACCGAACCAGCAATTCGTGCTTTAGTAGACTTGGATTTTCGGTTCATCGAAAATTTGAGCCTACTGGGGTGTGGGTTGTCACATGATTCATAAATTCTACAGATATATATATATAATATATTACATTCTAACCTATAAGTATAATTGAAATAAATATGAATTTGGAAATTCATATGTCTAGAATTATTATTTAACATCACCTAACAAATGGTGCAAATTTAGCACAATTAAGAATAACATACACGTGTGCTAGATGGTAATCTCTATCGTCTAACCATAGTTCCACACATTTTCTAATAGGTCGGACATGTTGTCTAAAAGTAGATAGCATTCCTTCAGACGAATCTTTTTCAACATGTTCATCATTATGTGGAACAGTTTCAAACAACAAGTTCACATGGTCACTGAAATAATAAGAGAAAAAGAATGAAGCTTCTTGGTCAATATATGATTTGCAAATCGAACCTTCAGCTCGTGCTTGTTGTCTAACGTTTTTCTTTTGATGGTATAAGTACCCATTAAAAAATTATTTCAAATTAAATTTTACTTATATAATTAAATTAATATATAAAATACTCAATATTATTACCTTTCAAATGGAAATATCCATCCATATTGCATGGGACCTCGAGACGTGCTTTAGATTGAAGATGAACAGGTAAATGCTCCATTACATTAAAGAAACCTAGAGAAAATATTTTTTCCAGTTTGCAGAGAAGTATAGGGATACCTACTTCAAGTTTAAGTAGATGTTCAACTTTCAACGTTGTCGAACAAAACTCTTTGTAAAACAAACTAAATTCCTTATAACCGTACAAAATTTTACGGGTAACAGTTCTTTGAAAACGACGGGTAACAATTGTTCCATCTTTACGTAGCAATCAGGACTTTTCACCCCACTCGGTTTATTATTTTTAAAGTCGACACATTTATGAAGATTGAAAGAAATCCCATCAGGGAATCTTAATCCTTGAACCCATTTTAACACAATTTTACTTGGTTATTGTCTAACTCATAGCATACTTTGAGTTTTTAGTGTCGTTTGGCTTGATAAGAAGCACGATTATTCTATATCACGTCTTGGTTTCAAATTGTCCTCACTCTTCCCCTTAACATTGAATTTTATTAAACACATTATCAAACATGTTTTTCTCATTGTGCATCACATTAATATTATGACCTAACTGTTAATACTCATCTCACTATTTTATAACTAAGGCCTTACAAGAAACCTTCCTTATTATGCCTTAAACTATTTATTACCTCCTAAGGAGGAATCAATGACAATTATTACCTAACTAACTACATAATTATACGCTATAATTTTATGTTTGTTACGCTAATAGAAATATATATATATATATATATATATATATATCCACATCTAATAACTTCTAAATATGTGGTTCATACGCCCTAAACTAGTGTTAAATATCAATTCCTTTAACCATAACCCTAATACAAGTCATTTCCCTTCATATTTCCAAGATTTCATTATCCATAACAAGGATTAAATATTCTTATCCATATATGCAACAAATAGACTTGTAAATAGAAATGGAAACCCGATTTATTACATCAATCCAATGAAATATCCTAAACAATAGGAGTTGCAATCCTAACTTCATATTCTATTCAACTCCTCTTTTACATAGAAATAAATGAAGGAATATTTTGTGGAATAAGTGGTGTAAACTATGAATAAGATTCGTGCTCGATACCCTTATTTCATTATTGAAAACTCGTAATTTGAATCTAAGAAGGAGGAGAAGTGGAATAGACTATGAAATTATCAAAAATTGTGTAAACAATATAAATTCCATCAAAATAACATAAATAGTTGAGAATCTCCATCTAGAATTGACATTTCGAAATAAAAAAGAATTTTAGGAGATTTTATCTATTTTTTTTCACAATCTCAAATCCCTAAGGCATATTCAAATCCATAGATATATACTAATCAATTACTGAAATACTAAGGTTTCCACTCACCGATTATCCTTAGCTCCTTCTGTACGAATTTGCAATGCCAAAGCAACTCTTTTTCAAATCTCCTTCTTTTGATATATACACAACGACGGATATGTGTGTGTGTGTGTATATATAATTTTGTCAGATTTAGAGAGACTGGAGAAGAAAATAAATCAAAAGAATAATTAGAAAAGGATTAGTATCCTTAAGTGAATCCTTAATGGAATTTCTGAATCTAATTGAAGAGAAAATGGCAGAGGTTTGCGAAGTTCCTAAATATTTGTGAATAAAAAATGGGGAGAATAGGGTTATATTTATAGAAGTTGAAACATACCAAAATCGTAGGATGAAATTAGATTAAAAATGGATAAATCTAGACCGTTTAACATCACAAAACCCTAGCCGCCACTGTGAGGCAGCGGTTGACCGCCTATGCTCGACCGGTCGACCGTTAGAGGTCGACCGGTTGGGTCTTATAAGTCGACTGCTCCTCTTATTTTGGGAGAATTTATTTGTTTCCATTGCCCATTTATTTTATTCCCTAATTTACTTTTAACGTTAATTGTTTAACTTGATGTTTAACTTGATGTTTAACTCAACCTACAGTTAAATTTTGAAATTCGAACCCTAAATTTAATTATTCATTTGAATTTGAATTAAAAATAAATTAGTTTAAATCAAAAAACTGCAAATACTTATAAAAACTACAAATACTTATAACTTATTCCTTTGAGCTCCGTTTTCCGCATAATATATGGAAAAAGATTAGAATTTTTCCATGAACGCAATAGAATAACTTTTGTGGTCAAATTCCAACTTTTATAAAATTTCCATTTTTAACCCTATCTTATTTAATTTAATTCACTCAATTGATTTATGGTTGATTTTACAAGGTATTACAATAATAGGCCAAGGTGAATATTTAGAACCAAATTGAGAGAATGGTAAAAATCCACTCGTACATAAACCAATTTTAACATTACGGCTCTGTGCTACAAAAGCGCTATAAGTCTTATCCAAATGTTTCCATGCTTCTACATCAGCTGGGTGTGTTAAGGTACCCTCTTCTTATGATCTCATGATGTGCCATCTCATATGGGGTGCGGCAACAGATGATGTGTATAACCTTTGAAGTCTAGGAGCGATGGGTAAGTAATGCATTCTCTTGTATGGAACTTTCTTTCCCTTCTTTTTTCTTGGTTTGTATCTTTTCTCGTTACATATTTACACCTCCTAAGATTGATGTCCTCTTTCCAAAACAACATGCAACCATTTAATAATGCATCTATCTTTTGGTACGGAAACCTAAAAGCAGATGTAAGTTTTTTCACTTCATAATGACTTTCACACGTTAAATTATTGGATGACATATTTTGTTTTGTAGCTTGTACAGCAGTTGTAAATCCGACTTCAGTGAAGTTGAATGTAAATTTTATAGCATTGTATTTTGCAATTATCGATAATTGGATGCCACTTTACATCGATCCCGAAGAGGTTTCTTAACAGCATTCAATAAATCATAGATTTTCTTTGTAGTGTTTTCAACTTTTTAATCGATTCTTTATGTTGGATCATCAGGGCCCGGTCCGATAATAGTGAGAAACATATATGGAGTTTTTATACACATACATAGAGGTAAATTATAAAGCATAATGATAATAGGCTAAAATGAATATTTAGAACCAGACTGAGAGAATGGTGAAAATCCATCCATACACAAACCAAGTCTAACATTATGGCACTCTACTTCAAAAGCGGGATAAGTCTTATCGAAATATTTCCATGCATCTCCATCAGTTGGGTGTGTTAAGGTATCTTCTTCCTGTATTCTCATGTTGTGCCATTTCATATAAGGTGCGGTTACAAAGATGCATAAACCTTTGAAGTATAGGAGTGATGGGTAAGTAATGCATTCTCTTATATAGAACTTCCTTTCCCTTCTTTTTTCTCGGTTTATATCTTTCCTCGTTACATATTCTACACTTCCTATGATTGATATCCTCTTTCCAAAACATTATGTAACCATTTAAACATACATCTATCTTTTGGAATGGAAAATCGAAAGCAGACAGAAGTTTTTCCACTTCATAACGATTTTTGCACATTAAATTATCGGGTGACATATTTCATTTTGCAACTTATTCAACATTTGTAAATTCGGCTTCTATGAAGATGAATTTAGATTTCATAGCAATGCATTCTGCAGTTACTGATAATTGGGTGCCGCTTTTACATCCATCCCAAAGAGGTTTCTTAGCAGCATCCAATAAATCATAGATTTTCTTTTGCTTCAATATTTGGTTTTTCTTTGACTTTTACATCGTCATCATTAACTTCAACCGTAGTAAACACTGATCGTGCTGCATCTTCAACCATATCTTCTATGGGATTCGCAATAACATTGTCATTACCCACCTCCCCCTTTGACACTACAGGATTACGTGCAGCAAGTTCTTCATGGTGCTACACAAAAAATAATCCGGTAGAAATCGTTTTGACACAAATGGATTTTAACCATATCTGGTTTCAAATGCTTCAAATGTTTGTAGTTCATAGTTCCTACATGGACAATGAATTTATTCTTTGTTTCCAATATTCCTTAAAGAAAATTCAATAAATACATGTACACTAATGTTGCTTTATTGATCCTCTCATTCCCTTTCATTGATACATCTAGCTCCTCCGATAAACAAAATAATTGACCATTTTTCATATTTCAAAAAAATATGATAGAAATTCAAAAAATCATTGATCATTTTATGGATTGACATTTAATTTTCAATTTATTTATACATTTTATTGTTTTATTAATTATATAGTATGCTATCGTTATATGCTAATTTGTTTATATTTTAATGTTATATTAAATGTATAATATAATATTCTTTTAACTTTTTATATAAAAACTTATATATTTTCAATTTTAACAAATTATGAATATACTATTATATTTTCACTTTATTATTTTGTACTTTGATAGTCGGTCATCCCACTTTCCATTACAAACACTACAATAATCACATTTCGTAAATCATATCATTTTAAATAATTCAACAAAATTTTGGCAGTGCTTCCCCTTTGTTCCCTGTATCGTACACAATTATGTGTACACAAGGAACAAAAAGGAAGTGTTGTTGAAACTTTATGAACCATTTAAGATAAAATAATTTACAAAATGCAATTACTTTATTATGTTTGTAACTTATCCAATACAAGGACAAATCTCACAAATATTGTATCAGATGAGTATTAATGTCCGTTTTGTAATATAAAACGAACATATATATAATGATCATATACGATACTTATCATACGAGGCTAAAAACTCTCTAAGGGATTTAAAAAATAAAGTACATTATACAATAATTCATTATTTAAATTCCTTAATGATTAAAAACTTGTTATTTTAAACATGTTTTAGCTAACACTAATTTCACTTTGATGTGAATATCACAACAGTCAGCTCTTCTCGTCCTGATGCCTTAAGCAGTTTCTCTTATTTTCACATGAATTATTCTTGTAATTCCAAATAAAATTACAATTAAAATTCATATTTTTAATTATTTATAACCTATTATTTAAAGTAATTGTTAATCACTTATAATTTAAAATATGCTTACCATGGTCAGTTGTGATTTCGAATCATGTCATGTGTATGTTATTGTGTCATCTTCGTTTTCATACTCGATGAGATGGGAACAAACAAACATGTCCATGTAGGAAACAGGTTGACCACGCTTCCTTTCCTAAAATAATTATTGTGTATTATATATATAATTATAATATGTAATAACTATTTATAATCGCAATTAATAAATTTTCCTACTCTTGACGGTAACATTGGAATGATTTCGTATCCCTGTGGTGTGTGATTTGATTTTTATTTCTATTTGCAGAGTTCCTCTGCGACCCTCCTTGTAAATTTAAAACGAACATTATATTTGACATTTGTAAATTGATGCAATTATTATACTAATTTTATTAAATTTTTGATGAATATACGAGACTAGTAAACTTACCTTTGCTCCGTCTCTTTCCCAGAAAGCAATCCAAGCTTGCCATATGCTTCCACTCACCCAGTCATGCTTTTCCCCCTTTTTTATGGTCGTCATCATATCACGGTAGTTTTTCCATATTTTTTTCATCTAATAATTCTGCAAATGAGAAGGTCAGGCCTTGTAACTCTACTGCCTTTGCACATTGAAAAAAATAAGTTTTACATTTATACTTAGTTAACAAATTATAAAGTGGTTATATATAAAATGAAATATAGATTTACACTTATGATGTAATCCTTTTAGATACACTCTAAGATGTGGGGTAGGATATTATCCCACCTAGGTCAGCACGCGGTCCTTCTGCTCTTATAAGCAGCCTCGGAAACATCTAGAACAACTTCTAAGGGCTATGGCTCAAAGCCCCTATATTAAATATGATATTGGCCTTTAATAATTTATGAATAATATATCATACAATTTTTTTTATAATGTTGTAATAAATTTGATACTTACCCACTTACTTTAAATATTAATGTTACTATCGGACGCTCTGTCTGCCATGATAGGCCACCGCCATTGCCTCCTGCGCTGGTCCCTCTCTAACTAGAAGAGGGTGAACTTGATAAATGGGAAGATCTCCGACCTCGAAACATACTACCTATCACAGACATACCATTTTATATAAGGAGCAATATCATTTAATTATGGGAAAACATATTACTTTTTATGAGAAAAATATAACATTAATAATCATATAAATTACCTTCTATCAAAATATGCATTAATAATCAGCTTTTGTCTTCTTTGATTCAGATTCGATCTCGTACTCTATATCGTTTTTCTCCGTAGTCTCAAATGCTTCTACTAAAACATTTGATTCATCGTTAGAGGCCCAAAATCAGTATGATCGTTGGTTGTTATTATTTCATTATTTTGCATAAAATTTGCTAGATAAGTTTATTCATCTGGAGTATTCTTTCCATCAGACGTCAATCTTACTGTTACGACCCGTAAATTTAACTCGTTTTAATAACGTTATTAATTGAAATTTTGCGAAATTTTAAACGATAAAATTTTGAAATATAAATTTGATATTTGGAATGCGTCTAGTTAAACATAGCAACTGGTAAATTTTCGTCCGAAAATATGAAAGTTTATTTCGCGCGTAAATTTACTTTAATTTAATCAGTTAAAAAGCGATGAAAATAAAATGTTTTTCGGAACCTAAATATTTTTACATAGAAAAATTCTAAACCATCTTCTGAGCAAACGTCATTTTTCGTTTTTCCAAATTCGGACTTCTTTGGCTCCGTCGATCTTATTTTTCTACGTTTTTCTTGCATTTTCCGCCAATAGAAAAATTCGAATTTTTATAATTCAATCATACCACTGATATCTGTATACCATTTTGATTGTCTCGTCGTTCTGATCTTCACAGTATATTCAATTGTGTATTTCAAATTCCGATACGCAGCGGAATCCGTGGAAACAGTAACCGTACCGGTATCCGTTTCGTGGCTTGTGGGTTCTTGTATCCATCCAATTTCCAGTACGTGTATTAACCAAACGACACTAGCTATTAATATTCATTGAATTCATCGCTTGACTATTGCTTTTTCCATGATTCCATTTACTTGTTGTTGTTCGTATTCATTTTTCCCCTATTATTCATTCCTGTGCATTCTTCTTTCGTCTGCCTTTTTATTTGGTTCTGTTCTTATCATTCAAATGAAAAAAAAGAAATGAACGCATTTTTCCTTCTTCTCCCACTCTTAAATTTTGAACTAGACCATCCCATTTTTTTTCTATTTCATTTTCTAGAAGCCGAGCCTAGCTTCCTCACCACGTCATCATCCCCTCCGCAAACTCGCACCCACTTCCCCTCCCATTCCTTTCCACCATGGCAGCAACCAGCAACCGAGATCCATCACTCCACCGTACAGCCCCACCCTGGCCGAGTTCCTCCACAACTGCACCTCTCTGCTTGGCCTCTCAATTTGAATTCAAGGTATTATATATATTATTCAAGTTAGTATTGAGGTTGTACGTTAGTTTACTATATAAATCCAACTATAAAGTGTTAGCACCAAAATTGGTCACTTACCTCGTAAAGAAAGATTGTGTAGAGATATAAGTGATGAAAGTAAATTAAACAGAGAAGACAATGCTAATCTAACTACAGAAAGTAAGAACACCAAATTTATAGTGGTTCAGCGTAATTGCCTACGTCCACTTTGAGATTAAACTTTATTGATCTTCTTTATAGTTGATTACAAATACAATTCGTGAATCAAATGCTTGAATGAAGTTGTTAAGTAGAGAAGATGAGTCTTGAAAATGGCAGAGTCTCCCCAGTGTTCTCTCTCCCAAAAAAGGATCCCTTTCACTGTGACCCTGCCCCTATATTTATAGGAAAATATGGGCTGGACTTCCCAAGTGGGCTGGATAGCCGAACGCTCTAGCCCCAGTATAATGGTCGCCGTATGCCGAACCAGGTGTGCCGAACGCCCTGAGGCCGAACAGTCCTTTCTATGCCGAACGATGTGGTTGATGTTTGGGGAGTGCAGGATGTTTGTCAGGAGAAGTCGAACGCTCTTCTAGACGCCGAGTACTCTTGTTGCCGAGTACTCCTGATGCTACCAAGTACTACGCCGAGTACTCCTGTATGTCGAACTCCAGATGCTGCCGAGTTCTCCTTGATGCCGAGTGCTCTTGTATGCCGAGCACTCTTGTATGCCGAGCAGTCTTGATGCCGAGCACTCTTGAATGCCGAGCAGTCTTGATGCCGAGCACTCTTGAATGCCGATCACTCTTGCTGCCGAGTATTGGTTGACGCCGAGCAGTCTTGATGCCGAGCGTTCTTGTAGCCGAGTTCTCCTATTACCGAGTTCTAATGATGCCGAACACTCCTGGTCGCCGAGCACTACGGATGCCGAACGCTATGGATGCCGAGTCCCATTGGATGCCGTGCGCTTCGCCGAACACTCCCAGATGCCAAGTGCTTCGCCGAACACTCCTGGATGCCAAGTGCTTCGCCGAACACTCCTGGATGTCGGACACTCTCTGATGCAGAGTGCTACCTGATGCCAAGCACTAGTTTCCTGGTCAAATCTCCAGGAAACACTTGCCCCCCAAAGTGTATTGCGTGGCCGAACGTGATGCGCTTTGAATCTGGTTCAATTTTCCTTGATGATGCCTTCTCGAGGATGTCTGTAATGGAGGTGTGTGGCGAACGTGGCCTGGATGCCGAACGATACGCTCGAAGCCGAACAATTCTCATGTGCCGAACGTCACTATGCTATGATGCCGAACACTCCGGTATTGACCGGTTCTACCAGGTATAGCCTTTTCAACTTCTACCTTCCCCCTATATAACCAGGTCCTCTTCTTCTTCTCCCCTTTTACTTTTTACATCTACCGTTCTTGCAGTTCTGTCCAGTCGTCCTAATTCGAGACTTAACTACACCCTCTCAATCTCCAATCTGCAAACTTAGGTATTTTCCTCATTCATTCAAACAAGATGTTCGAACGATGTCGTGTAGAAGGTTTTTGTGTAGCTCGTCTACATTGCCGAACGACATAGCGAGGAGGAATGATTAGGAGTATGTCCACTCATTGTCTTAGCTTCTTCGTGTCGAACCGAAGTTAAAGGGAAGAGGATCGAATGAAGGTGTTGGAGGAGGTAAAGGTGCTGTTCGCTGCTCCGGCGTATGTCGCCATGCGCCGGATGGTGGAATGGGAAGTCGCCGAGCACTACCCTGGCCGTACAATCCCATGCCGAACGCTTACTAACATGTCAAACTATAATCGAGCCGAACGAACTAAAGCCGAACAATACCCAAATGCCGAACAACTGACATGCCGAACATTGACTTCAGGCCGAACATTGAATTCAGCCGAACAATCCTTAGGTCGAACCATGACTTTAGCCGAACAAAACAATTGCCGAACATTCCTTAGTTCGAATAATGTCTTCAGCCGAGCAATACAATTGCCGAACAACATTAAAATGCCGAACGGAACCAAGACCAAGCAGTATAATTGCCGAATACCATATATGCCGAACATTACAAACGCCGAACCAACACAGTTGCTGAACCATGCGAATGCCGAACACTTGTTAACCTTGCCTATTCATATAGCAAAACAAAACCCTAGACCTAAGCACATTATCACATGAAACTGACCCGGATTACTAACTCCCTAGCGTTAGTAGTCACGAATCAGAACTTAGATTAACATTTGTTTTCTGAATTTAAAACCGTAACCACCTCAAGGCGAGCTTTTTGAGACGGTCAGCGATGACGGTCTTCGAAGGCGATGATTCGAAGCTCATTTTTATGTCTTTAAAATCTTATTGCTTGTACACAATTGCTTGCACTAGTTCACATTCCACGTGGGGGGAAAACTCGTGTTGCTAATTCTAACGTTCAACGTTTTTTAAGTATAGTTCTCTCAAGCACTTAGCCAGGTTCGTTATTTATTTGGGATGTCGAGAAAATCTAGCTCCGCCACTATATCCGACAGGCCTGGGCCATCATTAAGGCAGGGAGCCATCGATACGTCTAATCCGTCGACTTCTCCTGCTCATAACTTAGCACCTGATGCTCTGGAGGCAACAATCTTACTAGACAATCCGATCGATTCACAAGCCTCGAAGATCAACGAAGCTGCTCTGCGACGGATATGCTCCATTCATGGGATTCCTTTTGCCGACGTGTTAGTTCCTTCGAGACACGATCGTCCTCATCTGCCCCCAGTCGGGTACACTACCTACAACAAGTTCATGTGTTGGATGGGCAGCGTGCCTCCGTTCAATTTATTTCTCCGGGATGTTCTACAGTACATAGACATGGCTCCATCGCAGCTGCACCCGAACGGCCATGCATTTCTATATGGGACTTACTTACTTTTCATGGCTGTCTTCTCCAGACCTCCAACCGCCGGTGATATCAGATACATTTATATGTTCAAGAGACGGAAAGACAGTCCTTCCTTTATGTTCCTCGAGCCATACCAAAATGCCAGATCTTGACAGGGGCATGTAGTAAATTCGCCCTGTACAAACAGGAATGGTTCTATGTGCGCTGCCCTTCTGGTTTCGCTAGGAGATGGGTTGAAGGCAGTAAGTCTCTCTGCTGAGTCACTATTCGTATTTAATCGGAGTCATGCTTTTCCTAACTCTTCATTTCATCTTTTCAGGTATCAACCCGCGTCCGGAAGGCCGAGGATATTCTGAGGCTGTTGAAGCCATTAGAGCTCTTCCTGCTGAGGATCGAGACATCCAGACTATCATTACAAATGAATCGCTGTCGGGGTTTGGCTTGCTAGCCCCTGGTCGTCGGATTAGCCTTCCAGAAGGTGTCACCATTCCCAAACCTTCGTCCGGTAAAGGAAAAAAACAGGCCTGATCGTCGTCGCGTCGCACTCCCGATACGCACGGAGAAGGTGAGCGCAGAGAAGATGATGTTCCTGAGACTCAAGGCGAGAACGTGGGTCCTGCTTGGAATCCGGCAATCGAGGTTCAAGATATTGAGACGTCATCCTCCCCTTCGAAGGGGAAGAAGAAGTTAAAATATACAGTTCAAAAGGAGAAAGTTGGTGGCACTTCAAAAGTTACGCCTATCCCGCCTGAGAAAGAGGCTTCTTCGCAGCATCTGGAAAGCTCCTTGAGGGGTCTATCGAACCTTTCTATTCCCGAAGACATACTTAATTACGGGTTTGATGATCCTGAAGCCCTCAAATTTTCTTCGCCCGCTAGAGGCAATGCGGGAGTTCAACTCCCGATCCAAGGAGACAACACCCCGATTAGTAAAGATAAACGAACTGGTCCGTCGGGGGGGAACACTAGGACACACACGCACATATGCATTCCATCATACACTTCAAGTTTTTCTCATCTCATGGACTTTTCTTAACTCGTTGTTATCTCCATTCTTTGCAGGTGATATGAGGCGTTCTCACGGACTCGATCGTCTTCAGGGCTCTTCTGTATTTCATCACTCTGGACGGGATTCTGGTTCAGGCAGACGTAGGGACAGAGGCGATTATGAAGATAGGGACAATAATCCCCGCGAGTCGTCTCACCGCAAGAAGGCACACTCTCAATCTTCCCAGTCCCGTGATCTTCCTCCTCCAACTGAAACGGATAGGGAGAAGTCTTTACAGAAGGGTTATCAATCTGATGCTCCTCGAGAACAACATTCCAGTTCATCGAGTACAAGGCAAGTTCGAGAGCAACGGAAAAGAACGGAATTCTCAAAGCCTCCTCCTCCTACTCCTGCGGTGGACCCAACTGTCGCGGAAAAGATGGTCGACCTTAAGGCCAAGTTTTCGAAAATCTGCTTTGACGGCTTGAAGTTCCTCCCAGCCATCCATCATATTCCCGGGCACGTGAAGCAAAGTGCCATTGCCTGCAATAACGACGTCTATGTTCAACATGATGCGTTCGTGCACTTGGTGGAGAAGATCTCAGAAGTGTCCGTCGAGCGTCAACACGAGATTGATCGCCTGAACCTAGAGGCTGGCAGCGATAAGAAAATCATCAAACTCTAAGACGAAGAGCTTGCTTCGTATAAGTCGAAGCTAGAAGCCGCTGAACAAAGCGCAAAAGATACTGCTGAGGCAGTTACTCGTTTAGAGGCGGCTCACAAAAAAGAGCTTGACGAAGCAGTCCAGCGCAGTGGCGCCCTCGCCCTAGAAAAAGACTCTGTCCAAAAGGAAAGGGACGCGCTCGCCACCCAAGTCAAAGAGCTGAAAGAATTACTCTCCAAGGAGAAGGAGGATAAGGTAGCTGCTCAAGAAGAATCACAACGATACTGTGATGAGATCGTTGCTACCCGACTCCTGAAAACAAAGCTCGATGACGAACTCGCTGGGGTTGAGAAAATGAAGGATGAGGCCCGTGAGGAGGGCAAAAGAGAGGCTGCGGAGGAGATTGATTCTCGCCTCGAGGCGGCCACGGAGGCCGGCAGGGAAGAGGTCAAAAACATGTTTGACCCGCTGATTGCTGAATATGGAGCCCGCGTCCTTATGCATCGTGACTTAACATTCTTGGGCGACGGCTACCTTGAGTCCCTAGCTGAGGCCTGGGAAACCTTGATAAGGATCAGGAAGATCGAGTCAGGCTCCGAAGAGGTCGATGAGGAGGCCTTGGTGAAGGAGTTCCTTAGGGGGAACGAGCCATCGGATTTATCCGCTGCATTGGCACTTTACAGCAAAGGCTCTCCCCTTCCAAAAGAGAAAGATGATGAAGCTGGCCCGTCCGAGACCAATGTTACTGTTCTTCACACTGCTGCTCAATCCGCCGCTCAATCGGCCGGTCGACCGACACTTAATCCATTCGAGCAGTATGTTGGTTATGCCCCCGAAGACCCCGGGCTTGGTGCTCATGTGCTATCACCTATCCTGGAGGGTGAAACCCCACGTGCCACTGATAGCCAACCGGAACTTGGTAGGAAATTCTTCTTTCTCTAGAAGTTGAAAGATCCCGACTTTTTTCGGCAGTGGCTACTCGTTCTAACGCTCATTCTTTATGTTTTCGTGCAGGTTGTTCTGACGCCGAGCAAACTCCGAGGAGCGATGACGCCAAGGAGGAGGCAAGGAAAACAAGTGATGTTGTCCACGCGGGAGTACTCCCTGGTCCCGATGCTCAGGTGATCGGGGCGTTGGATGATGATAAGCTCGCAGCTTCATCTCCTGTCGAAGGGGACGATGAAATTGAAATCACCGGCGCCACTGAGCATACCTCGCATATGAGCATGAAGGACCGTCTTGTCGAAGAGGAGAAGAAAAGGGCCGAGGTTAAAGTTGAGCCTGGAATCCTGGAACTTACCGACCCGCGGAACAGACCTTTGAAAATCATCCTCCCGGGCAGGTCCAAACCGCTAGATGTTCCGTCTCGTACTCCTGACTCCGCCTCCTTAGCAAGCAAGAAGTCCAAGAAAAGGCGCGAGGGAGAGGAGTCATCGGGAAAGACGAAGGAAGACAAGAAGAAGAAATCGAAGAAATGATCGATATACTCGTTCAACGAGCTTCTTGCTTAAGTCTTGTAATCACTTTTATCTTCCATAGCTTGTAGTTTGTATAGACAGGTCTGGATTTTGTAGGAGTGATCATGTAATCCCATTTTGAACTTATCGAATAAAGTTTAGTTTCTTTTTGTTTGAATGATTCCCTTGTCTTTCTTCGGTTTGCTGACTAATTGTAGCCATAACTCAAGTTCTTATGAGTTGCATCATCTCTCGGTCCATTCCCATGTTGTTCAAACATTTCTGGACTTGGAATACTTCTCGTCCCGCATTTCTTGAGTACTTGGACTTTTTGCTGACTCTGTGCTCCGGGGACTTGGAGACTTGAAACCGTTTATACTCTAGTCCGCGCCCTGGGGACTTGGAGTACTCCGCTCCGCACTCTGGGGATTCGGAGATTTGGAATCGTTTATACTCTAGTCCGCGCTCTGGGGACTTAGAGTACTCCGCTCCGCACTCTGGGGATTCGGAGAGTTGGAATCGTTTATACTCTAGTTCGCGCTCTGGGGACTTAGAGTACTCCGCTCCGCACTCTGGGGATTCGGAGAGTTGGAATCGTTTATACTCTAGTCCGCGCTCTGGGGACTTAGAGTACTCCGCTCCGCACTCTGGGGATTCGGAGATTTGGAATTGTTTTATACTCTAGTCCGCGCTCTGGGGACTTAGAGTACTCCGCTCCGCACTCTGGGGATTCGGAGATTTGGAATCGTTTATACTCTAGTCCGCGCTCTGGGGACTTAGAGTACTCCTCTCCACACTCTGTGGATTCGGAGGTTTGGAATTGTTTTATACTCTAGTCCGCGCTCTGGGGACTTAGAGTACTCCGCTCCGCACTCTGGGGATTCGGAGATTTGGAATCGTTTATACTCTAGTCCGCGCTCTGGGGACTTAGAGTACCCCGCTCCACACTCTGGGGATTCGGAGGTTTGAAATCGTTTATACTCTAGTCCGCGCTCTGGGGATTTAGAGTACTCCGCTCCGCACTCTGGGGATTCGGAGAGTTGGAATCGTTTATACTCTAGTCCGCGCTCTGAGGACTTAGAGTACTCCGCTCCACACTCTGGGGATTCGGAGGTTTGAAATTGTTTATACTCTAGTCCGCGCTCTGGGGACTTAGAGTACTCCGCTCCACACTCTGGGGATTCGGAGGTTTGAAATCGTTTATACTCTAGTCCGCGCTCTGGGGACTTAGAGTACTCCGCTCCGCGCTTTGGGGATTCGGAGAGTTGGAATCGTTTATTCTCTGGTCCGCGCTCTGGGGACTTAGAGTACTCCGCTCCACACTCTGGGGATTCGGAGATTTGAAATTGTTTATACGAGTACGTACGTCGTACAAGATAATGTAGTTCGTCATTCAACTGTGAGATACAGAAACATTAGTGATTCATGGAAAATGCGGCTTCAAGCCTTTATTAATGAAAATTAACTAAACTGCTTGATTACAACTTTAAAAAGAAACTACGTTATGACTGAACGGAAACATGCAGGAAATAACAGTGCCTGAAATAAGAAAGGAAACATGCTAAATGTAATAGTGCCGCAGATGTTCATTGTTCCATGCTCGGGGGAGTGTCGTGCCATCAACGGTCGCTAGCTTGAATGTTCCTTCTCCAAGCTTCCGTTCAATGGCGTACGGACCTTCCCAGCTGGGATTCATGCATGATGGTACCGGAAAGACTCGTTTCAGAATGAGATCACCCACATCAAAGATTCTTGGGCGGACTCTGCCGTCGTAGTAACGCTTGACTCGATGTCTGTGTGCTGCCGCCCTTAATTCAGCTTCTTCACGCTTTTCGTCGATGCAGTCCAGTGATTCCAACAAGAGGTTTTGGTTCGTGTTGGGATCATAGTATGTCACTCGGTGCGATGGAACTTCAAGTTCCATGGGTATAACGGCTTCAGAGCCGTATGCCAAGGCGAATGGAGTGTAGCCGGTCGCGGACTTGTGGGTAGTTCTATACGCCCATAATGCTGTCGGGAGTTCATCTACCCACTTGCCTCCAACCTTCTCCAGACGCTTCTTCAGTATGGACTTGATTATTTTGTTAACGGCCTCGACTTGTCCGTTAGCTTTCGGGTGTGACACGGCGGCAAACTTCTTCTCGATGCCATACTTTAAACAGAACTCTTTGAACTCTCTGCTTTCAAATTGCGTCCCGTTGTCCGTAATGATGGTGCGTGGAAGGCCAAAACGGCATATAATGTTTCGTACAACGAAGTTTATGACCTTCTTAGAGGTGATTGTGGCCAAAGGTTCTGCCTCAGCCCATTTTGTGAAATAGTCGACTGCAACTATCGCATATTTCGCGCCACCTTTAGATATAGGCAAAGAGCCGATTATGTCGATTCCCCAGATCGCAAATGGCCAGGGACTAATCATCTGTGTTAGTCCCGTTGATGGAGCCCTCGGGATTTTCGCATATCTTTGACACTTGTCGCATTTTCTTGCGTAGTCTGCGGCGTCCCGGTTTACGGTGGGCCAGTAATATCCATAGCGGAGGATCTTCTTTGCTAGCGTTTGCCCCCCAGTATGGTCGCCACATTCCCCTTCATGAACCTCTCTTAAGACCCGCTTTGTCTCATCATGAGCGATGCATCGCAATAATGGGACTGAGAATCCTTTCCGGTACATCGACCCATCCTGCATTACGTATCGCGCGGCCATCCGAAGGACCTGCCGTCTTTCGCTTCTTTTTTCTGGTAAAGCCCCGGTCGTTAGGTACAGTTTGAATGGGGTTATCCACAATTCCTTTTCGATTTCTGTCTCCAACACGAGATCGACTTTCATCCCGTCTATGCTCGGGGCATGCAAGACTTCGACGGGATACAATCCCATTTGTTGCGCATCGCCGGTACTTGCAAACTTAGCCAATAAGTCGTCTTCTTTGTTCTGTTCGCGCGGGATATCTGAAATGTCATAACGCTCAAGATTTGATAGTAGCTCTTGGACCTGAACGAGGTACGGAGCAAGCTTTCGTCCCTTTGCTTGGTAGTCCCCCCGTACTTGGTAAACCACCAACTGTGAGTCACAAAAGATTTCGACTGATTCGATTCTGAGTTCTCTGATGAGCTTCAAGCCAGCGATCAGTGCTTCATATTCGGCTTCGTTATTTGTAGCCGGGAAGTCGAGCTTCAGGGCATAACAGATTGATCGGTTTTCCGGAGTTATAAGAACTACGCCCGCGCCGGAGCAGCGGTCGTTTGATGCACCGTCGGTGTATAATTTCCATCGAACGGGGGGAATGATGTCGTCGTCATCCAGCTTGATGGGTATGGTAAACTCAGCGATGAAGTCCGCTAATGCTTGCCCTCGGATGGCTCTCCGCGGTAAGTATGCGATATCGAATTGGCTCAGCTCGATGTTCCATCTTAACAATCTTCCAGAAGTTTCCGGCCGTTGGAGTACTTGCCTCAGGGGTTGATCTGTATAAACGCCGATTGAATGTGCTTGAAAGTACGGGCGAAGCTTTCGTGATGCAATCACCAAGCAATAAGCCAATTTCTCGATTTTAGGGTAATTCCTCTCTGCCCCTGTTAAACGCTTGCTAACATAGTACACCGGCTTCTGGACTCGATCCTCCTCACGAACCAAAGCCGCACTTATTGCATGTGGGGATACTGCCAAGTATACATATAACATTTCGTGGTCAACTGGTTTTGACAGCATTGGTGGACTCTCCAGATGCCTCACCAGATTATGGAACGCTTCCTCACAACTAGACGTCCATTCAAAATTTCTCTTTCCTTTCTTTATTATATCGAAGAATGGGATGCACTTGTCAGTTGCCCTGGATATAAATCGACTTAGCGCAGCTACTTTTCCATTCAAGCTCTGTACTTGCTTTATGGTCCTGGGCACTTGCACATCTCGAATAGCTTGGATCTTTTCTAGGTTGGATTCTATTCCCCTAGCATTGACGATGAATCCCAAAAACTTCCCTGATGCAACGCCGAAGGAACATTTCAAAGGGTTGATCTTCATCCCATAAAACCTGAGTATGTCGAACATTTCAGCCAAGTCTTGAATGTGGTCGTTTGACCGTCGTGACTTCACGAGCATGTCATCCACATAGACTTCCATCGTTCTACCCAGCTGGTCCTTGAACATCCGATTCACTAAACGCTGGTAAGTCGCTCCTGCGTTCTTCAATCCAAAGGGCATCACTACATAGCAATACAGCCCGACATTTGTAACGAAGCTGGTGTGTTCTTGGTCCGGAATATGCATCGGGATTTGGTTGTATCCTGAGTACGCGTCCATGAATGACAGCAGCTCGTGTCCTGCGGTGGAGTCGACCAACTGATCGATCCTAGGCAGCGGGAAACTGTCCTTAGGGCATGCTTTGTTCAAGTCGGAATAATCTACGCAAGTCCTCCATTTCAGATTCGCCTTTTTTACCAGCACGGGGTTGGATACCCACTCAGGATAGAGGGCGTCGCGGACGAACCCATTTGCTTTGAGTTTGTCCACCTCCTCTCCGAGAGCGGCGGACCTCTCCGGATCCATTCCTCTCCTTTTTTGTTTAACTGGGACGTACTTCGGGTCTATGTTCAACATATGACTCGTGATGGCGGGAGAAATCCCACACATATCAGAATGCGTCCAGGCGAAAACATCAAGATTCGCCCGGAAGAAGTCGCTAAGGTCTTCAGTCATCTCGGGACCAAGCTGTGATCCGATTTTCAGAATTCGCGAAGGGTCGTCACGGCTAACTGAGATGTTATTTGTTAATTCAGCCGGTGCCGCCTTCTCTTCCCTGGGTTTCTCATCGTCGTCTCTCGGATCTATATCTCCGAAGATCCGAGAACTATGCCCGAGCCAGGGCTCGGGCACTACTTGTCAATTATCCGCATTAAGGATGCGGAAGGGATTGTCCGCAACCTTTCCCTTCTCCCTCCGATGGGCTTCTCGGAGCTCAGCCACATAACAGGAACGACCAGCTGCTTGATCTCCATGAACAATACCTACTCCTTTGTCAGTCGGGAACTTCAAAGTTAAACACCTAGGGGCTAGCGCTGCCCTAAAACCAGCCAGGGCCGACCGGCCCAAGAAAACGTTATATGGAGAATCCACATCCAGAACTACGAAGGGTAGAATTCGTACCCTCCGACGCTCGCCCTGTCCCAGTTCAACTGGTAACTCAACATACCCCACGGCATCGGTTGCTGCGCCGTTAAAGCCGTGTATACGAGCCTTGGACAGTTTCAGGTCCTTTGTTTCTAGTCTCATTTGATCGTAATCCTTCTTGAAGATGATGTTGACTGAACTTCCACAATCAATCAGAATTCTTTTCACATATGTTGGTCCGATCGTTGCAGATATGACCATGGGGTCGATGGTCGGAGCCTCTATCTGATCAGCGTCTCTACTTCTGAACACAATATCGTCTGTCATTACGCGCTGCTGCTTAGCAGGGGCCCCGTCCTCCGTGTTAGAACAGCACTCGAAATCTGCATGTTTCAGGGAACTTGCATATCGCTTCATTTCTTGCCAGTTCTTATCTGCGGGGTGAGGTCCGCCGATAATTGTATTTATGACTAGTCTTCCTACGGTTCGGGCAGGCTCCTTGGGATGACGCGGAGCTGGTGCACGACCTGGGTTGGACGTTCCCTGTCCTCCTTCCTGTGGGTCCTTCACAAATTCTTGCAACTTCTTCTGCCTGATCAACTTCTCGATAGCGTCATGCAGGTGTCTGCACTCCTCCGTGTTGTGCCCATAAGTCTCATGGAAGCGACAATATTTCCCGGTTCGCTTCTGTTCCTCGGTTGATTCTTTCGGTCGGGGCTTTCTGTATTGAAAGGTATTGCAGGTGGACAGGTAAATGTTCTCAAGTGGCGCGTTTAGCGGAGTATACTCGCTGTAGCTTGGAATCATCGACTTCCACTTCCCCGCTTCTTTCCTTTTTCCTTGACTCCTTCCTCCGGACTCCTTGGGTTGCCCAGGCTTGTTCTGGACATTGACTTGGACCTTTCCCGAGCTGTCTCCAGACTGCTTCACAGCAATGTTGCTCTTTATTGATTCTTGGACAGGTCCTGGCACCTTATCTCGTCGTACCCATCTAGCTTCCTCTCTTCTTATGAACTGGTGTGCCTTAGAGTAGAAACGTTCTAACGTAGCCGGCGGTTTTCCTGCCAGCCAGTCTCCAAACTCAGAGTCCGGATCCACACCTCTCATTACAGCCATCAGAATTGCATGGTCATTGGGATTACTGACTTCAGTTGCTGCTACGTGAAATCTTTGTAAATATTCCTTCAACGACTCCCCAGGATTTTGGATTACACTTGACAGAGACATCACGTCCTTTGGGCGCGTAGTGTTTATCCTGAACTGCTCAATAAACTTCTTTGCCAATTCCTCGAAATTTGATACGGATCGCGGAGGAAGTCGGGTGAACCACATAGTAGCGATCCCAGATAGAATAATCGGAAAGCACCTACACTTGGTGGCATCATTCGCTCTAGCTGAATCCATCATCCATTCGTACCTCATGACATGCTGTCTGGGGTCAGTCCTCCCTTCGTACGCAGGGATAGTAGGCATACTAAACTTCCTGGGGTACGCCGCTTGCAACACAACATCCGTGAACGGAGTATGACTTCTTGACACTCCCCAATCATCATTCGATAACCCCTGATTTTCCTTCATCAACTGCCTGATCATGGCTGTCAGATCTGGTGTCTGTATGGAAGGTGGAAGGTTAGTGTCTATTCTACGTGCCTGTCCATGCTGATGCCTCCTCTCCTGGCGGTCTGCCAATCGTGCGTCTTGAGGTTCGACATCGTTAGCATTTTGATGATCCGGACCTCTATCCTCCATATGTACCCCGGTTCTGAAGTTTCCAGCTCTTGCTTGGTCACGGTCTCCAGATGTTTGAATAGCAGCTTCTGCTCGTGCAACGTCAGTCTTGCGGCGTCTGCGCCTGGGAGGTTCATCAGAGGAAGTTGAGCTGTCAGATGAAGAGTAAGGAGCGGGATTGCCCCCAGCATTCTGTTGCTGCTATTGAGTGAGTTGTGCCATCAGGTTGGCGTTAGCTTGCATCTGCTCTCCTAGTTGTCTCCTGCTTTCCCTGAGTTCTCTCATCAAGTCATTGAACTCTATTCTGGTGACAACTGGAGTTTGTTCTTGAGCGGCAACTCCTGCATTTGGAATTGCTGGTTGATTGCTAGGCCCTGCTTGTTGCACGCTAGCAGTCTCGTGGGCATCCGCATTATGAGAAGCTGACCTGGTACGTGGTCCTGCCATTGTAGAGTTATTGGTATGAACTCTGAGTAGAATCAACGGATGTCCTATCAGTGAGTCGGATCTTCTTTGGGGGATTTGTTCAATCCAGTAGCTTCAAAGTAGATCCTTAAGGTCTGAGAATTCAATTCTCAGTGAAAGCACCAAAGTGTTAGCACCAAAATTGGTCACTAACCTCGTAGAGAAAGATTGTGTAGAGATATAAGTGATGAAAGTAAATTAAACAGAGAAGACAAAGCTAATCTAACTGCAGAAAGTAAGAACACCAAATTTATAGTGGTTCAGCGTAATTGCCTACGTCCACTTTGAGGTTAAACTTTATTGATCTTCTTTATAGTTGATTACAAATACAATTCATGAATCAAATGCTTGAATGAAGTTGTTAAGTAGAGAAGATGAGTCTTGAAAATGGCAGAGTCTCCCCAGTGTTCTCTCTCCCAAAAAAGGATCCCTTTCACTATGACCCTGCCCCTCTATTTATAAAGTGTTAGCACCAAAATTGGTCACTAACCTCGTAGAGAAAGATTGTGTAGAGATATAAGTGATGAAAGTAAATTAAACAGAGAAGACAATGCTAATCTAACTGCAGAAAGTAAGAACACCAAATTTATAGTGGTTCAGCGTAATTGCCTACGTCCACTTTGAGGTTAAACTTTATTGATCTTCTTTATAGTTGATTACAAATAGAATTCGTGAATCAAATGCTTGAATGAAGTTGTTAAGTAGAGAAGATGAGTCTTGAAAATGGCAGAGTCTCCCAGTGTTCTCTCTCCCAAAAAAGGATCCCTTTCACTGTGACCCTGCCCCTCTATTTATAGGCAAATATGGGCTGGACTTCCCAAGTGGGCTGGATAGCCGAACGCTCTAGCCCTAGTACAGTGGTCGCCGTATGCCGAACCAGGTGTGCCGAACGCCCTGAGGCCGAACAGTCCTTTCTATGCCGAACGATGTGGTTGATGTTTGGGGAGTGCAGGATGTTTGTCAGGAGAAGTCGAACGCTCTTCTAGACGCCGAGTACTCTTGTTGCCGAGTACTCCTGATGCTACCGAGTACTACGCCGAGTACTCCTGTATGCCGAACTCCAGATGCTGCCGAGTTCTCCTTGATGCCGAGTGCTCTTGTATGCCGAGCAGTCTTGTATGCCGAGCAGTCTTGATGCCGAGCAGTCTTGATGCCGAGCACTCTTGAATGCCGATCACTCTTGCTGCCGAGTATTGGTTGACGCCGAGCAGTCTTGATGCCGAGCGTTCTTGTAGCCGAGTTCTCCTATTACCGAGTTCTAATGATGCCGAACACTCCTGGTCGCCGAGCACTACGGATGCCGAACGCTATGGATGCCGAGTCCCACTGGATGTCGTGCGCTTCGCCGAACACTCCCGGATGCCAAGTGCTTCGCCGAACACTCCTGGATGCCGGACACTCTCTGATGCCGAGTGCTACTTGATGCCGAGCACTAGTTGCCTGGTCAAATCTCCAGGAAACATAAACTAATATAATAAGATATCAAGTTGCGTGCATTAATATTTAGGTTGTACGTTAGTTTGCATATTCATATATTTCACTTTAATGTCTTATACGTAAGAGTATATATAGTATAGCAGTTCTATTTTATCATATTTTCCATCTATGTTGTCCTTATAATTTTGAATTGCATGTGTATATAAATGGGTCTGCATACATAATCTGTATATTTTGTTTTGCTGGCTTCTTCGTGAATGTATGTATATATAAAGTTTATAATTGGACTCTGGCTATACATATGGGTTTTGGTATTAATTTTTTTTTAAAAATAATGTTGTATATATATATATATTAGTTTATGTATAGTATTAGACTTTTGTTGTTCCGTGTCGTAAAGTTTTATATACATTACAATAATTTGTCTGTGTTGCTTTAAAATGAACGTTGGCTTCAAATCATATTATATGTTAGTTGATATATGTTAGTATCTATGTTCTGTGGGATTTAATGTATAAGTTATTAGTTGATATATTTGGTCTGTTGGCCTATATATAATGTATACAAATTGGGTACAATCTGTTTCAAGCCTTCATATTTTATATATTATAATAGAGTTACAAAGTTAGATTTTTCTCTCAGTCTTTATTTTACAGTCGGTCTTGTTATAATCAAACCGTATATTTTTATATTATATTTGTTCTGTTGAATTATATAAACAAGTTGTATTAGTGTTGTTAGCATTGTTTAAATGTATATACTAAGTTATTTCAAGTTATAAACTGCAAATGTTGGAAGACTGTAATGGTTGGGGTATGGTTTATACTTGGTAAATTTTGAAACAACAAGGCTTTTTAAAGGTTGTCAACGTAAGTACGTATTTCGTTTTGAATATAAGTTTTCAAACATATATATATATACTATAATATATAAAGGTTGCGACTTACAGATTTTGATATTTTTCCATTTGCCTTTTTAAATATTGATACTAAAGTCTATATGTGATGTTTGAATACCCTTGATTTTATATAATTCCTATGTGTATATATATAAGTAACTATCTCAAATTATATGATGTATATATGGTGATTTGATATATGTGTTTTAATTTAAATTTAAATTTGGGAACCATGTATATATATATTTAATTCGACAGGCGTTTGAAATTTAAAATATGATTTTATATAAATAGTTATATATAGTTATACATGTAAGGTCATTTACACCATCTATCTTTATCAATCCTATTTTGATTCGCTTTATCAATTCATGTTATCATCTCTATTGTCGAATTCGTGCCCACTTTGCTTTGCTTTGTAATTCGTGCTTGGATTCGTAACTCATCTCATTCTCGCGCTTCTCTCTAACCTCGAAAGGTGAGCAATCACTCACGATTAACGTTCTTTTATTTATTAAATTTGATTTCAATTGAAACGACAATTGAAATATGCTGATGTTAGTTAATTACATTGTTATATATGCTATTACCTGTATCAGTTCACCTATGACATCTGACACCATTTTCTGTTATATATACAATGATAATCCAGTTTGGTTGTTAAATGATTGATTGTTTGATGTTGACATTGGACGTTAAATTGTTAATGTTATAAGTGATAAATAATTTGAAATTGAAATTCACATAAAATAGTTAGATTTGATATATGTTAAATTTGATGAGATGACATTTGCATAATATGACCCCTTTAAATGTTTAATTACTTGACACATAGTAATATGGATAATTACACCTTGAACCATTTGAATGTATGTTGTATAAATTGATGTAGAATGAAATTTAATAATAGATATCAAGTGAAGAACCGTATAAATATTAGTATAATAATCTTTAATCTACATGAAATGATAGTGTAGATTCTAGAAATAATTATATTAATTCGCACAAACAACAATGTGAATTAATACGGTTATTTCGGGATTATTCGAATTGATTATTGGATTGTTATTGATTGTTGTTATTGCTTGTTTATTTACTTTGACACCATCCCAGTTATTACACTACAAGTTCCCTTTGCTATGCTTTGATTTTGAATTGAATTGGAATTGGGTTGAAATGATAAATACCCAAATTGAACTTTGACCTAGGATAGAGAATTAAATAAAACCCGATTGATCAATGATTTGATTTAAAAATAAAATAAAGATTTTATTTGAATAAATGATAAGGTTTTGAAATGAAGTTAGAATTTGAATTTTAATGAAAGGAAATGTTAATATTTAATAATCTGAATCAAAATATTAACATAGTAGTTATTGAAAGAATGTTGTTTTAAATTTAATTATTTAATAATTAAATCTGGAATTATAAAAAATTAAGTTTGAAATTAGTTAATAATTAAAGTTTTGAAATTGTTTAATAATTAAATAAGTTTGAATTATTTAAAAATTAAATAAAATTGAATTCTTTATTAAGTGAAATTGAACTTCTTGAATAAGTGAAACTAAGTTTCATTATTAACCGAGTTTTTGAAATTTGTAATTAAGTAAATAAATGAATGAAATTGAATTTCTTTAACAAGAATTAAAATGTGATTTATTGAAATTAATGAAAGACTTGTAATTTAAAGAATTGATTTGACGAATCTAATTTAGTTCAATTTGAAGTTTTGATATAATGAAGTTGAACTTAAGTAATTGATTTAATGAATTGGAAATTAAATAGAAATTGTTTGAATGACAAATTTACTTAATGAATATTGAATGAAATCGATCAATGAATTTAAATTGATTTGAATGTTAAATTAAATAAATTTAAATGATTTCGAAATGAAACTTATATACGAACTTGAATCAATATTTGAATTGTTTTAAAAAGAATCGAAATTGTATTATAAGATTTTGAAATGGTAATTTGAAAGTTTTGAAACGTAAATTATGGAAATTGATTTAGAAAGAGAAATGAAATGTTGGTTTACAAATTTTAATTGAAATTGAAATTGATTTGGTTTTTTGAAATATATAAATGACCAATCGGTGTAATAATTTCGAAAGTTATTAAAGAGACCGGAATCGGTTAGGGACATACTCACTGTCTAAACCGAAAACCACTTTAATAACTATACGCGGAGTGTGATCCAGAATGAAGTGGTTGGAATGATGTACGTGATGACTGAAGAAAGAGAACGATAATGGATAGCCTTGACACTTGTGTCAAATTGGAAATGACTAAAACAGGAGCCGTGCCGGGCCAAATGGGGGTTAGCTGCCTCGAGCGAACACACTTCTTCGAAAACTACTCATTACTTGTTGTCGATTGGTGCACCCTTGATTTTGGGAGTGTTGTTTCGCGGTGTTGCGATCGCTGCGGCGATGCATTCTCACCAGTCCGGATCAGGCAAACGGTAGTTTCACTACCTTGGGTATTGCCTCATGTGCCTTGTCATACTTGTATCCCTGTATACGCGACCACTACGAATTTGTTTTGTGTTATACCTATGGAGTACTCCCTGATATCCCACTAGTTTACGGTGGAGTTTACAGTGCTGTATAGACTATAACGCTTGTATAAAATGTGTTAAGGGGAAAATGGTAACGCCTTAACACTATTTTGATACTTTATATTACTGATAGACATTATCTACTTATCGTACACTACTACATAGTAGATAGTTTAACGGATCCTTAAAGGATGGTTATTCCAAACATCCTTTGAGTTACTTGTATTTCAATTGCTATTTCATTTGAGTTGGATTTATTAATATAAGAATGTTAATCCTGACTCGAGTGTTTTGTGTTTTGCTTTACGCTCGGGTCAGACTGAGTGTACCAGTATTCGAGACTCGCCTTTGGAGTTGGAGCTTCGCTTGGAGATCCAGCTATCTATCCAGTTTTAGATATCCAGTTGATTCCAGTGATTGTATTCTAATATTGTATTTGATTATTGTATTTGAGACATCTGTTGTACCTTATTTGACTCTGATATGTATATAGTAGCTTCATGAACTACTATCTTTTGTTTCTGCTGCAACTATTACTCTGTGTCTGTGATCTGTGATTATTTATGTACTGTATATGTTCAGTTTTGCCAAATTTAAATTAACAATTCGGTATTTTGAATTATTCAAGTCCGACATGTGTGGATGCGAATGGTCCAAAATATCGGGTCGTTACACTTACCTTTGTTTTAAAAAATACCGACCAATGCTTTACCTTTCTTTAGATATGGATACAAAGAATAATAAACTTGTAGTGCTTGTTTGGCTAGAACAAATGGATCTTAGTTATGGTAATGCGAGGTATGTTTTATTTCAATAAGAATATGATATTTGTGCACGTTGATTCCAGAACCTAAAATATTGCCGAACCAATTGCATCTAAATAAAAAAACTTCATCGTAGATCGTGTGAAATATGTCGGTTCCAAAATCGGGGTTAACACCCTGTAAAAATCATTTATGTGATATCTGAATAATCACTACCTTTAACAAATACACTGGTATTGTTAGTTAATTTTTCGGCACCATATTCCTTGCTGTTGAATTTGATGAAGAATATTGGATATGTTTTGACATTCCTTTTTGGTCCTAACACAAGATGTTTCAATTCTTCGTCGACTCACAATTTCGTGGATCATAAACGTAGTTTGAAAACCAATCAGCAAATTCTTTAATGAAATCGCCATGTGGATGTTGTGATTCGTAAATACTGCAGATATATATAATATATTGCATTATAATCTATAAGTATAATTGAAATAAATATGAATTTGGAAATTCATATATCCAAAATTATTATTTAAATTACGCAACAAATGGTGAAACTTCAGCACAATTAAGAAGAACATATGTGTGTCCTAGATGGTAATATCTATCATCTAACCATAGTTCCATACATTTTTCAGCAGGTTGACCATGTTTTCTAAAAATAGATAACATTCCTTCAAAAGGCTTTGTTCAACGCCTTCATCATTCCGCGAAAAGTTTCAAATGATAAGTTCATATGGTCACCGAAATAATGAGAGAAAGAATGAACTTGTTCTTCAATATCTGATTTGCAAATTGAACATTCAAATTGTGCTTTTTGTCCAACTTTTTTCTTCAGATGATTTAAGTACCTATTAAAAAATTATTTCAAATTAAATTTTAATTATGTAATTTAATTAATATCTAACATACTCAATATTATTACCCCTCAAATAGATATATCCATCCATATTGCACAGGACCTCAAAGATGTGCTTCAGATGTAAGATAAACAGGTAAATGCTCCATTACATTAAAGAAATCTAGAGAAAATATTTTCTCCATTTTGCAGAGTAGTATAGGGATATCTACTTCAATTTTATGCAGACGTTCAACTTTTAATGTAACCGAATAAAGCTCTTTATAAAACAAACTATGTTCCTTTATAACCATACAAACTTTTACGGGTAACAGGTTTTTGAAAACAACGGGTATCAAAAGTTCCATCTTTACGTGGAAATCATGACTTTTCATTTCACTCAGTTTATTGTTTAAAAGTCGATACATTTACGAAGATTAGAAGAAATCCCATCATGGAATCTTAATCCTTCCACCCATTTTAGCATAAGTTTTACTTGATTATTGTCTAACTCATAACATGCTTTGGGTTTTTAGTGTCGTTTGGCTTGATATGAAGCTTGTTTCTTCTCTATCACGTCTTGATTTCAAATCATCCATAGTCTTCCCTTAACATTCAAAATTGTATTAAACATGTTTTTCTCATTGTGCATCACGTCAATATTATGAAGATGTAAGACATCTTTTCAATAAGGTAACTCCCAAAAATACTTTGTTTGCACCAATTATGAATCGTCGATTTACCCGAAATTTCAGTCTATACTCCAGTTTCATGTATCTTTGGATATTCCTTTACAAAATCATATATTTCTATGCTTGGCCAAAATGTTGATGGTTGTCTAGTCTCTGTTCTTTTAGCTGTAAAGTTTTTTATCTCTTCTAAAAGTATGATTAAACTAGAGAAGCACCAATGACAATTAAACCACGAAATTTTCTTCCCATGCGGTAAAGAAAATGCTTTTGTTTCTTCCATGCAATAAGGACAAGCTAGACGACTGCCCGTACTCCAACCAGAAAGCATTGCATACATAGGAAAATCACTAATAGTCCATAGCTTAGAAGCGAACATACGAGAATTCATATTTTTTAAAATGTCACATGTTTCAACTTCTTTCATGCCACAATATTTTCAACTCTTTAATCAATGGTTATAAATAAACATCGATTCCTTGTGTCGGATCATCAATGCCAGAGACAACAATAGTGAGAAACATATATGGAGTTTTCATACACATCCACGAAGGTAAATTATAAGGTGTAATGATAATAGGCTAAAACGAATATTTAGAACCAAATTGAGAGAATGGTGAAAATCCATCCGTACACAAACCAAGTCTAACATTATGGCTCTCTGCTGCAAAAGCAGGATAAGTCTTATCGAAATGTTTCTATATTTCTCCATCACTTGAGTGTGTTACGGTACCTTCTTCATGTATTCTCATGCTGTGTCATCTCATATAAGGTGCGGTTACAAAAGATGCATATAACTTTTGAAGTCTAGGTGTGATGGGTAAGTAATGCATTCTCTTGTATGGAACTTCCTTTCCCTTCTTTATTCTTGGTTTGTATTTTTCCTCGTTATATATTCTACAATTCCTAAGATTGATGTCCTTTTTTCAAAACAACATGGGACCATTTAAACATACATCTATCTTTTGGTATGGCAAATCGAAAGCAGACATATGTTTTTAACTTCATAATGATTTTTGAATATTAAATTATCGCGTGGCATATGTCGTTTTGCAGCTTGTATAACAGCTGTAAATCCGGCTTCTTTGAAGTTAAATTAGATTTCATAGCAATGTATTCCGCAGTTACTGATAATTGAGTGCTGCTTTTACATCCATCCCAAAGAGGTTTCTTAGCAGCATCAAATAAATCATAGATTTTTTTGCTCCAATATTTGGTTCTTCTTTGACTTTTACATCATCATCATCAACTTCAATCGTATGAAACATTGATCGTGCTACATCTTCAACCATATTTTTTATGGAATTCGCCATAACATCGTCATTACCTAACTTCTCCTCTAACACCACAAGATTATGTGCAATAAGTTCTCCATGACAATCCGCACAAAATAATCCGATACAAAACCATTTTGACACAAATGGACTTTAACCATATCTGGTTTGAAATGCTTCAAATGTTTGTGGTTACTACACGGGCAATGAATTTCTTCGTCGTTTCCATTATTACTTAAAGCGAATTCAATAAATACTTGTATGCTATTATAAAAATGTTCCTTTATTGAGCCTCTTATTCACTTTCATTGATACATCCAGCTCTTCCGATCAACAAAATAAAAATATGACAGAAATTCAAAAAATTATTGAACATTTTATGGATTGATATTTAATTTTTCAATTCATTTATACATTTTAATGTTTTATAAATTATATAACACGTTATCATTACACACTAATTTGTTTATATTTTAATGTTTTATTAAATATATAATATATTATCAGTTTATCATTTTAATAGTAAATTAAAGAATGGCATCCGCCTTCTTCCTTGTCCTCACTTTTCTGTCCTCTCATTTTCACTCGTCTGAATTGTTTTTCTTCTACCTCTGCACTTCCTCCATCCATCTCTTAACCTTCCATCACGCCTTCTCATGCCGAAGAAAGAGAAGAACAAGCCTAGGTCCTTAGATATGCTGAATTCAGATCTGGTAATTGATTAATCACTGACTTGCTCTAGCAAGTGCTTCAATGCTAATTCGCTTCTGACTTTGGCTCGTGAGTCTACTGTGGTTGTGGATTCATCTCAGGGTACCCCTTCTGATAACGTCTCAATTGTCTCTGACCTAGATCCTTCAGTTCATGTTATTGATAACGATATAATCCATCCTGTTCGAGTCTCCGCAGTTCAAGCATCTAAGGATTCCTCCGATTTAGCCAAAAATTTGTATCAAGGCGATGTTTTTCCATCTTCGGATAGGGTAATGACTCAGCCACTCTGAGCTCTTATATCTAAAATTGATGCTGCATCTATTTCCCTATATTCCTCGAATGGGATCGATTCCTCTAAAGGTGAGCTTCTTTTCTCGCCTCTATTAGCAGCCGTTGAGAATGATAAATGTTGGGTTGACTCTGTAGTTGGTTTGGATCGGGGTGCTTGTGATTTGAACATTGACAAATCTTCTAGCCTTGAGCATGTTCAATGTCATAATGACAATTTCTAGATTATCCGAAATATCCATGTTAGTTTGATCCCTGTTATAAACCCTACGTCTAGCCTACCAGCAGATGCCTCTACTTTGGCTCCTATTCGTCAAACTTTTCCTTGCCAACTGAATCTTCCTACTTTAGCTTCTAAAAACTCTCCAGTTTCAGCAAATAAATGGACATCCCTGTTCAATTCGTTGCCTCACAATGCGAGATACTATGTCCTCCATTATTTTGACATCGTGGAAATTCAAGGAGTCATGTATCCTCTATCAGAGGTCATTCAGGCGGGTGAGGACTTTTGGGCTAACTATCTTGTAGGGTTTTTTCTTGATCTAAATCACGCCTACCATGCTGTTAAGGATAGTTGCAAGAACCGACGGAATCTAGATGGTGGATTGCAAGTTCAGTTTGATAATTCAATGTACTGCTTTAAGTTCTCTAGGACGGAGGAAAGACAACGTGCGCTCAAGGCGACGCCTACTTTCATTGAAGGTAAACCATTTATTATTACTACCTAGAGTAAGACCATCGATATTGCAGGAGAGTGGGTGCTTTTTGTAACATCCCCTATCTAGAGGCCCAAAGCTAAGCGCTATAGATGCTGTAGTCATCCATAGTATTAACTTCTGGTGACTAAATATGACTATGTTAATGGTATCCACAATATCAAAGCATTTGAATATGAAACAAAATCACAAATTTCAAAAAACAACATTTTACTTATGACATTTCAAAACACATGTTTCACATTCAAATTACATAATCCCATAATCGTTTTTCCCAGGTTCAGATAAAATATAATTATTACAAAATACACCAAGAGCGACATATGATGATGCCCTCTTGGTTGACCAGAGTACTATATAGTCATAACTGACTTAATACAGCACAGCAGAATAAACAAAGTAAAATAGCAACTCCTAAATAGCTATCCGTCAGCCACGTGCTCATCTCCGGAAGCTTTATTCGCTAACCTACTAAAAACTTGTAAACTTCAACCATCAGCCTACTCAAATAAATTTTTGAGCACCCGAGAGTTTAAGAGGAAAAACATAAACTTTGAGTCGGACATAAAGCCTGGTGTGAATAATACTATACATCTCGGTTATTTGATATTAAGTGAGACCACGCCACTTAGCAGAACGGGTTTGCCCCCACCAATATCCTTTTAAAACATATTTTTTGCAAACCTGTATCTTGCAACCAAAACTGGTTAAAACTGTAAAGCATTATTATGTAAGCATACATATCAGATAACAAATGAACTATCTGTCGGAACACTATAGTTTTGTTTGGCAAACCACTAACCTTTGGCTGACTCGGGCCTACCAGACAATATAAACAAAATAATCTAACACCTGTTAAACACTGCTCTTCTGGACGGTCTATCCCTAACTTATCTGTTAGATACTCCTCTTCTGAACGGTCTGTCCCTAACTTATCTTCTCCCAGGGTCACCTGATCCTAATGGTTTTGCGGGCTCACAAATAACCTATCTATATACAAATACTAGTGCGAACCCGTGCTTCTCACACGGATGTTGAAAAAATATTGTTGTTGCATAGGTCATATCCAAATGAATAAGAAATTTAATACGGTGGTAATGAAAAAACATTGTTGAACGATAGTGTTACATCATGAATAACAATTTGGTAGGATAAAGAATACATAGATATATTTGGTTATGATAATCACAATTAAAATCGAACAAAACAATTACAGTGAATATGTTAAAGTTCACAGACTATTTAGAGGATAATGTGTTAAAAATTTATCCGCTAATGCATAGATATATTCACTGTGGCATATAACGCCAATGTTGTTGCTTTTGCAATTACACAGCTGCTTCAATGTGCATAGATATAGTTGAATTATTCACTGTGAACTGCAGACACAAAGACCCAGTGTAGTTCAATTCAATTAAATAAGAGTAACAAAAGTTTTTTGCAATGGGGAGAAATATAGTAATAGGATGAAATTTGTAAACAGTCAGGAAAAGTATTTGTCAACAGTTGAAAAAAGGGAGCAAAAGAAAAAAGAAAAAAGCAACAAATGTAGTACAGGGGAAAAGTAGTAAAACAGAAGATTCAATTGAAATAGAAATGATGATGCAATAAGAAAATAACATGGGTTCCAATATAAATTACTATTGTTCACCGAATCTGATCTATGTCGATGCAGGGTACAAAACACGGCATACAGCTGGTCGCAGTAACCAATATTCGAAAATATCCAAAACATACAGAAGAGAACAATTGTGAGAAGTCCATTCATTTTGTAGCCTCAGAAATAACTGCTAGCAGTGCGTGTATGATATTGGCTTGAGCGCAAATAGGTGATGTTTTCTTGGCCTTAATAGATGCATTACATCAGTCAATTATTTTAACCATTGAAGGTATTTGTACCTGCAGCCAAAAAAGGCAAAAGTGTCATTGATGCAGTATTATTACTAAATTCTCTCACTGCTCATCTGACCTATTAACTATATCTAATAATCAAACCATGACTACATAATCATCTATACAAAGATACATTCATCAATTGTTTTCTAGAAGTTTTCCGACGATGGTGGTGCAAGTGATTTTAGAATTTACTGCAAAAAATAAAAAATAAACTCTTTTAGGTGGTTATCAACATTATTCTCACTACAACACATGTTTTGACCCAGCACTTAAACTGTGCATCTACCTTAAGCCCGAATACAACAACTTATATGCTTATTGTATTATTGATCATCATAATTGTAAACGAAATTGAGTAAACTTAGCCAAATTATGTCATCAAACCTGGAAGCAATGTATTAAACGCTGAGCTGTACGGTTGAATCAAGCATTAATTATGTGAAGTCATTATTTAATCATCTCAAGCTATCAAAAATCAAAATTCATTTTTCAATTATATTTTCATAATGCAGTTAAATAACTATCGTTAACGTCAAACAAAATTATTACTACAGCTAAATTAGTATTGCATCACACAAATGCAGTTAAAATATTCAAAAAACAATAATTGCTTAATTCCAAAAATACTGCAAAATAATAACCACTTTTGCTTAATGCATTTAAATTTTAACTATAGTAAGCTCGAATAAATCATCGTGTACAACCAAAATTATTACTGCATCACATAAATATAGCTGAAATATTCAATTTCTACCATGCATAATTCAAAATTGTCATTAAATTATAACTGCATTTTATTAATGTAGTTAAATTTTAATTGTATTAAGATTGAATAAATTCCTAAAATGTAACCAAATTTATTACTTCATCACATAAATGTGGTTAAAAATCTTCAAATATAGTTAAATTTACCCAAAACTTGCTGGTAAATTATAATTGCATTTTCTTAATTTCATTAATTTATAACTGTTTTAAAATTGAATAAAATTATCAAATATAGTCAAAATCATCAATAGTAAATGCAATAAAAAATGCTAACGTAGTTAAATTAATTCAAAAAATGCCTATAAATTATTACACCATTTTTTGATGGGGTTAAATTATAACTGCACTAAGTTTGAATACTATCAAACACAATCAAGATTATTACTTTATTACATAATGTAGTTACAATATTCAAAGGCAACCATAATTGTATAATTCAAAAAAAATATTCCTTTCAAATATGTTAAAAGATAATAAATACATTATAATAATCTAGGTAAAACTACTATGTAATGTTTATGATCATCATAATAATGTTGTTACAGAAACGTGGTACACAGCGGTGACACAAAATAATTGTGCAATTAAAGCTGCTATATAAAATTATGATTTTAAAAATTTTATTTTTAGCTATCAACAATGGATATCATTGGAAAGCAAATTAAATTTGAGATTTAATAGTGAAAACGATTCTTAAATCCAATCAATGTAGAAAAAGTTATCACATTTTAAAGTTTGGAATATAAAGAAATTAAAAATGCGACTGTTTAGTTGCCAAATTTCAAGGGGGCCTGTGTGAGCTTGAAATTCAACTCACTAATAATAATATAGTATAGATATATTTCCTTCTATGTGTAATCATCATTTTAGTCTTACCTGTGACAAAGCCCTACACATTGGAAGTTTGGGCTAAATTTGCTGGGGCTAATAGCTAATGTATAGGGCACGACCCTATACCAGTCCCATATGGTATTCTAATATCCGAGTCATTTTACTCAAAGGTAATCTTCCCAAAAATTTCCTTGAAAACCTTTTCATCTCAAATTGATTTAAAACATTTAATCCAAACTTAAGCAAGGAAAATACATATACTCCATGCTTTACTCAAAATCACCTTGCCATGTTATATATACTTTACTCAAATCTTTGTTCATGAAAACATCTAAACCTTTGAAAGTACCCCTTTCGAATCCATTGAAAGTACCTCTTTCAAAACCAAGTAAAACCCTTCTTTCACCTAGGCCAAAAGGCCAAAACATTCCTTTTGAAACCATTCAATCTTCCTTTCGAAAACACTTGAAAAACCTTTCCATCGAAAGCTATAAAACCTCGGACATCCTATCTTTAAATATTTAAACTTTGCCTTTCGAAAACATTGGAAAACCTTTCCTTTCAAACCTTTCGAAACTATTGGTGAACCACCCCTTCGAAATCTTCATTTAAAATCTTTCGAAAGCATCAAAACCTTTGTAAACAACAAGCCTTTCGAAAGCATTGGGTTCAATTTAAAACATGTGGAAACACCATTTGAAACCATTAAAAATCATCTCATTCGAAACCATTTGGGTTCTACCTTCAATAGAGCGAAAGGGTCACTAAAACCATTCAAGTCGAAAGCACTCTTTCGAAAGCAGTTCCTAAGTAACTAAGTAATGGTTTCAAAACCAACCTTCCGAAAGCATCGGAGAGGTGGTTAAGTTTTAAAAAAAAGTATACCTTTCGAAACCATTGACTTCGAAAGGTAGGAAAAGCGGAAACTAGGGGTTTCGACCCCATTCGAAAACATTTACTAAAAAAAAAGGCGCAACCATTCGGAACCATTCCTTTAAAACATTTGACTTAGTTGAAAGCCAACCAAGTCGAAAGCAAAGTAGGCGCATTTTCATTTGAAAGCAAAGTAGCGCTTCGACCCCTTCGAAACCTATCATCTCGACCCAGTACCTTTTGCCTTAGTCCAATTCACTCTATACTAAGTTATTGATACTATATGCATTGGTTTCGATCGAATGGAGGTGGAACTACTAGGTCGGAACCCCTGGTGCCGAAAGTTGTGAAATATGAAAAAAAACATGTTTAAACTGATTTTTAGCCTTTTAAAGTAATCTTTTCAACTAACCTGACTTATTTGTCAAAATCTAATTGGTTGCTAATTTTCTTTTCTAAAAGTGCTGCCAATATTTCAAAAATAAACAATTTAATTTATTTACAAAATACCCCTTCTTCTTTATCAATATATAAAACATTTAAGTCTCATACCTTAAATAATTATATATATTCATGAAAACACTTAGGAAAATTCTACAAAATTCCAGAAAATCATTTTAAATATGTTTTCTAACATATATCAATTCCAGACCCAAAATGCTAATTATTTAGCCGTAGATAATTTAAAACCCAAATAATCATTTTCTACACTAGAAAATTAATATAAATTCCACATTAATTCAGAAAATTATGAAAATTGAAACCCATCTCTAAAATATCATTTTTGATCTATATCTAAAATCGCAAGGCATTTGTATGTCATTAAATTGGGTTTTCACATTAAAACATATCATAAAATCTATATAAACAAACATAAATCATCAACAAGCATATATAAACATTTAATCATTCAAAAACATGGAATAATCATGCAAAATACTTTGGATTCATCTTAAAACCGAAAACAATAGGAAAAATGAGATGTAGTCATTATTCACCTTAGCTTTGAAATTAAGGATTTGAGATTTGATCTTGATTAAGTTGCTTAAGCTTTTCCTCTTGAAGTCTTCTTTTTGCTTTTCCTAATGGTGGTCGGCCTTAGTTTATATTTTTGTTTGTGAATTATGAATAAACGGAAGAATGGAGGCTTAAGGGGTTTAGGGTATAATAATGTATCTATTCATATATTGCCCCTTATCTATTTGCCTTAACATTTTAATTCTTTAGTTTATTGTTTACATGGCACGGCTACCCCTTATTATCCACAAATATCAATCCCCTAATCATCACATTATTTTATTTTATTTAGCTAATTAAATATCCTAAATAATGTTACTAAAAATTAGGGTCATTACAAACTCCCCTCCTTAAGGAATTTCGTCCTCGAAATTACGATAAGGTACATAACACATCAATCGAAAAGGTAAAACATACCATCAAACAAATCAGGATAAGCATCTCTAATCCTACTCTCAGTCTCCCAAGTATAGTCTCTCTCATCGTCGCTCCACTGGACTTTCACTAATCTATTTGTCTTGTTCCTTAGCCTCTTCTCATCTCTCGCGACTACACGAATCGGCTTTCTAACTATAGTCAAGTCTGGCTCTACTACTAAGTCATCTAACATAGTCAGTGCAATAGTAGACTCTGGATCTCTAACACACTTCCTTAAATGAGAAACATGAAAAACATCGTGGACTCCTGCCAAACTACTCGGTAACCCTACTCTATATGCGAGTTTCCCGATCCTATCTATAATAGGAAATGGTCCTACGAATCTCGGTGCCAACTTCCATGATTTCTTGAATCTAATTACACCCTTCATCGATGGTACCTTAATAAAAACATGATCTCCAATAGAGAACTCCAAGTCTTTCCTTCTTCTGTCTGCATTACTCTTCTGCCTAGACTGAGCCTCCTTCATCCTAGCTCGAATCACCTCAATCTTCTCTACAGCTTCTCTAACTAAATCTGGACCAAGAACCAATCTATCCCTAGTTTCTAATCAACAAACGGGAGATTTGCATGACCTTCCATACAAAGCATCAAACGGTGCCATCCCTATACTAGTCTGATAACTATTGTTATACAAAAACTCGACTAAGTGTAGATAGTCTTCCCATGATCCCCCAAAATCTAACACACAAGCTCTTAACAAATCCTCCAAGACTTTGTTAACTCTTTCTGTTTTCCCATCGCTCTGTGGATGGTAAGAGGTACTCATCTTGAGCTTGGTTCCCAAAATCTCCTTTAGACTCTTCCAGAACTCACTAGTGAACAATAAATCTCTATCACTTACTATACTACTAGGAATTCCATGAAGTCTAACTATATTCTTCATAAATAACTTAGCCAAAATAGGTGTCGTCCTAGTTGACGTAACTGGAATGAAATGGAAACTCTTGGTCAGTCTATCCACTATGACCCATATACTTTCATTTCCTCTACTAGGTCTTGGCAACCCATTTATACAATCCATAGAAATAGAATCCCATTTCCATACCGGAATATCCAATGGCTATAGCAACCCACTTGGCTTCTGATGTTCGGCTTTTACCTGTTGACAATTCAAACACTACTTCACCCATAAGCCAACATCCCTCTTTATACCTTCCCAGAAGAAACTCTGCTTCATGACCTTATACATCTTTGTTCCTCCTGGATGAATAGTGAACTTTGAACGATGGCATTCCTCCAAAACTTCCTTCCTAATGTCTCCTACATTTGGAACACACAACCTTCCTTTCATTCTCAACCACCCATTCTGGTCAAGACTAAAATCCTTCAAGTCATCGCTCTCCGTTCCATCTTTCAACTACTTGATCCGTTCACAACACTGGATCCTCCTTTTGTTTAGAATCAATCCTTTCAATAATTACTAGTCGAACTTCTAAACAAGATAATACAGCAGTTCCTTCACTAGATCCGGCCTCAAATCTCCACTGAACTCTACAAGTCGACAATGCTTCCAAATCTTTCCACTCCGCTATCATTGCCAACACTGCATTCTGATGCTTCCTACTAAGCGCATCTACAACCTTATTACCTTTCCCTAGTGTGTACTCAATCCCAAAGTCATAGGCATCAATAAACTCTAACCATCTCTGCTGTCTCATGTTTAACTCCTTCCGAGAGAATAAATACTTCAACGACTTATGATCTGTATAAAGCTTAAACCTCTCTCCCAAAAGGTAGTGTCTCCACACCTTCAATGCAAAAATCTCTGCAGCTAATTCCAAATCATGCATTGGATATCTAACTTCATGCGGTCTAAGCTGTTGAGAAGCATAGGCAATCACTTTACCTCTCTGCATTAATATAGCTCCTAATCCAGTTCCATACGCATCTGTATAAACAACCAAATCCCGATTGGAACAACCAACACAGATGCATGGGTCAATAAGCGCTTCAAGCTCTAGAACGCTTCCTCACACTTATTGGTCCACACAAACTTCACACCCTTTCGTGTTAGCTTGGTCATTGGTGCTGCTATCCGTGAAAAATACTTTATGAATCTCCGATAATATCTAGCCAATCTAAGAAAAGTCTTTATCTTAGTCACTGTCTTGGGTCTCTTCCAATTATTCATCGCTTCAATCTTAGTCGGATCTATAGACAGCCCTTGCTCTGAGACTACATGACTAGGAAACTTTACTTCCTTCTTCCAAAAACGACACTTCAAAAACTTCGCCTTCAACTGATTCTGCCTCATCGTCTCAAGCACAACTCTAAGATGAACTTCATGCTCTTTCTCTTCTCTAGAGTATATCAAGATATCATCTATGAAAACCAATACGAACCTATCCAATTGCTCTTGGAAAACTCGGTTTATCAAATCCACAAAGAATGTCGGCGCATTAGTTAGTCCAAACGGCATCACTAACCTTTCGTATGATCCATATCTTATCCTAAACGCCGTCAAAGGAATACTATCCTTTGCTACTCTAAGCTAATGAAAACCTGTTGCCAAATCCAATCGAGAAAATACCTTGGCTTCACTCAACTGATCGAACAAATCGACAATTCTAGGCACTGGATATTGGTTCTTTATCGTCTTCTCATTCAACTTACGATAATCGATACATAACCTCAACGATTTGTCTGGCATCTTAGCAAACACTACGGCTGCTCCCCAAGGTGAACTACTAGGTCTGATAAAATTCTTGCCTTCCAGATCCACCCACTACACCTTCAGCTCCCTCATCTCTATAGGTGTCATCATACTTGGCGGCCTACTCACTGGTTCTGCTCCAGGCACCAAATCTATCAGGAACTCAGTGGCTCGTTTCGGTGGCAATACTACTACAGGCTCAAAAATATCTGCGAATTCTCTAACCACGAAAACTATGTTCAACTCGTCTTCTATCTCCATAACACCCAACAAAGCATTCACCTTACAGCTAAGGTTTTCTATGGTATATACAATCTGATCACTACAGTCAGAGTGTCTAACCGATATTTTCCTATCATGGAAAAATATCCTAGCATCATACTTACTTGACCAATCCATACCCAATATAATTTTGAACCCTTCAAAGTCAAATACATGCAATCTACAAACAAAGGTATTACCTAACAAATCAAAGTCTAGGTGGTCACACTTCATCCCAAGTGTCGCATACCCTCCTATCGGATTTGCAACCCTTAAGGAAGTAACTAAGTTTGTGGGTTCTAGGTAAGCTTATCTACCAAACAACGAGATATAAAAGAATGCTATGCACCGGTATCAAATAGAACGCTAACAGACATACCATGGATCTGAAGCATACCTCCCAACACTGCCTTCCCTTTCTCCTGCAGTATTAGTCCTAATGTAGCTGGCTCCAATGCAAATACCTTTCCCCTTCCATCCTTAGCAGGCACTTTGCATTGATTCTTATAATGAAAAATCTGATCGCAATTAAAGCATCTGATGTTCTTCTTCCTGATCACTTCGTTCGCCTCTCCAGTATGACACTCATTCGCAAAATGCCCCTTCTTGTCGCACTTAAAGCAAATTGTTGAATATGCTAGTATATGATTTTTGTTTGATGATAATAAACACATATATATATATATATTCATTTAAATGTATTGGTTAATGTATTATTTTATTTTTCACATAATTAAATAAATATTTGGTGAATAAAATAAATGACATAGAATTTAAATTCAAACATATATTTTATTCAAACAGATATTTTATTACAGTTTTGAATAGTACAAAGTTGTGCTCTCACTATATATATACAAATTTCAATTACATTACAATTTTCAATTTACATTTGCACCTCACTACATATCACTCATTCACTCGTATTTATCTTCAACTCTATTCCAGATTGAATCCAGCATCTGAGCAATCTGCAAAATAAACTCTAACGCAGTAAAATTAAAAAGAAAATATTTTTCAGTGTAAAATAAAATGTGTATTTTGAAAATATTATTTTCCTCAGTCATTTGGGTTGTTCGTCATCATTTAAATTTGAATTCATCATACACAAACAGCTTATGACTTGCACAGTGTATCACTATACGTGCCACAAGGCTGTGCACACCAATATACACTTGATAAAACTACAGGGACAGGTGAGCACAAGGTCAAACCCAAATCAAAAGCCGGGTTCAACTCAAGTGAAATAAATATTAAGTCACCATATTGAGCACAAGGTCAAACCCGAGCTTTAAGCTGGATTCAACTCAGGTGCAATACAAAACTATGGGTTAAGCGATATACAACACAGCCTCGACCAAAAATTCGAATGTACACTTGAACCCAGACTGGTCAGAGAAACAGGTAACCAGTCAAACTGCACCAAACACTGGAAGACACACACGATCACAGTGATCAAGTGAAGACATATCAATGAAATAATCAACAACAATTCAGACTCTAGTACAATGCAAAAATACCAAAGTGAAGCAACCAATGGAACCTGACTTGAAGCAATGCAACAGTGACATGCACAGGTATGCAACCGAGAGATGCACAAAGTAATGTCAACATACACAGTGCAAAAGTGATAATCAACACAAAAAGGCAAACAGACCAAATAAAGCAGTGAACACAAAGGCTACTGCATGATGTAGCAAATCTTACATAAAACAAGATTGCATCAAGAAGCCAAGACCAAACTTCGAGTTAAGCAGTGGACAGGGAAACCAAGTACACAAGTGAATGGCAACCAAATAGAAATGTAGACTGCAATTAGATAGAGCTCAACAAAACAACCAAACTCAATTGTATACAAGTGCAAGTACATAAGATGAATGCATATACATCAATGTGCACAGCATCTATCAAGTGCAAGCTCGAATGAGCAAGTGCACCAAAGGCAACAACAAATAAATGGGCAATACAGTGAACAATGCATCAAGTTGAAAATGCAATGCATCACTGAGACACAAAGATCAGGCCCCAACATCAAATAACAAATGAAACAACATTGCAAACAGGTCACACATGTATACATATATCCACACAGTTATTCTAAAGCAAATTAGGTTGCAGCAGTAAAACCAAAGACTACATGAAGTCAATGCACATCACATACACACACACACACAGACATATATATATATATATACACATGTATGGTGCTTGACATATTACAAACTGCACATGAACCACATGACTCGAAGAATAATGGACAGAGCTCAATGCAAACTCAGTGCAACCCAGACTCAAAGCAAATCAGTAATATATATGCTACATCAATATGTAGTGAGACCAAACCGTAAACAACAAATGCAGTAAAGAGGAGCAGTTCATAACAAGTCGAAGTCAATATTATCACAAAATATAAGTGGCCGATATCAACAGCATAAAGATCGAATTAAAGTAAAGTAGTAGTTTCGAATAGAGGGAGAGATAGCAGTTTCAAAGTAACCAAAAGTCAATAGAGAATCAAAATCAGTTCGAATAAGAATCAAATAATGTCAACAGCAGTTTCAAACCAAAGTCACAGCCGTGGTGGCCAAGGAGTCGAACAGAGCAATTCAAAACCATGAGAATCAAGTAACAGGAAATATACGAATATGAACAAGTCAGAAAAAATCACAAACATCCATACTAAATCAAACGACCGAGCAAAATATCAGACGAACGAAGAAATAGGATTTCAAATCCTATATAAACGATTAACATCATCGGCAATAATCTATTTGAGTTCAAAGCAATATCACAGAGTATAGTGTCAATTAGGAACTCGAATCAAAGTCGAGAATAATATAAATCGAAAAGGGGACAAACGTACCGATTCAAAGCATTGAACAATCTCGACTAATTGAAGTAGCCGAAAGCAAATCAGAGATAGAGAGTTGACCGTCGAAGAAAAACAAAGCAATATCCACTGGAGTCGACCAACATCCAAGCGGCAACTTCAATTTATCAAAAGCCCTAATTTTCGAGCAAAGGAACAGAGGAACGAACGAGCGATTTTTAACAGAGAAGAATACAAGGCCGATAATATAGAAAGGGGAATTCACTTTTATTTTATTTTGGGCCGACACTTTTCTTTGGGCTTTTAATTTTAAAATTAGGGTTTATTTGTTTTATTGTTTTAAAGTGTTTTCAATTTTAAACATTGTAATTTCTAGTCGTGTGACTAGGGTACGAACTACGGTGGTGTACTTCAAGAATTCGTAACTCGGTGGCTGAGTTGTGACAGGGTTTTGAGCGTTGAGTTAGGTTAGTCGATAGCGGGTGTGGCGAGTTTACGCGTGTAAGCGTCTGACTACTTAATTTTTAGTAGAAACCTTGGGGGCAGCACGTAGGCAGGGTTTTGCTGAAGTTGGGTAAATCTGTATGTTCTATTTTCTGCTTTTAATATTCTGCTATTATCTGTGCTGCTATTATTATGATATTATCAGTGCTGTGATTATTTTATATACTTCCGCATTAAATTTTTACAATTGATAGTATCACCCTATTCACCCCCCTTCTAGGGTGAAATCGATCCTACAAGTGGTATTAGAGCTAGGAACAAAAGCCATTTTTGTTTTAAAAAAATTTAATTTTTCAAAGACCAATTTTTTTTACAAATTTGAATTTTTAAAATGGCTTCTTTTAATAATGCTTTTGATGATCGTCGGTCTAGTATTATTCTTCCTGTTTTTGATGGAACAGATTTTTTGTATTGGAAATTAAAAATGGAATTTTATTTAAAATCTGTTAATTTTAAATATTGGGATATTATTGAAAATGGGTGTGATATAACAGACGATAAAAATACTTTGATTAATGCTCTTGCTATGCATATACTATATTCTCATATTAATCAAGGTAATTTTAACTTTATTTCTCATTGTGAAAATGCATGGGAAATCTAGAATACTTTTGATGCAATATATGGTGTTCTAGTCAACAACAATGAGGAATCCTCAAAAATCGACTCAGTTAAAGAAACGTGCTTAACAGGATTGGCAAAAGGCAGCAGTGATGAAGATTCAATAGCCGATGGGATAAGTAATTTTTCATTCAATGATTTAGTTCTCTTATGCCGAAAATTAATTGAAAATAATAAAGCCCTTGAGATGAAAAATAATAATTTGAAAAGGGAACAAACTAAACTTCATCAGAAAAATAACGATTTGGAAAATGAGCTTAAAAATAAAGGTTCCAATTGCAAAAAGTGTTTGGCCCATGAAAAAGAATTTGCACGTTTACATGAAAATTTTCAAAAGTTAGAAAACGAGATTTTAATTCAAGAGGAAAGCAAAACTGAGTTGATTTGTGAAAATAATATTTTGCAAAAAGAGTTGGATAGCTTTAAGAAGTCGGAAATTTCTAAATGTGCAATTTTTGAAAAGAAATTAAACGAGATCAACGAAAATTTCAAAACCCTTGAAAAAGAAAACATGATTTTAAGCAAATCTGAAATTATTCGATTAAATCACGAGCTTGAAAAGGAGATTGAAAAAATTAAGGATTTTGAAAAATTTGAATTTAAAAAACTCCAACTCTTTGAAACTGAGATGCTTGAAATTGAGAATAAAATTAGAGAGCTTCAAAATGAAAATATGAAATTAAAAATGAATAGTTTTGAAAAGAGAGATAGTACCATTAGTTGTTGTTCGAAGCTAATGAATGAAAATAAACTTTTAGAATCCAAAGTTAATAAACTTGAGTTGGTTACTCAGAAATTTTTCACTAGAGATAAATCATTTAATATACTCTTAGAAAACCAAATCTTCGAGAATAAAAGGAATGCATTTGGATTTGCAAAAGTGTCAAAATATGAACAAACAACTAATAACATTGTTAAAGGGAAAAGTGTGATACCCAAACACGTGAAAACTATACCAATTTGGGTTCCAAAAGGCACAAATATAAAATCCCTTAAGGTCAAACAAATTTGGGTGCCAAAAGGAACAAATATAAATAGTTTTGGGTCTCCACAAACTTACTTTTCAAAATTTGTTGCCACTAACAACCATGGACCTATAAAAACAAATAGGTCACAAAAATCTTTTATCGTGTAGGTGTGGTGGCAGGGTAAGGAACAACAACAGTGTTATCTGGATTATGGCTGTTCCAGACACACAACGGGCGACAAATCAAAGTTCCTTAGCCTAGTATAAAGGTGGCAGAATCACAATGGGCAACAACGAAATATTATCAGTAAAGGTAAAATAGATATTGGTATATTCATCTTGAATGATTTATTAAATGTGATAATCTGCACCATAATCTGATTTGAATTAGCCAGTTATGTGATAATAAAATAAATGATGATTTTGATTCTGACTTATTCTTATATGTTCTTATTTGACTTGTTTATTCTTCTGATTTGTGCAAAAATGTTGACCAATCATCTTTTCGTGTTTGAACTGGATCATGTAAACTTGTTTGGACTAATGATGTAGATACACGTGGATATATTTGTTTCTGAATCTGAAACTATGATCACTATTTGTTTATTTGCACAGTTTCAACTCAAATTCAATTCAGTTTCATTTAAAAACTATAAAAATGAGTTCAAAGAAAATTGTTGCAACTTCACGATCTAGTCTATAACATTCAACTAATGATAATCTTGAGTCTAAGAGAAATTCAGATGCAGATTACACTAGTAATCTAGTTGATAGAAAAATTACTAGTAAAACGTGAGTTATGTTGAGACATTCAGTAGCTGCATCATTTTTCAAAGAAAACATCTGCATATTTTTCATTTCAAATAATTTTCAAATAGCAGACATTTTTTTAAAACCCCTTCCAGAAAATCATTTTTTTTGACCTTGTTCAGATTAGTCATTTTGGAAAATTTGATTTTATAATTATTTTTGGATTTGATTTTAAATGACTACATTAACTAATCTGACTCCCTACTAATTATCAAAAAGATAAATAGTGATTGAAAAAGTGATGAGTGTTGATATTAATCATATATTTTAACTTGAGACGGTATATTTAGTAAATTTCTTTAGAAATTTAAACAAGAGTTATAAAAACTTTTTTTTGGTAAAACTTCCATGACCATTTCTATTTCTATCATATTTCTAACGACCATCACTCATCATAATCCAATATAGTATGTCAATATGTGGTATTTTAAACAGGAAATTATGCGCTTTCATTTCATTATATTTTTAACAAATTAAAACATCCAAAGTATTCACTCTCATTTAAAAGTCCTCACGGTTATGCATGGGTGAATTACTTGGAATTTTTGATTATGTGCTTCCATGCTCATTTAAAAGTTCTCACGGTTATGCATGTATGGAATGCATATCAAAATTGATTAATTAAATAGACAAGTTGATTCTAATCCCATTTAAAACTCCTCACGGTTATGCGTAGTTAGAAGATACTTGAATTTATTTTTTTAAAATTTGGAATACTACTAATCTCATTTAAAAGTCCTAACGGTTATGCATGGTTAGTAGATATTCAAATTCCTGATATAAATATACCACAAATAGACACATATATATGGCTTTATATGATGACAGTATCCCTATCATTCTAAAGTGGGATATGCGTCAAAAAGAGTATTTATGATTTTTGTTTGATTTTTTATTAAAATTTAATATTTATACTCGATTCAGTTTTAATGTTGTATTAATGTACATCACTTTATCTCTATTTTTCTAACACTATTATTCTTTTGCTGATAACAAAAGGGGGAGAGAAAAGTTAAGATTTTGGAAAATAAAGGTCAAATATTTTATTTTCTATTTTTTATTTGCATCTAGGCTCATTTGCATATTTTTATTCATGCATACATGAAGTGGGAGCTTGGTGTAGAGAGGGCACATTCAAATAGGGGGAGCAAATAGAATCTATCAATAATCAAATACATTTAATAAATTCAAAATCTTAAATATATGTTTGTTATCATCAAAAGAGGGAGATTATTGAATATGCTAGTATATGATTTTTATTTGATGATAATAAACATATATATATATATATATTCATTTAAATGTATTTGTTAATGTACTATTTTATTTTTCACATAATTTAATAAATATTTGGTGAATAAAATAAATGACACAGAATTTAAATTCAAATAGATATTTTATTCAAACAAATATTTTATTACAATTTTGAATAGTACAAAGTTGTGCTCTCACTATATATATACAAATTTGAGTTACATTACAATTTTCAATTTACATTTGCACCTCACTACATATCACTCATTCAGTTGTATTTATCTTCAACTCTATTCCAGATTGAATCCAACATCTGAGCAATCTGCAAAATAAACACTAACGTAGTAAAATCGAAAAGAAAATATTTTGCAGTGTAAAATACAATGTGTATTTTGAAAATATTATTTTCCTCGGTCATTTGGGTTGTTCGTCATCATTTAAATTTGAATTTATCATACACGAACAGCATGCGAAATGCACAGTGTATCACTGTACATGCCACAAGGCCGTGCAAACCAATATACACTTGATAAAACTACAGGGACAGGTGAGCACAAGGTCAAACCCAAATCAAAAGCCAGGTTCAACTCAAGTGAAATAAATATTAAGTCACGATATTAAGCACAAGGTCCAACCCGAGCTTTAAGCTGGTTCAACTCAGGTGAAATACAAAACTATGGGTCAAGCTACATACAACACAACCCCGACCAAAAATTCGAATGTACACTTGAACCCAGACTGGTCAGAGAAACAAGTAACCAGTCAAACTTCACCAAAAACTGGAAGACATATACGATCACAGTGATCAAGTGAAGACATATCAATGAAATAATCAACAACAATTCAGACTCGAGTACAATGCAACAATACCAAAGTGAAGCCACCAATGGAACCTGACTCAAAGCAATGCAATAGTGACATGCACAGGTATGCAACAGAGAGATGCACAAAGTAATGTCAACATACACAGTGCAAAAGTGATAATCATCAAAAAAAGGCAAACATACCAAATAAAGCAGTGAACACAAAGGCTACTACATGATGCAACAAATCTTACATAAAACAAGACTGCATCAAGAAGCCAAGACCAGACTTCGAGTCAAGCAGTGGACAGGGAAACCAAGTACACAAGTGAATGGCAACCAAACAGAAATGTAGACTGCAATTAGACAGAGCTCAACAAAACAACCAAACTCAACTGTATACAAGTGCAAGTACACAAGATGAATGCATATACATCAATGTGCACAACATCTATCAAGTGCAAGCTCGAATGAGCAAGTGCACCAGAGGAGACAACAAATAAATGGGCAATACAGTGAACAATGCATCAAGTTGAAAATGCAATGCATCACTGAAACACAAAGATCAGGCCTCAACATCAAATAACAAATGAAACAACATTGCAAACAGGTCACACATGTATACATATATCCACACAGTTATTCTAAAGCAAATTAGGTTGTAGCAGTAAAACCAAAGACTACATGAAGTCAATGCACAACACATACACACACACACACACATATATATATATATATATATATATATATACATGTATGGTGCTCGACATATTACAAACTGCACATGAACCACATGACTCGAAGAACAGTGGACAGAGCTCAATGCAAACTCAGTGCAACCCAGAGTCAAAGAAAATCAGTAATATATATGCTACAGCAACATGCGGTGAGACCAAACTGTAAACAAATGCATTAAAGAGGAGCAGTTCATAACAAGTCGAAGTCAATATTATCACAAAATCTAAGTGGCCGATATCAACAGCATAAAGATCGAATTAAAGTCAAGTAGCAGTTTCGAATAGAGGGAGAGATAGCAGTTTCAAAGTAACCAAAAGTCTATAGAGAATCAAAATCAGTTCGAATAAGAATCAAATAATGTCAACATCAGATTCAAACCAAAGGCGGAGCCGTGGTGGCCAAGGAGTCGAACAGAGCAATTCAAAGCGATGAGAATCAAGTAACAGGAAATATACGAATATGAACAAGTCAGAAAAAATCACAAACATCCATACTAAATCAAACGACCGAGCAAAATATCAGAAGAACGAAGAAATAGGAATTCGAATCATATATAAACAATTAACACCATCGGCAATAATCTATTCGAGTTTAAAGAAATATCACAGAGTATATCATCAATTAGGAACTCGGATCAAAGTCGAGAATAATATAAATCGAAAAGGGGACAAACGTACCGATTCAAAGCATTGAACAATCTCGACTAATTGAAGTAGCCGAAAGCGAATCAGAGATAGAGAGTTGACTGTCGAAGAAAAAAAACCAATATCCACTAGAGTCGACCAACATCCAAGCGGCAACTTCAATTTATCAAAAGCCCTAATTTTCGAGCAAAGGAACAGAGGAACGAATGAGCGACTTTTCACAGAGAAGAATACAAGGCCAATAATATAGAAAGGGGAATTCACTTTTATTTTATTTTGGGCCAGCACTTTTCTTTGGGCTTTTAATTTTTAAAATTAGGGTTTATTTGTTTTATTGTTTTAAAGTGTTTTTTAATTTTAAACATTGTAATTTCTAGTCGTGTGACTAGGGTGCGAACTACGGTGGTGTAGTTCGAGAATTCGCAACTCAGTGGCTGAGTTGTGGCAGTGTTTTGAGCATAGAGTTAGGTTAGTCGATAGCGGGTGCCGCGAGTTTACATGTGTAAGCCTATGACTACTTAATTTCTAGTAGAAACCTTGGGGGCAGCACGTAGGCAGGGTTTTGCCGAAGCTGGGTAAATCTGTGTGTTCTATTTTCTTCTTTTAATATTCTGCTATTATCTGTGCTGCTATTATTCTGATATAATCAGTGCTATGATTATTTTATATACTTCCGCATTAAATTTTTATAATTGATAGTATCACCCTATTCACCCCCCCTCTAGGGTAAAATCGATCCTACATAAATATCCTAAGACTTTCCTTTCTTTACGGCTCCACCTTTATAAGCACCCTTCTTATGAAAGAACTTCCTTTTCTGACTCTTCCTACCTGGACCTCCTTCGTCTTATTCTTTTCCAAAGAAGCAAACATCTCATCATTTCTTAAAGCCATCTCCACCACAACATCACAAGGATCACTAATATGAGGTAATGTAGCCCTGGCCAACTCAGGTTTCAACCCCGTTATAAACTTCTCATTTCTCTTCATCGCAGTATCCACAGTAGCATACCCATACCTAGCCAACTCCTCGAATCTTCTAGCATACTCCAAAATAGACATCTCCCCCTGCATCAACCCAGCAAACTTTCTGAGCAAAGCAAACTGCGCCATCATAGACATGAACCTCTCCTGGAACCTCCTCCTAGACTCAGCCCATGTCATCGTCTCTTCATCCACTCTAGCCGTCACACTATTCCACCAAAATAAAGCTACTTCCTGAAGTTGTTTCAAAGCAGGCCTTCTCTTCTACTCATCATCGAGCCCCAAGTTTGCAAAAATCGTCTCATAATGCAACAACCAGTTCTCCACCACTATAGCATCTTCAGTTCCAATAAATGGCTTTCCTCCAAGCCTAACATAGTCTCTACTCAAAATAGCACAGTTCTTGACCACCGGAGCTTCCTGGACTCCTACTCCAGCATTTCCTCCAACCACACCAATAACAATTCTAGCTTGCATCATATTCACGAAAAATTGATACATAGCTCCCATATCCACTTGTGGAACTCCAGCACCAACATTCCTTGCTTGTGCCTGACCTTGGTTCCTTCTAGTATTCGGTCTGGCAATTCCATTTGTGGTGGTGCTTCCTCCAAGATTCACTCTTTCGCTTCAAGTGTCCATATTTGTAATCAAGCCTCGTGAGATATGAAAGAATAGCCTAAGAGAGGTAGAATAATAGAGATATAACATATACTTATATATAGCAAATACAAATACGTTACTATAGCGTTATCCCATACCCCGATCTTATCTCAAATTTCTTAGGATTATGTTTTCAAAAATCATTTTTAGTTTGAAGTTTTTCATTAACCTATGCTCTTATACCAAATTGTAACATCCCCTATCTAGAGGCCCAAAGCTAAGCACTACAGGTGCTACAGTCATCCATAGTATTAACTTTTGGCAACTAAATATGGCTATGTTAAAGGTATCCATAATATCAGAAGCATTTGAATATTAAACAAAATCACAGATTTCAAAAAACAACATTTTACTGATTACATTTCAAAACACATGTTTCACGTTCAAATTACATAATCCCATATTCGTTTCCCAGGTTTAGATACAATATAATTATTACAAAATATGCCAAGAGCGACATATGATGATGCCCCTTTGGTTGAAAAGAGTACTATATAGTCATAACTAACTTTACACAACACAACAGAATAAACAAAATAAAACAACTCCTAAATAGCTATCCGTCAGCCATATGATCGTCTCCGGAAGCTTTATTCGCCAACTTACTAAAAACCTGTAAACCTCAACCCCGAGCGTACTCAAATCAATTTTTGAGCACTAGAGAGATTAAGGGAAAAAACATAAACTTTGAGTTAGACATAAAGCCTAGTGTGAATAATACTATACATCTCGGTTATTTGATATTAAGTGAGACCACGCCACTTAGTGAATGGGTCTACCCTCACTAATATCCTTTTAAAACATATCTTTTGCAAATCTTATCCTGCAACCAAAATTGGTTAAAACTGTAAAGCATTATTATGTAAGCATAAATATCAGGTAACAAATGAACTATCTATCTGAACACTATAGTTTTGATTTGCTAACTACTAACCTTTAGCTGACTTGGGCCTACCAAACAATATAAACAAAATAATATGACACCTGTTAAAAACTCCTCTTTTGGATGGTCTGTCCCTAACTTATATGTTAGATACTCCTCTTCTGGACGGTCTGTACCTAAGGTATCAATATCTGGACTAAGTCTAAGGTAATATATCCGGACTAGGTCAATGGAATATACCGAACGGAATATATGATACCAGAAAGGGTAGCTGAAATGTTTGCAAGTCATTACAGCTATTTTGGGAATACAATCAAAACCACAAATCTCGTATTGTGATTGGATTTCCATGGTGCCTTAATCGCTTTTCTCCGATCCACGCATAACAAACATAGTTCCCACGGTGCCTTAATCGCTTTTCTCAAACTAGTCACTTGGAACTATACTTGCTATACTACCACTGATAACCAGTAGTTCCCTGCTTTTCTCAAGCTAACCACTTTATCAAAATGAGGCAATAAATGCCTTGAGGGATGTATCCCCCAAAGGGCCCAACGTATTGGACACCACCATACATACTCACTTATTCCGAATTTGTGTCTGTTAGACCACATAGTATCCCATATCATCATCTGGGATGTGAGGCTAATGAGGCTATGCTCAATTTCTTCAAAGCCACGCTTTTCATACAAAACCACGCTTTGATCATAATAGGTTCCACTTTGAATGCCACACTGCCATTCCTTTGATCACTATTTGACTCCCACAAGCATACAACCTCTGAGCTCGTATGTCTCAGAGAAGGGTGTTAAGCGAAGAGAAGTTGTCTTCTCCGCCACCAAGCAAATGTACATTTGTAAAAGTCAAACGTTGCGTCTCAGAAATGCAATGTCAGACATTCATTCATACAAGTTCGTTCTGGGACTGAACGAAACTGAAAGCACTTTCCTCGGCCATTACTAGGCGAGAAGCCCTTGCAATCTAAAAAAATCTCCACAACGAGGAGACGACTGCTATAAATAACTCTATATTGGAAGCAACCCAGAGCATGTTAAGAAGCAGTCCTCACGGTATGAAGATCCTCGGTCTTCAATAATCTCATCTTCAACATATCTTCACTTTCGAACGTATACATTGGTTCGAAGTGGTTTTCGGATAGGCATTACCCAAATCCGAGTCCGTTTCCTTCGAAAGCAATTATCGATAAAAAGATGTTTAGTTCATACGTGGGTATCAATCAACAATCAATTACTTCATCTTTTATAAAATATCTTTCTTAGATATATTCTTTTCAATTTATTCCATTTTCTTTTCAATGAGTATATGGAATCATTAAGCCTCATTTATTAAATCATTTGATTTATTTAAACATTTCTTAAATCCTGGAATAATTCCAAATCATTTTTTCTTTTACTTAGGAAAACTTTTCCAAATCAGTCATTAAATATTAATCAAAGATTTCTTATATTCAAGTTATAACTTTTAACTTAGGGAAAATATTCCCAAACCATTTATTAAATCTTAATCAAAGATTTCTTTCTTAACTTTAAATCATATTCTTGCAAATTGAAGATTTTCATAACAGAGTACTACTGCCACCTTAGATATGGTAAATTCACCTCCAGGGACTAATGGCAAATAATCCTACACCATGATGATCTTTGTCTTCACTGATCTTTGTCTTCAATATGTTTTATTTCGAAAATTAGTTTGAAGCGGTTTTCAGATAGGAATCACCCAAATCCAATCCCGGTTTTTCAGATAGGAATAACCCAAATCCGATCCTGGTTCCTTCGTACTAATCATCGATAAAAAGATGTTAAGTGGTTAATTAACATTCAAAGAATTTTTTCTTTTATCTTGGAAAAACTTAAATATGATCTTTTCAAGCATTCAGGCTTTCCTTTCGATCTATTCCACCCCTCGCCTAAAAGTAGAAAACATAGGCCACGTAAGTTCAGGGCACTGGTTGCTCCATCCCTAACCTTAGTTAAACACCTTGTTTTATTTTCCCAGATCTCACAGGCGGGACAAATGTACTAGTCGTTTCCGCATACTCAGTTATTAACTTTATTTTGGAATTGATTATAAGATTCCAAATTATCTTTTAAACTCTTAATTTTCCTTTTAAAACATTCATAATTGATTTTAGGAAATATCGTTACGTTTAAACTCATATTCAAAAGGTTATATAATTCGCAGCATAAAAGTGCTACGGAAAGTGCTATATAAGCTTATTTGATTTAAACAACTTTTTAATATTTGAAAATTCATATTTTCCATTCCAAATCTCTTTAAACCATTTTAACAGATTTATCAAATTTATTTCATATTTTTAATCATTTAAAAATATCATTTATAAAGAAATCCCTTTTTGGATTCTAAAGTGCAAAACCGCGATGTTTTTAGAAAATTGTTTTAGACATATTTCAAAATCTACTTAATAAAATCTAGATTTTCTTTCTTCGTTGGAAAACTATTATCATTGTGGACCAAAGAATTTTTATTTCGAAGAAATCTGACTTATAAATCATTCTCTATGTTAATTTGAAGTTATGGGTCGAAATTTACGAACTGCCGCTACGCGACGAGCTCTATTTTGACTAATTTTGTGAATTGCTTCGGAACTTGTCCGAAACACTTCAAATTTGTTTTAAACCATATTTAAAATAATATTTTCATCATTTCATACTCATTTTTTTTCATTTCATTTCATATTATAATATCATGTTATTATAACATCATATTCAATCTTTTTAGATTATTTAAAATCATTAAGAGACTAAATAATTTCCATATACACATTTGTATGAATTTAATTCTCATTTAATTAACTATGATTAATTACTAATCATTTCACTTATCATTTATCAAACAAGTTATCAACAACATAAACAATCATATAATCAACCAATTTTGCATCCAAGTTATCAAACATTTAAACAATTTATTCAAGGATTTTAATGGACATATTAAAATAGTTATAAGGGTGATTTAACTTTAAATAAACATTGAGTACTCACCTTTAACTAAATTGTTCACTTCCTACCAACATTCATTTAATCCAACACTACACTAATTCCTCTTATCTTCACCAAATCTTTTTCGTAGACTTGCCTTTTGATTCCGGCAGTACTTCCTTCTCTTTTTCTTGCTTCGGAGCTCCTTGAACTTGCTCCTCCTCCTCCATAGGTTCGGCCACACCTTGATCCTCCCCTTCCTCCATCATTTCTTCACTTCTTAGATACTAAACCATGTTTTAATGGTATTCTAAGGTCTTTGGCAAAGTTTGGTGGTGTTTTGACTTTGTTTGATATGGTTTTGAAAAAAGTTAGTAAGGAAAAGAGAAGAGAAGAAGCCATTAGAGAAGTGGAGAAAAGCTTTGAAAAAGGAAGAAGTGAAAATAAGTGAGAAAGTGGATGCTTATTTACAGAAAAAGTTTTGGATTAAAATATTATTATGTAAAAGACCAAAATACCCTTACTTACTTATAAAGTAATCCTTTTCTTTTCAACGCTTAACATCACATTTCAAATAATTACTTTATGTCATTTTCACTTAAGTATTAAGTAAAGAAAGTAATAATTATGATTGTTTGATTTGATGTTTTACTTTTTGATTTTTGTAACACTTTTTGTCTTTTTATGCTTACTTTTTGTTAATTACATTCTAGAATTTTCTAAGTATGTTTAGTAAAAGTAAACTTGATTAGTGAATTAATTAATACTTATACTATTTGAATATATGTTTCTATATAAGAAAATAAAGGTGCGACAACGTTGCGACAACTTTTAATCGACAAAACGTTAATTTTCGACAAAATGTTTTACGTTCACATTTTGACGTTTTAGTTAAACTATTTATTTATGTAAACCAAATTTAAAAATAAATTTTAGTATTGCTATTTAAAAATATAAACACTCATAAATAAATTAAAATAATTTATTTAACCATCGAAACTTACTTTTCTGAAATCAGCATTTTGTTATTTTTGTCGATATAGGCAAATGTTACTATTTTTGTGTATACTTCTCTTTCTAAATCCTATTTAATTTTTTGAAATCATATAACCTTACTTATTTTATATTTAAAATCACTTTAAATAGTATATTTTAAAGTAGTCAAATTCTGGGTCGTTACAAATATAGTCAACTAATTCAGTTAATTAATTTCGTCATATCAAGTGGTAACACTTTCCTCGGTTGTCTAAGTTTAAGAAACAATTTATTGCCCTATACATGGCGTTCTTGATTATGTCCTAGAAAACATTTTATTTTCATACATTTCCTTTGCAATTGTGTATCTTTGATGTTTTTGAATTTTTTATTTAACAAAAATTCAAATATCCCGTCATAAGCTCATATTGTCCAAACCAGTCCTATAATAAAGTAAAAGTTTGATCTATTACATGAAGATAGTAAGTAATCCTAAGACTACCTTCCTGAAGTTGACTTTCATGAGCATCAAATTTCTTATATCATCAAAATGCTTCTTTCTACAAAAAAGTCTTTTCCTAGAAAATTAAGATTCAACCCTGACTTCATTTGCATGTTTTTTAGCTTTATTTATCATGCTTGCAAATCAAACTTCTCTAAATTTTTCAAAAAATGCAATAAGATCCTTTATTTTTGTAATTGTATCTTCTATATCAATTTTCTTCAGTTGAAGTATTTCGCTAAGACGATTAATAATATCCAATATAGTTATTAACTAAACAATTGGCCTAACACACCAAAAGACTACATAGAGCCAATAGTCTTGGATGTAATTATTGGTCATGATTTATACGAGGATTCTAGCCTTTGATTTGAGAACTTTGATAGTTTTGAGTCAGTAATTCAGATCAAATCAATAGAATTAATAAACATATGCAAAAATAAGAAGAACAAAAAGGAGAAAAAACATAATTTGTAGTCGTTCGGTTATGTCTACGTCTACTTTGAAGATGTTTTATTACTTCTTCACGTAGGATTCCAGAAGTAATTACGAATATAATCCCAATATTCAATAGATAATTATAATGGCAACACTTTCCTTTATGTACGAAATAGCAAAATGACCAAGATCCATTTTCTATTACATGTAGACTTACACACAGACATATATATATATATATATATATATATATCTACGTGTGTGTATGGTTGTGGTAGGTTGATTCTAGGCCTTTGAGTTAATAGTCTTCTTTGCTAATCCATTAAAAAACATAATAGATCAAGATCTAAAAGAATAGGAAGAAGAACATGTCAAAAATGTCTAAGTCTATGGATCGGTACCGATGGATCCATACAGATCCATGGGCTGTGATTCTCTTCCTCTATTTGTTCAATATATTTTTGCTACTTCAAGTATTAGTCCTCCCATGATGCTTCCAAGCTAAGTTCTTTATCATTTATCATGAATGATGAGTTTCGAGAGAATTTGATGGAATAGTACAGATTCATAGACTTGGCAAATTTCCCCGTTTTCTTCTTACAATGCTTCTTACCCGATAATCTTTGAGTCTATCATCCATTCCTTCATAATTTGAAGCCTAAAATCATTAGATTGTCACCCATGGAAAATCATGGATAACATTTGCTCCTACAATATATGCTTCCTTTGATAAAATGCATTTTTTGATCAACAAAATGCGACAAAATCCTGACCTAAATTGATGCTTCCATTACTCAGATCACTTCCATGGAAAGTAGTTTGTTTTCAAAACATTATGTTTCCACATAGTAATTAGGTCACATTTCTTAATAGATAAAAATTCTGGAGTTTCGTGCTCTCAAAAGTTCATCCTTTTCATCAAATACTTCATCAACCTATAGGTAAGTCGATATCCATAATTCATCAAGTTTCGTTCAATGAGTTGCCATAGTAATCTACTAGATCGATTACTATTGTGACTATCTCCACTTCAACTTCTCTCGCTATCACTCCTAGTTCCATATTGGCATCATCATCGGTTGTTGCCATCGGGCCATCTAATGTCAATAGAAGGCATGCACACATCATTCCACTGATGATAAGCATGGATTCTCCTAGCAATATAGCTTTGACATTGCCTTAGGTAGAGTAATAGTTCTTAATAACACCCCATACTCTCATCCGTCATGCCTAGCCACAGAGATTTTCACATAATCTGCAAGAGAAACATGATCCCATAAAATGAAGTTAGATTATCATTGCTGCCCACTAGTTGGCTACAAAACTTTTAGTAGATTCCAGTGTCTTTCTAACTGTGTATTCTAAGTTAGTCTTCCATGAATTTCCATAAGAGATAGTTTTCTTCGCGGAGCGATGATTGGAGATAATCTTCTTATCCTCACCTTCCAAATCTTGTCGAAATTTCTTGATTTAGTTTTCTATGTAAATCGCTTTCGCATTCCCGATGCATGCAAATAACTATATCTTTTTCTTGACGGAGACCCAGTTATTTGAATTAACCACTCCTTACAAAATCTTGACTACAACCTTATCTAGGATACTTTTTTTGTGGTTTGAACTTCCAAAACTTTTACCATTTCTTAATGTCCTCACATAAATGAAACCTTTTAATCCAATAAACATAATGACCAATACTTTGGTTTAAACTTAGGGATTTTCGTATTTTAATACATTAGAACTACATTTCTCTCAAAGGAAAGGTTGATAGTGTAAATTTCTATGTCTTATCCAAAAGGAGAATTAGTATCACATTTGGATTTACAAGGAATTATCTTCTTTTTAGTTATTGAAATAGACAGTACAAAATACGTTAACTTTCCCTAATTTTTTAAATCTCTTTCATTTGAGTATATTCCTTGTTATTTCTAATGATACGCTTTTATTTATAACTTTGAACTTGATAATCCATAGGAATTTGCATTACAAGTCTCTACATTCCAATAAATTAAAATACTACTTAAATCCCATTCCTATTTCATCACTATGTCTCCTACCTATACCAATTATCCAACAAAAATATGGGATAGCCCAAATCTTAGTAATTTACCATGATAACTTAATTTACATTTTATTTGCACACATCCTTCAAATATACAAATCTGGAACTGTCATATGATCTATAAGTTTCATGGATTACTACTGCCCAATACTAAATTGGGACTACTGGTTCCTAACATTTTCCAGATTCAATCATGTGCTGATTCTAACCATACAATTCTAGGGTTTACTTAGGCAGACTTGGAACACATCTAAAATGATAGAACCTATAAGGTAACACCGCTCGTAGGCTACCGTGGAAACCAATTTCCATTAATACCACCGGATTATGCAACTATGGGGACTGCTCTCCCACTAATATGACTTCCCACTCATGTCAATCTGGTCCGCTTATGGCCTCTAGTGAAACAACATAATAAGAGAACCACTTGTAGCCTACAGGTATTCTATCATTACCTATGTGGTATCGACCAATATTTGAACTGCCCATTTGCCACTTAACTTACTACATAAGAATTGAAGTAGACCATACTTGTCTTTGTTCTATTTTTTTACACCTCAAGCCGAATAAAATTCCTTGCATATATAGCATCCCTTGACAATAACCATCTTAGTCTACTCTTTCCTAATTCTAGGATACGTTTTACCCAAATCATACTTTCCAAACCTCCTCACACAAAGATTTCGATTCAAACTATAGTAGGGTGAAAAGATAAAAGGTGGTGCTCACCCTTTACTACTACAGGAACCTTGACCTAGTAATTTGTCCTTCCAATTCAACCGTTTACTAAAAGGTCGCTAAATTCCCATGTTTCCTTTTTATCTCTGTCCCAATAATGTTAAGGCTTCCGATGTCCATAGCCAATTTCTTTCCTAGTGGACTATTTAATCCTATTTATCTAACTCCGATCTATTTCTTTCCTTTTTAATTATAAGTGATAGTCATACTATTTCACTTTATACTTTTAGATCAAAACTTTGATTTTTAACTCTATTTCCACAAAACTAGTAAGCTTTAAAATTGTAAAACTCTCTTTTCATTTTAACAAGAGTTTTCTTCTTACTAAGATTATGACATTTTTCTTTAATTAAATTATAAAAAAGGTTGAGCTTAACTTAGAATAATGTACATAAAACTCCATTTTAAAATTTTAGAAATAAAAAATTCTCCAAAAATGTATTTTAAACATTTACCATTATCGTTTTAGAATTTGAAAAAATATCGTTAAAAGACACTTTCAAGTACTAACCATTTCTTATTTATCAATAGAGTTAAAAAGTTGGATCTTACCTACTTCTCAATTTTTGTTCTTATTTTCCAAAAGTTCTATTATTAAAAGCAAAGTGTACATTGTAGGTAAGTTCAATAATGCCTAAAAGACAAACAAAGCTTTTAAAATAGTTATTGAAAAATCGCTTTTTATCAAATTCTCTTCTTTTACTTTTTAAACCATTTCCATAATGTTTGTCTGATTAGTTTATATAAAATCATAAATCAACTTTCTCTTTCTATTTAAAATATCAAACATCTACAGTTTCTAACTTTTAGAAAGCATTTTTATTGGTTTATCACATAAATCGAAGTAGACAATAGTAACCTTATTACCTAAGCCCACTTATACCTAACAATGATGAAGAGCATATGGTTTCCATCCTCCTTTTCAAATATGGTTAGCCCAAGTTTATTTTCCAATACAGTGTCCAACTTCAATATGGAAATACTTTAGCTACACATTTAAATAACCGTCATTGCGACTATTTCCAATATAAGAATATGATTTCACTTTAATTGGGAAATCGGCCTTTGAATTGTAAAGTCCTCCTTCATGTTTTCAATATCATGTTCCTATTATATGGATTTCATGGTACTAATCTTCTTTAATCACCCTTTAAGTCCATAATTTATTTTCTACTGCTAGTTGTTATATAAACCCTCTACTAGCCTTTCTTAGGGGTAAACTCCAATAAATGTGACATGTTTAATTTTACTTCAACTGTTATAGCCTTAAAACTTATTCTAACCCACAATTGTCAGCTTATATAAGGGATAAGCCAACAATTACCTTATGAGTCAAAATATATAGGGCATTGAGTATTAATACACATATTAGAAAATTATAATTATGCTCATTTCATCGGGCAAGGCACATCCCGTCTCCTCGCTTTAGATACCGAAGTAACCATATAGGGATGTTCACGTTTGGAACTTTAGTTGCCTTTCTAGAGGCATTCCTATAAAAAATTTACTTATTCTCACTATTTATGATTGGGAATTATTTTCAACTTTTCCAAAGATAGTACTTGGCAAGAATACTTGATATCATCCTCTCTTTTTATACTTATATGTATGTAAAACCTTTGAAACCTTATATATATATATATATACATATATATAACTTCTAAAATTCCATTTTGTAAAACCTTTTGAAAACCCTTTTAGCAAAATTTTCAAGGACGTTATCTCAATATGTGCCTAAACCTTATGGGATCTTAAATTTAAGCTCTGATGTCAAATGTAACAACCCGCACTTCCCGACATGCCGATTTAAAGCCTAGTGTAACTTTTGGACTTGCATTATACCACGAAATATGAGCTATTAGGTTTTCCAAAATTATAAAGCATAAATATAATGAAGAATTCTAAGGCATTCTACACTTTTAGATCTCACAATGGAAGGAACTAAAATATAAGTACTGAAAAATAGAAATACTGAAAATAGTCTCTAGAGTACTTTATTTATCATATACATTATTACAGACTTTTAGTACAGTATGTAACAATATGATAGACAACAAGGAATATGAGAACTCCAACGTGAAGCTCCTTTCTCTATGTACTATGCCCAATTAACTGCTAACCTGTCATCCTATGGTGGAAAAATGGAATGGAGGGAGTGGGTCAGACAAAATTCTGGTGAGTGTTTGTGAATTCCTAAGGTCCATTCCCTAAGAGTTCTTATCTAATACATTTGTACACTACAATTTGTGTAGGCTATTGCAATTGATCGAACCTCACATCTAATGATCGACCAACACTCCTTAAGCTACTTATTGTAAACCATGCTGCTAGGCTACTAAAATATGTAAACATCGCCACGACGCAACTAAATGTGGAAACATTGTCCCTTGACTACTAACCATGATAACATCGCTAATAGGCTACAATGGGATTAAATTCCCACTACTATCAGTGCTACTAGGCTACTGGGAACCGATTTCCCATTATACGCATGGAAAGAAAGAACTAGAGATGCCGACTCGCCGGTATATCTCATTGTCTACATTCGCTTCCATCTCTCAATTATAGTGTTAGCCTCCTATTGCACGATCCGCGTACTCCATTTGAATTGTACCAGGTGCTTTAGAAATCGTGCATACATTGACCTCCCATTGTGCTGGACCCACTCCATCAGGCGTTTACATCAGTGCTGCACACCAACTGTTGGAACCTCCTGTGAGTGACATTTGTGAAAATACAACACCTCTAGTTGATTACTCAATCCCAAATTAGGTAAACAATATCTAACCAACACCGCAACGACCTAGCATTCGCTTCTAGGGAACTAGCTTCCCTACAGGTCCTAACTTGCATCTAATTGCCCTTAAACAGGTCCCCAACAATTAACGTTTATATATATTCATACTTGTAAAATTGCGCCTTAGGTCGAGGTTTAATTTTGAAATTTTCTTCAAGTAAGCTCGAGCGTTGTTCCTCTTTGGTCAACTGCCGCTGATCGACCGCTGGAATCTAGGGTCAATTGTTCATGAACAAAATTAAGGTTTCTATGATTTTTAATTATTGATTTTTGTTCGTTCTTTAATTGTATGTTGTTATAGATATTAGACCCTAACTACTAAATAATTAGTTCATATCCGAATTAGCAATTCAATTTGGAATTTTTTAATTTAGGGTTTGCAAGTTTAATTGAAAAGGGTTCATACACCAATTTTAAGTTTTACATTTTATAGTGCTTCAATTCTATTCAGGATTGCATATTCAAATTTAGGGTTTTACATTCAATTTAGATTTCTAGCACCCTAAATCAATTGAAATAGTTTGAATATAACTGTAATAATTATCTAATCAAAATTGTCCCTACTCACCTTAAGCCTAAGTTCTTCTTATTTGCTTTGATTGAGAATTGCCTCTCCGTATTTCAGCTTCGTTTGGTCCGATTAGATCCAATTACTTGTATTCTTCTAGTTTGATCTTATTTTGATTTTTGACAAAGATTCGGGGTTAGAGGAGAGGTTGTATTTTGGGGGCATCTCATTATAGTAAATGTTATGTGAGAATTATGGTTAGGTTATGCTAGAATTTATAGGGGTTGGAGATGGATTTGGGACGTTAGATTTAGCCTAGGAAATCTTCAGAGTCGTAAGGTACGCTCAACAATACTTGGCCGCTAAGCAATTCATCTCGTTCTTTCAAACACGTCACTGCAAATTCAAAAAGCATTATTTTTACCCAGCTATAGTCGACCCTCATCAGCTCACAGTCGACCGCCACGGTTGACCCTCAATAGCCCACGGTTGACCAAACAGTGCATAATTTTGTGTATGTTTAATTTTTAAATTTATTTTGTTTTCCAAATCTTCCATCACCCATAACTTCTCTATGTAAACTCTGATTTCAAAGTTTTAGATATGAAAATTGTCTAGAAAATCGCTATGAACACAGTAATGCAAGTTTGTAGCCAAATTCGGACGTCTATAAAAATTCCTTTTAGTCCTTATTTTAATTAAATTTACTTCTCTTTTTATATTTTCATTTAAATTTCTATTAAATTCTTGTTAAATTTTACATAAACTCTTGGGTGTTACACTAATAATACTCATGATCATTCTCTCATCGCTCATAATTACACTAGTGGTCTCAGTCATCTCTATCTCGATAGGAGTCGTTGCGACCTTCTCCTAGTGTGGTCTTGGTGAAGACCAAAAGACTTGGATAAAGGCACATTCCTAGACATCTTTTAGGTAAGATTGCCGAAGTAGCTTGTACATCCCATGATACCTGAAATGATAAAGAAATGGAAGTTATTACAAATCAAAGGAACAAAAAACAAGTGCAGTGCATGTGAGTGTGGTCCTAAGTGAAATGAGTGTAGTGCAATCCTCTATAACCACCCACCATTTTCGATCCACTGGTTTAGACTCCAAATTGGCGCTGAAACCATGAAAGTTGAAAACAACAGATCATTAGGTTATAATAACAAGAAACAAAATTGATTCTAACTAAATCATTCTGAGCTCACAGCGGAAGAAAACAATCTATACTATAAAACATGTTTATATTCAAAAGAATCCAAATAAATAGTCATATACGTACAATCAAATCAATCCATATTATGATATCAGGAGATAATTTATACAATATTTACATAAGTAATGTCTCCTTCATCTGCACCATCGACATCAACTATATTGGCTCATTTATACTCCATCAACTTATCATAGCAGATACAAAAATATAAATATTGTTAGACATACATCCGATTGAGCGAAAAAAGCCTATGTTAGTATATTAAAAAAATAATGGTGTAACTTCATTATTATCTACTAACATACATCAACATACTTGGGCCTACCCAGCCTATATTCAAAGTGTAATATAAACACCATAACATAGTTAATAGTTGATTAAGGTCATGTTACATCCAACTAAAGATATATGTCAATGACAGGACAAATAAAGTCCTACTATAACTATTTGTTCGACTGATAGACATAGTCATAGGAGTATGGTCCGACGAAGGCCGTATAAGCCTGCATATAAATGTCTCCATTCTTTAACGGTCCCACTTACTCGATATGTATGACACGTGATGCCATAATAAGTCATAGGAGTCAGTTAACATAAATGTGTAATCGATATGATCGAACATCAATTACTAACACATCCAATTCCATACACAAAGCAACTGAACATCTAATAGTATAAATTTTAACGAACAGGCCTTCGGCCCTTGAAAATCAACATCGATATATTCACTGTATTGCGTGCGAACAATCGAATGCTAAAAAACCCGATTGTTAAAGGAAAAGAAGAAGGAAGAAAGAAGAAAACTAAACAACACAAAATCTCACAGCGGAATAAATAATCTATACTATACAACAAATTTTTACACAAAAAACAATGTGATATACATATATCTATTAGATTACACTAACCTATTTCAGCCCGTATAGTTATAATAGTCTGTCCTTATAATTGCCGATAAATACAACCAACAGACATCACGGTGGAACACAAGAAATAAATAGATAATTTTTGGAGCTCCAGCTCGTCTCCTATGCTCCAATGCATCCAAAGCAATCTATATATATGCTTGGTCTAACCCGAGCATTGAAAGGGAAGAATGCCCGGATCAGTCTAATAAACCAGTGTGAGAAAACACACCCAAAAGAATTTGTACAGTTTATCAAATCTTTCAAAATAAAGGTATCTCGTAAGACCACGCCGCACATAAACACGGACGGGTTTTTACCTTACGATAACCAAAACATTTTTTTATAGAAAATCCAATGATATTATAATAATGTCTATGGGTCAAAGTAAAATATGAATATAGCTGAAATGCTTGCATCTCACATTTCAAAATAGTTGGGCACAATTAAGTCGGCACGGTGCTTGTTGAAGAATGGATTCAATACAATGACTGGGCTACACGGGTACCGCCCGTCACAGTGCATCTCTGGATAAAATAACACCAAGGACCTCGCCGGGATCCCCAACCAATATTAAACCGGCCTACCCCTTACTGGATAGTACATAATATGATCACGCCTTGGTTAATGGGCCCGAAGCATACAAATGAGAGATAATATGACTCTAGATAGGGATGATACCCTAATGGGTGCGACCCACCTAGCTCTTATGCATCTCCTATGTTTTAGTCATTCACGGTTGATGAGGATTGAGGCTACATTTTAACTTTTATTAATAAATTCCCAGTTGGAATGCTAACACTGCCCTCCAAGCAGCAATGTAATGTCAGCATTCATCCATACAAGTTGTTCAAAACATGAACAAACCGAAGACACTACTTCTAATACATTTTGGAATCACCCTCAAGATTAGTAGTATGAAGCCCTTGCACTTCAAAGAGCTTCGTCTTCAATTCCATCATCTTCAAGATGTCTTCACTTCAAAACGCTTTAGTTGGATTGAAGTGGTGTTCAGATAACATATCGGATCCTAGTCTCTTCGAAACAACATTTGATATTTTCCGATAAACTCAACCTCGGTTCTTTAGGAAATAAACAGTCGAAGATAAGAGCGGAGATCACCTCCTAACCGTTAGTGGATGGATTTCCTTATCATTTATCCGAGGAGAACAAAATGAGATTTATAAGCACAGTATAGCATCATCGAAGATGACTGTGCCATATAACTCACGTGTTTCTCCTAAATATTTCCAAAGTTACGCTTTTGGTCCATATTTGATAGTCGGTTGTTTAACTATCAACAAATACACATTCAAATCGGGGATTTAATTCCATAGGGAAAACCAAGATTTGTTTTAAGCAACCACTAACCAGTTAAATTAATCTTTACATTAATTAAAATCATTTTGTAAATTACTTGTATTAAAATATCTTTAAAGAGATATACCACAAATCCTTATATTTTCAATACTTAGAAAAATATCCATATACTTATCTCAATGGTATAAGTATATTCACAAACATTACACTTCCAAACTAAGAAAATGTACTCATGTACTTAACTCAATGGTATAAGTATATCTACGAAACTAAGAAAGATTTTCTTTTTATTCAATTCTAAAATCATTTATAAACTCCCTATAAATCTCTAAAACCATTATAGACCATTTTATAAATCTTTGAAAATCATTTTGCAATTCTTTATAAATTTGAATCGCTTATAAATTCTTTTTATACATTTCAAAAAATCCTTTACAAACTTATTGTAAATCCGTAAAACTATTTATAAAACTCCTTTTATAAATCTATAAACTCCTTTATAAATATCTAAGAACAACTATTAACTCTTTTATAAATCTATAAAAAACCATTTATAAAACTATTTTATAAATCTTTAAAACTCAATTTATAAATCTCGTAAACATTAATTAATAAATAATAATCATTTACTTCAAAACACTATTATATAATAATAATTATTAATAATAAACATTATAAACAAATAATAATTATTAACTTTAAAACATCTTAAAAATAAAACATAATTATTTCAAGACATTATTAGTAAAATAAATAAATTTTTAACATTATTACAAATAATAATAATTAATTTCCAAAACCTTATTAATAAATCATTATTATCAATTTCAAACCATATTAATTATTTAGATAATTAGTTTTTCAAAATATTAAAATATTAGTAAATAACATTAAAACAATATTAAATATAAATAAATAATCCTTTAAACTAGCTCTAAATGACTTAGAAAAGATAGATAATAAGGTTGGAGTAAAACATAAATTAGATCCTTTAAAACAAAATATTTTCAAAACCCAATTTCAGATTTGTAATCAATTCCTGTCTCAAAAACCAACTCCAACTCAAATGGCAATTTATAGTATTTTTAAAATACAAATTTGAGGCCAATAGCTACCCAACGTTTAACCAATATCGATATTGATTTTCTATCACTATAGGGTTTATTTTGAACATATAACAATGTCATAACCAATAGTGTCAAACAATCAGGTTTGATATTCAACGATTCATATAACAGGAATGTTATTGAAAATAATTCAACAATGGCAAGAATCCTGTTGGATCCCACCAAGCTGTCCCCTTGCATCACATACATTATATAAATATATAATATAGGTCATCCACACTAGGCGGTTACATATAAAAGGTCATCCGCTCCAAGGGCAGGAACAAATCCAAACCAAACTGATAAAGCAGTAAATCATCCAAACAAGCAATTTATAATTTTTTCTACTATATCAAAGTTTGATTTATCAGAAAGGTGAGTTTAACTCATCAAAATTCCAATTATCATTGAAGTGTTTCAATTCTGATTGAATTTGAGCAGCGTACGAATTTAGCTAAAAAATCTGAATATTCAAATCTTAACTAATCCAATTTCATATTGTAGATTTCATCAATACGATCCTAACGTGACTGATCGCGTTCGATTCGGTCCTAAATTGAGATAGTTATTCAAATCACAGACATTCAAATTTAAATAATATATAAAAATTAACTAATTACTTCATTAGTTAATATATTAACCTAACTTAATTAATCCTGCCTCAAATTACTTCTCATTCAAACCCTGGCCAACCACTTCGATCGTCGGTCCTTGCCTTTACGCGACACCTGGCACCGTTGCGACCATCCTCGAAGATACCCAAGACTCCAACTTCCCCTCTGCCACCAGCCTTCTCCACCCAATCTTCGCCTATGCCGAGCATGACCTCGACAAAACTCTCGATGTTCAACCTAGTCGCCCAGCCACCACAATTGATTGCATGCCACCGCCTTATGCTAGAAGATTTCCCTAACCTTGATCATCCTTGCACCACTGAACTCCTCCCCTAAATCGCCATAGTCGGTGAGAAATCACCTATAAACTGCCATTGCTTTGAACTAGAGTCGCCACCACCGTAGGCCATCACGATTGATCTCCATGGTCCATCTCCTTCAAATCCTCATGCTGAACGTTTCCTTAGTTGATGACTTCGCCTAAATGTGATCATAGTGGTACAAGATGATGAAGATCGTTAGATTTGAGAGTAGGTTTAATTTGAAATGAGCGAACCAATTTCTCTGCTTCGACGCGATTTAAATAGAAGGGAAGAGTATGGGTTGTACAGCGGAAACGTGGGGAGTATAGTGGAGGGTAGGTGGAATAGTAAAGGGTATGGTGTAAATAGGTATCACTTTATTTAAATCGAAATATCTAGCTCCTATATGTTCGAAAATCTCAAACTTCTATCGAGGTGTGCCGCCTGACATTCTACACTAAATACCCCTATTCCGAACTTAAGGAACTATTATCGGGACCTATTCCAAAGTATAAAGAAGTTAGCTTTCCAAAATCGAATTATATAAATTTTAAATTTCTTTGATTAATTTCTATGCATTTCGAGCTCGCACGACCAAACGATACGTTCAATCACCACAAAATTCGACGGCATACAATAATTCACTATTATGATCCAATGGAACCGGTTTCATCAAAATCTAAGACAATGTCCCAGAATGATATTTTCACATGTTAATTTAAATGTGTTATTATTATAACTAATTTAATCACTTTTAAATTTAAATTAAAGGTTTTGTACCATCAACCTTATTTAAACAGAATTTAAATTAGTTTTTTTCGAAATCATTTTGATTCGTATTAAATCCACAATTCACCTATTCAAATAAACCTTATTTTTTAAATTTACGCTATTTGACTCATAAATTAACATTTCAACATTTAAATAAATTAAATATTTCAAAATCAAATGACTAAAATTCTAGGTCGTTTCAAAATTCCTCGTCGCGTCATATTCTTGTCTAGGAGAGTCACCTCAGAAGCTGTTTAAAGCATCATGCAAAAGCCTAGTTCCAAAAGTATCACCAGTTCGATTCGGCCCTGTTCGATCTAATTTCAACCTGACCAGCAATAGCTCACAATCTACATGAAGTGTCATCGCTGGTTGACTGGTCATGTGATTGGTACGTTGATGGTGGCCCACCGATAGATCAGCCATAGTCTTTGTTACAGGCATTTCAATGCATGTGTTTGTTTTGGTGCTTTTTTGTTTCTGTTCTTTATTATATTTTCTTCATTTTTTTCCATACTATGTACTTTCATTTAGTACACCAATATACTCCAATTTAGGGTCCTATAATCACTGGCTAAAGGTACTTTAAATCACATTCTGATTGTAATCAAATAACTACATAAATAAGCACTTCATTCACTTTATCTCTTTATTATTCATTCAATTCAATTAAGTCAGTTATCAGTTATTATTCTTAAATAATTTTGAATCAAATCCCTAGATAAGAGTAATAATGCTACCATATCATTATGATTGTAATATAAAGAAGTACCCACTCACCAAATTAAGACCAAATCAAAATTTTGAAGAAGAAGTCTCCCTTGTTTAGAAATACTCATCTAGAAATCTCCTCGATTCACCTTGAATTAGTATCTACAACTCCATTGATAATTAGATATAAAATTCATCAAATTTTGCTAAGAGTTTGGTGAGATATGATGTTTTGAAGTTGATGGAGGAAGAGGGTAGTAGAAGACAATGAAGAAAAGAAAATTGAAAATGAAATTTAAGAATTATATATACGTTAGTTTGGATTTTATATATATATAGAGGGAAACCTTAGTTGGAATTCAAATTTGAATTAATGGATCAATAAGCTTGAGCCAATCTCAAAGCCAAAAACTATACCACCAATATCTCCTTCATATGATCTCTGATTTCGACGTTCTTATAGTCAAAATTGATCAAAAAACCTGTTCCATGAAATGGCACAACTCACATCATCAAATTCCATCATTTATAAAAATTACCATTCTTCACTTATTAAATTGACCAAAAACTCTTTTAAGTTATTTTTAAATTTTCTAGGTATATATCTTCTCTAGCTTAGGATGAGGGAGCTTTTACTCCCTCAACGGGAAGGGGATTGACATCTCCCATCTCATGCAAGAGTTTGTCAATTTCGGGGTCATTGAAATTGACATTCTAGAGGCATTTAGGACCATGATCGAAAGATGGACCGTTTACTTCATCATTTATATTAGTGGTAGTTGCTTCCTTGGTCTAATTAAGTGTTGGAATGAGAGTGTGATGACCATCCTACACCTTCAGTATCCAATATACTCGTAGAGTGCGTCGTAGAGGTATCCGGCCGATGTAGGATGGTAGCTAAGGGTGCAAAGTAATAAATATACAAGCACTAAACCTGTAGAACATCTCACAGTGCACGGACAAAATATATTGTAATAACACAGATGTAAAATAGGAGAGATAGTGATATAATAGAATGAACCATAAATAAGAACATTAAAGTGCATCCGGTTCACATACTATACAAAAATCGAAATAAAGAGTTTATACATCCTAAATCTACAAAATAAACTATAAAACCGTCTCTCATAATACAAGTACTGGCATGGCTCAACAATACTGCACACTAGAATATTAGCGATAGTAAGCTCAAATTATAGGTATATGAAAGAGTAGTCTCTTGCTCATACACCGTACAGCTCCATGCGTTATCTAGACCTGTCATCCTTAATATACTCATTTAAGAGTATCCAAGATAATATGAAGTAAAGCATAAAACCTTGGTTCCGAAAACGGTCTGGTGTGAGTGATACATCATCTTAAAATACTATAAAAATCATACAGTAAATAGAGGCATAGGGTATGAAAAACCATACTTGACATGTCCCTGCAACCAAAGAGTTAGCTCGTAACGAACATAATGCTACTCTACAAATATCACAAAGGCATACTGCAAACTAAATATGATGACGAGTGTCCAGGTTTCCCTATTCCCAATATCTATCTCTAGTGACATCCCTAGAATGATAGACTATAGAAGAAAACAATCAAAGCAACTATAACATTCATTAACCAATCCTCACTATCACTTAATGTGCTCTTGATATATGATAACTCATATAGCCTTTCCTATGCAAGGGACTAATGGAAATCCTGGTTTTTACTATACTCATCTTTACCCCAAAGCTGATACTATACCATTTCCCCTGATCCAGGTTATACGGATCAAAACAACTGATCCTGGGTAACCTAACAAAGTGCCCATGAGCATCCCCATAATATCCCTGCTTTCAAGTACACTAGAAAACAATTCGAATATTAATGATCTCCTAGCACGCGTATCTAAGCCTTTTCTTTGCTCCATCTGTTTTCCATTATCTTCGAGGAATTATTCCATATTCATTCATTCCACGATAGAATGATTCAATAATCTATCTAGAGGTTACCCTTTCCAGAATCCGCCCTTTGTGAACAACCATCCTCATGACTCCCTTCAACATCGAGACACCATTATCAGAACCGAACTCCATTCACCGTCGGGCTGCCATCACTGACGTCCCGAAGCTATCCTGGGATCATCCATCCCTACTCCAAGCCTACTTTAGAAAACCCTCGAGTGGCCCAAGTCCTGCCTTGAAGCCTCGACATGCCATGATGCAACCTCAAGTACCCTTTCTTATTCAGTACTTGGGTATAGCTCAACCGAGCAAAAAAGCCTATCTGGTCCCTTATGGAATCATTGGAAAAATGCTGTCGGGTACCCAATGATACCACCGGACGTCAAATGTTTTTCGGTATTTCTTGCTACTATTGGATACAAAATGTTGTTCAGTCCTCTACATCATCATCGAACATCAAATGATGTTCGGTCTCCCATGACACCACCGAGCAGCAAATGTTGGTCGGTCTTTCTCCAATGTCGAACAAACCTTACCCTGAGCCAACTCCTCCTTAGCACAAAGGCCAAGCTGAACCAACCAATCACTAAGTAAGCCTACCACCAATCCATTTCCGATGTCCGAACCCCCGAACCACTCCATCACTGAATCGTTTTCTCCGGCCAGAACCGAGCTAAGCAACTCCTCTCTAAACCCCAAGCATGCGTAGCATCAACCATAGCCACCCTCCAAACAAATATGATGTTATTTTCCGACTCCCAATTTCATATTGATTATATTGCTATGCTACATTCTATGACATGCATGCCTTTCGTATGTGAAAACACCAGCCCTATTTATCAGGGAAAATAAAATAGAAAAAGTAATTGTAGATCGTAGAAAAAGTAAAGAAACAAGAAGATTTTTATAGTGGTTGGCTGTGAATGAAGCCTTATCCACTTTATACTTTCTATTAACTAACTATTGTTACTAGTGGAATCAGATTACAATATGATTGAAACTCCCAAGTTAGATCAAGTCACAAGTGCAAGAGTTCACTGGAGAATCACAACGAACCCTTAGATGACTACTGGGTGGAAGGAGAAGAGTGAAGAATAATTTCTACTGAGTTCCAACAGCCGGTCCAAAAGATCCTCTTTATACTGTAGATTTTTGAGTATTTATAGGGATTAGAGAGCTATTGGGCTAGGACGCTTTGCAAGAAGCCTATATTGATGGTATGAAGATGCTCTAAAAAGTTCATAGCGAACCGATCTAACCTGATCGATTGCTAGAGATCCATAGGGCATGGATCGCTAGCGATCCATGTAGTTAAAGTATTTTTGGATCATTTCACTTGGATCACGCTCCTTGCCTTAGGTAGATGATATCCATGTAATTTCATAATGACTTGCCTTGTTTTGATGGTGATTCATGTATAGGTTGCATTGAACTATGACTGGAATCAGATGAATGCTCACTTCCCGAATTAGTTTTCTAGGAATATCATGAAACTTGATAAATATCCTTAGAAAAGATATTGGTTCATGATGCAAGAAGTTTGGAGGATCCATGAGCAATCCATATTGATCGCTAGCGATCCATAGGTGATGGATCCTCCACCTTAGACTATTTTTGTATCTTCCCTCTTGGGTATTACTGAGCTTCTTCTTCCGGTCCTTTTGGTTGATTCTTGCATTGTTTTGACTTGACATAGGTTTTCTAACTCCTGTTGAATTCTATCGAGTTTAGACCCAATTAAAATTTTCCCCTAGAGTATACCTTCATTGGAAACAAGGTGTACACTGGAAGTAACTTCTTTTAAGTTCCCATTTTGAGAAGTTTAATTGATCATATTGAGGCTATCGTGCGAATTTTGCTTCGCTATTCAGTCGTTTGTTTAGTTTTCAATGTGAACCATCATTGCTCATAGCGATAAATCAATTTCAATCCCACAACTTTTCAAATGCTTGCAAACAACAATTAGATCATACTTGGCAAGTTTGGAGAAAATCGAATACAATTCGATGAATTGCTAGCAATCCGTAGTCCATGGATCGCTAGCGATCCAAGGACTTAGCAAAATTTTTCCATTCAATCTCCTATTTAACTTTGTTGAGGCCGACCTTTCATTATTTCATGATTTGCCTCATGAACCGAGCTAATCTCTCTGCGGCCCGAGCTAAATGTGACCAAACCCTAAGCTTGCTCATGCCGTCGTCGTCGTCGATCTCCATCACCGAAGCTCCCAGCTATCGACCTCACTCTACTTCATTATCACCTTGAGCCAACCCCTAACGCTTGAAATGTCGCTCGCCTGAATCGTTGCCGAGCTTGCCCACTTTGGACGCTAGCAACTTGAAATTGACTGCATTTGCCTTTTGACTTGAGGTTGGTGATGTGGATTTTGGCATAGTATTAGCAGTTGGCGATGAAGTTATGTTGGTGACGGATGTAATGGAAAATTCGAGCTGATTGTGACTTTGTGGAAGAAGATAGTAAATCGAGTTTTGGATTCTTTATGGAACAAAGTCAGGGTTTTGCCCCGGTGCTTGACATGTTTTGCTATCTTCATCCATAGAGTCAGAATTAACTTGCACCAAGTTACACCGTTAATCTTGACACGATGTCTTGCGGATTAAATTCTAGGAGGTGATAATAGCTTAGGGTAGATCTTGTATGCAGCTCAGCTATTATCACTTTCAATAGAACTGAAATCGACTTATGCTGAGAATTCTCTACTCAATTTGGACCCATTGATCTATAGTTGCTCACTTTGGATTGGTCCTGTCATTGCACAGTATGTGTACCTGGAATAGGAAGAGCTTTCCGTGTCGCTTCAGACAGTAGATCTGTTATCGATTGTTGATCGGTAATGGGTAAGTGTAGGAGGAATAATTTTAATTAGTCATACGAAAAGCTTCTTCCTTTCTTTGCTGCGAGTGAACTATCTACATAGGATGGAGCGTTAATAGTGTTTAGGACACCGATCCCATCCTACATAGATAACACACTACACTTGCCCCAATCAATGGTTGTAATCCGATGAGTTGGCATAAGTCAATATTTTTCGGAATTCAAGTGTTTAGCATATAGGGACTTCTAGTTATAAATAGAATTACCTGACCATGTTAGATACAAGTTCGTTTATATAGAATAAAGCACCCATCTTCCCATCGTAAATCAAGTGGAGGAAGTCCGACACCCTCGGAAGTCAAATCGACACAAGTTATGCCTTCATAAATGGTTTCAACGACACCTACTTCTTCAACGCCACTGTTGAATATGGTAAATTGGTTTTAGTTCATCCGGTTGTAGATCGAACTCCTCCAAACTTTAGAGTTTTACTCAACCCTCCAGAGAGAGCTTCCAACATAATTTCGCTAAAGTCCTGGACAACATTTGTTTACAACATGGCATTTCAGAAGATGATGTACGCCTTCTATTGTAAAGCAAGTTTGCACACATTCCACCTTTGGGGTACAATGCCTGCCATCGGTACATGTGCTTGAATGGAGAAGTGCCCTCCTTCAATCATTTCTTGAGAGAGACTCTTCTGAATTTGAGAATCGCCCCAACAAATACGTGATTTTGACTTGTCTTTACATTTTGTTTATGGGGACATTCAGTCTTGCCCCAAGCTTTGATGAGCTAAGATATTTCCTTTGATTCAAAAGAGAGATGAATATCTGTCTCTTGTGATCATCGAGTCTCAAAGAAATCGCAAAATCATGCCGCAATTTTAAAGTAATTTGTCCCAGTTCAAGACCCAATATTTTTCCATTAGGTGTCTTGAGGGATTTAATCGCCTTTGGACGATAGAGGGTAAGTCTTCTCTTTCATTCGTTAAGATTTAATATGATGGTGCAGGATTTCTAATAGACTGAATACTCCTAGCAGTTATTTCGAGGCTAAAAAAAGATCCATCACTTGATCCCATATTCTGTACTCTGAAAACCATAGATGCTAGAGAGAGATCGGTCAGATCTTTGTTGATGGATGAGAATTTGCTTCGGTGCGGATTGTTGAATTACAGGGGAACCGCCGTTGCTGTTGAAGTCCTATCCCCTACCCGTTCTAGGATTCAAACATGCTCCACTTCTTCATCGCACAATTCCAAAAAGGGCAGCCCTTCAGGAGGAGATGGTCAATTTAGTGGATCAACCGAGGAAACTCATGAAGGAAAAGGAGTTACGACCAGGACCAGTAGCCTGATTAAGATGCCCTCGATCCCTGAGGAGGTGGAAGAGGAGTTCAAATAGCGAGAAGGCAAGGTTGCGGTGTTCACAGAAAAGGTGGAAGTTGAAATTGAGAGCTTGAGTAGCTATGATCCTCAGACATGCTACGTCTAGAGTTAGCCTGACTCCCACTATAGTCGCTTCTCGATCTGGTTTGTGAAGTCCTTTAAGACCGCTACGACACATTACACACTTCTCTAGGGTCACGTACACTTACATATGCATTATTTGAGTTCATTTTATGTCTCTAAAGTTCTTTATTTTTTTATCAGGTACTATGGGAGGTCGTGGACTTTATGAGGACATTGAACAATTTACAAACTCACAACATGGGTCGAGACGGACTTCAATCCGCCATTAGCCCTGAGAAACTGAGGAAGAATGGAGAAGGAGGAAAGATTGGGAAGCCGAAGTTCATCGTCGGGATGACAGGGACCGAAGCAGAGTTTATACGTGTGGTTAAGAGAAAAGGAAAACTCTCGACGATCGGGAAGAGCCATCCAAGAAATCGAAGGTAGATCATGGTTCTCATACTTTCGAGCACTAAGCATTTGCCCCAACTCCAGCCTCTGTTGGAATTGAAGTTTCGACTTCTACTGTTCAAGTCTCTCCATCAACCCTGACTATGTCAACACACATAGTGCCTGCATCTAGTTCTTCACGCCCCCATAGGAGGACAGCTTATATTCTCCTGTCTGGTCCCCCAAAGCTTGAAACCATGGTCCCCGGATGGTTTCTGAAGGGTGTTAAATTTGATCGCAACCTGCATTCGATCCGTAAATATTCTTATATGCCCCATCTCCAAGCGATTCAAAGCGATTTTGGTCAAGCTGAAGGATTGGAGAAATTATGTAAGCAACTAGCAGACACAAATCGTAACAACTACCAAGAGACCCTTTCCTTCGAGTCAGAAAAGGTTGATTACAAAAGGATGTTGACGGAGCATGATGCCAAAATTGATCAAGTGACAAAGGAGAGGGATGATGCCATTCGAGAGAGTAAGAGCAACGCTAGTTTGCTGAAGGAATTGAAAGAGGCCCACGCAAAAATTGATATCATGTTCAAAGTTGAAATCAAGAAGGTCCATGATGATGAGGTTAAGCTGAAAAGAGCTTGATATTTGTGAGGAGATCATCGAAGCTCAGAAGAGAATTATTGCTGGCCAAGACGAAGCCCTCGAAGCTCGTAAAACTAGAATTGCTGATTATGCGGTAATGGTGGAATCCCATGACAAGACCATTTCCGACCAGGCTAGAATGATTGCTTCACCTCAGGAAAGAGTCGCGCAGCTTAACGTTGAAAAGACCAAAGATGAAGTTGAGAAGGTCGCTGTGATGGCAGATTACTTGGAGCTGTTGGATACCTTTGAAAGGAAGATTGAGAAGATGGATGACACCATCTTGAATTTCTACGTCAACTCCTTATTGCATCAAGGTAGCCTATGTTATCTGGATCCCAAATTCCCACGTACTCTTGTTGTGGTTTGGGAAGAACTCCTAGACCATTTTCGATAAGATATAGATACATACACTAAACAAGAGTTTGAGGATGCTTATCTTAATGAAGAATCAACAAAGGCTTTGGTAGAGGGCTGAGAGATTATTCCGGCAAAAAGAAAGCGAGAAGCTGCCCATGCTGTCGCAATTATAGCTGCCAAAGCACTATCGGAGCCTTTCAGTTTCGGGCCTGGCCAATCGTCCAAGCAACCTCATTATCAGATAGGAATCATCCCATCTTTTGCCGGTGTCACTTTGTTGTTTTCCCATTCAATAGGCATCTCTGAAGCCTTGGGTTGTCCTGAAACTTCGCTCAAGATCGTGCAGCCATCCAGAGAAGGAAATGGTAGGGAGTATGAGGTTGAGATTCACAGTCACACTTCTAGTGCAAGTAACTTCCTTGTTTCTCCCCAGTTTGAGGATTTTCAGCTCAACCCGTAAGAATAAGATGAATTGATGCTTTCCTTTTTTATCCTTGTTATCTAGTTTTTTAACCCAGCAGAAACTAATAGAATATATAACAACCTTTTGTAGATAGGATGGTTCGGGACTTAACCAGAAAAGCTAAGACAAGGAGTCGACAAAAGCCAGGCTATATGACTAAAACAAGGACTTGGATCAACAAGGTCAGGAGATCAGCATTCTTTTAGTTAAATTAGTAGCTGAACGTGAACAGCTAGAGGATCGCCATCAAAACGTAACAACTACGATAAAAGGCATGGAAACCTCTCCAATTCCAGACTTCAAAAAAATCCTAGGTGCTTAGATCATCAACGACCCATGCCTCTACTCAAACCTTCAAACAAACCAGCTATGGAACACTACAAAAAAGGCAAGACGTTGGCCCGCAAAACGAACCAAGTCTATAGGTCGCTGGCGACCCATAGGCCATGGGTCGTTGACGACCCATGGGTTTGAATCATTTTGCGAGTCAAAGTCTCCCTAGGTCATCTATCGCCTACCTGCGAGCTGATGAGGATATGCCTGGCCTAGAAGCTCTCTGATCTCTATAAATACCATCCTGCTTACAACATAAATGGGATCTTCTCCAGACTGGTTGCTGCAGCTCTGTTGGAGACATTCTTGGCTCTCTATCTTCCCTACAACAGTCTCCATAGGAATTAACTGTGATTCTCCAGTGGATTCCAATTCTGGAGATTCAATCTAGCTAAGGATAAGCAAAAAGCCTTATAATCAAACATCTCTTGTAACAGCAATCAGTCTATAGTAAAACTATAAAGTGGACATAGGCTTCATTAACAACCGAACCATTATAAAAATTCTCTATCTTCTTTCTTTTACTTTTTTTTCTACTTCTATTATCTGTGATATTGCTCTGTCAAAACAGGGCTGGTGCTTTCAAACTCAAACCAGGGTGTTGGTCCATTTTTTGGGTCAACATTTTGGTGCTTTCACTAAAAATCCAACTCAGAATCCAGATCTAGCTATCTACTTTGGATCCCATAAGTCCAGAAGTTAGATCCCCAATCATTTCTTAAAAACTCGTTGTTTTAAAGTCAATGGCTCCTGGAAGAAGAAAGACTGCCTTTGGGAGATCCATAGGGGAAGCAATAGATGCAGAAGGTATTAGTCTCTAGCAAGCTGAAGTAGATGGTGCTAACTTAGGAAATAAAGCACCAGGGTCCTCTAGTCAGCATGAAGTTGTGACCAGGGACGAGCTGAATAAGATGGCTGAAGAGATCAACCAGAAAATGGAAAATAGCCAAAAGGCACTAATGGATAAGCTCAATGCTCTGATAACCCTACAATCAAACCTCGCTCCAAGGGCTATGTTTGAACCAGTAACTACTATAGAACAAGAAAATTCCTCTGTTTCCTACCTATATAGAAGAAACAGAAAGCAGCCACTAAGAAGGGTAACAAGAGGATGTAACCCGAAGGAAAATCAGCATACTCCACCCGACGCAAGGCAACCGAACTTGAATTTGAATCAAGGGGCCAAAACCCCGTAGGAAGATGTAGCTGTGAACCACTCCAACTCTGAGGATGGAGAGCAAGACAATCAGATGGAAGGGAACGTCAATGCATTCGATGATGCTAGAAACATCTAAACTGCCCCCAATCAGGCCAACTGCAAGCCAACGGGGTACTGTGGGAGTGGCTCTTCCGAAGACAGGAAAGCCTAGGCATCAACCCAAGTGCCAAGACCGTTTATTGAACCAAACACTTGGCTCAGTGACTGGCAGCCGTCCCCTGGACTACCGAATATTAGATATATACATATCAGATATGGTAAAACGACTGATGGACGAGAGTAAAAACCAAAAGGATGATGAATGGGGATGTGCCCCGAGTCGGACCCCTTTTACCGCTGAAATCTTAAATGAAAGATACCCAGACAAGTTCACTATGCCAACTATCCACTCCTATGACGGAGCTATGGACCCAAAACCCCATTTGTACAAGTATAGCTGGTATATGGACGGAGCAAATGCTCCAAGGGCCGTTCGCTGCCGATGTTTCCCTATTTTTCTAGAAGGAGTTGCGTCTATGTGGTTCACCAGGCTCACCCTAGATCTATCTCTACCATTGACCAACTTGCGACGAAATTCCTAGACCAGTTCAGGCTTCATACCGCGCAACCAAAGGATGTTATGTCCCTATCCGGGTTGGTTTAGGAATATAGCGAACCATTGAAAGCTTTCATGAACTAGTTCAACACCACCGTAACGGAAGTAAGCAACCCTAATGAGGATAGGGTTTCTATGGCGCTAGTTCGCGCTATTCACCCGGATACGGAGTTCGAAAAATGGATCAAGATGAAGCAACCTACTACCTGGAATGACTTCAATCGCAAGGCAAACAAGTACTTGAGATTGGAGGAAGCGCAGGAGCTGGAAAGAAAGGCTGCCAGCGTACAACAAATGAGCAACGAACAAAAAGCGGTGGTGATAGGACAAAACACATGCAATTCTGGAACCGCTCAAGGAGTCACAGGAAAGAGCTGAAACCAGAAAAGAAGAAACCAAAACTCGGATGAAAGAAATAACGTTGGCAATAACAAAAGATTTAGGGAATTTAGCGAGGAAGAGTATACTCTACTGAATGACACTCTGGAAAATATTTATCTCGCAATACAGGAGACCGAAGAATATAAGAAACCCATAGTAAAGAAGCAACCGAGCTGCAAAAGCGCTCAGGGAAATTCTATCGCTTCCACGAGACTCACGACCACAATACGAACGAATGCCGCCACCTAAAGAATCTCATTGAGGAATTGATCCGAGACAACAAGCTTCAACAATATGTGAAAAAGTCGTAAAAACCCGGTCAAGCCATGGTCCCTCAACCTCCTAGAGAGCAAAGGAATCAAGTTGGAACTAGCGAAGAAGGGTCAAAACGAACTGACCAGAGGCTTATTATCGAAACAATATCTGGAGGACCCCATCCCGTGTAAAGAAGTTGGGAGAGATGAAGATATATGCGAGTTCATTAAAGCATGCCCCGAAGGAATCGTGTTTGGCAATAAGTGATGCGACTCTGGTCAAGCAGCAAAAGGTTTTGAGCGATGACATAGTGTTCCGCAATCGAGACACCAAAGGGATTGAAGCTCCGAGTGTTGACCCAATAGTGGTGACAGCTGGAATTGGGCCCACCATAGTTCGACGAGTGCTGGTTGACTGTGGCAGTTCAGTTAGTATACTTTTCAAATGTACTTTTGATCAAATGAAAATTGGCATGAAGAGCATGTTCGCATGCCAAACAAAGATTCAGGGGTTCACTGGAGAACCCAAACAACAGGTGGGAACAATAGACCTACTGGTAGAGCTTTGTTAGCGCCAAAATTGGTCACTAACACCCAAATGTAAATGAAAGCACCAACTAACAGTTACTGATAATAGATAGAATGTATATAGAGAGTAATAATATGAAGAACAGTCAAAATTGAAATGAAAGCAGTAAAGAACAACAGATTTTATAGTGGTTCGGCTAACTCCGGCCTACGTCCACTCTAGAAGTTTTCTTTTTATTGCTGTAATAATCGATTACAATTACAAAAATGGTAGAGTTGCCTTAGCCTTAGAAAGTAGAAAGTCAGAGAGCAGAAGAGAAGATCCCCTTTTCTGAAGCCCTACATGCTGTATTTATAGATAAATCCCGAGTTACTGGGCTTCCTGAGTAGTCCGGGCCCATCAGGACCATAGCCGAGCCAACATCCTTCACCATGGTACGAGCGACTTCCTGTAGCGACTTCCTGTGGCGACTTCTTGTGCCGAGCGACTTCCTGTGCCGAGCGACTTCCTATGCCGAGCGACTTCCTGTGCCGACTTCCTACGGCGACTTCCTATACCGAGCGACTTCCTGTGCCGAGTGACTTCCTGTGCCGAGCGACTTCCTGTGGCGACTTCTTGTAGCGACTTCCTATTCCGAGCGACTTCCTGTGCCGAGTCGACTTCCTGTGCCGAGCGACTTCCTGTGGCGAACGGCTTCCATGCCGAGCGGCTTCCATGCCGAGCGGCTTCCATGCCGAACGACTTCCAAACGTGTTGCGTTACCTATCCATCCAGTCGACTCAAACCTGCCACATTCCATCCTTGATAACTGAGAAATCGACTTAGTTAAATCCGCCTGCCTACAGCCTTGCCAAAAGGCGGGTTAACACTTTGCCCCCCAAAACATGCCTTGCTATTGGAAGGTGTGTTTTGAATAGCCTCAAATTCGATATCCGAAGTCCATATCCCGTTCATGACCATATTATTAAATTCATGACCTCTTCGGGTTTAACCTTGAATCCGTAGACCTCGCCGGGTCACGTTACCCTATTCCAGCCTCAGCTCTTCAGTCAAGGGCTTGTAAGTTTTCCGGCCTCGGTCTTCCGGCTAAGGACTTCGATATTCACTGGTCTCGGCTCTCCGGTCAAGGATTTTCATATTCTCCGGCCTCGGCTCTCCGGCCAAGGACTTTGATATTCACTGGCCTCGGCTCTCCGGCCAAGGACTTTTATATTCTCCGGTCTCGGCTCTCCGGCTAAGGACTTCGATATTCACCGGCCTCGGCTCTCCGTCCAAGGACTTTCATATTCTCCGGCATCAGCTCTCCGGCCAAGGACTTTCATATTCTCCGACCTCGGTTCTCCGGCCAAGGACTTTCATATTCTCCGGCCTCGGCTCTCCGGCCAAGGACTTTTATATTCTCCGGCCTCGACTCTCCGGCCAAGGACTTTCAAATTCTCCTGCCTCGGCTCTCCGGCCAAGGACTTTTATATTATCTGGTCTCGGCTCTCCGGCCAAGGACTTTGATATTCACCGGCCTCGGCTCTCCGGCCAAGGACTTTTATAATCTCCGGCCTCGCCTCTCCGGCCAAGGACTTTTATATTCTCTGGCCTCGGCTCTCCGGCCAAGGACTTTGATATTCACCCGCCTCGGCTCTCCGACCAAGGACTTTTATATTCTCTGGCCTCGACTCTCCGGCCAAGGAATTTGATATTCACCGGCCTCGGCTCTCCGGCCAAGGACTTTCATATTTTTCGGCGTCGGCTCTCCGGCCAAGGACTTTGATATTCACCGGCCTTGGCTCTCCGGCCAAGGACTTTTATATTCTCTCCGAGTCCATTCCATCGCTCTCCAGCAAAGGGACTCATAACATGCGATCACTGTCCCGTCTCACCGGTCGGGACCGTGATCGCGAGACCTGTATTACTTATTACACTGATCCAAATCCAATTGTTACAGAATTCAGTTATCAAAGCAGAAGTTCGTACAACAAAAGGAATTAAATGTCCAAAGTGCCACAGAAGAAACCAGAGTTTGCAGAAAAATATAAAGAAAATAGGATTTCATAGACTCAAGTAGTACGGTTTTTGTCATATCAGAGCACGCCTAGGGACCGTCCTCGATCCCGTACATGTGTAACTGACCTAGCCGTATTACTTTGAGTTCTATTACTTACTCAAAACCATAAATCTGTTTAGTTGATAATGAGCTGACGTTGCCTAGGCCTAGTGCCATCTTCGTTCGAGGTAGGCGGTGGTCGCTCCTGTCCCACTGCCACAGCTCGATTCCTTACATACTGCTGTAGATGAACATTCCTTACATGCTCCTCAATGATATCTTTCAAATGCCTACAGTCGTTTGTATTGTGCCCATCCAGCTCATGGAATAGGCAATGCTTTCCCGATGCCCGCTCGTATTCAAAAGGCTCTCTCTTTGCCGGCCTTCGATATTGGAGGCGCCCTCGAGTATCCAAGTAAATCCTTTCTAGAGTCTCAGTTAAATCTATGTAAGAAGAAAACTTTGACTCCCTTCGAGGCCTATTCGAAGTGCCACTGTTGCCATTTGTTTTCCTTTTTGCTTTATTGTCTGTACTTGGATCCTCCTTGGGTGGACCTCCACCCCTCATTGCATAAGCTTCATCCTCTCTCCCTACTCTCTCAGCCTGCGCATCTTCCTGCCTTAGGAACCTTTTCGCCTCATGGTAGAACTCTCCGAGATCCCTCGGTGGGTCCCGTTCCAACAATATCTTGAAATCCGAATTATTTGCAATTTTTGAAACTACTGCCATCAAAACCATCGACGGATCGAGTCGATCTACTGAAGCTACCGCTGCGTTGAATCTGGTTAAGAAATCCCTGAGCGACTCTCCCCTCCATTGTTTCATCAATGTCAAGGTCATTACGTTCTTGGGTCTGACTATATGGACCCAAAATTGCCTCATAAACCTCTCAATCAGCTTTGTTCAAGTGTCAATAGAACCACTCTCCAGCTGTCTGAACCACATAGCTGTGATATCCATCAAATACAAAGGGAAACATCGAGCCATGACCTCATCCGATACCCCCAGTACCTACGTATGCCTCATGTACCTTGTCAGGTGAACGACGGGATCCGTTCTCCCATCATACATCTCCAACGTTGGTAGCTTAAAATCCAAAGGGTTTCTAGCTTGCCTGATAGTAGGAGTAAAGGGACTCCTATTTACATCCTCCAAGTCTTTATTTACCAATCTACCTCTCACAGCTCGTCTGACCATCTCAGCTAATCTGTCATTGTCGTCAAGTTGTAATCCTTGTCCGCTGCCTCCGATCTGCCCCCCAAGTTTACGAGGGAATCCTGGCACATATTCCTCATCGCTTACTCCTATATTCCTGTTGATGCCGGGTTGCACAACATCGTCAGGTGTCCCTCCATGGATTGGTTCAGCATTACCTGTTGGTATGCCCCCAAGTCTTAGTCCATCCAGATTGATAGCCGTCTGCTGATTAAGGGCTGCCCCCTGCTGAGCCACTCCCTCTGCTTGCTGGTTGAGCGCTTCTGATCCAGCTCCACGGATCTGAGCTCCTGCATTTCCTGCTTGTGCAAATTGTCTGAGAAGAGCCTGCATCATCTCTTCTTGTCTTTTCAGCATCGCTTCCATCTCATCTCGGGTGATGTAGATGGATGCTTGACCTGCTCTAGCTCCAGAGGTAGCCTCTTGACTTCCCTCTTGATTGATTCTTTATGTCACTTGCTTTCTTGTTGGTGGCCTAACCATTGCTTCCTAGAATCCAAGTTCCTAACTCCAAAATTCCCGAGTGCTCGATTTCTCAGTGAAAGCACCAAAATGTTAAAGCCAAAATTGGTCACTAACACCCAAATGTAAATGAAAGCACCAACTAACAGTCACCGATAACAGATAGAATGTATGTAGAGAGTAATAATATGAAGAACAGTCAAAATTGAAATGAAAGCAGTAAAGAACAACAGATTTTATAGTGGTTCGGCTAACTCCGGCCTACGTCCATTCCAGAAGTTTTCTTTTTATTGCTGTAATAATCGATTACAGTTACAAAAATGGTAGAGTAGCCTTAGCCTTAGAAAGTAGAAAGTCAGAGAGCAGAAGGGAAGATCCCCTTTTCTGAAGCCCTACATGCTGTGTTTATAGATAAATCCCGAGTTACTGGGCTTCCTGAGTAGTCCGGGCCCATCAGGACCATAGCCGAGCCAACATCCTTCACCATAGTACGAGCGACTTCCTGTAGCGACTTCCTGTGGCGACTTCCTGTGCCTAGCGACTTCCTGTAGCGACTTCCTGTGGCGACTTCCTGTGCCGAGCGACTTCCTATACCGGGCGACTTCCTTTACTGGGCGACTTCCTGTACCGGGCGACTTCGTTTACCGGGCGACTTCCTGTACCGGGCGAATTCCTGTGCCGAGCGACTTCCTGTGGCGACTTCCTGTGCCGAGCGACTTCCTGTGCCGAGCGAGTTTCCATGCCGAACGACTTCCATGCCGAGCGGCTTCCATGCCGAGCGGCTTCCATGCCGAGCGGCTTCCATGCCGAGCGACTTCCATGCCGAGCGACTTCCATGCCGAACGACTTCCAAACGTGCTCCGTTACCTATCCATCCAGTCGACTCAAACCTACCACATTCCATCCTTGATAACTGAGAAATCGACTTAGTTAAATCCGCCTGCCTACAGCCTTGCCAAAAGGCAGGTTAACAAGCTTGGAGTGGGCGAGCGAAGGGTCACCCTCATTTAGGCCTTTGTAATCGTGGATGAAATGGCAGCATACAATGCATTCTTGGAAAGACCCGCACCAGCCGACTTCAGAATAGCATTAGCCCAATGGTGCCATACAATGAAGTTCCCTACCGAGCACAGAGTCGGAATTGTGAAAGGAGACCAAAGAATCGCCCGAGAATGCTACATCACGGAACTGCGCGGGTCCTGAAGAAAGGAAAAAGGAAAGAATGTGGGGAAAATGCTCCACATCCATGAACCCTCCGAATAGCAACTATAGAGCCGCCCTTGGCTTGGAACCATAGCATATTCGACAAGGCTTTGGACTCTAGAAAGAAAAGCTGAGGGGAGGATTGGGCAGCACCAGCAGAATTGATGGTGTCTGTCCCAGTCTGTATGGATGACCCGACGCGGGTCCTGAAGACTAGATCGCACCTTGGAAACAAAATGTGATCGGAACTAACCAAATTCCTCTATGCCAATTTGGATGTGTTTGCTTGGACGCACTCCGATATGTGTGGGGTGACACCTGAAATTGCCTGCCACACGCTCTGTATTGATCCTAAATTTACACTAGTAAAGCATAAAAGGTGCAACTTGAGCCCCGAACGGTCCAAGAACCGAGGGAGGAAGTAGATAAACGGATGGCTAACGACTTCATTCGAGATGCAACTTACCCAGAATGGGTATCAAATCCGGTCCTAGTCTAGAAGTTTAATGGAAAATAGCAAACCTGTATTGATTTCTTGGACCTCAATAAAGCCTGTCCGAAAGATAGCTTCCCTCTCCCTAGAATTGATCAACTGGTGGATGGTACAGTGGGACATGAACTGCTGTCATTTATGGATGCGTACTCGGGCTATAACTAGATCTTGATGCATGAACCAGACCAAGAGAACACCAGCTTCATCACCGATCTGGGATTTTACTATTGCCGAGAAATGCCATTCGGTTTGAAAAATGCAGGGGCAACGAACCAAAGGCTAGTGGGTACTATGTTCAAACACCAAATTGGGAAGACTATTGAAGTTTATGTGGACGATATGCTAGTCAAATCCCGGGTAGCTGCCAACCATCTTGACAACCTCGTTGAAATGTTCGAAATACTTCGGAAGTATGGAATGAAACTTAACCCACTTAAGTGCCACTTTGGAGTAGCCTCTGGGAAATTCTTGGGATTCATAGTAAGCGCCCAGGGCATCGAAGCGAATCCGGAACAAATAACAGCGTTATGGAAAGTCCAAGCCCCTAAAAATAAGAAGGAACTTCAAAGCTTGAATGGGAAGGTCACATCACTGAGTCGATTCATCTCTAAAGCTATAGACAAGCGCATACCGTTCTTCGATGCACTGAAGAAAGGAAGGAAAAACTTCAAATGGAGTGAAGCTTGCCAGACAGCTTTCGAGGAATTGCTACGACACATGGAAGCTCCCTCAATCTTATCAAAGCCGGTGGATGGAAAAGACCTATTCATCTATTTAGCGGTCTCCTCCGCATGCATTGAGCGTGTCTCTAATGCCGGAAGAAGCGAGAATCCAGTGACCCATATACTACGTTAGCAAACGATTCACCAGAGCTGAGAAGAATTACCCAAAACTGGAGAAGCTAGCATATTGCCTTTTGATTGCTTCCCGGAAGTTACAACCATACTTCCAGGCTCATCCAATTAAAGTATTGACTGGCCAACCCCTGAAGCAAGTCTTATACCGCCAAGAAACTTCCGGACGGCTACTCAAGTAGAATATAGAGTTGAGCCAATACGATGTCACGTACCACCCAAGGAAAGCATTCAATAGGCAAGAGTGGCTGACTTCATTGCTGAATTTAATATAAGAGACGACGAGGAGGAAGTTCAATCGGAAACGGACACGTGCTGGAAGCTCTTTGTTGATGGCATATCAAACAACTTATGTGTGGGAGCGGGGGGTAGTACTCGAAACCTCCAAGGGGTGAGCCATTAACTATGCTTTGCGCCTGGAATTCCCAGCAACAAATAACGAAGCGTAATACAAAGCACTAATCGTAGGGCTGAAGGTTGTGAAGGAACTCAAAATAAAATCTATTCACATATTCAGGGACTCCCAACCAGTCGTGTGTCAGGTAAAAGGAGAGTACCAGGCGCGCGGTGAAAATCTTGCCCCATATCTATCCAAAGTGCAAGAGCTGCTAAGCGACGTTGAGCACAACTATAACTCACATACCACGAGAGCAAAACACCAAGACAGATTATCTGGCTAAACTAGCAAGCTTCGGCGAAGCCCAATCATTAGGGTTGGTCCCAGTGGAAACTCAAACTAACCCAAGCATAGATGTAATGGGCGTAGAATGGATTTTCGAGGCCACCGTCGAACCGGACACATGGATGACACAGATAAAAGACTATCTACTTGCGGGAGCCCTTCCAACCGACCGAAATCAACGGAAGAAGCTCTTCCAAAAGGCGTCGCGGTTCATGATACTGGATAGAATATTCTATCGAAGGGGATCCTCGACCCCTCTTCTTAGGTGTGTGACCAATGATGAAGCACGATGAATCCTGAAGGAATTACATGAAGGTGAGTGCGAAGACCACACTGGGGGCCAGACATTGGTAAAGAAAGTCCTTCGATACGGGTACTTCTGGCCAACAATAAATCACGATGCCGCAGATTACTCGAGGAGATATGATTGCTGTCAGAGTTTCAGCAAAATCAGGAGAACTCCTTCATTGGAACTATCGCAGATCAGCTCATGGCCATTTACAATATGGGGGATCGATTTGATTGGCGTCCTTTCAATAGCAAAAGGAGGAGCCAAATATGCTATAGTTGCCATAGATTATTTCACAAAATGGGCCGAAGCGGAACTGCTGGCCACCATAACTACAAAGAAAGTCATTAAATTTGTTACTAAAAACATCATTTGTAGATTTGGTGCACTACAAAAAATCATCACTGACAACGGAACACAATTCGAAAGTGTCGAGTTCCAAGACTTCTGTAGGCGCTTCCAAATCGAAAAAAGCTTTTCCGCAGTGGCTCACCCGCAGGCAAACAGGCAAGTGGAAGCAATAAACAAGATCACCAAGTCCACCATCAAAAAGCGATTAACAAAAGCAGAAGGAATTAGGTTGACGAACTTCCACTCGCACTATGGGCGTATAGGACAACACACAAAGCGGCAACTGGGCACACCTGTTTGCCTTAGCATATGATTCATATGCAATGATTCTCATTGAATTAGAAGTCTCCTCGCACCAGAGGTAGAATTTCAATCAAAAACAAAACGAGCAACTCCTACTCGAATCGCTAGACATTGTTGAAGAAAAAAGAGAAGACGTAGAGTTGAGAATTGCCACCCACCAAAAAAGTGTCGCATGGTATTTCAACTTCGAAGTTCATGGTCAAATCTTTGAAGTTGGAGACCTTGTGCTCAAGCGAGATTACCCTATCCCGGGAGCCTTCGGACCGAACTAGGAAGGACCATATGTCGTTAATCAAGTGCTTGGGGACGGTACCTTTAAGCTGACGACCATTGACGGGATCGCAATTCCTAGAGCCTAGAACATCGAATCGCTTTACCGTTATTTCATTTAAAAGCAACTTTATGTATTTTTTATTTTTCAGCAAATAAGCTATCTCGGAAATGCCGGTGGCATTGTAAATAGGCAAAGAATATGCCATGCGTTTCTTAATAAAGTTTGCTTCCTGAAATAACCAAACTGTGTTCGTAATAATTACCCGCCGAGTCGACGGAAGCAAATAGACTTAAACCGTTGGATCGGCAAATCCCAATCTTTGCCCTTTGACAATTGGCACTGCTCCGACAGCATCGAGAGGGCTAAAAAAACTAATAACTCCTCGGGTTGCTCGAAAATAGGCAACATCGAGGAGCATAAAAACCAAAACTCCTTGTTTTGCCCGAATATAGGCAAGACCGAGGAGCCCCAAAATCATAACTCATCGTGTTGCCAAAAGGTAGGCACCACTAAGGAAAATCAAAACTCCAGGTGTTGTCCGAAGATAGGCAACATCGAGGAGCACCAAAAACTAAAACTCCTCGTGTTGCCCGAAGGTAGGCAACATCAACGAAAACCAAAACTCCTCGTGTTGACTAAAGATAGGAAACATCAAGGAAAACCGAAACTCCTCGTGTTGCCCGAAGATAGGCAACACCCACGAAAATCAAAACACCTCGTTTTGCTCGAAGATAGGCAACATCGAGGAGCACCAAAATCAGTACTCCTCGTGTTTCCCAAAGATAGGCAACATAGAGGAGCCCCAAAGTAAAAAAACCCTCGTGTTGCCCGAAGATAGGCAACCCCATGGAAAATCAAAACTCTTCGTGTTACCCGAAGATAGGCAACATCAAGGAGCCCCAAAATAAAACTCCTCGTGTTGCCCGAGGGTAGGCAACATCGAGGAGCCCTAAAATTATAACTCCTCATGTTGCCCAAAGATAGGCAACCCCAAGGAGCACCGAAAATGACAACTCCCTATGTTGCCCGAAGATAGGCAACACCGAGGAAAAACAAAAGCCGCGCATCTCATGAGCTGAGCACCAAAATTCTAACTCCTCGCGTTGCCCGAAGATAGGCAATGCCATGGAGCATGAGAAACCACACACATATAGTCAGGGATAATGAGTGCAACCCGGACAAAATTGGCGCTAGAAGGAGGGCACTCAATGATTGACAACATATACCCATGCGCAAATTGCATATTCACCTGAATGTCACCAAAAAATGAGACCGCATGCTAAAATCGTAATATCTCCAAAAAGCAGAATCAAGTTGTAACTTAGCCAAATTTTTAATAAAGATTAGTTAAACCATAATTTATCGGCAACTTGAAAATTGTATGAAGTGAACAGCCCTATGAACTAGGGGGCATACACCTGTACTGAGACAGAACCAAACAAATACAATAAGTTCACGGGTTATGTCACTCCAAACAAACAAGTCCGCCAGCTCTATCTCAAAGTTTTATCAGCTCCCAAACAAAAAATTTCTAAGTTTAGTTTCTAAGTGTTGTCAATCTCCAAGTTATGTTACTTCGAAAGAGGGACTTTGACTATACTCTCATAACTAAAAATGAAACTAGTGCAAGTACATAGAGCATATATGAATAGATAGATTAAAATATAGTCAAAATATCATTGTATTGCTTATGATTTTTTGTACACAGGATCAAAATATGGAGGCCGTACCCACACAACAACGACCAACAAAGGGAAAATACAGACTCTATAATAAGGACGCAAAGTGCAGACTCTGCACTTGAACAATATGATTCAAAAAGAAACGAAAACAAGTCAAAAATAGGTCATTCTTCTTGCAAGCCGTTGGCCAAAATCAAGTCCATCCTCATGCCAACCGCTCACCGCTTCTTACCATCGCTTCCCTTTCCACCTTTGGTTGGTAGTTTCTGCTTCTTTTCAAGAGAGGTGTCGCTACTAGTAATGTCAACGTGCACTTCGGTGGCAGTCTTCTCCTCCTCCTCCGAATGTTTTTTAGAAGAGCTTCCCTTTCCTTTGCGTTTTTTTAACTTCCGGCAGTCCTTCGAAGCTTTGACTACCTCCACCTTTTCCTTCTTGACGGTAACCAAATCATGCTGAGTCTTCTACGGCTGCTCCGTCTACGTCTCCTTAGCCTTTGCTGCAGTTATATCACCTTCCAATGACGCTGAAGGATCATCCAAGCCGTGGAGCGCCGCTATTTTCTCAGCCCCTAGCCCTGGTTGTGAACTAGACATGGATGTGGGAACTAGAGCAGGAATGGATACAATCTCAGAGGATGTGAAAATGGCAGCAGGTGCAGGCACCAAAATAGTTGGCGCGTCAACAGGAAAAGTGGATGGACCTATAAGATGAAAAAGGAAAGCATTAAACTCCTCTGCTTCTATGGCGTTAGATGGAGACTCTCGAATTCGGGAGAAGCATGGACGTTACCTACACCAAGGGAAGGATCATGATTAGCGACTTCGAACTCACCGCCATCACCTTCTTTTGAGGGCTCCACCACATGAGGAATAATATCAACTCCTGAACTCATTGGTTGGTCATGGAGCTGCTCCGACGGTCTACCCACACCGAAAGTAGAATGTTTGGTAAGCGCGTCGGTGGCAGTCATCAAGGAAGCATTGGTGGCCTCCCTCTCTCATTTGACTCGGAGAATCTCCTGGCACTCAAGTAGTGCCGTCTTGGATTCATCATCGAGATAGGCATCTCGCAGGTCTTGATCGGAGTAAACGTTGCCGCTGTCAGCAAAATGAGATAAGATTTCCTCCCAAACGAGGGCGAGAGTGCGTGGAAACTTCGGACCAAGATAGCTGAGACTTCCTTGATGCAACAGAGAGTTGACATAGAAGTTCAGAATTATCGTATTCAGCTTCTCCATTTTCCGATCAAAAGCGTGTTAGAGGTCCAAATAATCCGCAACCTTCTTAATCTCAACAGCAGTCTTGTCGACACTGAGTTGTGCAACTTGAGCCTGTAACTTGGCGATGGTATCGGCTTGGTCGGAGATTGTTTTGTTATGCCCCTCGACAATTAGATCATGATCGGCGATTGTTTTCCGTTGAGCGTCGATGATAGTATTGCAAGCGGTCACTTCTTCTTTGAATTTAGCCTCTTTCGCATGAGTTTTTTTAATTTCATCTCTCCAAACAATCTCGACCTTCTCATGCGCGTCCTTCAACTCCTTCATCAGGTTGGCGGTTCTCCTACATTCTCGGAGCGTTGTCTCCTTATCCTTCTCCTCCTCCAAATGTTTAATTTTAGCATCCCGACCGGCCAACACCCTTTCAAAATCATCTTTTTCATTTTTGAAGGAGAGGATCTCTTGGTAATTATTTCTATTAGTGTTTGCCAGCTACTTGCAAAGCTTCTCCCATTTCTCGGCTTGCTCTAGGTCGCTTTGGAGAGCTTGGATATGCGGCACGAATGAATCCCTACGAACGCGATGAAGGTCCATGTCAAACTTAACCCCTCTTAAGAACCAACCCGGAAGCGCCGCCTCAAGCTTAGAGGGGCCAAGGAAGAATGTAGGTCGGCCTTCGGTGGGGATGAGATGCGCCAGGGGCAGCAATTACAATGGAAGAAGATGAAATATGAGTTGGGGGCAGAATCGTGGCAAAAGTGATAGGAATTTCTTGGCCCATGGAAGTGTGTTTTGAAGCAAGCTCAGAAGGATGGGAGAGATAATCAAATTTCGACCTCTTTGATGGTTCATCTCTTTCCTCAAGAGATCTTCTTTTCTCATACCTGCCTTTATATGAACGAGATCGATCTCTCTCTTCCTAGCGGCAGGTTTCAGCTTCAAGCTCCTTCCTCCGCCTGTATTCTTCCTCCGTCTCTTGAACTTGATGGCGACTGGAGAGGCGCATAGGGTACCACTGGGAATTAGTATAATCTTCGACATCGTCGTAAAAGCCTCGTCCCGTCGTCATACCTAGAATGAGACACACATAAGAGGCTTCAAAAGCATGATATAAACTAAGCAAATATATGAAGAGATGGAAATAAGTGTAATCCTATTGCAACGTGTTGTGAGTCCCTAATAGGGGCCTAAAACGTCGTCACAAACCAGAACAAACGGCCGTCATAGGTGGAATTGGATTGACTTCGTTTGTTATAGGCGGGACTGGACTGGTTGATGGAGCGATATCACCTGAACTGGATGGCGTCGTGTCAAATTTGAAGTCTCCCTTCATAAGCGCGTCGAAGTCGACAAAAACATCACTGAAATCTTCAAACCCAACTCCGGCATCCTTACTCGGAGAATCGTGATGTCTTCCAGTTTCGGAGGCTTCGCCTTTACCACTTGCAGCAGAAGGAGGTGGGCTCAAAAGATCGGGACTCATTCCCGGAGTCTTATCGCAAGACTCAGAGTCTTTACCTTTCTGACGAGAAGTAATCACTGGCGGTAGACTCATCGCTACTACTTTTGAACTCTCCTTCTTCTTTTTCTGAGACTATCACGGCTTTCCCATCTCTATGCGTGAACTCTTCTTCTGCTTCCTTCGAGATCGGAGGCATTCTAACTGAACCACTCAATCCAGTCGCAGCAGCATCTCCCTCCTCTCGGGCCTCACCGGGTGATCCTCTGGATGGGCTACCTCTCTCTTGACCTTCCTTGGAACTGTGGGATGAAGAAGCAGACCTTGTGAGAACCCTGGATCGGCCAGGAGAGGGAGTTTCAATCTGAACGGCGGATCTACTCGGAGCTAACAGTCCGTACCGACGCAAGTTCTCATCGGTCAATAGAACTTTAACGCACCTCTCTTCGGCATTAATAGCCTTTAAAGTTTGGCAAACTTCATCAAGCATCACATCTCTATTCGGTCGTGGGATAACTGCAAGAGAAGTATGGTCGGTATGAAACTCCATTACAACGCCTCGGAGCTCGATAAACGGAAAAGAGAAGCTTACCCCTTGTCGTTCATCGACGGTGGAACCCCTAGGGGCATCTAATGAAAAAGTACTACATCTTGAACTATGATAAGTTGCTTTGCAAGCGTAAGACGATTTTTCGGTTCCTCTAGGCCTCAATTATAATCAAAAAGGGACAATTGTCTCTCCTCTTGAATGCTAGAAATACCGCAACTCATCAAAACTTGGAGCGCGGTTGAACGTCTGCATGAAAAGGACATGCAAGAAAGTAAGGATGGCGTAGCCATTCGAATGAAGCTGGAATGGGGCAATTCTCAAGTTCAAGAGCGTCTCACGTAGAAAATCGTTGAAGGAAGGCACGACTCCATTTAGGCACATGTATCGATGACAAGCAGTGAACCTCGAAGGGGGCATATGAGCAAATTCGTCTTTTGTAGGCAAACGCACATCCTCTTCAGGAATCCCATGCTGTGCACTTATATTATGAAGAACTTTGGCGAAAACCACGGACAAAGCTCTTTTAGGTGAATTAAGCAGTACTCAAAAGTTGGGAGGCGTGCGGTCCACGATGGGCCCAACCAGAACTAATTGACCATACTGGGCTTGTGAGGTGGATGGTGATTCAGCTTCGGAGAGTGTCGGGCTTCCCCCGCTTGACTTACGGCGTGTAGATTGCTGCTTTATTCTATATAACAGAACTCGCGTCCAAAAACAGTCAGGTAAACCTATCCTAAATTCAGAATTCTCCCTTATCACACTTGAATTCCGAAGAAACATTAACTTGTCATTGACAGGTCGGATTTCGAGTGCGGACTGGGGCAAGTGCAGTGTGCTATCTATGTGGGATAAACTCATTGCTCGGTACACTGCAAACGCTATATCCCATGTAGATAGTTCGCTCACAGTAGAAGAAGAAAAGAACTTCCCGTGTCAGCTCGTTTTTCATTTTTATGTCTACTTCTTATGCACTTACCCGTTATCTATCAATGATCGATAACTGATCCGTTGTCCAAAGTGACACGGTAAACTCTTCTCCTTGCAGGAATGCCAAACGTGCAACGAGTGAACAAGATAAGTCTGAATCCTTGGAAGAAATCAAGATCGACTAGCGAATGTGCGTGACGTGCAATAACAGCTATAAAACTGGACGCGAGTCAATTCATGTTTAACGGACGAGGATAGAAAAACACATCAAGTGTTGGACCACAGCCCGAATGACGTGTTCAGAAGAAACTCAAGACCCGATTGGCTATCTCGATCCATCAAACCATAATCAACTCGAGCTCCATGTAATCAACGTCGTAAATGAAAACTCATCATCAAGTCATTATGCCAATATGATAATTAGCAAACCAAATAAGCGGACCCACCTCAAATTGGTTTCTAAAGCACGGGAAGAATCAAGAGTCGAATTCAATGAGCTATGGAATGGATTGACAGCGAGCTTAGTTCAGGTCGGCAGCAGATTGAGGTCGGTGGCAAACTATTGGCAAACTAGGGTTTCGATCGTAGCAGCAACTGAGAATTACGGCCTTGCGATTGGATCCAAGGAAGCGAATTGAATCAGGATCAGCTTAAGGATTCAACGATTTCAGAGGGTAGACTTGGATCGGATCGCCAAGGGCTTTAGGTCGAAGAGAGCTAGGTTGCATGAAAGCAAGTTCGAATGGCATTGTAAAAGAGTCAGTTCGCATATTAATAGGCAAGTGAAAAGGAAAATTTTTGGTTAAGTAATAGAGTCGCTAGCGACCTGACCCATAGTGGATCGCTAGCGACCCGATCCAACTCTCAGAAAGTTAGGTCGCCAGCAGCCCCAATAGAAATAAAAGAAAAGGAGAGAGAAGGAGGAAAAGAAACTTCTCTTACTTTTCTTGAACACGACCTTACACAACAATTCATCATTCTGAGGCATGCTAGGAAGCTACAAGCGAAAATGTGATGCGTTGTGGTAAGAAGAAGCAATCGAAACCAAAGAAAAATGACCAACGATGTTGGGCTAACGCAGTCGTAGAGCCCTAGTGCAATCATTTGGAAATCAACAGGTGGATACCGAAAGTGATAACTTCCAAAGCACACCTTGTTTACAACGAAGACGTACTCTGGGGTGCAAATGTTATCCAGTTTTTTAACCCAGTAGAAACCAATAGAATACATAACAACCTTGTGTAGATGGGATGGTTCAGGACTTAACTAGACAAGGAGTCGACAAAAGCCAGGCTATATGACTAAAACAACGACTGGGATTAACAAGGTCAGGAGATCAGCATTCTTTTAGTTAAATTAGTAGCCGAACGTGAACAGCTAGAGGATCGCCATCAAAACTTAACAACTACGATATAAGGTCATGGAAACCTCTCTAATTCCAAACTTTAGAAAAATCCTAAGTGTTTAGATCATCAGCAACCCATGCCTTTCCTCAAACCTTCAAACAAACGATATAAGTAACTTCTTTTCCACCACTTAGGCATCAATCGTTGCCTTTATAAGTACCATTACCGCTTCTCCCCTTGATTGACACTAATCCATCTTGATCTGTGCTACTTTTAGAAAAGCGGCGAAGTTGAGATAATGGTAGAAGGGCTTAGGCAGTTTTGGATGAGAATAGTGATGGTTGTTCAGTATGCAGTGGGGTTAAAACATGGATCGACTAGTTTGATTTAAATTTGTGGCGTTGAAATCATACTCCAATGAATCCAAGTATTAACACATCCCGTAGGCGAATACTATAAACTCTCGTGTTCAATAGCCAATGATCCTTTATTCGATGATGATCGCACTATCTCTTTGGGATTCTCTAGTTGAGAATTTAATTCACGATTTACATTGGGATCCGTCCGATGTTGTTAATGCAATTTCTATATAAGCGGTTAATATCCAATAAATAATTCTATACAATGTCGGAGCTCGTTTACCAGCACTAGCGGGCTTTTACAACGATCCACAACTGTTGCAATAGGTTTTGCCCGTTGCAACAGAATCTTTTACAATTGTTTTCGCACATTGCAATAGGGTCTTTTGCAACCGTTTTATCCCATTGTCAAAGAATTCAAATGAGAAAAAATAATATAAATACTATTACATTGCACTCAAAAATTTAAAATTAATTTGCTATTGAAACCAAAATATTGTACCAATAACAAACATATTCATTCATATCTAATAAAAATAACAAAAAAGTTCTATATTTCTAAATGCCAAAAAAATTCATGTATTCTTAGTCTCTTATAATATAGAACCTATAGAATAAATACATATACCTACCAATACAATGGAAAATAAATATACCTATCACTTGAAACTATAATCACCTCCTCATCCTCAGTCAACATGCTATGAGGACCCAAGCATCTTATGTTCAACACCCTATCGCCTAGTCCTTCCACTGCAGTCACTCAATACATGACTCTTTGCCTAACTCAACCAACACACGCCCTAGCAATTTAGCCATCATCACCTTGGTAGCTTGACCTGTAGCTCCAGCACAAATACTTCACTCCTCATCACATCATTGGTCTTGCCCATGCTCACATCAATTCTCCCCATGTAGCTTCATCACTAGCTCCTACATTTGGTCCGCTTACTACTTGTAGATTCACCAAGCCTGCCCTTATTGGTACTTCACATTGTTTCCACTATAGATACAAACTATGTTTGATGTGTGTTTAGTGTTTGATGATAACAAACTATATATATCGTATTTTAAATGTGTTTACAGATTATACATATACAGGAATAACAGAAATTTTATCAACACAGAATTTGAATTCAAACTAAAATTTTTATTCAAACAATCTTTTTATTACAAATTTTGAATAGTAAAAATTCTGACTCTCACTATAACTGTACAATTTCTAAATACATCACAATTCGATTTTACAGTAACAACCTCACTACATCACTCAATCACTCATCTGCATTGTCCAGCTTCAGTGTTTGTCTTGTCACCTGTAGTACCTGTATAATTGAAAATCTACAGCAATAATCTGAACAGAAACGAATTTAATTTGCAAAAATATAAAATTTGTTTTAAAGATGTCTCAGATATATGGGTTAAACGTCATCATCTTTGATTGTGTAGTATCTGTGCATATCAGTATTTATATCAGGGACAGGGAATTACGAGTGGCTGCAGTACACACGTATGCACGTGTGCACTGCCTCGCCAACTCGAGTGCACAAGGTCAAATCCAAATCACATTCAACACAAGTGCGAATAGCCTCGATCAAAATCAAAATGTACACACGACACAGTAGATATCAACATGATATAGCAGGGAACTCAAAACCATCAACTCAAGTCACAGCATGTACATGACAACATGAACAAGTGCAAGTGCAAAGCTACAGTGATGCAACATATTCAAGTTGATACAAATGCACAGTTACAGTTCAACAAGAATGTGCAGACTCAAGTCAATTCAACATGCACAAGTAATTACAAAAAGATGGCGACATAGCAACAAAAACTATGGCAAGGGAAAATAAATACAAAGCATATGCCATCATATGTCCATGAAACCAGAGTGCTAAAGAATCCAGACTAAATACAAATGCCAGACTCAACTGGAACGATGTTGTATGGCCAGATTGAAGATTATTAGACTACAATATCAAAAGAATGGATGCAACAATGCTAAAGACAACTGAAACAAGCCAAAACTGCCTCAGCCATCAAGACATGTACATATATAGACAACTACATAATGACTAGACCAGAAGTGAGATCAAAGAAATGCAAATAAAGACCAGTGGTGTGCAACAACAACTATCAAATGAAACAGTGCAAATATCAAGTGCAACACTGATCATTCAAGTGCACCAGTACAACAATAGCAAGTTCAACGAACACAATGGGCCGAAGTATATTTACAGCATAGTGGCATGATCGAACAAAGATTAAACAGTCAAAACAAAAAAATTAATCCAGAAGTCAAGAAGAGTCAAAGCCGTGATCAAAGAAAAATAAAGTCAGTGTAGTGGTGAAAAATCTATTTCAAAATATCACAACCTTATAAGAGGAAAGTTTCTGAAACAACAATTCAAAGAAATTCAAGTGCGTATCTTTATTGTTGAAAAAGTCAAAAATCAAAAAAGAGGAAAGTTTTGTTGAACGTTTGAAAAACAAAGCCGTGAGTTGGAAGAATTTCCCAAAAATATCGGAGCTTAAAATCGGAAAGAATCAACAGCGTGATGATCAAGGAATATCAAATCAGACTTGTATATAAACCCAGAGATCATCATCGACTAAATTATCGAATTCAAGTATCTAATCCAGAGAGAACAAAAGGGCAGAAATCACATACCGAAGTTATAAATCGAATTCGATCAACAAACAAGGGGCAGTCGAAGCCAGGCTACAAAGAGTCATCATTCGACAAAGCAAATTCGATCATCACAGCAAAGTCGACTGAAACAAAAGCTTCAATTCCAGACTGAACGAAGTCATAGCTTCAAATAAGAATCGCCAAAGGCAACAGCAATTCCAGAATTCCAGAGTCACCACAAAGAAAACCACAAGCCAGAGCTACAGAGAATCGACGAAGTCGTATTCGCCAGAGAATCTAAATCTCGAAAGCCCCAAGGATCAAGCGAAGAAGAGCGTCTAATACTATCAAGCAGTACAGAGCTTCGATCGAACTACAAAACTCTCAAGCCCTAATTTTGACAGAGAAATCGAAGAATACATCGTCGCCGCCATTTTTATTTTCCAGAGAGAAATAAAGAGATCGGGCCGATAATATTAAAAGGGGATCGGGCTGGAGAATTATTGAATTGGGCCGGACTGGTTTTTAATAGGGTTTTAAAGTTTAAAATTTAGGCCGGGTTTAATTGATTTAGTTTAGGCCTATTTTATTTGAGGGCAAAATTGTGTTAAAGTGTCAATCTATATTTTGCCCGGGTCTTTAAACTGTTTTTTGTTTTTCAGTTTGTTTTTTCAAAGTCCAGTCAGAGTGAATCACCACCTAGGGTTTAGGTGTTGTCAGATTGTCTAGTTAGAATTAGTTCAGTGAGCAGGGAGGCTGCGAGTTTGCAAAGCTCTATAGGCGGGAGCAGAGTTTGCGAGTAAACGAAACTCTATAGGCGGAGCAGGGTGTGCGAGTCTGTAGGAGTGTTTGTGAGCGGGAGCGAGTGTCTGCGAGTCTGTCAGAGTGTTTGTAAGCGGGAGACTGTTTAATTCTAATAGAAATCTGGGAATGTAGCAGTAGGCAGGGGTTGCCGAAGCTGGGTAAATTTGTGTGTGATTTACTTTACTGCATATTTATCTGCTGATTGCTTCCGCGTTTAATTTGAGAAGATTTGCGATAACCCTATTCACCCACCTACCCTCTAGGGTTAATCTAGATCCTACAAGTGGTATCTGAGCGAGGTAATTTTTTCTTTAACTCTAGAGTCATGAATCCATCAAATAATGATTTTTCTGAGGGGCAATCTATTGCTAGGCCACCAATGTTTAATGGGAATGATTATGCTTACTGGAAAGTTAGGATGAGTATTTATCTTAGTTCTGTTGATTATGATGTTTGGGATATTATTGAAACTGGCTATACACCTCCCACTATAATTATTGGTGATACTAAGATTCCTAAACCTAAGGAGAGGTGGGATGCTAACGATAAGAAATTAAAAACTACAAATGCTAAAGCTATGAATGCTTTGATCTGTGCTCTTGATAAAACTGAATTTAATAGAATTTCTCATTGTAAAACAGCACAGGAAATCTGGCATACTTTGGAGGTGACACAGGAAGGAGAGGAAGTTTCAACTAATAGCTCAGAGGAGGCTAACCTGTGTCTTACGGCCAGATCAGATTCAGAAGCAGAATCAGATTCAGAAGTAAGCCCAGAGGTATATAATGAGGTAAAAAACTTTTCTTATAAAGACCTTGCTTATTTCTGCATCGATCTCACTAAAACAGTTGAAGCTCTTGATTCTAAAAATGAAAAACTGAAATCTGATAGAAAAAAACTTGTTCACGAAAATTTTAGGTTAGAAACTGAACTTGAAAAAATTCAAAAACTAGAATGTAAAAACTATAAAGCTTTAGATTCAGAATTATCAAAATTGAAGAATAATTTTGAGGATCTTGAAAAAGAAAATTTGAATCTAAAGGAAACTATTGAGACTAGGAAAAAGGATTTTATAAATAGATGCACCTCACTTGTGTCTGAAAACTCCACACTGAAAACCAAAGTCCAAGATCTTGAGAAATCACTGAATAACTTTTCTAGAGGAGAAAAATCATTCAATATGCTATTAGGAAATCAATTGTTTGCTAACAATAGAAAAGGACTAGGCTTTGGAAAAACACAAGTTGAGGATAGTGCTAAAGGAAGGAGTGTCTTTGCTAGATGTGTAAAATGTGGGATAATTGGACATCATGTTGAAAATTGTAGTCATAGGAACAAGAACACCAAATTTATAAAAGTTTGGGTTCCTAAAAATTCTACAAACAAATTTCATGTCTATTGGAACAAAAATGAAAAGACAAAACAAGTTTGGGTTCCAAAGGGATTGTTTATTCACAATTATTCTGCCACTAACAACCATGGACCTATAAAAACAAATAGGTCACATACATCTTTAACCGTGTAGGTGGGGTGGCAGGCTAAGGAACAACATTAGTGTTATCTGGATTCTGGCTGTTCCAGATACACGGCGGACGTCAAATCAACGTTCCTTAGCCTAGTATAAAGGTGACAGATTTACTATGGGCAAACAACGAAATATTATCGTACAGGTAAAACAGGTAGTTGTATTTCTTTTTCAAACGATAGATAACCGGTAAGAATCTGCATCTGAATTAAATCAGCCAGTAATGATTGATGATGATAATTCTGATTTATAATCCAATTATCTTACTTGAAGTGATTATGATGGTTGACAGATTCTAACTTGCTTGATTTATGATCTTATATGACTTGACTTTAATCTGTGGTTAAAAATTGATCAAACCATTTCTTGAACTTAAATCTGTTTGGTAAAATTGTGAAGTTGATTGATTTCCGATTACTCGTGCTGTCAAAGTGTTTTTTTTGGAAACTGTTGAAACTGATGCTTCACTGGTGAAAACTTCAAATTATTTTTAAGATAATAATAATGCTTTAACTGTGATTCTACGGAAGGCATACACACTCGCTCTTCATTTGATAAAAGTTTGTGTACGTTTCGTTGTCACAGTGTTTTAGTTCTGAAGTTGAATCTGATACTGTAGAAATGGCTCTTATCGATGCAAAGTTGAACTTAATCTTTTTGAAAGAAGAAGTTTTTTTAAACAACCCCCTAGATTTGAAAAATCACGATTTTCCAAATCATGTGTATAAGCTAGAAAAAGCATTATATGATCTTACATAAGTTCCTAGAGCTTAGTATGACTATTTTTGTACATATCTTTTGGAAAACGGTTTTAGAAAGGGAAGTGCTGACACGACACTGTTTACATAAAGAATGTGATTTCTTGATTGTTCAAATTGATGATATCATTTTACTGCTTCTAGACTCCATATTATGTTTTCTGTGTGTTTGTGTTTGCACGCTTTTAAATCTAACCCTAAAGAATCACATTTGAAAGCCACTAAACGAATTTTGAGATATCTTTCACACACACAAAAATTTGGACTATGGTATCCTTCTTGTGAAAACTTTAATTTAGATGGCTATTCTGATGTTGATTATGCGGGTTCACTGGTTGACAGGAAAAATACTAGTGGGACATGTTTCATCCTAGAATATTCATTTCATGGTCTAATAATTATGTTCATCATTCACTCACGAAACACATTGATGTGAAACGCCATTTTTTTTATCACATTGCTAGGAAAAACATTTGCATTGAATTAATTTCAACTGAGAATCAACTTACTGATATTTTCACAAAACCCCTTCCCAAAGACAGATTTTCAGATTATGTTTGGATTTGGAAATTATGGAAATTGACTAATCATTTTTCAGTTTTTGGTTGAAATATTCTTGGATATTTATTTTCAACTTCAATTTCTAGAATTCAAACCTGTTTTGGATATCATTCAAAGATTAATTCGAATATGGTATTTAGTAGTGGAAATACGTTTGGTTTATGGAAATACGTTTGGTTTATGAAATTTCATAATATGATTAATTTGGTAACTTATTCCACGACCATTTCTATTTCTACCATCTTTCTATCATTCATAATGGTTTTGAAAAATGAGAAGAGTGAATTGCTTTTTAAATTAAAAAGGAAAAATCAAAGAAAATTTTAAAATATTCCTCATGCATCCATTCTCATTTAAAAGTCCTTATGGTTATGCATGGATGGATCATGAAAGGTTATCATCACTCCATTCTCATTTAAAAGTCCTTATGGTTATGCATGGATGGAGCTTGATAACTAATGAGTAACTGCTAATCCCATTTAAAAGTCCTTATGGTTATGCGTGATTAGTAAGTGCTTATTTTTTTGTGCTTAACTGTCAAATCTTTTTAAAATTATAATAAATAAAATAAAACATCTCTCCTCTTATTATAAACACCAAATCATCGATCCATTCTCTAAAATGTGGAAATTGTTATCTTGTTATGATATATTATGGTTTTTCCTTGTTTTTTCCATTTGTTTTCCCCTACTGTTTCATTATTTTTTGTCAGTCTTTTGATGATAACAAACGGGGGAGAAGGAAGAGATTTTGATAAGAAAATAAGTATTTTTGGAATACTACACCAAATTTGTTAAATGTTGTTAGTTATTTTCTATAGTTCTTTTATTCGTCTATAATTTCCTAAATCTTCTAAATAGGGAGTGGTCTCAGTTGTAGGGGGAGTATTCATGTAGGGGGAGCATACATGTAGGGGGAGCTAAATATCTCATGTTTAAACACATCTACTGGAATTTCAAAATCTTTAATATATGTTTGTCATCATCAAAAGGGGGAGATTGTTTGATGTGTGTTTAGTGTTTGATGATAACAAACTATATATATCGTATTTTAAATGTGTTTACAGATTATACATATACAGGAATAACAGAAATTTTATCAACATAGAATTTGAATTCAAACTAAAAATTTTATTCAAACAATCTTTTTATTACAAATTTTGAATAGTACAAATTCTGACTCTCACTATAACTGTACAATTTCTGAATACATCACAATTCGATTTTACAGTAACAACCTCACTACATCACTCAATCACTCATCTGCATTGTCCAGCTTCAGTGTTTGTCTTGTCACCTGTGGTACCTGTATAATTGAAAATCTACAGCAATAATCTGAACAGAAACGAATTTAATTTGCAAAAATATAAAATTTGTTTTAAAGCTGTCTCAGATATATGGTTTAAATGTCATCATCTTTGATTGTGTAGTATCTGTGCATATCAGTATTTATATCAGGGACAGGGAATTACGAGTGGCTGCAGTACACACGTATGCACGTATGCACTGCCTCGCCAACTCGAGTGCACAAGGTCAAATCCAAATCACATTCAACACAAGTGCGAATAGCCTCGATCAAAATCAAAATGTACACACGACACAGTGGATATCAACATGATATAGCAGGGAACTCAAAACCATCAACTCAAGTCACTGCATGTACAGGACAACATGAACAAGTGCAAGTGCAAAGCTACAGTGATGCAACATATTCAAGTTGATACAAATGCACAGTTACAGTTCAACAAGAATGTGCAGACTCAAGTCAATTCAACATGCACAAGTAATTACAAAGAGATGGCGACATAGCAACAAAAACTATGGCAAGGGAAAATAAATACAAAGCATATGCCATCATATGTCCATGAAACCAGAGTGCTAAAGAATCCAGACTAAATACAAATGCCAGACTCAACTGGAACGATGCCGTATGGCCAGAGTGAAGATTATTAGACTGCAATATCAAAAGAATGGATGCAACAATGCTAAAGACAACTGAAACAAGCCAGAACTGCCTCAGCCATCAAGACATGTACATATATAGACAACTACATGATGACCAGACCAGAAGTGAGATCAAAGAAATGCAAATAAAGACCAGTGGTGTGCAACAACAACTATCAAATGAAACAGTGCAAATATCAAGTGCAACACTGATCATTCAAGTGCACCAGTACAACAATAGCAAGTTCAACGAACACAATGGGCCAAAGTATATTTACAGCATAGTGGCATGTGTTTGTACCAAAAATGGGCAAAACACTCTTCGGGAGTTATTTGAAGAGATAAAATGAAGAACATAAATGTAAAACAGAGATTATCTAACAAAAATTCCAATAAACAGAATTGTAAATACGCAGACAAGCAATTTAGAGTGGTTCGGCATATCGCCTACGTCCACTATGAAGTTTTGATGATTTTATTGATTCTCTTTCAATAGTTACAAGTGATTACAGCGAACAACAGCAAATTATAGCTTGGAATTCGGATTCAATAGTAAGAATAAGGTGCAAATCTCGATCCGGCAGAGTCTGGGCGCTTCAGAATCCAGATCCTCTTTTCTGAATGACCAGGGGTCTTATTTATAGGTGTAGGAGGCTGATATTTCGCCTAAATTGAGGGGAGACCAGTTCTGGCACGTGAGGGGGCCCACATGCCCGCTCTTTGGAAATCCGGGCCCACTTTGGGATCGATTCGACCCTTGCTTCGAATCGATCAAGATTTTCTCCGATTGAGCTGAAATTTGGCATGGACATTCCTTAGGTTGCCAGTTAGCTCCTGTCCAAATTTCATAGCATTTGGACTTGTAGATCTCGAGATATGATCGATTCAAGATTTCATTTCTGGCTGATGTGGTCTGTTCGAATCGATCCCCTTCGAATCGATAGGGTCGAATCGATGGCTTCACGCGTGGTATTGTTGACGTGGTGCGTCTTCTTTGTATCGATCCGCCTTTCACTCCGAGTTGTCTGGGTCGACTCCATGATTCTAGCCGCTTTGACGTAGTGGATTCGAGGGAGTGGATTCGAAGCAATGGTACTGGATGGATACGAGGCGATTAGTCTTCGCGGATTCGAAGTACTTCATCTCAGACGGATTCGAAGGACTTTAACCTGAAGGTTATTAATTAGCGTAGCTTCATGGATTCGAAGCAACTCATCAGGACCGATTCGAGCGAACGCTTGTTGATGGATGCGAATCCACGTGAAGCCGAACAGATGGATTCGAACAGAGTGTTCACTGATGGTTACGAAGCTTCGAGGCCAGATGGATACGAAGTAGAGGGGTTTCATCGATGCGAAGCAGGGGAAGGTTCATGGATTCGAACGCATGTTACTGCCTATGGATTCGAACTCATGGCCATGTGCTCCAGTTGCATCGACGATATCTTGAGCGTACGACCTCAGATTGACTTGAAATTTGGAACGTTGCCTTTCCTGACCTTGCTTGACGTGTCTTATCAATTTTGGCTCGGTCCGGACTCGGACAAAATTCATCGATATCCGTAGTGAGCCCGTGTATAGCCGATCTCTAGGATGGACCGTCATTGGTTACTAGTCAATTCCTTGGTGTTACGTCCTTGCCAAAAGGTGGGATAACATTTGCCCCCCAAAGTACGTCTTGTGGGAACATGACGTGCTTTGAAATACTGCTACCCTTACTCTGAATAGTTATTGTCTTTTCGGTGGAAGCTGTGACCTTCGACCATTCTTCTTGATAATGTAAACTGTTGACTGTCGACTATTGTACCATGTATTTGTTGCAACTGATTGCTGTATGCCAGTGGTTACCCGTCCATTGTTGTAATCGTCATTGGATGCATTTCTGATTCCTGAAAATCTGGAATATTGAATATTAGGTCGTCATTCATGCATATATGTTAATCTGACTCTCGCTGACGTTCACGAGTCGTTGTCAGTTCATCTTATATTGAATTCCGTATCGATCCTCTCCTGAACCGATGTGAAATTCATTGTAACAATGTTTGATGGTTGTTTTTTAATGCTCCTTCGTAACGATCCTCTCCTGAATCAATGCGAAGGGTTGGAATGTATGCGTCGTATCGGTGAATACGTAATATTGGGTCTCGGATTGATGGATACAAAAGTAATGTTCTGTATCGATGGAGTCAAACGATCCAGATATAATCATGCAGTGATGCTTCGCGGAGGATATGCCATTTCTTATTCGTTTATTCAATAAGAATCCCCGATTATGGATAATCTTCGATAGGAGTCATCCATGACTCCTCTCCTAGATCTATCTCTAAGATCTAGTTGATCTTCATATGTTAATGCTTGGAATAATAAGAATTTCAACTAGGACAAATTCTTTTTGCCGCGTATCCCCAGAATTGGCTAGCTTGGCCAGTGACTTAGCTTTTTCAATCTGTTCTTCGAGGATGTGTGTAATGGTGTAATAGTCGAAGTCGACTAGTAGCTTTTGGACCCAGCTAGGATAAGGAGCAAGATGTTGCCCCCTAGTTGAATAATCTTCCCTGACTCAGTATACTACTAACCAATGATCACACAATATATGCAAAGTTTCCACCCCTAGTTTTCTTGCAAGTTTGAGCGCCAAGGCTTCATACTTAGCTTTGTTATTTGTTGCAGGGAAGTTGAGTTTGAGGGCATGGTAGATTGATCGTTCCTCAGTAGTCATCAACGCAACTTCGACGTTAAAAAGCCGATTATTGGAAGTTACATCCGTGTACGTTCTTCATCGGTTGGACGGTTCTCCACTGTTCTTCGGATAGTCGTCTGATATGGTGGATTCAGATATGAAGTATGATAATGTTTGACCATGGAGAGCTCTTCGAGGGAGATAAGTGATATCAAATTGGCTTAGCTTCATACTCCATTTGAGTAAATTTTCAGACATCTAAGGTTTCCATTGGACCTATCGTAACGGCTGGTCGACATAGACGTTAACGGGGTGAGCTTGTCAATAGCCAGCCTTCATCATATACTAGTCTTTGGATTCATTTATCTTCACATAGCATTGCGACGCTTATAGCGTGTGTTGACATGGCCCAATTGATGTATAAATCTTCGCGATCCAAAGGTTTGGGTAAAATGGAAGGTCTCTTCAAGTGGTCTATCAGAGCTGCTTGATTGTCCTCGGTACATGGGTGTCTCTAACCATCGGAATTTTCTAGAAATTAGTCTTGATTCCATGAGAATTGATGATGAAAACAAAGAATCTTTCTGATGTAATGGTGAAAGAGCATTTCAAAGGATCGAGTTTCATCCTGCATTTTTTGGAGAGCACTGAATACCTCTGTCAAGTCATCGATATGGTCGTTTGATAGCCGTGATCTCACGAGCATATTAACCACATCTACTTTCATCGGTCGGTCGATCTAATTTTTGAATGATCTGCTAATCGTCCTTTTGTAAGTAGCACAAGTGTCCTTAAGTTTTAGTCTATAGATTGCAGCATAGCACTATAGGCCCAGGTTAGTAGCGAAACAGTTGTATTCCTGGTTTGGGACATGCTTCGGTATCTGATTGTATCTGGAGTTTGTATCCATGGATATGAGTAATTCATGTATGATGGTCAGGTCCATCAGTTGGTCGATCATTGGGAGTGGAAAGCCGTGCTTTGTCATATCCCATGCAAATCTGAGTAGTTGATGTATGTCCTCCACTCTCTGTTCGTTTTTCTTATAAGTAAAGGATTGGATATTCACTTTGGTTGGAGGGCATCATGGATAAACCCACTGGTTTTGAGCAGATTCGCCTCCTCTTTTAGTGCAACAGATCTCTCCGGATCCATGTCGCATCGTTTTTGTTCACCGAGACATGCCTCGGGTCGACATTTAATGCAGGGTTCTTCATGGCTAGCGAGAGTCCATATATATATATATGAGGTCGAATCCAAGCGAACACATCAAGATTCACTTGAAGTAAAACAATTGACTCTTTCTTCATAATTCCGTAGAGTTGTGATCTGATCTACAATACTCGTGATGGGTTGTAGGTGCCTCATGTGTTTATTTGCAATGGTAAATGATCAGGCTTACAAGGACGTTGAATCAAAGGATTAGTAGAACTTAGCCTTGTATTGCACGCTGCTACATAGCTGGCTCCAGCTTTGAGATTGAATTAACTTATGTTTCTGAATGATGCGCTTTTCATTCAATGTACCTGCGATCCATTGCTCATTGGAAAGGTCAGAATGATGATCAGTCGCCCATAAGTCCTGGTATTGATCCGATGATTCTATCTCTAGGCATCCTTTCGGTCGCAACCTAGAGTTGTTATGAATATCAGGCATGGGTCATAGGTTCAAATTGTCATAGTCAACTCTTGGATAATTACTCTTTTGCCCCCAGCCTCGGGTTGGCGGATGCATTACGGGGACGATCTAGTCTTGTCCTAGCTGTGTCTATACTGTAGTTCAAGCTTTAAGAACCGAAGTTGACTGATGAATGGTTGAGTCATATTACCTTATCTTCTTGTTCGTGCCCCTAAGTCTGGGGAGTATCTCGATAAGTGGCAAGGTAGACAATGTCCACTTCAATTTTGTATTATATTCCATTGAACCATAGTATCAAATTAACGGACGGAGGGCAGAGTCATGCCTATCATGCATTATGTTCTAGTTCTTTCCTCTAGGCGGAATACATTGTTACTTTGCCGACATTCGGACATAAGCTAGATTCTGGACGGTCAATGACATTCGCTCTGCTGCTTATGTCGCCATACTTTGGGCAAAAAACTGAAGAGTGAATCGTCTAGTCAGATCCAATGCAGGATCGGTGCTTCCCTTGTTGAATCCAGGGTAAGAATCAGTGTGCAGATGTTTAGGTTGCACTTGTTTCGAATTGTTCTTTGAGTCGGATCATGGTAAGAGTCAATGAATGAATGGTCGCGTTGCATTCATTTGGAGTTGGCTGATCAACCATGTCCATTTCGATTTACGTTCTCCCGTTAGATCTAGGGATAAAGTCAGCTCAAATGCAGTCATGTCATGCTCATCTGGTCTCATGTTCTTCCTGATGGATTGAAGGAAGGCGATGGAGGACGAATGGTAAAGTCACACTCATTTGTGATTTACACTTTTATTCATTCTATGTTGGTCGAAGATATTCGATGCATGCTCGGGTCACATTGATTTGTAGTTGAAGAAGATTGATATTGACCGTCGATTCGATGGCATGATGCAGAATGCTTGGACCTTATTTCCTGTCAATCCGATGGTATGATATGAAAGCGCAGATCAACATTGCCCGTCGATCTGGCGGTATGATATGATCGGATGCTTGTAACTTTGGGCGTCATTATGTTTGGTTGGCATCAAGGCCTCCATGCAGTCGTTGCCTTAAGTTTTAATGGACGCTAAGCCGGAGAGGCAGCGAGTCACCTTTCTCTTCTTTCAGTAATTTGTACTTCTGCCCCCAGTCTTGGGGATAAGCCGTAATAGGCGTTATGCAATATTGTTCACTGCTTAATTTTAACATCCACACTCTGGGGACTTGTATCTTTATGACAGCTGTTGATCACTCATTTTCATGTGTTGAGTCTGCGCCTATGCTCGGGGAATGAGTGATGTAACTTGGTTGAGATGCAGTCGAAGTTGTTAGGTGGACGGGTCCACCCTCCTCGAGGCCGTACTTGATGGAGATGCAGTCGAAGTCGTTAGGTGGATGGGTCCACCCTCCTCGAAGCTGCATTGAATGGACATACGGTCGAAGTCGTTAGGTGGATGGATCCACCCTCCTCGAAGCCGTAGTTGGTTGTAGTTTATACTCCGGCTCGAGCTCTCGGAGTCCGGAGTTAGTTTAATGTTTATACTCCAGTTCGCGCTCTCGAAAGCTGGAGTTTGTTGATGTATATACTCCGGTTCGCGCTCTCGAAATCCGGAGTTAGTTAATGTTTATACTCCAGTTCGCGCTCTCGGAAGCTGGAGTTTGTTGATGTTTATACTCCGGTTCGCGCTCTCGGAATCCGGAGTTAGTTAATGTTTATACTCCAGTTCGCGCTCTCGGAAGCTGGAGTTTGTTGATGTTTATACTCCGGTTCGCGCTCTCGGAATCCGGAGTTAATTAATGTTTATACTCCAGTTCGCGCTCTCGGAAGCTGGAGTTTGTTGATGTTTATACTCCGGTTCGCGCTCTCGGAATCCGGAGTTAGTTAATGTTTATACTCCAGTTCGCGCTCTCGGAAGCTAGAGTTTGTTGATGTTTATACTCCGGTTCGCGCTCTCGGAATCCGGAGTTAGTTAATGTTTATACTCCAGTTCGCACTCTCGGAAGCTGGAGTTTGTGAATGTTTATACTCTGTCTCGCGCTCTGGGAGTACGGAGTTGAATGAATGTTTATACTCCGCCTCGCACTCTGGGAGTACGGAGTTAAGGAATGTTTATACTCCGCCTCGCACTCTGGGAGTACGGAGTTAAGTAAAAAGTTTGTACCCAGCTCGCGCTCTCGGAGTACTCTGGGGTTTTAGGAAAATGTTTATACTCCGCCTCGCACTCTGGGAGTACGGAGTTAAGTAAAAAGTTTGTACCCAGCTCGCGCTCTCGGAGTACTCTGGGGTTTTAGGAAAATGTTTATACTCCGCCTCGCGCTCTGGGAGTACGGAGTTAAATGAATGTTTATACTCCGCCTCGCACTCTGGGAGTACAGAGTTAAGGAATGTTTATACTCCGCCTCGCACTCTGGGAGTACGGAGTTAAGTAAAAAGTTTGTACCCAGCTCGCGCTCTTGGAGTACTCTGGGGTTTTAGGAAAATGTTTATACTCCGCCTCGCACTCTGGGAGTACGGAGTTAAGTAAAAAGTTTGTACCCAGCTCGCGCTCTCGGAGTACTCTGGGGTTTTAGGAAAATGTTTATACTCCGCCTCGCACTCTGGGAGTACGGAGTTAAGTAAAAAGTTGTCGTGTATCAGCCCGTTTCTGGCCTGATGTGAGGGCTTGTCCCTGAGCTAGGTGTTTCGCTTAGCGAGTGATCGGTGGGATCCCGATTAACTCCCACTTATAGGCCCCTCAATAAAGGATGAGGTTTAGAGTATGGACGGTTAGATCGCGTCCATGTTCATTTTGATTCCGCTTTTGCCAGGCCTAAGGAGTAAGATTAGTGTTCTGGCAAGCTTTGTGCTCGAGCATAGGAAAGGATGGTCGAACTACATCCACTTTGAGTTGTGTATTTTCCCTTAAGTCGGGTGCAAGAATTGGGGAGCAGACAGTCGAGTCATGTCCAATTTATACTTTGCATTCTTTCGATCGAGCTAAGGAAGAGAGTTGAATGACAACTGGTGATGGTTAGTCAGTAGACAATCAGTCGTTGATGACTTTAAATTGAGGGTTGGCCCCTGATGAAGTCACTTTAAGGCATTATCATTTTGTCGAATCACAGACGCAAATGGAGAGTGAATGGTCAAATCACATCCACTTTAAATTTCTTTTCTCAAATAACCCCAAGTGTCTAATGTAGATTTGATGTATAGATGGTCGCATCATGTCCATCCACAGTGTGGTTTCGTTCTTATTGGGCATCAGAAGAAGCATAAGTATTTTGGCGAGCTTGAGAGTGCATTGTAGGGACATATAACTCCAAGTCTTTCTTACATATCCTAATTAAATTGCGTAGGCAGATGAGTGGATGGTCGGTTGCATCCACTTTGTACTAAAGTCCTGACCTTGTCGGTCTCTTCCGCTTTGATGCCTTGCCCCCAGTCAGGGGCATATAGTAGCCGATGAGTGGTCGAATTATGCTCATCACGATGATACCTCAATGATTTGATCATGGTCCGCGGAGGTTGTTTTGCACCCAATCTTAAGTACTCGGTTAACTGCATCATTTGCAAGTAGTTTAATTCAAGTAGGTCATATTTCGCAACGGAAATGAAATTGAATTAGAAATAATTCAAAAGAGATCAGATCAAATCTCATTGATAAGTGAGGCAGCGTCGTATGCTCGCTATTGCACATCATTCCATCCCTTCTCAGTTGGAAGTCTAACGCAAATGGTTCAATTTGATCAAAGTCCTTGATCGATAGGGGTCGGATGTTCCCGGTCCTTCGTTTTATGGGGCTTGCATATATGGTCGGAGCTATCCTTCCCGGAGAAGCCTTATGGCGTTGGCGTTCACGGTAGCCATTTAGAGAAGAGGAGTTTTCCGATCTAGAGTATGGAGCAGGTCCCCTCCTTATCCTGCTATGTTGATCCTTCATCTGATTCATCAACTCAAAATTTGCCTAGACATGTTGGTGCAGTTGTCGGCGGCGGTCTACCAGTTCTCTTGTCAACTCAGGAGTTTGAAAGCTGGTCAATTGGAGGAAGTTGCATTCCACCTTAAAAGCATGATATATTAATCAACCCCAGTTCTTGGCATACTAACTAGGTTCTCCAGCCTTTGGGAGTACGATTGAGTAGTATTTCTTTACCCATTCCTTGATTGCAACTCAACATTTGTTGTTGTGATCTCCTATGTCTTGTTCGGTCATGGAACAATCAGAAGCATGGATGGAATGTTCCTTCATTAAATTGGTGATTGAATCGACAATGCGGGTGCCCTACGCTGCGGCTAGGGTTCGGGAGTTATTTGAAGAGATAAAATGAAGAACATAAATGTAAAACAGAGATTATCTAACAAAAACTCCAATAAACAGAATTGTAAATACGCAGACAAGCAATTTAGAGTGGTTCGGCATATCGCCTACGTCCACTATGAAGTTTTGATGATTTTATTAATTCTCTTTCAATAGTTACAAGTGATTACAGCGAACAACAGCAAATTATAGCTTGGAATTCGGATTCAATAGTAAGAATAAGGTGCAAATCTCGATCCGGCAGAGTCTGGGCGCTTCAGAATCCAGATCCTCTTTTCTGAATGACCAGGGGTCCTATTTATAGGTGTAGGAGGCTGATATTTCACCTAAATTGAGGGGAGACCAGTTCTGGCACGTGAGGGGGCCCACATGCTCGCTCTTTGGAAATCCGGGCCTACTTTGGGATCGATTCGACCCTTGCTTCGAATCGATCAAGATTTGCTCCGATTGAGCTGAAATTTGGCATGGACATTCCTTAGGTTGCCAGTTAGCTCCTGTCCAAATTTCATAGCATTTGGACTTGTAGATCTCGAGATATGATCGATTCAAGATTTCATTTCTGGCTGATGTGGTCTGTTCGAATCGATCCCCTTCGAATCGATAGGGTCGAATCGATGGCTTCACGCGTGGTATTGTTGACGTGGTGCGTCTTCTTTGTATCGATCCGCCTTTCACTCCGAGTTGTCTGGGTCGACTCCATGATTCTAGCCGCTTTGACGTAGTGGATTCGAGGGAGTGGATTCGAAGCAATGGTACTGGATGGATACGAGGCGATTAGTCTTCGCGGATTCGAAGTACTTCATCTCAGACGGATTCGAAGGACTTTAACCTGAAGGTTATGAATTAGCGTAGCTTCATGGATTCGAAGCGACTCATCTGGACCGATTCGAGCGAACGCTTGTTGATGGATGCGAATCCACGTGAAGCCAAACAGATGGATTCGAACAGAGTGTTCACTGATGGTTACGAAGCTTCGAGGCCAGATGGATACGAAGTAGAGGGGTTTCATCGATGCGAAGCAGGGGAAGGTTCATGGATTCGAACGCATGTTACTGCCTATGGATTCGAACTCATGGCCATGTGCTCCAGTTGCATCGACGATATCTTGAGCGTACGACCTCAGATTGACTTGAAATTTGGAACGTTGCCTTTCCTGACCTTGCTTGACGTGTCTTATCAATTTTGGCTCGGTCCGGACTCGGACAAAATTCATCGATATCCGTAGTGAGCCCGTGTATAGCTGATCTCTAGGATGGATCGTCATTGGTTACTAGTCAATTCCTTGGTGTTACGGCCTTGCCAAAAGGCGGGATAACAGCATGATCGAACAAAGATTAAACAGTCAAAACAAAAGAATTAATCCAGAAGTCAAGAAGAGTCAAAGCCGTGATCAAAGAAAAATAAAGTCAGTGTAGTGGTGAAAAAGCTATTTCAAAATATCACAACATTATAAGAGGAAAGTTTCTGAAACAACAATTCAAAGAAATTCAAGTGCGTATCTTTATTGTTGAAAAAGTCAAAAATCGAAAAAGAGGAAAGTTTTGTTGAACGTTTGAAAAACAAAGCCGTGAGTTGGAAGAATTTCCCAAAAATATCGGAGCTTAAAATCGGAAAGAATCAACAGCGTGATGATCAAGGAATATCAAATCAGACTTGTATATAAACCCAGAGATCATCATCGACTAAATTATCGAATTCAAGTATCTAATCCAGAGAGAACAAAAGGGCAGAAATCACATACCGAAGTTATAAATCGAATTCGATCAACAAACAAGGGGCAGTCGAAGCCAGGCTACAAAGAGTCATCATTCGACAAAGCAAATTCGATCATCACAGCAAAGTCGACTGAAACAAAAGCTTCAATTCCAGACTGAACGAAGTCATAGCTTCAAATAAGAATCGCCAAAGGCAACAGCAATTCCAGAATTCCAGAGTCACCACAAAGAAAACCACAAGCCAGAGCTACAGAGAATCGACGAAGTCGTATTCGCCAGAGAATCTAAATCTCGAAAGCCCCAAGGAGCAAGCGAAGAAGAGCGTCTAATACTATCAAGCAGTACAGAGCTTCGATCGAACTACAAAACTCTTAAGCCCTAATTTTGACAGAGAAATCGAAGAATACATCGTCGCCGCCATTTTTATTTTCCAGAGAGAAATAAAGAGATCGGGCCGATAATATTAAAAGGGGATCGGGCTGGAGAATTATTGAATTGGGCCGGACTGGTTTTTAATAGGGTTTTAAAGTTTAAAATTTGGGCCGGGATTAATTGATTTAGTTTAGGCCTATTTTATTTGAGGGCAAAATTGTGTTAATGTGTCAATCTATATTTTGCCCTGGTCTTTAAACTGTTTTTTGTTTTTCAGTTTGTTTTTTCAAAGTCCAGTCAGAGTGAATCACCACCTAGGGTTTAGGTGTTGTCAGATTGTCTAGTTAGAATTAGTTCAGTGAGCAGGGAGGCTGCGAGTTTGCAAAGCTCTATAGGCGGGAGCAGAGTTTGCGAGTAAACGAAACTCTATAGGCGGAGCAGGGTGTGCGAGTCTGTAGGAGTGTTTGTGAGCGGGAGCGAGTGTCTGCGAGTCTGTCAGAGTGTTTGTAAGCGGGAGACTGTTTAATTCTAATAGAAATCTGGGAATGCAGCAGTAGGCAGGGGTTGCCGAAGCTGGGTAAATTTGTGTGTGATTTACTTTACTGCATATTTATTTATCTGCTGATTGCTTCCGCGTTTAATTTGAGAAGATTTGCGATAACCCTATTCACCCCCCCCTCTAGGGTTAATCTAGATCCTACAAACTATACACAACTACACTGTCCATGCATTACTTCTGCTTTTCTATCATGTTTTGACTACACTTATCTACTCATTCTCTCCCTTTGCGGAACTACCCACTTGCCTCGTGTGATTCAACAAATAACTGCCCCTTCTTTCCCTTACATTGCCTTATCCAGCATATGATTCGCTTTAAAAATATGATCAATAATCTTATGACGTAATTATTAGTTGCAAAGTTAAAATCATCTTTTGAGTTGTCAACATCTGATTTTCTATCCTTCTTAAACTCAAAACTTCCATCAATGAATTCTATGGAACAACCTGCATCATGATTATATTTTAAGGATCTCAATCTCACTCCATCAAGTTTATAATTTGATAATTTGGTACACATGACATCCCAATTAAAAAGAAAAAACTTTGACAAAAAAGCTATTTTCACTCTCCCAGACTTCAATAAATCAACTGTAATTGAAACATATAAAAACCAATTGAGATAATTTACAAGGCACTGATATGTGTGAAAGTGTACAATGCAATATCACCTAAAGAAAAAAACTAAATAAAACAACATTCCAAAAGTGATGTGTATATTGTTAAGTTATATTCAAACGAATATCGAATATTTTCATATTAATTGCACCGATATAGATAAATTAGCACATATATCTCTTATGTAGCTCAAATAAGAAGATTACCGTATAAATTAAGTGAGAAATCGGTTACAAAAATAGAGGTCATAGATATAACAAGAACTATACATATATACTGGAACAAAATAAATTTTGGGAAAAATAGACTGTTTGGTATTCATTCACATTTACAACATTAGAAGCATACAGCTAGCAATTTATAATTAATGATATCCAAGAAAACAACTCTGACAAATAAATTGACTTCTGATGACAATTATTCTACAAAACTGACACAAAAATAAGAAATATAAACAAAAACTCACCTTGCAAGCAATTACAATTCTCAGCTCCTTCCTAATGACATCCAAAACAGAATCAATCAACTCCGTTCCTTCGGTATAACAACCTTTCGCCCAGCTATTACCGCCTCCACTCTGCCCAAAATTAAGTTATTGGGTCTAAAGATCTGCCAACCACGGAAATCCATCAGCACAGCTCTCGGTATATACCTATGTAACATCCCCCTACTTGGAGGCCCAAAACTAACGGCTACGGATGCTGCAGTCATCCATAGTTATTAATCCTCGGCGATCAAATATGGCAACATTAGACACGTTGATACACAGAAACACAAGAATATGGAAAAAGGTTAAACAACAAACAAATTCCACATTCCATTTCAAAATATTCCAAATTGGTTACATAATCCCAATTCGCAGGCCACGTTCAGATAACATATAATTATTACAAAATACGCCAAGAGAAACATATGAAGATGCCCCTCGGTAGATTAGAGTATATTGTTAGGCAAGAAAACAATTTGCTTTTACAAACAAAACACACAGCGGAAATAAAAGATCTCTAATAACAAGCTTGCCTCATGCACGTCCTCGGAAGCTTTATTCATCTAAAAGAACACCTGGAAATCTTAACTCTCAACCTACTCAAAATCAATTGAGTACCCGAGAGTTTAAGGGGAAAACAAAAACTTCGAGTCAGTCATAAAGCCTAGTACGAATAATAATTTGCCAACTCAAACTATTTAGATATCTAGTGAGACTACACCGCTTAGCGGAACGGGTTTTCCCCTTGCTAGTATCCTAAAACAATCATAAAACCATATACTGTGCTCCTGCATCCACAATGGTTAAAACATAGCATTTCAAAACATTATGATGATATGCAACACAAATAAATCAATTCTGGATTACCCATCCCCATTCATTCTAACTATCTGTCTCCATTATAGTTTCCAGGGTTACTATTAACCTGTTAAATGCTTATGCACTATCTGCCCAATATCATAGTTTTCATGGGATCACTAAGAACCTATTGGTAACTCCAATATCTTATCTCTTATCCTAGTTTTCATGGGCTAACTAGAAACCTATTGACTGACTGTCAATATCATAATCCAGATATAGTTTCGTGGGCTAACTACGAACCTACTGGCCCCTCCAGTATCAAATCATAGTTTTCATGGGCAGACTATGAACCTATTGGCCCTGCCAATATCATACATTTTTCATGGGCTTACTGTAAACCTATTGGCCTCTGCCAATATCTTTAATTAAGATTTTAACATCTGTTTAGTTATATACACTACTGGGTCAACCTAACTGGTTATTCTGCCTTTTTCCCAAAATACAGTTATGGGTTAATACAACGTGAATAACATTTCCAAATTCTTTATTTATGCCATGGGTTTTCCTTTAAAATGAGAATGGGTTATTTGTTTTGAAACCACTGGATGACCTCCTTTGAAAGCATAAATACCTCTTTTCAAAACTCTAAGTATATACCTTTCGAAACCAATGATACCTTTCGATGGTATCAAGAAAACATTCTTTGAAACATAGCTTCGAAACAAATAAAGTACCATTTCAAAAGCATTGGGTTTTCTCTTTAGTAACATCATTTGGGTCAAAATGCTCATATACAAAAGTATCTCTTTCGAAACCAACAAGAATTAATTTAGAGAAAAGTTGATGGTGTCGGAACCATCTTAGTCGAAAGCAAAGACCTTTTTAAAAATTAAAACATAGAAGAATAGAGTCGAAACTCCCTTTCGACTACATCACCTTCGAAACCCCCAGCCCCTTTCGAAGGCAATTAGGAAGTGGCTTAACCTAGATAAAAATAAGGATAACTTTTCGAAGGTATTGATGGCTTCAATACTTCGGAAGGAAAATAGCGGCTAGGTTTCGACGAGGTCGGAATCTACCCTTACGAAAATTTCTTATTTAAAAAGGCACCCCTTCGAAAGCTATACTTCTTTACATATTACAGCAACCTTCCGCGAAAGCCATTTATAAAATCCTTTCTGAAAGCATGTGTTTTGACTATGTCAAAAGCTTTAAATAAAACAAGGCAAGACTTTAACTTTTGAAAACAAAGTAGGGTTTCGACCCCATCAGAAGCTTGTCTTTCGACACCAAGGCTTCCGCCATCCTTCCAATCCATTGCGCACCACTAGGTGATGCCTTGTGTATATGTTTCGACTATGATGGATTCGACTAAGTAGATTTCAATTAGGAAGGGGCGGAATCATTGGAGTCGAAAGGGCTGTAAACTGAGGCGAAACACCTTTTTCTGAATTAAAGGCTGAAATGTTGCTTCTTTTAGTAATTACTTTATAACAACTTGCCTATTTGTAAACCATTTATTGGCTGCCACAAAACTTTTCAAATACTTGAAAAATTAAAACTGCGCATTCACACCAGATCTAAACCATAAAAATGCAACATTTAAGCCCTTCCATATAACAAAAGTAATATTAGCAAAGAAGTCTTTCTTTTGAAATAATTTATTTTCCCTGGTAAATCAATTGGGAAAAATCCCCAAAAATCACAGAAATTCGATTTCATTATGTAATCAAACATATTAAAAATTTAGACCTAATTTCTTCCTGAAATATTCAAAATAAATTTTAAACCCAATTACATCATATTTACCATCAAAAATTCATAATAAAATTTCCATAGCTTGGAAAATTCTGAAAATTAAAACCCATCTCCAAAATCATGTTTTACTTAACAAAAAAAATTTCCATGGCATTTTAAAATCGATAACCCACAGTTTTGCCCCTAAAACTATACGAATTTCATGTACAATTAAATTGTTTAAATCAACAATTCAAAAATAATGCATATCATCATCCAATATTTCTTAGAAACAAAATAAAAACTCAAATCCCAAATCATAGGATTATAGAAACCAAAAGGAGGTGGAATGAATTATTATTCACCTTAAACTTGATAAGGAATTTGAGATTTGTTGTTGATTAATCCTTCCTAGCTTTGATCCTTAACTTTAGATTGAAATTTCCCCTTTTTACTTCTTGTTAATGACCGATTCTATCTTGTTTTGACTTGCGTTTGTGAAAAGATGAAAATGGAACGTGAATGGGCAATTACAAAAGGTCATAGCCGTGTATAATAGATTGGCTAATTTACTAATATGCCCATTTGTAATTTAATTATCTTACAAACCAATTTAAAACCCATTATATCTTTATTATTAAGCACGGTCCATGATGTAGTTTATTCAAATCTCAATCTCCTTATCATCATTATTATATTTAATTTATCTAATTAAATCTTCTGAATAATGTTATCAAACATTAGAGATGTTACAGGCTCCTCCATTAAATAATTTCGTCCTCGAAATTCAGTAAGAACTAAATACTAAACATAGCAATCATCCGTAGCAACACCTAATAACCATACTAGTCTAACTGACTAGCAACTATCTATATAAATCTAATATAGACATACCTTCAAAGCACATCAGGATAAGTTTCTCTAATCATGTCCTCTGTCTCCCAAGTATAGTCTTTCTTGTTGTCGCTCTATTGAACTTTCACCAACCTGACCATCTGATTCCTTAATCTTTTCTCATCTCTAGCTACAACCCGAACTTGTTGTCTAACAACAGTCAAATTAGGCTCTACCACTAAGTCACCCAACCCTATCGGAGGAATAGTAGTTTTTGGATCATGCACATACTTGCGAAGATGAGACACATGAAATACATTATGGACACCTGCCAAACTGCTCGACAACTCTATTTTGTATGCGAGCTTTCCAATCCTCTCTATAATCTGGAATGGACCTACATATTTTGGGGCTAACTTCCCCGACTTTCCAAATTGTATCACACCCTTCATAGGTGATACCTTAATGAAAACCTTATCTCCAACTGAGAATTCTAGGTCCTTACGCCTCTTATTTGCATAACTATTCTGTCTTGACTGAGCTTCCTTCATCCTTCCTTGGGTTAACTCAATCTTCTATTATGCCTCTCTAACCAAATCGGGGCCTAAGACTAATCTGTCTCCAGTCTCCAACCAACATATTGGTGATTTGCATGGCTTTCCATACAAAGCTTCAAATGGCGTCATTCCTATACTAGTCTGGTAACTATTATTATAGGAGAACTCAACCAAATGTAAGTGATCCTCCCAAGATCCACCAAAGTCCAATACATAAGCTCTCAGTAAATCTTCGAGTACCTTATTGACTCTCTCCGCCTGCCCATCCGTCTGAGGGTGATATGTAGAACTCATATTAAGCTTGGTACCCATCACTTCCTGTAGACTCTTCCAGAATTCACTAGTAAACAATGCATCTCTATCACTGACTATACTACTAGGAACTCCATGCAGTCTTACTATGTTCTTCAGGAACAACTTAGCTAAAATAGGTGCCATTCTGGTTGACTTAACTGGAATGAAATGGGCACTCTTGGTCAATCTGTCCACTATAACCCATATATTTTCATTACCTCTATTTGACCTTGGCAACTCGTCTATAAAATCCATAGATATTGAATCCCATTTCCAAACTAGAACCTCCAAAGGCTGAAGCAACCCACTCGGTTTCTGATATTCAGCTTTCACTTGTTGACAGTTTGCACACTGCCTAACCCACAAGCTAACACCCCTCTTCATGCCTTCCCAATAGAAGCTCCTTATCATATCCTGATACATCTTGGTCCCCCCAGGATGAATCATAAAATTGGATCGATGACATTCTTCTAGAACTTCTTTCCTCAAGTCCTCCATATCCAGAACACACAACCGTCCCTTCTTTCTTATCCATCCTTTCTGGTCAAGGTTAAAATCATTTAAATTATCGATCTCTATTCCACCCTCCAGTCATCTGATCCTTTCAGCTCATATTGGATCCTCCCTCTGCTTAGAAGCAATTTTCTCAATCAATACTGGTCGAACTTCTAAACAAGACAACCTGGCGAAACTCTGACTAGAACTAGCAGTCGATCTTAACTGCACATCACAACTGACTAAAGCTTTTAAACCCTTCCATTCCACCAACATTGCTAACACCATACTCTGATGTTTTCTGCTAAGAGCATCTGCTACCTTATTACCTTTCCCTAGTTTGTACTCTATACCAAAATCATATGCAGCAAAAAACTCCAGCCACCTCTGCTGCCTTATATTCAATTCCTTCTAAGAGAATAAATACCTTAAAGACTCATGATCGGTATATAGCTCAAATCTCTCCCCTAAGAGATAAGGTCTCCAAATCTTCAATGCGAAGATCGCAGCTACCAACTCCAAATCATGAGTAGGATAGCTAACTTCATGCGGTCTAAGCTGCCTAGATGCGTAGGCAATGACTTTACCATTCTGCATCAACACCGCTCCTAATCCAATTCCACAAGCATCAGTATACACCACTAATCCTTAGTTTCCATTTGGAACTACTAACAAGGGTGCATTGGTCAAAAAATGCTTTAACTTAAGGAATGCCTCCTCACATTTGTCGAACCAAACAAATCTCACTTCCTTCCTGGTTAGCTTAGTTAAGGATGCTGCTATCCATGAGAAATCCTTAATGAATCTCAGGTAGTAGCCAGCGAGTCCAAGAAAACTCTGATCTCAATCACTGTCTCTGGTTTCCTCCAATTATTCACGGCTTCAATCTTATCGGGATTGATTGACAATCCTTTCTCTGAAACCATGTGACCAAGAAATTTTACCTCTTTCTTCCAGAAATGACACTTGGTAAACTTTGCCTTTAGCTGATTCTGCCTCAGCGTCTCAAGTACCACTCTAAGATGAACTCCATATTCTCTCTCATCCCTAGAGTAGACTAGAATGTCGTCTATAAACACCAACACAAACCCATCCAAATTCTCTCGTAAAACTCAGTTTATTAAATCCACAAAGAAAGTAGTGCATTCGTTAATCCAAATGGCATCACCAACCACTCATATGAACCATACCTAGTTCAAAATGCTGTCAAAGGAATACTATCCCCTACCACTCTTAACTGATGGAAATCTGTCGCCAAGTCCAACTGGGAAAACACGCTGGCTCCACTCAACCGATCAAACAAATCATCTATTCTTGGCAAAGGATACTTATTCTTAATTATCCTTTCATTTAACTTGCGATAGTCAATGCACATCGTTAATGACCCATCTGGTTTCTTTACAAACAACGCGGCTGCTCCCCAAGGCAAACTTCTTGGTCTAAAAAAACTCCTTCCTTCTAGATCCACTAGCTGCACCTTCAATTCCTTCATCTCGGTTGGTGTCATCCTACTAGGTGGTTTACTTATAGGTTCAGCTCCTGTCAAAAGATCTATTCTAAACTCAACAGCTCTTTTCGAGGGTAGTCCAGTGACTGGATCAAAGACATCTGCAAACTCTCTTGCTACCCGAACCTGACTTAACTCATTTCCTACCTCCATAGCATTAAGCATAGCAGTAACACTCCGGTCAGTAATTTCTACTGAGAATATCACTCGGTTATGACTATCAGGGTGTCTCGGTGGTATCTCCTTATCCTAGAAATATATTCTAGACTCATACCTACTCAACCAATCTATACCCAAAATGATTTCGAAATCTACGAAATCAATAACATACAAACTGCATGCAAACTTATGACCCAACAAATCAAGTTTTAACTGGTCATATCTTAACCCTAGAGTAGCATACCCTCTTATTGGATTCACAACCCTTAAGATAGTAACAAGGTAGGTGGGTTCTAGACATAATCTATCAACCAAACACTGAGATATAAATGAATGTGACGCACCGGTATTAGACCCGTCAAACGGATCGGGTCGGGTCATAATAGGTCGGGTCCAAATTGACCCGACCCATTTTGTGACCCAACCCTTTTAATACATTTATTAAAAGGGTCAATATGACCCAACCCGTTTCATATATGGGTCAACCCGTTTAACCCATTTAAAAAAACCAAAAGTGAAAATACAAAAGAAAAAGTAAAAAACATCCAATGCATAATTAAAAACCTAAGACAATAACACAGACTGTAACATTGGACTTATGATATTTCTACTGATCGACTCAAATAACATTAGCTACTATCATACAACTTTCTACATCCGTATCTACTTTGAAGTTGTCCAATTCTTCAAATTCTAGTGATGAAAAATGTATTTTTCAAAATCAATAGGGAGTATGTGAGGTCAATATTCTTCTCGTAGGTTGGTGTTACGGTATTAGTAGTCAAATTTCCATGAGTGATAACACTAAAAGCTGAAGGAGGAATTTGCAAATTAGGTGTGGGCAGAAGCTGGCTTGATTTCACAACATCATCAGAGACAGCGACAAAAACTTTGTACATCATAGTTCTAGATGTAGATGAGTTATGGTCCACTTGAATTTTGGCTCTACCACTCAAGAATTTCTCCAAAAATTCAAATCATCTATCTATCATCAAACTGGAAACGTTGCTTTTTACTGATTCCAACCATTGTCTATTGCATGAATGATGCTTCTACCTAAATCGACCATATAAAAAAATCTTATCCGACTTTTGCAATTAAAAGCATAGCACAATGAGTCTCCATAGAAAAAGTAGAAAGAGGCATTTATCGAGTTAAATTGTATCCATGGGGGCAAATCGGCGATGATTGTTGGTGAGGAGCAGCTGATTTGACTGATAAATGGGGATATTTGGATCGCTTGTTAAGGTCTTAGCATGAGTTCATCAAAAATGAGGAGATGATAATGCAGATCTAATCGAAGCTGAATTGATATCAGTGAATCTGGTTGGGATCGAGCTTGTGACGTGGTTGGAAGGTGATGATGCAGATCTGGAAACTGTGAATGGATCTGAAAATTGTAGTTAGAAAGATCATCAATTTTTTTTCTTGATTTATTATTAATGAAGACTGGATGAGAAGAAGGGACTGATGAATGAGAGAGATGACATTGTTGAGACGGATTAGGAATTGAGGGAGAGAGAGCCAGCAGACTTCATGTTGTTTGGAAACGAGAGATAAATTGAAATTAGGGTTTGGGTTATGGACGAGTAAAAGGGTTAAGCGGGTAGTATCGTATTTTTTGTGAGCTGAACGGGTATCGACCCTGTACTGAAAATGATTTAATTAGTTTGGACCCGACCCTATTAAAATTGAGCTAAAAGGGTTGGGTTAAAGGGTATGGCTGAATTTTGACAGCCCTAACCGGTATCAAAAGTACTCTAACCGAAATACTCTAAATCAAAAGCAAACCTTCCATCACCGTCTTTCCTTTATCAGTTGCAGTAGGCCTAGCTGGTCCTATAGCAAAAACTTTTCCTTTGTCCTCCCTAACTGGCTCTAGACACTGATTCTTGTAATGCCCAACTTGATCACAGTTGAAGCACTTCACATTCTTCTTATTTGCAGTTTTCTTCTCATTTCCCGACCGACATTCATTAGCACAGTGACCCTTCTTGTCACACTTATAGCAAACTACCTCAGCCTTTGATTTCTTAGTAGTATCTCCCTTCTGGGATCTCTTTTGGGATCCCTTCTTTTTAAAGAACTTCCTCTTCTTAACCTAAGAACCCTGAGTTTCCACTGACTTCTCTTTAGCTAAATCAGCAAGCAACTCCTCATGGCCAATGGCCATCTCCACCACTATATTACAGGGATCACAGACATGTGTCATGGTCATTCTAGCAAGCTCGGGCCTACATCCCTGAATGAACTTCTCATTCCTTTTGATGTCAGTATCTATAATAGCATATCCATATCAAGACAGCTCTTCAAACTCAGTAGCATACTCGACTACTGACATATCTCCTTGCACTAAATCCATAAACTTCCTCATCAGCTAAGACTAAGCAAACTCAGATACAAACTTCTACTCAAATCTCATTTTAAAATCAACCCAAGTTAACTGCTCTTCCAGAACTCTGGCGATGACACTGTTCCACTAATGTAGTGCTGACCCCTGCAACTGTCTAGAGGCCAACCTCCTTTTTTGTCCATCATTCAAGCCTAAACCAGTAAATATACGCTCACAATGAAATAGCCAATTCTGAACTTTTATAGCACTTTCCATCCCCAAGAATGGCTTCCCACCCAAACTGGTGTAATCTCTACTCAGCAAAACAATATTCCCAACTGGAGCCATAGGATTAGCTCCTCCTACATTTCCAGCAACTCTAGCTACAGCTCATTCTTGCCTCAAACCAGCAAAGAACTGATACATCGCCCCCATATCTACTAGTGGATTTCCAGCACTCACATTGGCATCAGCATTTTGATTACTAGCATTAGCCTGTCGACCCGGATTCCTTCTGGTAGTGAGTCGAGCATTTCCATTAATTGTGTTGATTCCTCCCCAGAGATTTCCTCTTTTGTTTCCTTCTTCCATATCTCCTTTCTCGTAAATCTACATATGTGCCTTAGTAAGATACAGAAGAACGGTATAAGAGAGAGGGGAACATGTACTTTTATATATATAACTATATATAGCAAATACAAGTACGTTACTATAACGTTAACCTAACCCCAATCTTATTATCCGATTAATTGGATTATGACTGGAAAATCTTTTAGGTTTAAGTTTCTTTTAAAGTTTCATAAACCTATGCTCTGATACCAACATGTAACATCCCCTACTTGGAGGGCCAAAACTAATGAAAACGGATGCTGTAGTCATCCATATTTATTAATCCTCGACGACCAAATATGGCGACATTAGATACATTGATACACAGAAACACAAGAATATGGAAAAAATTTAAACAGCAAACAAATTCCACATTCCATTTCAAAATATTCCAAATTGATTACATAATCCCAAGTCATGGACCATGTTCAGATAACATATAGTTATTACAAAATACGCCAAGAGCGACATATGAAGATGCGGCCTTGGTAGATCAGAGTATATAGATAGGCAAGAAAACAATTTGCTTTTACAAACAAAACACACAGCGGAAAAAAGATCTCTAATAACAAACTTGCCTCCTGCACGTCCTCGGAAGCTTTATTCGTCTAAAATAACACCTGGAAATCTTAACTCTCAACCTACTCAAAATCAATTGAGTACACGAGAGTTTAAGGGGAAAACAAAAACTTCGAGTCAATCATAAAGCCTAGTATGAATAATAATTTACCATCTCAAACCATTTTGATATCTAGTGAGACCACTCCGCTTAGCGAAACAGGTTTTCCCCTCACTAGTATCCTAAAACATTTATAAAACCATATACTATGCTCCTGCATCCACAATGGTTAAAACATAGTATTTCAAAACATTATGACGATATGCAACACAAATAAATCAATTCTGGATTACCCATCCCCATTCATTCTGACTATCTGTCTCAATTATAGTTTCTAGGGCTACTATTAACTTATTAACTGTTTATGCACCATCTATCCAATATCATAGTTTTCATGGTATCACTAAGAACCTATTGGTAACTCCAATATCTTATCTATTAACGTAGTTTTCATGGGCTAACTAGGAACCTATTGACTTACTATCAATATCTTAATTTAGATATAGTTTCCATGGGCTAACTACAAACCTACTGACCCCTGCCAGTATCAAATCATAGTTTTCATGGGCTGACTATGAACCTATTGGCCCCTGCCAATATCATACAGTTTTCATAGGCTTACTGTAAACCTATTGGCCCCTGCCAATATCTTTAATTAAGATTTTAACATCTGTTTAGTTATATTCACTACTGGGTCAACCTAACTGGTTATTCTGCCCTTTTCCCAAAATACAGTTATGGGTTAACACAACGTGAATAACATTTCCAAAATATTTATTTATGCCATGGTTTTTCCTTTAAAAATGAGAATGGGTTATTTGCTTTGAAACTTTAAAACATCACTTTCGAAACCACTGGATGATCTCCTTCGAAAGCATAAATACCTCTTTTCAAAACTCTAATTATATACCTTTCCAAACCAATGATGCCTTTCGATGGTATCAAGAAAACATTCTTTGAAACATAGCTTCGAAACAAATAAAGTATCCTTTCGAAAGCATTGGGTTTTCTCTTTAGAAACATCATTTGGGTCAAAATGGTTACATATGGAAGTATCTCTTTTGAAATCAACAAAAGTTAATTTGGGGAAAAGTTGATGGTGTCGGAACCATCATAGTCGAAAGCAAAGACCTTTTTAAAAATTAAAACTTCGAAGGACAGAGTCGAAACTCCCTTTCGACTCCATCACCTTCGAAACCCCCAACCCCTTTTGAATGCAATTAGGAAGCGGCTTAACCTAGATAAAAACAAGGATATCCTTTCGAAGGTATTGATGGCCTCAATACTTCGGAATGAAAATAAAAGCTAGGTTTCGACTAGGTTGGAATCTACCCTTTCAAAAAATTCTTATTTAAAGGAAAAGGCACCCCTTCAAAAGCTATACTTCTTTAGATATTACAGCAACCTTCCTCGAAAGCCATTTATAAATCCCTTTTCGTAAGCATGTGTTTCGAATATGTTAAAAGCTTAAAATAAAACAAGGCAAGACTTAACCATTATGTTCAGAAAAATGGCGTCCTCTAAAAATTCTTTGCCGATATCTTCATCATTCCCTCAAGAATCTCGTTCGAATCTCTCGTCGTCCTCTTAAGATTATCGACTGAATTCCTCATCATCTTTCCTCAATCGCAGTTTCTTCCCTTATTCATTTGCTCAAGCTGTTAAGAATCAATCTTCATCTCAAGTACAAAGGGCGACCTTTCGTAAGAATTGGATCGAATCCAGAAAGGGAAGGAGATACTGATACAGATGTGGGGATTTTAATCATATTGCTTATAATTGTCGTGATCCAATTAGATGTTTCTCTTGTGGTAATTTTGGACACAAGAGCAAGAATTGTGGGTCGAAATCGAATCTTTCTGAGGCGAATACGAATTCGACTAATCATGGTTTTCTTTTTGTATTGAAATTCTTGTTGCTGAAAAGTGTCCTACTCAATCATCTCTAGCATAAGAAGGATGTTGGAATTAAATATTTGGACGATCTGTTGTATCATTTCAACATCATCAATGAACCGAATATAGGAAAGGGTTACATTGAAAGGTTTGGGAACCCAGAAGTTTATTTTGGTAAGTCTGAAAATGGAGATGCTAAAGAACATTTGCAATTCATAGATTCCAATTGCCGAGTTCAGGGTGGCTCTTCACCAAATCTGGTTAATCACGGATTTCAATTCACTCTGAAGTTCTTAATGTTGAGGGGTTTGATGATTGATTATCCCTGGCCCAAAAAAGAAGTTGGAATAAGCTATCTCGATGAGCTTTTCTATCACTTTGGCATCATAAACGAACCGAATATTGGCAATAAGGGTATTGTAAACTCTGATTGTTCTGTAAAAGGTGTGGGCCGATCTGAAACTTCGAGCGGTAAGTCTGTTCCTTCTGAGATTCTTTCATTTGAATCGAGTATCCATTTTCCTGATGTTAAAGAGATTTATATGGATTTTGATCCCATTCTTCTGGATCCTTCTGTTTCTTCATGTTATGATCATACTTGTTTAATATCAACTTCGAAAATTTGTGATAAGGTTGAAGAACAGAGCCATGTTTTCATCTCTGTTAGTAGGAAAAATCGAAAATCCAAACATTGTGTTCAAGACAACTTCGAGTTATCCATATTCAACAAATTTGAATGCCTTGCTTCAAGTCCAGATGATGACTTATCTTTTGATAATTTGGATGGTAATAGAGATCTGTTGAAAATCGCTGAGCATAATTCGAATAGCTCAAGCGATTGTCCTATGTTATCTGATAATAGGGATTGCAGTTTTTTGAATCTTGCTACGATTGATTGGTCTGATGAGCTTGGTGTGGTGGATTTCGAATTATTAGAACACGATTCAATTGTTCTAGATAATAACAGTTCTGGGGTTAAAAAGATTTTTGGGATAAAGGGTTTTATTGCTAGTTCAAAATCAGAAATGCACAACTGTCTAGATAAAGTTTTAAACTCATTAAGTTCTTGTGGGAGTCAATCATCTGAATTGGGACTTATATCAGGAAATTTTCAGGAAGATTGTGTATCTGCTAGTTGCTCTGATTTAGAAATTGTTGATAACTGCAGTTTATTGAGTAAATCTAAAGTATCTTCAGACTTTGCTGTAGTTGAAGATGATTTGTTAGAATGGATTGATGGGTCTAATATTTTTGAAGACCATGTTGAAGCTGAGGAGTTCATTCATTCAGATAAATTGCTAGAGATTAGAGACAAAAATTTGTCATCTTCAATGTCTGCTACAAAGATGCACGCTTGCACAGGGGATATGCACAACAGTCTTTGTGCACCTAGTATGGTTTTTGGTGAAGCTAATTTGAACTTCCAATCAGAGGTGTCGACCGAGATTATGGCTGGTGAAAGTTTGAACTGTTCTGCAGTTTCAGCTTCTTTGAAGAATGTCCAATGTTCTATTGGCTTCTCACCAGTTAGGTCGGCAGGAAAGGTAAAGTGCAAGAGTTCTCTTGCTTCTAGTGGTTCCATTCGTCGAAGTGCTAGAATTTGTAATTGTCAGTCTCATCCTATGGGTAAGTTTCCTGGTTAGGGTGCCACGTGTGGCGCTACGAATCCAGTCTCAGGTATGAGTTCTATTTCGGGTAGTACATATTCTACTTATGCATTAGGTAGGCTTTCTTCAGCTGAGTTTAGTCAGCTTGCTCGAGTTACATCTTTCATTTTTTTTCTGATGTTGAGATTGATAGGGAGTACATTAGATGTAAGGAAATTGATAGGGCTAATTCAGTTAGTTTATGAGGATCATTAGTTGGAACATTAGAGGTCTAAATGACTTGAATAAATGTGATAAGGTTAGATCATTTTTTAAAGACTATTCCATTGATATTGCTCTTCTTCAAGAGACTAAAATCAATTTGCCGGACACTCGTTTTTTAGAAGATTAGGAGGTTATCATTTTAGAAAATGGGTTTTCCTACCTTCTGTGGGCTCTTTAGCGGGTTTAATGATAGGGTGGCGTGATAATCATTTTAGATTGCTTCAATGTATTACCATGATGCATTCTATTCATATTATTCTTATTAATCTTTCTGATAACTCTTTTTTAAATATTTCTAATGTTTATGGGCCTAATTCAAAAATTAATCGGAGAATTTTATGGAAAGAATGTCTAGAATTTAGATCCTTAGCTCCGGGTTCTTGGATTTGGGGGGTGATTCTAATGTTACACGCTTCATAGTTGAGCGTTCTCCTAGGGAAGGGGATTACCCTACTATGGAGGAATTCGACCAATTTATTATTAATTCTAATTTGATTGAAATTCCCCTTTCAAATAGAGAGTTTACTTGGAGTAATGCAAGAGAGTCTCCTTCTATGGCTCTTCTTGATAGGTTTTTTGTTAGTGATGAAATAGAAGATAAATTTCCTATCTGTAGAGTTACTGGGTTACCGTACACTTATTCCGATCATTGTCCTATTATCCTCACTTGCAAGCATAATAGAATTGTTATTACTAATTTTAAATTTGAAAAGATGTGGCTTTTGGAATCTAATTTTGTGAACTTAATTAAGGAAAAATGGATTTCTTTAAGTTACCACAATAGTAGAAATAAGGAAAATTCTGCAAAATCTTTTGTTTCAAAACTTAGAGATCTTAGGATTTTTCTTAAAAATTGGAACAAAAATGTTTTTGGCAATTTAAAAATTAAAAAAGATAATATTCTTAATGAAATCCTTAAAATTAATAAGATTGAAGAATCCAGAAAATTAAATTTAGGTGAACGTAATGTTCTCGCCAATTTAAAAGATGAACTAAATTCTATATTAGAAAAGGAGGAGGTTATGTGGAAGCAGAGATCCAGAATCCAATGGATAAATGAAGGTGATAATAATACTAAATTTTTCCACAATATAGCTAACGGTAGAAAATGTAGTAACACAATTAACTCCATTATTGTTAATAACGAAGAGTTATTTAATCAAAGAGATCTTAATAATGCTTTTACTATTTATTATAAGAGTATTTTTGGTTCTAAAATCAAACATAGAATCAATGTTAGATGGAAAGACCTATATCCATCGGATTCTATGGTTGATTTATTTGAACTAGATAACCCTTTTTCGGTAGAGGAAATTAGTAAAGCTATTAATGACATGCCAAGTGATAAATCCCCGGGTCTGGACGGGTTTCCTATTCTATTTTATAAAACTTTTTGAGACGTTTTAAAATTTGACTTAGTTAATATGTTTAATGATTTTTATAATGGTAATTTGCAATTAGGGAGATTTAATTTTGCTAATGTTATTTTGTTACATAAAAAAGTTGGAGCTTAAAACCTTAAAGATTTTAGACCTATTTCTTTGATTAACTGTTCGGTTAAAATCATTTCTAAAGTTCTAGCTAATAGACTTAGCACAAGAATGAATGATTTAATTGATGTTTCACAATCGGCTTTTATTAAAGGGAGAAATATCACTGATGGTGTGGCAATTGTTCAAGAATATATTAATTACTGTTGTAAGAATAACATTACCTGCGCGATTTTAAAACTTGACTTTGCTAAAGCCTTCGATCCGGTGGATTGGGATTTCCTTGTTGATATTTTTCATGCTAGAGGTTTTGGTCATATATGGATCACTTGGATTATGACTTTGCTTAGAACTGGAAACTCTAGTATTTTAGTTAACGGTATATTAGGTAATAAAATTCAATCTAAGAGAGGTTTAAGGCAAGGGGATCCCTTATCGCCTTTATTATTTAACTTAGCTGCTGACTTTTTGCTAAAATTATTAAGAGAGCAGTGGATAATGGAACTCTAGGTTGTGTAGGCAATGACATATCGCGTAATGGTTTATCGGTTCTTCAATTTGCCGATGATACCTTACTTTTTACTTCCCATCTTCCTAGACATATTATAACCCTCAAGTTTATCCTTTACAGTTTTGAACTTTTATCTGGTTTAAAAATAAATTTTGACAAAAGTTCTGTGTTAGTTTTAAATGATTTTGAAAAAGTTGAAAATTTAGTTGCTAATACTCTAAATTGCAAATCTATGTGCTTTCCTTTTAACTATCTTGGTTTTGTTATTAGACCTACCAAACTCAAACATGACGATTGGATTTTTATCATAGATAAAATAAAAAATAAGATTTCTAATTGGAATGGAAGATTTTTATTAAGAGCTGGTAGACTAGTTTTAATTAATTCGGTTTTATCAGCCCTTCCGATCTATTGGATGTCCATTCATCTGTTTCCAGATTGGGTTATTGATAAAATTGATAAGATTAGAAGAGATTTCTTATGGAGTGGGGAAAATCCTAATAATAATATAAAATGTCTAGTCAATTGGGATACTGTTTGTAAAGCCAAAAAGGAAGGTGGTTTAGGAGTTATTAATTTGCGTAATATGAATTTATCTTTGCTAGGTAAATGGCTATGGAAGTTTAAGGATAAAAATGATAATGCTATTTGGAAAGAGATCATTTCTAAATATTACTACAATGGAAATAGCAATTTATATCAAATTGCTTCTTCAACATCTCATAATATATCTAATTTTTGGAAAAACATATTAAAATGTTATGAGTTTTTAACTTAGGAATAAATAGGGCTGTCAACGAGTACCCGAAAAATCCGAAACCCGTCCGTATCCGTATCCGAAATATGAAAAATTATCCGATATCCGAAAAACAGATACGGATACGGATATGGCCATATCCGTATCTGATAATTATCCGTTCGGTTTTTATCAAGTTTATAGCTATTTTTTATGTATTTTAGTACATAAAATGATTGTCGTTTACTATTATATCCCGGTAAAAAAATTAATATGTATATAAAAAATCAATTTTTACCGCTTAAAATTATTTTTCTTAGTGTATTTATTATTTCTATATATTTAGTACAAAAACGAATATATGATAAATCAAAATTTTCTATTTATTTGTTTAGATTTATCAGTTGTAAACTGATCGAAGAATATCCGATAAATATCCGATATCCATCCGCATCCGCGGATACGGATATCCGATATTCGAAAATGATTTCAGATACGGATACGGATATAGCACTATCCGTATCCGAAAGTATCCGTTTACAGGCCTAGGAATAAATACAATAGTTCATTCTGGGAATTGTACTTCTTTTTGGCACGACAGATGGATTTCAGCCTTACCTCTTAATTTGGAATTTAAAGAGCTTTATGAAATCTGTAACTTTAAATTTGCTTTTATCAATGAAGTTTATTCTCCTGAAAATGATCCTCCTTGGATTTTTAGTTTTAATAGAATTTTAGAAGGTTCAACTCTTAGACAACTTTATTTTCTTTATGCAAGATTAAATCTTTATAATATTGATAATGAAAATGATACTATTTGTTGGGAATGGGATAAGAGTAAAAAATATACTTCTAATTCTTTTTACAGATTTATTAATTTTTCGGGTACAATAAACAACTCATTTAAATTTATTTGGAAATCTAATGCTCCTCCTAAATCTAAAATCCACATGTGGTTAATACTGCATGGTAAACTAAATACAATAGAATTTTTAAAAAGAAAAAACATTCAAAATGATAATAAATGTTATTTTTGTAATATGCATCTTGAAGATATTAAACATATTTACTATGATTGCTCGGATTCTTATTACATTCTAAATAGTATTCTTAATATTTTTAATTTTAATATAACAATTAAAATTTCGGATTGTGACTTCTACTGGAATAATTTTAGATTTAGGTTCAAAAAGAATATTAGATTTTTACTTGACACTTTATTCATCATTATTAGTTGGTATATATGGTTGGAAAGAAATCAAAGAATTTTTAATAATAATAATAGTTAACAAATTGATTTTTACAATTTCTTTATTTTGTTTTAATTGGATTTCTAATCCCAAATATAAATTAGCTAAAAATAACCTTTTTAAAGGGTATCTTAATAAGATTAGTTTTAATATTAACTTATTCAAATACAATAATTGTATATTTAACATTAACAGTATTAATATTAATAATTTTTCTAATTTTTATGATGATTTAAATGTTAGTCATAGCTTACTTATGATTAATGATTCTTAAATACTATTTAGGTCTATTGTTACTTTTAATTCTATTGTTTTTGTCCAGTATTTTTTCATTTAGGTTTTATTTCCCATATTATCAATAAATATATATGTATATTAATTGTGTAAATATACATATATATGTATAACTCTTACTCTTTCCTTAGTCATTTTTCAGATACAGGTATGAGTAATAGGATGGAAGGCTCTTTTTTACAGGTTCTCATATCTTGATGGTAGGTTTACAATTTGCACAAAGACCATCATAGAAGATCCTTTCTTCTGTTTGGTACTTCTTCCTTTATTCAGAGTTTCCAAAGAAGACGCCTCTTTCAGCATCATATTCAGTTCCACTTCAGAGTAGATGCTTCTTCATTCCTTTCGATTCAGATGCATGGAGCTTTCTTCTTTGTTTTTGTGTTTGCATAGAGCTCCCGTTTTAGATACATGGAGCAGCTTTTTCTTTAGTTTCTAGGTACTCCAAACACCTTAGTATTGGGTGGTGGCCATGCCGGAACTCGATACCGAGGTGTGATGGGTGGTGGCTTTGCCGGAACTCATCTTAGGGGTACCTATTCTATTCTTTACTACTAGCATTTAGTTCTGTTACCTGCTAGGCATGTTGGCAGCACCTTATTATAGTGATTTATATAGCTGCATGTGTGCTCTCCTCTACTCACAGAGGATCACACATTTTTTCTCAAAAAAAACAAGGCAAAACTTTAACTTTTGAAAAAAAAGTAGAGTTCGACCCCATCGGAAGCTTGCCTTTCGACACCAAGGCTTCCGCCATCCTTCTAATCCTCTACACACCACTAGGTGATGTCTTGTGTATTGGTTTCGACTAAGTAGGTTAACATTAGGATGGGACGGGATCATTGGAGTCGAAAGGGCTGTTAATTGAGGCGAAACACATTTTCTGAATTAAAAGCTGAAATGTTGCTTCTTTTAGTAATTGAACCCTAAATAGAAAATATTTCTAGGGAGAATATCATTTTAATAAAAATATTAGATGCCTTAGAAGGGGATCCAGAAGGGCCATGGAGTAAAACTAAGGACGACATGTGAGTGGATTTAAATTATATATCTTTTATGTTTATGATATATATTATCGTTAGATTCCCGTTAAATATTTTTATTCAGCATTTGGACTAATTTCAGTAATTAGTTCTACTAGTTAGTTTTGTTGAGACTGTAAATTTTATAAGAGAAATGTACTTATATTTAAATGTTATTTATATGGAAAAAGAAAGGAATCCAATTAAATATAAGTAATATTAGGATTAAAAGTTGTAAAGAAAGGCATAAGCCTAAAAGGGAGAGATTTAAAGTAAACTATGTTATAATGGGAGAAATGAATTAAAAAAAGGAAAATTTAATAACTTGATTTGGAAGTTAGTGATAGATTAGTTGGTTGGTTTAGAAAAAGGAATACATCTCCATAGTTTAATATTGTAAGAATAACGATAAACGAATTGCAAGAATAAAAGCAAGAAAAGTGGAATTAGTGAAAAATAGAGACATTAGTGTATTTTGCATTACCCAACAATTAAAGAAACAATAAAAGAAATACTTGTAGTTACGAGTTATTGTTTATAGCATTATTTAATATTAAAATATGGAAATGGATTTTTAGCACATTTTTTGTAACCAACCAAATAGAATAGAACTACTTCCCAGAATAAAAGAGAATAACGCGAAGCATTAAAGAAATTAAAGAAGAAGAAATAATCGAGTTAATTATTTGACAAGGCTTGAAACAATAAACAGAAGATTGGTATCCATATGTTATAGGAAGTGGGAAAGTTCCCTAAGGATAGTAGGGAGAGTATTTTTATTTTGGAAGGAATAAGAGATTTTAGTAAGGAAATGAGATTTCCAAGGTTTAGGAAGGGTATTCCTAGGGTAGAAAGAAGAAAATCTACATTATGTCTAAACCAATAAAATGAAATTTTTGGAATTTAAAAGTGAAAATATAATTGTTAATATGATTGAGGAAGTAAATATTGGGTTTTTGAAAAAAAAAAGTGGTATGAAATTTAAATTGGTTTTTATATGATGTAAATTTTGTTAAAAATGAAATTCTTTTTGAAGAATTATAGAGCATGTATAGCTCGTTAGGTTCTTTGTAGGTAAACAAAGATTTTAAATATAAAAACCTAGAGTGTGTTAAGTATCGAAAACGTAGGTTTCAACATTTATTGTTGTAATTGATGTTTTCGTGAAAAATAAAGGAAGAATAGACTATGACACTATTGTTATAGTAGGTGACTCCCAAAGAAAATGTTTTTACGTAGCATATGGAATTTATTAATATTTATTTTAACCGAATCCATATACTAGTATTTTTTGTTGTAGTAATGGTGTTTCACGCAATATCTATTTTGACCCAAATAAAAATGTGTTTTGAAGATATTTTCTAAGTATAGAAATAAAGTGGTTTGTAAGTGCATTATTATTTAAATAAGTATATGGAAATGTTTTTTAGTTATGAAAATATTAAAACAGTTTTGAAAATGAGTTCTTCTGAGAAAAAAAAGATGTAAGTTAAATATTAGGAAATTAATAAATTTCGTAGGAAATGTCTATTGTAAGTGAATATAGATTAAACATACTTTAATCTATTGGAATGAAATGAATAATGATATAATTTTCTATGAAACCAAATCACAAAATAAAGATGTTTTGTGCAAGTTCTAAGGAATACGTGAAAGAGGTGTACAAGGTATGGAAAGCACCATATTTTGTATAGCCTATTTCGATAAAATATAAAATAAGTTCCTTGTAATTTCACATAAACATGAAACCCTCTTTTAAAGGATTCATAGAAGGTTTTAGCGTTAATGGTTTCTCATAAGAGAAAGTAGTTCCAATACATTAAGGTATAAAACCATTAGGTGTAATAAGAAGTGTTATAATTAGAAATAGTGTTAGTTAGGAGGGATATTATAGAGAACCTTAGCAGGAAAACTAAGCAATGGAAATTTCATATTTTTCCGTTGATTATGCGCATTGGTTGCTTGCCTTCGTAGAAAGTCCCCATTTGTAGCAAGTTAGAAACTCCTCCAAGGTTAGGTAATTGGAAGAGTAAGAAAGTTAAGGGATTTTTGATAAAATAATTGTTCTATCTACTCCAGTTTTCGTAAATTTGAAAATCTATGAAACGAAGATGTTTTGAAAACATGTGAGGACATTTTTGGAAGTCAAGAAAAAATAAATATTTAAGGACAAGTGTAACGACCCGGAATTTCGATCCCGAAAATTCCAGATAGTTATGAAAAAGAAGAAAGAGATAGAAGAAGAAACAGAAAATAAAACACAGAATCTCACATTCGCAGCGGATAAAATATAATATCAAATAATATTCTTTATACAAAGAATACTGTATCAGTCAAAGACATTTAAATACATCAGAGTTACTACATATATTCACAGATACTAGACATATACAAAACAACATGTCTCAAATAACTACAATATATCACAGTGGAATACACTCCATACGTTCCTGCCATCCAGCTCATCTCCTGAGCTCCAGAACGTCCTTACCTGAAAATCTGTAATACTCGGTCTGACCCGAGCATTACATCAAAGTAACACCCGGGTCAGGCTGGAAACCAGCGTGAGTAAACCCATGAAATTTGAAATACTAAGTTCAAAACATAAAAGAAAACCCGGGTAACTTGTATTAATTAAAACTACACAAATTGTTATTGACCTTATTTATTTCACTCACCCGTTTCTAAGTACCAAACTTAGATTTAAGGGTCTAATTTGCCTAAATCATTCCATTTCAGCTTATTGATTTCAGCTAGAAATTTAATAAGAATCGAAGTGGTTTCGGGTATTTACTAATACCCGACTCCGGTCTCTTCGAAACCAATGACAATTTAACTTAAATTGTTCAAGTGAAATACAATTCAACTTAAGATACAGGATGTCACAATATTTCATCATCAATAGATAACCACATCATCATAGTTTAAATCAACGTATCAGATCACATAGCATCACGAACCACATGTTAAGGATAACAATTTATCAAGGCTTCCAATATCATTCTAATTATCCTTTATTTAAATTTAAGTAACTAACCCTTAATTATTCCACAAATTAATTATCCTTAACCAAATACATTAATTAACCTTTAATTACTTCATTAATTAATTATTAACCATAATTATTAATCACCCTTGATCAATGACATCCAGTGATTTACTACCCTAATTAAAATCCATTAATTACATTAAGTAATTATTATCAAATCATCTAGTGTTTAAAATTAATTAAACTTAATTTATCAACTAAACAAATCACATTAATCTCCATTAATTATATTAAGTAATTACTTTCTTAATTACTTCCATTATGTAATTATACTTAAACAATTCACAAATGATTATCAATAAAATTATTATTTAATTTAAGAAAACATTTCTTACTAAATTAGAGTATTTAAACTATATTTTACTTAAACATTCAGAATTAAAAATTTATTTAAATTTCCAGATTTGGATTCAAAGTAAATTTGAATCCATCCACTTATCTTTAATTTTAAACCTGAAAAAAAATCAAGTTTATTTAAAACTGGAATCCATCCTCTGCCTCGAGACGAACCCAGTCTGCTCCGAGACTACACACCCCCTGCTTCGAGTCTTGCTCACGTTTCACCCGAGTCTTCCCCGAGAAACAACCCAAAAACATTGACAGTTTCGTCCTGTAGCAACAAGTAACTCCACCACTACCCTTCTTCGAGATTCCCTCGTCCCTACTCCGAGTAAAACACCTAAAATCCCGAGTGAAACCCCGAGCATTTCAAACTGCACCTTCCAAAAATCGACAGCCATCATACATTTGCACGTGCACGTGCACCGTGCCTCCAGTCATCTCCGGCCACTCACCAGCATCGCCACCCATGGGCGATCGACCCATGACCACATCGCAACCCCCAAAACCTACCACCTTCGCTCGAATCAAAATCGAGCATCCTGTCATCAACCTGGAAACACACTCGACCAACAATCCCAACCTGTCAACAGCTCGTCTCTGCCCCTCCGACCATCAGAGACATCACCGCCACCGGCCACGTCTTCGCCTACTCTCCCTCTACGCATTCCCAAGCACCAGTTGAACTCGATGCCCTGTGGCATTCGAACGAGACTAATATAAAACCATAACAAAAACTAGGTTTACAGAAAGGATTTCATCGCCGTTGCCACCACGACGAACTACAGCGCCTTCCACCATTTTTCCCGGCCTCTCCGTTCACTCCTCCATCACCACAATGAACTCCAAGTATTCCAATCTACTTGGTCACCCAAAATCGACGAAAACTCATTTTTTTGTTCTACCCAAAACTGCACCCTAAATACAATGTTAAAATGATGATGTTTGTTTTAAAAATCATGTTACAGGGTAGTGATTCAACTGTGATCCTGAACCAATATTTTAAAATATTTGAATTTACCTACTATTTAAGTTTGCCTGTTGTTCTTGAATCCCAGTGATATTTAAATTTAAATTCAACTTAAATAAAGTTTTTAAAACTTCACTATGATAAAACATACAAGTTTCGTTTGAAACTTACACCCTATCACAAACTAAATCAAAAGATATGATTTTTAAACCAAAACTGAAGCTTGAAAACAAACAGAGAGGTTACAGATATATAGATCATGCACACACATACAATTATAACCACTCAGGTAATCATATGAACATATCTATGCCCAGATGCAAACATGCAACCATCATATACTTAAGTAGTTTTTAACAAAAATGTTACTCACATTTGCTTTGCAAAAGAACAGAGCCTTTGCCTTGAAACAGTTTGAATTTTGAAAACTGGAAAGGCTTTGTTTGATCTTCCCACACATCTTGCTTTTGTGGTTTTGGAAATGTTATTTTATTTTGCAAAAGAAAAGTGTGCTATATTTCTTTCTCTGGTTTGTAATGTCAAACAAAACGCAAATATGAAATAATATAGGAGAGTTTGTAAGAGGGGTAGGTGATATCTGGTTTGAGAAGTCTTCATATACAAGCATCTCATATTTGCCAGAGATTTTTTTTTAGAATAGGAGGCTGAAATGATTTTATGAGCAAGTTCGAATGACCTTGTATGCTGTTGAAAAATGAAGGCATTAAATGTTTTAGTACTTGTGTCTCCCATTTTAATTATTTAATGTTCATATGTCATAGATATTTTTTTCTTTTGCCTGAGTCTTGTTTTACAAGCCAAAGCATGTTATATTTTTACTTGTTATCTTACTTTGCTTTGTGTATTTTCTTTTGCCTGCATACAAACATATACTCATTAACTATAAACTGATATACTTTCATGCATAAGATGATTTAGCTTAAGAGTTAAAGTTTACTCACTATTTTTAATAAGAGCAGAGCTCTGATCATTTGAACAGGCTTGCATACAAGCTGGAACCCCTTCTCCCTGCTTCTCAGTTTTGATTTGTCTTGATTGTTGTTTTAAGTGAAGCTTGGATTTCGTTTAAGTTTTAAATAAAGCTTCCCACTACAGACCCTAACTCGAAGCTGGTATGAAAATTGATAGGGGAAAAGAAGCTCACTGGTAGATAATATTTACTATAAGATACAGGGTACAAAGTGATATCATGCTTTTGTACAATACAGTGTATACTTTGTACAATATAGAGAAAAATTTATTTAGTTTGGTGGCTGGTATAAGGAATATCATGCTAGCATTTAATGCTTGTCCAGATTTATACTTATCCATCTGGTTCCTTTCTTTGCAAGCTTACAAACATATTTTTCTTATTCGAGCCTACCTATACACTTATTTCTGTTTTTAGTGGCTGAGACCAGATATGATTTGGTTTGCTTATTTTACTTCTTATGGTATTTTTTTTAATATACAAATATGAATTCATGTAAATGTTTGTTTATAAATAACTTATGTTTTGATCCAATTAATTATATATGTTTTACTAATTTATATCCCTATTTATTTCTAAGATGTTTATACTTAAATTTCAAATTCAAATTCTTCCTTTTAAAAATCTACTTGTATATATTAAAATTAAATACATATTTACTTGCTTAGGAAAAAGAACAAATTTTTAGATTATAAAAGAAATTTATTTCATTAGTTATTAGCCTAAAATTTCGGGATATCACATTCCTCCCCCCTTTAAATCTTTTCGTCCTCGAAAAGGAACGAAGCCAGAATTTATTCAATTCTTAAAATCTGATAAATTTTTCTTTTATCAGTTTTAAAACACTTTTAAAATCTTCATAATATTATAAAGTAGTTTTTATAAAAATAATTTTTATAACTCGATGTTTCAACAAATCCATCCTTGTTCTCATAGAAATTCGGTCATACGTTGATCAGGCGTACGACTGAAAATCTATAAGTACTCGGTAAACCCGTTTTCAACACCCAGTGAAAATATTTGAAAAATAATTTTATTGAAAATATCGAAAACAGTTTTGAAAATAGAGGAAATATCTTTGGTGAAATTGCTCTGGAAATCATCACACCCATCCATGGTCACAGTTACATCCTGGGTTACGTTGCCGTCGCAGCAAAAGTCCATGTAACTGATTACACCATAGAACCCACGACAGATCGCAGTTACATCCAGGGTTACGTTGCCGTCGCAGCAAAAGTCCATGTAACTGTTGGCTCTCAGCGGCACACACGATTACGCTGTCAAAATGAAACTTCTCCACTCCCACATAGGTCGCAGTCTACCGATATAAAATCAAACGCAGACTGTTGGCTCTCAGCGGCACACACGACTTTCGCTATGGTCTGCAGTAGATCGCAGTGACATCGAGCTACACTGTCGTCACAGCATAACCCAAATGCCCCTGTGGGTACCAGCCCCTCGACTTTCGCTACACAAATAATCCTCAGGAACTAGTTTTGTCCGGACTCCTCACAGGATCAACTTTAGAACCTCCCTCTTAGAGGCTCAAGGCAGTACCACCCTGTGGCACTCCTGAGAAGTTCATTTCAAGGGAGCGCCTTTTTCCCCAGAGCCAATCTCAAAACACTTTATACTATACACATATAGTATTTTCCAAATCATACACCTAGTATGAATTCCATATAAAGCTCCCTTTACACAAAATCGATTCCCAAAATCGATAATTCACAAATCAGGCTTTTCCAAATTCCAATATTGATTTTCCCAAAAATCAAAAGCCCTTTCCAAAATTCAAAGGTTCCAAAAACCTTTCCTCAAAATCATTTTCACAAATCTTTTTTACAAATACATATATATAAAAGTTTTGAAAAATCTTTGAATCAATTTGTACTTGTATAAATTCACTTTTATACTTCAAATACTTTCAAAAATCATTTTCTTCTGGCAATAGATTCAACAAGGGGAGTTCTATCATATATAACAAAGATATATAACTTCGTTTTTAGTCCAAATCAAATATTTTAATTTGGTTACTCTATAAAGTCGCTTACCAAATTACTTTCTTTCATAAAGTAAATTTTTACCATAGAAATATCCAATTTCCACTTTACTTCCATAAAGTTAATTTCTACCATAGAAATATAATTTTAAATTTATTTTATTTTAGTTCCTCAAATATTCACAAATATATTTTCCATTTCAAAAATCATCTTATAACCTTTTATCTATAATTTCAAAATCAAATTTCCACCTTTATTCATTGTCAATTTCTCAAAATATACTTTCACTTTCAAAAATCTTTTCAGTTTTTATCCACAAATTTTCAATGCCAATTTCATTCAAACCCGTACGATGTCCCCATATCATTCGTACACAATATCAATCTGATCGCTCACTCGATCACACAATTTCACTTCCGAACTAGTATCGTCCACCCGACTTCCTAGTGCGGACTCAGATCTGGTTTCTTGATCAGAAACCGTCATTCTCCTTGCATAGTCACACCTATGATAGAGAATATCTAGAACCAATCAAAAATCCATATCCAGGTTCGCCGTCGAAAATTGAGCGAAAAATCCCAACTCGGATTGATAATACTATCTCGAAATTATGTGCTCGATTTTGGATCAAATCACTATGCGAATAGAATAATATACGTACATCCTACGTATTTATTTTCACTGATTATTAACCAAATCAATTCCCTTTCCATTCACATTCACTTGATTTTATTCACTTATACACATTTGGCTAAATCCCCACTTGGATTATCACTTCAATTCTTATCTCAGTTGGGTATTTACTCAATAACAGTTTGAACTCTGACCAGTTTATATTTACAAAATAGCTTGAAAAATTTAAAAATAGATAAATAGTTGAAAGATAATTATTAATTTGTAAAATAGCTGTAAAATAGTTAAGTAACTATAAAATAATTGAAAAATAGTAATTACTTATAAAATAGTTGAAAAAACAGTAATCAGTTTATAAGGTAGTAGAAAAATAGTAATTAGTTTATAAAACAGTTGTAAAATGGTTAAATAGTTCCAAAAGTAATTGTAAAACAAGCTTAAGATAGTTTTAGGTTTTAAAAAAGAAAAGTTGTATGGTAAATAGTTTGGAACATTAGATTTATATTAAAATAATTTATTTTGGAAATAGTCCAGAGTCAAACTGTTTAATATCCCATCCCCATTTCCATAAATTCAATTTAAATTTCCACTTACATTTAAATTGACTCAATCCCAATTTGAATAACTTCAATTTTCCTTAAACTTGATTTATTCCCAATTCAAGTTGAATTAGCCTCAATTCCTTTCCAAATTCAAATCAAATTCCATTTGAACTAATTCAATTTAAATCTAAATTTTAAATCATCTTGAAATATATAAATTCGAGTTAAATTTTCAAATGTTAATTTAATCCCCTAAATCAATCTTTACCTTTACTTTAAATTTAACAGTCTAACCATTTAATTCTGAGTTCAAATTTCAAAATTCCATTTAATTTATCTTTACTTTTACATAAACTTATTTCTAGGTTCAAATAATAATTCAAACCATTTTTAAACAATTAAATCTCTGAATTTCAATTTATTACCCAAATTCAATCTTGGAACCAATCCTTAACCATTTCAGTTTACATGTTCATTTAAACATTCAAATCTTAATGTTCAAAGTGATCTCATTTTCTCAAATTTAATTTTATCTTTAAAATCAAAATTACTTAAGTAATTTCAAATTAAAGCTTAATTCCATTTAATTCCAATATTGGGATAGATATTACCCCACTCTATCATCTAATTTATTTAAAACATTCATCATCCACTACCCATTCCAGATCTCAATCCTATCTGAGATCACATATAATTCCCTACCAAATCAACCCATTTAACTTTCCTAAGTTAAATCTCAATTTCATCTTGAAATTTCCAATTCAGGTTGTTTAGTCCAAACTTATTTAACTTCCTTTAAGTCAAGTTCAATTAAATCTCGTCAAACTTACTCAAATTTTGAATTCCCACTTCAATTTTCAAACAACTACTGTTCGAATCAAGCTCTTTCATTCAAATAATATTATTTATTATCTCTTTATCACTTTGAAACAATTTTCAAATTCTGGGTTCAGATTTAAAACTTCACAATTTATATCATCTTCAGTTCCAATTTATAAGTCATACTTGTCTAAATGTTTTAATTCCCTAAAACATTTCATCTTGCTTACTCATTAACAACATTTCATTATTAAACACAACAATCATTAATGATAATAACCAAGATTATCATATCTGGGAACCAATTCATTATTATCTTTATTCTGAAAATATTTCTACAAATTCAGGATTTTAATTTTCAGTTTGAATCCAATTCAAAGTTATTTTTACATTCATTTTAGTTATATTTCTATTACCACTTAAATTAATTCCAATAATTTTACAACAAATCTCCTTAACATTTATTGGTAAGAAATATTGCTTTATATATATCAAAATATATACTTATAAAGTCATTTAAAATCTTTATATAAGAAAATAACAAGTACGCTCTCATATATATATATATATATACACTCAACTCATTCTAGGGTACCATCGACCCTATACTTAATGAGTACTCCCCACCAGAGCCAAGGTTTTCGCTTAACCTTCAGCTCTGATACCAACTGTAACGACCCAGAATTTCGATCCCGAAAATTCCAGATAGTTATGAAAAAGAAGAAAGAGATAGAAGAAGAAACAGAAAATAAAACACAGAATCTCACATTCGCAGCGGATAAAATATAATATCAAATAATATTCTTTATACAAAGAATACTGTATCAGTCAAAGACATTTAAATACATCAGAGTTACTACATATATTCACAGATACTAGACATATACAAAACAACATGTCTCAGATAACTACAATATATCACAGTGGAATACGCTCCATACGTTCCTGCCATCCAGCTCGTCTCCTGAGCTCCAGAACGTCCTTACCTTAAAATCTGTAATACTCGGTCTGACCCGAGCATTACATCAAAGTAACACCCGGGTCAGGCTGGAAACCAGCGTGAGTAAACCCATGAAATTTGAAATACTAAGTTCAAAACATAAAAGAAAACCCGGGTAACTTGTATTAATTACAACTACACAAATTGTTATTGACCTTATTTATTTCACTCACCCGTTTCTAAGTACCAAACTTAGATTTAAGGGTCTAATTTGCCTAAATCATTCCATTTCAGCTTATTGATTTCAGCTAGAAATTTAATAAGAATCGAAGTGGTTTCGGGTATTTACTAATACCCGACTCCGGTCTCTTCGAAACCAATGACAATTTACTTAAATTGTTCAAGTGAAATACAATTCAACTTAAGATACAGGATGTCACAATATTTCATCATCAATAGATAACCACATCATCATAGTTTAAATCAACATATCAGATCACATAGCATCACGAACCACATGTTAAGGATAACAATTTATCAAGGTTTCCAATATCATTCTAATTATCCTTTATTTAAATTTAAGTAACTAACCCTTAATTATTCCACAAATTAATTATCCTTAACCAAATACATTAATTAACCTTTAATTACTTCATTAATTAATTATTAACCATAATTATTAATCACCCTTGATCAATGACATCCAGTGATTTACTACCCTAATTAAAATCCATTAATTACATCAAGTAATTATTATCAAATCATCTAGTGTTTAAAATTAATTAAACTTAATTTATCAACTAAACAAATCACATTAATCTCCATTAATTATATTAAGTAATTACTTTCTTAATTACTTCCATTATGTAATTATACTTAAACAATTCACAAATGATTATCAATAAAATTATTATTTAATTTAAGAAAACATTTCTTACTAAATTAGAGTATTTAAACTATATTTTACTTAAACATTCAGAATTAAAAATTTATTTAAATTTCCAGATTTGGATTCAAAGTAAATTTGAATCCATCCACTTATCTTTAATTTTAAACCTGAAAAAAAATCAAGTTTATTTAAAACTGGAATCCATCCTCTACCTCGAGACCAACCCAGTCTGCTCCGAGACTACACACCACCTGCTTCGAGTCTTGCTCACGTTTCACCCGAGTCTTCCCCGAGAAACAACCCAAAAACATTGACAGTTTCGTCCTATAGCAACAAGTAACTCCACCACTACCCTTCTTCGAGATTCCCTCGTCCCTACTCCGAGTAAAACACCTAAAATCCCGAGTGAAACCCCGAGCATTTCAAACTGCACCTTCCAAAAATCGACAGCCATCATACATTTGCACGTGCACGTGCACCGTGCCTCCAGTCATCTCCGGCCACTCACCAGCATCGCCACCCATGGGCGATCGACCCACGACCACATCGCAACCCCCAAAACCTACCACCTTCGCTCGAATCAAAATCGAGCATCCTGTCATCAACCTGGAAACACACTCGACCAACAATCCCAACCTGTCAACAGCTCGTCTCTGCCCCTCCGACCATCAGAGACATCACCGCCACCGGCCACGTCTTCGCCTACTCTCCCTCTATGCATTCCCAAGCACCAGTTGAACTCGATGCCCTGTGGCAATCGAACGAGACTAATATAAAACCATAACAAAAACTAGGTTTACAGAAAGGATTTCATCGCCGTTGCCACCACGACGAACTACACCGCCTTCCACCATTTTTCCCGGCCTCTCCATTCACTCCTCCATCACCACAATGAACTCCAAGCATTCCAATCTACTTGGTCACCCAAAATCGACGAAAACTCATTTTTTTGTTCTACCCAAAACTGCACCCTAAATACAATGTTAAAATGATGATGTTTGTTTTAAAAATCATGTTACAGGGTAGTGATTCAACTGTGATCCTGAACCAATATTTTAAAATATTTGAATTTACCTACTATTTAAGTTTGCCTGTTGTTCTTGAATCCCAGTGATATTTAAATTTAAATTCAACTTAAATAAAGTTTTTAAAACTTCACTATGATAAAACATACAAGTTTCGTTTGAAACTTACACCCTATCACAAACTAAATCAAAAGATATGATTTTTAAACCAAAACTGAAGCTTGAAAACAAACAGAGAGGTTACAGATATATAGATCATGCACACACATACAATTATAACCACTCAGGTAATCATATGAACATATCTATGCCCAGATGCAAACATGCAACCATCATATACTTAAGTAGTTTTTAACAAAAATGTTACTCACATTTGCTTTGCAAAAGAACAGAGCCTCTGCCTTGAAACAGTTTGAATTTTGAAAACTGGAAAGGCTTTGTTTGATCTTCCCACACATCTTGCTTTTGTGGTTTTGGAAATGTTATTTTATTTTGCAAAAGAAAAGTTTGCTATATTTCTTTCTCTGGTTTGTAATGTCAAACAAAACGCAAATATGAAATAATATAGGAGAGTTTGTAAGAGGGGTAGGTGATATCTGGTTTGAGAAGTCTTCATATACAAGCATCTCATATTTGCCAGAGATTTTTTTTTTAGAATAGGAGGCTGAAATGATTTTATGAGCAAGTTTGAATGACCTTGTATGCTGTTGAAAAATGAAGGCATTAAATGTTTTAGTACTTGTCTCCCATTTTAATTATTTAATGTTCATATGTCATAGATATTTTTTTCTTTTGCCTGAGTCTTGTTTTACAAGCCAAAGCATGTTATATTTTTACTTGTTATCTTACTTTGCTTTGTGTATTTTCTTTTGCCTGCATACAAACATATACTCATTAACTATAAACTGATATACTTTCATGCATAAGATGATTTAGCTTAAGAGTTAAAGTTTACTCACTATTTTTAATAAGAGCAGAGCTCTGATCATTTGAACAGGCTTGCATACAAGCTGGAACCCCTTCTCCCTGCTTCTCAGTTTTGATTTGTCTTGATTGTTGTTTTAAGTGAAGCTTGGATTTCGTTTAAGTTTTAAATAAAGCTTCCCACTACAGACCCTAACTCGAAGCTGGTATGAAAATTGATAGGGGAAAAGAAGCTCACTGGTAGATAATATTTACTATAAGATACAGGGTACAAAGTGATATCATGCTTTTGTACAATACAGTGTATACTTTGTACAATATAGAGAAAAATTTACTTAGTTTGGTGGCTGGTATAAGGAATATCATGCTAGCATTTAATGCTTGTCCAGATTTATACTTATCCATCTGGTTCCTTTCTTTGCAAGCTTACAAACATATTTTCTTATTCGAGCCTACCTATACACTTATTTCTGTTTTTAGTGGCTGAGACCAGATATGATTTGGTTTGCTTATTTTACTTCTTATGGTATTTTTTTTTAAATATACAAATATGAATTCATGTAAATGTTTGTTTATAAATAACTTATGTTTTGATCCAATTAAATATATATGTTTTACTAATTTATATCCCTATTTATTTCTAAGATGTTTATATTTAAATTTCAAATTCAAATTCTTCCTTTTAAAAATCTACTTGTATATATTAAAATTAAATACATATTTACTTGCTTAGGAAAAAGAACAAATTTTTAGATTATAAAAGAAATTTATTTCATTAGTTATTAGCCTAAAATTTCGGGATATCACAACAAGCAAGGCATGTTTTAAAGAAAAATGGTTTGGTGAAAAAGTAAATAAGTTTGTGGAAGAGAAAAATCAGTAAATAGTTAATTTTAAAAATCCAAATTTTTTTTGGAAAGCTGTAAAGGTCCTTAAAAAGAAAAGGAGGAATAAGTTTTGAACTTAGAATTTGTAAGTTTTCCCCTCTAGGCTTGGGGAATAATTTAAATTCAAAGATCTGTAAAGATGCAAGTCTAGAAAGATAGAATGTTAAGTAACCAAATACCTTTGAATTTAATAGAAACTTTAAAGTAACACTTTTAAAGGCAAGGATTTTGGGATTTGAGGTTTTAAAAAAATTTTAGAAGCTTTAATTTTTGAAATGAAATGATAAATACTAAACCAAACTTTTAAATATGGAATAGATAGGAATCATATCCTAGGTGTGACGGGAAAAGTGTAAGGCTATGTAGGAGATAGCAGTGATTACTTTTAGTAGTAATAATAAAAGTTCCAGAAAAGTGTATAGGACACTAGTGAGAACCTAGGAATGTTGCTTCATGTGTGTAGACTATAGAAGAATAGTGAAGTGATATTAGTAAGATAGTAAGACACACGTGGTTGTGATAGGTAGACCTTAGTTGGGGGAAAAATGAACGGTAAAGGTAAAGAGAAAATTTCTCCAAGCTTAGTTGCCTTTTTAGATATAGACTGCATAGATTGAAATCCTTATTCGTTGCAGTAAATGAGAGTTGGTTATTTCATTTTGAGTATGGAATGGAAGAGGTGAATAGATATTATTCATCGTGAGTAATGCAGCATGAGTTAGTAACGAGTAATAGGCGGTAGGAGGAGCATATGAGTTATAGAATTTCTAGAGTAGGACCTTTCTATGTCAGGGTGGACATGGTCCTAGGCCACCTAGCCCTAGATGACGGCTGTGTTTAGCTAATATATTTACCTATTTAGTATCGCTTTGTAGTAGGACTTGTTTTCTCTTTTAGTTATGAGGTTTTACTTCTATGTTCGCATTTAGTTCCTATTGTAGTAAATCAGTGATGATTAGTATGATGCTTTTTCTCTGTGTTTTTGTGATGTTCACAAGAAGAGAATAAGGACATAGGACGTAAATAATAAAAGAAAAGTAAAAAGCCAAAAAGAGTTACTAAAAGGGAAACAAAAAATTTAAAGAAAGCTACAAAAACGTCAACAGAAAAATTTGAAAAGAAAATTTTTCTTACGTGAACCGTGCTTGGGAAAGAAAATAGAGATTTTAAGAATAGCAGCATAAGTTCCAAGTATGGAGAAAGAGGTGCGCAAAAGTAAAACGGTAGATGTGAGGTTTTCTGTTTTCTACCTTCTTTCTGGCATAAGAAATCGAGTTTGGAAAAAATTAGATTTTTCTGAAATTCGAATATTAAAACTTGTGTGGTAGGGTTTGGATGTAAAATTCGTTGAACTATGTCCCTATTTAGTAGGAGTGTGGGAAAAATTGGATGAAAAACGTTTTGTGTTTTCAAAAGATTTGCATTCATATAAAAATTGCAAGTATATTTAGGATGTGTGCATCATATTTTAAAAAGGAGTTTTAAAGAAGAAAAGCATTCATATAGGAGGCACCGCTTAGAAATTCATGTACATGCATATATTTTATGTTGAATGACACTTTGCACAAGGACAAGGATGATCGTAAAATTGGATGTACACAAAATGGATGTGATTGATGCAAGGAATTATATAGTATTACCCTTGTCGAATTTCGGGGAAAAAATTTCCTAAAGGGTGGGAGAATGTAACACCCCGCATTTTTAGATAATTAAATAATCAAATAACGATGAACAGTGAAAATAAGCAATTTTGGAATTGTCTAAATATGCCCACGAAACTTATACCATTGTGTTCGAGGCGATTATCTGACCAATTTCCATATATCACTTGTCGAAATCTGAGTTAATATGAAGAAGTTATGAGAAGAATAAGAAGTCAGAAAAAAGAAAAAAAAAAGAAAGGACCCCATAGGTCGACTAACAAAGTGCATAGGTCGACCCTCAAAGTGCATGGGTCGACCCTCAATGTGCACAGATCGACCCGCCTTTTTCCCTGGACATGAAATCGTCTAGGGACGTGCCGAAGTTATATAATTTAATTTTTGTGCGATCTAAAGCGTTGTTTTCTGGATCCAATGATTCACAGCGAGCCTGTGACGTGGTTGCACCAGATTCAATCCAACGGTCTGAGATCCCCAAACTCCACTATAAATAGAACCCTAGGCCTAGCTATTTTCTCACAATAAGATTTTCTCCTAATTGGGTTCATTGCCTGAGGCTGAACCCTAAATATAAAATATTTCTAGGGAGAATATCTTTTTAATAAAAATATTAGACGCCTTAGAAGGGGATACAGAAAGGCCATGGAGTAAAACTAAGGATGAGAGGTGAGTGGATTTAAATTATATATCTTTTATGTTTATGATATATATTATCGTTAGATTCCCGTTAAATATTTTAATTCAGCATTTGAACTAATTTCAGTAATTAGTTCTACTAGTTAGTTATGTTGAGACTGTAAATTTTATAAGAGAAATGTACTTATATTTAAATGTTATTTATATGGAAAAAGAATGGAATCCAATTAAATATAAGTAATATTAGGCTTAAAAGTTGTAAAGAAAGGCATAAGCCTAAAAGGGAGAGATTTACAGTAAACTATGTTATAACGGGAGAAATGAATTAAAAAAGGGAAAATTTAATAACTTTATTTGGAAGTTAGTGATAGATTAGTTGGTTGGTTTAGAAAAAGGAATACATCTCCATAGTTTAATATTGTAAGAATAACAATAAACGAATTGCAAGAATAAAAGCAAGAAAAGTAGAATTAGTGAAAAATAGAGACATTAGTGTATTTTGCATTACCCAATAATTAAAGAAACAATAAAAGAAATATCTTGCAGTTACGAGTTATTGTTTATAGCATTATTTAATATTAAAATATGGAAATGGACTTTTAGCACAGTTTTTGTAACCAACCAAATATAATAGAACTACTTCCCAGAATAAAAGAGAATATCGCGAAGCGTTAAAAAAAATAAAGAAGAAGAAATAATCAAGTTAATTATTTGACAAGGCTTGAAACAATAAACAGAAAATGTGACTAGATCTGCATTCATTGAGCAGATAGTAGAGCAAAAGGTAAAGTGGTTATTATGATAAGTAATTTGTGACAGTTGGACGTAGTCCCAAGCTAAGACCGTCATATAATATAAGAGAACTAAAGAGAATTTAGTATTATAATAAAAGAAGACAGACTAGAATAGAAAAGAGACACTTACGATTACATTTATAACATGTAGGTTATAAAAGAAAGAAAAGAATACAGAAGTGACAATTGCAAGTATAATTGTAACACATAGGTTATAATTAAAAAGAAAGAAATAGAAGAGGATTATTTTATCAAGCTTAGATCTTGGATTAAGTTAATAAGCAAGAATGATAGAAGTGGCCCGTACCGGCAACATTCTCTTTCAAGTCTAGGACTGATGGTCTCACACGTGAGTGGGGTTGGGCATGTTGATTAGGGTAAATAAGTAGCCAATAGAATAAGAAAAGTAAACTAAATGTATAGTTAAAGATTAGATGTAGGGTCTAATAAAATGGTAAGGTGTGTTTGGTGTATCCCAAAGAGAATCTAGATAAAGAGCCTAACGAAGTACTTCGTAGTAGATTTTTAGTACAGAAAGAGCATGTCCAACTTAGTTATTTTGGGCTAGAAGGAAGTAGAGACTTCAACGGGACGTGAGGATACTCAAGGATGGCCCTCTGGGGTAGGCCTAACGAAGCTGCACCCCCAGAGGTAGGTCTGTAGGTGTTTCATCAAGAAAGTATGCCTTGACTGCTTTTGCATTGCAGGCCTAACGAAGCGGACCTTTGCAGGAAGTCAAAAGGTTGATGATGGAGTAGGATGTTCGTATGACACCATAATTTAGTTTGCGAGTAGGTTATAGTGGGCAAAACCCAAAAGGATAGTCGCATGTGGAGATCAAGCCATCATCAGTCAGAGCGAGTTCGGGAAAGACTAGAGTTAAACCAATAGGTCAATGATTCTTTCACTATCGAGACATTAGATGAGGGGCACAACCAATTGGATGTTTAGATTGTTTGCAGTAGGGCGCATCCACTTAGCTCTTAAAAGGCCTTTCGATTAGTTGAGTGGGGGCTGCGTGGGGCCATAGCAACGATGAGAAAAGAGACAGACCAAGTAGAATATCTGTATTGTAAGCTTAACGAAGCGGACCTTTACAGATATAGAAAATCCCCGACTGAGTTCTGTACAAGGTAGACCTTGTTGGCGGAATTCAGGGAGTTGACAAAGCGATTATGTATAGTCCTCAAGGTACGCACTGGTTGGTACATTGTGGATGTCCGAGCACTAGTATAAGCTAGTGCGGATGCAGTTTCACGTTTTCATAGTAGACGATGGAACATCTGTATTGTAGGCCTTACGAAGCTATCCTTTACAGATGTAGTTACAGTACGCTCTAGTAGCGAGACGACGAAGTTCCTTTCGAGGAGGATATAGAAGGTACTATGTGTAGTACCTAGGACCATGCGGTCTTTGGGCATGTAGCTACATATATATATTGGTTATTAGGTCTTAATCTACTAGGGAGTAGATGGGTACGATTCACGCACAGAGGCGAGTGTATTATAAACCTAATATAACAGAAAATGGAAATAGAACGGTATATGTAGAATTATGCTTAGAAGTATATAATTTATCCATTCACCGAAACTTTAGTTCTGACTCCCTCCTCATATCATCCCACAGGTTAGGTAGATGGCAGAGACTTTCCAGCTTTATGACACTTGTTTAGAAAGTGTTATTATCTTGGTGAGTACTTACTTACTATTATATTTTAGTCATTTCCACTGTGAGATATTTATTTGAGCTCTGATATATTTATCTTTACCTATTTGCAGGATACCAAATACCCAACTCGGGCTTCAGTGGGCTTGGATTTTAGCATTTTTGCGAAAAATCCGGACCCACTGGGATTTGGGTTGTTATAACTTGCCTATTTGTAAACCATTGATTGGCTGCCACAAAATTTTTCAAATACTTTAAAAATTAAAACCTCCGCATTACACAAGATCTAAACCATAAGAATGCAACGTTTAAGCCCTTCCGTATAACAAAAATAATATTTGCTGAGAAGTTCTTCTTTTAAAATAATTTATTTTCCCAAGTAAATCAATTGAGAAAAATCTCCAAAAATTACAGAAATTCGATTTCATCGTGTAATCAAACATATTAAAAATTTAGACCCAATTTCTTCCTGAAATATTCAAAATAAATTTTAAACCCGATTACATCATATTTACCATTAAAAATTCATAATAAAATTTCCATAGCTTGGAAAATTCACAAAAAATTTCCATGACATTTTAAAGTCAATAACCCACGGTTTTGCCCCTAAAACCATACGAATTTCATGTACAATTAAATTGTTTAAATCAACAATTCATAAATCAAGCATATCATCATCCAATATTTCTTAGAAACAAAATAAAAACTCAAATCCAAAATCGTAGGATTATATAAACAAAAAAGAGATGGAATGAATTATTATTGACCTTAAACTTGATAAGAAATTTGAGATTTGTTGTTGATTAATCCTTTCTAGCTTTGATCATTAGCTTTAGATTGAAATTTCCCCTTTTTCCTTCTTTTTAATGGCCGGCTCTATCTTATTTTGATTTGCGTTTGTGAGAAGATGAAAATGGAACGTGAATGGGCAATTACAAAAGGTCATAACCGTGTATAATAGATTGGCTAATTTAATAATATGCCCATATGTAATTTAATTATCTTATAAACCAATTTAAAACCCATTAAATCTTTATTATTAAGCACGGCCCATTATGTAGTTTATTTAAGTCTCAATCCCCTTATCATCATTATTCTATTTAATTTATCTGATTAAATCTTCTGGATAATGTTACCAAAAATTAGGGATGTTAAAACCTGCTACCACTAGCCTTGTTGTAATACAGGTTGATCCTCTCCAACTGGAGACCTGAATCGCCGTTGTACTTCTCGATCTGATTGATTTCATGCTCATCGCATACCACTTCCCAGAATTTGGCGCCAATTTGGTTGCTGCAATATAGAGGAAATTAGGGTTTGAGATGAGAGAGAGAGAGTGGAAGGTGAAGGAGAAATGGCAGAGGAATTGATGCGGTTGATTAAATTAAGGGTCTGGTTGAGGAGCGGCGTATAAGGAGTTGGAGTTAAGGGCTGTAAAGATGTTGTGATTTGTAAAGATGTTAATAAAAGTTAAGGGTGGATGGGAGCCAAAATTTATAGAATTGGAGCCAAAATTTTAAAATGAGCCAAAATTTTAGAATTGAAAGGAAAAGTTCTAGATTAAAATCACAAATTGTACTATTTATAATAAATAAAAAGTTATATATATTACATAGTTACAATGGAAAACCTCTAGATCGATATTGAAGTTATAATCTACAACATAATATTTATATTTATTGAATTTTGAAATATTTTTAACATTTTTGAATTTTTTAAAATTTGAATACTTTTTAAAATTTAAAATTTTCTAAAATTATCATTTTTTTTGCTCATGAATTTTATGAGAATTTTAATTTTTTTTTAAATTTTATGAAGTTTTTATTATTGAAATTTTCAAGTTTTCAAATTTTTTTAAATATTACTTCTTAATAATTAATATTTAATATTTAAGTTAATATTTAATATTTAAGTTAATATTTAATATTTAAATTTTCAAGTAATTATTACATCTTATTGCTAATTATTTAATAGCAATTATTACATCTTATAATTAATTATTTAATAGCAATTATTAAATTTTAATAATAATTACTTAATAGTAATTATATAATAATACTAATTATTTAATAATAATAATAATTTAATAGTAATTATTTGCTAATAATTATTCGATAGTTATTAAAAAAATTACAAAATTTTAAATTTTCTAAAAGTTTTAAATTTTTATACTTTTGAATATTTTTGAAAATTTCAAAATTTTGTTTTTATATTTTTTGAAATTTTTAAAATTTATTATAAAAAATTTCAATTTTTCAATTTTTTCGAAATATTACTTCCTATTAATAATGATTTAATAGTAATTATAAATTATTAATTATTACTTCTTATTTGTTAGTTATTAATTATTGCTTGTTACTTCTTAATTTTAATTGAATATTTGTTATTAATTATTCAATAGTTGTTATTTAATATTAATTATTGATTATTTTTATTGAATATTAAATGTAATTAATAAATATTAACTATAATTTACTAGTTATTAACAATTAATCATATAAATATAAAAAATAATTATTGGTTATAGGTAAAAATTAGTAATTTTAAATTATTTATTAATAATCATTGGTTATAAATAATAAATTAATAATATTTTTACAACCTTTTTTATCAACCGGTAAACTAAAAAGGTTGTAATATGTATCTATTACAACTAGCAAAAAAAAGAGTTGTAAAAATTGGCATGTATTACACCGGGCAAAAGAAAGTAGTTATAATAGGTATCTATTACAATGGACAAACAGGGATGAAAATGGTATCTATTACAATGGGCAGAAGACTGTTGTAATAGGCATATATTACAACGGGCAAATAAAAAACATTGTAATAGGTGTCTACAACGTGCAAAAAAAAGAGTTGTTGAAAAGTGGTATCTATTACAATGGGCATGAAAAAATCGTCGTAATAGGTTTCTATTACAATAGGCATTTAAAGACTATTGTAAAAACGGCGTTGTAATAGGGAATTTTTGTTGTATTGGAATATCAAATCATCCTCTTGACTTTCTTTCTAAAGTAACCAGTGAATTGCTTCATTGACCATAACGTTAGTTCCTCCATTTTGTCATCGATAATGATCGTTGGGCGTATCACTGTATGTCTCTGTGAGGAACCTATACAGTCATTGCCCAAGCATTCACCGTTAGGAGACCGACGCCTAGGTCTCCCTAGCTATGTGGAGTCCACTCGTCTTGACCTTCCATGTTGTTGATCATGACTTCCTGCCCTAGATCCATCTTTCCTATGAGTATTTCTATTAATGTTTCTTATAGATCTTCCATCAATCGGATCACAACTCGACCATCTCCTCTATCAGAATCATGGCGATTACCATCACCTTTCCTTGATGGATCAGTACCAATCCATGGTTAATTAATATCGATCGATCCTGGAGCGTTTGCTCCAGTTTGATTGTTTTAATCGTCATCCTCTTCATTATTTCTATCTCTTGTCATTTCCCACTCTGCCCTATGACCTTAGGTGGAACTTCCTTCACCATGTCCGACTGGAGATCTTCATCTAACTGTTGATCTCCTGCATGAGGTCCATCTCTCTGAGTAGCATGCATTATCGCTGCAATTTTTTTCTATTATGTTTTTCCATGATTGTCCATTGCGTTGTTTTCGTCCCTTTGTTGACAACAGCCATTATTTCTTGAAGCTCCTCTCTACTAACTAGAACTATGGGAATTGAATCGATCCATTACTTGCGCTAGTAGTTCCAATGGTCCCTCCATCAAATCTGCCAGTAGTTTGTGTTCCTAGATTCTTCTTAGGTCTCATCTTATTAGATCCCTTTGGAGACCTTCCAAATTTTAGTAGTAATACAGATCTAGCATGCTTTTCCCTTTCTTGGTGAAAGCACCAAAAAATATTGGTAAAAAAAGTTTCCCTAATACTCCAAAATTGCTAATTTTATAGAGTTAACAATTCTAAGCTGTGTAATTGTTATATATGAACAGTAGTCAAACAGAAAAATGTGAAAATGAAGAAGAAAAGAAAGGAAAAAAAGTGACATAGACTTATAGTGGTTTGGTAATGCTTACGTCCACTTGAATTTATTTTATTGGTTATACCGCTCTGGATCCGAATGAATTACAAGTACAACATGAAATTCAATATCGAAGTTGGTAATGACACAGTTTTCCATAGATGTGAATAAGCAAAGTGCCAAGGTTCTCTTTTAGCTTTAGGCTGTAAATTGGCACCGGAGTTGTCAAACTACAATAGAATTCGTCAAACAGTCGTATCCAATAAGATAGGAGAAATGATAGGTCTAACCCCAAATATTTATGGATCGGTATAGAACCGTAATCTTCAGTATTTTATTGAGTTTTTTCCATTTTCTTTGAGCCTAGTATCTCTCTCAAATCAATCTTCCTCTGATGCTTCTAAGGTTTTCCTTCATACATTATTTGAGACCGACTTTATGAAGGAATGTATGGGCCGGTACCGATTCATAAATTTAGCCAAATTTCTCTATTTTCTTCGTTCTATTTTCTTTGATGTCTTTGATATAGATTAAGCATTAAGGGCAAAATGTTCATGGAGTTAGCCATTTTCCCTTTTCTTCCATATATCTAATCGTTCTTCGCGCTTGATCGTCGTTGAGTTTGATGTTCATTTCTTCACTATTTTGTAATCCACTATCGATTGTTAAAAATGCCAAATAACACTAAATCAAAGTTACCATATGAACATTCTAGAAGTATGAACACCTAGAGTAATAAAGGATGACAAGGGGTAGTGAAAAAGATTGGAAATATGAGAGGACATGCTTTTTTGTTTGGAAAAAGGATGAGTCTTTATTGTAGTAACGTAACACCTACATTACACAAACTAATGTTGCAACATCAAATGAATGACCTTACTTTCGAATGCATAACTATCAGACACCATCTAATGTACTTACAAAATCTTCGGTAAGAGGTTTAAATCCTTGCTAGGATATCATCCTCGCATTGATCATTCAAATTTCTATGCTCTACTCAAATTAGCTTGAAATCATTAAAGGGTGGCTAGCGTTGATTGGTGAAAAAAGGGAGCTCTAAAGGCATATTATTTTCTACATTTCAAGACATTATGCTTAAAGCTCCATTGTAAATTTGATGATTTAAATTAGTTGGGTCATGAAAATCTTTTGGATGGGTGTAAGTTTAATCTAAACCATATGATTTAAAATCGTATGATTCTTATAATGAGGGTGAATTTCGGCTTTGTTTGTTAAATCATAGAAGCTGAGCATATATGCATGCTAATCCAAGTAGTTCCATTGACACACATGCACAATAAACAGAAGATGAAATGAAAAATAAATAAAAAATGGTGAAAAATTCGAAGATAGAAAAGGAAGTAAAAGAAAAGGATGTATAGTAAAAATGGAGGAGAGAATTGAAATGTAGAGTGGAGTAAATGCATATATGTCGTACGTTGTATGTTGTAATAAATGTAAATAATCAACCCATAAAATAATAGAACATAAGATTGCATATTGTTAACAAAACGTTACAGAAGTTTTACGAAACTATTGCGATTTTGTTACAAAATTGCGACAACTACAGAACTGTTATGAGTATAGAACCGTTACAAATATGTTACAAAACTATTGCGATTATGTTGCAAAATTGCAACAACGACAAAACTGTCACAACTATGTCGCCAAAATGTTACGAATAGAACTGTGCAGTAAACAGATTATGCAGTAGATATAATACCAATTAGATTGTCCGAGTCCAACGAAAAACTGTTTCCATGAAACAATATTGCTCCCTCTACGACGATTAAGGATATCGAGCAATTATTTCCCAAGATGAAACAGACCAGTCTCTACGAGGCTGCGTAATAATCAAAGAGCAACGACAAACTCAAGAGAGTTTATGCAAGAACAGAGTGTTGTGGGAGTGAGAAAATGTAACAACCCGGAATTTCCGAACCCGAAAATTCCAGATAGTTAAGAAAAGAAGAAAGAGATAGAAGAAGAAGAAACAGAAAACAAAACACAGAACCTCACAATCGCAGCGGATCAAAATATAATATCAAATAATAACAGTTTACAAAAGAATACTGTATCAGTTGATTACATTTAAATACATCAGAGTTACAACATATACACAAACACTGGACAGATACAATCAACATGTCCCAGACAACTACAATATAACACAGCGGAATACACTCCATACGTTCCTGCCATCCAGCTCGTCTCTTGAGCTCCAGAACGTCCTTACCTGAAAAATCTGTAATACTCGGTCTGACCCGAGCATTACATCAGAGTAACACGCGGGTCAGGCTGGAAACCAGCGTGAGTAAACACATCAAACAAGAAAATACCCAAACATATAATTTATTTAAACCCGGGTAACTCGTACCTTATTACAGTTTCTTAATTTGCCCTAGTCCTATACATATTTTTAATCATATCTAAGCATTATTACACAGATTTAATGGCCAAGTCCATATCATTTACTCCATTCCAACCTATTTATTCCAAAGTCAAATTCATAAGGAATCATTGTAGATTCCAAATCGAAGTGGTTTCGGGTATTACTGATACCCGACCCCGATTCTTTGATTTCAATGTCATCCTAATTTCAGTTGTTTAAGTGGATATAATTCAATTTTAAATACAGGTTCTCATATTATCACACCAAATCAATTCACGATAGATAACCCATAATATCACAGTTCAATCCCCTCATATCACACTACAATACATCACAACTTAATATTAGAGATATTTAGACAGACTCAAGGTATTCAATTTAAGTTTAGTATTTATAGGCAAAATTAATAGTCAAACAATTCATAATTAATTTAATTTAATCACCTAGTATAAATTAAATTAATTAACTTAATCGTACTTAATTAACTTAAATTAATTATAAGCTTTTCTTTAATTAGCTACATTAATTAATTAACCTATAAGTAATCACATTAATTATTCCTTAATTACTTATAGAAACCATCCTTTAATTACATAAAGCAATTATTCTTCTAATTTCTTCCGCTAATCTCATTCAGTAATTATCCATTTAAATTACTCCCATTAAGTAATTATCCTTTTAATCGCTTCCATTACTAATTATTTCTTAAATAACCCTTTTAATTTATCTTACTAACAAACTTTCCATAAATTCATTACCTTGATTGATTACATTAATCATTTAATAATTAACCGTTGATTACTTAATTAACCCTAAATTACTTACAATAAGTAATCATCTCTTAATTAATTTTAAGATAGTTTAAATAATTTATTTTTAAACCCTTGGTTAACTCATACTTAATTTGACATTTATCAAATAAAGGATTAATTAAGAATTATTACACCTAAAAAAAAACTTGTTTGATTTATAAAAATTAAAACTGTTAAAGCTATAATCTGAGATAGCTCGAGTTTCCCTTCGTGCCACACCACAAAATTTACGAGTAACCTCCCGTGGCCTTCACACTCACTCTGCTTCGAGTCAAACACACAACAAACTCGAGCTTGACCCGATACATCTTCTTCTTCCCCACCACAACAACAACCAGATATTCCAAATGCACGCATACACGTGCACCACTCCACGGTGATCTTCCGACCATCGCCAGAACTCCCCACACATCCATGGTCGCTCCCACAACCTATCTCGATCATCAAAACACCATCACACTCCATAATTCCAAATCGAGCTATCCAGTTGGAACTGGAACCCAACCCACTTGCCAGAAAAACACATCGTCTCATCAATTCTGACCACCGGAAGCTCTGCCACCTTGGTCGAAGTAACGTTAGACTCCCCTCTTTCTTTTCCCCCATATGCGATCACTTCCAATGCCATGACGATGACACACGAACCCACAGATCATCGTCGATCAAAACTGTTGTTAAACCCTAAAGCCACACCGTTCCAATGCCTTGTTCATTTATAAATTAAATTTGTATTTTTCCCTTGAACCTTGATACTTGAATCATCTTCTGACCCAAGCACGATGAAGCACTTGTCGTCGATCATCAGAATTTGATGATAATGTATCTTCCGATCAACTATAAACTTCACATTCAATACAAGTCTAAAAACCTTGATTTTATTATTAAAATTCAGCTTTTGCGAATGCGATTCCAATCATATAACCCAATTATGAAATCTAGATAATCGAATTTCTGATTCGAATTTATCATCCCGGTAAAACCACCTTTTCAAAATATTTACCTAATATATTTACTTGAATTTATTTTTAGAAGTGAATTTACATTCATTTAATCACTTTGCGTTGTGACATCAAACTCTAAAAAGAATTAGAGAAGGAGAGATCGAAATTTTAAATTGTTTTAAACTCCCTAAACTTGGAACAGAGGCATCTCTGCCTGTAACCTAGATATGTACATCCATATATTTAGCCATATATATACACACAGTTTTAAAAATCATGCAAACCATACTACAACATTACTTCAAGAATTTATCACATGCAATAGGATATAAACAAATATAGCTTTTAAAGTGATGTTTACTCAGTTTTACACTACCTAACTTTACACTTGTCATACTTAACCTATGTTCGTATACAAGCATTCTTGTATTACTGTTTCAAGCATCCCTGACAACACACTTCAAGGCTACATAAACATAATTTTAGACACATATAATTTTGCTCACTGCAAATAAAGGTTTGGGTTTGTTTTACCCATCATTTAAGATGATATTTAATGATATAGATTTTTAAACACTTTGTACTTGAAGGCAAACAGGTTACCTTGTTGAATCAAAACTTAAAAATAAGAATATATGGAGTTATTTTTTTTTTAGTAACAGTTTTAAAACTATTTTCAGAAAAACAGGAACAGAGGTTATTTTTAGGCAAGGATCCAAGTTTTGATGTTCAGGTGGAACCATTCAAGTCTAAACATGCATGATCAATTTCATAACAACATCACAATCCTTTGTATGTTGATTTCAGATCAAGGTTTGTTCATACCTATGGCTATATATAAAATATAAGAAATCATGTCAAAAGTTTTAAGGTTTTGTTTTACTCACCTTGACTTCAAATTTAACAGAGAACACAGAGTTTTTGAAAACTGTCAGCCTGACCCCCACCTTCTTCCTCCTGCTTGCTAAAGTCTCCTTGTATTTTGATTTTAATGCTTAAGTTAGATTGTCTATTTGTAGTTTTAAGTTTCAGGTTGTAGTTGCTTTTGTTTTTCCCCTTTTTTTAGTCGAACTTGATAATGGAATAAGATATAAACTGTGATAATTATAAAAGAATATATAGGCTGTGAGATTTTGTATAAGATTGTTGTTTGTACTGGAATATGACTTACTTTGCCAGAGATTTTTTTTTAGATTGTAGGCTGATAAGATAAAAATGTGGCTCATTTATTAACTTTGTCATTTGTAATTTATGATTTTGTACTTGTGCATACATTTTTATAAAATAGTTGCAGCTGGCTTGTATTGCAAGCTTAAGTATATGCAACTTCTTTTTTTTTCATTGTAGGCTGGTTTGGTAAATACTCTCATATTTTACCCTGTACACTCGAGATTTTGTTGGAAGCAATCGTACCCAGTTATTATTCTTGCTTTGTTAAGGAGTTTGCATTGTATGAATGTGTTTTATTTACTTTATACTTAGCATTTTTCTTCTTTTCCTTGGTGTTGCCTGTCCTTATTATTTTTTTCTACTTAATACTTGTATTACTTCACATACTTCTAGTGATAATAAGTGTTTACATTTATTTTCTAATTACTATTTGGATTTATACAAATGGTTTAATTTATTGATAGAAGATAGTTCACTTTATATTTCGCTTAACGATAATTTATTGGTGATGTTATTTATTTATCCATATATGTGATATTTACTTCTATTCTTAACGATTGATAAAGTATAGTTTTATTTACATTAACTACATATAAATATTTGTTTTAGAGATAATAAGTTTATATTTATCGAAATATATTGCCAAAAATTCATGGTCGTTACATTTACATTTGTTCAGATATTCCCAGTTAGTCACCCGATAAATAGACATAAAAATCCGGGTTGTCACATCCCTTCCCCCTTAAAACTTTTCGTCCTCGAAAAGGAACGAAACCAGAATTAATAAAATGCTTAAAATTAGATAAATATTTTTTAATCATTTTTAAAACACTCTTTAATATCTATATAATATTATTCCAAAATAGTTTTTATAAAGATACTTTTATAACTCGATGTTTCAACAAGTCCATCTTCGTTCTCATAGAGATTCGGTCATACGTTGATCAGGCGTAGGACTGAAAATCTATAAGTACTCGATAAACTCGTTTTCAACACCCAGTGAAAATATTTCGAAGATAATTTTATTGAAAATATAGGAAACAGTTTTGAAAATAGAAGAAATAGCTTTGGTGAGAATGCTCTGGAAATCATCACCCCCGTCCATGGTCGCAGTTAACCCGATGGTTACGTTGCCGTCTCGACAAAATCCACAGATAACTGTAGGTCTCCGCGCCACTCGATTACGCCATGGAACCCGCTACAGATCGCAGTTATACCCGGGCTATACGTTGCTATCACAGCAAAGACCCATATAACTGTAGGCATCAGCGCCACCGAATTTCGCTGCCAAAAGAATGAAACTCCTCCACTCGACCACAGACCGCAGTCTACCGATGTTGCGTTGCCATCCCGGCAAAATCAAGTGTAGACTGTTGGCACTCATCCTCCACACGATTTTCGCTATGGTCCCCACACAGTAGATCGCAGCGACATCGAATTACACTGTCGTCACAGCATAACCCAAATGCCCCTGTAGGCATCAGCGCCATCGACTTTCGCTACCAAATAATCCTAAGGAACTAGTTTGTCCGGACTCCTCACAGGATCAACTTTAGAACCTCCCCTTTAGAGGCTCAAGGCAGTACCACCCAGTGGCACTCCTGAGAAGTTCATTCAAGGGAGCGCCTTTTTCCCCAGAGCCAATCTCAAAACTCTTTATACTATACACATATAGTATTTTCCAAATCATACACCTAGTATGAATTCAATATAAATCTTCTTTACACAAAATCGATTCCCAAAATCGATAATTTTCAAAGTAGGCTTTTCCAAATCTCAATATTGATTTTACCCAAAAATCAAAAGCCTTTCTCAAATCCATAGGTTCTCAAAACCTTTCCTCAAAATCACTTCCAAAATAATTTTCACAAAAATCCATATATATATAATAAATCTTGAAACCTTTTGAATCAAATTTTATATTTGTATAAGTTCACTTTTTATATTTTAAATAGTTTCAAAAATCCTTTCTTCATGCTATCAATTTAATAAAGGTAGTTTTTATCGTATTTAACACAGATATCAAATTTAAATTTTCTTTTCCTTCCAAACCAATTTTAAATTTTGAATTTACTTATAATGTCACTTGCCAAATTACTCACTTTTATTATAAAGTAAAATTTTAATCAGATAGATATTCAATTTCCACTTTATTTCCATAAAGTTAATTTCTACCATCGAAATATCAAATTTATTTATTTTAAGTTCATCATGTATTTACAAAATATATTTTCCATTTCAAAAATCATCTTATAACTTTTTATCTACAACTTCAAAATCAAATTTCCACCTTTATTCATTTTCAATTTCCTAAAATATTCTTTCATTTCAAAAGAACCATTTCACATTTCTTATTCAAAATTCCCGATATCAATAACACTCAAATTTGTACGATGTACACATACCATCCGTACACTATACTCATCCGATCGCTCACTCGATCACACAATTTCACTTCCGAACTAGTATCGTCCACCTGACTTTCTAGTGCGGACTCAGATCTGGTTTCTTGATTAGAAACCGTCATTCTCCTTGCATAGCCATAACTATGATAGAGAATATCCAGAACCAATCAAAAATCCATATCCAGGTTCGCCGTCAAAAATCGAGCGAAAAATCCCAACTCGGATCGATAATACTATCTCGAAATTCTGTGCTCAAATCTGGATCAAATTACCATGCGAATAGAATAATATACGTACATCCTACGTATCTATCTTTATTGATTATCAGATAAATCAATTTTTTCATTTTCTATTCACATTCACTTAAACTTTCACCCACTTATTAACAATTGCCTTAATCCCCATTTGGATTACCACTTCAATTCTTATCTCAATTGGGTATTTAATCAATAACAGTTTGGACTCCGACCAGTTTATATTTGGAAAATAACTTGAAAATTTTAAAAATAGATAAATAGTTGAAAAATAATCATTGGTTTGTAAAATAGCTGTAAGGTAGTTAAGTAATGGTAAAATAGTTGAAAAATAGTAATTATTGATAAAACAGTTGAAAAGCAGTAATTAGTTTATAAATTAGTTGTAAAATTTTTAAATAGTTCCAAAAGTAATTGTAAAATAAATATAAAATAATTTGGCTTTGAAAAGAAAGATCGTATATAGTAAATAGCTTGGAAAAATACATTTATATGGAAACAATTTATTTGAAAATAGTCTCAGAGTCAAACCGTACAACTTCCCAATCTCCGTTTCCCATCAATTTTCAATTTCCAATTATCTTCAATTTCATTTCACTTTAAACCATCTCGAATTAGACAAATTCGAGTTAAATTTTTAAATGTTGATTTAACCCCTTAAATCAAATCAACTTATATTTTTAAACCATTAACTCCGAGTTCAATTCTCAAAATTCCATTTCATATTATCCTTACTTAACTTATTTCGAAGTCCAAATAAGAGTTCAAAATAATTTTATCATAAAAAGTTCCTTTATTACCAAATTTTATCTTCCAGTTTTGAAATTGGTTCTTAAACAATTTTAATTTTTAAATTCAATTATTAACATTTTAGTTCAAAATGATCTCATATCCTTAATTCAAATTAAATTAAATTTCCATTTAATTTCAATACTGGATATATTACCATGCTTCATTTCTCATTCATTTAACAAATCCAATTCATAATTCAAAGATTATTAATAATAATAGGATGATATTATCCAATTATTCTAAATCATCCATCCATTTCAATTTCCAAGTCTCAAACCCATTTGAGATCACTCATAACTTCCCATTTAAACCAATCATTTAACTTTCCCAAGTTAAATCTCAATTTCATATTGAAATTTCCAATTCAGGTTGCCTTTTAAATTATTTAACTTTCCCAAAGTTAAATTTAATTTACATAATCTAGTCAATTTACACAATTTGAATTTCCATTCAAATTTTGAACATCAGATTAATAACCTTCCCACTTAAGTTTAAAACTTTCTTCACTTTGAGTTTCACATCACATTCCAGGGAAAATCCAAAATTCTACCTTAGAGTTTGTTTCATATTTATTTCCTTCAAACACCAGGCTACCTTTAAATTTTAAACTACCCTTGGTTTTAATTTCTAAACAACTTTTCAAACAACCCATTGTTTGCAACAAGTCTCTTTTATTCAAATAATACTTATTTATTATTTCTTTCGGCACCTTGAAACAAATTTCAAATTCTGGACCCAGATTTTAAAACTCCAGAATTCAGATCTACTCCAGTTCCAAATTACAAGTCACACTTGTCTAAGTGTTTTACTTCTTTTAAACATTTCATTTGCTTTCTCAATAATACACATCTTATTATTAAACACGCAATAATCATTTATGATAATAACCAAAATTATCATATCTAAAACCATCCTTTATCATCTTATTCTGAAATACTTTTTCAATTCAAGATTTCAACTTCAGTTTGAATCCATTTCAAATTTATCTTTACTTAATTTCAGGTTGGTTGTATTATATTACTTCTTACTTTAATTCTAATAATTTAACAGCCAATTTCCTTAATATTTATTAGTAAGAAATATTGTTTTATATATCAAAATATATTCTTATATGAAATCATTTAAAATCTTTATAAGAATATAACAAGTACGCTCTCATATGTATACACACTCACTCATTCTAGGATACTATTGACCCTATCCCTATGAGTACACCCACCAGAGCCAGGGTTCTCGCTTAACCTTACAGCTCTGATACCAAATGTAACAACCCGGAATTTCCGAACCCGAAAATTCCAGATAGTTAAGAAAAGAAGAAAGAGATAGAAGAAGAAGAAACAGAAAACAAAACACAGAACCTCACAATCGCAGCGGATCAAAATATAATATCAAATAATAACAGTTTACAAAAGAATACTGTATCAGTTGATTACATTTAAATACATCAGAGTTACAACATATACACAAACACTGGACAGATACAATCAACATGTCCCAGACAACTACAATATAACACAGCGGAATACACTCCATACGTTCCTGCCATCCAGCTCGTCTCTTGAGCTCCAGAACGTCCTTACTTGAAAAATCTGTAATACTCGGTCTGACCCGAGCATTACATCAGAGTAACACCCGGGTCAGGCTGGAAACCAGCGTGAGTAAACACATCAAACAAGAAAATACCCAAACATATAATTTATTTAAACCCGGGTAACTCGTACCTTATTACAGTTTCTTAATTTGCCCTAGTCCTATACATATTTTTAATCATATCTAAGCATTATTACACAGATTTAATGGCCAAGTCCATATCATTTACTCCATTCCAACCTATTTATTCCAAAGTCAAATTCATAAGGAATCATTGTAGATTCCAAATCGAAGTGGTTTCGGGTATTACTGATACCCGACCCCGATTCTTTGATTTCAATGTCATCCTAATTTCAGTTGTTTAAGTGGATATAATTCAATTTTAAATACAGGTTCTCATATTATCACACCAAATCAATTCACGATAGATAACCCATAATATCACAGTTCAATCCCCTCATATCACACTACAATACATCACAACTTAATATTAGAGATATTTAGACAGACTCAAGGTATTCAATTTAAGTTTAGTATTTATAGGCAAAATTAATAGTCAAACAATTCATAATTAATTTAATTTAATCACCTAGTATAAATTAAATTAATTAACTTAATCGTACTTAATTAACTTAAATTAATTATAAGCTTTTCTTTAATTAGCTACATTAATTAATTAACCTATAAGTAATCACATTAATTATTCCTTAATTACTTATAGAAACCATCCTTTAATTACATAAAGCAATTATTCTTCTAATTTCTTCCGCTAATCTCATTCAGTAATTATCCATTTAAATTACTCCCATTAAGTAATTATCCTTTTAATCGCTTCCATTACTAATTATTTCTTAAATAACCCTTTTAATTTATCTTACTAACAAACTTTCCATAAATTCATTACCTTGATTGATTACATTAATCATTTAATAATTAACCGTTGATTACTTAATTAACCCTAAATTACTTACAATAAGTAATCATCTCTTAATTAATTTTAAGATAGTTTAAATAATTTATTTTTAAATCCTTGGTTAACTCATACTTAATTTGACATTTATCAAATAAAGGATTAATTAAGAATTATTACACCTAAAAAAAACTTGTTTGATTTATAAAAATTAAAACTGTTAAAGCTATAATCTGAGATAGCTCGAGTTTCCCTTCGTGCCACACCACAAAATTTACGAGTAACCTCCCGTGGCCTTCACACTCACTCTGCTTCGAGTTAAACACACAACAAACTCGAGCTTGACCCGATACATCTTCTTCTTCCCCACCACAACAACAACCAGATATTCCAAATGCACGCATACACGTGCACCACTCCACGGTGATCTTCCGACCATCGCCAGAACTCCCCACACATCCATGGTCGCTCCCACAACCTATCTCGATCATCAAAACACCATCACACTCCATAATTCCAAATCGAGCTATCCAGTTGGAACTGGAACCCAACCCACTTGCCAGAAAAACACATCGCCTCATCAATTCTGACCACCGGAAGCTCTGCCACCTTGGTCGAAGTAACGTTAGACTCCCCTCTTTCTTTTCCCCCATATGCGATCACTTCCAATGCCATGACGATGACACACGAACCCACAGATCATCGTCGATCAAAACTGTTGTTAAACCCTAAAGCCACACCGTTCCAATGCCTTGTTCATTTATAAATTAAATTTGTATTTTTCCCTTGAACCTTGATACTTGAATCATCTTCTGACCCAAGCACGATGAAGCACTTGTCGTCGATCATCAGAATTTGATGATAATGTATATTCCGATCAACTATAAACTTCACATTCAATACAAGTCTAAAAACCTTGATTTTATTATTAAAATTCAGCTTTTGCGAATGCGATTCCAATCATATAACCCAATTATGAAATCTAGATAATCGAATTTCTGATTCGAATTTATCATCCCGGTAAAACCACCTTTTCAAAATATTTACCTAATATATTTACTTGAATTTATTTTTAGAAGTGAATTTACATTCATTTAATCACTTTTCGTTGTGACATCAAACTCTAAAAAGAATTAGAGAAGGAGAGATCGAAATTTTAAATTGTTTTAAACTCCCTAAACTTAGAACAGAGGCATCTCTGCCTGTAACCTAGATATGTACATCCATATATTTAGCCATATATATACACACAGTTTTAAAAATCATGCAAACCATACTACAACATTACTTCAAGAATTTATCACATGCAATAGGATATAAACAAATATAGCTTTTAAAGTGATGTTTACTCAGTTTTACACTACCTAACTTTACACTTGTCATACTTAACCTATGTTCGTATACAAGCATTCTTGTATTACTGTTTCAAGCATCCCTGACAACACACTTCAAGGCTACATAAACATAATTTTAGACACATATAATTTTGCTCACTGCAAATAAAGGTTTGGGTTTGTTTTACCCATCATTTAAGATGATATTTAATGATATAGATTTTTAAACACTTTGTACTTGAAGGCAAACAGGTTACCTTGTTGAATCAAAACTTAAAAATAAGAATATATGGAGTTATTTTTTTTAGTAACAGTTTTAAAACTATTTTCAGAAAAACAGGAACAGAGGTTATTTTTAGGCAAGGATCCAAGTTTTGATGTTCAGGTGGAACCATTCAAGTCTAAACATGCATGATCAATTTCATAACAACATCACAATCCTTTGTATGTTGATTTCAGATCAAGGTTTGTTCATACCTATGGCTATATATAAAATATAAGAAATCATGTCAAAAGTTTTAAGGTTTTGTTTTACTCACCTTGACTTCAAATTTAACAGAGAACACAGAGTTTTTGAAAACTGTCAGCCTGACCCCCACCTTCTTCCTCCTGCTTGCTAAAGTCTCCTTGTATTTTGATTTTAATGCTTAAGTTAGATTGTCTAGTTGTAGTTTTAAGTTTCAGGTTGTAGTTGCTTTTGTTTTTCCCCTTTTTTTTTAGTCGAACTTGATAATGGAATAAGATATAAACTGTGATAATTATAAAAGAATATATAGGCTGTGAGATTTTGTATAAGATTGTTGTTTGTACTGGAATATGACTTACTTTGCCAGAGATTTTTTTTTAGATTGTAGGCTGATAAGATAAAAATGTGGCTCATTTATTAACTTTGTCATTTGTAATTTATGATTTTGTACTTGTGCATACATTTTTATAAAATAGTTGCAGCTGGCTTGTATTGCAAGCTTAAGTATATGCAACTTCTTCTTTTTTCATTGTAGGCTGGTTTGGTAAATACTCTCATATTTTACCCTGTACACTCGAGATTTTGTTGGAAGCAATCGTACCCAGTTATTATTCTTGCTTTGTTAAGGAGTTTGCATTGTATGAATGTGTTTTATTTACTTTATACTTAGCATTTTTCTTCTTTTCCTTGGTGTTGCCTGTCCTTATTATTTTTTTCTACTTAATACTTGTATTACTTCACATACTTCTAGTGATAATAAGTGTTTACATTTATTTTCTAATTACTATTTGGATTTATACAAATGGTTTAATTTATTGATAGAAGATAGTGCACTTTATATTTCGCTTAACGATAATTTATTGGTGATGTTATTTATTTATCCATATATGTGATATTTACTTCTATTCTTAACGATTGATAAAGTATAGTTTTATTTACATTAACTACATATAAATATTTGTTTTAGAGATAATAAGTTTATATTTATCGAAATATATTGCCAAAAATTCAAGGTCGTTACATTTACATTTGTTCAGATATTCCCAGTTAGTCACCCGATAAATAGACATAAAAATCCGGGTTGTCACAGAAAATGCAGAAAAACTTAGTGATAATTTCCTATTTTCCTTCTGCCTATATATAGGCGGGAGAGGTGCCTATTCGGTAATAGGTGCCTGTTTGAACGGTTGTGACTGTTGGAAGAGCAGGGACCCTTTACCAGGTGGTGCGACCATTTGAGTTTGAATGGACAAAAATAAAAAAAACTGTTCGGTCTGAACAGCCAAGTCGAACCAACTGCTAACAGCAAAGTGGTAAGTGTTTCTAATACGCCTAAAATGCCCATTTTTCCGCACCGCACCGTGGATGCGGGTTTGGGTTCGGGCACGGGCATGGGCGCGCACGTGCAAGGTGATGCGTTGCACTACCCGCTATGGTTTGTCTCATGGTAACTATAATAGTGTCCACATCTTAGTATATAAACATAAAATGTATATTTTATTCTAAGATGTGGGACTATTCATTTCCCAAGGCATTCAATGGCTCACATTTCCCAATATATTACTCATTCATTTCCAACAATCCCCCACATAAATGAGTAATTGCTCAGTTTGTTCTTAAATTTTGCGAAACATTTATCATATCGGTTAAAATAGCACATTGGCCTTGAAATTTCCTAGTGTTTATCCTTTTGACTTACTGGCGAATCAGTGGACTAAGGTTGTCTTTGAACTGTAGGCCTTTTGTGTAAATCTAAAATAGACAACACACAATAAGTGTTTCTTATCTTTCTATGTTCTCTATTTGTGTTCGTTTTTTCCATGAACACCAGCTTGGTCTCATGAGTGCTTGGAGAATTTGGCCTTACAATTCTCCTTGAAGCGGTGCCTTCGCACTCATGTAGGTGATTCTATAAAGAGCATTTCACAATACCCCACTTGGTTCTTAATATCAAAGTATAGACATCATTAAAAGTATCAAAATTTATCCTATTCTCCGACGAGTAGTGCACTGACTTATCATTGGAATGGTTTGAATATTTACAGTGCTATCAAGTTTGTCTAGACTTAGTTGTCCCTTTGAACCTAGACCTTGGGATCTCCAGTCAGCTGGGTGGGATTTCCATTTAAAGAAACTTTTTAGTTTATGGGCCTTAACCCCATTCTTATCAATAAGATATTAACCTTCTCTTTATAAGGTAAATCTTTTGTTAGTGGATCCGCAATGATATCATTTGATCTTACATAGTCGATTGTGATAACCCCGCTAGAGAGAAGTTGTCTAACAGTTTTATGTCTACGATGAATATGTCTAGACTTGCCATTGTAAAGCTTACTATTGGCCCTTCCAATAGCTGATTGACTGTCGCAATGTATGCTTATTGGAGGTACGGATTTTCCCAATTCGGAATACCTTCTAAAAAACCTTGAAGCAAATCCGCTTCTTATGCGGGTTTGTCTAAGGCAATAAATTCTGATTCCATGGTTGATCTTGCTATACAAGTTTGTTTAGAGGATCTCTAAGATATTGCCCCACTACTAAGGTAAATACATATCCACTAGTGGATTTTGTCTCTGATGAACAAGTTATCCATTTTGCATCACAATACCCTTATATTACAGATCGGTACCTTTCATAATGATGTCCATGACTTTGTGTATACCTTAGATATCCTAGTACTCGAATTATAGCTTTCCAATGATTATTTCCTGGGTTTCTAGTATATCTGCTTAGTTTACTAACAGCATATGCTATATTAGGTCTAGTGCAATTCATTACGTATATAATGTTGCCTGGTATACGATAGTACTCAGGTTGATAAATACTATCGCTATTTTTAACACAGTTTTGGTTCAAATCTACGGGTGAATTTGCTGATATTATATTGCATTGTTTAAATTTTCAAGTGTTTTCCCAATGTAGTGTGATTTGGACAACACATATCCTTGGTTGGTTTTATGTATTTTTACACCAAGTATCACATCAGCGATTCCAGATCTTTCATGTCAAATATGTCAAATCTAGTAGAGAGCATATCTTTTGTAGATTTTATCATCTCCTTGTTGCTTCCAAACATTAGTAAATCATCTACATATAAACATACAATAACATATCCCATATTTGTATGTTTAGAATAGACACATTTGTCACATTCATTTATATGAAATCCATTAAGTATCATATTTTTATCGAATTTTTCATACCATTGTTTAGGCGTTTGTTTAAGCCCATACATTGATTCTCTTAATCTACAAAACTTACTTTCATTTTCAGTTTTTAGAAAACCTTCAAGTTATTTCATGTATATTTCTTCTTCTAGTTCACCATTTAAAATTATTGTCTTTACATCCATTTGATGTATTTTTTAATCAAGTGTGGATGCAATTTCTATCAGCATTCTTATTGATATTATTCCAGTTACTAGAGAGTATGTGTCAAAATAGTCCATGTCTTCTTTTTGTCTGAATCTTTGAACCACAAGTCAAGCTTTATACTTGTCTATTGAACCATCAGGTTTCAATTTCTTCTTAAATATCCATTTATTACCTAAGGTCTTGCATCCTTGAGGAAAATCAACTAACTTCCATGTATGGTTCGCTATAATGGATCTGATCTCATTATTAATGGCCTTCTTCCAATAAGGGGCATCGGTGGAGGACATAACTTGTTTGTATGTTGATGGATCGTCTTCTAACATAAATGTATAAAAGTCTAGTTCAAAGGTTTTTGAGGTATTTGATCTTTTGCTTCTCCTTGGTTCCTCCACTGGTTGATCAATGCTGTTTTGCTGATCATTATCAACATTTTATTCATTATCCTCAAGAGAATTGGAGATTACAGTTTTCCTTGGTCTCTTTTGAGTATAACTTTCAGTACCCTATTTTAAAGGGTATACATGTTCGAAAAATTTAGAATTTCTCGACTCAATGATGGTATTTATGTGAATATCATCAATTTCACATTTGTGTACCAAAAACCGATAGGTGGCACTGTTTTGTGCATATCCAATGAATACACAATCCATTGTTTTTGATCCAATTTTGACTTTCTTTGGTTTAGGTACCTCCACTTTTGCAAGACACCCCTACACTTTTAAGTATTTGTAGGATGGTGGTCTATTTATCCAAAGTTCGTGGGGAGATTTAGATGTTTTCTTTCGTGGTATCTTATTTAAAATATGATTTGCGGAAAGAATAGCTTCTCCCTATAAGTTATCTGGCAAGCCAGAACTAATTAGTAAGGCATTCATCATTTCTTTACGAGTTCTATTTTTCCATTCGGCTATACCGTTGGATTGAGGCGAATACGGGGCTATAGTTTGGTGTATAATACCATGCTCGGCGCAGAATTCTTCAAAGGGAAATTCATATTCTCCTACTCTATCACTTCTTAAAGCTTCTATTTTCTTGTTGATTCTCAACTTCTGCTTTATACTGTTTAAACATGTTGAATTCCTCGTCCTTCCTTCTAAGGAGATACACATAACAATACCTTGTACAATCATCAATGAAGGTATTGAAATACCTTTTTCCACCTCTAGTTTGACACATTTTTAAGTCACATACATCTGTGTGTATTAGGTCCAGAGGTTCAATTTCTCATTCAACATGGTGAAACGAGGTTCTTGTCAATTTTGATTATGCACAAACTTGACATTTATAGTTAAAATCTATTTTGCATTTTGGTATAAAGTCTAGATTAATCAATTTTTGCAAGGCATCAAAATTTACATGGCCTAATCTAGAATGCCATATGTTAGAGGAGTCGACAATATAAGTAGAAGATTCGATTTTATTCATATCAGTGTTTGGTACAATGGAGGTTAAATTTGCTTTAAATAAATCATCACATACATATCCTCATCCTACATAAGCTCCATTCTTTGACAATACAAACTTATCAGACATAAAGGTGAGTTTGAAGTCATGCTTGCTAAGCAGCGATCCGGAAATCAGGTTCTTGCGGATCTCTGAAACATGAAGAACATCTGCTAAAGTTAGTTCTTTTCCAGAAGTCATTTTCAATACAATCTTTCTCTTGCCTTCGACTTTTGATGCGGATGAATTACCCATAAAAAGTTGTTCGTCCTCAGTAGCAGTTTTGTAGTTCGTAAACATCCACTTATTTGAACATATGTGTCGCATGGCCCTGTGTCTACAAACCATTCCTTCAAGTTACCAACAAGGTTGTATTTGGACACTACTGCACATAAGTCCATATCAGACATGCCTTCTGAAATGTCAGCCATGTTTGCTTCTAATTTCTTTTTCTTAGGTGCACGACATTCGACGGCTTTGTACCCTTTCTTTCCACAATTATGGCATGAACCCTGAATTTTTTTTGATTTATTAGGAGCATGCACACGTTTCCTTTTGTTAGGTTTCTCTGACTCGACTACATATGCCTTGACAATTATGGTATGTGAAGTCTTCTTCTCAGATTTTCTATTATCTTCCTCAATCGAACTACAAGTTCATCCATTGTCATTTCATTGCGCTTGTGCTTAAGGTAGTTTTTGAAATCTTTCCATGATGGAGGAAGCTTTTCAATTGCAGTGACAACCTGAAAGGATTCGCTTAGAGTCATTCCTTCATCGTGCACTTGGTGAATGATGACTTATAACTATTGAATCTGGTTGATAACGGTCTTCGCATCAATCATTTTGAAGTCAAGAAATTTTCCTGCTAGGAATTTCTTTGTGCCAACATCTTCGGTTTTGTACTTTTTCTCCAATACCATCCAGAGTTCTTTGGAAGTTCGAGTAGTACAGTATACATTGTATAGGTTGTTGTCGAGCCTATTTAATATGTAGTTCTTGCACATAAAATCTAAACTCTTCCAGACATTTAAGGCTTCAACTTCTATTGCATTGGGTTCCAAGTCTTTGACTATGGTAGCATCTTCTGTGAAAAACTTTGCAAGGCCCAAAGTCGTCAAATAGAACAACATCTTTTTATGCCAGCGTTTGAAGTCCATTCCTGTGAACTTTTCCGACCTTTCTCCATGAGACAGCGCCATCATTGGAACTATAGTTGCAGATTGAGTAGTAATCATAGTCTGTGTTGGAGCAGAAGTGTTGCTTTCATAAGACATTATCGTCTACAAAAACAGCCAACAATAAATCAATATTGTTTCAAGATTGTTACAGAATGTTGCAGAAGTATTACGAAACTGTTACGATTACGTTATAAAATAGCAACAACTACAGAACTATTATGGGTACGGAACCGTTACAAATATGTTGCAAAACGGTTACGATTATGTTGCAAAATTGCAACATCAACAAAACTGCCACAACTATGTCGTAAAAATTGTTACGAATAGAACTGTGCAGTAAACAAATTATGCAGTAGATATAATACCGATTAGATTGTCCGAGTCTAACGAAAAACTATTTCCTTGAAACAATATTGCTCCCTCTACGACACTTAAGGATATTGAGCAATTGTTTTTCAAGATAAAACGGACCTATCTTTATGATACTGCGCAACAATCACTGAGCAACGACGAACTTAGAAAAGTTTATGTAAGAACAGAGCGTTGTGGGAGAGGGAAACTGCAGAAAAACTTAGTTATAATTTCATGTTTTCCTTCTGCTTATATATAGACGCGATGAGCTGCCTATTCGGTAATATGTGTCTGGTCGAACGGTTGCAAACCGTTTGAATCTAAATAGACAAAAATAAAAAAACTGTTTGGTTTGAGCAACCAAGCCAAGCAAACAGCAAAGCGCCACTAATACGCCTCGATGTCCATTCGCCTATGCGCGTGCGCAGTGGTGCATCAAATCACCCATCTTAGTCATGCTTTGTCTCATAGTAACTATAATACCATCCACATCTTAGTATATAAACATAAAATGTATATTTTATTCTAAAATGTATATTTTATTCTAAAATGTGGGACTATTCATTTTCTAAGACATTCAATGCGTTACCTTTTCCGGTATATTACTCGTTCATTTGCAACACATATTAGTAAAGAAACTGACCCATGCATTGCTGTCGAAAATTGTTGGTCATATCATAACCAAGTAATAAACATAAACGAAAAGGGCTTGATAGGGTATCATTATATGCATGCACTTGATTTCTTATCCTTTTCCTTTGGCTGCAATCATTGGTCATGGAAAGCAAAATGTACTAATGATTTGTACAGTGTTTCTGGAGTAGAAACCAAAAGTATCAGGTCCATTAAATTCATGGACCACATACCCTTTTCTATATAATCTCTTCCGTGCTATAATGTCAATTGTTTGTTGCATTTCCTTTTACTATATGCAACACCAATTGTAGCTAGAATTCATTACTGTATTTTTTTTACCATTCCTAGCTGTTTCTTGTTATTTTCACATGTTTTTCTGTTTTTAAACAGGTATCAGCATATATGATCAGTTTGCTTATTAACTCTCACAATTGATATAAACTTAAAAACCCAACTTACAATGTTTTTTGTTTTATTTATTTATTTTTAATTTTATTACACTAGCTATAGCTAAAAAAACGAACAGAACAACAGTTTACTTCAATAGAGGTATAATGGTGTGTGTGTGTAAGTTTAGTCGCGTTTTACAATAAGGGTTTTTTGCCACCTTTTTAAAGGTGTTATCAAATTCTGTTTCCCCGCCAAGAGATTTACAGATGGATTCCCAGGAGTTCAAAAGCATTCTCGTACATCTTTTTACCTCATAGTTAAAGCTTGCATGCTGGAACCAATGATAAAATCGTGGCTGTGTTAGCTTTAAATGAAAACTTGTTAATATATATAGAAATCAGCTGTAAGAATTGAAAGGTTGTATATTTGCAATAATAAGTTGTTAATGGTGGGTGGACTGGTTCTCAACAAGCAGTTGTTAATAAAAACACAATTAAGTGATTGGAATATTAAAAAGTTGTTTGATTAACAGTAAGTACAGAACTTCGGTCATAAATGTTCCAACCTAATTATTCAATTTTGCCACTTAAACTTAAAAACAGAAAAAATTAGGCTGAAGCTGTATAAAGGAGAAGTAAATATGTCAAAACAAAATTGCTAAGAATGTGATTCATACTGGCTTGTATTATTGGTTGGTACAATGAAAATGGGTCCCACCACAGTTTACTGAAAATAAAATTAATCTGACCAATTAATTGTGGTAAAACAATAGTTATCTTTGTAATAAGTTTTGAACCATGTTTAAAGTTAAAATATGTTTTTTTTTTCAGCTCCTACCTATAAGTAAAAGAGAGAATCACGAAAAAGACAAACTGTGAAACAAAATTAGGCTGAATAATGCCAACTTTATTTTTTTTGTTCAAGGACAAACTTTAAAAATAAATTAGACTGAAGGACAATGTTAGTTATAACTAGTATTTTGTACAGTTTTTACACTATACAAAATGCTAGTTATAACTAGTATTATATTTAATTTTATACTGTACAAAATGCTACCTATAATTAGTATTTTCTTTTGGTCTAATTTTTTTCAAAGTTTGTCCTTCAATTTAAAAATGAAACCGGTTGTCCTTCGGTTTAATTTTTTTCTTCAAAGTTTGTCATTTTGTCTATTTTCCACTAACGGTAAAATTTGTCCGTTCTTTGTTAACTTTTTTTTTTTACATATTTGTTTGCAACTGAAATTAATATTTTGTACTGTGCCATCTTAAATATGTTTATGAGAACTCATTGCTGTACAATTTCATGCATTTGTACTTTGCATGGCGTTTGTCGAACAATTTGTGTATCATAATAACATTTACCCTTGTACCTAGTACACATACATATCATGGTCCACCTAAAAACTTCTCCATGAATAATTTCATTTTAGATCAAAAAAAAGAAAAATTCCACTTTAAACTTATGTTTCTGCAACACAATAACCATATAATATTACAAAAAAAGGTTAGAAATCTGATCATGGTATCATAATGCATAAAATTTATCATTTATATCTTATCTTATGTATCACAGAACAACTGAAATAATTTTTTTTATCATTTCTACTAGTATTTGATTTTGTTTGTTCATTATATGGAGAACAGATGTCAAATTTTCTGCGTATAGGATTTTGATGACGCTGTTGAATAATAGCCAAGTCCCCGTATGAGTAATAAATTCTTCTCTCATTTTCCTTAAAATTCCTTTCATAAATTTATGTTTTACCTCCAAACATTTAAATTATTTATCGCAACTGCTCTAGAAGATGTATTTTTAACTTAAACTTTACCTTGCCATCAACTTAGTATGTAAATAGCCATTGATTTAATTTTATAGACTTAAACCGGTTGAAAATAAGCCATAAAATATTATACCCATTTATAAAATATTATGTTGGAATTCCTAAATTGAATGAAATTACATAAGTCCCACATCGTCAAAATTGCAAAGCTATTCTAGTATATTAATAGCTTTGCAATGAAGGGGTTGGGACCTTAGGGCACCTGAATGTTTGCTTCGTTGTATCTTGGGAGACTTTAAATAAAGTCTTAAGGAAATTGTCACGACAAGCATCAGACGGAATTTCCCTCTTCAACCGGTTAGATTTACATATACATATATATTTCCTTTTCTTTCTGCGGTATACTATTTCATTAAATAGTATAACAGTTGATTTAGCACTATAGTTATTATTACTATAGTTGTTAATTTGTTGTTGTAATTTAATTACGACATAACTATTATTTAAATTAACTAATACAGACTTCTAGAGTAGTGAAATCTGTTTGATAAACTTGTGAGACGAGTTTATAATTGATTATTCTCTGTTTTGGTATACTAGACGTATAACATATTATACTCATTTTGATGAGCAGATGATGTGGAATGCGATGAAGAAGACAATTTGCAAAAAGAAGTTGATATGTGAAAGTTATAAGCAAATTAGTGTTTTGAAGTAATTAAATTTATTTATTTATTTCAAAATTTGTTGCTACATACAAAGTCAAAGCTAATATTCAAAAATATCAAAAGCTTGTGATGTAGAGATATATTAGATATGGTAATCAAAACAAAATTAAAAGCAACCACATATTTTGTTTTAAAAGAAGTTTGAATATTCTAAATATATGCTCTATCAGCACCTATATAAAGGCAGTGAAATCTCAAACATTTTTTTGTCCAAAAATTTTTATCTCTTCTACATTTTTACAAAGGTTATAGTTTTGTTTTCTCCACTTTAGTAGCTATAATCATGTAATAAGAAAATCTCTTGTACTCTCTTCAAATTATAGTGAGTTGTTGGGTCCGTGGATGTAGGTCAATTAGACCGAACCACTTTAAATTTTATCGTCTTCCTTTATTTTTCTATTTTGTTTATTTATTGTTGAGTAGCAAATAATTGATATTGGATTGAGAGGTGTTCAATCGGAAAATGCAGATTTTGACGTTAGATTATTCCTCATTAGTGTGAAAAAAACGAATTTTTTCACTACAGATTTGTATCAGAGCGGGGTTGATTTGTTTTAGATTTGAGCATCTATGGATTCGAGGAAGATAGGTAGATCCGGTAGTAATTATGCGATTACTCGTTTTGATGGAAAATGAGATTTTGGCAAATGGAAGATGAAGATGGAGACCGTACTAAAAATAAGAGAAGACTTTCAAGATTATTTCTGAACCAGATAAACTGAAAGATCTAAAGAGTAATGTTTTGGAAGAGATGAAAGAAGAAGCTCTTACAACCATCCTGCTCAGTCTTTTAGATGAAGTTCTAAGAGAATTCTCTTAGAAAAAGACGTGGCGACAGAATTATGGGATGCACTATGTGATGCATATCAAGGCAAGTCTCTCACTAATCGGATTATACTTCAGCAACAAATCTATTCGTTTAAGATGAAGCCTGAAGCCGATCTTATGGAGCATGTAGATGCTTAACTACTTTGATTATGAACCCGAAGGCAGCGGAAGTTGATATTACTGATGAGGCTCAAGCAGTGATCCTCTTATGTTTCTTGCCTAAGAAGTATACTTCTTTTTTTAATTCCATGATATATGGTCGCAGTAAGATTAGCCAATCTGACGTAAAGACCGGTCTTCATAATGAAGCGTTGAGAGGAAGATTGGCGAACACTAGTTGGATAGTGTTACAGAGGGCTTATCTGTACAGAGACGTAGAAGGCAAAGCAAGTCAAAGAATGATGGATGTCGAAGTAATTCTCGATCTCAGTCTATGGAGCCTAAGCGATTGACTTGCCGTTATTGTAAAAAGGCAGAGTACTTTATAGCTTAATGTCCCAAGCTCGAAGGAAAAAGAAAAGACTCGAAGCAAGCTTCAGCATTGTTAACTGGTTTTTTAAACCAACAGAACTCCAAAGGAGTTAGAACATTCAGATTAAGTCAGAACGACTCGAAACTTGACCCGAAGGCCTAAAAGTACAAGACAAAGATACATAAAAAGTTTGGCACATAATTATGCTAACTCTTCGGATCGATATCGATCTGAAATGTTGGCTCGCGGTTCCTTATAACCACTTACATTGCACTCCTATGCCTCTACTAAGCTCACCTATCAAGTTTGGTAACATTCCAAGCAACCTAATTTAAGAAGTGAAGACTCATTCAAATGCCTACCCCCTTTTAGACCAGAGCAACTCAAAATGACCGACATAACTCATACGGACTCGGATTGACTTGAAATTTGGAGGAAACATGTAAAATACATGGAAGAAGGCTTGCACCAAAAATGAGGGCATTTGGACCAGCCCTTTTGGATCGATACCGACCCAAGTGATTCGGGTCGGGTCCGACCGATCAAGGGTAGGCCCCACCACCTGAGATTCATTGTGTAAGTCCCACACATCCTTACAAGCTACCTGCAAAGTTTCGTCTAATTATGATAGGTATCAAGTGAGTTATGTATGGATCTCCTCCAAATTGCGCTAGTTCGACGGATCAGGACCGACCCACCTAGGATGGGCCCCACCTCATGAGATTTGATTTGGAGGCTCTTCTGCTCATGCAAATTGCATGCATGAAGTTTTGCGTCATTTGGTTAAGTATGAGTGAGTTATGGATGGATCTCCTAAGACCCAGAAGAAAAGATTCAAAAATAAGCTAAGTGTTTGGATCACCATCGATTCGACTAAATTGGATCACCATCGATCCAAGTACGTAGCTCAGATCCACCTGAGATCCGATTTGTAGGCTCTCCTACTCATGTACATTGCATGTATTAAGTTTCGTATCAATTGGTGAAGTATTAAGTGATGATGAAACCAACTCCAAAAGACTTGATATTTGGACAAGACATTCAATTATGGGATAGGAAGACAACCAAATTGAGAAGATTCAAAAATTGCACAACTTTTTGGATCGGTACTGATCCGAAAAGTTAGCCCTCAAACTTCCTGAGCCACCTCTGCATGTTGACTACAGGTTTTTGGTAAAGTGGCTCTGGTCCAAGTGCTCTCTAACCCCAATAAATACCATCATATCCGCAACGGTAAAGTGGATAGGATCTCTATTGAATCTCTACCATTATTTCTTCACTCTTCTTCTCCCATACAATAGCCATTAAGGGACAATTGAGATCCTCCATTTGTCTCTAACAATGGTGGCTTGATCTAATCTAGGAAAGGAGAATTATATTGCAATCTAAACTCCTTTGTAATAGCAGTTGGTCTATAAAATAAGCTATAAAGTGGACGTAAACTACGTTAACAGCTGAATCACTATAAAAATCTTCTTATCTCTTTACTATTTCTGCTATTTTTATATTTATTTTCTATATTGTTTGCTCTGAGAAATAGGGTTGGTGCTTTCACACTCAAACTAGAGTGTTGATCCATTTTTTGGGCTAACATTTTGGTGCTTTCACTAAGAAAAAAGGTAGATCTAGAAACTTGAAGCTTGAATATGATATTTGGGAAAAATGAAGAGGCCTAGCACTAGATCTAAAATTGGAGCAAGTCAATCAGAGCCTAGGGGAAGTCAGGAAGTAACCTCAAATTCTCACTAATCCAACTATTTAGCTAGAGAAGAAATGGAAAGGCCAATGAAGGAGATGCGGGATGGAATCTTGGCTAGGCAACAAGAGATGATTGAGGGATTCTTCCAAATAATGGGACAATAAGGAACTGCAGGAATTCAAACCTTAGGAAACAATACAGGAGCAACTAGAGTTGGATTAGAACGAGATGGAACATTGCCTCCATGCCTAGAGCAACCAATACTTGGGGCAATACGGTAGTCAACCTGGGAATCAACACCGATGATGGGATCAATATTAGAGTGGGCACCGAAAGGGCCAACAATGGAGTGACGGTTGAAACTCCAAAAACTGGTGGTACGGGAGCTAATCCGAATATTAGAGTGCAATCGGTAGAGGAATATGTGCCAGGGCTACCCCGGAGGAGCAAAGGACAAAATGAGACTGGGAGAGCAGTGCAGAACACTATCTCTTGGCAACGCGGGGGAGGAGAGGCAAAACATCGCTTTTGGAGGAAAACTTTCGTTGGATGGTGAAAATCGAATTGCTGAATTAGCAAGAAGGTTGGTTAGAAGAGGATCCCCAGATCAGGGTTTGGAAGATATGAATAGAAACCCGTTTACTGCTAATATCTGAAATGCGAGAAATCCTTTAGTTTCAAGCTTCCCGCGTTGGAAATATACGACGGAAAGACAGATCCAATGATTCATCTGATGAGATATATCCAACATATGGAAGTGTTGGGTGCTTCTGAGAAAGTAATTGAAAGTTTTGTGGATTGTATATTATCTAACTTGTGTATAATATGCAAGTGTATGAGCTAATGCTATAGTGGATAATAAATAGTAAAGTATAAAAAGCGTGCAAACCAGAGTTTATATACTGGTTCGGACCTCCCATCCTACGTCCTGTCCCGAAGCTCCCCTTCGGTATTTCCTTTAAAAAAATTATCCTCGCTTCGCCCAGAGGAATAGGCTAATGCAAAAGTATCACCGACAATCTGGTATCCAAATAACATAGTTTTTGACTTATAGTACAAATCTTCCTATGATCTCCTTTGAATATGTGAATATGAATGCTTTGAGTTATAAGAAGTGGTTTAACCAAAATTATATTTTGGTTGCAATAGATTGGGAGTATATGAACAACGTATATGAAAGAAAGTGTTTAGAAATCAAGAGGGGAAGAATAGATTAATTCAAGTTAGTTGATCTCTACTTCTCAATCAAAGTAGTATTTATAGATTCAAAAAGGTATAGATGAAGAGTTGATTCTATTTGAGAAAGTCTATTCACTTTAATGGCCGCAACCTTTCGTTGAAAGGTGATTTCTTTTTTGTTTCAAACACTTTTCAAAATTGATGGTATTTACATAGATAGACATCTGTGGTAAAACCTCAGACATTTGTGACTTCAGAAAATTTTAACCCGAGAATTGTCACAGACGTATGTGGTTTTATCTCAGATGTCTATGAGGTGTAAAATCAGTTTTTCAACTTAATTTTGATGCACACGAAATTATATGTGATCGTGTATGCATATATACTTAAGGAGACCTTAACAGTAATTTATCTAGGACTCTTTTATAGTAGAATAACCTTACTAATAGTAGTATTGTCAATGAATCTTCATTTATCTTTGAGTCTCAATATCTTCGAGCATGGTGTCTTCTTGTAGCATATACTTGTAATCTTGATAAGGTCTATATATATGATTGTATAGTTATTATCATTGAAGCATAAACTAGAGGTTCTAACAATCTCCCCCTTTTTGATGATGACAACTATACAATCAAAAATAACCTATACAATAAAAAAAAATGGAAGTATTATTATGTTTGTCTCCCCCTATGTTATGTTTGTCTCTCCCTATGTATATGCATAGATTTCTCCCCCTTTGTCATTATCAAAATGGAGGGAAACGAAAAAAGATACGGAGATATTAAATAGTTATAGCGTGTTATCCACTAAGATCATGGAAAATCAAATATGTAAGTTCAAATAAAATTAGAGATAACTGTAGCAAAAGTTGTAAATAGTGAAACAAACAAGCATAAGAATTGCAAAATAAAAGAAAACTCTAATTATACTGATTTTTTGAATAAGATAAGCCCCCATAGTTCTCGTAATATTCCCAATAAGAAGATGGATCTTGCTCGTATGTACCCGGCCATTGTGTTTGGTCATTGTACTCCTCATCTTCGTGAATTGAAAGGCCTTGAAATGCCATGTACGATTGTTGGAAATGCGGAGTATCAGACACGTACATGTCATTAACCTTCTTCTTCTTCCTTTGGTTGTGCTTGAATAGGAGTCTTCCCTTGGTCATCTTTATCGTGAGATGCATCTTCGGGCGAGGTTTGAGAGCGATAAACTAGTATTTGAGCCCGAGGTGGAGGTGGAGGTGTTGGTGAAGGCGAGGATGGTGAGCGAGAAGAAGATCGACCACGTACTTTGCGCATTGCTTTGCCTAAAGTGGAGAACACTTTGTCCAAAGTCTTCTCCATTTTTGTCATCCTTGTAGAGGAAGAACATTCCAATACAGTCATCTTTCTGTTTAAAGCTCGTTGATTAGCCATGATTACCTTTTGGTTTTTAAGTGCCAATCACAAAGAGATTCGTTTTGTGTTAGTTCAACGCGAGCTTCTTGTATTTCAGAGTCCGAATAATATTCGGTACCATGACTAGAGGAAGCTGGTTGTTGTAAAGGATGAGGGGAGTAAGTCTACTGAGGAGTGCTAGTTGGAGGAGGACCATGATGTTCTTGTTGATGCTGTTGAAGAGTCCATTAGTCGAAGGGGATGATACGAGGTGGGGTTTTGGGAAGATGCATTAAGGATAGATATCGTGGACCACCATCTTTTGTTGTAATTTCTTCATACTGTGATAAGTACGAAGGAACTTCAAGATCTTACAAGATGTGCATTGTGTATGGAACATATACAATTGAGCGACGATGCTAAGTCCAAAAACCTTTAATTTGGTCATGAATAAATTTTGCCCAATTTACCGGTAGGCGACCAAATATTGCATACAAAGCTAGATGGTAATTAGGATAAATTTGCTTATGACTACCTATAGATAGGGAATGATTGTGTTAATTATCATTCGATTTAGTAGTCTAGCACGTGGGCGCAGGTAAGTGGATTTCCATTGTGGCATCCTATCTTCCCATATTTGATGGGTAACTTCATCTCGGGGTAAAAGACTATGATCCGATATATCCTTTAAGTCAATTCCCTCATAAGAACATCCTAGTATACAGACAACTGTATATACATCAATTTTGATTTCTTTTCCATAAACACTTGACCACAACCAACCATCCTCATTTTTCGGATTTCAAATTTCTGTACTGCATAAATTAGAGTAGAAAAGGTAAATAGCTAGTGGATCGATAATTACCTTGTTTGCATCATAGCTAATTAGGTTGCAGCAACCAGCATCTGTAATTATTCGTAGAATTTCATATTCTATCACATTTCCAAGGCGATAGAAAGGACCAAAGTGGATTTTCTTTTGGGAAAGCGCCTCAAATCGTTTGATGGAATTGAGATTGTTGCGGAACCATTGGTTTATGTGTGCTTGTGTAACCGGGGCTTGTGAGGAGGAGGAAGATTGGCCTTGTTTTTGCTTTTTAGAGACGGTCACCTTCTTGGGAGCCATTGATTGATGAATTTGAAGGTTTTGGAAGCTAGGGTTTTAGAAATTGGGAATTGAAATGGAGGTAAAAGTAAAGAATGGATTAAATTTGTTTATATATGGCTGCTGAAAATTTATTGTCGGAACAGCGACATGCGTTTGTGAGGGAGTCATAGATGTCTGTGACTTCAGTAAGAATGAAACAGAGGGATTCGACAGACGTCTGTGATTGTTTCATAGACGCCTGTGGCTGCAGAGAAAATAAACAGAGACATTTGACAAACGTCCGTGAGGTTTCCACAAACGTCTGTGGCTATAGAAAAAAAATTCCCCGTAACTTGTGACGGACGTGACAGACATCCGTAGTATAATCACATACATCTATGGTATCTATTTTCTGACATATTGAAAAAAATTAAATATTAATGAAAGTTTTATTAAAATTTTAATACAATAAAACAGTATACATACCAAAAATTAATTAATAAACATAATTTATATGATGCGTAGCATAAGTTTAGTTTTTGTCGGAGAATTTAGAATTGTTGATTTGTTGTATATCCCATGAATTTGGTTCAACTTTTGTATCGTCAATTAATGGCTTCAGTGGAGACCAACATGGATGAGCTAGAGTGTCAATCCAAGCTTGGTTTGATGGTCCCAGTTTGCATAGATTTCTCGCAGTAATATTATGCGCTTTTGTAGGAGTTTCTTGTAATTGAGGAGATTTTTGATGTATGTAATTTTTTGTTGGTGAATGGCCACAAACTACTAGAATACACTTTTTGGGAAAATTTAGATGAGATCCTTGACATTGTTGCTCGTAATACATTTCATGTTGAACGCCGATCATTTCTTGTTGATAGTGATATAGCTAATCGACTTTGTCGGTGAGAGATGTTGATTTCAGGTCAATTGAACGTTTAGCTTTCTTTTCTTTAGGAGAAAAGCCAGTGTGGTATGTTGGTGATGCAAAAATATATACTCAAGGAGACCTTAACAATAATTTATCTAAGACTCTTTTATAGTTGAATAACCTTACCAACAGTAGTATGGTCAATGAATCTTCGCTTATCTTTGAATCTCAATATCTTCGAGCAAGGTGTCTTCTTGTAGCATATACTTGCAATCTTTATAAGGTGAATATATATATATATATATTTATATTTGTATATATGATTGTATAGTTGTTATCATTGAAACATAAACTAGTGGTTCTAACAGTAATGGGGCGGTGCTTCCCATTATACTTGACGGGTTTGGCGACGATGTGGTTTAGACAACTGGAGAATGGGCCCATCAGCACGTCGACCGAGTTAGTGGGTAGATTAAATCCAAGTTCATGACTCACAACAAAAGAATATGATGACATTGGCAAATGTGAAATAAAGACCCGGGAGACCTTGAGAAGTTATTTAATAAGATTCAATGCAGCAGCGGTTGCGGTTGATAGGCCAGACCCATCAGTGATTTTGATGGCAGCAGTGTCTGGAGTCGCAAGCAAGACCGACTTCAGGGTTGCACTTAAGAGGGATCCGCTAATGGATCTTCCTAAGTTTTACTTAAAGTTGAGAGATACTTATGTCAGGAGGCTGATGATGCTGAAGATGAAGTTGAAGACGCCGAAATTTATGCTGTGGATGGCACGGGATCCTCTGGACCAGGATTCGGAAAAGACAAAGGGAAAAAAGAAACTGAAGTTGAGTTTAGGGGACTGAAATGACAAAGGAGGGAGTCCAAATTCTCCTCCTACTCTAAACTGACTGAAATCTTGGAAAGGATATATCTAGACACTAGGGGGAAAATTCCCTATAGGAAGCCTCCGAGAAGAGAACCCACTAATCGAGAGAAAGGATCTAGAAGGTTTTGCAGATTCCATAAGCTAGATAGACATGAAACAAATGAGTGCCAACACTTTCATGATCTGATAGAATAACTAGTTTGGAACAACCAGCTGTCATAGTACGTTAGGAACAGAGCTGCGATAGCATAGTTGGAGCAGCCACCACCCACAACAGATGCTTCAAGGAATGCCTAGGGATCTGGGCCAAGATAGATAATTCCATAACCGGTATGGATGGGAAGTTAGATCTGGCTGCTACTCTTTGCTTTGGTTTCTTTTTTGCACTTTTCTTTTCGTATATTAGCGGTAAAAACAATGACCCCAGATCACTTAGACATGTGCTAAACCTAGATTGGTTCCTAGTCATGCTTTGAGTCGGATATTAGGATAACTGCTTAGGATACTAATCTCAGATCGCTTGGATGTGCAAAAAACCTAGATTGGTCCGTTGCCATGCTCTGAGTCGAATGTTTGGGATAAACATTCAGGATTTTTGCTTATTTAATTTCTGCTTGTTTGCTTTGATTTGAAATTTGAATTTTGTAAAATCCATATTTAATGTGATGACTGATTTTGAACGCCATACGGGACCACAGTGCAAGGTGCAAGTCCCCTTACCGGAGAGCGAGTGGATGGACTTGTACGATATCGAATGCCATAGAGTTCTAACTAGAGAGATATGATCAGAGTGCAAGAAGTAAGTCCCTCATCGGAAAGTGAGCGGATGGGCTTATTTAATCCCCCTTAACTTAATAAGCAAATGATCCAGAGAGATCATCTCCCTGAACTGAAACAACAAACGATCCAGAGAGATCATCCCCTAAACTAAACATCAAACGATCCGAAGAGATCGCGCATTAAACTTAAATAGTCTAGAGAGATCGAACCTTAAAACAGATTTGACTTTGTGAAAAGGATTTGAATGCCTTGTAAATAGAATAAAACAGATAAATCCTAGATGAACACAGGATGATTTTGATATATGATGTGATATGTTTTCGATATATGAGGTGATTTTGATATATGATATTATAACTCTGGATTAAATCTGAGTGGTAATGATGTAAATCCCAGATGAACACATGATGGTTAGAGATGTGCAACGCAATTAGAGACATGTGATGTAATAACTCCGAATGAAACTGGAATAGTTGTGATGTATAGATTACAGTTAGGTAGAGTCTAGAGTCTTAGGCTATAACAGGTTTGGAACGACTTGTGATTGACGAAAGAATCCTTAGGAACTGGACGGTTTGCTAAGGCTAAAGCCGTTAGAAAGGTCAACAGTCAAAGACTCGTTACTGGAACTTGCTCATTCAAAAAGCGTACTTTGGGAGGGCAAGTGTTAACTGGGTTTTTAACCGAACAAAACTCAAAGGAGTTAGAACATTCAGATTAAGTCAAAACGACTCGAAACTTGACCCGAAGGCCTAAAAGTACAAGACAAAGAAACATAAGAAGTTTGGCCTAGAATTACGCTAACTCTTCGGATCGATACCGATCTGATCCAATTGGATCGGTACCAATCTGAAATATTGGCTCGCGGTTCCTTCTAAACACTTGCATTGCACTCCTAGGCCTCTACGAAGCTCACCTATCAAGTTTGGTAACATTTCAAGCAACCTAGTTCAAGAAGTGAAGACTCATTCAAATACCTACCCTCATTTGGACCGGAGCAACTTAAATGGACCAACAGAACTCATACAGACTTGGATTGACTTGAAATTTGAAGGGAACACTTAGAAGACATCGAAAAAGGCTCACACAAAAAATAAGGGCATTTGGACCAGTGGGTCGATACCAACCCATGTGATCCGGGTCCGACCCATCGAAGGTGGGCCCCACCACTTCGTTATGTAGGCCCCACCACCTGACTACATCTTCTTATCTCTTTACTTTTTATACTCTTTTTACATTTATTTTCTATATTGTTTGCTTTGAGAAATAGGGCTGGTGCTTTCACACTCAAACCGGGGTGTTGATCCATTTTTTAGGTTAACAAGCATCTACTGTAGAGAAATCAGATATAGAGAGTGATACCGATGTATTTACAGCTTTTTGCTCTTCAGGAAAGAGTAACTTATGATTGTTTGATTCTAGGATATCCTATCATATGACACCCGATAGGAACTTCTTTTCCACTTACCGTGAGATTGATGGAGGAGAAGTTCTGATGGGCAATGATGCTTCTTGCCGTATGGTTGGTGTTGGTACTGCGAAGGTCAAGATGTTTGATGGTGTTGTTTGTACTATTACTGATGTTAAACATATACCTGATTTGAGAAGGAGCTTTATTTCTGTTGGGGCTTTGAGTAGGCTTGGTTTGAAGATTGTACTTGAGGGAGAGAAGATGAAGATATTGAAGGGTTTCATGATTGTTATGAAAGGAGTGAGGGCATGAAATCTTTCTCTATTGAAGGGCACTACTATAGTTGGTGAATCTGCTTCGGTTACTTCTATTGATTCATATTCTTCCAGATTGTTGCACTTGCGGATCGGTCACATCAGCGAACGCAGTTTGGATGAGTTTAGAAAGCGAGGTTTGATAGATGGAGTACGACATTCAAAGCTTAAATTTTGTGCAGAGTGTGTTCTTGAAAAGCAGACAAAGAATTCTTTTGGTATAGGAGAGCACAAAGCAAAGGCTGTCTTGGATTTTGTTCACACAGATGTGTGGGGTCCCACCCCTTGTCCATCCTTAGGTGGAGCTAGGTATTTTTTCATTTATAGATGATTTCTCTCGCAAAGTATGGGTACACTTCCTACAGTCTAAGAGTGAACCTTTACTAGGTTTCAAAAGTGAAAATCTACGGTTGAGAAGCAGTCAGGGAAAAAGTTGAAAGTTCTCCATTCTGATAATGCCAGTGAATTTGTATCACATGAATCATCGATTATTGTGAGTCCAAAGGCATTAAGAGGCATTACACCACACTAGGTGACCCACAATCCAATGGAGTTGTATAAAGGATGAATCAGATATTATTGGAGAGAACTCATTTCCTAGATTGACTTCTACGTTGAAGAAGGGATTTTGGGCTGAAGCCTTATCTATGGCGGCTTTCCTCATCAACCACACACTTTCTACTGCCATAGATATGAAATTTGCTGAAGAAGTATGGAAAGGAGAGCCCGTTAGCTATTAATTTATCAGAGTGTTTGGATGTCTAGCTTATCTACATGAGAGCAGTGGAAAGCTGGAACCTAGAGCTTGCAGGTGTATATTTCTAGGTTATAGAAGAGGAGTGAAGGGATATAGATTTTCATGTCCTATCAGCAAGAAGATTATTATCGGCATGCATGCGAATTTTGATGAGAAGGCTATGTTAAAGGTAGAGTCTTCCTTGTCCGATGACAATATGAGAAAAAATTCAGAATACCAAACACAAGGCAAGTCATATTCAAATTCTTCCCATAGAGGTGCAGATGGTGTTTCCGATGGCACCATGGTTGATGAGGATAGCACCGATGTTCGTACAGACGATCATATTCATGGTGGAGCTCGTTCAGAGACTAGGCGTGTTAGACAACGAAGGAAGCCTAAGTGGCTTAATGAGTTTGTTGATTGAGCATCGAAGATATTGACTTCGATGATATGGCAACATATGCATTAAATGTTGTCCATGATAAGCCCAATTATTATAGAGAAGCCATTGCATCAGTTGACAGTTCCAGTTGGTTAGTTGCAATGGAGGAGGAGATTGAATCTTTGCTAAAAAATCATACATGGGATTTGATGCCTCTTCCTACCAACAAGAGAGCTATTGGATGTAAGTGGATCTATAGAGTGAAAGACGGCAACAATGGAGATTTTAGATATAAAGCAAGGTTAGTAGAAAAGGGGTATGTTCAGAAGAAAGCGGTAGAGTATCATGATATTTTTGCTCCAGTTGTTAGGCATACTTCCATTCATTCTTAGCATTAGTTCCTTATTATGATATGGAATTTGAGCAACTAGATGCCAAAACTACATTCTTGCATGGTGATTTGGATGAGGAGATTTATTTGAAGCAGCTGGAGAGGTTCATTGATAGTAGTAGGCCAGATTATGTTTATAAACTTAACAAATCTCTATATGGACTGAAATAGTCTACTAGACTATGGTATAAGAGATTTGATAAGTTTTTGCTTTCACGGGGATATTCTATAAGCTTTAAAGACCAGTGTGTTTATTTCAGGAGGTGTGATGGAGATATGATATATCTTTTGTTATATGTTGATGATATGTTGGTTGCATCTCGGAGTATGATAAGAACTAAGGAGTTAAAAGCAAAGCTCAGCAAGGAGTTTGATATGAAGGATTTGGGAAAAGCACAAAGAATTTTGGGAATGGAGACATTCAGAGATAGGAAGCGGAGAGAGTTAAGACTCACTCAGGCACAGTACATCAAGAAAGTTGTGACGACCCACCTTTTTGAACAGTTCAAGTCGACAATAAACCATACATGTCCAACCCAGACCATTTAAAAGATAGATTATCAATAGGATTATTTTTAAAGAGACAGAAGAAAAGAAGAAACAATAATAGAATCTCGCAGCGGTGCGACAAAATATAATAATAATATAAACAGTTCATGAAGCTGTTTAACAAACATGCATTAGATTTCACTTATAAATATCAATCAGAGTTACAATATTATCAGGGTTACATAATTTATATAGACATAATAGAATAGTGCAGCGGGATAAGTAATAGTAGATATGATATACCGAATCTTCATCTTTGTCCTCCAGAATAACTGTCTACGATAACTGAAAATCTTGGTCTGACCCGAGCGTAATGAAAAACAAAACACTCGAGTCAGGACTAAAAATCTTCATGGAAGTTCAGTCAAAATCAGGTGAAATATAGTTCTAATTTACTTCGAATTTCACCTAAGGTTTTACAGTTCATACTTTATTTCAAGGGTTTCAGTAAATTTATCAACTTCAAATTTATTTAGTAATTTTCATGTATTTTCAAATGGGGAACTTCAAAGTTTGAAAATCCCCAAATTCTAGAATCATCGAAATAAATACAAGTTTCTTTTATCATTATTTTCAAATATTTATTTCCGTTCAAGAGATTCCGTGTTACTTTATATATTTCCAAAATCTCGAATTCCACATTCTAAGGTATGAAGTAGCCAAAATCATAAATTGGCCAAATCTCCAAATCATAGATTAGTTTACAAAAATACTTCCTTTACCATAAAAAGTTATAGAAAATTTCACAAACCTTTTATTAACCCATTTTTAGAGACATATATTATTGTAAAATTAAAATTTAGAAGTTTTATAAATGAATTTAAAAATTATTTTCTAAAATCTGATTCAACTCAATTTACAAAATTTACTTTCTTTATAATATATAAATTTCCAAGGGATAAATTCGAAAACTTTTAGGGTTTAAAAATTCAATTTATCAAAATCTCTAATTTTGCCAAACATCGAAGAAAATCACAACAATCCCATTACTGTCAAAGCAGTCAACAATGCATCCTATAATTCACATATCTAATAGGATGTCCAAAGGTCCATATCCAAATTCAATGTATGAATGATCAATCATATCAATAATGATAATAACAGGGTAATAATACGGATATATCGAGATCACTAAACAACATAACAGCCAATCACAAATATCATCCATCTCAACATCAACCAACATCCAAAGCAACCAATTCAACCAAACCAATCAACATCCAATAAGTATCAATGTTGATTATTTAAAAGTGATGAAATTTCAATTATCAACATCCATTTAAATGTCAAGTTAAATGTAAATTTAATTATCAAATTAAATGTCATATTTATATCTATCAATTTTAACTGCCAATTTTTATCTAATTTAACTATACCGTTAAATTGTCAATTTAACGGTCAAATTTAAATGTCGATTTAAATTCAATCAGTTCAACTTTTATCAATTCGATTTTAGTCAATTAAATTTTCAAACAACAATCAATATAATTTTATCACTTCGTTAATTGATTTAACTTGCAGTAGAAAATTTAGTGCTTCGTGAATGGGTTTAACCACTCACCTGTATTTCACGGATCAGAAAGCACGAACGATCGACAAAAGACGACATAGATACAATGCTCACAGTCACGGATAAGCGGACACGCGCACACACTCAACAAAGCAACATGCTTGCAAACGAACAGCTGCAAACAAAATTGGCAACTGACTTCGAGGTTCAACGATGGTAGTAAGCGGAAAGACAACTGGACGGAAAAAAAAGTACCTTACTATTAAAAATTTACCGAATTAAGTAAAGCTAAACTATTTTATAACTTAACTAATATAAATTAAGCTAAATCAACTTGCATATATATATATATATATATATATATATATATATATATCGTAAGTTTTACGCTCACCTTCGCGGATTAGAAAGGCAGGAACGGACACGGCGACATGGATACGGACATGCGCACACGCACTAAAACGAGAATGGAGACTGGGTTCGGTTTCGGTGAAGGCGGAGGAGGTTGGTGGGTGCACGGGTTCGACCATGGATGATGCGGGATGGGCTGGTTAGTTGCGGGTCGTGGGTTCGGGCTGAGGTGGATTGGGTGAGTGGTTGTTCGGTGCGGTGAAGGGCTGCTGTGGGTGGGGTAGGATGTGGGTTTGGGGGGTGAACTGGTGGTGGTTTGGCTAGTGGTAGTGGGCGGATGTGAGTAGGGGTTGGATGAGGGTTCGGTGGAGGGGAGCAGGGAGGTCTGCGGTTGACTAGGTGGTGCAGAACAAGTGAGTGACTTGGGTGGTTTGGCTGAGCTGGGTTGGTCGCAGGTTCGGTGCGGGTTGCGGGTGGCTGGCGAGCAGATCAGGTTGAGGCTGGAGCAGAGAGGGCGGAGTAGAGTTGGGTGGAGATTGTTCGGGTTGTGGGGATGGTGCTGTAGAGGAGGGGGGTTCTGGGTAAGGGCGGAACAGGTGAGTTGATGAAGCGGGTGGCTAGGGAGCGGGCGGAGCTGGGTTCGGCCGAGGGAAAAATCTGGATGGAGGTGAAGCGGGCAGGTGCGGGAATGGAGGTTGGCTGAGGGGCTGGGTGAAAGAAAATGGGAGAGGAGAGAAGGCTACACGAGTTTAGTTTAGTTTATAAATATACACTTGTACATTTTCTTCAAAAGCAATGCTTAAAGAGAAGGAAAATGAGGAGGAGCAAAGAGAATGGGCATGGATATATAGAAGGAAGAGTGCACGGAGGTCATTAAATGCAACAATAAATTCTTTTGGCTGCGTATGCAAGGTTATCGGCTAGAAAAGAAATTTTTGCTGCGAAAGAATGTAAGTGATTATGATGTGTGAGATGTCCAACAGGGCACGGTCACAGACCGCTATCTCGTCCATTTAGAGTTTTACAACGAAATCCAAAATATGAAAACAAATATATCGTGGAGATCAGCGTGGCGAGACGAATCCAATGATGTACTAAAATCTGTGTTACGACATTAGTAACAAAATTCCATCTATAGTAAGTTATACCGCTTCGAATTTGAATGACAACGATAATTCCTGATAAACGGAGCTACAAAGGTCGGAATTTGATGGAACGAACTTTGACGTTTTAATCAGAATTTTTTTAGATCATTTCTATTAAAAATATTTATACTTCAAAATTTGATAATTCGTACTAAAAAATATGCTAACCGAGTTTCGAACAAATTTTGGCGTAAAATAATTTTTGTTGGCCTTATTTCAATGGACGCATTTCAAATATTTAGTTTTCGTTGCCAAAATTTTATTGTTAAAAATAAATTTTATTTCAAAATCTTCGTTAAAATTCTTATTTTAAATCTTTGAAAAATTCAGGTCGTTACAATCTCCTCCATTCGAAACTTTTCGTCCTCGAAAAGAACGGAATAAGAGAACAGAAAGATAAACAGAAAGATAGAAAATACTTTTATAACAAAATACTTTTATATCGAAGAAAATTTTCCTTTCGAAAATACTTTTATAACTCAATGTTTCAACAAGTTTATCCTCGTTCTTATAGAATCTAGTAATACGTTGATCAGGTGCAAGACCAGAAATCTATAAGTACTTAACAAACCCATTTTAACACCCAGTTAAAACACTTGGAAACCTTTAAAACAGATATGGAAAGTACAATCCAATCACCGGAATCAAACGAACGAAATCATCATGGAACGTAGTTCCTAAGGTCATTCTCTCGCTAAGTCGAGAGGACAAAGTGTCGCGGCCTCAGGTGACTTTAGGCAGTCACTGCTCCACGCCTTACGCCATGACGTCCAAAACAACCATAGATTGCAGATACACAATGGTTTCTCCTGGAACCCCCAGGTAATATCCGTACCTGTGAGAAAGCACCGCTCTACGAATTACGCTATGCAAAACACTCACATGGATCATAATCGACTTAATAGTAACATTGGTGGTTACGTCGCTATCACCTATAGACTCAAAGCAATCATCTGCCCCCTCAAATTATGCCATGTGGACCGCAGATACACAATGATTTCGCCTAGTTCCCCCAGGAAACATCCGTACCTCAGGCAATCGCTCTACCTAGCCGGATTGTGCCAAAAACGACCATAGATCGCAGTTACACAATGGTTTCGCCTGGGTCCCCCAGGTAACATCCGTAAGCGTAAGCCTTCACAGCCCTGCGAGTTTCGCTATGCAGCCGAGTCAAAGGAAACTCATGAGTATTATTTTCAGACAACGTATATCGATTAGGACCGATTTTTGGATCCACCAAAGTCCATTTGGGATCAAACCAAAGAATTAATATAATGTATCCACAATGTGGCCGCAAAGTAGATAGTCAACAGAAGGTACTTCCCATATCTTCAATCTCAATATGTATATCATACTACACATAATACCTTTAAAATCATCAATTTTGAATATATCGTTCTAATATAATTTCGTTATATATAAAATCATCGCCTTTCAGATTGAGTACCTGTAACGATCACGAATTTTTCGACGCTCGAAAGTTGACATTAATACGTCCACTGTATCAACTGCCAAGCAATCGAATGCCGGAAAAACCGAATTGTTATGGTTAAAAAGAAGAGGTAGAAGAAGACAGAAGAAAAGAAAGAAGAAACAACAGAAACAATATCAGAATCTCACATATCGCAGCGGAACAACATATAATAGATAAATGAATAATCTTTAAATCAAAAGAACTGTACATGTTATAAATTACATCATCAGAGCCAATATACACACAATACATCAATGGACAGTTATACAAACTTGTCCTCATACAGAATACACAACGGAAAATATAATATCATATACAAGTGATACGTCTCGCCATCCAGCTCGCCACTGAGCTCCACAGCATCCTCTGAATATCCAGAATGACCTGATAAACTGACTCTAGGCTGCCCGTGTGGAAAATGATGGGCACCCAGAGTTTAGGAAAGGAACAATAAACTCCAGGTCAGTCATGGGACTGGTGTGAGAACTAAAACAATTATTTTCACAAAGAAAATAAAACAAATTCGCAATGCTTTTGGAAAATGAAACTACCATAAGACCTCCTGCCACACACACAATGCAAACGCAGAATTGGAGGAGATTTCTTCTTATGATAGTCAAACATGCTTACTACGCAAAATCATTGGATTATTATTACTATTAGTGCATAGTGTAGAAAACCATTTCGAAAGTATAATATTAATCTTAGCGAGCATAGGCATTCCGCACTTATGCCTACTATAGCTACTATGTTCAGTAGCAGGTTACCGCCACATTCCATAGCAGGTTATACAACTAAAACCGTACAAGGTTCGTATTGTTTCTTTGGATTTCCAACAAATGGTCAGGCAAAGGAACTTCCTTACCCCGAAATGGAAATGCCTCTGGAAAGACGCCCCGAGAACCTAACCAGATCTCTGCAAACACAAGGCCGACGCTACCTCACTCTGTATAGCTGTAACTAGGTAACCAACACACTGACACTACCTCATGCTGTACAGCTGTAACTAGGTAACTAACACACAAGTATGCCATCCCCCCGGTCGTTACCGACCTTTATCCGAGGATCCTCAACCACAAAGCAACAACCACAAAGTATAATAAATTTGCAGTATCAACATAGGTAAAATATCTGGGCTCCATACCATGATATCACCTTTTATCCAGAAGGAAATGACATACCCTAGGGGCGCGAACCCTAAAAACCTTGCCGCAACATTCCTGTTTTGACCATTACTGGGTTGTGAGGCTCGACGAAGTCTCATCCACAAAGCGACGCTTTTACACAAAGCCACGCTTTTTCACAAAGCCACGCTTTTTCACAAAGCCACGCTTTTTCAAAAAGCCACGCTTTGATCAACAAATGATCAACAGCACTTCGTATACCACATTACCAAATTAGGAATGTATCACTAGTAACCATCAACTACATAACCTCTGAGCTCGTATGTCTCAGAGAAGGGTGTTAAGCTAAGAGAATAAATTCTTCGCCACCAACAGAAATGTATTTGATAGAAACCAGCTTTACATCTCAAAGTGTAACGTCAGACACACATCCATACAAGTCTGTTCCGGGATCGAACAGAACCGAAGGCACTTCCAAAGAAGCCCTTGCAATCCGGATATTCACTAATCACGTCCGGACTTCCCATCACAAGAAGAGTGATATAAATCTCCATACCGGAGCAACTCGGTGTAGAGACATTCGACAGGTTGTCCTTTCATTTTTGAAAATACCCGATCTTCACACCGGTCTTCAATTGCAATTCATAACGTCGTATCATTATTCGGAATGGGTTATATGACACAAAGTCCTCTCCCGGCTTAACCGAATAATGAGTGCTTGTTTTAAAACAAATTAAAGTGCCATTTCAAAGGAAAATATTGATAGTCGGTGATTTAACTATCAAACAACATTCACAACAATCATCAGATATAAATAATTTTCCCAAATTATTTATTTTCAAAATATCTTCACAAGATATATATTTTTCCACACTTCACTTTGAAAACAAATTTCAAATCATATTTCACCTTTCAAATTTTGAAAACAAATTTCAAATCAATTTCCCTACACTGGATATATTTCCAAATATTTATTCATTTCCACTGTAAATTTACCGAGTTCAAATACTTTATTTCCAAAATTTTCCTTAAAATCCAATTTCAGAATTTCTTCATTTATAATTTAAAACTACTTTGGAAATATACTCGGCTTTTCAGAGAAAATACACTTCCATTTCAAAATGGTCCATTTAAACCAATTAAATAAATCCTTATCGATTTATTTCAAATTTACATTCCAAATTTGTAAATTACTTCCACATTTTAAAAATAAATCAGTGTTTATTTTTAAAACAAATTTCCCTTTCCTTTATGAATTCCATTTTGAATTTACATTTCCAAATATTCACTTTTAAACACCAAAACAATTTCAAATTGATTTCTAAATTTATTTCAATACCAAATCATTTTACAAATCGATTTCCAAATTTATTTCAGCACAAAATCCATTTTAATTCAACACCAAATAAATTTTCATATCGATTTCCCAAAGATTTATTTTCCAACACCATATCAATTATCAATTTGATTTCTAGAAATTCATCACCTTTTAAAATAAATTCCTTTATCTCTTCCAAACCATTTAAAATTCCATTTTAAATAAATTCTTCAACTTTTAAACAATATTACTCAAAACCCATTTATTAATAACTTTTCCCACATTTTTGGAAATAATTCGACAAGATTACAAAAATCAATTTTATGCCTTTAAATTCCTTCTTTTAAATTCACTCAATTCTTTCAAAAGAATTCACTTAAAATTTCCTACTTAAATTTCAAAAATCCAATTTTATTTATTTCTGGTATCCAACGATACCAAAAATATATTCGGCTAAATTATAGCCTTCAACAATTTCAATCACAAATATAATCATTCACAGATTATAAATAAATAATCACACAGCATATGAAACAAATCCATACAACATATGAAACAAATTCATATAATTTGAGGAATCCAGTTGGATCCCTCCAACCTATTTCCCCGCATCCACAGATGTTAGCACAATACCAATTCCACTTCAAAGTGGAATATCACGGTATATGAGATTTATAAAATACTATCCGCTATTATGCGGTGCAATAGGGTCTCATCCGCTATATAGTGTGGGAAATCTACTCCAAATACATATATAATACCAATTCCACTTCATGGTCGAATTATCGCGGTATATGTTTTTAATAAATAACCTCCGCTTAATATGCGGCGTATAGGGTCTATTTCAACACAATAGATAACAACCATCATTCAATTCACAAAATCAAGCAATGAAGCAATTTTAAATCTAACTATTTAAAATTTAAATCAAAACACAATTCGATTGAGTGAGGAGTTCTCACCTTGCTTTCAATAACGGTTGCAATATTTGATTTCAAATAAAATTAAACACGCGTTTAATTTTACCCAAAATTCAAACTAGCTCCAAGCAATCCCAATCCAGTTCCATTGCGTAGCGCTTGTCAAAACGAACCTAATGCAAGTTGTTTCGTCCATTTTCGACCTCGTACCAAAAAGTTATAGCGTTACAAAGTTTATACGATTTAATATAAATCAATTTACACATTTTCTTTTATTTATTTTTAAACCCTCACATCGTGGCCGTTCGATATCTATCCCAGATCGTGGCCGCTTATTGTGCTTTCTTCCCCAATGCGTGATACCAGGCATATACGTACGCGTGCATACCCATTGCCGCCCTCTAGGGTTTCCAAACCGCCTCCTCCTCGGTTGACTAGAACCCATCATACCACCGCCAAACGAAGCGCCTTCCTCCAATGCCCCTTCGACCTCAACCCCGAGTCACTCGGTCGTCCCCACCATAAGATAAACGCGCACGAACGGCAGAGCTTTGAACGAGGTTCACCACCGATCTGCCACTCCTTACACGATCGTGACCGTTCACATTAAAGATCTCTCTGCCCTCTACGCTTTCCCAGTTGAATGATTTCTCTAAAGATCGATGGATTTTGAAGAATTAAGAGAAGAAACCTAAAGCTTTTCGGCCATTGAATTGTTGAAGTGGCGGCGTAAAGAAGAGAATAGGGTTTTGTTTGCGCGTATATACATATATACGTATTAAATTAATATTAAACTCACTTTAAAACGACTTTTTCAAATGAACTTCAAATCACACGTGCCGCCAAGCGTTTATAAGGTTTTGCCCACATTTCGGACACAATGGAACGTGTTTCGGGAGCTAATTCGATCGTATGTGAGAGTTACGGAAATAAACGATCAAATTTAAATTAAATCGATTAAAACGATTTCGATGCGTTTTGGCTTGCCCCGGACAAACCGTAAATCCGATTGACACGAAATTTGAAATCTTACAATAATATAACATTACGGATTTGATGAAACTAGTTTCATCAAAATCCGAGACTGTTTGAAAAATGACTATTTTCACTCGTCAATTAAATATTAAAATATTCAATTTTAACAATTTAACTTTTAATTCGATTTTAAAAGTTCTATAACATCATTATACTCCAATATGATTTAATATAACTTTATACATCATTTTCATACACATTTAATCCACTTATCAATTATTTCTGGAATTTCAAATATTAAATTATCGATTTAATTAAACAATTAAATCTCTATATTCGAATTTAAATTTATTCGACTTATAAAACTTACTTGTTAATATTTAAAATCAATTAAATATACGAATTTCAAATGATAGAAATTCTGGGTCGTTACAAACTTCCCCCCTTAAAAGAATTTCGTCCTCGAAATTGCAAAGTAAGAAAAATGCCCCAAATCCATTAACTTTTCAAAACAATTCGTTCAAATTAGATTTCAAAATCACTTAAGTGTACAACTTCCCCAAAATCCAATAGTTAAACTCTTTCAAAAACTTTACTAAGTTTTTCAAATCTATACTTAGTTATACTTTTCAAAACAAATTATATCGTTTAACTATTAACTCCAAATCCAAAATTTAGTTTTCACAAATTTTCCAAAATTTCCCGTGAATTTTCTAACGCCTTAATTTTTCAGAAAAATTTGCCATAGCCTCCTTTGCGCGGTTCAATCATAGTAGGATCACAATAGACATAAATATATATACATCGACCCATACGGTCGGAAAAGAAGAAAAATAGTTCATATTTCCTATTTTTATTGCGTAGGCGTACCTTTTTAGCATTTTTAAGCAAAGCAGTTATTTATTAAGCATTTTAGCGCAACCAAATCCCGCCAAACGGTAGCCCCAGTACCTGTACTTACTCAATTTAAATATGTAAGTGACATATATACGAAATTATTAACATTTTACTCTTTTAAACAACTACAACACATGCATATTAAAAGAAATGCATACTAAACAAGGTTTATAAGCAACTTATAAAATTTCGACATTACTTGTAATTGTTTACAACCAATTCATATATACAACGACATTCATTTCTTCATTTTCAATTAGTTTACATTCACTAATTTAAATTTAAGTTGGTTCACTTTCAATTTGGATTCAATTACATAGCTTTCAATTCAATTTCATTAATACTTAATGAATTATACTATATACAATCAACCAACAATCATATAACAACCAATGTATATTCAGCACAACCAAATTTATTCACTTTGTTTACCTTCAATTTGGTTTAACACTTTTGAATTTCAATTGGTTGATATTAAATTGACTTCCATTCAATTATTCAACTTCCATTCAATTATTCAACTTCCAATTTATTAGCTTTTAATGAACTAATACTTACATCCATTATTCCATATCAATTTATTCACATTCGATTGATTAACATTCAATCCATTTATTAATTCAATTGCTAATTCATTTTACAAATAAATTTGAATTTCATTTATATAACTCAAGTTCATATTTATTTAATAAATTCACTTCGACACCAAAATCAACTTCATTTAACATCACTTAAGTTATAATCCATTTCAAATTTCCACTTACATTTGCTTTCACTATATAACTTAAGTTATATTCCTTCACAACATTTCATTCTAAAGTAAATTCTATTTAACTTTTACCAAAGTCAAATTTCATCACTTATTCAAATTTATATCTCGTTTTGCTTAACAAAATTGTTTAACCACTTTATCTTTTGGTTTCACTTACATTTTCTCACTCTATAAGTTATACAACTTATATATTTAAACTTCCAAATTTGATTTAATTTATTTAACTTCCTTTAGTTAAATTCCAAATCATATATTTACTATGCTAACCAAAATTTTATTCCAACTTTACCAAAGCTAAATTTATTATCTCATATTATAAGTTCAAAACTCATTTCACTTATATTTATCAATTACACTTGGATTTTAATTCAAACTTGTTTATCACAACAAAACTTCAATTTTCAATTTACTATGGTAGCAAATCCATCACACAGAAACTCGAAAATGATACTGATGATGCTGCAGTCATCACCCTTATTATTTCCCAACAACAATAGTGAATTCAGTGCTTAATATTCTTTCAAAATTTCCTTTTATTTATAAATCACATATATAAATCTTTTCTCATATAATTTCACTATTTTACTTTACTTATACAAGATTATTTAACAATTGTAAATCATTTTAATTATAATTCCAGACTTAATAATTCATTTGCTTATATACTTCATTCTTTTACAATTGTTTTTTTTATTTAGATTATTCAAACAACTTTTATTAACTCATATATATTCTTACATTTTCAACAACCAAACAATTCAATTTTATATACACTTCAACAATTTTGAAAAATTATTTCTTTATATACAAAACATAATCGAGGTAAAATTATTTCATTTACCCAATTTAAAACCATACCATGTCGGTTCATCTTGTTTAAGAGTTTAGAAACCCCAATCGATTACAGTTAGCTAGACTGCACCGACCAGAACCCATAAACATTCAACCGATAAGTCAACACAATACAAAACAATTTCATATTCACTAACAAATACGCGCTCATATATATCATTACACTCACACTCATTCTAAAGTACTACTGACTCTGTCTCTAATGAGTCATTCCCAACAGAGCCAAGGTTATCGCTTAACCATATGCTCTGATACCACATGTAACATCCGGGATTTTCGACTTCCAAAAATCGACATTAATACGTCCACTGTATCAACTGCCAAGCAATCGAATGCCGGAAAAACCGAATTGTTATGGTTAAAAAGAAGAGGTAGAAGAAGACAGAAGAAAAGAAAGAAGAAACAACAGAAACAATATCAGAATCTCACATATCGCAGCGGAACAACATATAATAGATAAATGAATAATCTTTAAATCAAAAGAACTGTACATTTTATACATTACATCATCAGAGCCAATATACACACAATACATCAATGGACAGTTATACAAACTTGTCCTCATATAGAATACACAGCGGAAAATATAATATCATATACAAGTGATACGTCTCGCCATCCAGCTCGCCACTGAGCTCCACAGCATCCTCTGAATATCCAGAATGACCTGATAACCTGACTCTAGGCTGCCCGTGTGGAAAATGATGGGCACCCAGAGTTTAGGAAAGGAACAATAAACTCCAGGTCAGTCATGGGACTGGTGTGAGAACTAAAACAGTTATTTTCACAAAGAAAATAAAACAAATTCGCAATGCTTTTGGAAAATGAAACTACCATAAGACCTCCCGCCACACACATAATGCAAACGCAGAATTGGAGGAGATTTCTTCTTATGATAGTCAAACATGCTTACTACGCAAAATCATTAGATTATTATTACTATTAGTGCATAGCGTAGAAAACCATTTCGAAAGTATAATATTAATCTTAGCCAGCATAGGCATTCCGCACTTATGCCTACTATAGCTACTATGTTCAGTAGCAGGTTACCGTCACATTCCATAGCAGGTTATACAACTAAAACCGTACAAGGTTCGTATTGTTTCTTTGGATTTCCAACAAATGGTCAAGCAAAGGAACTTCCTTACCCCGAAATGGAAACACCTCTGGAAAGACGCCCCGAGAACCTAACCGGATCTCTGCAAACACAAGACCGACGCTACCTCACGCTGTACAGCTGTAACTAGGTAACCAACACACTAACACTACCTTACGCTGTACAGCTGTAACTAGGTAGCTAACACACAAGTATGCCATCCCCTTCGGTCGTTACCGACCTTTATCCAAGGATCCTCAACCACAAAGAAACAACCACAAAGTATAATAAATTTGCAGCATCAACATAGGTAAAATATCTGGGCTCCATACCATGATATCGCCTTTTATCCAGAAGGAAATGACATACCCTAGGGGCACGCCCCTAAAAACCTTACCGCAACATTCCTGTTTCGACCATTACCGGGATGTGAGGCTCGACGAAGTCTCGTCCACAAAGCTATGCTTTTTCACAAAGCCACGCTTTTTCACAAAGCCACGCTTTTTCACAAAGCCACGCTTTGATCAACAAATGATCAACAGCACTTCGTATGCCACATTACCAAATTGGGAATGTATCACTAGTAACCATCAACTACATAACCTCTGAGCTCGTACGTCTCAGAGAAGGGTGTTAAGCTAAGAGAATAAATTCTCCGCCACCAACAGAAATGTATTTGATAGAAACCAGCTTTACATCTCAAATTGTAACGTCAGACACACATCCATACAAGTCCATTCCGGGATCGAACAGAACCGAAGGCACTTCCAAAGAAGCCCTTGCAATCCGGATATTCACTAATCACGTCCGGACTTCCCATCACAAGAAGAGTGATATAAATCTCCATACCGAAGCAACTCGGTGCAGAGACATTCGACATGTTGTCCTTTCATTTTCGAAAATACCCGGTCTTCACACTGGTCTTCAATTGCAATTCATAACGTCGTATCATTATTCGGAATGGCTTATATGACACAAAGTCCTCTCCCGGCTTAACCGAATAATGAGTGCTTGTTTTAAAACAAATTCAAGTGCCATTTCAAAGGAAAATATTGATAGTCGGTGACTTAACTATCAAACAACAATCACAACAATCATCAGATTTAAATAATTTTCCCAAATTATTTATTTTCAAAATATCTTCACAAGATATATATTTTTCCACACTTCATCACTTTGAAAACAAATTTCAAATCATATTTCACCTTTCAACTTTTGAAAACAAATTTCAAATCAATTTCCCTACACGGGATATATTTCCAAATATTTATTCATTTCCACTGAAATTTACCGAGTTCAAATACTTTATTTCCAAAATTTTCCTTAAAAACCAATTTCAGAATTTCTTCATTTATAATTTAAAACTACTTTGGAAATATACTCGGCTTTTCAAATAAAATACACTTCCATTTCAAAATGGTCCATTTAAACCAATTAAATAAATCCTTATCGATTTAATTCAAATTTACATTCCAAATTTGTAAATTACTTCCACACTTTAAAAATCAATCAGTGTTTATTTTTAAAACAAATTTCCCTTTCCTTTATGAATTCCATTTTGAATTTACATTTCCTAATATTCACTTTTAAACACCAAATCAATTTCAAATTTATTTCTAAATTTATTTTAATACCAAATCATTTTACAAATCGATTTCCAAATTTATTTCAACACAAAATCCATTTTAATTCAACACCAAATAAATTTTCATATCGATTTCCCAAAGATTTATTTTCCAATACCAAATCAATTATCAATTTGATTTCTAGAAATTCATCACCTTTTAAAATAAAATCCTTTATCTCTTCCAAACCATTTAAAATTCAATTTTAAATAAATTCTTCAACTTTTAAACAATATTACTCAAAACCCATTTATTAATAACTTTTCCCATATTTTTGGAAATAATTCGACAAGATTACAAAAATCAATTTTATGCCTTTAAATTCCTTCTTTTAAATTCACTCAATTCTTTCAAAAGAATTCACTTAAAATTTCCTACTTAAATTTCAAAAATCCAATTTTATTTATTTCTGGTATCCAACGATACTAAAAATATATTCGGCTAAATTATAGCCTTCAACAATTTCAATCACAAATATAATCATTCACAGATTATAAATAAATAATCACACAGCATATGAAACAAATCCATACAACATATGAACAAATTCATATAATTTGAGGAATCTAGTTGGATCCTTCCAACCTGTTCCCTGCATCCACAGATGTTAGCACAATACCAATTCCACTTCGAAGTGGAATATCGCGGTATATGGGATTTATAAAATACTATCCGCTATTATGCAGCGCAATAGGGTCTCATCCGCTATATAGTGCGGGAAATCAACTCCAAATACATATATAATACCAATTCCACTTCACGGTGGAATTATCGCGGTATATGTTTTTAATAAATAACATCTGCTTAATATGCGGCGTATAGGGTCTATTTCAGCACAATAGATAACAACCATCATTCAATTCACACAATCAAGTAATTAAGCAATTTTAAATCTAACTATTTAAAATTTAAATCGAAACACAATTCGATTGAGTGAGGAGTTCTCACCTTGCTTTCAATAACGGTTGCAGTATTTTATTTCGAATAAAATTAAACACGCGTTTAATTTTACCCAAAATTCAAACTAGCTCCAATCAATCCCAATCTAGTTCCATTGCGTAGTGCTTGTCAAAACGAACCCAACGCAAGTTGTTTCGTCCATTTTCGACCTCGTATCAAAAAGTTATAGCATTACAAAGTTTATACGATTTAATATAAATCAATTCACACGTTTTCTTTTATTTATTTTTAAACCCTCACATCGTGGCCATTTAATATCAATCCCAGATCGCGGCCGCTTGTTGTGCTTTCTTCCCCAAACGCGTGATACTAGGCATATACGTACGCATGCATACCCATTGCCGCCCTCTAGGGTTTCCAAACTGCCTCTGCCTCGCTTGACTAGAACCCATCATACCACCGCCAAACGAAGCGCCTACCTCGAACGCCCCTTCGACCTAAACCCTGAGGCACTCGGTCGTCCCCACCACAAGATAAACGTGCACGAACGGCAGAGCTTTGAACGAGGTTCACCGCCGATCTGCCACTCCTTACACGATCGTGACCATTCACATTAAAGATCTCTCTACCCTCTACGCTTTCCCAGTTGAATGATTTCTCTAAAGATCAATGGATTTCGAAGAATTAAGAGAAGAAACCTAAAGCTTTTAGGCCATTGAATTGTTGAAGTGGCGGCCTGAAGAAGAGAATAGGGTTTCGTTTGCGCGTATATACATGTATACGTATTAAATTAATATTAAACTCACTTTAAAACGACTTTTTCAAACGAACTCCAAATCACACGTGCCGCCAAGCGTTTATAAGGTTTTACCCGCGTTCCGGACACAATGGAACGTGTTTCGGGAGCTAATTCGATCGTATGTGAGAGTTACGGAAATAAACGATCAAATTTAAATTAAATCGATTAAAACGATTTCGATGCATTTTGGCTTGCCTTGGACAAACCGTAAATCCGATTGACACGAAATTTGAAATCTTACAATAATATAACATTACGGATCCGATGAAACTGGTTTCATCGAAATCTGAGACTGTTTGAAAAATGACTATTTTCACTCGTCAATTAAATATTAAAATATTTAATTTTAACAATTTAACTTTTAATTTGATTTTAAAAGTTCTATAACATCATTATAACTCCAATATGATTTAATATAACTTTATACATCATTTTCATACACATTTAATCCAATTATCAATTATTTCTGGAATTTCAAATATTAAATTATCGATTTAATTAAACAATTAAATCTCTATATTCGAATTTAAATTTATTCGACTTATAAAACTTACTTGTTAATATTTAAAATCAATTAAATATACGAATTTCAAATGACAGAAATTCTGGGTCGTTACAGTATCCTTCAAAATCAATAGTTTTGGAATTAACTTCATACTTATACAATTCATTTTATATAAGTTCGAAAACTTCCAAATCAATTTTTTTAGAATCAAAGGTTCTTGAAATCAGTCAATTTCCAATATCAGTCCAATTTCACCTATGATTTCAACAATCATTTTTCAAATTGAATATTATTCAATATTCATATATTTTAAAATTCCAATCATCAGTTTTCAAAATTTACTTCAGTTTCATATTCACATAAAGTCAAATCTATATAAAATCAACTTCCTTTCTAAAATCACATTGTAAGTAACCAAGTTTTTAAACCACAATTTCTTTTCAAAATCAAATGCTTTACAAAAACCCTTCATACATAAATAAGCTTATAATTTTTTATTTATTATTATTACTTTTTTTTACTAAGTTCATAAACATTTCTCAAACAATTTAATTATAAAAACTTTTCAAAACTAGATTTAATATTCGTACATAATTAAAATTTTCCTTCAAAATCATTTTGCAAATAAATAAGGTTTTATAAGTATTTATGAAGTCTAAAGCATTTCTTAAAACTTAATTTCATTTAAAGCGGTTCAAAACCTACTCTTAGTATAATACAAAATAATCTTATTTATTTTACTTATCAAAATATTTAACATTTTAAAACTTATCTAACTTCTATTTACCTTTATTTTAAAATTTTCAAAACTAAACTTCCATATAACTTTCCAAAATACTTTTATACTTTTAAAAAATGCTTAGCTTTAAAAATTAATTCTCAATTTGGAAGTGTTCGACTATTCAAAATAGTCGGAAAAGTCAAATTCCAATTAGAAACTAGAAATCAGCAATCAATCATCTCAACAAGATGCATAATCAATCCATGAATCAATCTCAATGCATAAGGTACAAGTGCTCATAGTATTGTTCAATCCGAAAATCCGAGAATTGTACACCAGGTTCATTTCAAATAGATATATACGTATATCTTTCAAATATCAAATCATACTTCAGGGATTTGAATCAAAATCAGTTTCATTAAATCAATCGTGTAGCAAAGTTAATAAAGTGGCCTTTCTCCTACTTTTGAAACTCGAAAATGAACGTCGATGATGCAGTCGTCCTCATCGAAATTATTCTCTAGCAATAGAAGCGAGTTCTATACTTTTATTTTCTTTGAAATCATTTTGAAAATCGTTTTAAAAACATTTCTTATTCGGAAAAATACATTTCAAATAGTATAATATATTTTTCAAAATTTGAAATCAATTTCAAGAATCCAAAATTCAGATTCTCAAATTTTCAGTTTGGATTTCTTTTAGTCTTAAATCATATTTATATAAAACATTTCTTATATACAATCATTCCACAATTATATATGTTTGCTTAAATTGAATATACAACTTTTAATCAACTAATTTTTCCATATTATTGGTATTTATTCAACAAATTTGTTATAGATATATTGTTTACAATATTTTCCCAAGGGATTTCAAAACATACTAAACTTCATCCCTTTTTAATTGCTTCTTCCCTTATGGGTAATCTCAAGCTTCTTGTCATATGAAAAACATTAAAAGCTTAATTATACATATCATTAGTTCTGACACATCGACAACTACTAGAACTAGGATACAATAGGATTTTATTTTATATAACATAATTATTACTATGGATACCACAATGTAACGATCCGGAATTTTTGTCGTTAGATTTTGAACATTTAATTCATTTTAAATGTTGAATGTGAATTATAATTTGATTTTGAAATACGAAGGTTTGGTTGAAGTAATAAAAATGGGTTATAATTTCAAATATAATGATTTAATTGGATTTGGATAATAATAATTAAATATTTGAAATTGGGATAAATTGTGAATCTGGATGTAAATGGGTATGAAATGGTTTCTAAGATTTATTTTAAGTCTATTTGTATTTAAATAATGTTGTTGAGTTTTTGGATGAAATCAAAAGCTGATAAATTAAATTTGGAATTTTATATTAATTTAATAGTGGTATTTAATAATATAATAATGCAAATAATCAGGTTTTGATTCGGAATGAATCAGAATGATTTCTAATGTGAATATAAATTCTATTTGATTTATAATTGAGTTAGTAAAATTTTGAAAGTGAAATTTTGAATGATTTCGACAATTTTGGAAATCGCTCAAATTAATCGACGATTTAAAATAGCCTTCCGGGGCACAGTCTCGGAATTTGATGAAACCAATTCCATTGGATCCGTAATAGATAGTTATTATCGGATTTCAATTTTCATAGCAATCGGAGGTGTCGTTTGACCGTGGCAGCTCAAAACGCATAGAAATTATTTTAATCGATTTAATTTAAATTGATCGTTTATTTCCGTAACTCGCGTACATGACCCAAGTAGCCTCCAAAACACATTTCATTGTGTTCGAAATGTAGGTAAAACCTTATAATTGCCTGTCGGCATGCGTCGTTTGGAGATCGTGAGAAAAAGTTGTTTTAAAATGGATTTAATATTAAAATAATATTAATAAAACGTATATATATACGTTTAACGGCCGAGAAACCCTAACAAGTTATCTCCTGCCGTCGTTATTTCATTCTATGGCCGAAATACATCGACATTTATCTCCAATCTTCTTCAAATTCGTAAGCTTATAACAAATTCTTCCAACTAGAAGATCGTAGTGGGCTTCGAGATCTACAAGGTGGACGGTTGTGATCGAGTTCTGTTCCGTGGTTTGCCGTGGGATTGGCCGTGTTTGTCGTGGGTTTGAGCACGTCTTTCGAGACAAGGAGAGCACTATTGGGGTTCGATCTATGGCCATGGACGCGCGAGATGATGGGCTTCGACGTGAAGACGTTGGATCGTCGCCGAACGCGAGGAGGCGAGGGAGTAGCACCGGTCAACGTCGGAGCTGATGGGTTGTTTCGTTCGTGACCTTCTTGCCTGGTTCCTACGTGAGGGAGAAAAGCATCGTGCGGCCTTGATTTCTTCTTCGTGATGTATGGCTAGGATCTGTTGGTTTAAAATAAAAATAAAAATTGTTTATAAAAGTATATACAAACTTTATAAATTCATAACTCTTGCATATATTATCAGATTTCGAAGATTTTGGTGGCGCCGGAATCGCAGTGACGCAATCTACGCACTGCAGCAGATCCGGAGACGATTGGAGCTCGTGAATTTTTGTGGATAAAATCAAAGGCGCTCGATTTAAATTTAAAATTGAAACGCTCGATGAAATAAAAGGTGTGATCTTCTCACTCAAATTAAAATAATTGAAATTTCAGTTATTGATTGATGGTTGGATGATAGTATATATGATAGTAGTATATATATATATATATTGGTGATTGATTTCCCGCATTATATAGCGGATGAGACCCTATGCGCCGCATAATAGCAGATGATATTTTATAAATCCCATATACCGCGATATTCCACCTCGAAGTGGAATGGGTATTTAATTGTTGTGCTAACATCTGTGGATGCAGGGAAACAGGTTGGAGGGATCCAACTGGATTCCTCAAATTGTATGAATTTGTTTCATATATTGTATAAATTTGTTTCATATGTTGTGTGATAATTTATTGATAATCTATGAATGATCATACTGATGATTGAATTTGTTGAAGGCTATAATTTAGCCAAATGTATTTTTGGTATCGTTGGATACTAGAAATAAATAAAATTGGATTTTTGAAATTAAAGTAGGGAATTTAAAATAAATTCCTTTTGAAAGAATTGGGTGAATTTAAAAGAAGGGATTTAAAAGCTTAAAGTTGATTTTTGAAATCTTATCGAATATTTCCCAAATATGGGAAACGATATTAATAAATGGGTTTTGAATAATATTGGTTAAAAGTTGAAGAATTTATTGAAAATGGAATTTTAAATAATTTGGAAAGAATAAAGGGATTTATTTAAAAAGGTGATAAATTTGTTTGAAATCCAATTGATAATTGATTTGGTATTGGAAAATAAATCTTTGGGAAATTAATAAGATAATTTGATTTGGGGTTTGAAATGAAATTGAGAAATCAATTTTGAATTTGATTTGGTGTTTGAAAGTGAATATTTGGAAATCGATTTGAAAATCATATATCGGTGAAAATTTGGAAATTTGAATTCACAGTGGGTTTTTATAAAGGAAAGGGAATTTTATTCCGCGAGTTAAAAGTGATTTGAAATTTGTTTTCAAAGTGATGAAGTGTGGAAAATATATATATCTGGCAAAGATATTTTGAAATTTAATAATTTGGGAAAATTATTTAAATTGGTTGATTGTTGTGAATGTTGTTTGATAGTTAAATAACCGACTATCAATATTTGCCTTTGAAATGGCATTTAAATTTGTTTTTAAAAACAAGCGCACATTATTCGGTTTAGCCGGGAGAGGACTTTGTCATATAACCCATTCCGAATAATGATACGACGTTATGGATTGCAATTGAAAACCAGATTTGCAAGGGCTTCTTTGGAAATGCCTTCGGTTCTGTTCGAACCCGGAACAGACTTGTATGGATGTATGTCTGACGCTACACTTTGAGATATAAAGCAGATTTCTTTCAAATACATTTCTGTTTGGTGGCAGAGAATTTATTCTCTTAGCTTAACACCCTTCTCTGAGACGTACGAGCTCAGAGGTTATGTAGTTGAAGGTTATTAGTGATATACCCCCAATTTGGTAGTGTGGCATGCTAAGTGTTGCTGTGTGTTGATGATCATTTGTTGATCATTTGTGATCAAACCAAGGCTTTCGTGTAAAACATAGCTTTGTGGACGAGACCTCATCGGACCTCACACCCCGGAAATGGTCGAAACAGGAAAATGCGGCAAGGTTATGAGGGTTGCACCCTTTAGGGTATGTCATTTCCTTCTGGAAAAAGGTGGTATCATGGTATGGAGCCTAGATGCTTTACCTGTGTGGTTGCATCAATCTTATTTACTGTGTGATTGTTGCTTTGTGATCGAGGGCCCTCAGATAAAGGTTGCAAACGACTAGGGGGTGGCATACTCGTGTAGTAGTTACCTAGTAAGAGGTAACCCGGCCTTGTGTTGGCAGAGAACTAGTTAGTTCTCGGGGCGTCCCTCCAGAGGCATTCCCATGTGGCATAGGAAGTTCCTTAGCCTGACCATTTGTTGGAAATCCAAAGAAACAATACGAACCTTGTATGGTTTTAGTTGTAGAACCTGCCATTTAACATGGCAGCTATAACAGGCATAATATAATGGTACCTATGCTGGCTAAGATTAATATTATACTTTTGAAATGTTTTCCACACTAGGCACTAACTGTGCAGTCAATTCCCCGATATTGCCTCGATATATCCCTGATATATCCCGTAGCGGACTTTTGGGGCAACGATATTCCTATAAAGCGGTCCAGTATAGCGGATCCACTATTATCCCTGATATTGCGGCAATAATCCGCTATATCCCCGATTTTGTTGCCCCGCTATATCTCCCTTTCCTATAAATAAGCATTTTGCTTGATGTCTTGCTTTTATGTTTTATGGTAACTTCAAAGTTGATGTAGCAATGATATACGCGATTGGTTATTATAACTAGTTCTAACTTTTTAAGTGTCAACTTTGTTTATCTTTACTTTATTATAACTTGTTTTACTTGGTGGGAAATAATAAGTAATACTTGATCCTTTTTTAAGGTAGAATATTCATCATTTCTCTTTTTAAAGTCATCTGCTATATCTTTGATATATCTCCGCTACAACTTTTCGCACCTCGAACGCTACGGAGCGGCAGGGCGCTTTAACTGCATAGGGCACTAATGATAATATTAAAAAGATTTTGCGTATCAAGCATGTTTGAATATCATGAGGAGAAATCTCCTCCAATTCCGCGTTTGCATTGTGTGTGTGGTGGGAGGCCTTATGGTAGTTTAATTTTCCAAAAGCATTGCGAATTTCTTTTATTTTCTTTGTGAAAATAACTATTTTTAAGATCTCACACCAGTCCCATGACTGACCTGGAGTTTATTGTTCCCTTTCTAAACTCCGGGTGCCCATAATTTTCCACACGGGCAGCCTAGAGTCAGGTTATCAGGTCATTCTGGAATTCAGAAGTTGCTGTGGAGATCTGGAGGCGAGCTGGATGGCGAGACGTATCACTTATACTAGTATTATTTCGCTGTGTATTATGTTATGTGGACAAGTTTATATAACTGTCCAGTGATGTGTGTTTTTGTTGTAAACTCTGATGATGTATTGTATAAAATGATATAGTTCTTTGTTATAAAGATTATTCATTCATCTATTATATATTGTTCTACTGCGAATGTGAGATTCTGATATTGTTTCTGTTTCTTTTTCTGTCTTCTTCTACCTCATATTTTTCCCTAATGATTTGGTTTTCCGACATTCGATCGTGCGGCATTTGATACAGTGGACGTATTAATGTCGACTTTCGAGCGTCGAAAAGTCGTATCATTACATGTGGTATCAGAGCAATTGGTTAAGCGACAACCCTGGCTCTATTGGGTGTTACTCATTAGAGATAGAGTCTGTAGTACTCTAGAATGAGTGTGAGTGTAATAATAGATATGAGAGCGTATTTGTTAGTGAATATAAAAATTGTTTTTATACTGTGTTGACTTATCAATTGATTGTTTATGAATTCTGGTCGGTACGGGAAGTACAACCATAATCGATAGGGATTTCTAAACTCTTAAACAAGATAAACCAACATAGTGTTGTTTTAAAAAGGGGTAAATGAAATAATTTTACCCAAAATTATATTTTGGTATAAAAGAAATAATTTTGTGAAATTATTATATATATTTGGATGTGTGGTTGTTAATATTGTAATCAAATAAGAATATAAAATTTGAAATGGTTATAACCAAATAGAATTCTATAAGTATGACTTATCCAATAGAAGTATAACTAAAATTTGATTTAAACCAGAATTTAAATCCCGGAAATTTTGAAAAGTGTTTTGAATGGATTTAAAATAAAAGTTTGGAAATTTAAATATTGGGAATGTTTGAAGGCAATAATGGAGTATTATTTTGGAAAATATTTTGAATGGGAAAATTGTTTTGAAATGAATTTGTGGAAGTAAAGAAGCACTAAACTCACTACAGTCGTTGGAAAATAATCCTGGTGATGATGGCCACATCATTAGAATTCATTTTCGAGTTTTTAAGTGATGAATTGCTACCAGGATGGTTTGGTATGATTATTGGTTTGAACTTGTTTAATAAACAAGTATGTTTTAGAAATTTCAAAAGGGAAATTTGTTTTGGTAAAACCAAGTATTTTGGGATCCGGAGATTTGATTTGATATACCAAATAGGTATGTGTTATTTATGATTTCAAATTGGTTTTGAAATAAATCCGGGCAATGGAATTCTGGAAATTCTATTTAAATAATGTGAAAGGTTAAGATGAATCAATTATTGAGCTTATAAAGTGAAGTTGATCTAATAAGATATATTCGGATTTAAATCCGGATAAGTTAAATATAAAATGTGAATTGAGATTGAATTTAATTGGACATAAGGTTGAAATGTAAAATGATTATAATTATGGGTTATAATGGTGAAATGAAGTTTTATACCCTTAAGTTATTAAGTGTTATATATGTAATCTGGAATTGTGCTTATAAGATGAAAATGACTCCAACAAGCAATATAAGCTTTTAAATAAATAAGTTGTTGAACTTATGAATAGAGAAATGCATTGTGAAAAAAATAAAAATAAAATAAAATGGTGAGCATTTTATGGAAAATCCAAATTTAAATCCCAATATGAAATGTGGATGGACTTAGGTTGATAAATAAGTGTTGAAGCTTATATATTGAGAAGTAAAATTTAATTGAGTTTGGGTTGAATTGAACTGAAATTAAAAATTTTAGTTGTGTTATAAATAATATTGAATGGAATCTAAATCCTTACTTAAATTTGTAAGGAAGTGATATGAAATTAAGTTGGCTAAATGAAGTTGGTTGAATTTGAATTAAAATTGGAAAAGAATTGAATTGGAAGAAAAATTAATTTAGTTGAAATGATATTGAATGAAGTAGATGCTTACTCAACTAAATTTAAAGGGATTGTATGAGGATGAATTTAGAGTAAACTAAATTAAATGGAAATTGTATTGGCATGGATAAATTTTGGTAGCTTATTAAAATTTGAAAAGCAGATAAAACTATTTTTGGTTTAGAATAATTGGAATGGTTACGTTATTAATAAATTCAGAAATGAATTGGGAAGGTGAATAAAAATTGAAATGGAGATAAAATTGATGTAAGAAGAAATGGAAATATGGTGAAATTGAAATAACTTAAGCAAATTGGAAAATGATTGTGGTCGAGCTTTATGAGTGGTCTTGAATGAAATTAAAATGTACGAGTAAGGATTTGATTTAATAATTGTGATGAAGTAAAAATTGATTGGGTTATGAATATTTCCGAATGGAATAAAATTAGTATAAACTTAAGTTGGAATTAATTTTAAATGGTTATAAGCTTAAGTGATGGTTACTTGCATGGATAACTTTAGAATTTGCTTAAGAAATTAGTCGTTGTCGAAAACGAAAGAAATGAATTAAAAGAAGCAAATGAAGTTGGTTTTGAACCAATTGGAATGAATTGAAACCTTATTAAGTGGATTTGAGTATAAATGCAAGTTAATCATAAAAGAAGTGCTAATGTATCCAATTGAAAATAGAAAATTGATTGTGAATCAATTAGAATTTGGGTAGAAGTTAAATAAATTGATTTTTGAGATCAATTGAATTATACATGAGTTGTTTTGCTTAAAAATGAATTGTATGTAAGTAAGGCATATGAACCGATTTGAAGTAAATATGAATTGTTTATGGTAATATGGATTGTATATAGAAAACTTGAATGTAAATCATTCGAGTGGAATGAAATGAAGTTTAAATTTGTAAAAGAAATTAAAATGATGTTGAAACCTTGTGATATAGCCTTTAAAATATGGTTTGGATGTAAGATTATGCAAATTTGTTGTATATGCTATGTAATTGATGTGTTTGGCCAAGATTAATGAATAGAATGTTGTTAAAAATTTCATATTTATTGAAAACTGATGTGCTTGTTTGAGTAAGTACAGGTGTGGAAGGCAATCGATTGAGTTGGAGCGCGTAAATGCATAATTAATTAGGTGCTTGCTTTTAAAATGCTAATCTGCGGTACGCTTACGTAATAAAAATAGGAAATATGAACTATTTTTGGTTTTTCCGATCGTGTGGGTCGATGTATACATATTTATATCTATTGTGATATTGTGAAAGGCTGTTCGTACAAAGGAGACGCTATCAAAAAATTTCAAAAATTTTGGGAGTTAGAAATTGTTTGGGAATTTTGGAAGTTTGGGTTAACTAGAAAAGTTGCATTTTGAAAAGATATACTAATCAAAGTGTTTGGGTAGGAATAAAAGCTAATGGTTTTGGAATTGAGCTAAGAGTTTTGGTGAAGTGAAGGTAAGTTTTTAACTATGTAAGTTGGGTAAATAAATGAGTTAGTAGCATTTTCCTACCTTAGCAAATTTCGGGACGAAATTCTTTTAAAGGGGGAAGAATGTAACGACCCTGAATTTTGTTCGTTAGATTTTAAACATTTAATTCATTTTAAATGTTGAATGTGAATTATAATTTGATTTTGAAATACGAAGGTTTGGTTGAAGTAATAAAAATGGGTTATAATTTCAAATATAATGATTTAATTGGATTTGGATAATAATAATTAAATATTTGAAATTGGGATAAATTGTGAATCTGGATGTAAATGGGTATGAAATGGTTTCTAAGATTTATTTTAAGTCTATTTGTATTTAAATAATGCTGTTGGATTTTTGGATGAAATCAAAAGCTGATAAATTAAATTTGGAAGTTTATATTAATTTAATAGAGGTATTTAATAATATAATAATGCAAATAATTAGATTTTGATTTGGAATGAATCAGAATGATTTCTAATGTGAATATAAATTCTATTTGAATTATAATTGAGTTAGTAAAATTTTAAAAGTGAAATTTTGAATGATTTCGACGATTTTGGAAATCGCTCGAATTAATCGACGAGTTAAAATAGCCTTCTAGGGCACAGTCTCAGAATTCGACGAAACCAGTTCCATTAGATCCATAATAGTTAGTTATTATCAGATTTCAATTTTCGTAGCAATCGGAGTTGTCGTTTGACCGTGGCAGCTCAAAACGCATAGAAATTATTTTAAACGATTTAATTTAAATTGATCGTTTATTTCCGTAACTCGCGTACATGACCGAATTAGCCTCCAAAACACATTTCATTGTGTTCGGAATGCGGGTAAAACCTTACAAATGCCTGTCAGCATGCGTCGTTTGGAGATCGTGAGAAAAAGTTTTTTTTAAATGGATTTAATATTAAAATAATATTAATAAAACGTATATATATATATACGTTTAACGGCCGGGAAACCCTAACAAGTTATCTCCCACTGCCGTTATTTCATTCTATGGCCGAAATACATCGACATTTATCTCCAATCTTCTTCAAATTCGTAAGCTTATAGCAAATTCTACCAACTAGAAGATCGTAGTGGGCTTCGAGATCTACAAGGTGGACGGTTGTGATCGAGTTCTGTGCCGTGGTTTGCCGTGGGATTGGCCGCGTTTGTCGCGGGTTTGAGCATGTCTTTCGAGACAAAGGGAGCACTATTGGGGTTCGGTCTCTGGCCATGGACGCGCGAGATGGTGGGCTTCGACGTGGAGGCGTTGGATCGTCGCCGAACGCGACGAGGCGAGGGAGTAGCACCGGTCAACGTCAGAGTTGATGGACTGTTTCGTTCGTGACCTTCTTGCATGGTTCCTACGTGAGGAAAAAAAGCATCGTGCGGCCTTGATTTCTTCTTCGTGATGTATGGCCAGGATCTGTTTGTTTAAAATAAAAATAGAAATTGTTTATAAAAGTATATACAAACTTTATAAATTCATAACTCTCTCATATATTATCAAAATTCGACGATTTTGGTGGCGCCGAAATCGCAGTGACGCGATCTACACGCTGTAGCAGATCCGGAGACGATTGGAGCTCATGAAATTTTTTGGATTAAATCGAAGGCGCTCGATTTAAATTTAAAATTGAAACGCTCGATGAAATAAAAGGTGAGATCTTCTCACTCAAATTAAAATAATTGAAATTTCAGTTATTGATTGATGGTTGGATGATAGTATATATGATAGTAGTATATATATATATTGGTGATTGATTTCCCGCATTATATAGCGGATGAGACCCTATGCGCCGCATAATAGCGGATGATATTTTATAAATCCCATATACCGCGATATTCCACCTCGAAGTGGAATGGGTATTTAATTGTTGTGCTAACACTGTGGATGCAGGGAAACAGGTTGGAGGGATCCAACTGGATTCCTCAAATTGTATGAATTTGTTTCATATATTGTATGAATTTGTTTCATATGTTGTGTGATAATTTATTGATAATTTGTGAATGATTATACTGATGATTGAATTCGTTGAAGGCTATAATTTAGCCAAATGTATTTTTGGGATCGTTGGATACCAGAAATAAATAAAATTGGATTTTTGAGATTAAAGTAGGGAATTTAAAATAAATTCCTTTTGAAAGAATTGGGTGAATTTAAAAGAAGGGATTTAAACGCATAAAGTTGATTTTTGAAATCTTATCGAATTATTTCCAAAATATGGGAAAAGATATTAATAAATGAGTTCTGAATAATATTGGTTAAAAGTTGAAGAATTTATTGAAAATGAAATTTTAAATATTTTGGAAAGAATAAAGGGATTTATTTAAAAAGGTGATAAATTTGTTTGAAATCCAATTGATAATTGATTTGGTATTGGGAAATAAATCTTTGGGAAATTAATAAGATAATTTGATTTGGGGTTTGAAATGAAATTGAGAAATCAATTTTGAATTTGATTTGGTGTTTGAAAGTGAATATTTGGGAATCGATTTGAAAATCATATATCGGTGAAAATTTGGAATTTGAATTCACAGTGGGTATTTATAAAGGAAAGGGAATTTTATTCCGCGAGTGAAAAGTGATTTGAAATTTGTTTTCAAAGTGACGAAGTGTGGAAAATATATATATCTGGCAAAGATATTTTGAAATTTAATAATTTGGGAAAGTTATTTAAATTGGTTGATTGTTGTGAATGTTGTTTGATAGTTAAATAACCAACTATCAATATTTGCCTTTGAAATGGCATTTGAATTTGTTTTTAAAAACAAGCGCTCATTATTCGGTTTAGCCGGGAGAGGACTTTGTGTCATATAACCCATTCCGAATAATGATACGACGTTATGGATTGCAATTAAAACCGGATTTGCAAGGGCTTCTTTGGAAATGCTTTCGGTTCTGTTCGAACCCGGAATAGACTTGTATGGATGTATGTCTGATGCTACACTTTGAGATATAAAGCAGATTTCTTTCAAATACATTTCTGTTTGGTGGCAGAAAATTTATTCTCTTAGCTTAACACCCTTCCCTGAGACGTACGAGCTCAGAGGTTATGTAGTTGAAGGTTATCAGTGATATACTCCTAATTTGGTAGTGTGGCATGCTAAGTGTTGCTGTGTGTTGATGATCATATGTTGATCATTTGTGATCAAAGCAAGGCTTTTGTGTAAAGCGTAGCTTTGTGGACGAGACCTCATCGGACCTCACACCCCGAAAATTGTCGAAACAGGAAAATGCGGCAAGGTTATGAGGGTCGCACCCTTTAGGGTATGTCATTTCCTTCTGGAAAAAGGTGGTATCATGGTATGGAGCCTAGATGCTTTACCTGTGTGGTTGCATCTATCTTATTTACTGTGTGATTGTTGCTTTGTGATAGAGGGCCCTAAGATAAAGGTCGCAAACGACCGAGGGGTGGCATACTCGTGTAGTAGTTACCTAGTAGAGGTAACCCGGCCTTGTGTTGGCAGAGAGCTAGTTAGTTCTCGGGGCGTCCCTCCAAAGGCGTTCCCATGTGGCATATGAAGTTCCTTAGTCTGACCATTTGTTGGAAATCCAAAGAAACAATACGAAATCTGCCACGGAGGATTCACCTTGAACAAGGTCTATGAAACGACGGGCTAAAGTCACCTTCTCGGCTTCTGGCACAAACTTTAATTCGAATCATTCCCGGAATTGCTCCTAAGTAAGATCCGTTTCATTAATTTCACAAATCAAAAGCTCGTACCAGTCTAATGCTCTTTCTTGGAGCATACTAGAGGCCACCTGAACTCGGTGAAGATCAATAAGATTTGTGTGAGAAAAGATGCGGTCGCATGTTCTTAGCCCAGCCTGGACTTCAATAATGCTCTCGGAACCTTTGAATGGCTTTCCACCCAAATTAGTATAGTCACTGCACAAGCATGCAAACCCAGACTTAGGATGTGTGGGCTCAGGAATAGGTCCAACAACTTGAGCATTTCTTACAAGATCAAGAAGTTGCTGAGCAGACATGAATACTCCATCCTGGGGAGTAGCACTAGATTGTCCGGCGCTGGGGCGGCCTGGTCTAACCATTTCCCTTCTTTAAGAAAGAAAGAAAGAAAAAGATAAGGTTATTCTCAAAACAAATATCAAGCAAACTTGATTGATAAAACAAGGAATCATAAAAGAAAATATGATAAAACGGGTCAAATTGACTCGAATAAATTCCTAAGGCACGACTCCTAAGAAGGACTTAGGACAATGATCCTTGTTAGAATATTCTACATTGTTCCAAAGTTTTGCTTTGATACCAAGCTGTGACGCCCCACCTCTATACCCACGCTAGCCAAGAACACTACGGAGTAATGCCGTCAACTAGCGCGGAGAATAAGGCTGTTGAGGAGCGACCATCCGTATAATTGCTTTGTGCGAGCACCGATATGTCAAATAGAATAACATGCTTTTCATCTCAAGAGGAAATCCGACATACCGATACATACTCAAAGCTACTACATGGTGGCTATAATATCTTCGGAAACAAATATAGAAATAAATATAACACAAATCAGTCACAGAAGTTCATATCTCAAAGACGGAAACAGATATGAATATTACACATAAAAGTGTACATCAGAGTAGTGGTCAAACAAGATCAACATATCACAAAAGGAATAAATATAGGTGCTACACAAAAGAATATATACATTAAGGAGTCTCTATCTCTAATGTATAACAACAAAACTACAAATCTAATGTAGTTAGCCAAAAGTTAGATAATACTCCCATATGAGAGGTCAAGCAGAAGCACCTGTAGCATCTCGGTCTGACCCGAGTATTATTTAATAAGAAAATAATAAACGGATCAGTCTAACTATAAATATCAGATTAAAATGAGATAGAATATGAGATATGACAAAAGACGTATGATAACATTAATGCCTTACTATAACTAGTATGCATGTAAAACACCAAAATCATACAATACCTCAATAATCTCAAAACACAGAAAAGAACGTCATATTCTTTAGTTTATTCACCAAACACAAAAATATTGACTATAATATCAATGCCAATCACAAAAGTTAACAACACACAAATTCACCAATACATAAATATTGATAGAGCTTATCAAAGTAAATCACGAAAATTGGTGAAACACAAGTTCTAGAAATCATCAACAAGAAATCCAGAAATCACAATAAAAAGAGGGGGGAGGCCTATCACAAAACGAGAGCATGAAAGCTCTCAACACGTGTATCACAAAACGGAATGCTATTCCATGGTTGCTAACCATTAATTTTGAGCCGAGGCTCCACAAAACGGCCCGAAGACCATGGGTCGCTACCCCACCAATTTGAGTCGAAACTCCACAAAAAGGGGTTTAGTCTCCCTCGTAGACAAAGAGACATAGCACAATGCTAGTCTAAATCACAAAAATGATCATCATCGATCATTAAGAAGTGTCAATCACACTAAGCTAGTAAATATATGAGTTTAGCTTCATGTCCCATAACCACTCGCTTAACTTAAATATTTACGAACAAATTGTAAATCTCCACTAGAAAATTGTCATAATAGATTCAATCGAACAAGTCCAAGAATTAACCGACGAAGTGAACGCAAGCGTTTCATACCACTTGTTTTACTAAGCCGTTTAATTAGATTTCTCATACGAGTGAGGTAAAGGTTTGTATATACCAGTAGATTGGAAAGCGGTTTTATAAACGAGTTTGATATTGGAAATAGAGTTTAAATCATCTTTAATAAAGCGTTTGAATATTTACTACTAGTATAGAAACCTTTGTATTTTAAAGTGACAAGCCACATAAATGATTCTAGAAACAATCAATCATTAAAAATTCACATTCGAAGGCGTGAACCAAATCCAATTAAACTGATAAAGAATCCATCGAAATGGATATTCAAAAATCCCGAAAAGGAGTCATCAAAGTCATAATAAATGATAACAACAAATAGGATCATCACGAATCGATTCAAATTGGAAATTCAATCCCAAAAGGCAAAGTGGGCTGAAACAGCAAATTCAGTCGATTGACTCAGAGATTTCAGTCGACTGACTCAGGTCTTTGAAACTTTCTGTTTCCAAGTTCAGTCGACTGACTCAGAGATTTCAGTCGACTGAATCATGCCTAGGAACTTTCGGGTTCCAGGTTCAGTCGACTGAACAAAGATTTCAGTCGACTGATACTGGCCCAGGAAATTTCTTGGCTTCAGCTCAATCGATTGAACGCTCTGAGTCAGTCGACTGAACTGGGATTTCCAGTATTTTCAGCCTAAAAATGAAGAGGCAATCTCTTCGCAAATGCAACCAGACCAGCAATGGGCGCTAGGGGTTTATGCCAATCGATGACCCGGCCCTATAAGCTCTTCGATGCATTACCAAACCATGATCAAACATCCATAAAAGGATTTACACACAAATTTGACTTCAAAAACCAAAAATTAAAATATTCACAAAACCAATCCAAATCAAGGGCAAATGCACATGAAGAAGTGTTAGGAATTCATACCCAACAACCAAAGATAATTATAGTCATAGATGTGAGATAAAAATCTCACCTTTTTACACAAAAACAAGGAAGGAGAAGCTTGAAAACAAAGGAGGATCAACCACTCTTCAATCCCAACTCAAGAAGCTTGATTTTAAGCTTAAAAGAGAAACATTTTCTAATTTAGGTTTAGGAATTTCTGAAATTGAAAGGAGAACGAGTTGGGGAAGAAGAAGAGAAGGCTTACCAAAGCTTCTTCTTGAATTTGGAGCTAGAACTTGATTTGCAAATGGAAACTAGGGCTTAGGATTTTTAATTCTCTTTCTCTTCCCCTATTATTCTCTTTAGAACTAAAAAGATAAGGAAGAGGGGATGAATGAAGAGAGGTGGTTCAGTTTTGGGTATTAAGTTGGCTAGTGGTCTGAACCCAAACCCAAACCCAAAGTGAAAAAGGTCAAATTTTTAGCTAGCTCCAAACATATCAATGTTTATACTCAAAAAAGTTGCAAACGACATTTTGAACTCAATGGAAGGGGTCCCGAGTCCCAATTCGACTATTTTCAAAAAGTAACTTTTCGGACTAAAATCCGACTAACGATACCATATTTAAATAAAACATTTAAATAGATAATTGTAAAATATGCGGGTTGTTACAGACTCCCCTCCTTAAAGAAATTGCGTCCTCGCAATCATAAGAAATATTTGAACAAAAAGTAACAACCATAAAAGCATATCAACACAGAAGAAGAAATTTGAAATAAGAAGTTCACCTCAAAGAGCTCAAGAGGGTAAGTCCGGATATGTTCGCTCGATGAATTCTCTAGATTCCCAAGAGCAATCCTTAGGATTTGAGGACCATTGAACTTTCACAAGCGGGACATCTTTATTTCGAAGGCGTTTAACCTCCGAAGCAATAACACGAATAGGATGTTGCTCGTATGTTAAATTAGGCGAAACTTCAATTTCTTCAACAACACCAGGCTCAAGAATAGTGTCGGAATCTCGAAGGCATTTCCGTAGTTGAGAGACGTGAAATACGTCATGAATAGCAGAAACTAAGCCGGTAACGAAAGGCGATAAGCCACGGAACCAATGCGTTCGGTGATGGGAAATGGGCCAATATATCGAGGTGCTAATTTTCCCGATCGACTGAAACGCACAACACCCTTCATAGGTGAAACACGAATGAACACAAAATCTCCCACAGAAAATTCTAATTTCCTTCTTCGATTATCAACATAAGATTTTTGTCTACTTTGAGCTTCTTTCATCCTATGACGAATAAGGTCAATCTTTTCTGTGGCATCACGAATAAAATCTGGTCCTAAAACCAACTTCTCACCAGCTTCAAGCCAACACGAAGGAGATCGGCATGGCCTTCCGTATAGTGCCTCGAAAGGTGCCATACCAATACTAGATTGGAAGCTATTATTATAGTGAAATTTAACAAGAGAAATATGATCTTCCCAACTTCCACCAAAGTCAAGAACACAAGCACGAAGAAGATCTTCAAGAGTTTGATACACACACTCGGTTTGTCCATCGGACTACGGATGATAAGCGGTGCTAAAATTAAGCTTCATTCCCAAAGCTTTTTGAAGACTCTTCCAAAATCCACTAGTAAATAATGGATCATGATCACTAACAATAGAAGTAAGAACTCCATGCAATTTAACAATTTCTTTAATAAAGAGTTTGGCCAAAAGAGGAACGGTCTGATTAGACCGAACGGGAATAAAATGGGCGGATTTAGTAAGTCTATCAACTATCACCCACAAGCTATCATGACCCGAACGAGAACGGGGAAGGCCTTCAATAAAATCTATGGAAATATGATCCCACTTCCACATTGGGATGTCTAAAGGTTGCAATAACCCACCGGGCCTTTGATGCTCGGCCTTAATGAGTTGGCAAGTCATGCAACGCTTAACGAAGTTAGCGATATCAATTTTCATTCCCTGCCAATAATAAAGTCGCTTCATATCCACGTACATTTTACTACTACCGGGATGAATGGTGAATTTAGAACGATGGGAATCTTCTAATATGTCTTTGCGAAGATCACTAATATTTGGTACGACAAGTCTACCAAATTTTCGAATACCGCCACGAGAATCAATATCAAAGTCTTTCATACCTTCAATATCAATTTTATCCCTTAAATTTTGGCCAAGAAGAACCAATTCGGGATCTAGTTTTTGAACTTCAAGAATGCGGTCCAAAAGAGATGGATGAGCCTCATAGCTACATAAAACAAGAGATGAACATAAATCGGATACACGATCACGAATTTCACAAGTGGATAAAGTTGCAAGAGCATTCCACTCGGATATCATCATAGAGACTACCACTTGTTGCTTTCGACTAAGGGCATCAGCAACAAGATTTCCCTTTCCGGGAGTATAAAGAATATCAAGATCATAAGATGCAAGGAACTCGAGCCAACGTTGTTGATGCAAGTTAAGTTCCTTTTGAGAAAATAAGTACTTCAAAGATTTATGATCGGTGTTGAGAATAAATTTCTCTCCCAAAAGATAATGACGCCAAATTCTAAGGGCGAAAACAATTGTCGTGAGCTCTAAATCATGAGTGGCATATCTAGTCTCGGCAGGCTTTAATTGCCTAGAAGCATAAGCAATAACACGTTCCTTTTGCATGAGAACGGCTCCCAAACCAACACGACTAGCATCGGTATAAACAATAAAATCTTGATTCCCATCGGGAATCACAAGAATAGGAGCATCAGAAAGGAGTTCTTTTAATTTTTGAAATGAAGCTTCACATTTGTCTGACCAAATGTATTTATGTAACAACCCGCATATCTATCAATTCTATATTTAAATATTTTATTTAAATATTTTATCGTTAGTCGGATGTTAGTCCGAAAAGCTACTTTTTGCATACGGTCAAATTAGGACTCGAGACCACCCCCATTGAGTTCAAAATGACGTTTGCGATCTTTTTGAGTGTAAACTTCGATATGTTTGGAGATAGTGAAATTTTCGTCACTTTTCCCGCTTGAGACTTTGGGTTGGACTGCACCTTCTTAACTCAGCCCACCCCCTCTTCTCTTCATCACTTCAAGCTTCTTCAAAAATGGTGGAGGGAAAGAGAAATTAAAACTCCCAAACACAAATTCCATTGCAAATCCGAGATTCAACATCAAATTCACGTTTAGACCATTGATTCAAGCTTGGTGGTGTTCTTGCCTTGCTCTCAAATCTCCATCTTCATCAAATTCCGTGAAAAGGTGAGATTTTTGATCTCACATCTTGCCTATATCTATCTTGGACTGTTGGGAATGGTTCCCTATCATTTTAGCATCAGCATTTGCATTTGGTTTGGATTGGATTGGTGAAAAACCCAAAATTCTAGTGTTTTTGGTGAAAAACTGCACTTAGGTCGTTCTGGCCATTTTTAGCTCGCTCGGAGTTAGGTCGCTCACGAGTTAAGTGTTAGGTCGCTCACGAGTTAAGGACTTAGGTCGTTCTGGCCATTTTTAGCTCGTTCGGAGTTAGGTCGCGCGTCCTTAAGTCGTAGGTCGTATTCGCCCTTAAGTCGTAGGTCGTTGCCGACCTATAATCTCCAGGAAAAAAGGCATAAGTCGTTCAGGAGCTAAGTGTTAGGTCGTTCGCGAGTTAACTCCTTGAGTCGTTCAAAGCTTAAGTCGTTAGGTCGCGTGCCTTGCTAATTCGTTAGGTCGCATGCCCAGTTAAGTCGTTAGGTCGCGTGCCTAGCCAAGTTGTTAGGTCGTAAGACCTTAAGTCGTGCACCTTTAAGTCGAAGCATTTTAGGTCGCTTCCCCTGGACCTCGTTAGGTCGTTCACCTCTAGGTCGCGTGCCTTTAGGTCGCAAGCCTTTAGGTCGCGTATCCTTAGGTCGCCAGTTTTAGGTCGCTGGTTCCCATGCCTCTTAAGTCGCTCGACTTTTGTTAAGTCGTAGGTCGTTGCCGACCTATAACTCCCCAGGCAAACTTTAAGTCGCGAGTCTTAGGTCGCGAACCATGTTAGGTCGCGTACCCTTAGGTCGCGAATCACCTTAGGTCGCGCCTCACTGTTAGGTCGCGCACTTCGATAGGTCGCTCGCATTTAGGTCGCAGACCTTAGGTCGCTCGCGAGTTAGTACTTGGTCGTTTGACCTGTTTTTCCCCTAGGTCGTTCGCGAGTTAGTACTTGGTCGTTTGACCGGTTTGGCTTCTAGAGACAGCTTGCCTTCACTAAGTCGTACCGTGACGGGGCGCTGCCCCGCACCCCGCCGTGGGCGCTGCCCCCTGGACCCCCGCGACCTGACCGGGCAGGTCGAACCCCGTATTACTCTGCGTAGGCAATCTCTTCTGAAAAACGTTTATCAGAATTTCTACTTTGATGGTTTTGGGATTGACTTCTTTGGACTTTACTCACGTCTTCGAACGTGAATTGATTTGTTCTACCATCGTTTTATGACTTGTCACTTTAAAGATATATGAAGGTTTCAATACTAATAGTAAATATCAAAACTCTTTCATCAAAGCGATTTCAACACTATTTTAAGTATCAAAAGTTCGTTTTCTCAAACTGATTTTCAATCTACTAGTATATACAAGCCTTTACTTCACTCGAATGAGAAATCGACTTAAACGACTTAGTAAAACGAGTGGTATGAAACGCTTGCGTTCACTTCGTCGGTTAGCTCTTGGACTTGTTCGATTGAACCCTTTTTGTGACAATTTCCTAGTGAAGATTTACAGCTTGTTCGTAAATATTTAAGTTAAGCAAGTGGTTATGGGACATGAAGCTAAACTCATATATTTACTAGCTTGGTGTGATTGACACTTCCTTATGATCATGACGATCATTTTTGTGATTTAGACTAGCGATTGAGCGATGTCTCTTTGTCTACGTGGGAGACTATACCCCGATCATGTGATGTTTCGCCATCACATTTCCTATGGTCTTCGGGCCATTCATGTGTAAAAATTTAATGGATAGCTTCCATGAGATATCATCTCGTCATGTGTTTACGCGTAGGTGAGTTTTCATGCTCCCATTCATGTGTTAGGCCTTCCCCCCTTTATGTGTTTTCTGGATTTCTGATGATGATTTCTGGAATTTTGTGCTTCACCAATTTTCATGATTTTCATTGATATGATATCAGTTTTTGTGCATTGGTGAATTCATGTGTTATTGACTTGTTATGAATACAAGTTTAGGGTATGATACCCTATTTTATCTTTGAGAAGATTCTTGTGATATTGATTAATCTTTTGTTGATTATCATTTACATACTTATAGTAGTATGTCGCTATGGTTATTACATGTTCATGTCATGCCTTTTACTGTATACCATATCATCTGATATTTATAGTTAGACTGATCCGTTTATTATTTTCTTATAAATAATACTCGGGTCAGACCGAGATGTTACAGGTGCTTCTGCTTGACTTCTCTTCAGGATTATTCTGACTTTTGGCTAACTACTTAGATTAGTAGTTTTTGGATGTACACCTTTGAGATATAGACTCTATGTTGTGTACTTATTCTTTTGTATAGCACGTGATGCTATTCTTTTGTATTATCGTGGATCTTTCTGACCACTACTCTGATGTACACTTTCATGTGTTATATATTTATTCATATCTTCTTCCGCCTTTGTGATATGGATGTCTGTGACTGATTTATGTTATGATTATTTCTATGTTTGTTTTCCGAAGATTATATATAGCCACCGTGTGATAGCTTTGTGTTTGTATCGGTATGTCGGATTTCCTCCTTAAAAGATATGCATTCTATTCTATCTGACGTATCGATGCTCGCACAAAGAAGTTACATGGATGGTCGCTCCTCCACAGCCTTATTCTCCGCGCTAATTGACAGCACTACATCGTAGTGTTCTTGGTTAGCGTGGGTATAGAGGTGGGGCGTCACAGCTTGGTATCAGAGCCAAACTTCGGAACAACGTAGAATAACTTAACAAGGATCATCGTCCTAAGTCCACCTTAGGAGTTGTGTTTCAGGATTTAGCTCGAGTCTTCGAACCGACTTATCCTATTTTCTTTATGATTCCTTGTTTCATCATTCAAGATTGTTTGATGTTCATTGGTGAATAACCTTCTTCTTTCTCTTCTTTCTTTCTAAAGGAAGAGGATGTCAAGACCAGGCCGTCCCAGAGCTGGGACATCTGCTGCGGCTCCTCGAGATGGAGTTTTTATGACAACTCAACAGCTTCTTGAGTTAGTGACGAATGCCCAAGCAGCTGGAGTTAACCCGGAACCTACTCACCCAAAGTCGGGATTTGCACGGTTGTGCAGCGATTACACCAATTTGGGTGGGAAGCCCTTCAAAGGTTCCGAACCTATTATCGAGGTTCAAGCTTGGTTAAAATCATGCGATCGAATTTTCTCTCGCATGAACCTTATCGACCTGCACCGCGTTCAAGTGGCTTCCAGTATGCTCCAAGAGAGAGCATTGGATTGGTATGAACTTCTCACTTCCGAAATTAATGAAGCGGACCTCACTTGGGAGCACTTCCGAGAACGCTTCGAATCGAAATTCGTACCCGAGGCTGAAAAGGTAACATTGGCTCGGCGATTTATTGACCTTGTTCAAGGTCAGGCTTCTGTGGCGGATTACGTCGCATCATTCGAATCCCTTTCCAAATATGGGGTCGAATATATAAATACTCCACTGAAGAAGAACCAGCGGTTCGTTTATGGCTTAAACAAAAGCCTCAAGAAGCCATTACTTTTGAAGTTAGAAGTTTCTTTCGACCAAATTGTAGATATCGCTCTTCGTCTTGAAGAGGCTGATAAAGAAAGTGATGTTGAAGTAGTAGCTTCCAAACCTGGCTTTAACAACAAAAAGAGGCCCAACAAATTTAAAGGTCCTTACCCGAACAAAAAAGGTAAACAAGCAGCTCCTACTGCAAAGACTTTTTCCTCTGATGATAACAAATGCTACAACTGTGGAGTTAAGGGCCATTATTCGAACAAGTGTCCAAAGCCCCGCTCTTGCCGCTACTGTAAAGCCACAGATCATTATATGCACCAATGCAAAAGGCTTCAACAGAAGGAGGGAAAGCTTAATGTGGCTCAAGCCCCTGGTAACACATCTGGCCGTCAAGGTATGTCACATTCTGTCCTTGATGGCATTATATTATTTCATGATCAACCAATTAGAGTTCTCTTTGATACGGGTGCATCCCATTCTTTTATATCAAAAGAACTTGTCGATACTTTTTCTATAAGTGTTACTGCTTTAATGACTTCATTAAGAATTGCGAATCCGGTTGGTGGATCCGCAACTCTTAGTTTACTTTGTAAAGACGTAGAGATTATTTTATGTGATTTTTCTTTCCTAGCCGATTTGCATGTCATGCGTTACTTAGGCTTTGGAATGATTTTGGGTATGGATTGGCTTACTCGTTATGAAGCTCATATCCTATGTCCTGAGCGGACTATTTATCTCCGTCATCCGCAATCTGTTAATCAGATTTCTATTATTCTTAAAGATTCGGATTCCGCTTTAGTTGCATCATTATATTCTTTAAATCCTCGCGATGATGACAATGATGATGAGGAGGATGTCATTTCTCGTATTCGCGTCGTTCATGAATTTTCCGACATCTTTGAGCCCGTTTTAGGATTACCACCTAAACGAGCAATTGAGTTCAAAATTAACCTTTTACCTGGAGCTCAACCTATTACCCGTCCTCCTTATCGCATGTCTAATAAGGAGAACGAAGAGATGCGCAAACAACTATCCGAGTTGGAGACGAAGCAACTTATTCGCTCTAGTTCCTCGCCTTGGGGAGCTTCAGCTATTTTCGTAAGTAAGTCCGATGGTACACTTAGGCTTTGCGTCGACTATCGCAAGCTTAATGATCTTACTATTAAGAATAAATATCCATTGCCTCGGATTGATGATCTGTTTGATCAACTCACTGGTGCTAGAGTATTTTCACAATTGGACTTGGCTACCGGTTTCCATCAGCTTCGTATTGCAGAGGATAGTATTCCTTTGACTTCGTTCCGTACGCGATATGGATCTTATGAATGGCTAGTTATGCCATTCGGTTTAACGAATGCTCCGGCTTATTTCGTTGACCTTATGAATAGAGTTTTCAAAGATTTTCTCGATCGGTTTGTTCTCATCTTTATTGATGATATTCTTGTGTTTTCTAAAACCGAGGAGGAACACGAAAAGCATCTTCGAATTGTATTGGAAACTCTTAGGAGCAATCAACTAAAAGCAAAATTTTCTAAATGCCATTTTTGGCAATCTAGTGTGAAATTTCTCGGTCATATTATTTCTGAATCCGGAATATCCGTGGATCCTTCAAAGATTGAAGCGATTCAAAATTGGAAGAGACCGGAGAGCGTGACTGAAATCCGTAGCTTTCTCGGATTGGCAGGTTATTACCGCCGTTTTATAAAAGACTTTTCTAAGATTGCCGTACCTCTTACTGGCTTAACAAAGAAAGGTGTTAAATACATTTGGTCGGACAAATGTGAAACTTCTTTTCAGAAATTAAAAGAACTCCTTTCTGATGCTCCTATTCTTATTATTCCCGAGGGGAATCTAGACTTTGTCGTTTATACCGATGCTAGTCGCGTTGGTTTGGGTGCCGTTCTTATGCAAAAAGAACGTGTTATTGCTTATGCTTCTAGGCAATTAAAGCCGGCTGAGACTAGATATGCCACACATGATTTAGAACTCGCGGCTATCGTTTTCGCCCTTCGAATTTGGCGACATTATCTTTTGGGAGAAAAGTTTATACTTTATACTGATCATAAGTCTTTGAAATATTTATTTTCTCAAAAGGAACTTAATTTGCGTCAACAGCGTTGGCTCGAATTTCTTGCCTCTTATGATCTTGACATTCTTTATACTCCCGGAAAGGGGAATCGTGTTGCCGACGCACTTAGTCGAAAACAACAAGCGGTTGTTTCCATGATGATATCTGAATGGAACGATCTCGAACTTTTATCCACTTGTGAAATTCGAGATCGCGTTTCCGATTTGTGTTCATCTCTTGTTTTATGTAGCCTTGAGGCTCGTCCTTCTTTATTAGACCGCATTCTTGAAGCTCAACAGCTAGATCCTGAATTTGCTTTGCTTGGCCAAAATCTTAAGGATAAAACCGATATTGAAGGTTTGAAAGACTTTGATATCGACTCTCGTGGCGGCATTCGAAAATTTGGTAGACTTATCGTACCAAATATTAGTGATCTTCGTAGAGACGTTCTAGAAGATTCTCATCGTTCCAAGTATTCCATTCATCCCGGTAGCAGTAAAATGTACGCTGATATGAAGCGACTTTATTATTGGGAGGGAATGAAATCTGATATCGCTAACTTTGTTAAGTGTTGCATGACTTGCCAACTTGTTAAGGCTGAACATCAAAGGCCCGGTGGGTTATTGCAACCATTGGAGATTCCAGTATGGAAGTGGGATCAAATTTCCATGGATTTTATAGATGGCCTTCCCCGTTCTCGTTCGGGTCATAATAGCTTATGGGTGATTGTTGATAGACTTACTAAATCCGCCCATTTTATTCCTGTTCGGTCAAACCGAACCGTTCCTCTTCTGGCCAAACTCTTTGTCAAAGAAATTGTTAAACTGCATGGAGTTCCTTCTTCCATTGTTAGTGATCGGGATCCATTGTTTACTAGTGGATTCTGGAAGAGTCTTCAAAAAGCTTTGGGAACGAAGCTTAATTTTAGCACCGCTTATCACCCCCAGTCCGATGGACAAACTGAGCGTGTGAATCAAACACTTGAAGATCTTCTTCGTGCATGTGTTATTGACTTGTTATGAATACAAGTTTAGGGTATGATACCCTATTTTATCTTTGAGAAGATTCTTGTGATATTGATTAATCTTTTGTTGATTATCATTTACATACTTATAGTAGTATGTCGCTATGGTTATTACATGTTCATGTCATGCCTTTTACTGTATACCATATCATCTGATATTTATAGTTAGACTGATCCGTTTATTATTTTCTTATAAATAATACTCGGGTCAGACCGAGATGTTACAGGTGCTTCTGCTTGACTTCTCTTCAGGATTATTCTGACTTTTGGCTAACTACTTAGATTAGTAGTTTTTGGATGTACACCTTTGAGATATAGACTCTATGTTGTGTACTTATTCTTTTGTATAGCACGTGATGCTATTCTTTTGTATTATCGTGGATCTTTCTGACCACTACTCTGATGTACACTTTCATGTGTTATATATTTATTCATATCTTCTTCCGCCTTTGTGATATGGATGTCTGTGACTGATTTATGTTATGATTATTTCTATGTTTGTTTTCCGAAGATTATATATAGCCACCGTGTGATAGCTTTGTGTTTGTATCGGTATGTCGGATTTCCTCCTTAAAAGATATGCATTCTATTCTATCTGACGTATCGATGCTCGCACAAAGAAGTTACATGGATGGTCGCTCCTCCACAGCCTTATTCTCCGCGCTAATTGACAGCACTACATCGTAGTGTTCTTGGTTAGCGTGGGTATAGAGGTGGGGCGTCACAGCTTGTGTTCTTGACTTTGGTGGAAGTTGGGAAGATCATATTTCACTTGTTGAATTTTCCTACAATAACAGCTTCCAATCTAGTATTGGTATGGCTCCTTTCGAGGCACTTTATGGAAGGCCATGCCGATCTCCTTCTTGTTGGCTTGAGGCCGGTGAGAAACTGGTTTTAGGACCAGACTTTATTCGAGATTCCACAGAAAAGATTGAACTTATTCGACATAGGATGAAAGAAGCCCAGAGTAGACAAAAATCCTATGCCGATAACCGAAGAAGGAAATTAGAATTTTCTGTTGGTGATCTTGTATTTATTCGTGTTTCACCAATGAAGGGTGTTGTACGTTTCAGTCGATCGGGAAAGTTAGCGCCTCGATATATTGGGCCATTTCCTATCACCGAGCGTATTGGTTCCATGGCTTACCGCCTTTCATTACCGGCTCAGTTTTCTGCTATGCATGACGTGTTTCACGTTTCTCAATTACGGAAGTGCCTTCGGGATTCCGATTCTACTCTTGAGCCCGGTGTTGTGGAAGAGATTGAAGTTTCACCTAATTTAACTTATGAACAGCATCCTGTTCGAATTATTGCTTCGGAGATCAAACGGCTTCGAAATAAAGATGTTCCGCTGGTTAAAGTTCAATGGTCCTCAAATCCTAAGGATTGCTCTTGGGAAACTAGAGAATTCATCGAGCGTACACATCCGGAATTACTTTCTCATGCACTTTGAGGTAAACTTCTTAATTCCAATTTCTTTTGTGTTAATATGCTTTTATGGTTGTTACTTTTTATTTCCACCATATATATATTGCGAGGACGCAATTTCTTTAAGGAGGGGAGTCTGTAACAACCCGCATATCTATCAATTCTATATTTAAATATTTTATTTAAATATTTTATCGTTAGTCGGATGTTAGTCCGAAAAGCTACTTTTTGCATACGGTCAAATTAGGACTCGAGACCACCCCCATTGAGTTCAAAATGACGTTTGCGATCTTTTTGAGTGTAAACTTCGATATGTTTGGAGATAGTGAAATTTTCGTCACTTTTCCCGCTTGAGACTTTGGGTTGGACTGCACCTTCTTAACTCAGCCCACCCCCTCTTCTCTTCATCACTTCAAGCTTCTTCAAAAATGGTGGAGGGAAAGAGAAATTAAAACTCCCAAACACAAATTCCATTGCAAATCCGAGATTCAACATCAAATTCACGTTTAGACCATTGATTCAAGCTTGGTGGTGTTCTTGCCTTGCTCTCAAATCTCCATCTTCATCAAATTCCGTGAAAAGGTGAGATTTTTGATCTCACATCTTGCCTATATCTATCTTGGACTGTTGGGAATGGTTCCCTATCATTTTAGCATCAGCATTTGCATTTGGTTTGGATTGGATTGGTGAAAAACCCAAAATTCTAGTGTTTTTGGTGAAAAACTGCACTTAGGTCGTTCTGGCCATTTTTAGCTCGCTCGGAGTTAGGTCGCTCACGAGTTAAGTGTTAGGTCGCTCACGAGTTAAGGACTTAGGTCGTTCTGGCCATTTTTAGCTCGTTCGGAGTTAGGTCGCGCGTCCTTAAGTCGTAGGTCGTATTCGCCCTTAAGTCGTAGGTCGTTGCCGACCTATAATCTCCAGGAAAAAAGGCATAAGTCGTTCAGGAGCTAAGTGTTAGGTCGTTCGCGAGTTAACTCCTTGAGTCGTTCAAAGCTTAAGTCGTTAGGTCGCGTGCCTTGCTAATTCGTTAGGTCGCATGCCCAGTTAAGTCGTTAGGTCGCGTGCCTAGCCAAGTTGTTAGGTCGTAAGACCTTAAGTCGTGCACCTTTAAGTCGAAGCATTTTAGGTCGCTTCCCCTGGACCTCGTTAGGTCGTTCACCTCTAGGTCGCGTGCCTTTAGGTCGCAAGCCTTTAGGTCGCGTATCCTTAGGTCGCCAGTTTTAGGTCGCTGGTTCCCATGCCTCTTAAGTCGCTCGACTTTTGTTAAGTCGTAGGTCGTTGCCGACCTATAACTCCCCAGGCAAACTTTAAGTCGCGAGTCTTAGGTCGCGAACCATGTTAGGTCGCGTACCCTTAGGTCGCGAATCACCTTAGGTCGCGCCTCACTGTTAGGTCGCGCACTTCGATAGGTCGCTCGCATTTAGGTCGCAGACCTTAGGTCGCTCGCGAGTTAGTACTTGGTCGTTTGACCTGTTTTTCCCCTAGGTCGTTCGCGAGTTAGTACTTGGTCGTTTGACCGGTTTGGCTTCTAGAGACAGCTTGCCTTCACTAAGTCGTACCGTGACGGGGCGCTGCCCCGCACCCCGCCGTGGGCGCTGCCCCCTGGACCCCCGCGACCTGACCGGGCAGGTCGAACCCCGTATTACTCTGCGTAGGCAATCTCTTCTGAAAAACGTTTATCAGAATTTCTACTTTGATGGTTTTGGGATTGACTTCTTTGGACTTTACTCACGTCTTCGAACGTGAATTGATTTGTTCTACCATCGTTTTATGACTTGTCACTTTAAAGATATATGAAGGTTTCAATACTAATAGTAAATATCAAAACTCTTTCATCAAAGCGATTTCAACACTATTTTAAGTATCAAAAGTTCGTTTTCTCAAACTGATTTTCAATCTACTAGTATATACAAGCCTTTACTTCACTCGAATGAGAAATCGACTTAAACGACTTAGTAAAACGAGTGGTATGAAACGCTTGCGTTCACTTCGTCGGTTAGCTCTTGGACTTGTTCGATTGAACCCTTTTTGTGACAATTTCCTAGTGAAGATTTACAGCTTGTTCGTAAATATTTAAGTTAAGCAAGTGGTTATGGGACATGAAGCTAAACTCATATATTTACTAGCTTGGTGTGATTGACACTTCCTTATGATCATGACGATCATTTTTGTGATTTAGACTAGCGATTGAGCGATGTCTCTTTGTCTACGTGGGAGACTATACCCCGATCATGTGATGTTTCGCCATCACATTTCCTATGGTCTTCGGGCCATTCATGTGTAAAAATTTAATGGATAGCTTCCATGAGATATCATCTCGTCATGTGTTTACGCGTAGGTGAGTTTTCATGCTCCCATTCATGTGTTAGGCCTTCCCCCCTTTATGTGTTTTCTGGATTTCTGATGATGATTTCTGGAATTTTGTGCTTCACCAATTTTCATGATTTTCATTGATATGATATCAGTTTTTGTGCATTGGTGAATTCATGTGTTATTGACTTGTTATGAATACAAGTTTAGGGTATGATACCCTATTTTATCTTTGAGAAGATTCTTGTGATATTGATTAATCTTTTGTTGATTATCATTTACATACTTATAGTAGTATGTCGCTATGGTTATTACATGTTCATGTCATGCCTTTTACTGTATACCATATCATCTGATATTTATAGTTAGACTGATCCGTTTATTATTTTCTTATAAATAATACTCGGGTCAGACCGAGATGTTACAGGTGCTTCTGCTTGACTTCTCTTCAGGATTATTCTGACTTTTGGCTAACTACTTAGATTAGTAGTTTTTGGATGTACACCTTTGAGATATAGACTCTATGTTGTGTACTTATTCTTTTGTATAGCACGTGATGCTATTCTTTTGTATTATCGTGGATCTTTCTGACCACTACTCTGATGTACACTTTCATGTGTTATATATTTATTCATATCTTCTTCCGCCTTTGTGATATGGATGTCTGTGACTGATTTATGTTATGATTATTTCTATGTTTGTTTTCCGAAGATTATATATAGCCACCGTGTGATAGCTTTGTGTTTGTATCGGTATGTCGGATTTCCTCCTTAAAAGATATGCATTCTATTCTATCTGACGTATCGATGCTCGCACAAAGAAGTTACATGGATGGTCGCTCCTCCACAGCCTTATTCTCCGCGCTAATTGACAGCACTACATCGTAGTGTTCTTGGTTAGCGTGGGTATAGAGGTGGGGCGTCACAATTTAATTCCCCTCTTTGTCAAATTAGTAAGAGGTATGGAAATCTTAGAAAAATCTTTTATGAACCGACGGTAATAGCCCGCCAATCCGAGAAAGCTACGAATTTCCATCACACTCTCTGGTCTCTTCTAGTTTTGAATCGCTTTAATCTTTGAAGGATCCACAGAAATTCCGAATAATATGACCAAGAAACTTCACACGAGATTGCCAAAAGTGGCATTTAGAAAATTTTGCTTTTAATTGATTACTCCTAGGAGTTTCCAACACAATCCGAAGATGCTCTTCATGTTCTTCCTCGGTTTTTGAATACACAAGAATATCATCAATAAAGATGAGACCAAATCGATCGAGGAAATCTTTGAAAACTCGATTCATAAGGTCAACAAAATAAGCTGGAGCATTTGTCAAGCCAAATGGCATAACAAGCCATTCATACGATCCATAACGATTACGGAATGATGTCAAAGGAATACTATCCTCTGTAATACGAAGCTGATGAAAACCAGTTGCTAAGTCCAATTGTGAAAAGACTCTAGCACCACTAAGTTGATCAAATAGATCATCAATCCGAGGCAATGGATATTTATTCTTGATAGTGAGATCATTAAGCTTGCGGTAGTCAACGCAGAGCCTAAGTGTACCATCGGATTTCTTCACGAAAATAGCCGAAGCTCCCCAAGGCGAGGAACTTGAGCGAATAAATTGCTTCGTCTCCAATTCGGATAATTGTTTGCGCATCTCCTCATTTTCCTTATTGGACATGCGGTAAGGAGGACGAGTGATAGGTTGGGCTCCAGGGATAAGATTAATTCTGAACTCAATTGCTAGCTTAGGTGGCAATCCTAGAACAGGCTCGAATATGTCGGAAAATTCACGAACAACATGAATAAGAGAAATGACATCTTCCTCATCATCATTATCGTCATCACGATGGTTTAGAGAATATAAGGATGCTGCCAAAGTAGAATCCGAATCTTCAAGAACAACAGAAACCTGCTTAACAGATTGAGGATGTCGAAGATAAATAGTCCGCTCAGGACATAGGATATGAGCTTCATAACGGTTTAGCCAATCCATTCCCAAAATCATCCCAAAGCCTAAGTAACGCATGACATGCAAATCGGCTAGGAAAGGAAAATCACATAAAACAATCTTGACATCTTTACAAAGTAAACTAAGTGTTGCGGATCCACCAACCGGATTCGCAATTCTTAAGGAAGTCATTAAAGCAACCACACTTAAAGAAAAAGTATCAACAAGTTCCTTAGATATAAAAGAATGGGACGCACCCGTATAAAAAAGAACTCGAATAGGATGATCACGAAACACAATAATGCCATCAAGGATAGAATGAGAAATACCTTGACCACGAGAAGTGTTGCAAGGAGCTTTCGCCACATTAAGCTTTCCCTCTTTCTTGTTTTGGAGTTTGGGGCATGTAGATAAATAATGATCCGGGCTTTTGCAATAGCGACAAGCACGGGGTTTTGAACACTTATTCGCATAATGGTCCTTAGAACCACAGTTGTAGCATTGCCCACGACTAGAGGTAGAAGTCTTTGCTACCGAAGCTTCTTGCTTCCCCTTTTTGTTGGGATAAGGACCTTTGAATTTATTAGGCCTCTTTTTGTTGTTGTTGGAGCTCGGTTTGGCACTCCCAACTTCAACATCACTCTCCATATCGGCCTCTTCAAGCGAAGAGCGATATCAATGAGTTGATCAAAAGAAACTTCTAATTTTAGAAGTAATGGCTTCTTGAGATTTTTGTTCAAACCATAGACAAATCTTTGGTTCTTCTTCAATGGGGTGTTTATGTATTCGACCCCGTATTTAGAAAGTGACTCGAAGGATGCGACATAATCTGCCACGGAGGATTCATCTTGAACAAGGTCTATGAAACGACGGGCCAAAGTCACCTTCTCGGCTTCTGGCACAAACTTTAATTCGAATCGTTCCCGGAATTGCTCCCAAGTAAGATCTGTTTCATTAATTTCCCAAATCAAAAGCTCTTACCAGTCTAATGCTCTTTCTTGGAGCATACTAGAGGCCACCTAAACTCGGTGAAGATCAATAAGATTCATGCGAGAAAAGATGCGGTCGCATGTTCTTAGCCAAGCCTGGACTTCAATAACGCTCTCAGAACCTTTGAATGGCTTTCCACCCAAATTAGTATAGTCACTGCACAAGCGTGCAAACCCAGACTTAGGATTTGTGGGCTCAGGAATAGGTCCGACAGCTAGAGCATTTCTTACAAGATCAAGAAGTTGCTGAGCAGACATGAATACTCCATCCTGGGGAGTAGCACTAGATTGACCGGCGCTGGGGCGGCCTGGTCTAACCATTTCCCTTCTTTAAGAAAGAAAGAAAGAAAAAGATAAGGTTATTCTCAAAACAAATATCAAGCAAACTTGATTGATAAAACAAGGAATCATAAAAGAAAATAGGATAAAACGGGTCCAATTGACTCGAATAAATTCCTAAGGCACGACTCCTAAGAAGGACTTAGGACAATGATCCTTGTTAGAGTATTCTACATTGTTCCGAAGTTTTGCTTTGATACCAAGCTGTGACGCCCCACCTCTATACCCACGCTAGCCAAGAACACTACAGAGTAATGCCGTCAACTAGCGCGGAGAATAAGGCTGTTGAGGAGCGACCATCCGTATAATTGCTTTGTGCGAGCACCGATATGTCAAATAGAATAACATGCTTTTCATCTCAAGAGGAAATCCGACATACCGATACATACTCAAAGCTACTACATGGTGGCTATAATATCTTCGGAAACAAATATAGAAATAAATATAACACAAATCAGTCACAGAAGTTCATATCTCAAAGGCGGAAACAGATATGAATATTACACATAAAAGTGTACATCAGAGTAGTGGTCAAACAAGATCCACATATCACAAAAAGAATAGATATAGGTGCTACACAAAAGAATATAGACATTAAGGAGTCTCTATCTCTAATGTATAACAACAAAACTACAAATCTAATGTAGTTAGCCAAAAGTTAGATAATACTCCGAGATGAGAGGTCAAGCAGAAGCACCTGTAGCATCTCGGTCTGACCCGAGTATTATTTAATAAGAAAATAATAAACGAATCAGTCTAACTATAAATATCAGATTAAAATGAGATAGAATATGAGATATGACAAAAGACGTATGATAACATTAATGCCGTACTATAACTAGTATGCATGTAAAACACCAAAATCATACAATACCGCAATAATCTCAAAACACAGAAAAGAACGTCATATTCTTTAGTTTTTTCACCAAACACAAAAATATTGACTATAATATCAATGCCAATCACAAAATTTAACGACACACAAATTCACCAATACACAAATATTGATAGAGCTTATCAATGTAAATCACGAAAATTGGTGAAACATAAGTTCCAGAAATCATCAACAAGAAATCCAGAAATCACAATAAAAAGAGGGGGAGGCCTATCACAAAACGAGAGCACGAAAGCTCTCAACACGTGTATCACAAAACGGAACGCTATTCCATGGTTGCTAACCATTAATTTTGAGCCGAGGCTCCACAAAACGGCCCAAAGACCATGGGTCGCTACCCCACCAATTTGAATCGAAACTCCACAAAAAGGGGTTTAGTCTCCCTCGCAGACAAAGAGACATAGCACAATGCTAGTCTAAATCACAAAAATGATCATCATCGATCATTAAGAAGTGTCAATCACACTATGCTAGTAAATATATGAGTTTAGCTTCATGTCCCATAACCACTCGCTTAACTTAAATATTTACGAACAAATTGTAAATCTCCACTAGAAAATTGTCATAATAGATTCAATCGAACAAGTCCAAGAATTAACCGACGAAGTGAACGCAAGCGTTTCATACCACTTGTTTTACTAAGCCGTTTAATTAGATTTCTCATACGAGTGAGGTAAAGGTTTGTATATACTAGTAGATTGGAAAGCGGTTTTATAAACGAGTTTGATATTGGAAATAGAGTTTAAATCATCTTTGATAAAGCGTTTGAATATTTACTACTAGTATAGAAACCTTTGTATTTTAAAGTGATAAGCCACATAAATGATTCTAGAAACAATCAATTATTAAAAATTCACATTCGAAGGCGTGAACCAAATCCAATTAAACCGATAAAGAATCCATCGAAATGGATATTCAAAAATCCCGAAAAAGGAGTCATCAAAGTCATAATAAATGATAACAACAAATAGGATCATCACGAATCGATTCAAATTGGAAATTCAATCCCAAAAGGCAAAGTGGGCTGAAACAGCAAATTCAGTCGACTGACTCAGAGATTTCAGTCGACTGACTTAGGTCGTGGAAACTTTCTGTTTCCAGGTTCAGTCGACTGACTCAGACATTTCAGTCGACTGAATCATGCCTAGGAACTTTCGGGTTCCAAGATCAGTCGACTGAGCAGAGATTTCAGTCGACTGATACTGGCCCAGGAAATTTCCCGGCTTCAGCTCAGTCGACTGAACGCTCTGAGTCAGTCGACTGAACTGGGATTTCCAGTATTTTCAGCCTAAAAATGAAGAGGCAATCTCTTCGCAAATGCAACCGGACGAGCAATGGGCGCTAGGGGTTTATGCCAATCGACGACCCGGCCCTATAAGCTCTTCGATGCATTACCAAACCATGATCAAACATCCATAAAAGGATTTACACACAAATTTGACTTCAAAAACCAAAAATTGAAATATTCACAAAACCAATCCAAATCAAGGGAAAATGCACATAAAGAAGTGTTAGGAATTCATACCCAACAACCAAAGATAATTATAGTCATAGATGTGAGATAAAAATCTCACGTTTTACACAAAAACAAGGAATGAGAAGCTTGAAAACAAAGGAGGATCAACCACTCTTCAATCCCAACTCAAGAAGCTTGAATTTAAGCTTAAAAGAGAAACATTTTCTAAGTTAGGTTTAAGAATTTCTGAAATTAAAAGGAGAACGAGTTGGGGAAGAAGAAGAGAAGGCTTACCAAAGCTTCTTCTTGAATTTGGAGCTAGAACTTGATTTGCAAATGGAAACTAGGGCTTAGGATTTTTAATTCTCTTTCTTTTCCCCCATTATTCTCTTTAGAACTGAAAAGATAAGGAAGAGGGGATGAATGAAGAGAGGTGGTTCAGTTTTGGGTATTAAGTTGGCTAGTGGGCTGAACCCAAACCCAAACCCAAAGTGAAAAAGGTCAAATTTTTAGCTAGCTCCAAACATATCAATGTTTATACTCAAAAAAGTTGCAAACGGCATTTTGAACTCAATGGAAGGGGTCCCGAGTCCCAATTCGACTGTTTGCAAAAAGTAACTTTTCGGACTAAAATCCGACTAACGATACCATATTTAAATAAAACATTTAAATTGATAATTGTAAAATATGCGGGTTGTTACAGTTTTTGTTGTAAAATCTGATGTTGTATTGTATAAACTGATATAGTTCTTTGTTATAAAGATTATTCATTCATCTATTATATATTGTTCCGCTTCGAATGTGAGATTCTAATATTGTTTTTGTTTCTTTTTCTGTCTTCTTCTACCTCTTCTTTTTCCCTAATGATTCGGTTTTTCGGCATTCGATCGTGCGGCATTTGATATAGTAGACGTATTAATGTCGACTTTCGAGCGTCGAAAAGTCGTATCGTTACACACACACATTTCTACTAGTCCTCACTTTTGCAAGAAAAATGCTTCGGTATTTATCCTTCCGGGTAGTGTTTCAACAAGTCCGGTGCACTCTACATCAACGTGGCCCCAACTATTGCATTTCTTACAAAAGTACACCATACTTCCACCTTCCCTTATGAACCTGGGGTATGCAGCTCGGTCTGGGCGCAATAGAGCTTGCCTTCCACGTTGTCTCTCGGAATAATTTCTGGCTATGTGTCCAGTCTGCCTGTAGTGGAAGCAAATGGTTGGTTGGTCGACTGAAATTGTGAGTGCGGGTTTCTTTTTCTTCACCTTCAGGCAACGACTTGGAAAATGTCCCTTCTCACGACATTTAAAATAGAAAATCTCGGATCGATAATACTTGCCTTCCTTTTTCTTTCCCTTATCTCTCTTCCCGCACATGGCTGCAAAATGTCCCTTTTCCTGACACCTATAACAAATGATGTTATCATAAGGTCTTGGTTATGCCCTTTCCCTATACAGCCTCTCTCGTTCCTCTATTGCTTCTTCCCGTTCCTTACGGGCAAGTTCTCTTCGTGCTCGACGCGCTGCATTCTGCTCTTTAGATTTTTCCATCCTACAAGTGGATGAGGTATTCTAATAGGATATTCCTTAAAATCCGATAGTTCCTTATTTTAACAGTTCAGGCTTATAATATACTCAACTCTTCTATAATTTTTTTTCTTCCAAGATTTTTAAGTTATAAGAAGTTTACAAAATACTAGTATGTATATATATATATAATACAAATACATTCTCTCGACTCTTAACTCATTCTAGGATACTACTGATTCTATCTCTAATGGGTTATTCCTAACAAAGCTAAGGTTCTCGCTTAACCTTCAGCTCAGATACCAACTATGATGACCCACCTTTTTGAATAGTTCAGGTCGACAATAAACCACACATGTCCAACTTAGACTATTTAAAAGATAGATTATCAATGGGTTTATTTTTACAGAGATAGAAGAAAAGAAGAAACAATAACAGAATCTCGCAGCGGAATGACAAAATATAATAATAATAAAAACAGTTCATGAAGCTGTTTAACAAATATGCATTTGATTCCCTTATAAATATCAATCAGATTAAAAATATTATCAGAGTTACATAATTATATAGATAGAATAGAATAGTGCAGTGGGATAAATAATAGTAGATACGATATACCGAATCTTCGTCTTCGTCCTCCAGAATAACTGTCTTCGATAACTGAAAAACTCGGTCTGACCCGAGAGTAATGAAAAACAAAACACTCGAGTCAGGACTAAAATTCCTCATGTAAGTTAAATCAAAATCAGGTGAAATATAGTTCTAATTTACTTCGAATTTCACATAAGGTTTCACTGTTTATACTTTATTTCAAGGGTTTCAGGTAATTTATCAACTTTATATTTATTTAATAATTTTCATGTATTTTCAAACGGCAAACTTCAAAGTTTGAAAATCCCCAAATTCTAGAATCATCGAAATAAATACAAGTTTCTTTTATCATTATTTTCAAATATTTATTTCTGTTCAAGAGATTTCGCGTAACTTTATATATTTCCAAAATCTCAATAATTCCACATTCTAAGGTATGAAGTACCCAAAATCATAAATTAGCCAAATCTCCAAATCATATAGTTTACAAAAATACTTCCTTTACCATAAAAAGTTATAGAAAATTTCCCAAACCTTTTATTAACCCCTTTTTAGAGACATATATTATTGTAAAATTAAAATTTAGAAGTTTTATAAATGAATTTAAAAATTATTTTCTAAAATCCGATTCAACTCAATTTACAAAATTTAAATTTTTTATAATATATAAATTTCCTAGGGATAAATTCCAAAACTTTTAGGGTTTAAAAATTAAATTTATCAAAATCTCTAATTTTGCCAAACAACAAAGAAAATCACAACAATTCCATTACTGTTAAAGCAGTCAACAATGCATCCAATAATTCACATATCAAATAGGATGTCCAACGGTCCATATCCAAATTCAATGTACGAATGATCAATCATATCAATAGTGATAATAATAAGTGATAATACGGATATACCGAGATCACTAAACAACATAATAGCCAATCACAAATATCATCCATCTCTACATTAACCAACATCCAAAGCAACCAATTCAACTATACCAATCAACATCCAATAACTATCAATGTCGATTGTTTAAAAGTGATGAAATTTCAATTATCAACATCCATTTAAATATCAAGTTAAATGTAAATTTAACTATCAAATTAAATGTCACATTTATATCTATCAATTTTAACTGCCAATTTATTATCTAATTTAACTATCAAGTTAAATTGTCAATTTAATGGTCAAATTTAAATGTCGATTTAAATTCAATCAGTTCAACTTCTATCAATTCGATTTCAGTCAATTAAATTTCAAACAACAATCAATATAATTTTATCCCTTTGTTAATTGATTTAACTTGTAGTAGAAAATTTGCTTCGTGAATGGGTTTAACCACTCACCTATATTTCACGGATCAGAAAGCAAGAATAATCGACACAAGATTACATAGATACAACGCCCACAGTCACGGATAAGCGGACACGCGCACACAATCGACAAAGCAACCTGCTTGCAAACGAACAGTTGCAAACAAAATTGGCAACTGACTTTGGAGTTCAGCGATGGCAGCAAGCGGAAAGACAACTGGATGGAAACAAAAGTACCTTACTATTAAAAATTTACCGAATTAAGTAAAGCTAAACTAATTTATAACTTAACTAATATAAATTAAGCTAAATCAACTTGCATATATATATATATATATATATATATATATATCGTGAGTTTACGCTCACCTTCGCGGATTAGAAAGGCAGGAACAGACACGTCGACAGGGGTATGAACACGCGCATTAAAGCGATAATGGAGACCGTGTTTGGTTTCAATGAAGGCGAAGGAGGTTGTTGGGTGCACGGGTTCGACCAAGGAGGATGCGGGCTGGGCTGGTTGGTTGCGGGTCGCGGGTTCGGGCTTAGGTGTACTGGGTGAGTGGTTGTTCGGTGCGGTGAAGGGCTATTGTAGGTGGGGTAGGATGTGGGTTCGGGTGGTGAATTGGTGGTGGCTGGGCTAGTGGCAGCGGGCGGATGTGAGTAGTGGTTGGCTGAGGGTTCGGTGAAGGGGAGCAGGGTGGGCTACGGTTGACTGGGTGGTGCGGAGCAAGTGGGTGACTCGGGTGGTTTGGCTGTGCTGGGTTGGTCGCGGGTTCGGTGCGGGATGCAGGTGGCTGGCGAGCAGGTCAGGGTGAGACTGGAGTAGAGAGGATGGAGCAGGGTTGGTTGGAGGTTGTTTGGGTTGTGGGGATGGTGCTGAAGAGGAGGTGGGTTCTAGGTAGGGGTGGAGCAGGTGGGTTGGTGAAGCGGGTGGCTGGGGAGCGGATGGAGCTAGGTTCGGCCGAGAGAAAAATGTGGCGGAGGTGAAGCAGGCGGGTGCGGGTGGGGGAACAGAGGTTGGCTGAGGGACTGGGTGAAAGAAAATGGGAGAGGAGAGAAGGCTACTTAAGTTTAGTTTAGTTTATGAATATATACTTATATATTTTCTTCAAAAGCAATGCTCAGAGAGAAGGAAAATGAAGAGGAGCAGAGAGAATGGGCAGGCATATATAGAAGGAAGAGTGCGCGGAGGTCATTAAATGCAGCAATAAATTCTTTTGCCTGCGTAGGCAAGGTTGTCGGCTAGAAAAGAAATTTTTGCTGTGAAAGAATGTAAGTGATTATGATGTGTGAGATGTCCAACAGGGCACGGTCACGGACCGCTATTTCGTCCATTTAGAGTTTTACAACGGAAACCAAAATACGAAAACAAATATACCATGGAGATCAACATCGCGAGACAAATCCAATGATGTACTAAAATCTGTGTTACAACATTTGTAAAAAAATTCCATCTATCGTCGGTTATACAACTTCGAATTTGTTCGACAACGACAATTCCTGATAAACGGAGCTACAAATGTCGGAATTGCAAGGAACGAACTTTGACATTTTAATCAGAAATTTTTTTAGATCATTTCTATGTAAAAATATTTATACTTCAAAATTTGATAATTCGTACCGAAAAATATGCTGACCGAGTTTCGAACAAATTTTGACGTAAAATAAATTTCGTTGACCTCATTTCAATGGACGCATTTAATATATCTAATTTTCATTGCCAAAATTTTACTATTAAAAATAAATTTTATTCCAAAATCTATGTTAAAATTCTTCTTTTAAATCATTGAAAAATTTAGGTCGTTACAAAAGTCCTCGCTCGATTTGATATGGAGAAAGCTATAGCGGTTTGCACTCCGTTAGGCTCTCATTTTAAGTTGTCGAAAGACTTATATCCTTCGTCAGATGAATACAAGAGGTATATGGCTAATATACCTTATTCTAGTGCTGTTGGAAGTCTCATGTATGCTATGGTATGCACGAGACCATATTTGGCACATGTAGTGGGTGTTGTTAGTCGATATATGTCTAACCCAGGCAAAGACCATTGGCAAGCAGTAAAGTGGATTCTCATATATCTTCATGGAACTTCATCAGTTGGGTTGTTGTTGTATGGTGGAGTAGATGGTGATATCTCTCTTAGAGGCTACTATGATTCAGATTACGCTGGGGATAGAGACGGGTGGAAGTCAGTGTCGGGCTATGTTTTTACACTTGGCATAGGCTCGATTTCATGGAGATCAAAGTTGCAATCTATAGTAGCATTGTCGACTATCGAGGCCAAGTTGATGTCAATTGTGGAAGCAACTAAGGAGGGATTGTATTTACTTTGGTTGTTGGATGATCTTTTGGTGGTGCAGCAGATAGTAGAGTTAATTTTAGACAGTCAGAGCATGATTCATCTTAAAGAAAATCAAGCCTATAGTTCTCGGACGAAGCACATTGATGTCAGAGGATTCTTTCTTATGCTGGAGGAAGAAAGAAGCAAGGTCAAGTTGGTAAAGGTGGTTACTATGGATGTGATAGAGTTAGAGATATGCCCTAGGGGCAATTATGTAATTTGTTACATATATCTAACTCGTTGACCAATCTTATTCGCATAAAGGTGTTTCTTTCTATTATATACATGATATAATGTGGTTATATTAATTAATTAATATAATTAAAAGTATATTTAATAGAAAATCCATAAATGGTTTATTTTGTGATAGTAGTTAGAAAGTGTTGTAACCGTGAGTAATTTAACACAACAAAACAAATATACTATTTTAAATGTTCCTAGTCAAGATGCATCGAGACTGGATATCGATGTATCCGTTGAGACCAGAGTATGTAACACTCTCCAAATGTTGGGCAGTGTATTACTCATGATTGCTGGGGGCACTTAGGGGTTACATACTGATACTTATTGGACAATTATGGAACGACTCACTCGATAGTTTTTGTTGGTTAATATAACTAAGGTCAAACTGAAAACATCGATGTGACTGATTTACACAGTTCTCTCAACTTGAGAATACCGTGGATCTTCAATATGAAAGCTTCGCTTTGATTATAGTCAAATCATGTCATGGCGTTCCATCGAGTGACTATAGTTGGGTCGAGTGGAAGTATTGGAAGTGAAGCACTATTCAAGAGAGGATTCGTCTCCTCAGTTATATGGGGTTAGTATCATGGTCAACTCAAGTCAACTCAAATTCAAAATCTCTGGCAGAGCATTTTGGTTAATAATAATTGTTATTATCGAACCAAGGACTTTGTGTTTGGACGATAAAGTTGAATATGGATGATGCTGGAATTTTTGACCATTACAAATTCCAAAAGTCCTAATGTGATATAGTTTTGACAAAGATAATTGGTGTAAATAATTGTCAATATTAGGTATCGCTTATAATAAGTAAAATTTGATTTTATCGAAAAGACCTGTAAGCAATGAATTTAGCCAAACTGTCATAGCATCTACTAAGTGACATGTGAACATTAATATTTAAATTGTTCAATATTAATCGCTGACTGAATTCACACCTCTGAGTCGCACAACCGCATTAGTGATTTCTTCGAAAACCACACAATTTAATTAGTTTGTAAAATGTTGCAAACTGATTAAATTAATTAATATTTATGAAATATTAATTATTGTTAATTTATTTGATGATTTGAATGTTGTTGGTAATTATTTAAATGCATATATAAAAGTTAAATTTGCATATATCGATATGCGATATCGGTATAAATTTAAACATGTTTTAAATAATAAAATAATTACATAAAAGTTGTTTTCTTTTATTAGGAAAAGTTGCATATTTGGAATGTACTTGGATCAGCCATATAATGGTAAGAGGAGGAAATTAATCAATGAGATTAATTGAAATTTAAAAGGAGGAAATAAAGGAGGAAGTTTTAATAGGAGAATAGGAAAAGTTTCCTTTAATTCTATTAAAAACAAAACCTCCTCATTTTTGAAAGTATAGAGAACAGAACGTGAATTTCTTTTGTTCTCTTTTCTTCCTCTTCTCTATCATTCATTCATGGCTGAAACTTCACCCAAAAAAACATCAAAAACATATTCAATTCAACATCAAACTAAATTAAAAAAGGTGATTCATTCTTCTCTTGCAAAGTGGGATGATGATTTGTTTGAAATCTGAGGAGAAGCCACAAATCAAGGTGCGATGAAGGGCAAGGTTCATCGGATCTAGAGAGTGTTCAATCAGATCTTGTTATTGTTCTATCATTTAATGTGTTTCTACATGCTTCATCCTAAGGTAATTATATGTGTGTATAATTCTATATTTGCATATCTTATAATTTGTTCTTATCCCCTTAATCTCTATCTTTCCCTTCTATTCATACTTGTGAATTTGAATCTTGATTTGAATATCATCATTCCCTTGCTTGAATCAATTGTTCTATCATGTTAAAACATAGAATGTTTTCTTTTGTTCAATTTTTTTTTGAATTATAACATCTCATTTTCTGTCTCATGTATGATTGTTTAATTAATTAATTTAACCTTGATCTAGACCTTTTTAATTTTATTTTCAGTACTCTATGTGATTGTTTACAAAGTTTGTTTAATCTAGATCTAGATATTCTAATATCAAATATATATGTGCCTATGTTGTTTGATTTTGTTTTTTAAAAAAAATAGAACATAATTGAACTTTGGATTTTTTATATTCATAATTCAGTTTTTCAAATCAAAAGATTTACACTTGAATTTTAGACATGGGTTGTTATGTAATTAAAATTTGGTAATAATCGCATTAATTAATCTTTGTCATCCAATTAATATGATGTTTTCTAAGATAAACTCTTTCTTTTAAAAGATAAAGAGAAACATTAAATCAATGATATATTCCATGATTTGCAATTCCATCTAATTAATAATTATATCTCTGCATAAAAAGGAAGGAATCTTTTCACAACTGTTTACCATTTTCATTAATCTTAATAATCTTTGATTTACTGCTTGTAATTGAAATGAAATCAAATATTAAATCAATGATATATTCCATGATCTGCAATTCTATATAATTAAAAATTATATCTCATCTTAAAAAGGAAGGAATCTTTTCACAGCCATTTCAAACCATTTTCATAAATCTTAATATTCTTTGATTTACTGCTTGTAATTGAAATGAAATCTATTTTATTTGTACTATTGTGCTAAACATTAATTTTATATATATCTGTGTGTGTATTTACAGTATATATATATATATTTATGTATGTATGTATTTATATTTTAATAAGTAAATAAAATTGTTCATGTTTAGGACGACAAAGGCATATATAGATGGGAAATGTGTCTATTGTGGTGTAAATCCCAACACCTATGTAATGTTTACATTAGCTTTGTACACTTTCATATGTTGCACTTACACTATACACATGGGCGCATGTGATGTGCTTAGAATCATTTGCAATTAATTAAATCAAATTGGACTAATGCATTCCTAATAAAACATTCATTTGAAATGTTAGCATGTTAATTTAACATATTATCAATCTAATCAGAGACAAAAATGAGAGGTTTCTCTTACTTCAATTAATGTTGTTTACTCCCTTAATTAATTGCATAACTATTAGAGATGGAAATTAAAGGTTTCCTTCTCATATTTATTTTAATAAGTAACTACATGTAGGTGTATTTGATACACTCATTCATTTAAATTTATATAATATTGAAACCCTTTTGATATTTTTTCACCAAATTAAATAAAATATTGATTTTATATAAAATAAGATTTAGTTAAGAGCTAAGTGTATTTAGACTTCATAGGCCCATTAAAGATCCAAAATGGTAAAATTTTGGAAATTTACTCATTTCTTCTGCTACGGGCTGGTCCAGTTCCAACAATAGTATCAGATCCCAATAGCCTATATTGTCTAAATTAATCATGTTAGGGTTAACTAATTAAGCTTGCACACTTAGTACGATGTCTAGAAAGGTGATGTCTAGGATTGAAATTGGGTAATCAAGTACCTTGTCCTACGTGGTTACCTGCAAGGCCTGAAAGGTGAAGTGAGCCCAACGGTTACTCCTGTTAGAAAAGGCCCAATTTTAATTGGGATTTGAACTAATTTTCAAAATAGTTTTGAAAATTAAGACAAGATTTTAAATTCAAAGGTTAAATTTCAAATAAAAACATGTTTATTATAAAAAGGTTATAACATAACATAAATTTTCAAAATGTTTGAAAAGATCATGAAAATTTCAAAATGTTTGAAACTGTTTAAATATTAATTTCAAAATTTAAAATTTATTAATAAGATTAATAAAATAAATTAATTAAATGAGTTAATTAGTTAATACTTGTATGCATGTATTATGTATGTTGATATATGTTATGTTATGTTAAAGTGTTAAGATAACATAAGTATACATGTATGTAAGATAAATTTTGAAATTGATATAATTTAGTGAATTTTTTTAAAGGACAAATAATTTAAAAAGTTTATTCATAAGGACGCGCACAAATAATTTTCTTCCAAGGGACAGGCCTAAAGCCTATTCGTGCGTTAAAACATTTCTCCATTTCCTTCATTCGTCTTCCTATTCGATTTTCAAATCCACTTTCTCCTTCATGACACAAAATAGAAATTACAAAAAATAGCAAATGAAACAACAGGAAAATCGCTACCTCCATCTCAATCGCATACTTCAGGCGATCAAAAACAAGCAGAGTTTCAGCACGAATCTGATACCTTATCCCCTCAATCTTATAGTCGACAAAAGCCTAATACCCTAGCGCCTCATTCTGATAATCAGCTTGAATCGGGAAACTTAGAACCTCAATTTGAGAATTGAGCCGAAATTGAAAACCTAGTACGTGAATTTGATATTCAGCACGAACCAAATACCCTACCTCTTCAGTTTGAAAGTCCACACAAAAATGATACCGTTGGACTTAGCCTATTTTGCTTCCGCATGGACTATTCCGCTAGCTCCTTTTTGTTATAGCTTTTTGCGTAGTCCCTTTTGGCCGTAACTCTGATATGTATTCTTTTGACTCGCCTGTATATTGTGGTTTGCTTACCACTGACATGTATCATTTTGTATACTCTGTAATGTATCTGTATATGTGTAAATGTTCCTAACCTGAAACATCTCGGTCTGACCCGAGTATAAAATACACGGGTCAGTGTAGCTAAACAAATCTGTTAGATAAACCAAATGATAATGAACATACAAGGACATAAAGTACCATAAATATCTCCAAAAGAGATAACCAGATCATCTAACAAAAAATGAATCAAAACAAGCCTCATCTCATAGGCAACTCAAATAAACCAAGGATATCATATCCCAAAACAAGCCAAAAGGCAAATAACAAATACTAATAAAGGTAACACAAGTTTCCACAAGATAATCGCTATATATCGTGTGGTTCAAAGAACCTACACAGAAGGGCGATACTCTAGGGAAATATAATTGTCAAAGAAACAAAAGATGCTCGAGCTTAGTACTGTATAACAAGGATCCATTCGCCCGAAGGCAACGCCCGAAGGCAATGCCCGAAGGCAACAAACCGTAGTGGCGAAGGTCCGAAGATCCAGTACTGGACACCACTAACTGGCAGAATGTGTCGCAACTCTCAAAAAGGAACCCGAAAAATGTTAATGTGAGTCCAATACCACACGTTCGCACTAAATGGTTTACTAACCGTTAGTCAATTTCACACTCAAAGCAGTATAAAGTTCACCTCATCTCATCGGTAAACCAGACCTAGAGGTCAAAACGGTCAAACGAATATATTAGGAATTAACTGAAAAGATGAACACATGTGTTCATAGCATGCGTTTTATCTAATCATTTAATTCTCCTCCCTCTTCGCTCGGAGTGCAAAATTGTGTGTGTGTTTTATATAGAAATTATAAATTGGAGAAACGAACTTTTAATACAATTTAAAAAGATCATTTTATAAAAACCCGTGTACGAATCAAAAAGGAATCATCAAAGTCAACTAAAGTGAAACAACTAATTGGAGAAAGAAGAATCGATCAAAAATTGGAATCCCATACAAAATAGGCAAATTAGGCTGAGACAAGCAGATTCAGACATCTGAATTGTATATTTCAGACGTCTGAAACTGGAGCTCAGGCAATACTTTGCCTAGGCCAATGATGGCCAAATCATACCGGAAGCAATCGGATGAGTGATGATGGCTATGGGTTTACGCCAAACGACTACCCAACCTTAAAGACTCACCAATACACTCCGACCAACATGCCCAAACAACCATATAAGGATTTTTCATAGATTTTGACTTCAAACGCCAAAAATTGAAATATTCATCAAACCAATTCAATTCAAAGACAAATGGACAAGAATGATATGTTAGGAATTGCTACCTAACACTATCAAAGGTATAGATGTAGATGTGAGTTCAAAAACTCACCTTTTAACCCAAAAACTCAAGAGAGAAGCTATAGAGCAAGGCAAGAACAATCACTCTTCAATTATAACCCAAGCAGCTTCAATCTAAGCTCAAGAACAAATATTTCCTAGGTTAGGGTTTAGGAAATTTCAAAAATCGAAGAGGAATTGAGATGGAGAAGGAGAAGAGGATGCTTACCTAAGCTTCTCTTGGATTTCGGACTTGAATTTGAGTTTGCAAATGAATCTAGGGCTTAGGAATTTCCATTTCCCATTCTTTCCCCTATTTTTGCTAAAGCTTGAGTGTTTAGGAAATGAAATGAGTGAATGGAGAGGAGAGGGCGCTGAGTTAGGGTATAGTATGAGTTGGGTGAAACCCAAACCCAAGCCTAATGCCCTAAGTGAAAATAGCAAAATTCACTCAACTCCAAACATATCGATGTTTATACTCAAAAAAGTCGCAAACACCATTTTTAACTCAATAGAAGAGGTCTCGAGTCCAAATTGTTGATTCTCAATTTCACTCTTCATTCAGACGTCTGAAATTTCCAAACCAAATGTCTGAAACTCAGCACAAATCTAATACCATAGAACCTTTATCTGATATCTTAGCAGCTGAATCTGATACCCTACCTTCTGAATCTCAAAGTCAGCACAAAACTGATACCCTACAACCTCATTCTGAAACTCATCATGAATTTAATACCCTAGAAGCTCTATCTGATACTCAACATGAATCTGGTACCCTAGCAGTTGTATCTGATACTCATCATGAAGCAAATATCCTAGCTCCAGTAGAGATGCAACAGGAATCTGCAAAGTTAAGACTATGAAAACGACCAATGGAAGAAGAAATACAACAAAAGAGAGAAAGAAGAACAAAAAGGAGATGAAGAAAACAAAGCAGAAGAAAAGGTAAATGATACTATGAAATGAAGCATAACAAAACCATTGTAGATTGATTATGATACTATTGAAATTATTTTACAGAAAAATGAAGAAAGCATGCAAGAAAAAACAGCTAGTGACAAATCAACAGTAGAACAGGTGCAAAAAAGAGAATTAAGATCGAAGAAGAAAAATGAGAAAACAATTCAGCAGTAAACTCAACAGGTAACTGATACCATTAAGTTATGAAACTGATACTATTAAATCATTAGATGTATTTTAATAGTGTTAATATGTTAAACAGGAAAAAGCTTAAACAAATAAGGGAAAACAAATAGCAGTTGAGGAATCTGAAGATGAACAAGTCAATAGATAGAATTACAAGCCATATCACTTGTAAAGATTTTCAAAAAGTGATACCTATAGTTTGTTTGGTAGAAGACAAAGCTTAGTTATTTAAAAAATAGGTTTCATTGTCATTCGTTACAAAACTGATACTAGTATATTGAAAATATGATACCCAACATCTGTTAGAATTAACGTGATACTTTGTATTTAGAGAAATTAATTTAAGCACGACACATAAAAACTGATACCAACATCCTACAATAGTGATACCTATTGTCTAATTATGTTTAGCCGGTTCATTTTAGTTTACAAATTATTTCACCATCTTTTTTCTAGGAAAACTGATACTAAATTCTTACAAAATGGTACCCACTATATCATATGTTTTAGTTCATATTTCAATGTTGCAATTTTTCAATAAAATGATACCTATAAGTCACAAAATAATACCCACTATATAACAAACTGATACCTATATTTCATAAAATGATACCTATTTTTGTTTAGTTGAAGACAAAACTTTTTAATTTTAAAAATAATTTTTCAATAGTTTGTAACAAAACTGATATAGTTATATTCATAAAATGACACCCACTATCATTATGGAATTTGCTGCTCCGTAATTGAAATTATTTCTATCACAAATATAAAACTTACACTAATGTAATGCAAAACTGATACCTACTATCTATTTTTATGGACATGATATCTTAAAATTGATATACTGTTTGTTTGAACCAAACTGATACATACACCTTACAAACATGATACTCACTTTATCTTTCTTTGAACTTTATACTTTTAATTATACAAATTACTTTCATCATAATTTGTAACAAAGTTAACAGAAATATAAGCTAAAAACGATACATACAATATGTTTCTTTTGAAGTTATTATGTAGCAATTTTAGAAGTATTTCAACCATAATTTTTAAGAAATTGATACCTACATTTAGCAAAAATGATACCAAATTTTTGTTAGATAAAAATATCATGTTTAGGGAAACCGATACCGCTATATCATGTTATATATTGTTATGTTTCAATGCTGTTTGTTTCAATAACAACTTAATGCCACTTTTTCATGAAATAAGATGATGATTTTGTGAATCCATGTCACAAAAGCATGCATGCAACATCAAAAGAATCAAACAAGCAGATAGCGAAATCTGAAGATGTTAAGCCAGAAACTGCGTATAGATGTGGCTTACAAGCTATCTTCAAGGTAATGAAACTGGTCAAAGAAAAAAATGGACTAAGCAAAAAACAATTCAACATCTTAAAGAAGACACCATTTTACAACTTCTTCAAAGTCATCTATGAAGAAAAATTAACAATGAAAGAGTGTAAAAAGCATCAACACAACTTGAATGCTTTATACAACTGCTACTGTGTGGAAACTGATACCTTCGTCTTTGGAGAAGACAAAATGAAGGTCACTGCCAGAGATATAAGTTTTCTTTTTGGTCTTCCATTAAAAGTAATAAACATAGAACCGACGAGCAAAACCATTCCACCAGACTGCAAAGAATTTGAAAGTAGAAACTTTGGCACATGTACTTACATAACAAGAAATGTTGTGGAAAGAAGAATAAAACAAGAAATATCAAAAAGAAAAAAGAAAACGAAGAAGATCTGTCTTTGTTGATAATAATGCAAATACTATTGACATTTTTCTTTCCCAACAACCAACAAAAACTGAGATGGGGAATTCTACCCTATTTGATTGATAGTGAAACAATGCAAACTGTCTCATGGCCAGAAACAATAGAGAAAATTTTAAGTAAATTTGTCAAAAAGTTTATCTCTAAGCCAAGAAACATGTCTGGATGTTCCATGCTTCCATCGGTAAGATGTGATATGCAAAATATTATTGATTGAAAAAAATGTTATATTCAGTATTCTTATCTAATCATACCTTTAAATGTTTACAGTATTGCATCTGTGAGAAAATGAACATCTGTGAGAAAATGAACCTCATCCAACCTTGAAGGCAACTTGTTGAAGATTTACCCAGATTTGCACGATAGGATGTAAGAAAGCTTAAAGACATTGTTGTGAAACAATTTTTAAATGATGTAAACGTTGGTAAGGTAAGTTAAAATTCAATCTTACTTACACTAATCAATAGCAGTTTACATTTTATGTTCTCTTTGTGTGTAGTATCAATTCCAGAACTTAGAATAATTTTTTTATCTCTGCATAGTATTAGATGTGCCTCTTTGCAGTATCACTTTAGCTTCTAATTAGTATCAGTTTCAATGTGTAGCTTTAAATTTTTGTTTCCATATTATCAATTTTTCCTTAGTATGGTATATCTTGTCATCTTGCACAGTATCAGTTATAATATACAATAATACTTGGTATCATTTTTAACACTGCACACAATCAATTAGTAAGTGTACATAGTATCAATTTCATTACTGTTATATTTTCTTCTATTAAACTAATCACTTATTAATGTCAGTTATAACATATAAGTTACAACATACTATCATAAAACATTTGCATTTAAATTTTAAAGCAAAATTTCTATTTCAATTACACAGGTAAAAGAAATAAGCACTATTCTTCTACATGAACACAAGCTACTCCAAACAGCATCAACAAAAGGAGAATCAAGCGACAAAAAAAAGAGAACCAATGGATAAAAAGAAAAATTGAAGAAGCTGCATAGAATACTTAATCTTTTGAAGATAATGTAAGTCTTAATGTTTTGCAAATGCACATTAAAGATTTGGAAGAAGAAGGTAAGAAAAAAAGAAGCAATTGGACAAAGAAAAGAAGTTGAGGATAAAGGTAGAAAAAGAAAATTTGAAACTGTAACGACCTGCCTTTTTGGACGGTTTAAATCGACACACATGCTAACTCAAACCATTCAACGGGACAGATTGTTGTGGGGTAAATAAGAAAAAGCAGAGAAAGAAAGAAAACAAACATAGAATCTCACAGTGGAATGACAAAATATAATAATCAAATAAACAGTTCATGAAGCTGTTTTACAAATAACATTTGATTACACTTTTATAATATAGAATCAGAGTTACATACAACAGAAATAAATAACAATGCAGCGGAATAACATGATGAAGTGGTATGAATATAATAAATAGTAATAGTACTAAATCTTCGTCTTTGTCCTCCAGAAAAGCAGTCTTCGATACACTGAAAAGCCAAGTCTAACCCGAGCGAATTGAAAAGACAAAACACTCAAGTCAGAACTAAAAATCTTATATAAGTTAAATCAACAGTAAATAAAAATGAGTGTAACGGCGTTGGAGATGTTTACAGGTTTTGACATCTCCTATCCAGTGTCTAACGTGAGTGCAATAACTTAAGAGATGTTCGGGATTTCCATCTCCTAAGGATCCGTTAAACTATCTACATACATAGTACAATACGCTATTATAATAGTGTCTACAGTAAAGTAAAGTATTAAAATAGTGGTAAGGTGTTACCCATATCCCCCTTAACACATTTTTTATATTCTCATAGTCTATACAGTATCGTAAGCTCCTCCGTGAGGTTTACTCAGAGGGCACTCCATAGGTATGGTATAAAACAAACTCGTAGAAGGCGCGATATGGCATGTGAACACGACACTCGAGGCAATGCCAGGGTAGGACGCTACCGTTTTGCAGAACCAGGTTGGTGGTAACGCATAACAGCTACTACCACCCACCTCGGAACACACTCCCATAATCAAAATCAAGGGTGGCCACCAAATCAATCATAAAGTCATAATATGGTATCGAATAAGCATGTTCGATCGGAGGAATGATCTCACTTGGCCCAGGTATAGCTCCTATTTTAGTCACATCTAAGCTGACTCACGGGAGTCAGGGTCACGTAAATACCTCCTGCAGAATCGTTCACCAAACCATCCTACTTCATTCTGGAATCTCCGCCACGTACACAGTTGTTAAAGTGGTTTTCGATATTGGCAGAGAGTATGACAATATCCGATCCCGGTCTCTTTAACAACCAAACGCTTATTTCACACCGGATGGTTCTTTTACATTTTAAAAATCAATTAACAATTGATATCAAAATATCATATTCTCAAAACCATATCGCTTTCGAAATCATATTCACTTTCGCAATCGTATTCACTTTTGAAATTATCGAAAAGATAAATTAATTTAATCCTTATTTCAACATCATCATTTTACTCAAATGTGTCGTTTCACAAAATGTATCAATTTCAAATCCCAACTTAGATTGTATCATCATAAATATAAATACTTCAACTTTACACAGTCTGAAATTTTAGAAAATAGTTTAGATATTCATAAATAATTTTAATAGTTTTAAAATAGTTTTAAATAGATATAAATTAGGTTAAATAGGTTTAAAATAGATTAAATAAATTTAAAATAGATTAAAATACTTTAAATAGATTTAAAATAGATTAAATGGTTAAAATAGATCAAATAGGTTTATTTTGGGTTAATTAGATTTAAAATAGATTAAATGAATTTAAAATAGATTAAATAGAATTAAAATAGATTAAATAGTTTAAAATAAATTAAAATAGTTTATATAGTTTAATAAAGTTTAAATGGTTTAAAATAGAATAAAATATATTAAAATAGTTTAAAATAAATTAAAATAAATTAAGATAGATTAAATTGGTTAATTAGTTTAAAATAGGTCAAATTAGATTAAAATAAATTAAATAGTCTAAATCGATTAAGTTGGTTTAAAATAGATTAACTCATATTAATTGTTGAAAATCTTAAAATTAGAATTTAAAAAGAACATATACAGTTTATATTGAGATAATAATTTGAAATTAACATCAAATTGAACTATTTCATACATTCCAACAAATCTGGACCATATCAAGATTTCAAATCAAAAACCCAATTTCAAATCTTGAAATATCAAATTTAACTATTCCAATTTTAATAGATTTTCAAAGTTACACTTTCCAACATTTCAATAACTAAATTTCGATAAATTTCGTTTATACTTCAATTCAACTTTAAAATTTCAATTTACATCCTTTAAATAATTACTTAAAACAATTCAATTTATAACAGTCAAATTCTATTTCAAATATCATTTAACTGTATTCAAAATTTAAAGATTTAAAATCATTAAATTTAACCAATACGGTGTCCGTATATAATTTTCTTCCATATGGTCATGCGATACAGATATTTATCATTTCAATCCACAAATATTTAAATTTATAGGTATATATCATTTCAACCTGTAATCCCAAATTTATTTCAATGAAAATCGCTTGGGTTCATCATTTCAACCCATAACGATTTTCCCCTGCTCTATATGATCGTTCGGGTATGTGTCATTTCAACCCATAGGGAACTTGTAGTGTTATAACAATATTAAATATAACATCCAGTCATCCAATATCAACAATCAAACATCCATCACAATCATCATCCAAATCAATCAATATACATCAATAGATTACTGATTATCATTAACAGGTATTAAATTTACCATTGAATTCAATATTAAATTAAACGATGATTTAATGCAATAAAAGTCAAATTTTACTAGAATGACAATTTAAATATACCAAACATCAACCAATGAATTCCAAATCATATCATAAATTAAATTTAACTAACATAAGATAATTTAGTAGTTGTGAGTGGGTTAAAACACCCACCTTTGATTTCAAATCGATTTGAAATCCAAAATCAGGCCCAAAATTCAACAGTCTCAGAATTCATCCAAACTTGTTCCATAATGTCAGAAATTTCGATACGATTGCAGCGGAGAAAACCACGTGTGAATTTGAACTCGTATGCGAAAGTTATAATAGTTAGAAGATTATACGATTTATATTTTTAAACAAATAAAACAAGATAAAGTTGTACACGTCACCCTGTTCATCCAGAGGCCCACGTCACCTTCTCTTTCTCTTTGCTCACGTTCGAACCGGCATCACAGTTCGACAACCCTACTGTAGCTGCCACCCAGATGACCACGAACGCACACCACTGGCCATCGCTGCCATGACCTAGCACCGCCCATCCCTGAGTCGCGCCACCACATCACGCGGCGAACCCCCTCAGGCGCCCCAAATTTTGCAGCAGCCGCCGCCTACTTTATCGACCTAATCGAATTTTTCGAGCCAATCCACCCATCATCTCGCCAAACGAACCCCACCGATGGACTCCGCTCGTCAGTCTCCACAAATCCATATCGTCGATTCGACGATCGGTCAAAGTTGATCACGACACAACGAACGGTCGAGAATTAATCACCCTATTTTGGCCACATAGAAACCCAAATCGAAAAAAAACTACAGATCTAGCTTGCGCTCATCGAGAGCTTCGAATCGGTATATAATATGATAGAGTTTCAAGAAGTTTGAATTTGAAACTGAATTTGAAATTGAAATAGGGTTTTGAGATTGAATTTGTTTCTGCCATTGAAAAGAAAGAGAAAGACAGAAGCTGATGTACGTATAGAATATGAAAAATGAATGCAAGGGTTTGGGAAACAAGACTATTTATATTAACAAAGCCCGATAAGAAATAAACACATATCGAATCTATACGAACAACCAATAGCGATCAAAAGCCCGTTTCGCTTCCGAAATGAAAGTGGGTCATCCCATATATCAAAATAGGTGTTTTCGATAAATTTAAACTCAATGGAATAGGTTTCATGTCCTAATTTCGTTGTATGAAGAAGTTAGCTTAAAATCACCTTATTTCAAATTGATTTTAATTGAATTTAATTAAATCGATTTCTACGCGTTTCGAGCCCGTACGTTCAAAGGACAAGTCCGATTTCTACGAAACTTGAAACCTTACAATAATTCACTGTTACGGATCCGATGAAACTAGTTTCGTCGAAATCCGAGTCAGTGGCCAAAATGGCTATTTTCACGTTAATTAAATAAATTATTATTAAATTGATTATATCACTTTTTAATTCCGCTTTTAATAACTAACAAATTTTATCATTTTTGATTACTTAGACATTTACAATAATTTAAAACAAATTTACATGTCAATTCAGTGTTAATTATTACACCAGTTACAGTGTTCAATTTCAACTGAAATTAAATCCAATTAAATATAATTTAATTCCAATAAATTGATTTAATTTGATTTCAATCTTTTTATTCAATCAATTATTACTCTATAGACATAGTTAACATTTGTTTATATCTTATTACACTAATATTCTACAATTATCATCTTTTACCATATTAGCTGCAGTATTTCAATTACATTGAATTATTGTCAATTTTATTATAATTTAAAATCTCAATAAATTAATTTATCTTTGTTTCACTCTTTTTATTAAATCAATTATTGCCTTGTGAATATAATTAACATTTCTATAACTTTTATTACATTCATAATTTGCAGTTATCGTCTTAACTCGTATTAACGTGATATTTAATTACATTTAATTTGTAAGTGATTAAATAAATTGGTAACAAATAACAATTGTCACCTTTTCTACATTTAATAACATTTGTAAGTTTTTTATCTACACACAAACGTCATAACTACTTACATAACACTAATTTCATCCAATTACAATTTATTATATATTATTCATTAATTAATACCACATTTAAATTATCAATTATTCTTTTGATCCAATTATCAAGTAATACACACCTTATTACAATTAATTTACAATCTATAACCAATTATAACTTTTTAATCATTTCAATTAATTAGAATTACATTTAAAGTGGTTATCAATTACCTTAAATTAATACTATTACATTTCATTCCAATTATATTCTTATTATTAAATCGCAAATTTTTATTTCTTCCAACACTAAATCACAAAACCTTATTAAATTAACTATTTTTAATTATCGAAAATTACGAGTCGTTACACTCTCCGCCACTTAAAACTTTTCATCCTCGAAAAGGGAAAGAAGCAATTAAGAAATTAATATATCTTGTTCAAAATACTAAATTTATAAATAATTAATTTACATAACTAAATAATTTAAATAAAATATGTCAATTTAAAACAATTAAATCCTTTTAAATTCAAATTAATAAAGTTTTGAAAAACATTTCACAAAATTTTTCTAAGTCCAAAATTTGCGAAAAATTTCAGCATAGTCTCCTTTGTACGGAGAGGTCTGGGAGAAATAATAATATCACTAATAACAATATATATCCCATAATTTTCAAAAAAATATATCTCAAACCACGGAAAAACAATATAATATCGCTAGAAAACCATAATTCGAGAACGTACCTATTTGTCGGGCAAATAGCACTTATTTATGAAATCAAAAGCAGTAGCTATTGCTTCCATAAACCTGTATTTCACTCATGTAATCCAGAGAGGTTAATAATTAAGTAAAAGAGAAATATTTAAGTTGTTTCAACTAATAACAACAAAACAATTACAACATAACAATAATCATTAGCAAAGAAATAGTACAAACATCATTTTCAACAAAGAGAGCAATTATCCATCCATAGCAACAAAAACAAATGGTGTGTTCGGGTTTAGAAATTTTTAATCATATAAAATGATAAATAAACTACGAAGTAAACCATACACTCGACAGTCGTAGATAAAACTTTATAGATTATTCATACATCCTAAACAATTTAAAGTATCATCTCCCCAACACCCCACAAGCCAAAATAAATAATGATTTCAAGTATTATTCAAGTTCATTGTTATTAATTTTATTTCACATCATTTATAGTTCATAATTTTTCACTCGTATAATGATTATTTCTTTGATTTTCATTTATCACTTACAAGATTCATTTCCCATTAAATTACATTCATTACTTACAAAATTTCATTTCTCATTTATACATACGATGTTATTTTCTCTTTCCATTACTTACATTCATTGCTTACATAAGTTATTTTCATTTCAATTATTTAGATTATCCATTATTATGTAAGTCTCTTCACAATTTAATTCACCATTAGTAGATCATTTCTTCTACACATTCATTCTTTCATATATAGTATTATCGAATATTAAATCCATTTCTAAATCATTTCAATGTTTTTTGAAGTTATAATCATTCAATTAATATAGTACTCATTTTAATTATAAATGGCTTCAACATTAATTTAAGTTTATAATTAATTATTTACTTACAGTATTCACCTTTCTATTCAATCTGATTATAGATAGCTTAAATGTTAACTTAAGCTTATAATCAGTTTTCTTACATTATTCACTTCTATTACATTTAATTAGTAGCATTTCAAACTATTAACTTTAGTTCATAACAAATTCATAACATCAGAATTCTTATTTATAGAAGTAATTCCATTGAACACTTTCATTTTTCTAAGGTTTACTTGTATAATATTCTATTACATATTCTTATTAACATTTTAACTTATAATATTTTGGCAAGTTATACATATGTCCTTTAGAATGCAATCAAATTTTTACCCAATGTTCATCTTATTTCCTTAGTTATCAAAAGGTTCAATAGTTATTATTTCTTTTTTCATATCCCATTGATTTACAGTTTACAATTTTTCAATTTCTTATATTTTCGTTAATCACTTAGCATCTAGTTTCTAATTACACATATTAAAAGTTTCCAATTATAAAAATGGTCCAGATTTCATTTCATTATAATATTTTAAATTTCCAATTTGTAGAAAACTTAAGAATTCATGCTTGCTTATGTTATAAATAATTTTGAGTACAAGTTAAAAATAAACTGATACCTAAATGTATTAAAAAATGATACCTACGTCCATTTCTTATAACTTGATGGTATGTAAATTGAACTATTTAAGTTGACCATCATTTAGTAGAAAACTAATACCAAAATAGTGCAAAATTTATATGTAGTATCTGTTTGATTAGAACTCATGGTTGGTTATTTTACAAACAATTTTCACTATTAAATAAATCAAAACTAATACCTATATGTATGAAAAACTGATACATAGTTTCTGTTTGAAAAACTAATATCAATGCAAAAATTATACCCATAAATTACCACTATTAACATTATTGATACTAATAATATTATATTCATTCACCAATAACAAAAACTGACAACTTCTTATTGTTAATATAGATCCTCAACTAAAAAAATGTAGAAGATGTTGAAGACACAACTGCTGACACTAATACAGAACAAGTCCATTAAATAATTGAAAAAGAAAGTACATGCATGGAGACCGAAACAGCAACTGAAATGCATGAAAATGTGCTCCAACCAAATGAAGATACAACTATGGACACTAATAAAAAAGTGAAGACATGTTAAATAAAACAAATGAAACATTGTTGCGAACAAATGAAGATAAACTAGAGCAAAAAGAAATAGAAGAGGCTCAAAAATTGGAAGAAGATACCAGTAAAGAGAGCAAAGTTGCACGGTACAGTGATGTAGTACTAGACCTAACACCTCCATCTTCCAATCTCAATATCACACAACAGTTGCAAGAGGGAATAATAGAAAAGGACAAAGAAAACAAACCAGCAAAACCTCCTGGTTGGAAAAGGAAACAAACAGTTCAAAATCCAGCTTCTTATGTGAAAACAATAAAAACAAGAGAATGGAAAAAAAGCACCAGCTTTGAATATGGTTAGAGAATGAAAAAAACAGGGAAAAAAAAACACCTGAAGAAAATAAAATTGATGAAAAACTTGAAGAAAATGAAAATGGTGAAAAAGAAAGTGTAGAAGAATCAATCCCAATGCCAATTCAAGTAATAGAGCCAACACTTTCAAATTTAGGACTAGGACACTGCACCAAAACCTTGGGATACTTGAATATAGAACAACAAAACACAATCAAAATTTTCTTTGCTATGACATCATCACAAGAGTAAGTTTATGTTTGCCCCAAAATTGGGCACAAACCCCAAATATCGTGAAAGCACGAGTGTATGAACACAAATTTGCAGTATGTAATCACAGATATCAGATCTAAGTAATGTAAAGGATAAAAAGTGAAGAATAATAAACTTAAAACGGAAAGAAATAGACAGAGACACAAGGTTTATAGTGGTTCGGCGATCTTGCCTACGTCCACTCTGAAGTAGTTTGCTTTATTGATCTATCTTTGACGATTACAAGTGAATTCAATGAATTACAGCAGGTAATTATGATTTGCAGCAGTGAAATTTGTTGGCAGCAGCAGCAATGGAGTTCAGATCTGGATCCGGTAGAGTCTGGGCATTGGAGATCTCAAAGAAGAAGAAGACCCCCTTTTTTATTGGCTTTGGGGGTCTATTTATAGGTGTAGGAGGCTGGTACTTCGCTCAGATTTCGGGAGACCCTCTCTGGCACGTGACCAGGCCCGCGCGCCCAAGCCCGTGAAGTTTCGGTCCGATCCGTGATCGATACGAACGGATTTCGTATCGATCAAGATTTCATTCAATGGAGTCGAAATTTGGCGTGGACATTCTTTAGCATGCACGTAGTCTTCTGTGAAAATTTCATTGCATTTGGACTTGTAGATTAGGAGATATGACCGATACGAATTAGAATCTCCGGTTGGCTATTTTGTTCGACTCGCTCTTATTCGACTCGGTTACGAATTAGCCCAGTTTGTATCAATGCGAATCCCTTTGTTCGTATCGATGACCATGCTTTCGTTCGCCTCGATTGCCATGCTCCGTTACGTGGATGTGAAGTAGATCGAGTCGGAGCGTGGCTCTCTGATGGAGTCGAAGTGGAGCGAGTCGAACAGTGATTCTGTGTTGGAGTCGAGGCAGAGCGAGTTGAAATGTGGTTCGAAGCGGAGCGAGTCGAAGTAGGCTCGAGGCGGAGCGAGTCGAAGTAGGCTCGAGGCGGAGCGAGTCGAAGTAGGCTCGAGGCGGAGCGAGTCGAAGTGTGGCTCGAGGCGGAGCGAGTCGAAGTGTGGCTCGAGGCGGATCGAGTCGAAGTAGGCTCGAGGCGGAGCGAGTTGAAGTGTGGGTTGAAGCGGAGCGAGTCGAAGTAGGTTTCCCAGATGGATTCGAACGGAGCGAGTCGAAGTTGGCATTTATGAGGGATGCGAACTGAGAGAGTCGAACGCGAGGCTGTTTTTATTCAATTTTGCATCGGTTGTAACTTGAGCATACGAACTCGGATTGACTTGAAATTTGGAACGTTGACTCTCATAGGTTTTCTTATCGTGTTATATCAAATTAAGCTCGACCCGGACTCGGTCAAAATTAATCGATATCCATAGCGAAGCAGCGTATAACCGATCTCCGGGACAAACTACCTTTGGTTTTTAGTCAATTTCTCGGTGTCACGACCTTGCCAAAAGGCGGGATAACATTTGCCCCCCAAAGTACGTCTTGTGGAAACATGACGTGCTTTGAAATGCCATAAGCTGGATGTTCATATCCGGTTGATGACCTGCAAAGAAATTGATAGTTTTATTTGACCACGAATGACGATCGTTCGGGATCATATGTCATTCGAGGTGATAGGAGACCGTTCGTGGTCGAATGCCGTTCGCGGCGAATGGTGACCGTTCGCGGTCGGCGTGCCGTTCGAGGCGATTTGTGATCGTTCACGATCGGGTGCCGTTCGAGGCGATTTGTGACCTTCGCGGTTGGGTGCCGTTCGAGGCGATTTGAGTGTGCTCGGGGAGGGACTTAGTACCATCAATGCCAGATTTCACGTTCGAGTGAGTTTCTGAACTGTTTGTGGTGGCGGTTTATCGCCATCTCAGAGCATGCCTGAGGACCATTCGCGATCCCTTACATGTGTAAGTGGCTTAGCCGTCACGGCATCACAAATGGCATATTTTTATTCAAAACGAGTTTTTTCAACAGAAATGTTCAACAAAAATCAAATTCAAACATCAGAAATGGAAAATAAAAGTAAAACAGGGACGTCAAAGTGCAAACACCTACACCGTTGCGATTAGTAGTCGTATCAGAGCATGCCTGAGGATCGTTTACGGTCCTGTACATGTGTAAATGACTTAATCGTGTTGGTGTGGAGTTTGCTACTTATTCGTCATTATCCCAATCAATTTATGACAAGCTGACGCCTTGATCCTGAGCCGTCTCTAGTAGGTGCAAGCAGTGGCCGCTCTCGTTCCACCGTTGTCGTTCCCCTTCTTATGTACTGCGATAGTAGCCCATTCCAGATATGTCCTACAACCTCATCCTTCAAGTGTCTGCAGTCAGTCATGCTATGACCATTCAGCTCGTGGAATAGGCAGTACTTGTCTGACCTTCTTTCATTGTTGGTCGGATCCCTTCTCATTGGCTTTCGATAAGGAACCTGCCCCCGAGTGTCCTGGTAGATTCGTTCCAAAGTCTCATTCAGCTCCGTATAAGAGGTGAATCTTGGTTCCTTTCGTGGTCAATTCGGTCCATCACTATTATCCTCAGCTTTTCGTTTCCCTTTACCAGTTCCCGAATCTGTTTTAGAAGGATTCTCACCCTTAATTGCATAAACATCAATTCCTTTTCCTTCCTCTCTTTCAGCATTTGCAACCTCCAGTCGTAAAAAACCTTCAGCCTCATGATAAAATTCTCCCAGATCCATGGGTGGATCCCTTGTCAATGAATTCTTGGATTCTGTGCCATCAGCTATGCCAGATACAGCTGCCATCAAAACCATGGATGGATCGGGTCGATCCACTGATGCTGCCGCTGTATTAAATCACGTCAGAAAGTTCCTCAAAGATTCCCCGGTTCTTTGCTTCAGTGCTGCCAGACTCATCACATTCTTGGGTCTTGAAATGTGAACTCTGAATTGCCTTATAAACCTCTCAGTCAGATCGGTCCATGTTCCTTTGGAGCCACTCTCCAGTTGTCTAAACCATAGTGCTGCGATGTTTGTCAAATACAATGGGAAGCACCGGGCCATGACCTCCTCCGATGACCCCAACACCTCCATATGCCTCATGTATCATGTCAGATGTACTGCACGATCTATCCTTCCATCGTACGTCTCTAATGTTGGTAGCTTGAATTCTGGTGGGTTACTGGCTTGTCTGATCGTAGGAGCAAAGGGACTCCTATTCACATCCTCTAAATCTCTATTTACTAGTTCGCCTCTCATGGCTCGTCTGACCATCTTCGCCAACCTGTCACTATCTCCAAGTTGTAGTCCGTCGTTTCCGATTTGCCCCCCGAGTTCACGAGGGATTCCTGGAGTCAGCTCTCCTGAACGAGCATTTGCTTCTCTATCAACGCCGCACTGCGCAGATCCTTCTGGTACTATTCCTGGGATTGGGTCAACATGCTCTGAGTAAGTGCCCCCTAGTTCTAGGGCTGTGCCAGATGGTCCTTCTCCGTTCTGAACTCTGGTTGCTCCTTGATTTTGCGTTCCAAGTTGCCCAATCTAAAGAAGCAAGTTCTGGATCATTTCCTCTTGTCTTTACATCATTGTCTCTATCTCATCCTTGGTGATGAAGATTGATGTCTGATTTGCACCTGAGGAAGCCTCTTGGCTCCCTTCATCCTGACCTCTCTCTGGCCTTTGTCTTCGATTTGATTGTCTTGTCATAGCTTTTCAGATCTGAATTCTCTAAGCCTTCAAATTCAATTTCCAAATGATAGAATCCTGAGTTCAATTCTCAGTGAAAGCACCAAAGTGTTTGCCCCAAAATTGGGCACAAATGTTAAATATCGTGAAAGCACCAGTGTATGAACACAAATTAGCAGTATGTAATCACAGATCTCAGATCTAAGTAATGTAGAGGATAATAAGTGAAGAATAATAAACTTAAAACAGAAAGAAATAGACAGAGACACAAGGTTTATAGTGGTTCGGCGATCTTGCCTACGTCCACTCTGAAGTAGTTTGCTTTATTGATCTATCTTTGACGATTACAAGTGAATTCAATGAATTACAGCAGGTAATTATGATTTGCAGCAGTGAAATTCGTTGGTAGTAGCAACAATGGAGTTCAGATCTGGATCCGGCAGAGTCTGGGCGTTGGAGATCTCAAAGAAGAAGAAGACCCCCTTTTCTGTTGGCTTTAGGGGTCTATTTATAGGTGTAGGAGGCTGGTACTTCGCTCAGATTTTGGGAGACCCTCTCTGGCACGTGACCAGGCCCGCGCGCCCATGCCCGTGAAGTTTTGGTCCGATCCGTGATCAATACGAACGGATTTCGTATCGATCAAGATTTCATCCAATGGAGTCGAAATTTGGCGTGGACATTCTTTAGCATGCACGTAGTCTTCTGTGAAAATTTCATTGCATTTGGACTTGTAGATTAGGAGATATGACCGATACGAATTAGAATCTTCGGTTGGCTGTTTTGTTCGACTCGCTCTTATTTCACTCGGTTACAAATTAGCCCAGTTCCTATCGATGCGAATTCCTTTGTTCGTATCGATGACCATGCTTTCGTTTGCCTCGATTGCCATGCTCCGTTATGTGGATGTGAAGTAGATCGAGTCGGAGCGTGGCTCTCTGATGGAGTCGAAGAGGAGCGAGTAGAACAGTGATTCTGTGTTGGAATCGAGGCGAAGCGAGTTGAAATGTGGTTCGAAGCGGAGCGAGTCGAAGTAGGCTCGAGGCGGAGCGAGTCTAAGTAGGCTTGAGGCGGAGCGAGTCGAAGTAGGCTCGAGGCAGAGCGAGTTGAAGTGTGGCTTGAGGCGGAGCGAGTCGAAGTGTGGCTCGAGGTGGATCAAGTCGAAGTAGGCTCGAGGCGGAGCGAGTCGAAGTGTGGGTTGAAGCGGAGCGAGTCGAAGTAGGTTTCCCAGATGGATTCGAACAGAGCGAGTCGAAGTTGGCATTTCTGAGGGATGCGAACTGAGAGAGTCGAACGCGAGGCTGTTTTAATTCAATTTTGCATCGGTTGTAACTTGAGCATACGAACTCGGATTGACTTGAAATTTGGAACGTTGACTCTCATAGCTTTGCTTGTCGTGTTATATCAATTTAAGCTCGACCCGGACTTGGTCAAAATTCATCGATATCCATAGCGAAGCAGCGTATAACCGATCTCCAGGACGAACTACCTTTGGTTTTTAGTCAATTTCTCGGTGTCACGGCCTTGCCAAAAGGCGGGATAACAGATTACAAACATATACTAATGCTACATATTAAAATAACATTGTATAATTGATATGTGTCCTATTTTCTTAAAGCAGAGATGTAGCATGGACAGAAAAAGACACAATTAGAGGAGGATGTACAATAACAATAAAAGTACTACGACAACTTCTTGAAGAAAATGCCACACATGGATTGGCACACACTTTTTTTTGCTTAATAATACTGCACCCAATAAAAATAATTACAAAAAATAATGTCTAATAGCTATTTCCAATGCTATTTATACCAAAACTGATACCTATACATAACCAAAAATGATACCTAATTCCTATTTGTTATAAAGTGATGGTCTATTAGTTGAATTATTTATTAACTGTCATGTATGACAAAATAAATACCAAAATAGTGCAATACTAATTCCTAGTAGCAGTTGATTTAAATTCATGCTTACTTCTGTTTTCTAGTAGCAGTTGATTTAATACCATGTGCAAAACTGATACTAAGTCAGGGCAAAAATGATACCCAGAAGCTGCTTCATTATATTTCATGCTTAATTATTCTTGTAATTTTTAATATATATTACCACTATTTAAATTAAAGACACTAATTATTATCGAATATTGCTTCACTAATAACAAAAACTTACATTTTCTTGTTGTTAATATAGATAATTGACTGGTATTTATCTAAATGCGGACTGAAAGAGCACAACTATGCATTCACAACAATAATGATAGTAAATAAAACTTTTTATGCAATAATATCATAAATGCTACATAAATTGAATTTTAACTTTTTTTTATTTAACAGCAATCTATAGTTTTCAATGTACATGGAATTATAAAATCTTTAGTGCTGCCTTTCCTTGAATAAATTATGGATGATGAATACATAGATGCTATGTTTGCGCCAAAATTGGTCACAAACCCCGAATGTTGTGAAAGCACCAGTGTATAAATATGAATCGACAATATTCACACACAAATCTCAAATCTAAGTAAACAGAGTATCACAATTCAGAAATAATGAACAGAAACACGAGATTTATAGTGGTTCGGCGATCTTGCCTACGTCCACTCTGAAGTTGATGATTTTATTGATGTTCACATGAAGATTACAATTTCTTGTAATGTAGTACAACTGATTTTCTGAGCTAAGTCTGAATCTAAGGAAGTAGTGGTGATTCTGAGTAAATCTGGCAGAGTCTGGGCGCTTTTTAGCTCTCAAAATTGTCTGACCCCTTTTCTAAATGACCAGGGGCTCTATTTATAGGTGTAGGAGGCTGATATTTCGCCTAAACTGAAGGGAGACCAGTTCTGGCACGTGAGGGGGCCCACATGGCCGCTTTCTGGAGATCCGGACCCACTTTGGGATCGATTCGAACTCGACTTCGAATCGATCAAGATTTTCTCCGATTGAGCTGAAATTTGACATGAACATTCCTTAGGTTGCCAGTAAGCTACTGTGAAAATTTCATAGCGTTTGGACTTGTAGATCTCGAGATATGATCGATTCAAGATCATGTTCTTGGCTATGAATCCTCTTCGAATCGATCCTCCTCGAACTGGCTTCTTCAAATCGATGCCTTCGACTCAATTCATTCGAATCGATAGTGTTGACTTGATGGTTCAACGTGTCTTCATGATGACGCGGTGCGCCACCTTCGCATCGATCCGTCTTTATCTCCGAGATGACTGGGTCGAATCCCTATTTCTAGCTGCTGTGACTTGGTGGATTCGAAGGTATGCTCCTTCGAATCGATAGAACATACGTTCCCTTCGTATCGATCAGGGCATTCCATAGTCGATCGATATGAAGACTTTACTGCTGAATGGATTCGAAGATGGGAATGCTCAATGGATTCGAGGTAATGGACTTGAAGACAATTATAGGATGGAATCGAAGCTCCTTCCACTTCATGGATTCGAAGGGTGTTCCCTTGATGGACTCAAAGCAAGGAAGGCTTCGATGGATTCGAACCAAGGCATATGAGGATGAATTCGAACTATGGCTTGCTCCTGGTGGATTCGAAGCATGGCTTGTTTGACGGAGTCGAAGCAAGATTACTTCTCATGGGTTCGAACTAATGCAGGGATGATGGATTCGAACTTAAGGATGAGTCTGATGGACTCGAACCAAGGCTATTCCTTCAACTTTCCACTTGTGGTAACTTGAGCATACGAACTCGGATTGTCTCGAGATTCGGAACGTTAACTCTTATGGCTTCGCTTGTCATGTCTTGCTAATTGCAGCCCGATCCGGACTTGGACAAAATTCATTGACATACATAGTGTTCTTGTGATGTAACTAATTTTCAGGACGGATTGTCATTGATTTTTAGTCAGTTTCTTGGTGTCACGGCCTTGCCAAAAGGCGGGATAACATTTTCCCCCCAAAACATGCCTTGCGATAGGAAGGTGTGTTTTGTAGTTCCATAAGTTGGATGTTCATATCCTGTTGATGACCTGTGGTACAACCTGCGGAGAGATTGACAGTTTTATATGACCTCAAATGACGATCGTTCGCGATCTAGCCATTTGAGGTGGAATGCAACCGTTCGCGATCTAGCATTTCTATATGGCCCCAAATGACGACCGTTCGTGATCAAGCCATTTGAGGTAGAATGCAATCATCTGCGATCTAGCATTTTTTGTATGACCTCAAATGACGACCGTTCGCGATCAAGCCTTTTGAGGTGGAATGTGACCGTTCGCGATCAAGCATTTTTATATGTCCTCAAATGACGATCGTTCACGATCAAGCCATTTGAGGTGAGGGGTGCCGTTCGAGGCGAGTTGTGACCGTTCGTGGTCGAGTGCCGTTTGAGGCGGTTTGTGACCGTTCGTGGTCGGGTGCCGTTCGAGGCGATTTGTGACCGTTCGAGGTCGGATGCCGTTCGAGATCGGGTGCCGTTCGAGGCGATTTGTGATCGTTCGCGATCAGGTGCCGTTCGAGGCGAATGGTGACCGTTCGAGGTCAGGTGCCGTTCGGGGCGAATTGTATGTGCCCGCGGGAGGGGGGGGGACTTAGTATCATCGATACCAGGTTCACGTTCGAGTGGGTTCCTGGATCGTTTGTCAGGGCGGCTCATCACTATTTCAGAGCATGCCTAGGGACCGTTCGCGATCCCGTACATGCGTAAGTAGTTTAGCCGTTATGGAATCACAGGTAGCATTCTTTTATTGAAAATAAGTTTTTAGCAGAACTGTTTAAAAAAAAATTAAGTTCAAATGTTCAAATCAAGATGAAACAAAAGCAAAGCAAGGATGTTAAAGTGTAAACTCCCACAACGATAGGGTTAATAGTCATTCAGAGCATGACTATGGACCGCTCGTGATCTCGCACATGTGTACATGACTTACCCGTGTTGGTGAGAGGTTTACGACTTGTTCATCGTTATTTCAATTAATTGATAACCATACGGTGTCCCGGCTCAGGGTCACCCCTAGATGATGTAGACGGTGGTCGCTCTGGCTCCACTGCTGGAGCTCGCCTTCTCACATACTGAAGTAACATACCGTTCCTGATGTGCCCTTCTACCTTATCCTTCAGGTGCCTACAATCGTTAGTGTTATGACCGTTCAGTTCATGGAACAAGCAATATCTGTCCGATTTCCTCTCGTCAACAGTGGGGTCCCTTCGTATTGGCCTACGGTAGGGAACTTGCTCTCGTGTATCTCAGTAGATTCGCTCCAAACTCTCATTCAGCTCTGATTAGGTGGTGAATCGTGGCTCTCTCCGCAGTCGCTTTGGCCCGTCACCACTATCCTCAGCCTTTCGTTTTCCTTTGTCCTTGCCTGAGTCCTTTTCGAGAGGCTTTTTGTCTTTAATTGCATAAACTTCTATTCCCTCTCCTTCTTCTCTTCCAGCATTAGCGTCTTCCAATCGCAAAAACTTTTCTGCCTCGTGATAGAATTCTCCTAGTTCCATAGGCGGATCCTTAGTTAGTGAATTTTTGAATTCTGTGCCGTCAGCTACTCCGGACACAGCTGCCATCATAACCATGGATGGATCTGGCCGATCCACCGATGCCGCTGCCGCATTGAATTGCGTCAGGAAATTCCTCAAAGATTCCCCAGCTTTCTGCTTTAGCGTTGCCAAACTCATCACATTCTTGGGTCTTGAAATGTGACCCTGAATTGCCTCATAAATTTCTCAATCAAATCGGTCCATGTCCCAATGGAGCCGCTCTCTAGCTGTCTGAACCATAAAGCTGCTATGTCTGTCAAATACAATGGAAAACACCGGGCCATGACTTCCTGTGATGCCCTCAGCACTTCCATGTGCCTTATATACCTCGTTAGATGGACCGCAGGATCCGTCCTCCCATCATACCTTTCCACTGTTGGCAGTTTGAATTCTAGTGGGTTCCTAGCCAACCTAATCGCAGGAGAAAAGGGGCTCCTGTTCACGTCTTCAAGATCTCTGTTTACTAATCCGCCTCTCATGGCTCGCCTGACCATCTCTGCTAATCTATCATTGTCTCCAAGCTGTAGTCCTCGTTCACTACCTTTGATCTGCCCCCCGAGTCCGTGTGAGCTTTCGGGTGTCTGCCCCCCTGGCTGAGCGTTCATCCCTCTATTGTTGCTAGGTTGCTCGGATGTCCTTGTGTCTCTTCCCGGGTTTAGATCAACATGCTCTAAGTGTGTGCCCCCCAGCTCCAGCGCTGCGCTGGATGGTCCTGCTCCGTTCTGGACTCTGGTTGCTCCTTGATTTTGCGCTCCAAGTTGTCTAATCTGTTGAAGCAAATTCTGGATCATTTCCTCCTGCCTCTTCATCATTGTCTCCATCTCATCCCTGGTGATGAAGATTGATGCCTGGTTTGCTCCTGAGGAAGCCTCTTGACTCCCTTCGTGCTGACTTCGCTCTGGTCTCTGCCTTCTACTTGTTTGTCGGGTCATTGTCTTTCAAATCTCCAAGCTTTCAGATCTGAACTTCAAATTTTGTGTAGCGGGTGCTAGTCCTTCTCAGTGAAAGCACCAAAGTGTTTGCGCCAAAATTGGTCACAAACCCCGAATGTTGTGAAAGCACCAGTGTATGAATATAAATCGACAATATTCACACACAAATCTCAAATCTAAGTAAACAAAGTATCACAATTCAGAAATAATGAACAGAAACACGAGATTTATAGTGGTTCGGCGATCTTGCCTACATCCACTATGAAGTTGATGATTTTATTGATGTTCACATGAAGATTACAATTTCTTGTAATGTAGTACAACTGATTTTCTGAGCTAAGTCTGAATCTAAGGAAGTAGTGGTGATTCTGAGTAAATCTGGCAGAGTCTTGGCGCTTTTAGCTCTCAAAATTGTCTGACCCCTTTTCTAAATGACCAGGGGCTCTATTTATAGGTGTAGGAGGCTGATATTTCGCCTAAACTGAAGGGAGACCAGTTCTGGCATGTGAGGGGGCCCACATGGCCGCTTTTTGGAGATCCGGGCCCACTTTGGGATCGATTCGAACTCGACTTCGAATCGATCAAGATTTGCTCCGATTGAGCTGAAATTTGACATGAACATTCCTTAGGTTGCCAGTAAGCTACTGTGAAAATTTCATAGCGTTTGGACTTGTAGGTCTCGAGATATGATCGATTCAACATCATGTTCTTGGCTGTGAATCCTCTTCGAATCGATCCTCCTCGAACTAGCTTCTTCGACTCAATTCATTCGAATCTATAGTGTTGACTTGATGGTTCAACGTGTCTTCGCGATGACGCGGTGCCCCTCCTTCGCATCGATCTGTCTTTATCTCCGAGATGACTGGGTCGAATACCTGTTTCTAGCTGCTGTGACTTGGTGGATTCGAAGTAGTGGATTCGAAGGTATGCTCCTTCGAATCGATAGAACGTACGTTCCCTTCGTATCGATCAGGGCATTCCATAGTCGATCGATATGAAGACTTTACTGCTGAATGGATTCGAAGATGGGAATGCTCAATGGATTCGAGGTAATGGACTTGAAGACAATTATAGGATGGAATCGAAGCTCCTTCCACTTCATGGATTCGAAGGGTGTTCCCTTGATGGACTCGAAGTAAGGAAGGCTTCGATGGATTCGAACCAAGGCATATGAGGATGAATTCGAACTATGGCTTGCTCCTGGTGGATTCGAAGCATGGCTTGTTTGACGGAGTCGAAGCAAGATTACTTCTCATGGGTTCGAACTAATGCAGGGATGATGGATTCGAACTTAAGGATGAGTCTGATGGACTCGAACCAAGGCTATTCCTTCTACTTTCCACTGGTGGTAACTTGAGCATACGAACTCGGATTGTCTCGAGATTCGGAACGTTGACTCTTATGGCTTCGCTTGTCATGTCTTGCTAATTGCAGCCCGATCCGGACTTGGAAAAAATTCATTGACATACACAGTGTTCTTGTGATGTAACTAATTTTTGGGACGGATTATCATTGATTTTTAGTCAGTTTCTTGGTGTCACGGCCTTGTTAAAAGGCAGGATAACATGCTATATATTTCCCCTTGCATTGTGAATACCATTAGATACTCGTAACTTTGACATACCCAACAATGCAATGGAGTCATCTAGATTCTAGACGTCCTAGAAGGAATTCTAATGAAAGAAACAACCTGGTCTAAAGCATACAATGATATTAGTATGATATATTTTTGTTATGAAACAAAGTAATATAATTGAAACAAATCGAACATTAGCTAACTTTGTATCGTTTTGTCATCAATAGAGAAATAATGTTAAAGAAATGCTGAAAGAACTTTGGAAAAAGAAAAACATACAGGTAAGGAGGTGAAGGCAAATGAAATGCATCAGATACCATGTGCACAGCAAGGATCAGACACGTAAGTTGTTTATGTTGTTCAAAATGATACCTACTAACTGTTAAACTGATACTGCAAAAATTTTCTTTTAAACTGATACCTAGATACTGCAAAATTACAGACAAAATGCATCAGATAGCTTAAATGTTAACTTAAGCTTATAATCAGTTTTCTTACATTATTCACTTCTATTACATTTAATTAGTAGCATTTCAAACTATTAACTTTATTTCATAACAAATTTATAACATCAGAATTCTTATTTATAGAAGTAATTCCATTGAACACTTTAATTTTTCTAAGGTTTACTTGTATAATATTCTATTACATATTCTTATTACATATTCTTATTAACATTTCAACTTATAATATTTTGGCAAGTTATACATATGTCCTTTAGAATGCAATCGAATTTTTACCCAATGTTCATCTTATTTCCTTAGTTAACAAAAGGTTCAATAGTTATTATTTCTCATTTTTCATATCCCTGTGATTTACAGTTTACAATTTTTCAATTTCTTATATTTTCATCAATCACTTAGCATCTAGTTTCTAATTACACATATTAAAAGTTTCCAGTTATAAAAATGGTCCAGATTTCATTTCATTATAATAAATTAAATTTCCAATTTGTAAAAAACTTAAGAATTCATGCTTGCTTATGTTATAAATAATTTTGAGTATAAGTTAAAAATAAACTGGTACCTAAATGTATTAAAAAATGATACCTACGTCCGTTTCTTATAACTTGATGGTCTGTAAATTGAACTATTTATGTTGACCATCATTTAGTAGAAAACTAATACCATAATAGTGCATAATTTATATGTAGTAGCTGTTTGATTAGAACTAATGGTTGGTTATTTTACAAACAATTTTCACTATTAAATAAATCAAAACTGATACCTATATGTATGAAAAACTGATACCTAGTTTCTATTTGAAAAACTGATATCAATGCAAAAATGATACCCATAAGCTGCCACTATTAACATTACTGATACTAATAATATTAATTCATTCACCAATAACAAAAACTGACAGCTTCTTATTGTTAATATAGATCCTCAACTGAAAAAAATGTAGAAGAAGTTGAAGACACAACTGTTGACACTAATACAGAACAAGTCCACCAAACAACTGAAAACGAAAGTACATGCATGGAGACCGAAACAGCAACTGAAATGCATGAAAATGTGCTCCCACTAAATGAAGATACAGCTATGGACACAAAATAAAATAGTAAAGACATGCTAAACAAAACAAATGAAACAGTGTTGCGAACAAATGAAGATAAAATGAAGCAAAAAGAAATAGAATAGGCTCAAAAATTGGAAGAAGATACCAGTAAAGAGAGCAAAGTTGCACGGTACAGTGATGTAGTACTAGACCTAACACCTCCATCTTTCAATCTCAATATCACACAACAGTTGCAAGAGGGAATAACAAAAAAGGACAAAGAAAACAAACCAGCAAAACCTCCTGGTCGAAAAAGAAAACAAACAGTTCAAAAACCAGCTTCTTATGTGAAAACAATAAAATCAAGAGAAAGGAAAAATAAAGCCCCAGCTTTCAATATGGTTAGAGAATGAAAAAAACAGGGAAAAACAAAAACCTGAAGAAAATAAAAATGATGAAAAACTTGAAGAAAATGAAAATGATGAAAAAGAAAGTGCAGAAGAATCAATCCTAATGCCAATTCAAGTAATAGAGCCAACACTTTCAAATTTAGGACAAGGACACTTCACCAAAACCTTAGGATACTTGAATATAGAACAACAAAACACAATCAAAACTTTCTTTGCTATGACATCATCACAAGAGTAAGTTTACAAACATATATTAATGCTACATATTAAAATAACATTGTATAATTGATATGTGTCTTATTTGCTTAAAATAGAGATGTAGCATGGACAGACAAAGACACAATTAAAGTAGGATGTACAATAACAAAAAAGTACTACGACAACTTCTTGAAGGAAATGCCACACATGGATTGGCACACACTTTTTATTGCTTAATAATACCGCTACCAATAAAAATAATTACAAAAAATTATGTCTGATAGCTATTTCCAGTGCTATTTATACCAAAACTGATACCTATACATAACCAAAAATGATACCTAATTCCTATTTGTTATAAAGTGATTGTAATGACCCGCTATTTTCAACCATTCGCATTCGCCCATGTCGGACTTGAATTGCTCAAAATATCAGATTGTTAATTTAAATTTGGCAAAACTCAACATATACAGTAAATAAAACAATCACATAATCACAGATACAGAGTAATATAACAATAATGCAGTGGAATAGATAAATAGTAGTTCATGAAGCTACTATATAAACACCAGAGTTAGAAATAAAAATACAACAGAATATCTCAAATCAGTGAAGTCTCCAGTACAAACAGATAACCTCCCTGAACAAATCAACTGGAAAGCTGAAAGCTGAATCGATGGTTGGATCTCCAAATGAAGCTCCAAACTCCAAAGGTGAGTCTCAAATGATGTATCACTCAGTCTGACCCGAGCGTAAAGCGAAACATTAAACACTCGAGTCAGGATTATCATTCTTATATCAATAAATCCAACTCAAGTGAAATACCAACTAAAATAGTAACTCAAAGGATGTTTGGGATAACCATCCTCCAAGGATCCGGGGAACTGTCTACAATGTAGAAATATACACTACAGCACCGTGGCCATTTCAAATTAAATTTATACTTCAAAACCAAAATATCATTTCATTTCAAATATATCTATTTTCAAACTAGTATATATATATAAATAACTTATAAAGTGAAGTATTGGTAATTTCCTCAAAACTTCACAAATCGCTTCAAAATCAACTCAACTTTCCCATTCAAATTAAATTCAATCTCAATTTATCAATTTCTATCCAATTCAGTTTTCTGACTAAACAAATTCAAATTTTATCAATTTCGAATACAGATTTGAACCCCAAAATAAACTATTTAAATCTCAATATAATTCAAAGCTTTAATATTCAACAATTTCAAAGCTAACTTTAACAGTTTCATATAGATCTTGATTTAACTTCATTATTATTTAGTCTTGAAATATTCTCTCATTAAATTCAATATCACTTAAGTGACCTTAAATTACATTTTCCCAAATATTTCCTTCAACTTATTTAAACGTGAAATATTCATTAAACCACTTAAATCACACATCCAGTTATAAAATCATATCTTTAAATTTCAGATTCAATAGTTTCAAATCGATTTAACTAAATAAAATTCTTAGTTTAAAACCATTTCAAATAAATCCAAATTTATCTTCCAAACTTTAACTTATTCAAATTATTGCAAAAAATAAAATCTATTTGAAATATAAATTTACATAAATACTTAACATATTATATGTACTAAATCAATCTTAATTAAATTAAATATTATTACTAAATCTATATATAAAATTACCATTTATATATAATATCTTAAGAATCAGTATTTATTAAGACCATATATTTCTTTCCAAACCCATAGAATTTAATTTCAAAAAATTTATATATGGACCAACGGTGTCTGTATATAATTTCCTATCCTATGGTCAAATGGTACAGATATTTATCATTTCAATCCGTAATTTAAATATATACGGGTAGATATCATTTCGACCCGCAATCCCAAATTCAATTCAAATGAAAATCGCTTGGGTTTATCATTTCAAACCATAACGAAATTCTCCTATTCTAAAGTCCATTCGGGTATGTATCATTTCAACCCATAGTGAATTCTATACTAACAGGGAACTTGTAGAGTGATAGCAGATATGATAATAATATAACAGTCATAAATCATCAATATAAATAACAGATAATGGTGTCAGATGTCACAAGTGAACAGATACAAATAACATAATATATATAACAATGTAAATAACTAACAGTAGCATATTTCAATTGTCGTTTCAATTGAAATCAAATTTAATAAATATAAGAACATTGATCGTGACTGATTTCTCACCTTTCGAGGCTAGAGATGAACGAAAAATACGATGAGTTACGAATCCAAAGCAAGGTAAGATGGGCACGAATTGACTATCAAAGCTGGTAGATAGAATCGATGAAATAAATCAGAACAGGTTCGTAGAAGATAATTGGAATAATTGAATAGATACAACATATGAAATTATATATGTATATATACAAAATCATATTCTAAGTTCAACCCTTATTCAATTAAATATATGTATACACACACACTTAAGAATCATTATTATTAAGATAAAATAATTAAAAATCAAAGATATTATTTTCAAATCAATATTTATATATATATATATTATAAAAGTAAGATCCAAGTATACTTTATTTAAAATATATATATATATATATATAGATTAAAACATATACAGGCTATCAACCCAAACACGTGAGAACTACCTAAATCTAATACCACTTATTCTTCATATAACCAACAACTATTATAAACTTAAGTATATATAAGACTATTCCAAAGTTAAAGTTATACGCAACTTATATTATATACAAATCGAACCAAATATATAGAAACATTCTTACCTATCAACAGACTAACATATAATCATATATATTTAAACTTACTGATCAACAACCCATAATTAATTTACCCAGACTAAACAAACTAATATATTACTAAACTATTATTACTAATTATATATATTATATCTGCACAAACTTATATTTATTACTAACCAATTGATATATATCAACATATTAAAATTGTTTGAACTTATAAATAGAATATATAACTTACTTTATATAAAGTATAACTAACAAAATATAAATATATGTAATACTGTATATAAACCACTTATATATTATACTATCCTAACCTTATAAACCTATTATATAGACATGTTATAAACCATAAACTGTAAAATAAATATAAAGTTATATATATGAGCGGCTTTGAAAACTGGTATATAGGAAAAACATGTACAAGAACTAATAATTTTAAAAACATTGTATACATATAATACTAACTTATATGCGCATAACACAAATACAGAAACATATATAAGAATGTATATATACAACTCAACAAGCTTACTTTATTTCAGAAAACCAGTCATAGAAAACTATATATATATACTTTATAACATAACATAGTATAATATAATATAATAAATAGAAAATATTGGAGTGCTGCTTACTGTTCGACCATGGATGGACAAGGCCGTGAAGAAGATCGCGTGGATCTGGGTGAGCTGAGTTGAGGTAGGCTGCGAGTGAAGATGCCTTCGGCATAGCCATGGTAGGCGGGAGGAAGAAGCCAGGGGGAGAAACGAACGGCAGTGGTTGCGTGGTTTCAGGCGAATCTGGGTGGAACAGAGGGAGGAAGATTGAGTTGCTTGGGTTGGCCGTTGGTGCTTGCATGGGGTTGATGAATGTGGCATTAGGTTGGAGGGGCATGGCCGAGCTTTGGGAACGGAAGAGAAATAATGCAGAGGAAAAGTGGAAGTAGACTTCCCAGATCTCAAATTTGTACAGCGATTATATGATCGAATAGGCACACGTTATATTTTTAATTATTATTTGAAAATCGTTCAAAGTAACCAGAGGAAAAAGAACGGAACAAATAGTAATGAAATGCATCAAATTAAACATGAGCAGTTTTAGAAGCAACGGTCACCCATTGATTTAGCAGACAAATATTAAAGCAATTGACTGATAGGCGTTTAAAATTTGAAACGCAAAAGAAATCAAATGGTCACGGATCCGGTACCGATATGGTTATCAGTTTCGTGGATTCCACTGTGTACCGGACTTCAAAATAAAAAAATAAATATACCACAGAGTTCAGTACGATGAGACGATCAAAACGGTATATAGATATCAGTTGTATGATCATCCGATCAAAAGTCGATAATCGGTACCGAAAATGCTGCTATTCCGTACGAAAAAATCTAAACGGAGCTAGAAACGTTTGAATTTCACAAAACGAATTTCGCAGTCAGATTCAGAGTGTTCTAAATAAATTTTCTCATGTTGACAAATTTAGGTTTCGGAACACTTTTAAATTCAACTGTTATTAACTGATTTAAATTGAGATAAAATTACACAATAAAATAAACTTCCATATTTTCTGATGAAAATTTACCAATTGCTATGTTTTTAAATACATATTCCAAATATAAAAAATTTATTTTCAAATTTTATTGTTTAAAGTTTCACAAAATTTCAATTAATTTAATAAATAAAATCACTAAAACATTTGGGTCGTTACACTCTCCCCCACTCAAAACTTTTCGTCCCCGAAAAGGAAGAAGGTAGGAGAATAGAAACAACCAGAAAGAAAAATAGATTGAAAGTCAAGATTAAAAAATTAATTTGAAACTATATATATAAATTTTACTTGAAATATTCATTTGAAAACTTCATTTGAAATTCAATTTTCTTTAATACTTTAATATTTTTTTTCAAACCCATTTGTAAAATTTTCTTGCTTCCTTTCAAATACCATTTATATGTTTAAATAAAACCTTTATAAAGATATGAAAACTATTTGAAAACAATTATTTACATTATTACTTATATTTACAAAGAAGCTATTTGAAAACATTAAATCCATAATTCATAAATTTATTAATTTTTATCTCAAGATACTTTTCAAATATTATTAATAAATCAATAATCATTTACTTTAAATATGTTTTATTTAATTAATAACTTCTAAAGTGTTTATAACACTAAAATTTTCTCTATTAAACCATGTAGTATATAAATAAACAATATTTTAAAAAAGATATAGTCAACAAGGAAAAGAAGGAGGATTTGGAAAAATAGAATATAAGTGAATAAATAAAGCTGAGCAGATAAGGTAGATTCAAAAGAATAGTATCGGACATGAATAATTAATTCAAACTATAAGAATTTCAATTTCAAATATTAATACAAAATTTCTTTGTTGGAAATACTTTAATAATAAAATACCTTTATGTCAAAACAAGTTTTTCTTTCAAAATACTTTTATAACTCGATGTTTCAACAAGTTTATCCTCGTTCTTGCACACTCTGGCTATGCGTTGATCAGGCGCAAAGCTAGAATTCTCCAAGTACTTAGTAGACCTGTTTCAACACCCGATGAAAATACTGGGAAAACTTTTTAAAAATAGATATGGAAAGTACAATCCAAACAAAACAAGAAAACCTTTGTCTAACCATGGTTTGCAGATACACAATGGTTACGCCTGGATCCCCCAGGAAACAATCCATATCCGTAAGCTTTCTCAGCCCTGCGAGTTACGCCATGATGACTAGTAGAATGCAGGATACACAATGGTTACGCCTGGATCCCCTAGGAAACAATTCGTACCCCTAGGCCATCTCAACCAGGCAGTTTCGCTACTAATGCGACCTACATAGATCACAGGATACACAATGATTACTCCTGGATCCCCCAGGAAACAATCCGTACCCCTAGGCCATCCAGCCAGGTGAATTACGCTATGCAGTCGCGCTCGTAAGACCATGGGTAACGCCATGCAATTCGATAGACACTCGAGTATCATATCCGGAAAACCAAAAATCAGAAAAATATCGATAGAATGAATCCACAATGTGGCCATAAAGCGGATATCAAGCAGAAGGCACTTTCCATATCTTTACTTCGAAAATATGTGTTATCCCGCCTTTTGGCAAGGCCGTGACACCAAGGAATTGATTAGTAACCAATGAAGGCCCGTCCTAGAGATCAGTTATACATAGGCTCACTCTGGATATCGACGAATTTTGTCCGAGTCCGGATCGAGCCAAAATTGGTAGGACATGACAAGCTAAGCCATGAGAGTCAACGTTCCAAATCTCAAGTCAATCCGAGTTCGTATGATCAAGTTAGGAACGGTACAAAATTGGATGAAAACCAATCACCGGTCAACTCGCTCCCTTCGACTCGCTCCTTTCGACTCGCTTCGCAACCATCAGAAGCGTCACCTTCGACTCGCTCGCATCCCTCAGAGAAGCCCGCTTCGACTCGCTTCACTTTGTGTCCATCACGGAGCCTTCGTTCAAACCCCTCAGATAGGCCTCCTTCGACTTGCTTCGCAACCCCCAGATAGGCCTCCTTCGACTCGCTTCACAACCATCATAAATGCTTCCTTCGACTCGCTCAATCAATGCACAGATTCGACTCGATCAAAACAGCGTCAAGGGCAGAGTGCGATTCAAGCGCCACGTCACCGAGTTGAACGGAAGCGAGTCGAATAGAGCGAGTCGAAACAGAAGCGAGTCGAACCAAACAGCCACCGAGAATCGCATCTCGTATCGATCATATCTCCTAATCTACAAGTCCAAATGCTATGAAATTGTCAAAGAAGACTACGTGCATGCTAAAGAATGTCCACGCCAAATTTCGACTCCATTGGATGAAATCTTGATCGATACAAAATCTATTCGTATCGATCACGGATCGGACCAAAACTTCACGGGCTTGGGCGTGCGGGCCTGGTCACGTGCCAGAGAGGGTCTCCCGAGATCTGAGCGAAATATCAGCCTCCTACACCTATAAATAGACCCCCAAAGCCAATAGAAAAGGGGTTCTTCTTCCTCTTTAAGATCTCCAACGCCCGGACTCCGCCAGATCCAGATCCGAACTCAATTACTGCTGCTACCAACGAAATTCACTGCTGCAAATCATAATTGCCTACTGTAAATCATTGAATTCACTTGTAAACACAAAAGAAAGATCAATAAAGCAAACTACTTCATAGTGGACGTAGGCGATACGCCGAACCACTCTAAATTCTTGTGTCTCCTTGCATTTTAATTATTCTCATTTCTGAAATTTGGAGTTTTTGTTAGATAATTCCTCTTTTTCCATTTAATTTCTTCACTTTATCTCTTCAAAGACTTTCGAAGAGTGTTGTGCCCAATTTTGGTACAAACACTTTGGTGCTTTCACCGAGAAAACCAATTTTTCTCCTGCTCTTGGGATCTCCTATCTATATTGGATTGCATAAATCTAAGAAGAAGATTCAGATCTAGAACTTTGAAGCCCTTCCATTCTATTCAGATTTGCAATCAGATCTAGGAAAGGACTTCATTAATTCATTATGGTGAGCACACGTACCACTTCTGCAGCTGCTGAACAAGGAGCACGGGACCGACAAAATCCCGTGCAATCACCTCCATCTAACCAAAATGCTGCAGGACCTTCAGATCCATCAGGTCCAATCACTAGACAAGAATTCGAGACATTGCTTCAAGAGTTGTCCCAAAGTCGATAGCAGCTAACTGAACAACTACGCGCCAACACGGAGTTGACTAGCAGCTAAATCGCCAAAGGCGAAGAAGATCCAGAAGAGACCAAGGTTCTCACTCTTCCACAGAAAGTTCAGCCTCCTCCGATGGCCAAACCAGATCCACGCGTCCACGGCTAGGTGTAAGCTACACCCAAGCCACGGGACACCAACCTGCTTCGATCCTTGGGCAACCTAGAGCTGGTCCATCCGCTAGTCTCCGCATAGAACCTTCAACTCGAGGAGGAGCTGCTCCTTATCATGTTACCGGCAACATTGCTACTACCACCACTGCTGGACATGGAGGTGATGCTAGAAACCAAGCTGATCCTCAACGTAGCCAACGAGAGCAGACTCCTGAGCCTTATGTCCCTGAGGATGTTGAACCAAGGAGGCGAGGCACGGACCGTCGACCGCGTCCGGTCCAGACTCACGTTGTGGAACCCAACCACACCTTGGCACAACATGCTCCAAGTATCCGAACGCCAGATATACCAGCGATGATCCGCCAAATGCTCCGTGAAAGTCAGGGTCTCTCTAATGACGACTGGGGAATCTCCCGAAGTCATACCCCTTTCACTGATGACGTTTTATATGCTGAACCACCTCGGCACTTTAGGATGCCAACTTTGCTAGTTTATGAGGAAGTTCTGATCCCAATCAACACGTCCTGAAATACGAATGGCTGATGAATGCTACTAGAGCTGATGACGCAGTAAAATGCCGTAGTTTCCCCATTTCCCTAGGGGGCATCGCTACCATGTGGTTCACTCGTTTGCCACCGCGATCCATCACTAACTTTGACCAGATGGCCACCAAGTTTGTCGAACAATTCCGTATGCACGTGGCGAGGCCTAAGGACGTTAACACTCTGTCTAGTGTTACGCAAGCTCCCGGAGAAACACTTAGACGTTACTTGGAGCGATTCCATGCTGCGTGTGCAGAAATAAGCAATCCCAACGATAACTCTATCCTGATGGCACTAACTAAGGGGATTGATGCTGATCCGAGTTCGGAAATTGGTTAGCTGGGAAACCACCTACGTCATTGGATCGTTTCTATTCTAAGGCAGCCCAATTCCTGAGAAGGGAGGATGCGAAACAGTCTAGGAAGCAGGATGACGTAGGGCCCAACGTCGAAGGTATCCAAAGTAACGTCGCTGTTAAACAGTCCGGAGATAATTCTGGAAAAAATTTAGTTGAACGTCCAAAATAAACAGAATCAGTAGAGGGACAATAAAAATCAGAACAAAAAACGCGATCAGGATCCTGGACCACGGCGTAGAGCTTCCATGTACGATAATTATACTCCATTGAACACGTCATTGGAAAATGTGTATTTGCAGACCTGTAATACCATGCAATACAAGAAGCCTGCCCCAAAACCACCAACTGGAAGACAAATCCAAACATGAAAGTTCTGTAGATTCCATGAGAGTTATGGCCACAACACTAATGAGTGTCGTCACTTACAAGACCTTATTGAAAAACTGATACGTGAGCGGAAGTTGGATCGGTATGTGCGGGCGCCGCAATCCGGTGGTGCGGGCCCATCAAATCAGAATCGTGCGCCGAATCAGGAAAGACAGGAGGAACCCGCTCCTGTAGATGGGAGGTTGGTCATCAATACAATAAGTGGTGGTCCTCACCCAACTGATCGAAGCTGGAAGGAAATGGAGTCGTACGCCAGTTCTATCAAGCATGCAGACTTCGAGTGTTGCAGTAGTTTTGATGAGGGGGCCCCGGCCAAGCAACATAAAACGATGACGGATGACATCGTGTTCAGGAACAGAGACGCTGATAAAGTCGAAGCTCCCACTATCGATCCACTGGTCATCTCAGCACAAGTAGGTGCCGCTTGGATGAAAAGGATCTTAGTTGACAGTGGAAGCTCTGTGAATATTTTGTTCAAGCGAGCTTATGATCAAATGAAGATGGAAGCCGCAGACTTGAAGCCTTGTCAATCTCGAGTCCATGGTTTCAACGGAAGTGCCACAATACCCGCTGGAATGGTGGAACTACCAGTAGAGTTGGGAGTTGGAGAACGTTGGAGGGTACGGATGTTGCAGTTCATTGTTTTGGACATAGACTCCCCTTACAATGCTTTCTTGGGCCGACCGGCCCTCGCTGAATTCAGGGTAGCCATTGTCCCATGGTGTTTGACCTTAAAGTTTCCCACTGATCATGGAATAGGAATCGTTCAGGGAGATCAGGCTACTGCCAGAGCCTGTTATGTTGCTGAGCTGCGGGAGGCGCAGCGAAAGGAGAAAGGAAAGGGCATAGAGGAATCTCTCTGCATCCGTTTCGCCGATAATTGACAATTAACGCCCGGGCCTAGGCCCGGGCACCCCAGCCAATTCCTTAAGGATCTTGACCCGAGAGAAATGAAAGACGAAGGAGAATCTAGAGAAAGTCAAGCATCCCTGACCGAACTGACGATTGACGTCCCGGTTGACAATGACGATGACTCGAAAATGATAAAGATCGGATCTTAGCTAAGCCAGCAAGCTCGGGGGGGATTGGTTGAATTTCTGCAGGCAAACCTTGACGTAGTTGCCTGGACACATTCTGATATGTGTGGGATCCCACCGGACATCGCGAGCCACACTCTGAACATTGACTCGCGGTATGTCCCGGTCAAACAAAAAAGGCGCGGTATGGATCCAGAGAGATCTGCCGCCCTTAAAGAAGAAGTAGAAAAGCTTGAAGCAAACGGATTTATTCGAGACACGCTATATCCTGAGTGGGTGTCGAATCCCGTGCTCGTCCGAAAGCCAAATGGAAAGTGGAGAACGTGTGTCGATTATTCCGATCTGAATAAAGCATGTCCCAAAGACAGCTTTCCACTCTCCAGAATTGATCAGCTAGTAGATTCGACGGCTGGGCACGAACTCTTATCCTTCATGGATGCGTATTCAGGCTACAATCAGATACCGATGCATTTACCCGATCAAGAACATACCAGCTTTGTAACCAATCTGGGACTTTACTATTACAAGGTTATGCCATTCGGACTCAAGAACGCTAGGGCTACTTATCAACGATTGGTCAATCGGATGTTTGCCAATCAAATCGGGAAAACCATGGAAGTATATGTAGACGACATGCTTGTGAAGTCGCGACTCTCCACCAACCATGTTAAAGACCTGGAAACTATGTTCAACATACTTCGAGAATACAAGATGAAGCTCAACCCACTAAAATGTCACTTTGGAGTTGCATCTGGAAAGTTCCTTGGTTTCATCGTTAACGCCCGGGGAATCAAAGCTAATCCTGAAAGATTTGAGAAATCAGAAATCTTGAAACTCCCAAGACTATAAAGCAAGTCCAGAGTCTCAATGGAAAGGTAGCAGCGTTGAGCAGGTTCATTTCAAAGTCCACTAACAAATGCATTCCCTTCTTCGATCTGATTCGAAAAGGGAAACGAAACTTTGAATGGACCACAGAGTGCAAGGGCGCTTTCCAAGCACTAGTTCAACATCTGTCCACACCGCCGATACTGTCAAAGCCTATTGATCATGAGAAGTTGTATGCGTACTTGGTGATATCAGAAAACGCTATCAGCACTGCCTTGGTTCGAGAAGAAGACGGGATACAGAAGCCAGTGTACTATAGTTGTTAGAAAAGTTGGCTTACTGCCTGGTAATCGCATCAAGAAAACTCCGACCGTATTTCCAAGCACATCCCATAGTTGTTTACACCGACCAGCCATTACGACAGGTCCTTTCGCGGCCTGAGACGTCTGGTAGGCTACTCAAGTGGAACATCGAACTGAGTCAGTTTGATATAACTTACACTCCAAAATGAGCAATCTAAGGACAAGTCCTCGCTGATTTCATAGCTGAATTCACCGTTCCAGAGGACTTGCCCAAAACCAGTAAATCCCCCGAATATGTCTGGAAGCTGTTGATATGCACGTAAATGTGCATATTTTTACCACCATATTTAATCTAATTAATTCAAATAAATGATCATATTGGGTATTTTAACTTATTTTAACCAAAATCCATATTAATTTCAAATTGTCACATATTCATCTTCATCCAAGGGAAAAATAGTCATTCTTTGTGCATAAATTTACTTGAGAAAATTTAATTAGAAATTTCCATACTATTTTGTAGGAATTTGATTTCCATTACAAGTAGTTTCATGAAGAAGATATGCATGCACAAAAAGAACACAAAGGAATGAAGATGGAAATAATTCTATGTGAAGATCATGGAGGACCCCACCTACCCACCTACCTTAATGTACACATTAAAGGGTAATGCACATGCTTATGGAATTAATGGCTTCATGTACACTTAAGTGATGATTAATGGATGCTAATGGTTACTTGGCCACCACACTTCCTAAGGGGTAGTTTGGGCATTCCCCAAATTATGGATTAGGGTTTCATGCTTGTATAAATAACCCCTTATGTTTCATGTAACCCCTCCTCCTCCCTTAGTCTCTCTTAGTTAGTTTTAGATCAAATAAAAGAAAGCTCTCTTCTCTTTTCCATGGCTACTTAGCCATTTTTATTTTCATGTAACTTCCATTTTTTTATGCAATGTTAATTAGTGCTTTCTTCTTTTACATGCTTCTTTTCTTTATTTACTTTCATGTTTGTAGTGTAGATCTCTCTTATTTCATGCAAGTAGATTAGTTTTTCCTTTCTTTTTTCTCTCTTTTTCCTCTTGTTTGTTTAATGTTGCTTTCTACATTTGTTGATTTGATAACAAAAATGAGAGGCTAATCCCTTCAATTTAGGAGTAATGAAGCTCTCTTGAATCATGTAGATACAACATAATTTCTTTTATGTCTCTTTTGTGCTTAATGGAAAGTAGATGTTTGTATGGTTTTGTGTTTAATATTGAGTTTTATAGCTTATATTGTTCAAAACAAATAGGCTATGCTTAGTCATATGAATCATTAATTACCTCTTCATCTACATATGATCATGGTAATGGAAGTGGATTTAGAATCAAAATTTGATGGTTTATGTTTCTAATTCAATAGTTAATAAACCATGCTTAAAATAGATTCTACTTTTAATTTTATATCATTTTCATTGAAGTTAGTAAGTGGGTTAGAGGGTGCATTAAAGTTTGATGGTTTAAGTGTGTTAATTAATAACACAATTAGGCCATGCTTATGATAAATGCATCAACTAATGTCACAAATGACTAATAAGATATCATAATTTCATTATGTTGATTTATGTGATCATTAGAGGGGATTTGCCTCTAAATTGCTCTTTAATCTCATCTTTTTATTCTACTTAGTTTTAGTTTGTGTTTACTTTCTTTTAGTTAGTTAACAATCACTCGACTTTGGTTTAATTTGATTGAATAGAATTTTAAAATCATCAATTCCCTACGGATCGACCCGTATTCGCCACGTACTACAAATGTACGCCGTGCGCTTGCGGTTATATTTATTTCTAAATTCATTCGACGGTTTTCTAAACCGATAGAAAAACCGTCGTCAAACAAGTTTTTGGCGCCGTTGCCGGGAAATAGTTTTGATTTTAATTCTCTATTCTTCGAATTATTTTTGTGTGTTTATTTTGTGTGAGTTTGCATTTAAAAAAAAAATTTGTGTTTGTGTTTGATTTTTGTCTGCTTGTTTTCTTGTTGTTTGTTTTGCATTTGCATAGTAAATAGAAAAAAAAAACATTGCATTTTATTTCACTTCAATTTTGTTTACATTTCAATCACAATTTTTCAATTATATTTTACTTCTCTTTTTACATTGCTTTTCCTTAAAAAAAAGAGAAAAAAAACTGACTTCAAGCAAACAATGCATATCACTGTGCATATCTCCCACTGTTCTTCAACCTATTGTTCTCTGTCATTCCTACTACTACCACTACACATACCATCGACACTTCAATACACACCAACACATCACAACTTTTCCTACTGCTACTAACGACTGCCTACTCTCCAAATTCGTCTATCGACTCACCTCAATTGCCTCTGTCCATCTCTGCCACAACATCCCAAACTGCTTGCCATTGCACGATCAACTTACAAATCTCCCGTTCAACTGTCTACTCTTCCTCACCACTAGAAAAAACAACTACCATTAACCACAACAACTCTACAACATCACTTTCCAACCATCTCGTAACTGCTTCCACAGTCCTGCAATCTTGAAACATCACACATCTGACCATATGACATTTCCAACTACACCTCTCTGACCAAAAACTCCACATTAACCCACTGTCCTGGCCGCTCACTGCAACAGCTACAAACAGTCCACCATCCTAGCATCAAGCTTTTGAACTTCTGTGCACTATCAAGTATCTTCCGTGCACTGGTCGTCTTGTGCATATCTGTGCACATTCGTTTCACAGCATAACATCCATTGCCTGCCTGTCTCTGTTGCACTGTCCAGTGTCCAATATCCAATTCAGTTCGTCTACATACTTCACACTCGACCATTCATCCTCTACCAAATTCACACTCGAATAACCACTGATTTGGAACACACTAGTGCATCCAAGCTACAACCTGCCACCACATACAAAAACATTTCAATAATCACGTAGTCATCTCCATCACACTTGCCACAAATCTACAAGTTTCCATCAAACCATAAACATTGAAAAACAATACTGCAAACTGCCTTTGCTGTGTAGGTAGACCAAAACCATCTCGCTGTGTAACACAAACATAAACTAACAGTTCACAGCTGCAAACATACTTCACCTACATCCACTTTGCCTCAAATCAACAGCTGCCTCGACACTTTCCTCCGCAACAGTTTTGCATCATACTCCTACTCTTTCCAACATTTCATCACCCCATACTTCCCTACTTCATATTCATTAAACTGAGCTCTCTGATCACCACAGCAACGCGGCTTCACTGAAAACTCCATTGCCTACAGTTCAAAATCCACACACAAATCAAAATCCTGCCGCTTCTTCTGAAAAACAAAATAATCCTTACCACACTTCCTGCCTGCTCATTCCTACAGCAATATTTCCCTGATGTTCCCTTCTTCACTGCCAGTACAAATCCAGAGACCGAAACCTACTTCGAACAACAACAGTCTCTCAATCTAATTGCCTCTAGCAAACGCCAGCCATACACAATCACTCCGACCTCCCTCCAAATCACCGCAACCCTTAATCGCTGCGATAGCTAAAACCAGCAACATCATTTCCAAGCAGAGACCTCCCTTTGAACCACAGCCTCCTTCGCTTGAAATCAAACTACAGCCCCTACCCCAATCGTCAATCCTCAATCAACCGCGACGAAATTCACGCGACCTCAACGCAATCACCTCCTCAAACCCAGACACCTCGCCGTCATCTCTCGAACCAAAACTCATCACCCGATTGTACTTCCTCTGCTTTTGATTCAGGATTTTTATCTTTGATTTGGTGTTTTGGGATTAAGTGTTTGATTTCATTATCAGAAATCGCAGATAGAAATTCGATTGTTTAACTTGAATTTGGAATGTGGAATTCTGATTGAGTATTGTGGGATTTTGAAACGAGAATTGGGTGGAATTTTCTGCGGTAGTATTTCATTTTTCTTGCTTTTGTTTTGATTCAATTTGTAGGCTGGGCCCTTGCTGTGTAAAAAAAACATTCAAACATTGTTTTTGTTTTTGTTTTTGTTTTTGTTTTAATTTTAGTTTGAGTTTTTGTCTTAGTTTAAGTAAAAAAAACTTTTTTTTATGTAAAACTCTACTTTTAAGTTTCCTTTCCAAAAAAAATTTAAAAAAAAAAAATTGAGTCTCTTCCAAATAAACGAGGGTTGTTTTGAATTTGTTTTTTTTTCATTTATTTTAGTTTCTTCTTCGATATAAAAAAAAACTGTATATATATCTTGTTTTTATTTTCAGGTTGCAAAAGCAGAAAAGGAAAGGAGCTGCTTGCTAAAAATAATTGCTTCGCTTTGCTTGCCAAAAATAAAAAAACTTTTTGCTTGATATATCTATTGTTTTTATTTGCCTTGCATTGTATATATCTCTTGTTTTTATTTTAGTTGCATTATTGATTGCTTGCATTTGCATATATATATTTTAAAAAAAATTCAAAAATAAAAAAACAAAAACAAAAATCCATTCGTAGTTGCATTGTTAATACACGTTTAATTTCTGCTTTGCATTTCATCCTAGAATTTTGATTAGTAATAACGGTTAGACATCGATAACTTTTAATTGTGTATTGACAAGTTGTCTTCTTTGAACAATTTAATTTCTCGGTGTCTAGGCTACGGCAGAGTAATAACCATTTATAAATATTACGTTGATTCGTAAATATTATAGTGGCTGTTCCTCTGAAGGTACTTAAACCTTCGGCTGCATTGCTACGGTGATTCGTGGTGCACCGATAAATCCTGTCCGTTACCTGGCAGAGAACTATCTTGTTTATTTAAGACAATGTGTGATTATACAATTTTGGGTTAACTTAGGATAAATCATTTGTAATTAACTTTGCATTCATTTAGTTGCATTAGTTCATGCATATTTAAAAAAAAAATTTAAAATTCAAAACTAAAAAAATTGTAAATATTCCCTTTTTTTCTTTGATATTTTTTTTAATCTTTTTTCTTTGAAATTTCAAAAATTTTAAAAAAAAAATTATAAAACCTTTTCAAAAACAAAGAAAAAAATTTTGCAAAACCAAAAAAAAAACAAAACAAAAATCAATTGCCCTTTTGAAAAATAAATTTTATTTGTAAATATTTTTCCTTTATAAAAAAAAACCAAAAACATTCTTGAAAATGTCTGAGTTTCCCCACTCACTTGAATTTTACCATAGTTGTGAAAATCAATATAATCCATATGATTTCACTCCAAATTCGTATGGATATTTTAACAACAACTATTTCTTAAATGATTCAAATTTTGAACCACAAAATTTTCAAAACGATGACCAACCCTCAAATCTTGAAAAGAGCATTTCGTCTTTACTTGAAATTTCTACACACCAAAATCAAATGATAAATGATTTGTGTAATTCATATTTGGGCCATGATTCAAATCAAAGTTTTCAAAATAATCAAAATTTGAATTCACTTCAAAATTCAAACGATTTCGAGTATAACCCATGCCAATTCAATTTTGAACTCCAAAATGAATTTCAAAATCAAAATGAAAATGTGATCCACTTTTCAATTAATTTTGGCAATGGGAATAATCTCGACTATGATGAAAGTGAAAATTTTTATTCTCAACAAATCCAAATCGAAAATCCTCAAGCTAATAATTATAAATTAGATTTTGTTGAAAAAATGAACGAAATTTACAATGATCACACGGATTCATTGTTTGAAACATATATGAAACAACGTGGGAAATAAAATCAAATCCCAATGTGTGACGAGTCAAGTGACAATCCATCTTTTACCCAAATCTACGATTTTCAAATAACAACTTTTGAAATTGAAAATAACAATCTTAATGAAATTGTTGAAAACACGGTAATTGAGTTGGATTTCAATTCATTTGAGGGTGTGGAACCAAATTTAAAATTCGATCTTCCTTTTCTCGATTTTGAAAATTTGAATACAACAACTTTGGATTTTGAAATGGATATATGCGATGAAGTTGTTGATATTCCAACGAAGGAAGATGAATTTAACGAACACGAGTTTTATGGACTTTTAGAAAATGAGTCATTAAATTCTGACGGGGAAGATTTAAATCATCACTTTGATTTTGAAATCAATAATTCTGAAGAACTCTTCAATAAAGAGCTTGAATTTTAATTTGGTGAAAATAAACTTAAATTTCAACCAATTGTTTTATCGACCTCGAAAATCATCGAAAATAAAACAACTCGTACGGTTTTCAATAAAACGACATTCGTTTTTCCAAATCAACATACAACTTTGAAATCTTTTACGATTTGGTTTTTCGAGCTTAAGCTGTGTCTCGTATATTTGACGAGAAAAATGAAACGGTCTTTGGAAGACCGTTTCATGTACTTTTTGACGATATACTTTCTGAACTCTTGTAAATAATAATCTTTTCGTTTTCATGTAAATATAGGTCATCTTTTTATTCTTTTTATTTTTCTCCTTCCACTTGGGTTGACTGTGGGGACACAGCCAAAATAAAGTGTGGGGGGAGACTCATCATCATTTTTCAATTTTCTTTCCAAAAATAAAAAAAATCTAAAAAACAAAAAAAAAGAATCTTTTTTAAAACCATTTTGATTTATTTTTAAAGAAACACTATAGGATAAATATATGGTTTTGGTTTATTAAATTAAAATTTTTGAAAATTTATTCGTCTTAACAAAAATAAAAATGAAGTTTGATTACAAATAATAATGGTTTAACTAGTATATAGGAAGATTCATACGTGTTAATTATGAAATACGTCCTAATTGAAAATCTTTGTTTTAAAAAGTGGTTGATTTAAAGTAAAGGATATAACATTTTTTTTGTCTTTTGATTTAAATGGTGCTAAGATGATTTTGCAAAACTCTCTGTCTCTTAAGAAAAAAAAATAAAAAAAAATAACAACATCCAAAGTATTCACTCTCATTTAAAAGTCCTCACGGTTATGCATGGGTGAATTACTTGGAATCTTTGATTATGTGCTTTCATACTCATTTAAAAGTCCTCACGGTTATGCATGTATGGAATACATATAAAAAAAGAACAGACTTAATAAAAACCACATACGGTCGATTGGTGTATGCACGAAAGTGTGTGCACTCGCCATGCTCTGTACTCCCCTCATATAAGCCCGAAAGGCAGTGCATGGGTGGTATATCTGGCCTCAGTTTACCTGAGCTAGGTGTGTAATTTTTCTTGCAAATAATGAGAGAGCAAGCAATTGAAATGATAGCATTATTTTTACTTATTTGATTTGATTTGTTATTGAAAAGAAATGAAAATACCACTTTGATAAACTTTGATATTCAACTAAGGATCTATTTCATGGTTACACTTTGTTATCAACTGAAACAACGAGTTAAACTATTGTCTATTTGTTATGATAACTTAATTTTTGTTGGAAATTTTGACAAGTAAATTACTTAAATTTTCAAGATAATAACCAAACCTATATTTAACTTATTTGTGTTAATTTAAAAATAAATTCTTCATTCGTAAATATTTCCAAAAACTTGCATTCACATCTTTGTAAATAAATCTTGCATTTTGTAAATATTTTCATATCGCATTTGGATTTTGTGGGTAGTATCCGCTAAAAACCCTCACGAGACAACACTCGTTCTACTGGGGACACCCAGAGGTTTAACGGCTTATTGCATACGCTCAATGCAATTGTGCTCCTTACGAAAATGGATTTATCTTAGTTTTCCTTTATTCGAGGACGAATAAAAAGATAAGTGTGGGGGTATTTGATATGCACGTAAATGTGAATATTTTTACCACCATATTTAATCTAATTAATTCAAATAAATGATCATATTGGGTATTTTAACTTATTTTAACCAAAATCCATATTAATTTCAAATTGTCACATATTCATCTTCATCCAAGGGCAAAATAGTCATTCTTTGTGCATAAATTTACTTGAGAAAATTTAATTAGAAATTTCCATACTATTTTGTAGGAATTTGATTTCCATTACAAGTAGTTTCATGAAGAAGATATGCATGCACAAAAAGAACACAAAGGAATGAAGATGGAAATAATTCAATGTGAAGATCATGGAGGACCCCACCTACCCACCTACCTTAATGTACACATTAAAGGATAATGCACATGCTTATGGAATTAATGGCTTCATGTACACTTAAGTGATGATTAATGGATGCTAATGGTTACTTGGCCACCACACTTCCTAAGGGGTAGTTTGGGCATTCCCCAAATTATGGATTAGGGTTTCATGCTTGTATAAATAACCCCTTATGTTTCATGTAACCCCTCCTCCTCCCTTAGTCTCTCTTAGTTAGTTTTAGATCAAATAAAAGAAAGCTCTCTTCTCTTTTCCATGGCTACTTAGCCATTTTTATTTTCATGTAACTTCCATTTTTTTATGCAATGTTAATTAGTGCTTTCTTCTTTTACATGCTTCTTTTCTTTATTTACTTTCATGTTTGTAGTGTAGATCTCTCTTATTTCATGCAAGTAGATTAGTTTTTCCTTTCTTTTTTCTCTCTTTTTCCTCTTGTTTGTTTAATGTTGCTTTCTACATTTGTTGATTTGATAACAAAAATGAGAGGCTAATCCCTTCAATTTAGGGGTAATGAAGCTCTCTTGAATCATGTAGATACAACATAATTTCTTTTATGTCTCTTTTGTGCTTAATGGAAAATAGATGTTTGTATGGTTTTGTGTTTAATATTGAGTTTGATAGCTTATATTGTTCAAAACAAATAGGCTATGATTAGTCATATGAATCATTAATTACCTCTTCATCTACATATGATCATGGTAATGGAAGTGGATTTAGAATCAAAATTTGATGGTTTATGTTTCTAATTCAATAGTTAATAAACCATGCTTAAAATAGATTCTACTTTTAATTTCATATCATTTTCATTGAAGTTAGTAAGTGGGTTAGAGGGTGCATTAAAGTTTGATGGTTTAAGTGTGTTAATTAATAACACAATTAGGCCATGCTTATGATAAATGCATCAACTAATGTCACAAATGACTAATAAGAGATCATAATTTCATTATGTTGATTTATGTGATCATTAGAGGGGATTTGCCTCTAAATTGCTCTTTAATCTCATCTTTTTATTCTACTTAGTTTTAGTTTGTTTTTACTTTCTTTTAGTTAGTTAACAATCACTCGACTTTGGTTTAATTTGATTGAATAGAATTTTAAAATCATCAATTCCCTGCGGATCGACCCGTATTTGCCACGTACTACAAATGTACGCCGTGCACTTGCAGTTATATTTATTTCTAAATTCATTCGACGGTTTTCTAAACCGATAGAAAAACCATCGTCGAACAGCTGTATACCGATGGTGCATCAAACGACCGGTATTCGGGCGCTGGTGTTGTGCTCGAGACCCCCGAAGGTCGATCTATATGCTATGCTTTGAAGTTTGACTTTCATGCAACCAATAATGAAGCTGAATACGAAGCCCTCTTAGCTGGCTTGAAACTTGCCAGGGATTTGAAAATCATCGCTGTGGAAGTTTATTGTGATTCACAATTGGTTGTGTGTCAAGTACGAGGAGAGTATCAGGCAAGAGATCGAAGGTTGGCTGCTTACTTAGCTCGAGTTCAGGAAGTACTGAATCAGTTCGATTACTACGCCATCTATTGTATACCTCGGGAGCGCAACCAAAAGGCCGATTCATTGGCAAAGCTAGCCAGCACAGGTGAAGCTCAACAAATGGGACTTGTTCCCGTAGAAACACTATCTTCCCTAAGTATCGACCGGGCAGAAATAAACCGGGTATGCGAAATCGTTCCTGAAAAGGATTCATGGATGACTCCACTCAGAAATTACATTGAGCACGGAACCCTGCCGGAGCGCAGGAGTGAAAAGAGACAAGTTCTTCGAAAGGCCTCAAGATTTACCATCCAGAATGGACTCATGTACAGAAGTGGGTACTCAGTTCCCCTACTCCGATGTATCGCTCATGATGAAATTAAACAAGTGTTGCGCGATGTGCATGAGTGAGAATGTGGCGATCACACTGGGGGGCAAGCACTTGCCAAGAAAATACTTCGCTACGTATATTACTGGCCTACCGTGAATCATGATGCGTTGGACTATGCAAAGAAATGTGATAGGTGCCAGAAATATGCCCAAATCCCTAGAGCTCCTCCTACTGAGATAACGCAAATGGTCAGCCCATGGCCGTTTGCAATGTGGGGCATCGACATCATCGGTGCTCTACCTCTGGCAAAAGGTGGTGTGAAGTACGCCATCATCGCAGTTGATTACTTTACAAAGTGGACTGAAGCTGAAGCTCTCGCTACCACTAAAACGAAGAAAGTAATCAACTTTGTGGTTCGTAACATCATCTGTCGATTCGGTCTCCCACACAACATTATTACGGACAACAGAACCCAATTCGACAGTAATGAATTCAAAGATTTCTGCAAACGATTTCACATCCAAAAGAAATTCTCCACAGTTGCACACCCTCAGGCAAATGGACAGGTCGAAGGAGTTAATAAAGTTATAAAGTCCTTCCTGAAGAAACGACTGGAAAAGGTCGGGGGCTAGTGGGTCGATGAACTTCCTATGGCTCTTTGGGCTTACCGAACAACCCACAAGACCGCGACCGACCACACTCCGTTCTCTCTTTCTTACGGTTCAGAGGTCGTTATTCTAGTCAAGCTAGAAGTACCTTCTCATCATGTGACATACTATGATCCAAAGACAAATACTATATTACTTGCTGAATCTCTCGATCTACTGGATGAGAAGCGTGAAGAGGCTGATTTTAGGGCAGCTGCGCATCAAAGTCGAGTCGCCCGATTGTACAACGCCAAGGTCCGTCCGCGAACCTTCGAACCAGGCGATCTCGTCTTAGAAAGAATCTATCTGGTTCCTTCACATATGAAGCGGACATGGGAAGGACCGTATGTTATTGAACGAAGGCTTGGAGATGGAAAATTCAAGTTATCGACCGTCGACGGTCTGACCCTGCCAAGAGCTTGGAATAGCGAGAGCCTTCGTCGCTATTACACCTGACAAGCTATCTTTATCCATTTAGTTTACTTTCCTTTTTTGCAATTTGTTTATGCATTTCGAAATTAGAACTTGTAATAAGGCAACTGACTTTGCCATACTTTCTTATTTCAGCAATAAAATGCAACCTCTTCGAGCCAGAGCTGTGATTTACTTGAAATACTTCATATGACCATCACTATGCACGGAGAGCTAAGTCTCATCATACGGTGGGATTTATTCAAATAGAGAGTGACTGCGATGCAACCAATCACTCGCTAAGTGAAACCCGAGCTCCGGGGCAAGCCATCACATCAAAGTCAAAAAAGGATTGATACACGACAATCCTTCATCAACTTTGTATTCCCAGAGTGCGAAGCGGAGTATAAACCTCAACTCCAAAGTCTTAGAGCACGAGTCGGAGTATAAACATCAATTCCGTATTCCCAAAGTGCGAAGCGGAGTATAAACATCAACTCTGAGTTCCCAGAGTGCAAACCGGAGTATAAACATCAACTTCGAACTCCCAGAGCGCGAGTCGGAGTATAAACATCAACTCTGTATTCCCAGAGTGCGAAGCGGAGTATAAACATCAACTCCGATTTCCCAGAGTGCGAACCGGAGTATAAACATCAACTCCGAACTCCCAGAGCGTGTGTCGGAGTATAAACATCAACTCCGTCTTCCCAGAGTGCGAAGCGGAGTATAAACATCAACTCCGTACTCCCAGAGCGCGAGTCGGAGTATAAACATCAACTCCATATTCCCAGAGTGTGAACCGGAGTATAAACATCAACTCCTTATTCCCAGAGTGCGAAGCAGAGTATAAACATCAACTCCATACTCCCAGAGCGTGAGTCGGAGTATAAACATCAACTCCGTATTCCCAGAGTGCGAAGCGGAGTATAAACATCAACTCCGAACTTCCAGAGCACGAGTCGGAGTATAAACATCAACTCCGAACTCCCAGAGCGCGAGTCGGAGTATAAACATCAACTTCGTATTCCCAGAGTGTGAAGCGGAGTATAAACATCAACTCCGAGTTCCCAGAGTGTGAACCGGAGTATAAACATCAACTCCGAACTCCTAGAGCGTGAGTCGGAGTATAAACATCAACTCCGTATCCCCAGAATGCGAAGCGGAGTATAAGCATCGACTCCAAATTCCCAGAGCACGAATTGGAGTATAAACGACAACTCCGAACTTCCAGAGTGCAAGTTGGAGCATAGACATCGACTCCGGATTCCCAGAATGCGAAACGGAGCGTAAACACAAACTTCAAGTTCCAGAAGCATGGATCGAAGTGTAATTATCAACTCCAAACTCCCGTAGCGCGAGTCGGAGTACAAATGCCAATTCCAAGTCCCCAGATAGCAGACATATGATTGAAACTTAAGCCGGCATGACCGACCGCCAGTAAACGAATGAGGATACCCGTAGCGCGGATATGATCATCGACGATCGGACAAGCGTGAATAAACCACTCAGTCCCCGTTTGTCTCAAACACCTATTTAGCGGCACTAGACTCGACATGCTATAAGAAAAGGGCGATCGCTGACTGATGTTTTACAACATACCACCAAGACTGGGGGGCAAGACTTAAGCATCAACCATCGACTGAAGCAATGCGACGTCAAAATTCGACTCACTTCCTGATCGCAAACCATGTCCACAATACACGAACTTGGCGAATAGAAACAAACTTTATTCGGAAAATGAAACTTCACAAGTGCATTTCGGACACTGAAACACTTAGACAAATACACATTGACAAAAAAGAGGTCAAAAAAGAAAAGTTTCATTTCTATTGATTATAAAAGAAGTTCGTGTACAAGTTTCCAAAAATTCCTACTAGTAGGGGCCGAACCCGCATCTATACACAGCTAACAAAATGCAAGTCAAAATCAAACCGAGAAAACATGCTTAATCTTTCTTCTTCCTTGGCTTCCTTCTCGGTGTAGACCCGCTGGAGCTACCGCTAATCTTCCTCTTGGAGCCTTTGCTTTTCGGCGGTTGGTCTTCAAGCGGGGGCATTATATCAACATCCTCCTCCGAGCTCCAGTGGATAGGGATGCTCTCTGTGGGCGGAGTCGGAGGAATAGGATCGAGCACAGGAGGCGGAATGGGCACACTGGTAATGAAAACAGTGCCACTGGGAGATATCATGCTAAGTGGAGCAGGTCCTGGTGCTGCCATCCCACCTCTAAAACTGCCACCATGAGTCGCTGCTTCCATTTCAGCGTTGATTTGAGCAAACATCTCCTCTTCAGTTACTGCTCGAGCCCCGCTGGAAGCATCAGCAGTCGGGATCGAAGAACTTGCAGTAGGATCAGTTCCACTCATGACAGATGACAAGTCAGCAAGAGGATAGCCGTAACGACGAAAGAGTTCCTCCATCAGCTGCTCGTCAAACATAATCATACCTCCCTGCAGATCGTCAAAAGGGGCAGCTGTACTCATGGTGATTGCTTCGGTCACAATAGCCTCCTACATTTGATATGGTTCTCGAGTAGCAGAAGGCATGGCCGGTGCAGCATCGATCACTGGACAAAGAATAAGAGAATTGTTAGGACTTAACTCGATCGAAGATTTCGATTTAAGAAAGGTATGTGGAATGTTCAGAATACCTTCCTCAGTTTGGCTCGTACGCGGCAGAGCGACGTCGATAACTTACGTTGCAGCCGGTGACATCTGCAGCTGATCTGGATTATAAGCAGGAACAGCCTGGGAATCGACCGCAGATGAGGATTCGGGCTGGGTTGACACTGGAACTTCAAGATTTGCTTCATGATGGTCAACTCCAGAACCCTCTCCCACTTCAAAGTGTTGGGCGCCAAGTTTTTCCTTCTCGCGCAGAATCATCGACTCGTGGAGAATCCTCTTTTCATCATCAGTCAGAATGCGATTCTCGAGTTCAAATTCATCCACGGACTCGCCCTGATGCGCCTCTTTCTCTTCCTTAACTAGTCGGCTCCAAGCATTGTAGAGATGCGTCGAAAAATCATCGAGCCAGGCTAGACGCCTGTGCCTCAGCACATTAGCGTTGTAAACAACGAGAAGGTCTTAGATGTCAGCCTCTAGCCTGGACTCGGCCAACTTCACCCTCTCCTCGACCTCAGTCTCCACCTTCTGGACCTTAGCCACAGCCGCATCCCGTTCACCCCTGAGCAGAACAGCTTGTTCGCACGCCTCCTGGGCTGCGTTGTTCGCGTCATCTTTCTCCTTGTCCATATCAGCAAATTTGGCCTTGAGTTCATTAAGCTCCTTGACTGCCGCGTCCCGCTTGGCAATGACTTTGGTGTTCCGGTGGCCCATCTCCTCCACCAGGGCAACGTGAGTCTGTCCCAACCTCTCCATCTCCGCCTTTGCTTCGTCAGCCCTTTTAACGGCCTCAATCTCAGATTTCCGAGAAGACTCGGACTCAGCGGAGAGTACCTAAATAATCCGATCCCTTTTTGCGAGCTCGGTCTCCATCTTCTCGAGTGCTTTGGCTCGCTCAAAGGCCACTTTGGAAGCTTTTTCGGCAGCCTTTGCCCACTCTCGGTACTGGGTGTATATGTCGTGAACATAATCGTGCACCGTGTTTTCCACCCCTGATGGAATTCTCTTTAAGTGTGGTGGGAAGACATAACCGTCAAAGCAGATATTCAGAAAATCCTTCCACATCTGATCCAACTTAAGAGCTCCTTCTCCTGTCGGTTCAGCAGGGACCTGCTCAGTAATCATAGAGGCTGTAGTCTTGATTCTTTGAAGATGAGTCTCGGGTCTAGATGAATGAGAAGACGGCCTGTGACGGGGAGGTTCAGGCGGATGTGAGACAGAAACAAGGGGTGGAGACGGAAGTCTAGGAGGAGGAGAGCGTGATCTAGATCGATGTCTATACTCTCTGTCATGCCCGTACCTGTCCTGGTTAGAGTATTCGCGATCGCGATATCTATCTGAATCCCTCCTGCGGGAATCATAGTAACCAGAAGTTTTTCGGGATGAGCGAAGATTCCCGAGCATTGATCCTCTTCCAGACATAGTACCTGAAAATGAGAAACGAGGAAAGAGTTAGTAACTACTTAAGTTGGGTGAAGGACAGTTGTGAATCATGTAGTGTAGTGAAGTGTATGCATGTGCAACCCCCCGACCAATCGGAAATGTCGGCCACACTCGTAGCAAGCGACCCGCTCAATTCAAAAGCACTATCAAGCTCCTCCGTCCCGGTGTCGTGTGGAGACGACAGAAAATCCATGAACGGAATATCAGCAAGCCCTGCGAAAGGACTCTCCACTTACGGGGGAGGAGCCTCCAAAATTCTAATCCCCTGGAAAGGTAAAGACACGATCACGGATTTAAATCTCTCAGATTTAGGGTGTTTGTGAGCAGCGGCCTTGCCTTTTCTTCTTCCTCCCAAATCCAGGACATCGGCAGAAGGCCCAACAGGGAGCTCGGTTTCGGTAGGCGTTCTTTCCGGATCAACTTCTTCGGCGATCACGACTGCGGGCGCTTTGAGCTTCACCCGTTTCTCCGGGACCACTCTATGTATCCCTTCCAGATGTATGCTCTGTCTTCGTTCTATCAGCCCGGCAGTCCTCAAATTCTTGTCGGTCAGGACGAATTCTATGTGCCTCTCTTCACCTGGAAACGCTTGAAGAATCCGAACAAGCTCTCTGAAGTATGCGCCATCGGGACGAGAGATTGCGGCTATAGGAAAGGAAAAATATGTCAGTTTTGAAGTCAGTTACTAGTATCTCAATGATTCGAGAGAGAAATGGCAACACTTACGTCTATCCAACCACCGCCCAGCAAATCCAAGGGGGCACCGAACATAGAACCATTCAGTTATATAGTAACTTAGCCTTCCCCAGGAGCCCAGTACAATGTGGCAGTTTTTGACCGCCTCTAGGAAGGTGAAAGAAGGGCTGTCTCCATGGCTCTTGACGTTGAATAAATATCTGATTTCGATCGGCATCGGCGGTCGAAATAGGATCTCCATAAACAGGACAAAGGTGCTATTCAACAAGGCATACTCGTTGGGATGTAGCTGAGATGGAGCTATGCCAAGAAACGATAACATCTCCCTTATATATTGATTGAATGGAGGAAGTGTCCCCGCTGTGCAAGCGTGACGGTTGAAAGCAGTAAACCCCTCTGGGGGATTGTGTGGCCTGTCATTTGGCCCAGGAAGTAGCACATCGTCAAGCGACAAACCATGCCTTAAGCAAATCCGTCCTAGCATATCTTCGGAGATACCCGACGGCATGGAATCTGTTGGATTGATGATAAACCAAGCACCCGGACGCTCATCCGGAGTTGGCTCTATAACTTCGGCTTCAATAACCGGTATCTCTATGGTTGGAGGAATAGAACTTGGGAGTCCCGGCTGTTGAGAACTTGAAGGTTCCATGACTAGCTAGCTTATAAAAAATCATTGTTAAACTGACAAATAATGCTCGTGCCTCCCCCAGTGTAAAGTGTGTGAGTGTGTGATGTGCGGTGCAGTACTGTATATCATTTGGAGAAGATCTGCGGGATTAAGGAAAGCATGTAAACGACGAGACTTCGGAATTCAGTCGGAAGGACCATCATCGCTGACCGTCACAGCCGCGCCATCCAGTTATTAGCTATCAGTCCGAGTTAAAATGTGTTATTATTTTAGTAAGTTCCAGTTTCATCGACGAACTTCAATAGGCAATCAGGTGTGCGGTGAAACAATTAAGTCCAGTTAAGCAAGTCTGAAGCTCGTTGGAGTTGAGTGGTCAAAGGCACTAAAATTTTCGGTATCGTCGAAATTAAATCAATGGTCAATCATCAAAAGTTCAAGTTTAGGACAATCGCTCAGGTTCAAGTTTGAATCGTTCGCTAAGGCTCGAGTTCGAATCGATCGTTCGGGGTTGTGTAGTTCGACTCGATCCAAGACCACGTGCTTCGACTCGGTCCAAAGCCACGTGCTTCGACTCGCTTCGAAGCCTCTACTTCGACTCGATCCCAAACCACGCGCTTCGACTTGATCCAAAGCCTCTGCTTCGACTCGATCAAAAACTACGTAGTTCGACTCGGTCCCAAACCTTCGGTTCGACTCGATCCCAAGGCACTCCACTTCGAACCGTTCCAAGGCCACTATTTCGACTCGATCGAAGGACATACTTTTCGACTCGATCCAGGGCCATTGTTTTGAGTCCATCAGACACAGCCCCTTCGTATCGATCCACAGATTCAAAGCATTCGACTCAATGCGAAGCTCCACCATCGATCGATATGAAGGCCTCCGCCTCATCATCTCGAAACCCCTACTCCAGATCGACACGAAGCTGAGGCCAAGGAATTTTCGATCGATCGCGACTCTGATCGATTTGGTGTTAAGAATTGAGTCTCCTCGTTTACGTGATGGTTTCGCTCAATGGATTACCTAAAATTTGTCAGTTGGTTCAATTAATCGAAGGTATGAATCAGTTCGAAGGCAAGAGTGTTTCTCTTCTTTGTTTTCTCGAGTCTCAGAGCGATATGAAGGCAAGGTAGGAAAACGAAAAGTAAAAAGTGAAAAAACAGCTAAGTACGAAGTATTTATATGGACTCGAAAACAAAGGGAATAAACGTTTCGTATCCTTGTGGATTCGAACACACATTTCTACTCCGTTTCTAGTACATCGATGCGAAGCTCCCCTTCGTATCGCTTGACTTCGACTCCATCTCCGGTGCAGCAAAACAATCAGTTTGAATCCATCAGGGAAGCGTACTTCGACTCGCTCCATTTCGACTCGCTCAGTTCACAGCCATCAGGTAAATTAACTTGGACTCGCTCCACTTCGACTCGTTCAGTTCGCGTCCATCAATGCAAAATTCCATCGAACCCTGCGTCTATCAATGCAAAATTCCTGTTCGTGTCCATAGTTTCCAACTCCTTCCCTAGAGCATCAATACGAACAGTCAGTTCGAATCCATCAAATCATGGCTTCCAGAGGCCAACTCCATCAACTCGACATACTTACTTCGCATCGATAAATCCAATGAAAATCATCTTCAATGTTTCAACCCTTCACATCGATTCAGGAGAGGATCGTTACGAAGGAACATTCAAAAGCAACCATCGAGCGTTGTTGTAGCGAATTTCACATCGGTTCAGGAGAGGATCGATACGTAATTCAAAAGTAAAATAAACTGACAACGACTCGTGGACGTACAAACGTCAATGAGATTCAGGTTAACATATATGCATGAATGTCGGACTAATATTCAATATTCCATATTTTCAGGAATCAGAAACTCATCCAATAATGATTACAACAACAAATGGGTAACCACTGGCATACAGCAATCAGTCGCAACAATACAGGGTACAGCAGTTGACCGTCAACAACTTGCATTTTCAAGAAAAACAGTCGAAGATTACAACTTTCATCGAAAAGACGATGGCTATTCAAAATGAAGATTGCAGCACTTCAAAGCACGTCATGTTTTCACAAGACGTACTTTGGGGGGCAAATGTTATCCCACCTTTTGGCAAGGCCATGACACCAAGGAATTGACTAGTAACCAATGACGGCCCGTCCTAGAGATCAGTTATACATAGGCTCACTCTGGATATGGACGAATTTTGTCCGAATCCGGATCAAGCCAAAATTTGTAGGACATGACAAGCTAAGCCATGAGAGTCAACGTTCCAAATCTCAAGTCAATCCGAGTTCATATGCTCAAGTTATGAACGATACAAAATTGGATGAAAACCAATCACCGGTCGACTCGCTCCCTTCGACTCGCTCCTTTCGACTCGCTTTGCAACCATCAGAAGCGTCACCTTCGACTCGCTCACATCCCTCAGAGGAGCCCGCTTTGACTTGCTTCGCCTCGAGCCACGCTTCGACTCGCTTCACTTCATGTCCATCACGGAGCCTTCGTTCGAACCCCTCAGATAGGCCACCTTCCACTCGCTTCGCAACCCCCAGATAGGTCTCCTTCGACTCGCTTCACAACCCCCAGATAGGCCTCCTTCGACTCGCTTCCCAACCATCAGAAAGGCTTCCTTTGACTCGCTCAATCAATGCACAGATTTGATTTGATCAAAACAACGTCAAGGGCAGAGTGAGATTCAAGCGCCACGTCACCGAGTCGAACGGAAGTGTAACGACCCTGGAATTTAAATTTATTTAAATTCATAATTAAATGAATTTTTGAATAAAAAATTGTAAAATCAATCGATAAATGAATTCGAGTTTCCCCGATTCAGTTACAAAATATAATTAAAGGAAATAGAATAAAATAGAGGTTCATTTATGTTATATAGCAATATGAACAAATAATAATACAAAAGCATAGAAATAAAACAAGTGTATAAAAACAAATACAAAGCAATAGAACAAAATGTATGCATGCAAACCAGGAAAGCAAAGGAAATAAAAATAAATATCTATACAAGTACACCAAAATAACATCTCAGCCGAAATAAAGCAAAGAAACAAAGTAAATAAGCTTGTAAAGCTAGTACAAATAAAGCATCTCTAAGTATACAACATATCACAGCCGAAGTCAACAAGAATTGTAAAAAGAAAATAAACAAAGTATCAAAGCATGGGCAAGATCATCTCAGCCATGACTTGTGGTACAAAAATAAACATCACCTATTGTACAAAATATAATATAGCATGTAGACTTGCTCTCTCATACATCAATTTCCTCTACTTCAGTTCGTTCACTTGAAACCTGAGCAAAGAGAAAAAAAAAAGAAAACATATAAAACATCACCTTATAATTTCAAACTCAAGATCATTTAACAAAATCAAACAACTTAGATCAATCCAAATCAATACGAGGAAAGGTTTCCAGCTTTCAGTTTCTCAAGCCTGTTTAAGGTGGTAGAGCTTCTCTGTTCTTCTCTGCTTCAACAAAACCAGGTGAGTAACATTTTGTTTTAAGTATATGAACCTGGTTGCTTGAAAAATATCTGAACTGAGTATGTTATGTGAAAATTGTCAAGTGTATCCTTCTGTGTATGTAAGTGAATGTAAATTTGTATGAGTATGTGTTCTGTTTCTAGGCCCCAGATTTAAACAAGAAATCACTATTTCTTGAACAAATCCTCGTCAGGGTTGAGGGTTCAAACGAAAAAAAATAGTTTGTTTACCATAGATTTAAGTTGAAATTTAGTTAAGTTAAAATTTAAACTTGATGGTCTCTGGAAGTATTATAATATCAGTACATGTTGATACAAATCAAAAATTTAAATTTGAGTCATTTATAAATTCAGTATTACAACTCGAAAACATCAACTAAATCATGATTTTTAGCACTAAAATTAGGATTTTTAGAATAAAAATGAAGGTGCGGTTTAGGTTTGAACTAAAATGGGAATATTGGGTTTTTCTGGTGATCTATGTATCTGGAAGGGGCGGGGTTCTTCCGGATGATGGAGGAGGGTTAGTGGTTGATGGGAAAAATACTGGATGGTGTTGAATGTCAGTGAGGAGGTTGCAGTAGTGGGATATTTTCTGGAACCCTAGTTTTAACTAGGAATGATGAATCGATCACCATAACAGTTTAGGTTGATCGAGTGCAGTGAGGCTTTGAGGGACGATAGCTTGGTCGTTGACGAAGGGTTGGCCGAAGTTGCGGAGTCTCCGGTGGACGTGATGAGGAGAACGAAGCGTTGACAGGTGATGGTGTTCCCATTTTTTACGTGTTCCAGGCTTTGGGTCGATCATCTCGAATTTGATTTCGAGAGGTCTGGGTAGTTCAGGTGATCGGAAATGGAGGGGAAGATGAGTGTCGACTTGTTCGACGAGGTGGGGTAGACTGGAGATGAACGCCGGCGAAGTACACGTGCACGTGCACGTTTCCTTGTCTTTGTTTCCTTTGGGGAGGACGAAGATGTTTCCTCGGGTTTTACTCGAGTCGTTCGAGCACATGACTCGAAGAAGGGAAGGAGATGACTCGAAGAGATTTTAGTTGATTCGAGTATAATGTTTTTCCAGGCTTTTGAAAGTATAGCCTGGCAGTTTTCTTAATTTTGGAATTTAATATAGAATCTGAAACATAATTTAAAAACCAAGTTTAAATTTGTTTTTTTTTAATCTGAATTCGAATTGAAATTGAATCTTAGGTTTTGAAAGTAGCATAAAGTTTATAACTTTAAATGATGTAAATAAGTAAGAGTAAAGCATACTTTAATGATTTGAAATTTAAGAAGAAATTTAGTTAAAAATCCTTAAGTTTGAATTTAATAATTTGGATTCATCAAATTAATAAGTTAATTAAAATGGATTGAAAAATTTAATTAATAATTGGATTAATTAAGTAATTATGAGATTAAACCAATTAATAAAGGTTTAAGTTAATTATTAATTAGGAAAAATTAATTTGTGATTAAAGATCATTAATTTGAATAGATTAGATTTTAAACTAATGGTTAAATATTAATAAATCAAGTAATTAAGGTTAAATTAAGTTACGTTTAAAGACTTGAATTGATTAAATAATTAATGGTTAATTTATGGATTATTAAAGATAAATAAATATGAAATTAATATTGATTGATTTAGTTTAATTTCTTAAGAAAAGAAATTAAGAATTGTAATTAATAGTTAATGAAGGTCCTTAACTTAAGACTATTAAATAATTGATATATTAATGTGATTTATTTTAGTAGTTAATTAGATAAATTAATTAAAGATAAACATTGATGAAAATGTTTAAGTGTAATTACTGAATGAAAGTAATTAAGAAATTAATTACTTAATATGATTAATTGAGTTAAATATGATTTGTTGAAGTTGATTAATTTAGTTTAATTGATTTAAATTAATCATAGGATGATTTGATAAGTATAATTACTTAAATGTAATTAATGAAGTATAATTACTTAATGAAGTAATTAATAACAATTACTGTATGTAATTGGTTGGAGATGATTTGAGTATGATAGTAATTTGGATTAAATTACTTTGTGAGATTAATTAACCAAGATTTATAGTTATTCATAGGTAATTAACCTGGTATAACTTAATTATAATCAGACAATTAACTGACCTTATCCATGGATGTTTGGATTCTATTGAATGTTGAATTGTTTGATATCCCTGATATATGATGCTTTGTGATACATCCTGATTTATGTTGTTATCTGTAATTTACCTATCTGTGATACATATCTGTGATCTGTGAATGAAGATGAGCGTTATAGTTTATATCGCTTATCAACTATATTTCTGTATTTTGTTATGTGATGATTGATGTTGCACTATTGTGTGTAAAACCCCTGGACTACACCTTTACACACACAAATATGGATTTCACGTGGAAATCGGTTAAGTCACAGATGATTTAAATTTGATGTTTTTGAAATTGAAATTTTAATTTCAATTGATTTTGAAATTAGAAATTTTGGGTTTAAAGTGAAAAGCTTTTGAAATAGAATTTCAAAGATAAAAGTCATTTTGAATAACTTAACCGAGTTTTTGAAAATTTAAATAATTAGATTTAAATTTGAATTCAAGTTTGAAATTAAATCTATGATTTGGAAACTAGGGATAAAAGATGATATAAATGTGTTTGTATGAATTAAACCATTTTAGAGTATTAATTTGGGAATTTGAATTTAAACCAAGGATTTCAACTCGTATGAATGAATCAGATTTCCAAATTGAAAACTGTTGTTTTCAAATGATAAAAGCTTTTAGATAAGAAATGAAATTCCAGTTAATTAAAGGAATTTCAAGTAAATTGAAAAATGGATTTTCCAAGTTATGAATTGTTTTGAAAGCTATGAATCAAATCTGTTATTTTTAACAGATTTAAAATGATGTTTTGTTTAAACCATTTGAAATGGAATTGTTTTGAAAGCTATTAGTTAAATCTTTGATTTAAAGATTTAACGAATTAATTAAACTGAAATGGAAATCGATTTGGAAAATCTGTGAAGGAATCTTTGTGAAATTAAGTGAACTTTGTGAATTGAATCTTTTTGTTTAAAAAGATTAAAATGGTAATTTGTTAAACCATTTGAAAAGAAAGTTTGGATTTAAATTGTGACTTAATTGAAATCCCAATATCCATATGTTTTTGAATATTGCGCTCACTATTCGGGTTAGCCGGGAAAGGACCTTTGGGTCGTATAACTCATTCCGAATAGTGATACGTCGTATATGGATAGCATTTGAAGACCGGTGTTGAAGACCGGATATTTTCGAAAATGAAAGGACAACCTGTCGAATGTCTCTGCACTGAGTCGCGCCGGTATAGAGATTTATATCACTCTTTTTGTGACGGGAAGTCCGGACGTGATTGAAAGTTATCCGGAATTGCAAGGGCTTCGTGAGAAGTGCCTTCGGTTCTGTTCGATCCCGGAACAGACTTGTATGGATTGTATGTCTGACATTACACTTTGAGATATAAAGCCGATTTCTTTCAAATACATATCTGTTTGGTGGCGGAGAATTTATTCTCTTAGCTTACAACCCTTCTCTGAGACGTACGAGCTCAGAGGTTATGTAGTTGAAATTTATCAGCGATATATCCCAATTTGGTAATGTGGCATGTTGAGTGTTGCTGTGTGATGATCAGTGTTTGATCATTTGTGATATGATCATTTGTTTGATCATTTATCTTTGTGATCATAGGTTGATCATCTGTTGATCCAAAGCGTGGCTTTTTTTGAAAAAGCGTAGCTTTGTGGACGAGACTTCGTCGAGCCTCACAACCCGGTAATGGTCGAAACAGGAATGTTGCGGCAAGGTTTCAGGGGTAGCTCCCCTAGGGTATGACCATTCCTTCTGGAAAAGGGTAGTATCATGGTATGGAGCCCAGATACTTACTCATGTGGACACACTTTATTTATGACGTGTGATGTTGGATTCGAGGCGCCTCGGTTAAAGGTCCCAAAGGACCGGGGGTGGCATATCTGAGGTTTCTTTTATCCCTTGGGAAAAGGGGTTGCCGGCCTTGTTTGGCAGAGAACGGTGTGGTTCTCGGAACGTCCCGCCAGAGGCGTTTCTTTCGTGGAATAGGAAGTTCCTTAGCCTGACCATTTGTTGGAAATCCAAACAAAACAATACGAGCCCTGTACGGTTTTAGTTGTATTACCTGCCATGGAATGTGGTGGTAACCTGCTATTGAACATGGTAGCTATAGTAGGCATAAGTGCGAAATGTCTATGCTGGCTAAGATTTATATTCTACTTTCGAAATTGTTTTCTACACTATGCACTAGTAATAATATCAAATGATTTGATTTTGCGTAGTAAGCATCTTTGACTATCATAAGAAGAAATCTCCTCCAATTCTGCGTTTGCATTGTGTGTGTGGTGGGAGGTCTTATGGTAGTTTCATTTTCCAAAAGCATTACGAATTGACTTTAAAATTCTCTGCTATTTGTTTTTAAAGATAAACTGTTTTTGTTGCTCACACCAGTCCCATGACTGATCCGGAGTTTATTGTTCCTTTCCTAAACTCTGGGTGCTCATAATTTCCTACACGAGCAGTCTAGAGTTGGGGTTTTCAGATATTCAGGTTTAGTAGATTATCTGGAGCTAGTTCAGTCTTTGGATCGGACTGCACTTGCTTATCTTTGTGCATCGTTATTGGGAGTTCGAGCTATTTCTGGATCGTGCTTTGGAGATGAAGATTATCCGCTGCTGATGTTATCATTTTCTTTTCCGCTGCTATTTGTTGTATCATATCTCTGATGTATATTGATATTCATTGTATCATTCTGTTGTATCAGATATTGTATATCAATGTATTATTCATTTCTTCCGCTGTGTTATTTACTTAACTGTGTTATAAGCTCTGGCGACTCGGATTTGAACGCTCGAATCTACGGCATTCGAGTACGATGTAAAGTATGGATGTCGATTTTCGAACGCGAAAATCTAGGACGTTACAGGAAGCGAGTCGAACAGAGCGAGTCGAAACAGAAGCGAGTCGAACCAAACAGCCACCGAGAATTGCATCTTGTATCGATCATATCTCCTAATCTACAAGTCCAAATGCTATGAAATTTTCACAGAAGACTACGTGCATGCTAAAGAATGTCCACACCAAATTTCGACTCCATTGGATGAAATCTTGATCGATACAAAATATGTTCGTATCGATCATGGATCGGACCAAAACTTCACGGGCTTGGGCGTGCGGGCCTGGTCACGTTTCAGAGAAGGTCTCCCGAGATCTGAGCGAAATATCAGCCTCCTACACCTATAAATAGACCCCCAAAGCCAACAGAAAAGGGGTTCTTCTTCCTCTTTGAGATCTCCAACGCCCGGACTCTGCCAGATCCAGATCTGAACTCAATTACTGCTGCTACCAATGAAATTCACTGCTGCAAATCATAATTGCCTGCTGTAAATCATTGAATTCACTTGTAAACACAAAAGAAAGATCAATAAAGCAAACTACTTCATAGTGGACGTAGACGTTACGCCGAACCACTCTAAATTCTTGTGTCTCCTTGCATTTTAATTATTCTCATTTTTGAAATTTGGAGTTTTTGTTAGATAATTCCTCTTTTTCCATTTAATTTCTTCACTTGATCTCTTCAAAGACTTCCGAAGAGTGTTGTGCCCAATTTTTGTACAAACAATATGTATCATATAGTACCTTTTCAAATCACTTTCAAATATCGTACTTATATAAGGTTTATTATATATAAGATTTCATTTTCAAATCAAATACTTTCCAAAATCAATAGTATATCAAATCACGCTTATATAGACTTCAATTATATAAGATTTCACTTTTCAAATTGAGTACCTTTTCAAATCCATAGTTTTCGAATCAACATCATACTTATACAAACCGATTTTTATATAAGTTCGATAACTCCCAAATCAAATATTTAAATAAGGTTCTCAATTCAATTCGTTTCAATATCCATACAATTTTCAAAATCATATACACTTTCACCAAATTGTTCTTCCAAATCAAATATCTTCAGTTCCAAAGTTTCCAAAATAATAAATTTAGAAAATAAATCCAAATTTCCAAATCAATGTAATTTAAGTCAACCAATTCATTTCCAAAATCAAAAGTTTTCAAAATCATCTTATATTTACATAAAGTCCATCTTATATCAGGGTCAAAAATTTTCAAAAATAAATTTCGCTGCATGAAGAGCCATATGGGATTGAACATCTTTGCTTACTAAAATATTTTTAATTTAGAATAGTTTTGTATATAAAATAGTTTGTAAAATAGTTTGTATGTAAAATAGAATAAAACAGTTTGTTTAAGAAGAATAAAAGAAAAATAGTTTTGAAAAATGGTTTTAAATTGATAGTAGTTTTTCATAAAAGAAAATTTACAATTAAATTACAATGATATCCAACCCAATAACTTCCAATTTTAGTGTCAAGTATATCAATGATATTAGAATATAAGATGTACATATGTCATCATTTCGAAAAATCACATTCGATCGCTCGCTCGATCACACAAGTTTGCTTTCGAACTAGTATTGTCCATTCGACTTCCCTAATGCGGACTTCGATATGGTTTCTCGGCTAGAAGCCATCAGTCTCCTTGCATAGCCATATACTATAATAGAGAATTATAGAATCAAGCCCAAAATCCATATCAAATATTCGCCATCGAGAATCAAATGAAAATCCTAACACGAAATGGTATAATTCACCTCGAACTTGTGTACTCAAACTTGGATCAAATTATTTATGCGAATAAAACAACATATGTACAACTTATGTATCTATTCCAACTTGTTAAATATATAGTTTCATAAAGATGTTACAAAGTTAAAACATTTAAACTAAATTTTATTCAAAATATTTTGAAGACCAAATTCTTTTCAAAACATTTCAAATCTAAATTTCATATCAGAAAAATTCAAAATAGCCTTATTCATTTACTTAACAAAACATTTTTAAATCTATTTAAATCATATTACTTCATACTTAAACATTCAAAACTAAACTTATATACTTTATCAAATAATTCATACTTTTCGAAATTACTTAGCCTTGAAAATTAAACCTCGATTTGGAAGTGTTCGAACATTTAAAATAGTCGGAGAAATCAAATTTCCAATCCAAGAGTTGGAAATCAGCAATAAATCAGTAAATCAATTTCAATATATAGGGTTAAATCCAAAACTCGAGGACTGAACACCGGGCTCACTTCAAATCGTTTCAAATATATATACATATATCTTTCGAAAATATCAAATCATACTTCGGAATTTGAAATCAAATTTGGTTTCACCAAAATCACTCGCATAGCAAAGCTACTAAAGTGGCCTCTCTCCCACTTTCCATTTTCTTAAAACTTCTTTGAAATTTCTTCGAAATCATTGGAATTCATTTGAAGTCATTTGAAACATTTCTTATTCGGAAAATACTTTCAAATCGTATTATTATATATTTTTGAATCTTAAAACCAATTTCCAAATGCCGGGTTCAATCTCTTAAATTTTAAATTCAAACTTTTTAGTTATAAATCATTTTTATATAAATCAATTCCTTATATAACTTCAAAATTCCAAATCCTCCCGAAACTTCAAATTTTCATCTTAAAAGGTATATAATCCTTATAGAAAACATTTCACTTTTATATATAAGATATAATCATACTTATCAGAATAATAATTTCGATATATAAACAATTTCTAAAAATACAAACAAACCCGATTTTTAATGGATTTCAAAACAAAGATAGAGATTCAAATTAGAGGGACTCTAATCAAATAGAATTTTTGATTCGAAGATAGTCTCGAACGAAGATGAGATAATTAAATTTCAAAATAGATGGTGGATATACTTATATAAATCGCGGGCGACCTTAACCTGGTCAACCGTGACTTCAGAAACAAGATCGACGTAGAATTCCAAAAAAAAATCAACATTCGATCGCAAGAGATAGTGGCATCTAAACCAAAGATATAGAAATCTCCGGTGAATCAATGCCAATTGTGGAGGAGTTTCACCCTTTTCAAATCTTATAGTGGAGTTATGGAATACTTCAGAATCAAAAGAATACCAATAGGGAGAGACAAGAATGGATTTTGGAACCGCAGGGATGTTCCAAAATTCAAAGGAAATTGAGTTAAAAGGAGAAGATTCAAGCTCGAACGAAAGTGATTCTGTAAATAAATTTACCTTATATGCTAAGTTTTCCTAGAGACAAAGCTCTGATACCAACTGTAACGACCCGCTATTTTCAACCATTCGCATCCGCACATGTCGGACTTGAATTGCTCAAAATATCATATTGTTAATTTAAATTTGGCAAAACTCAACATATACAGTAAATAAAAAATCACAGAATCACAAATATAGAGTAATATAACAATAATGCAACGGAATAGATAAATAGTAGTTCATGAAGCTACTATATAAACATCAGAGTTAGAAATAAAAATACAACAGAATATCTCAAATCAGTGAAGTCTCCAGTACAAACAGATGACCTCCCTGAACAAATCAACTGGAAAGCTAAAAGCTGAATCGATGGTTGGATCTCCAAACGAAGCTCCAAACTCCAAAGGTGAGTCTCAAATGTTGTATCACTCAGTCTGACCCGAGCGTAAAGCAAAACACAAAACACAAAACACTCGAGTCAGGATTAACATTCTTATATCAATAAATCCAACTCAAGTGAAATACCAACTGAAATACAAGTAACTCAAAGGATGTTTGGGATAACCATCCTCTAAGGATCCGGGGAACTGTCTACAATGTAGAAATATACACTACAACACCATGGCCATTTCAAATTAAATTTATACTTCAAAACCAAAATATCATTTCAATTCAAATATATCTATTTTCAAACTAGTATATATATATAAATAACTTATAAAGTGAAGTATTGTTAATTTCCTCCAAACTTCACAAATCACTTCAAAATCAACTCAACTTTCCCATTCAAATTAAATTCAATCTCAATTTATCAATTTCTATCCAATTCAGTTTTCTGACTACACAAATTCAAATTTTATCAATTTCGATTACAGATTTGAACCCCAAAATAAACCATTTAAATCTCAATATAATTCAAAGCTTTAATATTCAACAATTTCAAAGCTAACTTTAACAGTTTCATATAGATCTTGATTTAACTTCATTATTATTTAGTCTTGAAATATTCTCTCATTAAATTCAATATCGCTTAAGTGAGCTTAAATTACATTTTCCCAAATATTTCCTTTAATTTATTTAAATGTGAAATATTCATTAAACCACTTAAATCAAACATCTATTTATAAAATCATATCTTTAAATTTCACATTCAATAGTTTCAAATCGATTTAACTAAATAAAATTCTTAATTTAATACCATTTCAAATAAATCCAAATTTATCTTCCAAACTTTAAATTATTCAAATTATTGCAAAAAAATAATCTATTTGAAATATAAAATTACATAAATACTTAACATATTATATGTATTAAATCAATCTTAATTAAATTAAATATTATTACTAAATCTATATATAAAATTACCATTTATATATAATATCTTAAGAATCGGTATTTATTAAGACCATATATTTCTTTCCAAACCCATAGAATTTAATTTCAAAATATTTATATATGGACCAACGGTGTCTGTATATAATTTCCTATCCTATGGTCAAATGGTATGGATATTTATCATTTCAATCCGTAATTTAAATATATATGGGTAGATATCATTTCGACCCGCAATCCCAAATTCAATTCAAATGAAAATCGCTTGGGTTTATCATTTCAACCCATAACGAAATTCTCCTATTCTAAAGTCCATTCGGGTATGTATCATTTCAACCCATAGTGAATTCTATACTAACAGGGAACTTGCAGAGTGATAACAGATATGATAATAATATAACAGTCATAAATCATCAATATAAATAACAGATAATGGTGTCAGATGTCACAGGTGAACAGATACAAATAATAGCATATGCATAACAATGTAAATAACTAACAGCATTATATTTCGATTGTCATTTCAATTGAAATCAAATTTAATAAATATAAGAACATTGATAGTGAGTGATTGCTCACCTTTCGAGGCTAGAGATGAACGAAAAATTCGATGAGTTACGAATCCAAAGCAAGGTGAGATGGGCATGAATTAACGATCAAAGCTGGTAGATAGAATCGATGAAATAAATCAGAACAGGGTCGTAGAAGATAATTGTAATAATTGAATAGATACAACATATGAAATTATATATGTATATATACAAAATCATATTCTAAGTTCAACCCATATTCAATTAAATATATGTATAAACACACACTTAAGAATCATTATTCTTAAGATAAAATATTTAAAAATGAAAGATATATTATTTTCAAATCAATATTTATATATATATTTTAAAAGTAAGATCCAAGTATACTTTATTTAAAAAATATATATATTAAAACATATACAGGCTATCAACCCAAACACGTGAGAACTACCCAAATCTAATACCACTTATTCTTCATATAACCAACAACTATTATAAACTTAAGTATAATTAAGACTGTTCCAAAGTTAAAGTTATACGCAACTTATATAATATACAAATCGAACCAAATATATAGAAACATTCTTACCTATCAATAGACTAACTTATAATCATGTAAATTTAAACTTACTGATCAACAACCCTTAATTCATTTACCCAGACTAAACAAACTAATATATTACTAAACTATTATTACTAATCATATATATTATATCTGCACAAACTTATATTCATTACTAACCAACTGATATATATCAACATATTAAAACTGTTTGAACTTATAAATAGAATATATAACTTACTTTATATAAAGTATAACTAACAAAATATAAATATATATAATACTGTATATAAACCACTTATGTATTATACTATCCTAACCTTATAAACGTATTATATAGACATGTTATAAACCATAAACTGTAAAATAAATATAAAGTTTTATATATGAGCGGCTTTGAAAACCGGTATATAGGCAAAACATGTACAAGAACTAATAATTTTAAAAACATTGTATACATATAATACTAACTTATATGCGCATAACACAAATACAGAAACTTATATAAGAATATATATATACAACTCAACAAGCTTACTTTATTTCAGAAAACCAGTCATAGAAAACTATATATATACTTTATAACATAACATAGTATAATATAATATAATAAATAGAAAATATTGGAGTGCTGTGTACTGTTCGACCATGGATGGACAAGGCCGTGAATAAGCTCGCGTGGATCTGGGTGAGCTGAGTTGAGGTAGGCTGTGAGTGAAGATGCCTTCGGCATAGCCATGGTAGGCGGGAGGAAGAAGCCAGGGGGAGAAACGAACGGTAGTGGTTGCGTGACTTCGGGCGAATCTAGGTGGAACGGAGGGAGGAAGATGGAGTTGCTTGGGTTGGCCATAGGTGCTTGCGTGGGGTTGATGGATGTGGCAGTGGGTTAGAGGGGCATGGCCGAGCTTTGGGAACGGAAGAGAAAGAATGCAGAGGAAAAGTGGAAGTAGACTTGCCAGATCTCAAATTTGTACAGCGATTATATGATCGAATAGGCACACATTATATTTTTAATTATTATTTGAAAACCGTTCAAAGTAACCAGAGGAAAAAGAACATAACAAATAGTAATGAAATGTGTCAAATTAAATATGAGTAGTTTTAGAAGCAACGGTCACCCATTGATTTAGCTGACAAATATTAAAGCAATTGATTGATAGGCGTTTAAAATTTGAAACGCAAAAGAAATCAAATGGTCACGGATCCGGTACCGATACGGTTACCAGTTTCGTGGATTCCGCTGTGTACCGGACTTCAAAACACAAAAATAAATATACCATAGAGATTAGCACGACGAGACGATCAAAACGATATACATATATCAGTGGTACGATCATCCGATCAAAAGTCGATAATCGGTACCGAAAATGCTGCTAATACGTACGGAAAAATCCAAACGGAGCTAGAAACGTCCGAATTTCGTGAAACGAATTTCGCAGTCAGATTCAGAGTGTTCTATATAAATTTTCTCATGTTGACAAATTTAGGTTTCGTAACACTTTTAAATTCAACTGTTATTAACTGATTTAAATTGAGATAAAATTACACAATAAAATAAACTTCCATATTTTCTGATGAAAATTTACCAATTGCTCTGTTTTTAAATAAATATTCCAAATATAAAAAATTTATTTTCAAATTTTATTGTTTAAAGTTTCACAAAATTTCAATTAATTTAATAAATAAAATCACTAAAAATTTTGGGTCGTTACAGTGATGGTCTATTAGTTGAATTATTTATTAACCCTCATGTATGACAAAATAAATACCAAAATAGTGCAATACTAATTCCTAGTAGTAGTTGATTTAAATTCATGCTTATTTTTGTTTTCTAGTAGCAGTTGATTTAATACCATATGCAAAACTGATACTAAGTCAGTGCAAAAATGATACCCAGAAGCTGTTTCATTATATTTCATGCTTAATTATTCTTGTACTTTGTAATATATATTACCACTATTTAAATTAAAGATACTAATTATTATCGAATACTGCTTCACCAATAACAAAAACTTACATTTTCTTGTTGTTAATATAGATAATTGACTGGTATTTATCTAAATGCGGACTAAAAAAGCACAACTATGCATTCACAAAAATAATGACGGTAAATAAAACTTTAATATGCAATAATATCATAAATGCTACATATATTGAATTCTAACTTATTTTTTTATTTAACAACAATCTATAGTTTTCAATGTACATGGAATTATAAAATCTTTAGTGCTACCTTTCGTTGAACAAATTGTGGATGATGAATACATAGATGCTATATATTTCCCCTTGCATTTTGAATACCATTAGATACTAGTAACTTTGACATACCCAACAATGCAATGGAGTCATCTACATTCTAGATGTCCCAGAAGGAATTCTAATGAAAGAAACAACCCGGTCTAAAGCATACAATGATATTGGTATGATATATTTTTGTTATGATACAAAGTAATATTGAAATGACCCTCCAATTTTACCTTAATTTCATAAGGATTTTTTTTACTTGCTCATTTGAACTTAGTTTAAATTTCTCAGGGTCATTTTTCTTTTCAAACAATGTGCTCTGGATTTTAAATTTTCTACCAATATAAACATATCAGTTCAGTCATAGAAATATACACATACATATGATGATATATGTGTTCCTCTTGTTTAAAATCAGAGTTTATTTTTTTTTTGACAAGAGCTAGTATGTCTGATTTGAATTTGAAATGGATCTACTCATAATTTAAATTCCCACATTCTTTGATACTTACATTATATAAGTGGATCCTATTCATATCTAATTATACTTGGATTTGATTATGTTAACCATGTTTCAGATAATCTTAGAACACAAGAGTTCATTTATTTATTTTTCTTTTGCATAGTTCAAATGTTTGTTATTTGCCTAAGTATCAGAAAATGATATCTACATTTATCATTCTCAATTTATATATATTTTCTTTGAAACCTCTCTTATTCTTTACTTATACAGTTTGACAAAACATAAGTAGTTCTTTTATGTTACTGATATCTAAGTTTTCTATAATAAAGATTCTGGACTTTAAAATGTTTATTTCCTTTTTTTAAAGAACAACCATTTTGTTTCAAGTGAACTAGATTTTGGACTCAAAATTCTTTCTGAAATAATAATACCAATCTGTTTATAAATGCCTGTTTTCCATTTAACATTTGAAGGAGGTTTTAACATATCACTTAACATAAGGATGTGAAATACTTTTTGTTCTCAAATTAGACCAACATGCTCAACCAAGACCCCATTCTTTTGAAACTGGTTGAACCATATGGCTGTGCTAACCAAACACTTGTTCATGGTAATTGAAATGCTATTCAGTTACCAAGTGCTAAAAGCTTCCTTCAGAAAAATTCATTTCTTAAAGCAACATACAAAAATTAGCTTGAGTCAACTAAATGTCTGAAATATACTTCTAATTTGAAGTCAGGTTTTCACTTCATAGCTCAGTGGTTTTAAATGATTCAAACCTGGCTACATCAGGTTATGAATTTTTGTATGAGGATTACTTAAATGTAACTACACTTCTTCTTCAGATTTTCAAATTCTACCACATAAAAAAATCAACTAACTAACAACTGGTTTAATCAAACAAAGGAAGTTCATTACATATTCAAACATAATTCTCTCATGAATACATGCAGATAAAATCATCATAGGCTCTTATTAAAACTAGCTAGCATGTTCATTCACTCCTTCTCATTAGCCATAACTTCATTTTCTACTTAGTTTCAGCATTACCTGAAAGAGCATTAGTGACTGCCTCATTTTTAAAATGAGACACACCCATATGCCATGAACAAACAAGGGTCAGATCTATGATCTGGTATGAATAACATCATTAAATTCATGAAATTAAGCAATTGAATGGTGCATAAGTTATAGCCAATTACTTGAGTGACTTATCAAAGCAGTTATATTCTTTGCTTCAGGTTATACTGTCATGCAAGTATAATAACTTCATAAGTCAACTAATTTCACAATCATAATCATACATTCATTCATATCAATTGACAATACTTAGATGCTCTGGAGTGACCATGTTTCCATTTCAACAAATTTGAGTAACACTCATATTTTTGCTTCCTAGTTTAGAAGTTACCTATAAGTATATACATGACAATTTATATTTCAGCCTCATTTGCTATTAAGGAATCACTGGGACACATTGCAATAAATTAATTCACATTATTGCACAAAGATCTCAGGGCTTAAACAAACCATGTGCCAACTTACATACTTCAAATATAACAAGCATTCCAGCAGCCTTCTTGGCTCATTATTCCTAGTTTATCTACTAGAAGCATTTGTTTGATTTTTATCATCAGATACTTGGATGAAAAATGCTACTGCATACATGAAAGCATCCCAAACATCTTGTAAGCATACTTTAGAAACAAATAAATAATCATTTTAATGATGTTGTCAAGAGATATCTGGGTCTTAGATCCATACAAGAATCTTTACAACTATAAGTAGAGATATGGCATGTTAGGTTTATATTTTTTTTTGATTTGCAAGTAACTATGGTTGAACCAGATTCACAATCTAGCTTAACCATAATTTTAACTTGTGGGTTTTAGCATGTCTTTTTTTTTGATCAGGGGTTCAGCACTCAAGTACACCCCTAATACACTATTCTAAGCCTCAGCACTTATACATAGTATAATGCAGCTCATAATGTTGTTCTCATATTAAAATTTTTCATGCCATAGATCCAGATTAGTTATGAATATTCCTGCCTTGATTCTAAGGTCTTATGCTTTAACTTTTCTAGGTGTAATGAAACAGTGAGTTGCATATCCAAAGACAAACATTACAATAGATCAAAGATCATCCAAAACATCCATAATAAAGTCATGACAGATCCAAAAACATCCAATGAATATTGATAAAACCATATTCAACAAAACTAAAAATAAGCAAATAACAACATTAAAAATGGACTGCCTCATCTCAGGTCTTAATGCCATGAATTTGGTGAGGTTACTCACCTAAATATCTCCTTCTAGTTAATCCAGAAAATCCCTGAGCAATATTTTCTCCTTCTCCTCTAAATGTTTTCTTTCTTATCTTAAGTATTTCGGGTAAACTGATTCCCTGGCTACAACTACTCATTTATAAGAATTTTACTAGGGTTTTATCAAACAAAATTCCATTTTTGTCCTGACCAATATCATGCATTTTGCATTTATATTTTAACATTCCCATTTTCAATTACCCCGGCCATATTTCTTTGTTAAAAGCAACATTTTCTTTTTCCTACTTTTTCAAAAAATATCCAGTCTACCTAAATCATGTTAAAGGTGTGACCAAGTATATTTGTTTATTTATGGGAATCCCCATTTTCCTATTTTTGCCCATACATAATGTACTTACTTATTTTATGTTTCATGCCATTTTAATGTTATCATTATTTTCTTGCTTAGTTTCAATATATTTCTTCTCACAGAAAATGTACATATGTATAGGTAAATAAACATTTATTTTATTTAATTTCCCCCATGTTTCACAAAAAATATGTTTAAGCACATATTTCATTTTTAACTTGAGTTATGCTTTAGTTACATTCCAATGCCTTAAATAAAGAATTTAATCCTTTATTTTTAAATATTTAATTTGATCAATGATTCTCATTTCAAGATCATATCTGAAATGCTTCCTCCCTTTGTTTATTCATTTTATTATTATTATTATATATATTTTTTTCAGAAAATTTCTAAATCTCCTCCTTGTGCCATTTCCAATGTGCACGTGCACACATATCCCTGCACATCATTCTATTCAGAAACTCCTTCAACATTTGATCCAATATATGTATATATATATATTAACTGAATTTTTTTTAATTTTTCCCTCAAAATTTTGGGGGCATTTCATTCACCCCTCCTTTTAGAAATTGTGTCCTCACAATTTTTTTTGTACTTGTAACAAGCATTCACTGACTTTAGGAACATTTATTAAGCATATGCATAAACAAACATATTCAATCATATCAACCATGCATATTAAATTTTCAAGAAATTAAAAATTACCTTTAATTTGCAAAAAGCTTAGGGTAATCCATCCTAATCTTATCTTCTAGCTCCCATGTACAATCATCAGGATCAACACTCTATTGGACCTTCACTAGTTTCATAGTTTTGCTCCTCAATTTCTTTTCTTCTTTAGCTAAAATCCCCACTGGTTCCTTTTCATAAACAATATTAGGATTTATTTGAATTTGGGTAGGCTTTTCCAGAATTTCTTCTTTATCATGTACCCACCTTCTAAGTTGTGACACATGAAAAACATTATGCATTGCCTTCATTTCCTTTGGTAATTCCAATTAGTATGCTAAAGAACCTATTCTTTCCAGAATTTTATAGGGTCCAACATACCTTGGTGTGAGTTTACCTTGTTTACCAAATCTCAAGACTTTCTTCATAGGTGAAATCTTGATGAAAACAAAGTCTCCCACTTCATATTCCACTTGCTTTCTCTTCCTGTCTGCAAATTTCTTTTGTCTATCTTGAGCTACTGCTATTCTTTTTCTTATTAACCCAATTTTCTCTGTAGTTTCCTTTACATATTCAGGTCCTAGAGCAGCTCTTTCTCTAGTCTCTACCCAGCATATAGGTGATAAACATGGCTTGCCATATAAGGCTTCAAATGGTGCCATCCCTATGGTGCTTTGATAACTGTTATTGTATGTGAATTCAGCTAAATGGAGGTGGTCTTCCCAGTTGCCTCCAAAGTCTAGTGCACATGCTCTCAACAAGTCCTCTAAGACTTTGTTCACCACCTCTGTTTGTCCATCTGATTTTGGATGGTAGGCAGTGCTTAAGCACAATTCACTCCCCCATGGCCTCTTGAAAATGTTTCCAAAACCTTGAGGTGAAGATGGTATCCCTATCACTCACAATGGTTTTAGGAATGCCATGCAACCTTACCACCTCTTTCATGAATATTTGAGCCAATTTTGGAGCATTTCTTTCTGATTTAACTGGGATAAAATGTGCTACTTTAGTTAGCCTATCCACTATTACCCATATACTTGTGTTTCCTTTCTTAGATCTAGGCAGTCCATCTATGAAATCCATAGATATATCCTCCCACTTCCACTGTGGTATACTAAGGGGTTGCAACAGTCCTGATGACCTTTGTGTCTCTTCCTTGACTTATTGGCAAGTCATACACTTTGCAACATGTTTGGCCACATCTGACTTCATTCCCTTCCACCAAAGATTTCTTTTCAAATTTTGATACACCTTGGTACTGCCTGGGTGTATGGAGTACTTACTCCTATTGTATTCATTTAGTATTTCCTCCTTCAATTCTATATTTTTGGAACACATATCCTATTCTTGTTCCTTAAATAACCATCTTTATCAATTTGATAATTTATTACTTCTTCCCCTTTTAATAAGAGCATTTTCTTCTCTAATAGGTTTAAGTCTTTGTTTGTACCAAAAATGGGCACAACACTCGTCGGGAGTTATTTGAAGAGATAAAATGAAGATTGTAAATGTAAAACAGGGATTATCTAACAAAAACTCCAACAAACAGAAATGTAAAATGCAAAGACAAGCAATTTAGAGTGGTTCGACGTATTGCCTACGTCCACTATGAAGTTTTGATGATTTTATTGATTCTCTTCCAATGATTATAAGCGATTACAGCAAACAACAGCGGATTACAGATTAGAATTTGAAATTGACAGCAAAGATATGATGCAAATCTTGATCCGGCAGAGTTTGGACGCTTGAGAATCAAAAGATCCCTCTTCTGTAGGCTCTGGAGCTCTATTTATAGGCGTAGGAGACTCGGATCTCGCTCAAACTCCGGGAGACTTGGTCTAGCATGTGAGGGGACCCACGTGACCATTTCAAGAAAGTTTCGCCTCGATCTGCGATCGATACGAGTCCATTTCGTATCGATGAAGATGATGTTCAAATGAGCTGAAATTTGGCAAGGATATTCTTCAATGTGTACGCAAGCAATCCTGAAAATATCATTGGGTTTGGATCATTGGATCGTGAGATAATGTCGATACGAAGTGAGATTCAACGTTGGCTGTTCTGTTCGATTCCATGGCTTCGTATTGATTCTTTCGAATCGATCATCCGCACGTGCTTCTGTAACGGTGTGGCGCGCATATCTCGAGTCGATCCATCTTTTTCTCTGGTTTGGCCGCGTCGCATCCATGTATCTCGCCTTGCTTGTATCAAATTCGACAGGTCACCCAGGCTTGTTAACCCGGTGGATATGAAGTAGTCATTGGCTATGGATTCGAACACCAGTTATATCGATGGATACGAGCTAACGAAGGCTGATGGTTACGAACAAGCTTTCCTTAATGGATACGAACCACGTAGCCTCTCAATGGATACGAAACCGATCGATGCGGACTGGAGCCTTTTGATGGATACGAAGTAAGGTAACCTAATGGATGCGAACTGCTCTGCCCAGATGGATTCGAAGAGAGGTTTCTGTGATGGATATGAAACAGACATTTGGCCAATCAGTACGAGTCGCATTAGCTGTTGATGGGTACGAAGTCCATCGATACGAACTCGATGGATTCGAACATTGCTGACCTAATCGATACGAACCTATGGGAATTGACCGATGCGAAGTGGATGGTGGACATGGGCTGGATGGATACAAACTGAGGTCCACTGATGGATACGAAAGCGCTGCCGATCTAATGGATACGAAAAAAGGGCCTGTTCCTTCCAACTTGAATCGATCATAACCCAAGCATACGAACTCGGATTGACTTGAAATTTGAGATGCTGACTTCCATGATCTTTCTTGTCGTGTCCTATCAATTGTAGCTCAACCTAGACTCGGACCAAATTCAATGATATCCACGACGAGCTATACTTGTTCTCTAGTCGGTTTCTTGGTGTCCTGGCCTTGCCAAAAGGCGGGATAACATTTGCCCCCCAAAGTACGTCTTGTGAAAACATGACGTACTTTGAAAAGCCGCGAGTTTGTGACTCGCCGTTAGTGTATGTCATCATTGAGTTTTGCATCGATTCCTTCCTAAACCAATTTGAAACTTGAGTTGAAACGATGTCTGATGACCGCCTTTAGCCAACCTCTTGTGTCGATCCTCTTATGAATGGATGTTAACAGTTGGAAAACTTTTCTCCATGTCGATGCGGGTTGACTTGATGGATATGAAATGATCATTTGTACTGATGGATTTTAATAGATACGAATTCTGTGTTCGCATCGATAAGCCTGCCCCGTTGTGGATTGATGGCTCACAAAACGGATGCTTCGAATCGATGGAGTCCATTGTCTTCAGGTGGCTTCTCTGCGTATCTCGAATCGATGTAGTCTGGTGGGTTCAAAACGGGCCTTCGTTTCGACGCGCTGTTTGACTGGTTGCGACCGGTCAGGTTGACTGGGAGTTGAATCGACTCGGTTCTACCCTAGGCTCCATATAAATACCTGGGACTTAACCCATTTTTCACTTTTACTTTTTACTGTTGCCTGATATCTTCGGCACCTTCGTATCGATCTACGAACTCGAGAGGAAAAATTGTTCCATTCTCCGAATCGATCAAATATTATTTTTCAACCCTTCGAATTCCAACTTCAATTCAGGTAATTAACCAATCACGACTAAATTCGAGCGACGAAGTTCAGATCTCAGATCCATCATGTTCTTGTTGATTGTCGATTTTGGCAGCGCTATGGCCAGATCAGGGCCATAGCTTGGTCGAGGATGGCCATGGCGATGCTCGCGTCAGTCGGAGAAGAAAGAGGCTTGGAGGAATTGCTTCACCTCTAGTTCGTGTCGATCTGGGACAGGAGGGTTCGAATCGATCTAGATTATATGACCCTGTATCGATTGAAAGGTTGAAGGGGACGAAGAGGTTCGCATCGACCTAAGATGGTTGGGGCTTGTGTCGATCTGAAATGATCGATGCGAGTACTCGACCTATATGATTGATACGAAATTCTTCCTCCCACGATCGATTCAAAGACCAAGAGGTTGATTGGCACCATATCAACAGTTCCAGATCGATACGAAACCACTGCATTTAGTCGACACAAATCCGTTAACCCTTGGTTGACGCGAAGTAAGCCTCTCTGATCGATCCGAAATCCACTCCTCCGGTCGATACAAAATGCTGTTGATTCGATGCCTATCGATACGAAAGGTATCGAGTTGACAATGATCGATACGAAATGCTGTCGATTCGAACTGGATTGATACGAAAGATATCGCGCCTCCGACTTTACTTGAATCTGAACTGTGATTGATTCCACACTGAAATTCGACGAACTTAGCGAACTCTTGCATATCTTGACACTCAACTCCGACGAGCTTCCACCTTGCATAACTGATCTTGAACACGGAATTGCATATTTGACTGCCCTTCGAAGCTCGTTGATGGAACTGTAACTTGACAATGCGATAACGGACTTGAACTTGAATCGATTGCCAATATCTTGATGGTATGGTTGTGACGGTCAGCGATGACGGTCACTCCTACTGGACTTCAAAGTTTTGTATTTTGCATATTTTCTTTAATTCTGCATAATTCGCTCAAATCATGCACAACACTTGCACTGCACAATTCATTCATACACCTTACACTAGGGAATGCATGGGCTTTTTATCGTCTAATGATGGTTTCTCGTGAGTTAGCCAGTTATGGAACCGTCAAGTTCACAGCAACAAGAAACTCAGAATCTAACCCCTCCCAAACTTGAGATTCCGGATATCGAGGCCGAAGTTATCGGTCCGGCTCCGGACGAGTTGCCTGATGCATCCTTCATCAATAGTCCACCTGATTCTGTTCCGTCCAATATCTCCGAAGATACGCTAGGGAGAATATGCTTAAGGCATGGCCTATCATTGGACGATGTAATGTTGTCGAGACCGGACGACAGACCGCATAATCCCCCGGAGGGATATACTGCTTTTAATCGACATGCATGCGCAGCCGGGACACTTCCTCCGTTCAACGATTATATAAGAGAAGTGTTGGCTTACCTGGAAATTGCTCCATCTCAGTTACATCCGAATGGATATGCCTCACTCAATGGCTTGTTCATCACATTTATGGAGTATCTCTTTCGACCTCCCCGTCCGACCGAGATAAGATACCTGTTCAACTTCAAAAGCCGAACTGACAGCCCATCTTTCACATTCTTGGAGTCTGTAAGAAACTGCCAAGTTGTCACTGTGGTGGCCCTCACTCTATAACACATAGATTTTTTTTAAAACTTTCAAGAGGAACTCACCACTAAACCTCAATTCTTTTATATTTGAATATTTATATAATTTCCAAATATTTTTCCCAAGACACTGGTTTTACCAATATAATCATATCAGTGTACAAACGAATTAAGTCAATTGTATATTTGATGATATACAATTGTTTCTTTATTATTATTTTTTATCAGAGGGAATTTAAATCAAATAGAAATCAAAATACCATTCAAGCTATTGGCATAGCCACTTATTTCTTTTCTAAGTCTTGTTCTACTGCCAGAGGTACACTTTGGCAAATTATAACACTTATATATATTTATCCGCCTAGATAATTCTATTAACACTAAAATAGCATTTACTTGATCTCATGATAGTTATCAAAGTCGATAATAATTTATAACAATAAGTCGGATCGACAAAAATCGATAAACCTTGGAATCTTACTCGAAAATAGGCAATTTAGGCAAAATCAGCAGTTCAGTCGTCTAAATTTTTATGACAGACGTCTAAATTTGATCTCAGACGTCTGAATTTTTATGACAGACAGCTCAGAGATCTAGAATTGAAACAGAGAGTAAAAACATTTTGAACTAAATTCAGACATCTAAATTTTTTGTGACAGACGTCTAAATTTGATCTCAGACGTCTAAATTTGATCTCAGACGTCTAAATTTTTATGACAGACGTCTAAATTTGATCTCAGACGTCTAAATTTTTATGACAGACGTCTCAGAGGTTTAAAATTGAAACAGAGAGTAAAAAACATTTTGAACTAAATTCAGACATCTAAATTTTTTGTGACAGACGTCTAAATTTGATCTCAGACTTCTAAATTTTTATGGCAGACGTCTCAGAGGTTTAATTTAAATACTCAATTACATACAAATTTCCAGAATTCGTGCATATGCCAGTATCACTTACCTGCCATGCACAAATTCATTTCACTTGAATATTCTACTAAAATCTTGAGAGTTCATTTAAAAAAATCAACCCCCTTAGCTTTTTAATTTCCATAAGACAAAATATAAGCAATAAAAATCAGAGATCAAATATATATATGCACATATCATATGTATGTGATATGTCTATCTCCTTATTTTCTCAAAATCAGACATTCATAAAATAAATTAGTAGTTAACCAAACATCATCAATGATCACTCACAACAGGTTTTGCTTAAGTACATATTTTCAACCCAAATACTTAGAAAGTTTCCTACAAGTAACTTCAATTACAGAAATAGAACTTGACCAGTAATTTCATTACAATGCAACTGCAAATTTTTAAAACAAGTCTCTCTTATTTATACTAGCAGCCAATGCCTTCTTTACTCATCAAGCCAACTTCACTTTCCTGCAAGCAATTCATTTAGCTGCCCCAAAGAATTTTTGAGACACCCAGATGATTGCAAGGGCAACCAAAAGAGTCAGTTTTCACTGGTATGAGCATTTATCAGTTTTGTATACATATTCATAATTTTTGGTAATCTTGCAGTGCCTTCCTAGTTTAACAGATGTCTATACTTAGCATGTTTTGGTTCATACAAAGTGATACAAAAACGCATTCATCTATTTAAACAAATACATAGCAAACAATAAAAAATAAACATATGTACAATTCTTGATTTATTCTCCCCAAATCTAGATAAATAAACCCAGGTTTTATACTCCAAATTTTCACCCAGCAACTAATCAATGAACAATGTTTATCTTGATTAAATTAACACCATATCTGGATATTTATAACCCAGATTTTTAAACACCTGTCCCCATTTATTTTATGGTCTTTAACTCCTTGTCAAATGAACACTATGTATGCATTGTGAAGGAAACTCCCAGGTTGTTTAAATTATTCCAACACACGAAGGCCTCAGGGTGCAGTTGCACCATGCATATACTTGCTCCCACCTGAAGTAAGCAGATCATGACTAACTCCCAAGTGACCAATTTAGTTTTTCTTTTCAGAAAAATATAACTGCTTGTATATTTTCTGGTTCAACCCCATGTTCCCCTGTTTAATCTATATCCATGTTTAATGATAATAAGATAGAACAAGAATGCTCAAATCATGTTAACTCTAAAAGTCCACTTACAGATTAATACTCCAAACAAAAATGCACAAACAAACATCCATATCACCCATAACAAATCAATTCAGAGATTTAAATGACTCATAATATTTTAGGCTGCCTGCAATAGGACTTAATGCCATTGCATACAAAGGATAAATACTCACCTAATGTTTTCCTTTCACTGCCTTAATCCTTTGAACAGCAAATCCCCCAAAGCCTCAAGCTAGTGTTTTTCCTAGTTTATTTTATCTTTGTTTTGATCCCGAGAGAATGATGGATTTGGTTATGTGCAGTTATTTATAAATCCATTCTAGGGTTTAAGAAAATGGGTAATTCCCCTGATACCCTTAGATGTTCATGTATATATCATATTCCTATGGGGTCCTAAGTTGGAAATGCACACATTAGGTTGCTTTAATTAGTTATTTCGGGGATCATGCATTTTTAACACTGCATGCTATTTTCATGTCTCCATTTTATTCATGCCATATGCATGTGATCCTTTATTCATTTCTTTTTATAAGTTTAAGGAATCTGAAAATCTCCTTTGTATTTTCTACCTATCCATTACCTCCATTCAATCATGCATACTAACATACCTTATTATATAATGTAAAATCATTCACTCATATTATTTGCTTGAAATAAATAAGATATGGAAATTTTATTTGATTCTGTATGTATACATATATATTTCTGCCCCTTTGTCAAATCAGTAACTCCTTCTATATAAAAAAAATCACATATATTATGCTAATTTTTTTTGGCACAATTATAAGACATATAAACCTTTTTATTAAACTTCATTTTATTCTATCTTTATATAAAACAGAAAACACCCCATATATATTAAATGTATGTATTTACATAATTCTTTGGACATAAAGCTATATTTATTTTTGAGTTCCAATTTTTTTTTCTGTTTTAATGCAATATATATAATTTCAGAATTTCTTAATATAAATGTATATTTTTCATTTTATTTTTGTTTTATTTTAGGGTCATTACATACCCTCCCCCTTAAAGGAATTATGTCCCCATAATTTTCTCTAATTAAAAAAAGGAAACACTAATCTATAGTCTGTTTTAACTCCATAACCCCATACTCACAGTTTATGAAAGCAAACAATATATATAAGAATATTTTAGAAAAATCATCATAAGATGCTTAAACATACCTCTCCATCAGTAAACAAATTGGGGTATTTAGCCCTCATTTTATCTTCAACCTCCCATGTACAATCATTAGTGTCCAAGCTCCATTGAATTTTTACCAGTTTGATCACCTTGTTCCTCAACTTTTTCTCTTCCTTAGCAACTATCCCTACTGGTTCATTTGTATAAATCAAATTCTTTTGGACTTGAATTTGAGTAGGTGACTCCAGAATTGCTCCTTCATCATGCACCCATTTTCTCAATTGAGAAACATGAAATACTGGATGCACACCACTCAACTCCTCAGGTAACTTAAGTCGGTAAGCCATAGCACCAATTCTTTGCATAATTTCATATGGTCCTACAAACCTAGGTGATAGCTTACCAGATTTCCCAAACCTGAACACCTTCTTCATTGGTGATACCTTCAGAAAAACATGCTCTCCTACTTCAAACTCCATTGGCTTTCTCTTTCTATCTGCATAAGACTTCTGTCTTGATTGTGCTGCCTTCATTCTATGCCTAACCAATTCAATCATGTTGGAAGTTTCTTTAACATGATCTGGCCCCAACATTACACCCTCTCCTGCTTCCAACCAACAGGCAGGAGACATGCAGGGTCTCCTATACAAGGCTTCAAAGGGAGCCATTCCTATTGTTGATTGATAGCTATTGTTGTAAGTGAATTCTGCCAAATGAATATGATCCTCCCAATTACCCCCAAAACCAAGAACACATGCTCTAAGTAAATCTTCCAATATTTTATTCACTATCTCTGTTTGCCCATCACTTTGAGGATGGTAGGCAGTGCTTAAACAAAGTTGTGTTCCCATTGCTTCTTGGAAGCTTTCCCAAAATCTTGAGGTGAACAAAGTGTCTCTATCACTTACAATAGTCTTGGGTATACCATGTAGCCTCACCACTTCCTTAATAAATAATTGTGCAAGCTTAGATGCATTTCTATCTGACCTGACAGGGACAAAGTGAGCTGATTTGGTTAGTCTATCAACAATTACCCATATACTATCGTTGCCTTTCTTAGTTCTAGGCAAACCATCCACAAAATCCATGGAAATACTTTCCCATTTCCACTGAGGTACCTCCAAAGGTTGCAACATGCCAGAAGGCTTTTGGTAGTCTGCTTTAATTTGTTGACATGTGAAACACTTTGCCACATATCTTGCCACTGCTTGCTTCATTCCTGGCCACCAGTAGCTTCTTTTTAAATCATGATACATTTTAGTACCACCAGGGTGTATGGTGTACTTGGTCTTGTGATGCTCATTCATGATTTCTTCCTTCAACTCTGCAATGTTTGGTACACAAAGCTTATCATTTTTCCTCAAATAGCCCTTGGAATCTATTTTAAAATTCTCTGACTCAAGGTTATTTAATAATATTTCTTTCTTCTCCTTTAGGCTTTGATCCTGATCTTGCATGCTACCAATTTTCTCCACCAGGTTAGACTTCACTGTGATTATTCCCAGTGTACCATATTCCACCATATCACCATGTTCTTTAAAATTCACTTCATCCTTGCTGTATATATCTGCCTCCCCAAGCACTGCAAGGTTTTTAAATTCATCAATCATCAAACTGGCTAATCTAACATGATTTCTGCTCAAAGCATCTGCCACTCTATTAGCTTTTCCAGGAGTGTACAAAATATCTAAATCATATGCAGCTAGAAACTCCAACCACCTTGCTTGCCTCATATTTAAATCTTTTTGAGAAAATAAATATTTCAGTGCTTGATGATCTGTGAATAATTCAAATTTTGCCCCAAGCAAATAATGCCTCCATAGTTTTAGTGCAAACACTATTGCAGCTAATTCTAGATCATGAGTTGCATACTTGGTTTCATTGGGTTTAAGCTGTCTTGATGCATATGCCACTACCTTGCCACGTTGCATAAGCACTGCACCTAACCCAGACCCACTAGCATCAGTGTATACAACCATTCCTTCATTTGCTTCTGGGATTTGTAGGACAAGAGCTTCCACCAATGCTTGTTTCAATTTCTCAAAAGCTTGTTCACACTGCTCAGTCCACACATATGGTTGGTTCTTCTTGGTTAGTTTGGTCATTGGTGCTGCTATTCTTGAAAAATCCTTGATGAACCTCCTATAGTACCCTGCCAAACCTAAGAATGACCTCACCTCAGTCACTGTCTTGGGTCTACTCCATGTTTGAACTGCAATGACCTTGCTTGGATCTACACTTACTCCCTGCTGTGACACTATGTGTCCTAAGAATTTTACTTCATGTTGCTAAAATATACACTTTGAATACTTGGCTTTTAATTCATGTTCTCTAAGTCTGGATAATACTAAATGTAGATGCATAGCATGATCATTTTCTGACTTTGAATAAATTAATATGTCATCTATAAATACCAAGACAAACTTATCCAAAAAGTCTCTAAAAATTCTATTCATCAAGTCTAAAAAATAGGAGGGAGCATTGGTCAAACCAAATGGCATTACTAGAAATTCATAGAGGCCATACCTTGTGTTGAAGGCTGTGTACTCAATGCTTTCCTCTGCAACTTTCATCTGGTGAAATCCAGAGGCTAAGTCTAGCCTTGAAAATATTTTAGCTCCATGCAATTGATCAAATAGATCATCTATTCTATGCAGTGGGTACTTATTTTTAATAGTTACCTTGTTTAAATCCCTATAGTCCACACACAACCTCATTGTTCCATCATGTTTCTTGACAAAAAGCACTGGGGAACCCCAACTGGAACTACTTGATCTTATGAATCCTTTCTCTTCTAATTCTTCTAGTTGATGTTTTAATTCTACCAACTCTTTTGGACCCATTCTATAAGGCTTCTTAATGATTGGGCTAGTTCCTGGCATTAATTTTATTTTAAATTCAATTGGTCTGTTTTGAAGAATTCCCTTTACTTCTCCAAACACATCTATATATCCATTTACTACTGGGATTTCCTCTACTTTTAATCCCTTTTGAACTTCATTAATACTCCAGATTTTATTATAACATGTATTCTTTGCTATTTCACTTAAGATGGTAATTCTTTTGCCTTCATTTGTTTCCAAAGAAATAGTAAGGTTTTCTAAATTTAAAATTGCTTTATTTCTCATTAACCAATCTACCCCCAAAATAATCCCAATACCAGGATAATTTAAGGTATATAAGTCTGAATTAAATTCATAACCCCCTATAATTAATTTCAGACCCATACACTTCATCCCTAACATACAATGATTCCCTATGGGACTGTGTACAATAAAGGGCTGATCAATAGAAACACAAGTAAGTGTTAACTTCTTTACAATTTCCAAAGATATTAGTGAATGTGAGGCACCAGTGTCATATATTACTGATATTGGTTGGGTATTAATTAGAATTATACCTTCAAGTTGCCCAACATTCCCAGTGTTACCTGCTGCCAAAGCTCCTACCCTTGCTGTTCCTCTATTGGTTTCTGGGCAATCCTTCTTGAGATGACCCATCTTTCCACAATTATAGCAGCCTCCTCTAGGTATTTTAGGGTCAGGGCATTGGTTACTATAATGTCCAGCTTTTCCACAATTAAAACAATGAGTGAATTTCTTGCTTTCAGGTGCTATTGCTCCTTCCCCTATCTTAACTCCTTTACTTGCATTTCTCTTGTCATAAGGTTGCACTTTGTTCTGACCACCCTTCTTCTTATTGAGCTTCATATTCCTGAATTTCTCCCTTGCAGTGTCATGTTGCTCAAATGAGAGAGTTAGATCAATTACCTGATCAAAGGTTTTGTCCTTGTATGGCAACATTGCCCTTGACAGACTAGGGTTCAAGCCTTGAATGTACCTTGCATTCTTTGCTTCTGCATTCCCTATTAACACCATTCCATACTTGGATAATGCTTCGAACTTCTGAGTGTATTCATTCACACTCATGCTTCCTTGTCTTAATCTAATAAAGTCTTCTAGCAGTGTGGCCTTGGCAGATGCTGGGACAAATCTGGCCTCAAGCATGTCCTTGAAATTATTCCAAGTGATAGTATCCTCTTGTCTTCCTGCTGTCACAACTTCCCACCAATCCAGTGCAACCCCCTTCAATTTCCTTGAAGCTATCTGTCTCTTCCTCTGGTCATTGATTTGCATATCTGTGAAGACCCTCTCCATAGTTCTTATCCAAGTTTGAACACCTATAGCTCCTTCAGTGCCTTCAAAATCCTTTCCTCCCAAAGTGGTACATGTCTTAAGCAGTTTGGAGAGTTCCTCATGAGGATTGTCTTGCCTTGGTGCCATTCCATCCCTTAAAGCTCTCACAAAATCCTCCATGCTCATCACAGGTGGCTCACGTGATGATCCTGCACCAGTGTGATGCCTTGGTCCTACCATAATGCTATAAGTATGATTTTTATGTTAGTTTATTTACCCCTATCATTTTTGGTGTCTTTACTTTGTTCATTTCTTTTATTTCTGTGCACACTGTGCATGTGTCACATGTACACACACACACACACACACACATATATATATATATATTTATTCAGTCATAAAACAAAAGCATTCAACACCAATAATTCAAACAATGCATTCAAACATCCATATGCATACAATAATATTTACTATGTTGTTCAAAACATAGTGATACCAACTATGGTGGCCCTCACTCTATAACACATAGATTTTTTTTAAAACTTTCAAGAGGAACTCACCACTAAACCCCAATTCTTTTATATTTGAATATTTATATAATTTCCAAATATTTTTCCCAAGACCCTGGTTTTACCAATATAATCATATCAGTGTACAAACGAATTAAGTCAATTGTATATTTGATGATATACAATTGTTTCTTTATTATTATTTTTTATCAGAGGGAATTTAAATCAAATAGAAATCAAAATACCATTCAAGCTATTGGAATAGCCACTTATTTCTTTTCTAAGTCTTGTTCTACTGCCAGAGGTACACTTTGGCAAATTATAACACTTATATATATTTATCCGCCTAGATAATTCTATTAACACTAAAATAGCATTTACTTGATCTCATGATAGTTATCAAAGTCGATAATAATTAATAACAATAAGCCGGATCGACAAAAATCGATAAACCTTGGAATCTTACTCGAAAATAGGCAATTTAGGCAAAATCAGCAGTTCAGTCGTCTAAATTTTTATGACAGACGTCTAAATTTGATCTCAGACGTCTGAATTTTTATGACAGACAGCTCAGAGATCTAGAATTGAAACAGAGAGTAAAAACATTTTGAACTAAATTCAGACATCTAAATTTTTTGTGACAGACGTCTAAATTTGATCTCAGACGTCTAAATTTTTATGACAGACGTCTAAATTTGATCTCAGACGTCTAAATTTTTATGACAGACGTCTCAGAGGTTTAAAATAGAAACAGAGAGTAAAAAACATTTTGAACTAAATTCAGACATCTAAATTTTTTGTGACAGACGTCTAAATTTGATCTCAGACGTCTAAATTTTTATGGCAGACGTCTCAGAGGTTTAATTTAAATACTCAATTACATACAAATTTCCAGAATTCGTGCATATGCCAGTATCACTTACCTGCCATGCACAAATTCATTTCACTTGAATATTCTACTAAAATCTTGAGAGTTCATTTAAAAAAATCAATCCCCTTAGCTTTTTAATTTCCATAAGACAAAATATAAGCAATAAAAATCAGAGATCAAATATATATATGCACATATCATATGTATGTGATATGTCTATCTCCTTATTTTCTCCAAATCAGACATTCATAAAATAAATTAGTAGTTAACCAAACATCATCAATGATCACTCACAACAGGTTTTGCTTAAGTACATATTTTCAACCCAAATACTTAGAAAGTTTCCTACAAGTAACTTCAATTACAGAAATAGAACTTGACCAGTAATTTCATTACAATGCAACTGCAAATTTTTAAAACAAGTCTCTCTTATTTATACTAGCAGCCAATGCCTTCTTTACTCATTAAGCCAACATCAATTTCCTGCAAGCAATTCATTTAGCTGCCCCAAAGAATTTTTGAGACACCCAGATGATTGCAAGGGCAACCAAAAGGGTCAGTTTTCACTGGTATGAGCATTTATCAGTTTTGTATACATATTCATAATTTTTGGTAATCTTGCAGTGCCTTCCTAGTTTAACAGATGTCTATACTTAGCATGTTTTGGTTCATACAAAGTGATACAAAAATGCATTCATCTATTTAAACAAATACATAGCAAACAATAAAAAATAAACATATGTATAATTCTTGATTTATTCTCCCCAAATCTAGATAAATAAACCCAGGTTTTATACTCCAAATTTTCACCCAGCAACTAATCAATGAACAATGTTTATCTTGATTAAATTAACACCATATCTGGATATTTATAACCCAAATTTTTAAACACCTGTCCCCATTTATTTTATGGTCTTTAACTCCTTGTCAAATGAACACTATGTATGCATTGTGAAGGAAACTCCCAGGTTGTTTAAATTATTCCAACACACGAAGGCCTCAGGGTGCAGTTGCACCATGCATATACTTGCTCCCACCTGAAGTAAGCAGATCATTGACTAACTCCCAAGTGACCAATTTAGTTTTTCTTTTCAGAAAAATATAACTGCTTGTATATTTTCTGGTTCAACCCCATGTTCCCCTGTTTAATCTATATCCATGTTTAATGATAATAAGATAGAACAAGAATGCTCAAATCATGTTAACTCTAAAAGCCCACTTACAGATTAATACTCCAAACAAAAATGCACAAACAAACATCCATATCACCCATAACAAATCAATTCAGAGATTTAAATGACTCATAATATTTTAGGCTGCCTGCAATATGACTTAATGTCATTGCATACAAAGGATAAATACTCACCTAATGTTTTCCTTTCACTGCCTTAATCCTTTGAACAGCAAATCCCCCAAAGCCTCAAGCTAGTGTTTTTCCTAGTTTATTTTATCTTTGTTTTGATCCCGAGAGAATGATGGATTTGGTTATGTGCAGTTATTTATAAATCCATTCTAGGGTTTAAGAAAATGGGTAATTCCCCTAATACCCTTAGATGTTCATGTATATATCATATTCCTATGGGGTCCTAAGTTGGAAATGCACACATTAGGTTGCTTTAATTAGTTATTTCGGGGATCATGCATTTTTAACACTGCATGCTATTTTCATGTCTCCATTTTATTCATGCCATATGCATGTGATCCTTTATTCATTTCTTTTTATAAGTTTAAGGAATCTGCAAATCTCCTTTGTATTTTCTACCTATCTATTACCTCCATTCAATCATGCATACTAACATACCTTATTATATAATGTAAAATCATTCACTCATATTATTTGCTTGAAATAAATAAGATATGGAAATTTTTATTTGATTCTGTATGTATACATATATATTTCTGCCCCGTTGTCAAATCAGTAACTCCTTCTATATAAAAAAAATCACATATATTATGCTAATTATTAATTTTTGGCACAATTATAAGACATATAAACCTTTTTATTAAACTTCATTTTATTCTATCTTTATATAAAACAGAAAACACCCCATATATATTAAATGTATGTATTTACATAATTCTTTGGACATAAAGCTATATTTATTTTTGAGTTCCAATTTTTTTTTCTGTTTTAATGCAATATATACAATTTCATAATTTCTTAATATAAATGTATATTTTTCATTTTATTTTTGTTTTATTTTAGGGTCATTACAGTCACGGGGTCGTGGACTAGGCTGAGCTACTTCAAGTCGGAGTGGTTCTATGTCCGATGTCCTCCGGGGTTGCCAGAAGATGGCTGTTCAGACGTGAGTATTGTCTTTCTCCCAAGTAGTTGACAGGGCAATTTCCGAATGAAATTAAACTCATATTTTCTACTACTTTTCTTCCAGCAATAATCCAGCGACCTGAAGGCAGTTACTATAAAGAGATTGTCCGTTTCTTCAGGAAATTCCGGGTGAAGAAAGGAATATCGAACTGTTGTTGACGGACCGAAACCTCAGGATCCTTGGGTTGATTGGGCGGAGACAAAGCATAAGGCTCGATGGCGCGCTAAAGACTATCTCCAGAGAAAAAGTCAAGCGGAAGAAACCCAGGGTTGTAATAATCGAAGAACCTGACTCCGAAAGAACTCACACCGATGAGGAACCGTTGGTTAGGTCCGCCGATGCAACTCCGGATTCCGATGAAAAGAGAAAAGGCAAAGCCGTGGCCTTTAAACAGCCTAAATCTAGGAGGCGTAAGTCTGTGGTTTTACACCGCCCCCTTTCAGGAGTTAGAATCTCGGAGGCACCCTTCCTGCAAGCTGAAAATCAATTCGAGGGGCTCGCTGACCTTCCAATCCCGGACATCGTGTCCGAACAACATGATGTTGAATCGGATGAACTGCGACATACCTTTGACGTTAGCGAGTCTCTCCCTACTAGTGCAATCGACACTTCTGGTTGGTTAGGGGGGATTTCACATCCATACACTCTTCACGGCACAACACAGTTTTCTAACCGTACAGAGCATGTTGTAAACAATTGCTGACTCATTGTGTTTTGCTTTTCAGGGACGATGTCTGGGCGAGGTTCCGTGCTTGGCAGTTTGCGCAATAAGCGTCGTTACTATGAGCCACACAGGAGAGAGGGAGAGAGGGATTATGATTCTGGACATTCTGGTCAGGAGAGGTCTGACAGAGACAGGGGATACGCGCATCGATCCTGTTCTCGCTCTCCTCCTCCTAGGACTTCCGTACCGCCCACGGTAGCAGTTGCCCGTCCTCCTGAAACTTCACGGCCTAGGCCGCCTTCTCAAGCTCCGAGGCCCGATCCTCCGCGCGGGACTGAAATAGCCACCTCTTCAACTACCACACTGGTCACGACTGATGCGACCAGTGAAGGAGTGCTTAAACTGGCACAGATGAGGAAGGAATTTCCCGATATCTGCTTTGACGGCTATGTCTTCCCTCCGCACTTGAGGAGAATTCCGCCAACCGCTGAAAACACTATCCATGATTATGTTGCGGACATCTTCTTCCAGTACAGGGAGTGGGCAAGGGCCGCGAGGAAAGCATCCAAAGTGGCATTCGTTCGGGGTGTCGTTATTGAGAAGCTTGAGAAGGAGATGGGTCAAAAGGACCGAATCATGAAAGTGCTCAACGCTGAGGTTGAGTCTTCCCGTAAATCTGAAATGGAGGCTCTGAAAAAGGTTGACGAAGTAAACTCAGCCATGACCAGAATGAAACAAGAGCACTATACCGCCATCGAAGACATGGGTCATAGGAACACCACCATTACCGCTGAGAGGGACGCCGCTCTTAAGGAGCTTAATGAGCTGAAATCAAAGTTCTCCGAAATGGCGAGGGAGAAGGATGCGGCCAATGTCTCCGCGCAGGAGGCTTGTGATCAGGCGGTGGTGCTCCGGAAGGAGAAGGAAGCGGCTATGAAACAAGCCTGCGAAGCTGAAGCTGGGGTTGATGAGAAGGTATGATAGGCGGAGGCCAGGATTAGGGCCGAGGTAGAAGAGCAACTTGTCACCTACAATGCCAACATGCTAAGGCACCGAGATTTGACATGGCTCGATGATTACCCGACGCATCTCTATAACGCCTGGAACTTATTGGTTGAGGAGGAGAAATCTGGGCACCCTGATGAAGCCATTGATGAATTCGAGCTGGAGAACTGCATTCTTAATGATAATGAAAAGAAAGTTCTCCATGACTCCATGATTTCTCACGAGAAGAAGAGGTTTGGTGCCCAGTCTCAGGAAATCGGAGAAAGCTCTGGTGTTGAGCACCATATTACGAGTTCTGAGATAATCGTGTCATCTCAATCTGAGACAACTCCGATGATTGATTCCCAGCCTGTACCGGCATATGATCCAGACCAGCCACGTCTTTCTCCTATTAAGGAGCATCCCTCTGAAATCGTCCAGACAACCCTGAGCCTAACAGAGGAAGGTATTCTGAACTAATCTCTTGTTTACTTGAACCGAAGAATTTGTATAGAAACGTATGCTAACAAACGTTCTTTTCTTTAACCAGTGATCGAAGTTGCGCCAGCTGCGCCTCTTTTAGCCCAGGAGTCACGCCAAGTGCCGGAGGCCATCATTTCTGAGGCGACTTTCGTTGTGACAACAGTGCCGGTGGAAGTAACGCAGGGGAGCTCTCTCTCTTTCGATGAACAGATGAAAAACGAGCTCCTTGGCCGACAGAGTGATCCCTTCGCAGATTTACCATTTGGCCTGGGTGGATTCTCGTCTACTTCTGACATTTCAACTCAGACCACTACGGCACATAGTGAGGTCAGAGCACAACGGGAAGTAATGATATTGGCCGAGATTAATGTCGAGATGGCGGCAGCGGCGCATGGTGACAGCTTAGATGGAGGGGCAGCGACGCAGTGCCCTACTCCTCTCATGATTGTATCTCCTGGGGGCACGCTCGTTGATGTTAGTGCACCAGTCCCGCCCCCAGCTGTAGACCATGTTCCTCCAACTCCTCCTGTAGGAAGCATCCCCATCGGTTCTAGCTCGGAGGATGATGTCGACATCATGCCATCGTCCGTGGGAAGCCCGTCTACGTAGAGAAGTTCTAAACGAAAGATCACTGGTGGTTCCAGTGGTTCCTTGAGGAAGAAGAAACTGAGGAAGCAGAAAAATTAGATAGATCTTTGTTAGGGATGTATTTCCCTTTCGTAGTCAGGAATTTTTGTTGTCTTTTTTCTTTTTGTAGGCCGTGGATAGATGCGGGTTCGGCCCCTGCTAGTAGGAATTCTTCGGAAAGGCTCATGTATGAACCATTGTTTTGATTAGTGGAAATAAAATTTTGTCTTCTTGTTTTAACTTAAATTCCCTTTATGCTTAAGCGTTGCAGTGTTCGAACTTCAGTCCGGTGTACTTGTATTATTTTAATGTTCAAGCATAGCTTGTTTTGTCTGCCAAGTCTAGAAATCTCGAACTTGAGCTGTGATCGGAGATTGAATCGGAGCTAAACATCATACCGCTTCGGGTAGTGATTAACACTTGTCCCTGCCCCCAAGTTCCGGGGTCAAGTTATGATGATCAGCTTGTGATCGCACTAAGTAAGGATCGAGCGGTCGAACTACACTTGTTTCCTTACGAATCGTTTCATCCACACTCTGGGGACACAAGCTATCTCGTAAGCGGTTGTTCATACTCTAGGAACTTAAGATTGCTGTTGGTACTCCAACCCATATCCTGGGAGTTTGGAGTTAGTGTTCATGTTGTGACTCGCACTCCGAGAGCTTGGAGCTGATAGGACATACTCCGCCCCGCACTCTGGGGATACGGAGTCGGATGTTTATACTCTGTTTCGCTATCTGGGAATACAGAGTCGAATGTTTATACTCTGTTTCGCACTCTAGGAATACGGAGTTGAATGTTTATACTCCGTTTCGCACTCTGGGAACACGGAGTCGGATGTTTATACTCCATTTCGCACTCTGGGAACACGGAGTCGGATGTTTATACTCCGTTTCGCGCTCTGGGAACACGGAGTCGGATGTTTATACTCCGTTTCGCACTCTGGGAACACAGAGTTGGATGTTTATACTCCGTTTCGCACTCTGGGAACACGGAGTCGGATGTTTATACTCCGTTTCACGCTCTGGGAACACGGAGTCGGATGTTTATACTCCGTTTCGCACTCTGGGAACACGGAGTTGAATGCAGGATTGTCGTGTGTCAATCCTATCAACATTGGTGTAATGGCTTGCCCCCGAGCTCGGGTTTCACTTAGCTAATGGCTGGTCGTATCACAGCCACTCTCCATTTGAATAAGTCCCATTGCGTGATGGGATTTAGCTCTTCGTGCATCGTGATGTCGTATATCGTACTTAATGAATCACAGCTCTGGCTCGAAGAGATGGCATTTTATTGCTGAAATAAGAAAATGCGGCAAAGTCAGTTGCCCTATTACAAATTTCAAATTTCAAAATGTAGAAAAAAATTGCTAAATAGAAAGATATAATGAAATAAATAAAGCCTGTCATGTGTAATAGCGACGGAGACTCTCGTTGTTCCATGCTCTTGCCAAATCGAGACCGTGAACAGTCGATAGCTTGAATGTGCCATCTCCGAGTCTTCGTGTAATCACATATGGTCCTTCCCAGTTCGGTTTCATGTGTGAAGGAACCGGATAGATTCTCTTGAGAACGAGGTCGCCAAGTTTAAAGGTTCGAGGTCGAACTTTGGTATTATACAATCGGGCGACCCGACTCCGATATGCGGCTGCTCTCAGGTCAGCCTCTTCCCGTTTCTCATCCAGTAGATCCAAAGATTCAGCTAGCAGTATAGCGTTCGTCTTCTGATCGTAGTAAGTCACGCGATGGGAAAACACTTTCGTCTCGACTGGAATAACGGCCTCTGAGCCGTAGGATAGGGAAAACAGGGTGTGTCCGGTTGCGGTTTTGTGAGTCGTTCGATAGGCCCATAATGCCATAGGAAGTTCATCAACCCATTTGCCCCCGGCCTTTTCCAGTCGTTTCTTTAGGATGGATTTTATAACTTTATTGACAGCTTCGACTTGGCCATTTGCCTGAGGATGAGAAACTGCCGAGAACTTTTTATGAATATGAAACCGTTGACAGAAATTCTTGAATTCCACGCTCTCGAATTGGGCTCCGTTATCGGTAATGATGTTATGCGGGAGTCCGAACCGACAGATGATGTTGCGAACCATGAAATTTATCACTTTCTTTGTCGTAATGGTTGCGAGGGCTTCAGCCTCAGCCCACTTTGTAAAGTAGTCAACGGCGACGATGGCATACTTCGCACCACCTTTTGCCAGAGGTAAAGCGCCAATGATATCAATGCCCCACATTGCGAATGGCCAAGGACTGACCATTTGAGTAATCTCGGTAGGCGGGGCTCGTGGAATTCGGGCATGTTTCTGACACCTATCACACTTTCTGGCATAGTTTGTTGCGTCTCGGTTCACTATCGGCCAGTAGTACCCATATCGGAGTATCTTCTTAGCAAGAGCTTGCCCACCGGTGTGATCGCCACATGCTCCTTTGTGTACGTCATGCAATACTCGTTTGATTTCATCATGCGCGATACACTGGAGGAAAGGAACAGAAAAACCTCTTCTGTACATGACTCCGTCCTGAATGACGAACCGTGAAGCTTTTCGCAGAATTTGTCTTTTCTCATTTCTATGTTCGGGCAACGTCCCATTCTCAATGTAATTTCGATACAGAGTCATCCAAGACTCTCTACTGGGAGCGGTTTCAAACACGAAGTTCATTTCTATTCTATCGATGCTCGGGGAGGCCAAAGTTTCAACGGGGACAAGTCCCATTTGCTGCGCTTCACCTGTGCTGGCTAACTTTGCCAATGAATCGGCTTTCTTATTGTGTTCCTGAGGTACATAATAAACGGCATAATAGTCAAACTGATTCAGTATTTTCTGAACTTAAGCCAAGTAAGCAGCCAGCCTTCGGTCTCTTGCTTGATATTCTCCTCGTACTTGACATACCACTAACTGTGAATCGCAATAAATTTCCACAGCGATAATTCTCAAATCTCTAGCAAGTTTTAGGTCGGTTAAGAGGGCTTCATATTCAGCTTCGTTATTGGTTGCATGGAAATCAAACTTCAAAGCGTAACATATAGATCGGCGTTCGGGTGTCTCAAGTACAATACCAGCGCCCGAACACCGGTCATTTGATGCACAGTCGGTATGCAACTTCCAGATGTATTCGGGGGATTTACTGGTTTCGGGCAAGTCCTCTAAAATGGTAAATTCGGCTATAAAATCTGCCAGGACTTGTCCTTGAATGGCTCTCCGCGGAGCATAAGTGATATCAAACTGACTTAGCTCAATATTCCACTTGAGTAACCTACCGGACGTCTCAGGCCGCGTGAGGACCTGTCGTAACGGCTGATCGGTGTACACAGTAAGAGGATGAGCTTGGAAGTAAGGGCGGAGCTTTCTTGAGGCAATGACCAAACAATAGGCCAGTTTCTCCAGTCTCGGATAATTTCTTTCAGCTCCTGTTAGCCGCTTACTAACATAGTAGACCGGTTTCTGCACCTTGTCTTTCTCCCGAACTAGAGCAGCACTAATCGCATGTTCTGATACTGCTAGGTAGAGGTATAATTGCTCGTGGTCAACTGGTTTTGACAAGATCGGAGGTGTGGAAAGATGTTGAACTAGTGAGCGGAATGCGCCTTCACATTCTGTGGTCCATTCAAAGTTTCGTTTTCCTTTCCGGATCAGATCGAAGAAAGGAATGCATTTATCGGTGGACTTTGAAATGAACCTGCTCAATGCCGCGACCTTTCCGTTGAGACTCTGGACTTGCTTTATGGTTCTAGGGGTTTGCAAATTCCTTATTTCCCAGATCTTCTCAGGATTTGCTTCTATCCCTCGAGCATTGACAATAAACCCAAGGAACTTTCCGGACGCGACGCCGAAGTGGCACTTCAATGGGTTGAGCTTCATTCCGTATTCTCGAAGGACGTTGAACATCGAATTTAAATCTCTGATGTGATCCGTGGAGAATCGAGACTTCACCAGCATGTCATCCACGTAAACCTCCATGGTCTTCCCGATCTGATTAGCGAACATCCGGTTGACTAAGCGTTGGTATGTTGCTCCGGCGTTTTTTAGACCAAATGGCATGACATTGTAATAGTAGAGCCCCAGATCGGTTACGAAGCTGGTATGTTCTTGGTCGGGTAAATGCATGGGTATTTGATTGTAACCAGAGTAAGCATCCATAAAAGATAATAATTTGTGTCCGGCCGTCGAATCTACGAGCTGGTAAATTCGAGGAAGCGGGAAGCTATCTTTTGGACAAGCCTTGTTTAAGTCAGAGTAATCGACGCAAGTTCTCCATTTCCCGTTCGGTTTTCGAACTAGTACGGGGTTGGATACCCATTCTGGATACAAGGCATCTCGAATAAACCCATTCGACTTTAATTTATCAACCTCCTCCTTAAGGGCGGCAGATCTCTCTAGATCCATACCGCGCCTTTTCTGCTTGACCGGGACATATCGCGGATCTATATTCAGGGAGTGACTTGCAATATTTGGTGAGATCCCGCACATGTCAGAGTGTGTCCAGGCGAAGACATCAAGATTCGCCTGAAGAAATTCAACCAATTCCTGCTGTGTCTGCTTGCTCAGTTGAGACCCAACTTTCAGCATCTTTGAATCATCATCTTCACTGATTGGGACGTCCACAGTCAGTTCAGCCGGAGAAGCTTGACTCTCCGTAGATTCGTCTTTATCCTCATCGTCCCTAGGGTCAAGGTCTTTCAGGAATTGGTCGTGGTGCTCGGGCTGAGGCCCAAGCATCAATTGTGAATTATCAATAGAACAGACACAGAGAGATTCCTCTACGCCCTTTCCCTTCTCTTTACGTTGCGCCCCGCGCAGCTCAGCAACATAACAGGCCCTTCCCGTGGCCTGATCTCCTTGAACGACTCCAATCCCACGATCGGTGGGGAACTTCAGAGTTAAACACCATGGGGCGATGGTCGCCCTGAACTCAGCTTGGGCCGGTCGGCCCAAAAACGCATTATAAGGTGAATCAATTTCTAAGACAACAAATTGTAATATCCGGACTCTCTGGCGTTCTCCAACCCCCAACTCAACCGGTAGTTCAGTTACTCCAATGGGTATCGTGGCACTTCCGTTAAAACCGTGAATTCGGGACAGGCAGGGTTTCAAAACCTTTGCCTCCATTTTCATTAAGTCGTAAGCCCGTTTAAGCAAGATATTCACAGAGCTCCCACTGTCAACCAGGATCCTCTTCATCCAAGCAGGACCTACCTGGGCAGATATGACTAGTGGGTCGATTGTAGGGGCTTCGACTTTATCAGTGTCTCGGCTCCTGAACACGATATCATCAGATATTATCTTCTGTTGTTTAACCGGAGTTCCGTCTTCACAATTACTACAACATTCGAAGTCCGCATGCCTGATAGAACTAGCATACGACTCCATTTCCCCCCAGCTTCTGTCTGCCGGATGGGGACCACCACTTATTGTGTTGATAACCAACCTCCCGCCCGCACGAGCGGGTTCTTCCTGTCTTTCCTGATTTTGTGAACGATTCTGATTCGAAGGGCCCGCTCCACCAGACTGCGGCGCCCGCACAAATTGATCCAATTTTATTTCTCTAATCAATTTCTCGATGAGGTCCTGCAAGTGTTGACACTCATTGGTATTATGGCCGTAGCTCTCATGGAATCTACAGAACTTCCCTGTTTGAACCTACCTCTCCGATGAGGGTTTCGGAGCAGGCTTCTTATACTGTATAGTGTTGCAAGTCTGTAAGTATACGTTTTCCAACGACGTGTTCAACGGTGTGTAATTGTCAAACATTTGAGCCCTACGTCGTGGACCTCGGTTCTGATCTCTTTTCTTATCCTGGCCATTGCTTCCTCTCGGCTGGGTTTGCTTGTTTTGTATATTCAGTTGAACTTTTCCGGAACTCTCACCGGACTGTTTAACCGCTACATTACTCTGTATTCCCTCAATACTGGGCCTCACATCGTCCTGCTTCCTAGACTGTTTTGCGTCCTCTTGCCATAAGAACTGAGCGGCTTTGGAGTAGAAACGGTCCAACGATGCGGGTGGTTTTCCAGCTAGCCAGTTCCCAAACTCAGAATCAGGGTCAATCCCCTTGGTCAAAGCCATCAAGATTGAGTTATCGTTGGGGTTACTAATCTCAACACAGGCTGCGTGGAACCTTTCTAAGTAACGCCTGAGCGTCTCTCCATCGGCTTGAGTGACACTAGATAGGGTATTAACGTCCTTGGGCCTAGCAACATGCATACGAAACTGTTCTACAAACCTCTTGGCCAGTTGATCGAACGAAGAAATAGACCTAGGTGGTAAGCGTGTAAACCACATCGTCGCGATTCCCCCTAGAGAGATGGGAAAACTTCGACACTTCACTGCATCGTCAGCTCTTGCAGCACTCATTGACCATTCGTATTTCAAAATATGTTGATTGGGGTCACTATTTCCTTCATACATTGGGAGAGTTGGCATTCTGAATCACCGAGGGGGTTTAGCGTATAATATCTCGTCTGTGAAAGGGGTATGACTACGGGAGATCCCCCAATCATCATTAGTGAGCCCCTGACTTTCGCGTATCATCTGACGTATCATGGTCGACATGTCTGACACCGGTACATTCTGGGCATGCTGAGCTGAGGTGTGGTCGGGTTCCACAGTGCGAGTTTGGACCGGGCGCTATCGACGGTCCGTATTTTGCCTCCTTGGCTCAGCGTCTTCTGGGACATATGGTTCAGGAGTATGTCCCCGTTGTTGATTGTTCGGCTCTGACTGATTCCGGATATCAACTCTGGTTTCTACCTCAGCGGTTGTGGCGCGGTTGTCCGTGGTGTATTGTGGAGCAATGCCTCCTCGTGTCGAGGGTCCTGTTTGGAAGCTGGTCGACAGTCCTGTCCTCAATTGCCCAACGGTCAAGGCATGTTGATATCCAGTAGTTTGAGCGCGACTTCCCTCTAACCGGGGATGGGTAGACCTGTGGTGATAGTCAGACGAAGCCGAGCTTTCAATAGATTCCCGGGAGACATCATCCCTCCTGGACCTTCTGTGGCCCTGGCGGTTTAGCTGGTTAGTCAGGTCGACGTTGGCGCGCAACTGTTCAGCCAACTGTTGCCGGCTTTGGGTCAGTTCCTAGAGCAACACTTAAAACTCTTGTCGGGTGACTGGTCCGGATGGGTCCGAGTAAGCAATGTTGTCTTGATTGGAGGAAAGCTGTTGTGTAGGATTCTGTCTATCCCGGCCTTCTTGATCAGCGGCGGTAGCGGCAGTTCTTGTGCTAACCATTTTCAGTGGTGGAGTCCTTTCCTAGACTTTGACCAAATCTGAATAGAATGGAAGGATTCCAGATCGGATATCTGGATCTTCCTCTTGGATTTATGCAATCCGGTATCGACGACAGATCTAAAGAGCAGGAGAAAAAACTGGTTTTCTCAGTGAAAGCACCAAAGTGTTTGTACCGAAAATGGGCACAACACTCGTCGAGAGTTATTTGAAGAGATAAAATGAAGAATGTAAATGTAAAACAGCGATTATCTAACAAAAACTCCAACAAACAGAAATGTAAAACGCAAAGACAAGCAATTTAGAGTGGTTCGGCGTATTGCCTACGTCCACTATGAAGTTTTGATGATTTTATTGATTCTCTTCCAATGATTATAAGCGATTATAGCAAACAACAGCGGATTACAGATTAGAATTCGAAATTGACAGCAAAGATATGATGCAAATCTTGATCCGGCAGAGTTTGGACGCTTGAGAATCAAAAGATCCCTCTTTTGTAGGCTCTGGAGCTCTATTTATAGGCGTAGGAGACTCAGATCTCGCTCAAACTCCGGGATACTTGGTCTGACACGTGAGGGGACCCACGTGACCATTTCCAGAAAGTTTCGCCTCGATCTGCGATCGATACGAATCCATTTCGTATCGATCAAGATGATGTTCAAATGAGCTAAAATTTGGCAAGGATATTCTTCAATGTGTACGCAAGCAATCCTGAAAATATCATTGGGTTTGGATCATTGGATCGTGAGATAATGTCGATACGAAGTGAGATTCAACGTTGGCTGTTCTGTTCGATTCCATGGCTTCGTATTGATTCTTTCGAATCGATCATCCGCACGTGCTTCTGTAACGGTGTGGCGTGCATATCTCAAGTCGATCCATCTTTTTCTTCGGTTTGGCCACGTCGCATCCATGTATCTCGCCTTGCTCGTATCAAATTCGACACGTCACCCAGGCTTGTTGACTCGGTGGATATGAAGTAGTCATTGGCTATGGATTCGAACACCAGTTATATCGATGGATACGAGCTAACGAAGGCTGATGGTTACGAACAAGCTTTCCTTAATGGATACGAACCACGTAGCCTCTCAATGGATACGAAACTGATCGATGCGGACTAGAGCCTTTTGATGGATACGAAGTAAGGTAACCTGATGGATGCGAACTGCTCTGCCCAGATGGATTCGAAGAGAGGTTTCCGTGATGGATATGAAACAGACATTTGGCCAATCGGTACAAGTCGCATTAGCTGTTGATGGGTACGAAGTCCATCGATACGAACTCGATGGATTCGAACATTGCTGACCTGATCAATACGAACCTATGGGAATTGACTGATGCGAAGTGGATGGTGGACACGGGCTGGATGGATACAAACTGAGGTCCACTGATGGATACGAAAGCGCTGCCGATCTGATGGATACGAAAAAGGGCCAGTTCCTTCCAACTTGTATCGATCATAACCCAAGCATACGAACTCGGATTGACTTGAAATTTGAGATGCTGACTTCCATGATCTTTCTTGTCGTATCCTAACAATTGTAGCTCAACCTGGACTCGAAACAAATTCAGTGATATCCACGACGAGCTATACTTGTTCTCTAGTCGGTTTCTTGGTGTCCTGGCCTTGCCAAAAGGCGGGATAACAGTCTTGTTCCTGCATTTTCCCAACCTTTAGAAGTAAATCTGATTGCAGAGATATCATACTCAATTTCCCTTTACTTTCATCTTCTTCAATTGGTACCATCTGTACCTCACTGTTTGCTTCAATCTCCAAATCAGTAAGTATAGACAAATCTTTAAACTCTTCCATCATCAACTTGGCTATTTTAGCATGTTGTCTACTCAAAGCATCTGCAACTTTATTTGCCTTACCTGGTGTATAAAGTATATCTAGATCATAGGCAGCTAGGAATTCCACCCATCTATGTTGCCTCATATTCAAATCTTTTTGTGAGAATAAATATTTCAGTGCTTTATGATCAGTGTACAAGATAAATTTGGCACCCAATAAATAATGTCTCCATAGTTTCAAGGCATACACAACTGCTGCTAGTTCAAGATCATGGGTTGCATATCTTATTTCATGTGGCTTTAATTGCCTAGATGCATAGGCTACCACCTGGTCTTGCTGCATCAACACAGCTCCTAGCCCAGAGCCACTTGCATCAGTATACACAATTAAATTTTCATTTCCCTCCGGCACCCTCAATACAGGTGCATTAATTAGAGCTTCTTTTATTTTGATAAAAGCTTGCTCACATTTTTCTGTCCATACAAAGGCTTAGTTCTTTCTAGTTAAATTGGTAAGTGGTGATGATATTTTCGAAAAATCTTTTATAAATCTCCTATAATATCCTGCCATCCCCATAAATGATCTAATCTCACTTATTGGGCTAGGCCTTTTCCATGCTTGGATAGCTACTATCTTATTGGGGTTTACTGATATTCCTTTGGCAGAGATAACATGCCCAAGAAAATGTACTTCTTCTTTCCAAAATGCACATTTTAAAATTTTTGCCTTTAAATCATTTTCTCTTAATCTTAACAAAACTAAATGCAAATGATTTTTATGCTCCTCCACTGTTTTGGAATAAATCAAAATGTCATCAATAAAAATCAGTACAAACTTTTCTAAATAATCTCTGAATATTCTATTCATCAAATCTACAAAATATGAAGGAGCATTTGTCAAGCCAAATGGCATAACCATAAATTCATATAAGCCATATCTTGTGTTAAATGCGATATACTTAACACTTGAGTCTTCAACCTTCATTTGATGAAATCCTGATGCTAAGTCTAATCTAGAAAATATTTTAGCTTCACTGAGTTGATCAAAGAGATCATCTATTCTAGGCAATGGGTATTTGTTTTTGATGGTTACCTTCTTTAGTTCTCTATAATCTATGCTCATTCTCAAAGTACCATCATGTTTTCTTACAAACACTACTGGAGCACCCAGCATGAATTACTTGGCCTTATAAATCCTTTGTCTTCTAATTCTTCCAACTGATTCTTCAATTCTTTCAGTTCACTTGGCCCCATTCTATAAGATTTCTTGATTATTGGACTTGCTCTTGGAATGAGATTGATTTGAAACTCAACTGGTCTGTGGTGTGGAACACCCTTAACTTCCCCTAACACATCCAAGTATTCATTGACTATGGGAATTTCTTCAATGGTTAGTTCACTGAAATCTTTTTCTGAGTTAACTAAATGATATAATTTCCCTTCCTTAGCTACTTCACATAAAACTGTGATCCTCTGGCCTCTAGAATTTTGTAATGATATGGTGGATGAGTCTAAATTAATTATGGCTTTAAATTTCCTTAACCAGTCTACCCCCAATATAACACCTATATTTGGGTAATTTAAAACATATAAATTGGAAATAAAAATATTTCCCCCTATGTTTAACTCCACATCCACACAAATCATGTTTAAGAGACTAGAACTCCCTAATGGACTTTGTACAAGCAATGGGGTTTCAACCAATATGCAGTTTAATTTTAACATTTTAACTATTTCATAAGAAATTAAAGAGTGAGTTGCTCCAGTATCATATACTACTACTATGGGTATGGCACAAATGAGTAGTGTACCTTCCACTTGGCCATGATTTTCAGCATCAATTTTCACTACAGATTTTCCTTTGCCTTCCAAAGTTGCCAATTTCCCCTGCTGTTTATACTCAGGACAGTTCCTCTTCATATGCCCCTCTTTCCCACATAAGTAGCATTTGAAGGCTCCTCCTTTTAACTCTGGGCACCTTGGTTTGATTTGTCCTTCTTGGCCACAAAGATGGCATACCAACTTCTTCTTAGCATCATTAGCTTTAGTGTCTTTGTCCTTCTTGTTGTCTGTCTCCTCCTTCTTTTTATCATAAGGGTGATATCTTCCCTTATTCTTCTTGTTGTTGTTGCTCTTAAAATTCCTATACTTCTCCCTTTCCTTGTCATGTTGTTCCAATTTCAATGCCAGATCTATTACTTGATCAAAAGTCCTATCTGCATATGGTAGCATGGCTCTGCTAAGTCCTGGGTTCAGACCCTTTATATACCTATCATTTTTAGAGGCTTCATCTGCCACTAGCATTGCTCCATAATTAGATAGCCCCTCAAACTTTTGAGTGTACTCAGTGACATTCAAAGTTCCCTGCCTAAGTTTGATAAATTCTTCAAGCAAAGTGGTCTTGGCTGATGCTGGTACAAATCTTGTATCCAACATCTCCTTCAATTGATTCCAAGTGATTTCATTTTCAATTCTTCCAGCTATGATCAACTCCCACCAGCTTAAAGCTACTCCTTTCAGTTGTCTTGAAGCTACTTGCCTCTTCCTCTGATCATCTAGCTGCATGTCATTGAAAATTCTATCCAGTGTTCTCAACCATGCTTGAATTTCCATCACATTCTCAGTCCCTTCAAAATTTCTGCCTCCCAAATTGGTGTAAGTCTTCAGTAGTTTTGAAAGCTCCTCATGAGGGTTCTCAGGCCTATGCCCAATTCCATCTCTTAAAACCCTTACAAATTCTTGCATATCAAGCATTTGTGGTGCACTAGGTCCTGCATTATGATGAGATCCTCTTCCTACCATGGTCTGGTCACTAAGTATTGGGCAGAGGGTATTAGTACACTCTGAATATTTTCTATAACTAATATTTTTTTTCCTATCTAAATTATTTCATCCAAAACAAACAGACATAATACATTTCTATGATACTTAGTAATTAATGCATACATTAGCTCCGATACCAAATGAAATGACCCTCCAATTTTACCTTAATTTCATAAGGATTTTTTTACTTGCTCATTTGAACTTAGTTTAAATTTCTCAGGGTCATTTTTCTTTTCAAACAATGTGCTCTGGATTTTAATTTTTCTACCAATATAAACATATCAGTTCATTCATAGAAATATACACATACATATGATGATATATGTGTTCCTCTTGTTTAAAATCAGAGTTTATTATTTATTTATTTTTTGACAAGAGCTAGTCTGTCTGATTTGAATTTGAAATGGATCTACTCATAATTTAAATTCCCACATTCTTTGATACTTACATTATATAAGTGGATCCTATTCATATCTATTCATACTTGGATTTGATTATGTTAACCATGTTTCAGATAATCTTAGAACACAAGAGTTCATTTATTTATTTTTCTTTTGCATAGTTCAAATGTTTGTTATTTGCTTAAGTATCAGAAAATGATATCTACATTTATCATTCTCGATTTATATATATTTTCTTTGAAACCTCTCTTATTCTTTACTTATACAGTTTTACATAACATAAGTAGTTCTTTTATGTTACTGATTTCTAAGTTTTCTATAATAAAGGTTCTGGACTTTAAAAATGTTTATTTCCTTTTTTTTAAAGAACAACCATTCTGTTTCAAGTGAACCAGATTTTGGATTCAAAATTCTTTCTGAAATAATAATACCAGTCTGTTTTAAAATGCTTGTTTGCCATTTAACATTTGAAGGAGGTTTTAACATATCACTTAACATAAGGATGTGAAATACTTTTTGTTCTCAAATTGCAGACCAACATGCTCAACCAAGACCCCATTCTTTTGAAACTGGTTGAACCATATGGCTGTGCTAACCAAACACTTGTTCATGGTAATTGAAATTCTATTCAGTTACCAAGTGCTAAAAGCTTCCTTAAGAAAAATTCATTTCTTAAAGCAACATACAAAAATTAGCTTGAGTTCTTTTGCAAAATACTTTAATAATACAACTAAATGTCTGAAATATACTTCTAATTTGAAGTCAGGTTTTCACTTCATAGCTCAGTGGTTTTAAATGATTCAAACCTGGCTACATCAGGTTATGAATTTTTGTATGAGGAATACTTAAATGTAACTACACTTCTTCTTCAGATTTTCAAATTCTACCACATAACAAAATCAACTAACTAACAACTGGTTTAATCAAACAAAGGAAGTTCATTAGATATTCAAACATAATTCTCTCATGAATACATGCAGATAAAATCATCATAGGCTCTTATTAAAACTAGCTAGCATGTTCATTCACTCCTTCTCAATATCCATAACTTCATTTTCTACTTAGTTCCAGCATTACCTGAAAGAGCATTAGTGACTGCCCCATTTTTAAAATGAGACACCCCCATATGCCATGAACAAACAAGGGTCAAATCTATGATCTAGTATGAATAACATCATTAAATTCATGATATTAAGCAACTGAATGGTGCATAAGTTGTTATCCCGCCTTTTGGCAAGGTCGTGACACCAAGAACTTGACTAGATACCAGTGACAGTTCGTCTTGGAGATCGGTTACACGCAGGCTCACTATGGATATCGATGAATTTTGTCCAAGTCTGGATCGAGCCACGATTAACAAGACATAACAATCAAAGCCAGGGAAGCCAACGTTCCAAGTTTCAAGACGATCCGAGTTCGTATGCTCAACTTATGGTCGATACAAGATGAAGGAGATCCCCCCTGATTCGAATCCATAGGTGGGACCTATGTTCGAATCCATCAACATCTGTTTGCTCCGAATCGATCGCTACCTCCTTGTTCGAATCCATCAGATGGTCAAGCTTCGTATCCATCACTCGAATCCATATGTGAATCCTTCAGTTATCCTTAGTTCGAATCCATTGAAGTGCCTTCCATCGAATCCATCTAGCTACGATCGACTCTGTATCTATTGAGACACTTTGGCTATCGATACGAAGTAGGCGTCATTCGAATCCAGGGATTTTTGGTGTCTTCGAATCCATCGAGTCAAAGCAGCGAAGTCTCCCGGATGACTCGATCAAACTGGCGACAAAAGCGGATCGATGCGAAGTTCGCGCTCCACGTCATCACAAAAGCATGCTCCACCATCGATTCGAAGCAATCGATTCGAAGCAATCGATTCGAATGAATCGATTCGAACGAAACAGCCTAACAAAGAATGCCATTTGGAGTTCTACAAGTCCAAATGCTATGAAATTTTCACAGAAGCTTGTGCACATGTTGAAGAATGTCCACACCAAATTTCAGCTCGATTGGATGATTTCTTGATCGATTCGAATGGACTTCGAATCTATCCCAAAGTCGGCCCGGATTTCCTGAGAGCGGGCATGTGGGCCCCCTCACGTGCCAGAGCTGGTCTCCAGAAATTTAGGCGAAATATCAGCCTCCTACACCTATAAATAGAGCCCCTGGTCATTCAGAAAAGGGGTCGGACAATTTTAAGAGCTAAAGAGCGCCCAGACTCTGCCAGATTTACTCCAAATCACCACCGCTGCCTTATATTTAGACTTAGCTAATAAAATCAGTTGTACTACATTATTAGAAATTGTAATCTTCAAGTATCGAGCAATAAAGTCATCAAACTTCATAGTGGACGTAGGCAAAACGTCGAACCACTCTAAATCGCTTGTCTTTGCAATTTACATTTCTGTTATTTGGAGTTTTTGTTAGATAATCCTCAGTTTTAATTCTCTTTCTTCACTTTTATCTCTTTAAAAACTTCCGAAGAGTGCTGTGCCCATTTTTGGTACAAACACTTTGGTGCTTTCACTGAGAAAAACCAGCTTTTTCTCCTGCTCCTTGGATCTACCATCGATACCGGATTGCATAAATCCAAGAGGAAGATCCAGATCTCTAATCCAGAATCCTTCCATTCTATTCAGATTTGCATAAAATCTAGGAAAGGAACCCACTACTTAAGATGGTTAGTACAAGAACTACCTCTACGGCTGCTAATCAAGAAGGTCAGGATAGACAGAATCCTACACAGCAGCTACAATCCAATCAAGACAACACTGCTCACTTAGATCCGTCTGGGCCAGTAACCAGACAAGAGTTCCATGTATTGCTCCAGGAATTGACTCAAAGTCGGCAACAGCTGGTCGAACAGTTGCGTGCTAATATTGAATTGACCAATCAACTAAACCACCGAAGGCGCAGGAGGACCAGGAGGGATGATGTTTCCCACTTGTCCACTGAAAGTTCTGCTTCATCTGACTATCACGGTAGATCTACACGTCCCTGATTGGACGCGAGTCATACACAAGCTACCAGATATCAACCTGCCTTGACTGTAGGACAATTGAGGGTCGGACCGTCAGCTAGCTTCCAGGCCGGGCCCTCGTCACGAGGAGGTGCTATTCCACAGCATACCACAGACAATCGCACTGCAACCGCCGCGGGAGAAACAAGGGTTGATACCCGGAACCTGTCAGATCCGAATAATCAACAACATGGGCGTACTCCTGAACCATACGTCCCAGAAGATATCGAGCCAAGGAGGCGAGACATAGGCCGTCGACAGCGTTCGGTCTAAACTCGCACTGTGGAACCCGACCACACCTTAGCTCAGCATGCGCAGAATGTGGCTATGCCCGATATTTCAACTATGATACGTCAAATGATTCGCGAAAGCTAAGGGCTTACCAATAACGACTGGGGAATCTCCCATAGTCATACTCCTTCACAGACGAAATATTATACGTTGATCCTCCTCGGCGATTCAGAATGCCAACTCTCCCTATGTACGAAGGAAATTCCGATCCCAATTAACATATTTTGAAATATGAGTGGTCAATGTGTGCTGCAAGGTCCGATGATGCAGTAAAGTGCTGAAGTTTCCCCATCTCTCTGGGAGGAATCGCAACAATGTGGTTTACAAGGTTGCCACCTAGATCTATCTCTTCGTTCGATCAACTGGCTAAGAAATTTGTCGAACAGTTTCGTATGCATGTCGCTAGGACTAAAGACGGTAACACCCTGTCTAGTGTTACCCAAGCTCATGGAGAAACACTCAGGCGTTATTTGGAGAGATTCCATGCAGCATGTGTGGAAATTAGTAATCCCAACGATAACTCGATTTTGATGGCATTAACCAAAGGGATCGATCCCGATTCTGAGTTTGGAAATTGGTTAGCTGGAAAACCACCCGCATCGTTGGATCGTTTCTACTCCAAAGCTGCTCAATTCTTACGGCAAGAGGACGCGAAACAGTCTAGGAAGCAGGAGGATGCGAGGCCTAGAAGTGATGGAATATAAAGTAACGTAGCAGTTAAGCAGTCCGGTGAAAATTCCGAAAAAGTTCAGTTAAATATACAGGACAAACAAACTCAGCCAAGAGGCAACAGTGGTCAGGATAAGAAAAGAGATCAGAATCAAGGCCCACGACGTAGGGCTCCAATGTTCGATAATTACATGCCGTTGAATACATCATTGGAAAACGTGTATCTACAAACTTGCAACACTGTGCAATATAAGAAACCTGCTCCAAAGCAATCATCGGAGAGGCAGATTCAAACAGGGAAGTTTTGTAGATTTCACGAGAGTTATGGCCACAATACCAATGAGTGTCGACATTTGTAGGACCTCATTGAGAAGTTGATCAGAGAAAGAAAGTTAGACCAGTTTGTGCGGGCACCACAGTCTGGTGGTGCGAGCCCCTCAAACCAAAATCATGCACAGAATCAAGAAAGACAGGAAGAACCAGCTCGTGTCAGAGGAAGATTGGTAATTAATGCTGTAAGTGGTGGTCTTCATCCAGTGGATCGAAGTTGGGAGGAAATGGAATCATATAATAACTTAGTTAAGCGTGCAAACTCCGAGTATGATGGTGACTTGGACGATAGACCTACGACCAAGCGAAAAAGAGCGATGACTAACGACATCATTTTCCAAGACAGCGATGTTGACAGTGTGGGGAGCCCGACTATTGACCCACTTGTGATATCAACCCAAGTAGGCCCGATGCAGATGAATAGGATCCTGATTGACAGTGGGAGCTCTGTGAATATCCTGTTTATACATGCTTACAATCAAATGAAGATGAAAGCCAGGGATCTAAAACCTTGCCAGGCTCACCTTCATGGATTCAACGGTAGTGCTACCATACCCGTTGGGATGGTGGAGTTACCAGTTGAGTTGGGAGCTGGAGAGCGTAGGAAAATTCGGACATTGCAATTCATCGTGTTGAATATAGACTTGCCATACAACGCCTTTTAGGATGACCTGCCCTTGCTGAATTCAGGGCCGTAATTGCCCCGTGATGCTTAACCTTAAAGTTCCCTACCGTCAACGGAGTTGGGGTCATCCAGGGTGACCAGGTTGACTTGAGAACGATCATACGCCGAAATCGAGTCGCCCGATTACGCAATGCCAAGGACCAACTTAAAGCTTTTGAACTCGATGAGCTTTTCACCAAAAAAGATTATCCGACACTCCCACACCTAAGGTCAACATGGAGAGGGTCGCACGAAATTAAGCGAAGGCTCGGGGATGGCAAATTTAAGTTAACGACCGTTGATGGTCTAACTTTACCAAGAGCCTGGAGTAGCGAAAGTCTTCGTCGCTACTACAAATACCATGCTACTTTTATCTATTTAGTTTTAATTCCATTTTAAAATTTGTTTCTGCATTTCGAAATTAGAACTTGTAATAAGGCAACTGACTTTGCCATATTTTCTTATTTCAGCAATAAAATGCCATCTCTTCGCGCCAGAGCTATGATTCATTAAATACAATGTACAACATCACGATGCACGGAGAGCTGAATTCCATCCTACAGTGGAATTTATTCAAGTAGGGAGTGGTTGCGATACGACTGGCCACTCGCTAAGTGAAACCCGATCTCGGGGGCAAGCCATCACATCAAGGCTAAATGCAGGGTGACACACGACAATCCCTCACTTAACTCCGTACTCCCAGAGTGCGAGACAGAGTATAAACATTAAACAACTCCGTACTCCCAAAGTGCGAGACGGAGTATAAACATTAAACAACTCCATACTCCCAAAGTGCGAGACGTAGTATAAACATTAATCAACTCCGTACTCCTAGAGTGCGAGACAGAGTATAAACATTAACTTAACTCCGTACTCCCAGAGTGCGAGATAGAGTATAAACGTATCTTAACTCCGTACTCCCAGAGTGCGAGACGGAGTATAAACATACCTAAACTTCGTACTCCCAGAGTGCGAGACGGAGTATAAACATACCTCAACTCCATACTCCTAGAGTGCGAGACGGAGTATAAACATTAAACAACTCCGTACTCCCAGAGTGCGAGACATAGTATAAACATTAATCAACTCCGTACTCCTAGAGTGCGAGACGGAGTATAAACATTAACTTAACTCTATACTCCCAGAGTGCGAGACAGAGTATAAACGTACCTTAACTCCGTACTCCCAGAGTGCGAGACGGAGTATAAACATACCTAAACTCCGTACTCCCAGAGTGCGAGACGGAGTATAAACATACCTCAACTCCATACTCCTAGAGTGCGAGACGGAGTATAAACATTAAACAACTCCGTACTCCCAGAGTGCGAGACATAGTATAAACATTAATCAACTCCGTACTCCCAGAGTGCGAGATGGAGTATAAACATTAACTTAACTCCGTACTCCCAGAGTGCGAGACGGAGTATAAACGTACCTTAACTCCGTACTCCCAGAGTGAGAGACGGAGTATAAACATACCATAACTCCGAACTCCCAGAGTGCGAGACGGAGTATAAACATATCTTAACTCCGTACTCCCAGAGTGCGAGACGGAGTATAAACATTAAACAACTACGTACTCCCAGATTGCGAGACGGAGTATAAACATTAAACAACTCCGTGCTCCCAGAGTGCGAGACGGAGTATAAACATACATCAACTCCATACTTATCCCCAAGACTGAGGGCAAAACCAAAGCAAGTATTGAATTGAAGACAAAAGAGAATATGTTTTCATTTCCATTATCGACAAAAATAATCTGATCACAAGCTGGTTCAAAAAATTCCTACTAGTGGGAGCCGAGTCCACATGTATACACGGCTATGAAAAATCAAAAAGACAAAGCAAAACACTACCCCCGAACATGACAGCGAACTAAAGGAAGCGCTCAATCTTTCTTCTTCCTCGGTTTCTTTTTCGGGGTAGTCCCACTAGATCCGCTACCCGACTTCCACCGCAATCTTTTGCTCTTCTCCGTTTTGTCCTCCGATTGCGGCATAATGTCAACATCCTCCTCGGAGCTTGAAGCGATAGAGATTCTCTTGGAGGATGGAACTGGAGGCATAGGAGCTGTAACAGGAAGTGGGGTAGGAGCGCTTGCAATGACCGCAGTGCCGCCTGGCGATATCATCATTAGTGGGGCAGGACCAGACGGATTCATGCCTGCTGTCATTGATGTCATCTCAGCATTGATCTCAGCAAGAATTTCATCCGCACGAGATACTTGGGCCGCACTAGAAGTAATAATGGCTGGCATGAAGGAGCTAGTAGCTGGAGTAACTCCACTCATGGCTAAAGATGGGTCTGCGAAGGGATCATTGGGTTGACTAAGGAGTTCCTCAATCATCTGAGCATCGAAAGATAACATGCTTGTTTCTCCCTCTTCGCCGACCACAGTAGATGTCATAATGGCCTCGGTGATGACAGCCCCTTGTGCTTGATAAGAGACTTGAGATACAGGAGGCGCAGAGATAGCGGCTTCGGTCACTGAAACATGAAAAAGCGAAGATTGTTAGCCAAATGTAATGCTTCAGATTCACCACCCTAAGTGTATACAGAAGGAGTTCAAATACCTTCCTTGGCCTGGCCCGAAGTATAGGCAGGAACAGAGGCAGAGGGATCAACAGGAGACAGTTGCGGCTGATCGGAGTTATAAGCGGGGACAGGCTGGGGATCGACCGCACCAGTGGTCTCAGGCAATGTCGGAATTACAGCTCCGACACTTGCTTAATGATGCTCGATCCCCGAGCCCTCACCGATCTCTGTCTTTCGAGCTCTAAGTCTCTCTTTCTCCACGGAAATCATCGCCTCGTGGAGAACCTTCCTCTCCTCCTCAGAAAGCAAGCGCGTCTCAAGCTCGAAATCATCCAGCGCTTCATCCGGATGCACTGCTTTCTTCTCCGCCACCAGCCTAATCCAGGCGTTGTACAGAATCATAGAGTCATCTCCAATCCAAAATAAGTTTCTATGTTCCAGCACATTGGCGTCATAGGTAACCAGGAGATCATCGAAATCAGCTTCCATCCTGGACTGCTCCGCCGTAATCTTTTCCTCAACTTCTACCTCCACAGACTTAGTCTTGGTCACCGCCGCAGCAAGTTCAGCTCGAAGTGATACGGCTTGGTCACATGCTTCCTGAGCGGTGGTGTTTGCATCATCTTTTTCTTCCACCGCCTTAGCGAATTTGGCTTTAAGCTCATTCAGCTCTTTGACGGTGGTGTCCCGCTCAGCTACGACGGTGGTGTAGTGGTGGCCCTTCCCTTCTACTAAGGCACAGTGTGCCTGCTACATCGTCGCCCTCTTCGCCACAGCTTCGTCATGCTTTTTAAGCGCTTGGAGTTCAGAGTTTCGAGACGACTCCATCTCAGATTGAAGAACCTAGATGATGCGATCTTTCTTGACAATCTCAGCATCGCGCTCCTCAATAACCTTTGCCTGGTCAAAAGCTACCTTTGAAGCTTTCACGGCTGCTTTGTACCACTCCTTGTATTGAGCATAAAAGTCGCGGATATAGCTATGTGCAATATTTTCGGCATCCGGAGGAATCCTCTTGAGATGGGGAGGGAAGACATATGCATCCAGACAAATTTTGGAAAGTCCTTTTTCATTTGAGCAAGATGGATGGCTCCTTCACTTGTCAATTCAGCCGGGGCCTGTTCAAAAATGGCAGCTGCCTGCGATTCAACCCTTTGCCGCTGAGTTTCGAGCCTGGAAGATTGAGAAGGTTGTTCTTGCTGCGAAGACTCAGGAGGATCTGTAGGGGCCTTAGGAGGCGGAGGAGAACGAGATCGCGGTCGGTACTGATAGCTCCTATCTCTGTCAGTACGATCTTGACCAGAGTGGCTACGCCAATAATCTCGATCTCTATCATAGCGATCCTGATTGGTATAGCCTCATCCATGATCCCTATCCGATCCCCTCCAGCGGGACTCATAGTATGAGGAAGATCGGCGTACATTACGGAGCCTATCCAAAGTGGATCCAGGGCCTGACATCTCACCTGCGATGAGAAGAAACTGCAGTTTAGGATCCTACAAAAGTGACATTCAATATGCAGAAATCATGTAGTGCTGTGGAAGTGTGTTTAATTGTGTAAACCCCCAGACCAACCGGAAGTGTTGACCGCACTCAAAGGGAAGGGCTCGCTCATATTTAAAACATCTTGAAATTCCTCCAACCCGGAATTGTGATGAATCAATATATAATCTGGGATGGGAATATCATCAAGCCCTTTAAAAGTATCTCTCGAATGAGAAGGAGCAGCCTCAGAAATTATAGCTCCAGAAGTGGGAGAAGACACATCTACAGACTTCCACCCCTTAGATTTAAGTTTTTTAGAAACGACGGTCTTGCTTTTCCGTCTTTCTCCCAACTCTTCAAAATTCCCGAAAGATCCTCCATCGGCTCTACGTCTGTGTGAGTTCTTTCTTCATCGCTCACTTCGGTTATCACAACCCCGAGCGTTTTCTTCGCCATTTTCTTCTTCTTCTTCTTCTTCTTCTTCTTCTTCTTTGAAACGGGCTTTAGCATCCCTTCGATGACTATGCTCTGATTCATTTCAATCAAGTCGAGAGCTCTTAAGTTATAGTCAGTCAACACCGAGTCGATGTGTCTCAAGTCGCTCGGGATCCCTTGAAGGCTCTGAACTATGCCCTTGTAATACCCGCCGTCGGGTCTGGAGATAATAGCTATAAGAAAAACAGGATGTTAATACCGATACCAGAAAGCTATTAGCCAAGAAAAACATCGACAGGTTACGACACTTACGTCTAGACAACCATCGCCTAGCAAAACCTGGAGGACACCAGACATAAAACCATTCATTCTTAAAGTAACTAAGTCTGGTCCAGGCTTCGGTAATAACTTTACAATTTCTCACTGCCTCCAAAAATGTAAAAGACGGACTATCGCCTCTGCTCTTGAAGTTAAATAGATACCTGATTTCCGTCGGCCTTGGAGGACGGAAGAGGTGTTCCATAAATACAATAAACGCACTGTTCAGTAGCGCGTGCCCGTTGGGGTGTAATTGAGAAGGAGCGATTCCAAGAAATGATAGCATCTCCCTAATGTATTGATTGAATGGAGGGAGTGTTCCGGCCGCACAAGCATGTCGATAAAAGGTGGTATACCCTTCGGGCGGACAGTGAGGTCTGTCACTAGGTCCCGGCAATAGTGCATCGTCCAAAGAGATATTATGTCTCGTGCATATCCTGCCCAGTAAGTTTTCGGAAATTATGAAGTTGGTTAGAGTGACCGTCATTGCTGACCATCTTAAACCATATCGTCCAGAATTCATGGTGGTTGGTTAGTATTTATTTGTCAAAGAACAGTTCCATCAACGAGCTTCGAAGGACAGTCAAGTATGCGGTATAAAAGTTCAAGTCAAATATGCAGAGATGAAGCTCGTCGGAGTCATGCCATTAATTATGTGAAATTTACGTATCCATGAAAGTTGGTACATATCGATCAAAGTTGGAGTCAACAATTCCTAATCGATCAGAAGGGCACGGTTTTGAATCGGTTCTGACCGAATCGACATAGATCGAATCGATCGCACCTAGGCTTTCGAATCGATCAGGAGTAGGGCTGTAAATTTTGTATGAGTGTCCGATGTCCGTTCATGTCCGTAACCGAAATACGTCCGCCCGAGTCCGTTCGATTTTCATTTAGGACACAAGCTAGGACAAGAAAATTTGTACGAAAAAAAAGATTGTCCGGTCCGAGTTCGTTCGAATTCGTCCGAATTTCTTATAGTTCAGTATATCTGATGGAAATTCTATTAAACAACATAAAATTTGATGTAAATAGCATTGTCCGTCCGTGTCTGTTCGGGTCCGTGTCCGAAAAATGTATGTACGAGTCCGTCCGATTTCATTTAGGACACGAGCTAGGACAACAAAATTTGTACGAACATAAATCTCGTCTGATCCATGTCCGGTCCGATTTTATTTACGACATAAACTGAACACACCTCCGTCCGGTCCGGTCCGACCGATTTACACCCCTAATCAGGATACCTTTCCTTCACATCCATCATCAGACCTGCATTTGAATCGATCTCCGGAAATAAAACTCTGAAATAGCTAAGTAACCCCAGCTTCGTATCGATCATATACCCAAAACCTTCGAATCGATCGACTAGGGACAACTTGCCGTATCGATCGTTATAGATCGATACGAGGATGCACCATCTGTGATCGATTCGAACGCAAACCCCCACTTCGTACATCCAGATTGATACGATAGCCACGGAAGAATCTCATCTCCCAGATCGATTCGATCGCCATTATTCCAGATTGACACGAAGGGAAGACTCTTTCCCTCCCATACTTCTCCTCTATTTCGTCTTTCTAGTTGTTATCCTCGATTTCGACTCCATCAAGACCGATTCGAACACGAATGGAAATAAGGGAAATTTCAGATCCTGGAACTTAAAAGACTTAGTCGAATTGCTTACCTAAATATGAAATGGGATTAAAAGGAGTAGGATGCTGGCTCGATTCGAAGGAGAGAACAGTTGGTTTCGTTCTCAAAATTAGGGATTGATTCGAGAACTCAAGAAGATAAGGGCAGTATGTTCGTCTCTGTTCTTGAGATTTAGGATCGATTCGAAGGCACAAGAAGCTACAGTGAAAAGTAAAAGGTAAAAATTGATGATGTACCTGGTATTTATATGAAACCCAGAAGGCAACCGGGTCGATTCGTCTCCCGGTCTACGTGACCGCTCGCAGCCAGTCAAAGCCTGTTTCCTAGAGATTTGACCAGGCAACTGAGTGCTCGGCATTGGCCACAGCTCGGCATGAAGGACTGCTCGGCATCCAGGAGTACTCGGCGTAGTACTCGGCATCAACAGGCACTCGGCGACAACCAATGTTCAGCGCTAGCGTTCGACATCATTAGAACTCGGTGATAGGAGAACTCGGCAACAAGAGCGCTCGGCATCCCAAGGTACTCGGCGTACAGGGGTGCTCGGCATCAAGCAGCACTCGGCGTCAACTAGTGCTCGGCAACAAGAGTGCTCGGCATATAAGAGTGCTCGGCATACAAGAGTGCTCGGCATACAAGAGTGCTCGGCATCAAGGCTGCTCGGCATACAAAAGCGCTCGGCGTCAGAGAGTACTCGGCATCCAGTAGTGTTCGGCGAAGTACACAGCATCCAGAGAGTCCGACATCCAGTAGTGTTCGGCGAACTACCCAGCAGGGTTCGGCATGCAGTGGAACTCAGTGTCAACCAATGCTCGGCAGCAAGAGCACGCGGCATGCAAGAGTGTTCGGCATCAAGACTGCTCGGCATACAAGACTACTCGGCATACAAGAGCACGCGGCATACAAGAGTACTCGGCATCTACAAGAGCGTTCGGCTTCGACTGACAAACGTCCTGCACTTCCCAGACACCAAGCACATCGTTCAGCATATAAGGGACTGTTCAACATCAGAGCGTTCAGCACACCTGGTTCGGCATACAGCGACCACTGTACTGGGGCTAGAGCGTTCGGCTATCCAGCCCACTTGGGAAGTCCAGCCCATATTTGCCTATAAATAGAGGGGCAGGGTCACAGTGAAAGGGATCCTTTTTTGGAGAGAAAACACCGGGGAGACTCTGCCATTTTCAAGACTCATCTTCTCTACTTAACAACTTCACTCAAGCATTTGATTCACGAATTATATTTGTAATCAACCATAAAGGAAATCAATAAAGTTGAACAAAGTGGACGTAGGCAATTACGCTGAACCACTATAAATTTGGTGTTCTTACTTTCTGCATTTAAATTAGCATTGTCTTCTCTGTTTAATTTACTTTCATCACTTATATCTCTACACAATCTTTCTGAACAAGGTTAGTGACAAATTTTGGTGCTAACACTTTGGTGCTTTCACTGAGAGTTGATTTCTCAGACCTCAAGGATCTGCTTTGAAGCTACTGGATTGAACAAATCCCCCAAGGAAGATCCGACTCACTGATAGGACATCCGTTTATTCTACTCAGAGTTCATACCAATAGCTCTACAATGGCAGGACCACGAACCAGGTCAGCTTCTCATAATGCGGATGCCCGCGAGACTGCTAGCGTGCAACAAGCAAGACCTAGCAATCAACCAGCGATTCCGAGTGCAGGGATTGTCGCTCAAGAACAGACTCCAGTTGTCACCAGAGTAGAGTTCAATGACTTGATGAGAGAACTTAGGGAAAGCAGGAGACAACTAGGAGAACAGATGCAAGCTAATGCCAACCTGATGGCACAACTCACTCAACAGCAGCAACAGAATGCTGGGGGCAATCCCGCTCCTTACTCTTCATCTGACAGCTCAACTTCCTCTGATGAACCTCCCAGGCACAGACGACGTAAGACTGAAGCTGCACGAGCAGAAGTTGATGTTCAGACGACTGGAGACCGTAACCAAGCAAGAGCTGGGAACTTCAGGACCGGAGTACAAATGGAGGATGGAGGTCCAGATCATCAAAACGCTAACGATGTCGGACCTCAGGACGAACGATTGGCAGGTCGCCAGGAGAGGAGGCACCAGCATGGTCAGGCACGTAGAACAGACACTAACCTTCCGCCTTCCATACAGACACCAGATCTAACAGCCATGATCAGGCAGTCGATGAAGGAAAATCAGGGGTTATCGAATGATGATTGGGGAGTGTCAAGAAGTCATACTCCGTTCACGGATGTTGTGTTGCAGGCGGCGTACCCCAGGAAGTTTGGTATGCCTACTATTCCCGCATATGAAGGAAAGACTGATCCTAGACAACATGTCATGAGGTACGAATGGATGATGGATTCAGCCAGAGCGAATGATGCCACCAAGTGTAGGTGCTTTCCGATTACTCTATCTGGGATCGCTACTATGTGGTTCACCCGACTTCCTCCGTGATCCGTATCAAATTTCGAGGAGTTGGTAAAGAAGTTTATTGAGCAGTTCAGGATACACACTACGCGCCCAAAGGACGTGATGTCTCTGTCAAGTGTAATCCAAAATCCTGGGGAATCGTTGAAGGAATATTTGCAAAGATTCCACGTAGCAGCAACTGAAGTCAGTAATCCCAATGACCATGCAATTCTGATGGCTGTAATGAGAGGTGTGGATCCAGACTCTGAGTTTGGAGACTGGCTGGCAGGAAAACCTCCAGCTACGCTAGAGCGTTTCTACTCTAAGGCACACCAGTTCATAAGAAGAGAGGAAGCTAGGTGGGTACGACGAGATAAGGCGCCAGGACCTGTCCAAGAGTCAATAAAGAGCAACATTGCTGTGAAGCAATCTGGATACAGCTCAGGAAAGGTCCAAGTCAATGTCCAGAACAAGCCTGGGCAACCCAAGGAGTCCGGAGGAAGGAGTCAAGGGAAGAAGAGAGAAGCGGGGAAGTGGAAGTCGAGAATTCCAAGCTACAGCGAGTATACTCCGCTGAACGTGCCGCTAGAGAACATCTACCTATCCACCTATAATACCTTTCAGTACAGAAAACCACGTCCAAAAGAATCAACCGAAGAACAGAAGCGGACCGGGAAATATTGTCGCTTCCATGAGACTTATGGGCACAATACGGAAGAATGTAGACACTTGCACGACGCTATCGAGAAGTTGATCAGGCAGAAGAAATTTCAAGAATTTGTGAAGGATCCACAAGTAGGAGGACAGGGAACGTCCAACCCAGGTCGTGCACCAGCTCCACGTCATCCCGAGGAGCCTGCCCGGACCGTAGGTAAACTAATCATAAATACAATCATCGGCGGACCTCACCCCACGGATAAGAATTGGCAAGAGATGGAGTGATATGCAAGTTCCCTGAAGCATGCCGATTTTGAGTGCTGTTCGAACATGGAGGACGGGGCCCCTGCTAAGCAGCAGCGCGTAATGACCGACGATATTGTGTTCAGAAACAAAGATGCTGATCAGGTAGAGGCTCCGACTATCGACCCCATGGTCATATCTGCAACGATAGGACCAGCATATGTGAAAAGAATTCTGATTGATTGTGGAAGTTCAGTCAACATCATCTTCAAGAAGGCTTACGATCAAATGAAGCTAGAAACAAAGGACTTGAAACCATCCAAAGCCCGTATTCACGGCTTTAACGGCGCTGCGACCAATGCGGTGGGATATGTCGAGTTACCAGTTGAACTGGGACAAGGCGAGCGTCGGAGAGTGCGAATTCTACCCTTTTTAGTTTTGGATGTGGACTCTCCGTATAACGTTTTCTTGGGCCGGTCGGCCCTGGCTGAGTTTAGGGCAGCGTTAGCCCCGTGGTGTTTAACTTTGAAGTTCCCGACTGACAAAGGAGTAGGCATTATTCACAGCGACCAAGCAGCTGGTCGTTCCTGTTATGTGGCCGAGCTCCGAGAGGCCCACCGGAGGGAGAAAGGAAAGGTTGCGGACAATCCCGTCCGCATCCTCAATGCGGATAATTGACAAGTAGTGCCCGAGCCCTGGCTCGGGCATAGTTCTCGGATCTACGGAGATATAGATCCGAGAGACGACGATGAGAAACCCAGGGAAGAGAAGGCGGCACCGGCTGAATTAACAATTGACATTTCAGTTAGCCGTGACGACCCTTCGCGAATACTGAAGATCGGATCACAGCTAGGCCCCGCAATGACTGAAGACCTTAGCGACTTCCTCCAGGCGAACCTTGATGTTTTCGCCTGGACGCATTCTGATATGTGTGGGATTTCTCCCGCCATCATGAGTCATATGTTGAACATAGACCCGAAATATGTCCCAGTCAAGCAAAAAAGGAGAGGAATGCATCCGGAGAGATCCGCCGCTCTTGGAGAGGAGGTGGACAAACTCAAAGCAAATGGGTTCGTCCGCGACGCCCTCTACCCTGAATGGGTATCCAACCCCGTGCTAGTAAAGAAGGCGAATGGGAAATGGAGGACTTGCGTAGATTATTCCGACTTGAACAAAGCATGCCCTAAGGACAGTTTCCCGTTGCCTAGGATCGATCAGTTGGTCGATTCCACCGCAGGACACGAGTTACTGTCATTCATGGATGCGTACTCAGGATACAACCAAATCCCAATGCATATTCCGGAACAAGAACACACCAGCTTCGTTACAAATGTCGGACTGTATTGCTATGTAGTGATGCCCTTTGGATTGAAGAATGCTGGAGCAACTTACCAACGTCTAGTGAATCGAATGTTCAAGGACCAGCTGGGTAAAACCATGGAAGTCTATGTGGATGACATGCTCGTGAAGTCACGACGGTCAAACGACAACATTCAAGACTTGGCTGAAATGTTCGACATACTCAAGTTTTATGGCATGAAGATCAACCCGTTGAAGTGTTCTTTCGGCGTTGCATCAGGGAAGTTTTTGGGATTCATCGTCAACGCTAGGGGAATCGAAGCCAACCCAGAAAAGATCCAAGCTATTCGAGATGTACAAGCGCCCAGGACTATAAAGCAGGTACAGAGCTTGAACGGAAAAGTAGCTGCGCTTAGTCGATTTATATCCAAGGCAACTGACAAGTGCATCCCGTTCTTTGACATAATAAAGAAAGGAAAGAGAAATTTTGAATGGACGTCTAGCTGTGATGAAGCATTCCGGAATCTGGTGAGGCATCTGGAGAGCCCACCAATGCTATCAAAACCAGTTGACCATGAGATGTTGTACGTATACTTGGCTGTATCCCCACATGCGATAAGTGCGGCTTTGGTACGAGAGGAGGATCGAGTCCAAAAGCCGGTGTATTATGTTAGCAAACGTTTAACAAGGGCCGAGAGGAATTACCCTAAAATAGAGAAATTGGCTTATTGCTTGGTGATTGCATCACGAAAGCTTCGCCCATACTTTCAAGCACACTCAATCGGTGTTTATACCGATCAACCCCTGAGGTAGGTACTCCAACGGCCAGAGACTTCTGGAAGATTGCTAAGATGGAACATCGAGTTGATCCAATTCGATATCGCATACTTACCACGGAGAGCCATCCGAGGGCAAGCATTAGCAGATTTCATCGCTGAGTTTACTATACCCATCAAACCGGATGATCACGACATCATTCCCCCTGTTCGATGGAAATTATACACTGACGGTGCATCAAACGCCCGTTGCTCCGGCGCGGGCGTAGTTCATATAACTCCGGAAAACCGATCAATCTGTTATGCCCTAAAGCTCGATTTCCCGGCTACGAATAACGAAGCTGAATATGAAGCACTAATCGCTGGCTTGAAGCTCATCAAAGAACTTGGGATCGAATCAGTCGAAATCTTTTGTGACTCACAGTTGGTGGTTTACCAAGTACGGGGAGATTACCAAGCAAAGGGACGAAAGCTTGCTCCGTACCTCGTTCTGGTCCAAGAACTACTATCAAATCTTGAGCGTTATGACATTTCACATATCCCGCGCGAACAGAACAAAGAAGCGGACTTGTTGGCTAAATTTGCAAGTACCGACGATGCGCAACAAATGGGATTATATCCCGTCGAAGTCTTGCATGCCCCGAGCATAGACGAAATGAAAGTCAATCGCGTGTTGGAAACAGAAATCGAGAAGGAATCGTGGATAACCCCATTCAAACTGTACCTGACGACCGGGGCTTTACCAGGAAAAAGAAGCGAAAGACGGCAGGTCCTTCGAAAGGCCGCGCGATACATAATGCGGGATGGATCAATGTATCGAAAAGGATTCTCAGTCCCGTTATTACGATGCATCGCTCATGATGAAACAAAGCGAGTCTTGAGAGAGGTTCACGAAGGGGAATGTGGCGACCATACTAGGGGGCAAACGCTAGCAAAGAAGATCCTCCGCTATGGATATTACTGGCCCATCGTAAACCGGGATGCCGCGGACTACGCAAGAAAATGCGACAAGTGTCAAAGATATGCGAAAATCCCGAGGGCTCCATCAACGGAACTCACACAAATGATCAGTCCCTGGCCATTTGCGATCTGGGGAATCGACATAATCGGCTCTTTGCCTCTATCCAAAGGTGGTGCGAAATACGTAATAGTTGCAGTCGACTATTTCACGAAATGGGCTGAGGCAGAACCTTTGGCCACTATCACCTCTAAGAAGGTCATTAACTTCGTTGTACGAAACATTATATGCCGCTTTGGCCTTCCACACACCATCATTACAGACAACGGAACGCAATTTGAAAGTAGAGAGTTCAAAGAGTTCTGTTTAAAGTACGGCATCGAGAAAAAGTTCGCCGCCGTTGCACACCCAAAAGCTAACGGACAAGTCGAGGCCGTTAACAAAATAATCAAGTCCATACTAAAGAAGCGTCTGGAGAAGGTTGGAGGCAAGTGGGTAGATGAACTCCCGACAGCATTATGGGCATATAGAACTACCCACAAGTCCGCGACTGGCCACACTCCGTTCGCCTTGGCATACGGCTCTGAAGCCATTATACCCGTGGAACTTGAAGTTCCATCGCACCGAGTGACATACTATGATCCCAAGACGAACCAAAACCTCTTGCTGGAATCACTGGACTGCATCGACGAAAAGCGTGAAGAAGCTGAATTAAGGGCGGCAGTGCACAGACATCGAGTCAAGCGTTACTACGACGGCAGAGTCCGCCCAAGAATCTTTGATGTGGGTGATCTCGTTCTGAAACGAGTCTTCCCGGTACCATCACGCATGAATCCCAGCTGGGAAGGTCCATACGCCATTGAACGGAAGCTTGGAGAAGGAACATTCAAGCTAGCGACCGTTGATGGCGCGACACTCCCCCGAGCATGGAATAGTGAACATTTGCGGCACTATTACATTTAGCATGTTTTCCTTTCTTGTTGTAGGCACTGTTATTTCCTGCATGTTTCCATTCAATAATGACTTAGTTTCTTTTTAAAGTTGTAATCAAGCAATTTAGTTGATTTTCATTAATAAAGGCTTGAAGCCGTATTTTCTATGAAGTTTCTATATCTCTTAATTGGATGATAAATTACATTATCCTGCACGACATACAGACTCGTACGAACGATTCCAAATCTCCGAATCCCCAGAGCGCGGATCGGAGTACTCTAAGTCCCTAGAGCGCGGACTAGAGTATAAACGAGTCCAAATCTCCGAATCCCCAGAGCGCGGATCGGAGTACTCTAAGTCCCCAGAGCGCGGACTAGAGTATAAACGATTCCAAATCTCTGAATCCCCAGAGCGCGGAGCAGAGTGCTCTAAGTCCCCGGAGCACGGACTAGAGTATAAACGATTCCAAATCTCGGAATCCCCAGAGCGCAGATCGGAGTACTCTAAGTCCCCAGAGCGCGGACTAGAGTATAAATGATTCCAAATCTCCGAATCCCCAGAGCACGGATCGGAGTACTCTAAGTCCCCAGAGCGCTGACTAGAGTATAAACGATTCCAAATCTCTGAATCCCCAGAGCGCGGATCAGAGTACTCTAAGTCCCCAGAGCACGGACTAGAGTATAAACGATTCCAAATCTCCGAATCCCCAGAGCGTAGATCGGAGTACTCTAAGTCCCCAGAGCGCGGACTAGAGTATAAACGATTCCAAATCTCCGAATCCCCAGAGCGCGGATCGGAGTACTCTAAGTCCCCGGAGCGCGGACTAGAGTATAAACGATTCCAAATCTCCGAATCCCCAGAGCGCGGATCGGAGTACTCTAATTCCCCGGAGTGCGGACTAGAGTATAAATGATTCCAAATCTCCGAATCCCCAGAGCATGGATCGGAGTACTCTAAGTCCCCGGAGCGCGGACTAGAGTATAAACGATTTCAAATCTCCGAATCCTCGAAGTGCGGAGCGGAGTACTCTAATTCCCCGGAGCGTGGACTAGAGTATAAACTGTTTCAAGCCTCCAAGTCCCCGGAGCACAGAGTCAGCAAGAAGTCCAAGTACTCGAAAGATGTGGGACGAGAGGTACGCCATGTCCAAAAATGTTTGAACAGCACAAGAATGGACCGGGAGATAATGCAACTCATAAGAACTTGAGTTATGGCTACAATTAGTCAGCAAACTAAGGAAAGACAAGAGAATCACTCAAGCGAAAAAGAAGCTAAAAACTTTATTCAATAAGTCCAAAATGGGGATACATGATCACTCCTACAAAATTCAGACCTCTCTATACAAACTACAAGTTGTGGAAGATAAAAGCAATTACAAGACTTAAGCAAAAAACTCGTTGAACGAGTGTATCGATTATTTCTTCGACTTCTTCTTCTTGTCTTCCTTCGTTGTTTCCGACGACTCCTCTCCCTCACGCTTTTTCTTGGACTTTTTGCTTGCTAGAGAAACGGAGTCGGGAGTAGGAGACGGAATGTCTAGTGGTTTGGACCTGCCCGGGAGAATGATTTTCAAAGGTCTGTTCCGCGGGTCAGTGAGTTCCAGTATTTCAGACTCAACTTTGACTTTGACTTTGACTTTTTTCTTCTCCTCGTCGACGAGACGGTCCTTCATGCTCATCTCTGAAGTATGCTCAGAGGCGCTAGTGATTTCAATTCCATCGCTTCCTTCGGCAGGAGACGAAGTATCAAGCTTGTCATCATCTAGCGCCCCGATCACTTGAGCGTCTGGACCGGGAGTTACTCCCGCATGAGCAACATCACTTGTTTTCTCTGCTTCCTCCTTGGCATCATCGCTCCTCGGAGTTGGCTCGGTGTCAGAACAACCTACATGAAAATATAAAGAATGGGCGTTAGAACGAATAACCATTGCTGAAAAATGACGGGATCTTTCAACTTCTAGAGAAAGAAGAATTTCCTACCAGGTCCCGGTTGGCTATCGGTGGCGCGTGGGGTTTCACCCTCTAGGATAGGTGATAGCACATGAGCACTGAGCCCGGGGTCTTCGGGGTCATAACCAACATGCTGCTCAAATGGATCAAGTGTCGGCCGACTGGCCGATTGGGCAGCAGATTGAGCAGCAGTATGAAGAGCAGTAATATTAACCCCAGATGGGCCAGCTTCACCATCTTTCTCTTTTGGAAGGGGAGAGCCTTTGCTGTAAAGTGCCAATGCTGCGGATAAGTCTGATGGCTCAATTCCCCTTAGGAACTCCTTCACCAGGGCCTCCTCGTCGACCTCTTCGGAGCCTGACTCGATCTTTCTAATCCTTATCAAAGTTTCCCATGCCTCAGCTAGGGATTCAAGGTAGCCTTCGCCCAAGAATGTTAAGTCGCGGTGCATAAGGACGCGGGCTCCATATTCAGCAATTAACGGGTCAAACATGTTTTTGACCTCTTCCCTGCCGGCTTCCGCGGCCGCCTCGAGGCGAGAATCAATCTCCTCCGCAACCTCTCTTTTGCCCTCCTCACGGGCCTCATCCTTCATTTTCTCAACCCCAGCGAGTTCGTCATCGAGCTTTGTTTTCAGGAGTCGGGTAGCAACGATCTCATCATAGTATCGTTGTGATTCTTCTTGAGCAGCTACCTTATCCTCCTTCTCCTTGGAGAGTAATTCTTTCAGCTCTTTGACTTGGGTGGCGAGTGCGTCCCTTTCCTTTTGGACAGAATCATTTTCTAAGGCGAGGGCACCGCTGCGCTGGACTGCTTCGTCAAGCTCTTTTTTGTGAGCCGCCTCTAAACGAGTAACTGCCTCGGCAGTATTTTTGCACTTTGTTCAGCGGCTTCTAGCTTTAACTTATATGAAGCAAGCTCTTCGTCTTGGAGTTTGATGATTTTCTTATCGCTGTCAGCCTCCAGATTCAGACGGTCAATCTCGTGTTGACGCTCAACAGATACTTCCGAGACCTTCTCCACCAAGTGCACAAACGCGTCATGTTGAACATAGACGTCGTTATTGCAGGCAATGGCACTCTGCTTCACATGCCCGGGAATATGATGAATGGCCGGGAGGAACTTCAGACCATCGAAGCAAATTTTTGGAAACTTGGCCTTAAGATCGACCATCTTTTCCGCAACAGTTGGGTCCACCGCAAGAGTAGGAGGAGGAGGCTTTGAGAATTCCGCTCTTTTTCGTTGCTCTCGGACTTGCCTTGTACTCGATGAACTGGAATGTTGTTCTCGAGGAGCATCAGATTGATAACCCTTCTGTAAAGACTTCTCCCTATCCGGCTCAGTTGGAGGAGGAAGATCACGGGACTGGGAAGATTGAGAGTGTGCCTTCTTGCGGTGAGACGACTCACGGGGGCGATTGTCCCTATCTTCATAGTCGCCTCTGTCCCTGCGTCTGCCTGAACCAGAATCCCGTCCAGAGTGATGGAATATAGAAGACCCCTGAAGGCGATCAAGTCCGTGAGAGCGGCCCATATCACCTGCAAAGAATGGAGATAACAACGAGTTAAGGAGAATTCACGAGTTAAAAAGACTTGAAGTATATTATGGAATGCGCATATGCGTGTGTGTCCTAGTGTTCCCCCTGACGGACCCGTTCGTTTATCTTTGCTAATCGGAGTGTTGTCTCCTTGAGCCGGGAGTTGAACTCCTACATTGCCTCTAGCGGGCGAAGAGAATTTGAGAGCTTCAGGATCATCGAACCCGTAATTAAGTAAATCATCGGGGATGGACAGGTTGGACAGACCCCTCAGAGAACTTTCCAGATGCTATGAGGAAGCCTCTTTCTCAGGCGGAATAAGTATGACTTTTGAAGTACCACCAACTTTCTCCTTATGAACTTTATATTTTAACTTCTTCTTTCCCTTCGAAGGGGAGGACGACGTCTCAATGTCGTGAACTTCGACTGCCGGATTCTGAGTGGGACCCGCATTCTCACCGTGAGTTTCAGGGTCATCATCCTCTTTGCGCTCGCCTTCTTCGTGCGTGTCGGGAGCACGACGCGACGACGATCCGGCAAGTTTTTTCCCTTTACCGGATGGAGGTTTGGGAATGGTAACACCTTCTGGAAGGCTGATCCGACGACCAGGAGCCAGCAAGCCAAACCCCGACAGTGATTCATTTGAAATGATAACTTAGATGTCTCGATCCTCGGCAGGAAGAGCTCTAATGGCATCGACAGCCTCAGAATATCCTCGGCCTTCCGGGCACAGGTTGATACCTGAAAAGAAGAAATGAAGAGTTAGGAAAAGCATGAATCCGATCAAATACGAATAGTGACTCGGTAGAGAGACTTACAGCCTTCAACCCATCTCCTAGCGAAACCAGAAGGGTAGCGCACATAGAACCATTCCTGTTTGTACAGGGCGAATTTGCTACAGGCCCCTATCAAGATCTGGCATTTGTGGTATGGCTCGAGGAACATAAAAGGACTGTCTTTCCGTCTCTTGAACATGTAAATATATCTGATATCACTGGCGGTTGGAGGTCTGGAGAAGACAGCCATGAAAAGTAGGTAAGTCCCATATAGAAATGCATGGCCGTTCGGGTGCAGCTGCGACGGAGCTATGTCTATGTACTGCAGTACATCCCGGAGAAATAAGTTGAATGGAGGCACGCTGCCCATCCAACACATGAACTTGTTGCAGGTAGTGTACCCGATTGGGGGCAGATGAGGGCGATCGTGTCTTGAAGGAACTAACACGTCGGCAAAAGGAATCCCATGAATGGAGCATATCCGTCGTAGAGCAGCTTCGTTGATCTTCGAGGCTTAAGAATCGATCGGATTGTCTAGTAAGATGGTTGCCTCCAGAGCATTAGGCGCCAAGTTATGAGCAGGAGAAGTCGATGGGTTAGAAGTATCAGCGGCTCCTTGCCTTGATGACGGCCCAGGCCTGTCGGATATAGTGGCGGAGCTAGATTTTCTCGACATCCCAAATAAATAACGAACCTGGCTAAGTGCTTGAGAGAACTATATTTAAAAAAACGTTGAACGTTAGAATTAGCAACACGAGTTTTCCCCCCACGTGGTGTGTGAACTAGTGCAAGCAATTGTGTGCAAGCAATAAGATTTCAAGGATATAAAAATGAGTTTCGAATCATTGCCTTCGAAGACCGTCATCGCTGACCGTCTCGAAGAGCCCGCCTGGTGGTGGTTATAGTTCCAGATTTAGAAAACATGTAATTTATGAAGTATCCGGCTTAAGTCTAATTTGACATTTATATCGTTCGGCATTTAAATGTTGTTCGGCAATTGCATTGTTCGTCCTGAGAAGAGTTCGACATGTATCTTGGTTCGGTTAAGTCATTGTCAAGTGTTCGGCTAAAGTCCTTGTTCGGCTAAAGGCCTCGTTCGGTTAAATACATTGTCCAGTCAAAGGTTCTGTTTGGCATTGAAATTGTTCGGCATGTATATGTTTGTTCGGCATTTGAATGTTCTTCGGCATTGAGATTGTTCGGTCTAAGTTCTGTTTGGCAATCGTATTGTTCGGCCTCGATACTGTTCGGCATCTAAGAATGTTCGGCTTGAGTTTTTGTTCGGCTAAGTTATTGTTCGGCATTTTAGTAAGTGTTCAGCTTTAGTTCGTTCGGCTAAGTTGTTGTTCGGCGTTCTAGCGAGTGTTCGGCCTCATTCAGACGAAATACTACTCGGTAGCCTCTATCGTTCGGCGCATGACAACATACGCCGAACCATAACTGTGCCATCCAACTCCCTTACCACCTCCCTTACCACCTCCAACATTTTCCTTTTCCTCCTTTTTTGACTTCGGTTCGGCGCGATGGAGCTAAAACCACGTGCGCAAACACCTCAAATCCTTCCTCCTCGCCTCGCATTATCGTTCGGCAATGAGGGCAACCCACTCGAAAGCTTTTTACATGGCAGACCTGACCATCTCATTTGGAACCTATTCAAATTAATAGAGGAGCAGTACCTAGATTGTAGTTAAGAGCTTAGGAAGGAAGGTTCAAGTTGTAAATCTGTTCGGCTAAAGAAAGTTGTAAATCTTGGAAGAGTGACAGGATTGAAAGCATATAGGAGAAGGGACGGGAAGGACCTGGTTATATAGAGGGAGGTAGAAGTTGAAGAGGCTATACCCGGTAGAACCGGTCAACACCGGAGCGTTCGGCATCATAGCAGAGTGACGTTCGGCACACGAGGTACGTTCGGCTTCGAACGTATCGTTCAGCGTCCAAACCTTGCTCATCTTGCACCTCCTTCACTAACATTCTCGAGAAGGCATCATCAAAGGAAGTTGAACCAGATTCAAAGCGCATCACGTTCGGTCACATGATACACTTTGGGGGGCAAGTGTTTCCTGGAGATTTGACCAGGCAACTGAGTGCTCGGCATTGGCCACAGCTCGGCATGAAGGACTGCTCGGCATCCAGGAGTACTCGGCATCAACAGGCACTCGGCGACAACCAATGTTCTGCGCTAGCGTTCGACATCATTAGAACTCGGTGATAGGAGAACTCGGCAACAAGAGCGCTCGGCATCCCAAGGTACTCGGCGTACAGGGGTGCTCGACATCAAGCAGCACTCGGCGTCAACTAGTACTCGGCAACAAGAGTGCTCGGCATACAAGAGTGCTCGGCATACAAGAATGCTCGGCATACAAGAGTGCTCGGCATCAAGGCTGCTCGGCATACAAAAGCGCTCGGCGTCAGGGAGTACTCGGCATCCAGTAGTGTTCGGCGAAGTACACAGCATCCAGAGAGTCCGACATCCAGTAGTGTTCGGCGAAGTACCCAGCAGGGTTCGGCATGCAGTGGAACTTAGCGTCAACCAATGCTCGGCAGCAAGAGCACGCGGCATGCAAGAGTGTTCGGCATCAAGACTGCTCGGCATACAAGACTGCTCGGCATACAAGAGCACACGGCATACAAGAGTACTCGGTATCTAAAAGAGCGTTCGGCTTCGACTGACAAACATCCTGCACTTCCCAGACACCAACCACATCGTTCGGCATATAAGGGACTATTCGGCATCAGAGCGTTCGGCACACCTGGTTCGGCATACAGCGACCACTGTACTGGGGCTAGAGCGTTCGGCTATCCAGCCCACTTGGGAAGTCCAGCCCATATTTGCCTATAAATAGAGGGGCAGGGTCACAGTGAAAGGGATCCTTTTTTGGAGAGAAAACACCGGGGAGACTCTGCCATTTTCAAGACTCATCTTCTCTACTTAACAACTTCACTCAAGCATTTGATTCACGAATTGTATTTGTAATCAACCATAAAGGAAATCAATAAAGTTGAACAAAGTGGACGTAGGCAATTACGCTGAACCATTATAAATTTGGTGTTCTTACTTTCTGCATTTAAATTAGCATTGTCTTCTCTGTTTAATTTACTTTCATCACTTATATCTCTACACAATCTTTCTGAACGAGGTTAGTGACCAATTTTGGTGCTAACAAAGCCAAAGACAACTGGAGACCGATTCGAAGTGTCCTATTTGAATCCATCAACCCTTTGCCTCCATCAAATCGAAGTAAACACCGGCGTCCACCAGTTCAGGACCATTGATTCGAATCCATCCCGAATGCTTCAAGTTCATCGATACAAAACGATCTAAATGAGAGGTAGCTCTGGAGACACTTGACTCCATCGATTCGAAACCATTACTTCGAATCCATCAATACTGGACCCACAACAACAAAGACTTATCGATACGAATCGAGGTTTCGTATCCATCAAAAGATTTTTATGTATATCAAAGCAAAGCACACTAGTTGAACATTTGTTTAAAAGAAGATTACAACAAAACGATTAAAAGACGACTGCCTAGCAACCAATTGAACAGAAATAGTAGGCATGAAAGATTGCAGCTTTTCAAAGCACGCCATGTTTACACAAGACGTACTTTGGGAGGCAAATGTTATCCCGCCTTTTGGCAAGGCCGTGACACCAAGAACTTGACTAGAAACCAGTGACAGTTCATCTTGGAGATCGATTACACGCAGGCTCACTATGGATATCGATGAATTTTGTCCAAGTCCGGATCGAGCCACGATTAACAAGACATAACAATCAAAGCCAGGGAAGCCAACGTTCCAAGTTTCAAGACGATCCGAGTTCGTATGCTTAACTTATGGTCGATACAAGATGAAGGAGATCCCCCTTGATTCGAATCCATAGGTGGGACCTATGTTCGAATCCATCAACATCTGTTAGCTCCGAATCGATCGCTACCTCCTTGTTCGAATCCATCAGATGGTCAAGCTTCATATCCATCACTCGAATCCATATTCGAATCTTTCAGTTATCCTTAGTTCGAATCCATTGAAGTGCCTTCCATCGAATCCATCCAGCTACGATCGACTCCGTATCGATTGAGACACTTTGGTTATCGATACGAAGTAGGCGTCATTTGAATCCAGGGATTTTTGGTGTCTTCGAATCCATCGAGTCAAAGCAGCGAAGTCTCCAGGACGACTCGATCATACTGGCGACAAAAGCGGATCGATGTGAAGTTCGCGCTCCACGTCATCACAGAAGCATGCTCCACCATCGATTCGAAGCAATCGATTCGAATGAATCGATTCGAACGAAACAGCCTAACAAAGAATACCATTTCGAATCGACAATATCTGGAGTTCTACAAGTCCAAATGCTATTAAATTTTCATAGAAGCTTGTGCACATGTTGAAGAATGTCACACCAAATTTCAGCTCGATTGGATGATTTCTTGATCGATTCGAATGGACTTCGAATCAATCCCAAAGTGGGCCCGGATTTCCTGAGAGCGGGCATGTGGGCCCCCTCATGCCAGAGCTGGTCTCCAGAAATTTAGGCGAAATATCAGCCTCCTACACCTATAAATAGAGCCCCTGGTCATTCAGAAAAGGGGTCGGACAATTTTAAGAGCTAAAGAGCGCCCAGACTCTGCCAGATTTACTCCAAATCACCACTGTTGCCTTATATTCAGACTTAGCTAATAAAATCAGTTGTACTAAATTATTAGAAATTGTAATCTTCAAGTATCGAGCAATAAAGTCATCAAACTTCATAGTGGATGTAGGCAAAACGCCGAACCACTCTAAATCGCTTGTCTTTGCAATTTACATTTATGTTATTTGGAGTTTTTGTTAGATAATCCTTAGTTTTAATTCTCTTTCTTCACTTTTATCTCTTCAAAACCTTCCGAAGAGTGTTGTGCCCATTTTTGGTACAAAAATAAGTTATAGCCAGTTACTTGAGTGACTTATCAAAGCAGTTATATTCTTTGCTTCAGGTTATACTGTCATGCAAGTATAATAACTTCATAAGTCAACTAATTGCACAATCATAATCATACATTCATTCATATCAATCTACAATACTTAGATGCTCTGGGGTGACCATGTTTCCATTTCAACAAATCTGAGTAACACTCATATTTTTGCTTCCTGGTTTAGAAGTTACCTATAAGTATATACATGACAATTTATATTTCAACCTCATCTGCTATTAAGGAATCACTGGGACACATTGCAATAAATTAATTCACATTATTGCACAAAGATCTCAGGGCTTAAACAAACCATGTGCCAACTTGCATACTTCAAATATAACAAGCATTCCAGCAGCCTTCTTGGCTCATTATTCCTAGTTTATCTACTAGAAGCATTTGTTTGATTTTTATCATCAGATACTTGGATGAAAAATGCTACTGCATACATGAAAGCATCCCAAACATCTTGTAAGCATACTTTCCAGAAACAAATAAATAATCATTTTAATGATGTTGTCAAGAGATATCTGGGTCTTAGATCGATACAAGAATCTTTACAACTATAAATAGAGATATGGCATGTTAGGTTTATATTATTTTTTTGATCTGCAAGTAACTATGGTTGAACCAGATTCACAATCTAGCTTAACCATAATTTTAACTTGTGGGTTTTGGCATCTCTTTTTTTTTGATCAGGGGTTCAACACTCAAGTACACCCCTAATACACTATTCTAAGCCTCAGCACTTATACATAGTATAATGCAGCTCATAATGTTTTTCTCATATTAAAATTTTTCATGCCATAGATCCAGATTAGTTATGAATATTCTTTCCTTGATTCTAAGGTCTTATGCTTTAACTTTTCTGGGTGTAATGAAATAGTGAGTTGCACATCCAAAGACAAACATCACAATAGATCAAAGATCATCCAAAACATCCATAATAAAGTCATAACAGATCCAAAAACATCCAATGAATATTGATAAAACCATATTCAACAAACTAAAAATAAGCAAATAACAACATTAAAAATGGGCTGCCTCATCTCAGGTCTTAATGCCATGAATTTGGTGAGGTTACTCACCTAAATATCTCCTTCTAGTTAATCCAGAAAATCCCTGAATAATATTTTCTCCTTCTCCTCTAAATCTTTTCTTTCTTATCTTAAGTATTTCGGGTAAACTGATTCCCTGGCTACAACTACTCATTTATAAGCATTTTACTATGGTTTTATCAAACAAAATTCCATTTTTGTCCTGACCAATATCATGCATTTTGCATTTATATTTTAACATTCCCATTTTCAGTTACCCCGTCCATATTTCTTTGTTAAAAGCAACATTTTCTTTTTCCTACTTTTTTAGAAAATGTCCAGTCTACCTAAATCATGTTAAAGGTGTGACCAAGTATATTTGTTTATTTATGGGAATCCCCATTTTCTTATTTTTGCCCATACATAATGTACTTATTTATTTTATATTTCATGCCATTTTAATGTTATCATTATTTTCTTGCTCAGTTTCAATATATTTCTTCTCACAGAAAATGTACATATGTATAGGTAAATAAACATTTATTTTATTTAATTTCCCCCCTGTTTCACAGAAAATATGTTTAAGCACATATTTCATTTTTAACTTGAGTTATGCTTTAGTTACATTCCAATGCCTTAAATAAAGAATTTAATCCTTTATTTTTAAATATTTAATTTGATCAATGATTCTCATTTCAAGATCATATCTGAAATGCTTCCTCCCTTTGTTTATTCATTTTATTATTATTATTATTATACTTCCTCCCTTTGTTTATTCATTTTATTATTATTATTGTATATTTTTTTTTCTCAGAAAATTTCTAAATCTCCTCCTTGTGCCATTTCCAGTGTGCATGTGCACACATATCCCTGCACATCATTCTATTCAGAAACTCCTTCAACATTTGATCCAATATATATATATTATTATTATTTTTAACTGAATTGTTTTTAATTTTTCCCTCAAAATTTTTGGGTCATTTCAAATATAATTGAAAAAAATCAAACATTAGCTAACTTTGTATCTTTTTGTCATCACTAGAGAAATAAAGTTGAAGAAATGCTGAAAGAACTTTGGAAAAAGAAAAACATACAGGATAAGGAGGTGAAGGCAAATGAAATGCATTAAATACATGTGCACAGCAAGGATCGGACACGTAAGTTGTTTATGTTGTTCAAAATGATACCTACTAACTGTTAAACTGATACTGCAAATTTTCTTTTAAACTAATACCTAGATACCGCAAATTGCAGACAAAATGCATCAGATAGCTTAAATGTTAACTTAAGCTTATAATCAGTTTTCTTACATTATTCACTTCTATTACATTTAACTAGTAGCATTTCAAACTATTAACTTTAGTACATAACAAATTTATAACATCAGAATTCTTATTTATAGAAGTAATTCCATTGAACACTTTCATTTTTCTAAGGTTTACTTGTATAATATTCTATTACATATTCTTATTACATATTCTTATTAACATTTCAACTTATAATATTTGGCAAGTTATACATATGTCCTTTAGAATGCAATCGAATTTTTACCCAATTTTCATCTTATTTCCTTAGTTAACAAAAGGTTCAATAGTTATTATTTCTCATTTTTCATATCCCTTTGATTTATAGTTTACAATTTTTCAATTTCTTATATTTTCATTAATCACTTAGCATCTAGTTTCTAATTACACATATTAAAAGTTTCCAATTATAAAAATTGTCCAGATTTCATTTCATTATAATAATTTAAATTTCCAATTTGTAGAAAACTTAAGAATTCATGCTTGCTTATGTTATAAATAATTTTGAGTATAAGTTAAAAATAAACTGATACCTAAATGTATTAAAAAATGATACCTACGTCCGTTTCTTATAACTTGATGGTCTGTAAATTAACCTATTTATGTTGACCATCATTTAGTAGAAAACTAATACCAAAATAGTGCAGAATTTATATGCAGTAGTTGTTTGATTAGAACTCATGGTTGGTTATTTTACAAACAATTTTCACTATTAAATAAATCAAAACTGATACCTATATGTATGAAAAACTGTACCTAGTTTCTATTTGAAAAACTGACATCAATGCAAAAATGATACCCATAAACTGCCACTATTAACATTACTGATACTAATAATATTATATTCATTCACCAATAACAAAAACTGACAGCTTCTTATTGTTAATATAGATCCTCAACTGAAAAAATGTAGAAGATGTTGAAGACACAACTGCTGACACTAATACAGAACAAGTCCATTAAATAACTGAAAAAGAAAGTACATGCATGGAGACCGAAATAGCAATTGAAATGCATGAAAATGTGCTCCAACCAAATGAAGATACAACTATGGACACAAAATAAAAAAGTGAAGACATGCTAAACAAAACAAATGAAACAGTGTTGCGAACAAAAGAAGATAAAATGGAGCAAAAAGAAATAGAAGAGGCTCAAAAATTGGAAGAATATACCAGTAAAGAGAGCAAAGTTGTACGGTATAGTGATGTAGTACTAGACCTAACACCTCCATCTTTAAATCTCAATATCACACAACAGTTGCAAGAGGGAATAATAGAAAAGGACAAAGAAAATAAACCAGCAAAACCTCCTGGTCGGAAAAGGAAACAAACAGTTCAAAAACTAGCTTCTTATGTGAAAACAATAAAAACTAGAGAAAGGAAAAAAAAGCCCCAGCTTTGAATATGGTTAGAGAATAAAAAAACAGGGAAAAAACAAAAACCTGAAGAAAATAAAAATGATGAAAAACTTGAAGAAAATGAAAATGATGAAAAGAAAGTGCAGAAGAGTCAATCCCAATGCCAATTCAAGTAATAGAGCCAACACTTTCAAATTTAGGACTAGGACATTGCACCAAAACCTTGGGATACTTGAATATAGATCAACAAAACACAATCAAAACTTTCTTTGCTATGACATCATCACAAGAGTAAGTTTACAAACATATACTAATGCTATATATTAAATAACATTGTATAATTGATATGTGTCTTATTTTCTTAAAACAGAGATGTAGCATGGACACACAAAGACACAATTAGAGGAGGATGTACAATAACAAAAAAAGTACTACGACAACTTCTTGAAGGAAATGCCGCACATGGATTGGTACACACTTTTTTTTGCTTAATAATACTACTAATAATAAAAATAATTACAAAAAATAATGTCTAATAGCTATTTCCAATGCTATTTATACCAAAACTGATACCTATACATAACCAAAAATGATACCTAATTCCTATTTGTTATAAAGTGATGGTCTATTAGTTGAATTATTTATTAACCGTCATGTATGACAAAATAAATACCAAAATAGTGCAATACTAATTTCTAGTAGCAGTTGATTTAAATTCATGCTTACTTTTGTTTTCTATTAGTAGTTGATTTAATACCATATGCAAAACTGATTCTAAGTCAGTGCAAAAATGATACCCAGAAGCTGTTTCATTATATTTCATGCTTAATTATTCTTGTACTTTGTAATATATATTACCACTATTTAAATTAAAGACACTAATTATCATCAAATATTGCTTCACCAATAACAAACTTACATTTTCTTGTTGTTAATATAGATAATTGACTGGTATTTATCTAAATGCGGGCTGAAAGAGCACAACTATGTATTCACAACAGTAATGACGGTAAATAAAACTTTACTCTGCAATAATATCATAAATGCTACATATATTGAATTCTAACTTTTTTTATTTAACAGCAATCTGTAGTTTTCAATGTACATAGAATTATAAAATCTTTAGTGCTGCCTTTCCTTGAACAAATTGTGGATGATGAATACATAGATGCTATATATTTCCCCTTGCATTGTGAATACCATTGGATACTAGTAACTTTGACATACCCAACAATGCAATGGAGTCATCTAGATTCTAGACGTCGTAGAAGGAATTCTAATGAAAGAAACAACCCGGTCTAAAGCATACAATGATATTGGTATGATATATTTTTATTATGAAACAAAGTAATATAATTGAAACAAATCGAACATTAGCTAACTTTGTATCATTTTGTCTTCAATAGTGAAATAAAGTTGAAGAAACGCTGAAAGAACTTTGGAAAAAGAAAAACATATAGGATAAGGAAGTGAAGGCAAATGAAATGCATCAGATACCATGTGCACAACAAGGATCAGACATGTAAGTTGTTTATGTTGTTCAAAATGATACCTACTAACTGTTAAACTGATACTGCAAATTTTCTTTTAGATACCTAGATACTGCAAATTACAGACAAAAACTGATACTCAAAATTACCTACTGACAAAAACTACTGACTGCTAAACTGATATGTAGAAACTGAAAATTACAGACAAAAACTAATACCTAGATACTGAAAATGATAGTTAGTGACTGCTAAACTGATACTGCAAATTACAAACAAAAACGAATACCTAGATACACAAAACTGATACTGCAAATTTTCTTTTAAACATGCTTGACTGTGGTATATACGTGATGATATTAATCATATCAATGAACAAAAGCCAAATACAGCTTAAAATAGCCCCTGAACAAATGCTGAAATCTAGAGCAAGAATTGCACATGAAATATTGACTGACAAAGAGCACTGCTGTAGCTTAGCCAAGTTCATGTCAAGTTTGGAAGAAGAAAGATAAATGAACAAATCAATCAGTTTGCAAAAAGTGCTACTATTTTCACATGAACTGATGTACATTTTAGATATTTTGTTATATGTAATTGAATTTAATTTTTGCTTTAATGTTGATACAATCAATGCTTGATATTAGTACAATTTGTTGTACAAGCTATGAACATATATCTGGTGATGTAAAAATTATATTTCGATACTTTCTATCATAGTTTATATTTTGTTAACATATTTTGTTTTAAACAGCATTGACTGCTGAATATATGTCATGATTTACATTGCATCACTGAATAGAAACATGATTCCAAAAAAGATCCAACCACACACTATTATCAAAACTAGAGAAAAATTGGCAATAGATATATTGATAGATAGTAAGCACTGTTGGAATGTAGCTGATAACCTGTCAAGCAAAGAAGAAGGTACGAAAATTGGGAATTTTTTGTGTTAAAGTAAATCATTGTGTTGTTTCACAATTAAATTTGATACTTGTGAAGTAATGATGTTCTGTTGCAATTCGGTACTTGTGAAGTAAGGATGTTACGTTCCTAAAACAATGCCGATCTTACTTGTAAAAACAATGCTGATATGCTAGAATGATGTGTTGTAGTTGATGTTCTTTTCTTTTCTTGTTGTTTATATTATAACAAGATTATATATTGTATGTTCTATCATGCAACTATTGATCCTACATAATATTATCAGTTTTATGATGCAACTATCAGTTGTATAACGATATTATCAGATTTCATATCATATTTCAATACAAAACAGTAACTGGGTATCAGTTCTATTAACTAATAGTATCAGTTTTGCTAAAACTGACAATCAACATACTTTATGAAACAACAATTAGTGATGGTGTTAGTTTTTGCTAACACCATATATCATTCTAATTATTTATTAGTACTAGTGTCAGTTCTAGCACATATTATAATACACGAAACTGATACTAAAAACTAACCAAAACTGATACTAAAGTCCTTTATATCCAATCAAACGAACATTATCTCCAACCAATAGATAGCATGTATCAATTCAATCATCTTCTTCAATCAATTAGACAATGATTATCAGATCCCAGATACTATGCTATCAACTTTGTTATAAATAAGTAAAATATACAAAATTGAACAAAACTGATATCACACAACGAAAAAATGATGACATATTTTATACCAACAGAATATGAAAAATGATACTAAACAGCTGATACTAACAGTATGCAACATATATCAAAACTAATGATTGAAATAAATAAATAAACACCAGAACTGATACTGTAAAAACATATAACTAATACTAAAACTGATACTATCATTTATACTAAATAGTTGAAATTAAAATCAATTTGATAGTATGCTATACTGAATACCAATTAATAACAAGGTTCAATTACAATAAACCACCAAAACAGGTCACACATCTACTTATTAATCTGAACAAATTCAAAATGTAAAATCAGATCATTTCCTCTTCGAAGCTTGACAATTCCGTTTATTATGACCAAACTCCTTGCACTCTCCACATCTATTTTGCATGTTCTGAAAATATGAAAATCCTCCTTTGCACTTGATGGATGGTTTACCAACGCCACGTTTCTCCTTTGGTGGCTTGATAACATCTTGAATGCTACCATCAACAATAGGCCTATCATAATTTGGAATAGAATTTATAGCATTGGCATAAGAACATCGATAAGCATCAATAGTGAAATAATATTCAACAAAATCATATACAGACAACTTAGACTTGTTCATATACTTTATAGCATGAGCATAAGGAAATCCTATAATTTTCCATTGGTTGCAACTACAAACTCGTTCCTTCAAACAACACAATGAGAGTTTGGAGATCTTACTTCAAAAGCAAAATTAGAAGATTTATATACATCCCATCCAAATCCTTCTTCAATCAATTAACCTAAACGTAACTCCCTAGAAGGTCAAAGAGTTGTTTTCCACAAATGACACTCTTCTCTCCTTCTAGCCATTTGTTCCATAATCTTAACACGAATACCATCTAAACACGAAGTGAGAGGCAATGCTCATTCATCTAAAGTCCAACTACTAAAACTTTCTGCAACATTCGAACTATATTCACCATAACATTTCCCTGAAAAAAATAAATCCACCCACTTATCAAAAGGCTTATCCTTTAGAAAATTCACACCAGCAATACCACCAATTTGACAAAACTTAGAATGTGCTCCTTCAAATTCATATAGATTAGAAGCTCTAGAACACATTTTGAATAGATCAACAATAGACACATTTGCATTTTTGGCTTTTACCCCTGAAAGAAGATTTTGTTCCATATGCAAATAGCAATAACTGTGATAAGCTGAAGGAAAAACATTACGAACAACTGAAAGCAAACCTTGGTGGCAATCTAACATAAAAACAAATTACGATCTTCTTGAAGCATTTTTTTTTAAATGATTCAAAAACCATGTCCAATTATCCACATTTTCAAGAGAAACCATACTCATAGCTAAAGGGAAGAAACTTGCAAATGCAAAAATAATTAGTAAAAAAACTAAAACTAATTATGACCATAAATCTGAAATTATTCATGAAACTGATACTAACATTAAAACAACTGATATCGAAAACCTGATACGACCATTATAAAAATATTGATAACCACGACATTATGCACATTAATCTTCGTTCTAACACAACAAAGTAATGTACATTAACATATATTATGATACAAATGAAATTCCAATACTACACAACTATATATGATACCATATATTAGCATACATGAACCTGATACTAACATTATACACAAACTGATACTAATCACCTGCTAAGCAGTATGAAATTATGATATAAATACAAACTTACAATTCAATACAACGCAAATTATGATACTAGAAACTTGCTAACTATAAACTACATATCTTAAAACTGATACCAACATAATACAAATTACGATAACAAATTCATATTAATGCTAATGCCAACTATTATGATCTCAATACAAATAAATCAAAACTGAAAACAAAGACATACCTTGATCACCATTTTTTGTAGTAGCACCCATCAAAACACCACAACGTCCCTTAAAATGAGTAGCATCTAAGAATATCATAGGACCACAATGCTTGAAACCAAGTAAACAAGCACCAAAAGCAATAACCACCCTCTCAAATTCATTACTACAAGGATCAACATCCATATCAACATAACTATCTGGATTAGACTTCTTTACTGCTTCCAAATACCAACTCAAATCATTGTAAGACAAAGCATCATTACCATGCAATTCCATTAATGCAATTTGTTTCCCATGATAATCATAAGCATAAGACAACTGAAAATTGTATTCTCTTCTAAAATAAACTATTATATCTTTAGGCTTTTTACTAGGACAATCATGAATCTTGTCAATAATTAACGATTTAACAAATGAGCTAGAAATATATGGATTACTCACATTTCTAAGACCAGCCCCACAAGAATGATCATCAACCATATTTCTCATAAAAAACTTCTTCAATTCTTCAGAATCACAAGAACCATGGACTTTGAAAAGAAAACCATCCTTATATGAAGATCAAATTGTAGTAACTCTTGTAGCACAATTCTTTAAAAATACTAATTCATACCCCTTTTGAATTGGATATGCCATCAAAAATTCTCTAAAATCTTCAACTCCTCCAAAACAAAAACCAACAAAATCGAAAATGCATAATGTCGACCCTCTCCTCAGCATATCTTTTAAATAACTTTTACCATTAACAACAACATTTGAACACATAGATCCAATAGAAGATGAAGAAGCACGAACATTAGATTAATTTTAAATAGAAGCACCATCAACATTTTCGAATTCAGAACCCTTAACCTTAACAGTAAAACCAAAGAAGGAACTTTTCTTGTATAATTGAAAAAAAATTATACTTTGAATATCTAAATTAGTATCAACCATAATAACTTTGTCCTCAAGTACATAAGAAATCGGAATAGAAGAAGTAGTTAATTGAGACCAACATCGACATATCTCATTCTTCAAACCATACAAAGAGTAATCGATAGACAATCAAGTGCTAAAAGTATTTTTATTCAGCACAAACAAACAAGAAGACTGTTACCACCACTGCCAAAAAAAAACATGAGTAAAAATATTTTCAATTAGAACATAAGTTTTTCCATTTCACAAAATTGATACCTACCGTATACAAAACTGATACCTAATTACAGGATAATTAAACTAAATAAACAAAAACTTATACTAAGAAAAAATAAAAATGATACCCAGAAACTGAACCTAAAATCTAATACGTTTCCACTCTATCACAACATTATATACAACCCCAAACAATGATACTTTTCCAATCATCCGAACATTAATGCAAGATATACATGACTAATCAACAAAAATAAAAAATAAAGTAAATGTAAAGCACATTAGAATACAATACTGCATAAAGAAATGAATAAAACAAAAAAATACTTGCTACTGCTTCCAAAAGTTGCCATAGAAGAACGAACAAGCAAACAGGGAAACAAAACTACATTAAATTTCTAAAAAGGAACACGATTATAAATCACAAACAAAAATTGAACTCTAATAGAAAAGGAACAAAAATAGAATAATAGAAGCCTACCTAAATAATCCAATTTGAAGAAGAACGAGATCATAGTAGAATTATGAGAAGAACAAGATCGACAAACGCGCGAAAGATCAATTAGATCGATGAACTACAATTTTTAAAAGAATGAGAATAAAATCAATAAACGAATTTGATCAATATTTTGATTCTAAGAGAGCTATTGGATCGCAAAAGAAAAATTTGATTGTAAGAAAGAAGAAGAAGAAGAAGAAGAAGCGCGCGATAATGAGCTAGAACGAAATTACGGTAATTTGTCCTTCACAGTAAATTATTAGTAGGCCGTCCAACATCCAAAAAAGTCCTAAAAATTGTCCTTGAGGAAAATTTCCTGTATAATTTAATTAAAATTGTTTAATTAAGTAAATTAATTAAAGGTTAATTAATTAAAAAATATGCATATATAAGATATATGCGTTATACTATAATGGTTATAATATACACTATAAAGGTTATAATAGATATGTCCAATATAAAAGTTGTGAAATACTAATTTAAAATTAGTTAAAGAGTTAATTAATTAAAATTAATTGAATAAGATTTAATTAATAAAATGTTATACATAAGATTATTGTATAAGTTAATTAAAATATAAAAGTTATATAATAATGAAACTTATATAATATGAGTGTATAAACCAAAGGTGGGACATTAAAGAAATCCAAATAGACTTAAGGAATAAATACATATGTAAATGTACGTATACTGTGATTTCTGATGTGTCTGACACTTGAATCATGAGGGTATTTCATAAGAAATACATTATTCCATAAGTCAATATCACTGAATATAATATACCTAAGATTATGAATGTTCAATATAATTGTTTGCCCCAAAGTTGAGCACAAACCCCAAATATCGTGAAAGCACCTGTGTATGAACACAAATTAGCAGTATGTAATCATAGATCTCATATCTAAGTAATGTAGAGGATAAAAGGTGAAGAATAATAAACTTAAAACAGAAAGAAATAGACGGAGACACAAGGTTTATAGTGGTTCGGCGATCTTGCCTACTTCCACTTTGAAGTAGTTTGCTTTATTGATCTATCTTTGACGATTACAAGTGAATTCAGTGAATTACAACAGGTAATTATGATTTGCAGCAGTGGAATTAGTTGGTAGCAGCAATAATGGAGTTCAGATCTGGATTCGGCAGAGTCTGAGTGTTGAAGATCTCAAAGTAGAAGAAGAACCCCTTTTCTGTTGGCTTTGGGGGTCTATTTATAAATGTAGGAGGCTGATATTCCACTCAGATCTCGGGAGACCCTCTCTGGCACGTGACCAGGCCCGCGCGCCCAAGCCCGTGAAGTTTCTATCTGATCCGTGATCGATACGAACAGATTTCGTATCGATCAAGATTTCATCCAATGGAGTCGAAATTTGGCGTGGACATTCTTTAGCATGCACGTAGTCTTCTGTGAAAATTTCATAGCATTTGGACTTGTAGATTAGGAGATATGATCGATACGATTTGGGATTCTCGGTAGGCTATTTGGTTCGACTCGCTTTTATTTCGACTTGCTTTTCATTCGACTCGGTTCTGTTTGACTCGGTGACGTGGCGCTAACCTGTATTGACTGTTGTGCTTTGCTCCACATCGATGGACACGAAGTAGAAGTCTTCAGATGGATGCGAAGTCGACGAAGTGGAGCGAGTCGAAGAATGGCTCGAGGCGGAGCGAGTCGAAGTGTGTGTTGGTTAAGCCAGTCGAAGAAGGCATCTGATGGAGGCAAAGTGGAGCGAGTCGAAGTAGCCACTGCTGATGGTTGCGAAGCGAGTCGAAGGTGTCGCTTCTTAGAATTGCGAAGTGAGTCAAAGGGAGCGAGTCGACCGGTGATTGGTTTTCATCCAATTTTGTATCATTCATAACTTGAGCATACAAACTCGGATTGACTTGAGATTTGGAACGTTGACTCTCATAGCTTAGCTTGTCATGTCCTACCAATTTTGGCTCGATCCGGACTCGGACAAAATTCATCGATATCCATAATGAGCCTGTGTATAACTAATCTCTAGGACGGGCCATCATTGGTTACTAGTCAATTCCTTGATGTCACGGCCTTGCCAAAAGGCGAGATAACATTTGCCCCCCAAAACATGCCTTGTGGTAAGAAGGTGTGTTTTGTAATGCCATAAGGTGGATGTTCATATCCTGTTGATGACCTACAAAGAAATTAATAGTTTTGTTTGACCACGAATGACGATCGTTCGGGATCGTATGTCATTCGAGGTGATATGTGACCGTTCGCGGTCGGATGCCGTTCGCGGCGAATGGTGACCATTCGCGGTCGGGGTGTCGTTCAAGGTGATTTGTGATCGTTCGCGATCGGGTGCCGTTCGAGGCGATTTGTGACCGTTCGCGGTCGGGTGCCGTTCGAGGCGTTTTGTGACCGTTCGCGGTCGGGTGCCGTTCGAGGCGATTTGTGACCGTTCGCGGTCGGTGCCGTTCGAGGCGAAATAAGTGTGCCCGGGGAGGGACTAAGTATCATCAATGCCAGATTTCACGTTCGAGTGAGTTTCTGAACTGTTTGTGGTGGCGGTTTATCGCCATCTCATAGCATACCTGAGGACCGTTCACGATCCCTTACATGTGTAAGTGGCTTAGCCGTCATGGCATCACAAATGGCATACTTTTATTCAAAATGAGTTTTTCAACAGAATTGTTCAACAAAAATCAAATTCAAACATCAGAAATGGAAAATAAAAGTAAAACAGGGACGTCAAAGTGCAAACACCTACACCGTTACGATTTGTAGTCGTATCAGAGCATGCCTGAGGATCATTCACGGTCCTGTACATGTGTAAATGACTTAATCGTGTTGGTGTGGAGTTTGCTACTTATTCGTCATTATCCCAATCAATTGATGACAAGCTGACGTCTCGATCCTGAGCCGTCCCCAGTAGGTGCAGGTGGTGGTCGCTCCCGTTCCACCGTCGTTGTCCCCCTTCTTATGTACTTCGATAGCAGACCATTCCGGATATGTCCCTCAACCTCATCCTTCAAGTGTTTGCAGTCATTCGTGTTATGACCGTTCAGCTCATGGAATAAGCAGTACTTGTCTGACCTTCTTTCATTGTTGGTCGGATCCCTTCTCATTGGCCTTCTATAGGGAATCTGCCCCCTAGTATCCTGGTAGATTTGCTTCAAAGTCTCGTTCAACTCCGTATAAGAGGTGAATCTTGGTTCCTTTCGTGGTCGCGCCGGTCCGTCGCTATTATCTTCAGCCTTTCGTTTCCCTTTACCAGTCCCTGAATCTGATCTAGGAGGATTTTCACCCTTGACTGTGTAAACCTCAGTTCCTTCTCCTTCTTCTCTCTCAGCATTTGCATCCTCTAATCGTAAAAATCCTTCAGCTTCATGATAAAATTCCCCTAGATCCATAGGAGGATCCCTTGTTAACGAATTCTTGAACTATGTGCCATCAGCTATGCCAGATACAGCTGCCATCAAAACCATGGATGTATCGGGTCGATCCACCGATGCGGCCACTGCATTGAATCGTCTCAGAAAGTTCCTCAAAGACTCCCCGGTTCTTTGCTTCAGTGCTGCCAAACTCTTCACATTCTTGGGTCTTGAAATGTGAACTCTGAATTGCCTCATAAACCTCTCAGTCATATTGGTCCATGTTCCTATGGAGCCACTCTCCAGCTGTCTAAACCATAGTGCTGCGATGTCTGTCAAATACAATGGGAAGCACTAGGCCATGACCTCCTCCGATGCCCCCAACACCTCCATATGCCTCAAGTATTGTGTCAGATGCACTCCAGGATATGTCCTTCCATCGTACGTCTACAATGTCGGTAGCTTGAACTCTGGTGGGTTCCTGGCTTGCCTGATCGTAGGAGAAAAGGGACTCCTATTCACATCCTCCATATCTCCATTCACTAGTCCGCCTCTCATGGATCGTCTGACCATCTCTGCCAATCTGTCACTATCTCCAAGTTGTAGTCCTTGTTCGTTGTTTTCGATTTTCCCCCCGAGTCCACGAGGGATTCCTGGAATCTGCTCTCCTGGCTGAACATTCATTTCTCTGTTAATGTCGTGTTACGCAGTTCCACATGGTACTCCGCTCGGGATTGGGCCAACATGCTCTGGGTTATTGCCCCCTAGCTCTGGTGTTGTGCCAGACAGTCCCGCTCCATTTTGAACTCTGGTTGCTCCTTGATTTTGCGCTCCAAGTTGCCCAATCTGAAGAAGCAAGTTCTGGATCATTTCCTCTTGTCTCTTCATCATTGTCTCTATCTCATCCCTGGTGATGAAGATTGATGTCTGATTTGCACCTGAGGAAGCCTCTTGACTCCCTTCATGCTGACCTCTCTCTGGCCTTTATCTTCGATTTGATTGTCTTGTCATAGCTTTTCAGATCTGAATTCTCTAAGCCTTCAAATTCAATTTCCAAATGATAGAATCCTATGTTCATTCCTCAGTGAAAGCACCAACGTGTTTGCCCCAAAATTGGGCACAAACCCCAAATATCGTGAAAGCACCAGTGTATGAACACAAATTAGCAGTATGTAATCACAGATCTCAGATCTAAGTAATGTAGAGGATAAAAGGTGAAGAATAATAAACTTAAAACAGAAAGAAATAGATGGAGACACAAGGTTTATAGTGGTTCGGCGATCTTGCCTACATCCACTTTGAAGTAGTTTGTTTTATTGATCTATCTTTGACGATTACAAGTGAATTCAATGAATTAAGTAGGTAATTATGATTTGCAGCAGTGGAATTTGTTGGTAGCAGCAACAATGGAGTTTAGATCTGGATCCCACAGAGTCTGGGTGTTGAAGATCTCAAAGAAGAAGAAGAACCCCTTCTCTGTTAGCTTTGGGGGTCTATTTATAGGTGTAGGAGGCTGATATTCCGCTCAGATCTCGGGAGACCCTCTCTGGCACGTGACCAGGCCCGCGCGCCCAAGCCCGAGAAGTTTCGGTCCGATCCGTGATCGATACAAACAAATTTTGTATCGATCAAGATTTCGTCCAATGGAGTCGAAATTTGGTGTGGACATTCTTTAGCATGCACGTAGTCTTCTGTGAAAATTTCATAGCATTTGGACTTGTAGATTAGGAGATATGATCGATACGAATTGGGATTCTCGGTAGGCTATTTGGTTCGACTCGCTTTTGTTTCGACTCGCTTTTCATTCGACTCGGTTCTGTTTGACTCGGTGACGTGGCGCTAACCTGTATTGACTGCTGTGCTTTGCTCCACATCGATGGACACGAAGTAGAAGTCTTCAGATGGATGCGAAGTCGACGAAGTGGAGCGAGTCGAAAAATGGCTCGAGGAGGAGCGAGTCAAAATGTGTGTTAGTTGAGCGAGTCGAAGAAGGCATATGATGGAGGCGAAGCGGAGCGAGTCAATGTAGCCACTTCTGATGGTTTCGAAGCGAGTCGAAGGTGTCGCTTCTGAGAGTTGCGAAGCGAGTCGAAGGGAGCGAGTCGACCGGTGATTGGTTTTCATCCAATTTTGTATCGTTCATAACTTGAGCATACGAACTCAGATTGACTTGAGATTTGGAACGTTGACTCTCATAGCTTAGCTTGTCATATCCTACCAATTTTGGCTCGATCCGGACTCGGACAGAATTCATCGATATCCATAATGAGCCTGTGTATAACTAATCTCTAGGACGGGCCGTCATTGGTTACTAGTCAATTCCTTGGTGTCACAGCCTTGCCAAAAGGCGGGATAACAATAATGTTGTCATCTACCATATATATTAATAAATAACTTGCATACTCTTTAGTTTTTGAGCAAACTCAAGCTAGAGATGTTATGTGTAGTATTATTAATATATCGAATAGGCGAGGTAAGATAACTATATGTATTTGTTGAGCAAACTCAAGGTACATATACTATACTTAGGCCGTCACAATGTGATAGGTATGAGTGAATGATCTCTTTCGGTTTGTTGAGAAAACTCAAGGTCGAAATGAGATTAGGACAAGGAAAAATAGGTTAGGAGTTGTATGTGATACAATCGATAAGGAGTTATCCATCGTTTGTGGAGCTATGATTTGTTGAGCAAACTCAAGGTCAGTGCACCAAGATAAACGAGTCCTAACACCCACTAGTGATGTCAAAAGACTTCTATATTTCATCTTAGGGTTTGGAGAAACATAAAAGACTAGTGGGAGCCTTATAAGAAAAATGAAATGGTAAAATTTAACCTTTCTAATATTGTAAGAACATATGCTAAATAATGTTGTAATTATCTATCCCTCTCTTGGGTTTAATCTTTGTTTCAAACGAGTTGTGGATTTCTTTCTTTAACCCTTTATTCTCTTGGGTTTTGACTTTGTCTTAGATATAGATGAATTTATTTTTCTTTAACCCTTTATTCTTTTAGGTTTTGACTTTTTTTTTTGAGTTGTAGACATTTTTGTCTTTCTTCATTTGTTTGGTGCCTCCTTTGGGCTTCCCTTGGCTCTAAGGGATGTAATGTATGCTGAGTTGACCTTCCACCAAAAGGTTGCTGATGGGTGCTTATCCTGACCCTTCCCTAAGAGGTGATATGGACGTTAGGGGTTTTTGTCTCTCCCTCTAGGAGATGCTATCGAATAGCGTCGTAGGCTTATGTCCCTCCCTCTAAGAGGTGATACGGAATAACATTGTAGGCTTATGTCCCTCCCTCTAGGAGGTGCCATGGACTAGCGTCGTAGGCTTAAATACTTGTATATGAAAGTCTTTATTATATGAAAATCATTTTTGGCCAATAAAAATAGAGTCTTTTTTGAGAGAAAGAAGTTTTGTAATTGAACCCTTCTAGTATATCGAGTGGTTATCTTTTGAAAAAGAGTTTGGATACATGCATCCTTCCGATAAAAGAATTTTTTTCTCAATGTTGCCTTTTGCAAGAGTTCTCTTGTTGTTCTCATAATAGAGTCATGAATCACAAATAGGAGACTAGGAGGTCATGATTCATGAACCAATAGTCTTTTAGTTGAGAATAGAATTCTCTAATCCGAGTTTTTGTTAATAAACTTTCAATAGCTTTAAAACTTTTCTTGAAAAAGTATAAATAGGCTTCTCCTAAATTGATGAAGGATTGGTAGCAATATGAATGGAAGCAAGCCTTTGTATTGCATTGATTGAAATATTGATAATCATCTCGTATCATGCACCCGAACTATCTTTTTTGAGTAGCTAGAAGCTCGTTGTGCTCCAACAGTATGTTAAATGCTATGGACCGGTTTTGTTTTACCTGTAATGTCACTCAAATTTTGAATCAGTACATGGCTAATTTTCAATACAAATTTAAGTACAAATCAAAGTACAAATTGAGTCAAAAAGTTATGAAAAGAGAGGAAGTTCATAGTTGAACTAATGCTGCTAGACTTCATGATTTGGTAGGGGTCTGCATTCTTAAGTTGCTACGCTGCTTTCTTCTTAACTTGAATAAGATGTCTCTTTAAATTTCTTTAACGAACTCCTTTAGGAATCTTGACCTAATCATGCCCTGAATTGCTTCTGCTAAAATGTGGCAGTTGTCGGTTTTGTGTCCATTTGCTTTATGGTAATCGAAGTAATCACCTCCTTTAATTGGTTCTAGAGCGTTCCGCATCTTGTAAGGAGCAATAAAATTCTCGTTGCCCTTTACCATGGTGAATATGTGGGCGAGGGGTTTGTTTAGGACTACATAATTTGATTTGGAAATCTTTGATTGACTTCCCTTCTGGTTTTCACTCTCCCTTGGTCTCTTGTCAAGACGCATAAAGTCGGATTTCTCTTCTTTACATTCTCGATGAAATTCCTTCATAACATGATGATTTTCGTCCATTGGAATAAACTTTTCCGCTCGGAGAAAGAAATGGTGTAGATCTTTGCATCCATTAACATAAAGGTCTTTCCAGAATAGGGTTTGTTCAATTAACCCTAATCAAACTACCATAAGCTTTTCTCTATCGGTTGTACTTTCTGCTTTTAATGCCTTTGAGCTGAATCTGTTCAAGTATTTGTCGTGTAGTTCTTTCGGTTTTTATATGATTGTTGCCAACATGCTAAGTCCATAGTTGTATCTCTGAACATAGAAAATTGGGTGACGAAGTCACAAGCAAATTGTTCCCAAGAATAGATGGTTTCCATTTGGTAAGTTCTGTACCATTTGATAGCTGCTTCCTGAAAAGTAATAGGAAAAAGCTTACAGCGAATTGCCCCTGGAGCATTATATAAGTTCATCCAGTTTTCAAAAGCTACAAGATGATCATCTGGATCAGTAGTGCCATGTTAATGAGTAAATCAAAACGAGATAACATGGAATAAAATAGACAAAGGAAATAGACAAGGGCAAAGTTGGAATAAGAATATTCTTATACCCTAAACCCTTAGGAATTCATGCATACGTTCATTTCATTATCAAAAATTAAACTAAGAGGCTGGCCACCATTAGAAGCAACTAGAGGAGGATAAGAGAATTAAGGGGAAGCTTAATCAACTTAAAAATCCATTCAAATCTCAAATCCTTAATCTCAAAGCTAAGGTGAATAATGACCACATCTCATTTTTCTAATTATTTTCAGTTTTAAGATGAATCCAAAGTATTTTGCATGATTATGCCATGTTTTTAAATGATTAAATGTTACATATGCTTGCTGATGATTTATGCTTGTTCATATAGATTTTATGATTTGTTTTGATGTGAAAACCCTATTTAATGACCTCCAAATGCCTTGTGATTTTGATATATGTAAAAATGATATTTTAGGGATGGGTTTCAATTTTCATAATTTTCTGAATGAATGTGGATTTTATATTAAATTTCTAGTGAAGAAAATGATTTGTTGGGTTTAAAATAATTTACGGTTAAATTATATATAATTTGGGTCTAAAATTTATATATGTTAGAAAACATATTAAAAATGATTTTTTGGAATTTTTGTAGAATTTTCCTTAGTGTTTTGATGAATATATAAAATTATTTAAGGTAAGGGACTTAAATGTTTTATATATTTATAAAAGGAGAAGGAGTATTTTGTAAATAAATTAAATTATGGATTTTTGAAATTTTGGCAGTGCTTTAGAAAAGAAAATTAGCAACTAATAATATTTTGACAAATAAGGCATGTAAGTTGAAAAATTCTATTTAAAGTAAAAAAATCAGTTTTTACATGCTTTTAGCATGTTTCGCCACTTTAAGCACAGGGGTTTCGGCCAAGCATTGCCGCCTCTATGCCATCGAAACCAATACGCATAGTCTCAATAACTTGGTACATAGTGAATTGGACCAAGACGGAAGGCACTAGGTCGAGACCAAAGGTTCCAAAGGGGTCGAAGCGTGTCTTTGCTTTTAAATGAAAACGCGCCTGCATTGCTTTTGAAGGGTATGCTTTCAACATGGTTGGCTTTCGGCTGTCAAATGTTTTGAAGGAACAGTTTAAAATGAGTTGCGCCTTTTGTTTTAAGTAGATGCTTTCGTCGAGGTCGAAACCCCTTAGCTGCCGCTCTTTTACCTTTCGATGCCAATGGTTTCGGAAGGTATACTTTGCTTTTAAAACCTAGCCGCTTCTCCAATGCTTTTGGAAGGTTGGTTTCGACACCATCACTTCTTTGGTTAGGTAATGCTTTCGAAAGATGCTTTCGACTTAAATGCTTTATGACCCTTTTGCTTTGTTGAAGGTAGAACCTAAATGGTTTCGAAGGATTTAATTTTTATTGGTTTCGAAAGGTATTTCCACATGTTTTAATTGAACCTAAAGGCTTTCGAAAGGTTTGATGTAATATTGCTTTTGAAAGGTTTTAAAGAATGGTTTCGAAGGGGTGGTTCCCCAATGGATTTGAAAAGTTTGAAAGGAAAGGTTTTCCAATGTATTCGAAAGGTAATGTTTAAAAGTTTTGAAGAAGGATGTCTTAGGTTTTATTGCTTTCGAAGGAATGGTTTTTTCAACGTTTTCGAAAGTAAGATTATGAATGGTTTCAAAAGGAATGTATCGGCCTTTCGGCCTAGATGAAAGAAGGATTTTACTTGGTTTCGAATGGTGTACTTTCAATGGATTCCAAAGGGGTACTTTCGAAGGTTTAAATGTTTTCATCTATAAATATTTGAGTAAATTATATATAACATGGCAAGGTTATTTTGTGTAAAGCATAAGGTATATATTTTCCTTGTTTAAGTTTTGTTTAAAGGTTTTAAATCAATTTTAGATGAAAAGGTTTTCAAGGAAAATTTAAGGGAAGATTACCCTGAGTAAAATGACTCAGATATTAGAATACCAAATGGGACTGGTATATGGTCGCGCCTTATACATTAGCTATTAGCCCCAGCTAATTTAGTCCAAAATTCCAGTATGTAGGGCTTTATCACAGGTAAGACTAAAATTATGATTACACACAAAAGGGAATATATATTTGTATACAAATTGGTTATTGGTGAGTCCGCAAAACCACTAGGATCGGGTGATCCTGGGAGATGTTATGTTAGGGACAGACCATCCATATTAGAAGTATTTAACAGATAGTTAAGGATAGACCGTCCAGAAGAGGAGTGTCTAACATGTGTTAGATTATTTTGATTATATTGTCTAGTAGGCCCGAGTCAGCCAAAGGTTAGTAGTTAGCCAAACAAAACTATAGTGTTCGGACATGTATGTTTACATAATAATGCTTTACAGTTTTAACCAGTTTTGGTTGTAGGATAAAGGTTTGAAAAAAAGTTATGTTTGAAAAGGATATTAGTAAGGTGAAACCCGTTTCACTAAGCGGTGTGGTCTCAGTTAATATCAAATAACCGAGATGTATAGTATTATTCATACCAGGCTTTATGTCTGACTCAAAGTTTATGTTTTTCCCCTTAAACTCTCGGGTGCTCAAAATTGATTTGAGTAGGTTGAGGGTTGAGGTTTTGTAGATTTTAGTAGGTTGACGAATAAAGCTTCCAGAGACGAGCAGGTGGCTGACGGATAGCTATTTAGGAGTTGTTTTGTTTTGTTTTATTCTGCTGTGTTGTATTTAAGACGGTTATGTCTATATAGCACTCTGATCAACCAAGGGGGCATCATCATATGTCGCTCTTGGCGTACTTATGTAATAATTATATTATGTCTCAACCTGGGAAACGATTATGCGATTATGTAATTTGAATGTGAAACATGTGTTTTGAAATGTAATAAATAAAATGTTGTTTTTCAAAATCTATGATTTTGTTTCATTTTCAAGTGCTTCTGATGTTGTGGATACCATTAACATAGCTGTATTTATTCGCCGGGGGTTAATACTATAGATGACTGCAGCATCTGTTGTGCTTAGCTTTGGGCCTCTAGATAGGGGATGTTACAACATGGTATCAGAGCATAGGTTTATGAAAAACTTTAACTAAAAATGATTTCTGGATACATAATCCTAAGGAATTAGAGTAAGATATAGGTATGGTATAACACTATAGTAACATACTTGTATTTGCTATATATAAGTATACGCTATACCTTTAGTTTCCTATCTCCCTTAGGCTATTCTTCTGTATCTCACGAGGCTTGAATATAGATATGGACGCTAGAAGTGGGAAAGTGAATCTTGGAGGAAGCACCACCACCAATGGAAATTCCAGACCGAATACCAAGAGAAACCAAGGACAGGCGGAGCAGGGAATGTTGGTGCTGGAGTCCCGCAAGTGGATATGGGAGCTATGTATTAGTTTTTCATGAATATGATGCAGGCGGGTGTTGCTGCTGGAATGGTTGGAGGAAATGCTAAAGTAGGAGTTCAGGAAGCTCCAGTGGTCAACGATTATGCTATCTTGAGCAGAGATTATGCTAGGCTTGGAGGGAATCCCTTTTGTTGGAACTGACGATGCTATAGAAGTGGAGAACTAGTTGCTGCATTGTGAGAGGATCTTTACAAATATGGGGCTCAATGATGAGCAGAAGAGGATGCTTGCTTCGAGACGGCTTCAGGGAGCAGCTTTAGTTTAGTGGAATAGTGTGACGGCTGGAGTAAATGAAGAGGAGATGACATGGGCTGAGTTTAGGAGAAGGTTTCAGGAGAGGTTCATGTTTGTGATGGTGTAGTCTACTTTGCTCAGGAAGTTCACTGAGTTGGAGTAGGGGGAGATGTCTGTTTTGGAGTATGCTAGAAGATTTGAGGAGTTGGCTAGGTATGGATATGCTATTGTGGATACTGTGTTGAAGAGGGATAAGAAGTTCATAAGGGGGTTGAAGCCTGAGTTGGCGAGGGCTACATTACCTCATATCAGAGACCCTTGTGATGTGGTTGTAGAGATGGCTTTGAGACATGAGGAGATGCTTGCTTGTCTAGAGAAGAGTAAGGCGAAGGACGTCCAGGTTGGGCAAGGCCAGAAGAGGAAGTTTGTTCATAAGAAGAGTGCTCAGAAAGGTAGAGCAGCAAAGAAGGGAAAGTCTGAGGTCATGTGCTTCAAGTGTGATAAGAAGTGGCATTTTGCGATTGAGTGTCGTACTGGAAAGGCGAAGGAAGCGATCGGGAAGAAGAACGTCAGATGTTTTAACTGTGATCAGGTTGGCCACTACAAGAATCAATGCAAAGAGCCCACTAAGGATGGAAGAGGCAAGGTTTTGCATTGGAGCTTGCTACATCAGGACCAACAGCGTAAGAGAAAGGAAAGACGGTGTTGGGAGGTACGCTTCAAATCAATGGTATGTCCATTAGCATTCTGTCTAATACCAGTGCATCACATTCTTTTATATCTCGTTGTTTGGTAGACAAGCTTAAATTAGAATCCACATACTTAGTTACTTCCTTAAGGGTTGCAAATCCGATAGGATGGTATGCGACACTTGGGATGAAGTGTGACCACTTAGAGTTTGATTTGCTAGGTCATGCCTTTGTTTGCAGTTTGCATGTGATTGACTTTATAGGGGTTCAGAATTATATTGGGTATGGATTGGTTAAGTAAGTACGATGCTAAGATATTTTGCCATGACAGGAAGATATTGCTTAGACACCCTGACTGTAGTGATCAGATTGTATATACCATAGAAAGCCCTAATTGTGAGGTGAATGCTTTGTTGGGTGTAGTGGAGTTGGAAGATGAGTTGAATCACATTTTTGTGGTTATTGAATTCGCGGATGTCTTCGAGCCTGTAGTAGGATTGCCACCGAAACAAGCCATTGAGTTTCGGATTTTGGTGCCTAGAGCAGAACTAGTGAGTAGACCGCCAAGTAGGATAAAACCTACAGAGATGAGGGAGCTGAAGGTGTAGTTGGTCGATTTGGAAAGCAAAAGTTTTATTAGGCCAAGTAGTTCACCTTAGGGAGCAGCCACAGTGTTTGCTAAGAAGCAGGATGGATCATTGAGCTTATGTATCGATTATCGTAAGTTGAATGAGAAAATTATAAAAAAATCAATATCTGTTGCCTAGAATTTACAATTTGTTCGCTTAGTTGAGTGGAGCCAAGGTGTTTTCTCAGTTGGATTTGGCAATAGTTTTTCATCAGCTTAGAGTAGCAGAGGATAGTATTCCTTTGATGGCGTTTAGAACTAGATATATATCGTACGAATGGTTAGCAATGCTATTCAGACTAACTAATGCGCCGACATTCTTTATGGATTTGATGAACCAGATTTTCCAAGAGCACTTGGATAGGTTCGTGTTCATATATGATATTTTGATATACTTTAAAGAAGAAAGGGAGCATGAAGTTCATCTTAGAGTTGTGCTTAAGACGCTGAGGCAGAATCAGCAGAAGGCGAAGTTTTCAAAGTATCATTTCTGGAAGAAAGAAGTGACGTTTCTTAGTTACGTGGTTTCAGAGAAGGGGTTGTTAGTCGATCCAGATAAGATCGAAGCTGTTAATAATTGGAAGAGACCAGAGACGGTGACTGAGATTAGAAGTTTTCTTGGATTGGCTGGATATTTTATCAGAGGTGTATAAAGGATTTTTCGTGGATAGCAGCACCGATGACCAAGCTAACGTGAAAGGATGTAGAGTTTGTGTGGACCGATAAGTGTGAGGAAGCATTCCAGAGCTTGAAATACTTATTGACCCATGCTGTAACGACCCTGAATTTTGAACAAATTAAATTGAAAATATTTAATTAATTTTAAATATTTGAACGATGATTTAATTTGAATCCCGAATATAACTTTGAATTTGGCGATATAACTTTGAATTTGGCGACTAAATTATAAAATTTAATCGATTGAATGCTGAATAAAAATTTGAATCTTCAATTTAAAGTTGAAGAAAAATATTTCGAAAGCTTTTAAAATTCGTATTGATAATACCGAAGATAATCAAACTTTCAGGATTGAATTTTAAACTGTTTTGCTCAGTTTTGAATTTAATTGTTCGAATCGATATTTAAAAATAGTCAATTTTCACACGGTCTCGGAATTCGACGAAACTAGTTCCATTGGGTCCGTAACGTTGAATTATTGTCGGATTTCAATTTTCGTATTTTTCGGAGTTAATACGTGATCGTACGGTGAGTAAACGCGTTGAAATAAAATCAAATTCAATTTAAATTTTAAAAAAAATTATTAAATTGTTGCCGACATCAGAGGTAAGGCACGCACGTTATCTTCTCCTTCCCTTCAGCCAGAAATCGCGCCTAAAATGACGTACCTCTTTCTACATTAACTCAAACGAAAAGCAACTCGTTCCTCAGTTCAAAATCAAACAAAGAAAAATTAAATGGCCGCTCGTTCTTTCCCAAATCAAATTCAAACTAACGAGATCAAAATAGCTCCTCGTTCAAATCAAAATTTATGGCCGAAGCCTTTTCTTCCCAAAACAAAAAAAAAATTGAATTCAACAACTTAGCCTCGTTCGAAAAAAATCAGGGCTCGTTTTAGTCGACAGCGCGTCTGGGGAATCTCGCGAATGGGCGGTCAGTCGAGCAAGTCGATGGGGCGGCCAAGTTCACGAGGGGGAGAGGCGAAGTCGCGTTTTCGGCTTCAGGTGAACGAAGGAGCAATGCGACTCGTGTTCGAAGGGAAGCACAATCAAGTTCAACTCTTGTTCGATTTGGGCCAATGGGAGGCGCTCGCGTGGCTGTGGGTTGTGGGGGCGATCTCGAACATCGCGAGATGGCGGCGAAGGCGGTGGCCAGAGCTAGGGCGTGATGGCTTAGGGCTCGAGCGCGACCGGTTTTGGGGTCGCAATGTCTTGAATTGGGTCGACTGCGGCGATTGCGAGCAGTGGCAGGCGAGGTCGTGGCTTCGACGACGTCATGGGGAAGCTCGATGGTCGGCATCGCGTGTTGAAGCGAGTAGCAGTGGCAGTTTTGGCGAAGTCGATTTCATCTCTGACAATGGTGGTTCGCGGAAGTAAAGGTATCGATCGACAGGGAGTTCGTAGGCAGAAGGTAATTAGCTTTTCGAAATTTTAAATTTAATTTAAATCTGAAAGAAACTATATATGTGCAGTTTCAATTTTATATATATAAGTAAGTAAAAGAAAATATATATATATATATATAGTTTAGAATTTTTCAGTGTGTAAAATTTAACAGTAAAATTAATTACTACTTTAATTTGAAGAAAGGAAAAAAAAATTACTTGTTAAATTTATCTTTGTCATCAAAAAGATATCTTAAAAAGGAAAAAGTAGTTTAAATAGAATTTGTTGGTTAATTAAAATTATTTTGGCCAGTAAAGGATTATTAAAGAAAATTGGTTTGAAATATAATTATTCATTAAGAATTTAATCATTAGTTAAGATTAAATCATTTTCTAACTAAAATTAATTATCAAAGGAAAATTTTGTTCAAATATAATAATTAGTTGAAATTAAATCTATTTGACGAAATTTAATTGTTCGATTTCAATTCGAATATTAATAGAATTGTATAATTATTTATACAAGGTTTAATACTGTGAAGACAAAAGCTGGAATAAAAATGGATTGCAAAATGAAAACAAAGGTGAGATTTTCTCACTCAAATTGAATGTGGAATTTTTGCAGTTATTGATTGCTATTGGATGTGATATTAGATATAGTAGGATATATTTATATATATATATAGCAATATATACATATTGGCATATGTATATATTGGATTGATGATTTCCCGCCTCGTATAGCGGATGAGACCCTATTGCGCCGTTAGTAAGCGGATATTTTTATAAAACCCATATACCACGATATTCCACCTCGAAGTGGAATTGGTATTGTGCTAACGTCTTTGGATGCAGGCAAACAGGTTGGAGGGATCCAACTGGACCCCTCACATTGATTGATTTTATTTATACTGTGATATGAATCTGTGAATGATTATATTGATGTTATTAATCATATTGATATCTAGAAATTATTTGAATGCTAAAATTTAGCTGAATGGATGTTTGATATCATTGGATTCCAAAACTAAATGAAATTGAATTTTTGTAATTCAAGTAAAAATTTTTAAGTAAATAAATTTTTAGAAATTGAATAAATTCGAAGAAAAGAATTTAAAAGTATAAAAGCTGATTTTTATAATCTTATTGAATATATTCCAGAATAAAGTGAAAATGCTAAATAAATGGATTTCATAAAACAGTGATTTTAAATTGAAGAATTTAATTTAAATTTGGATTTTTAAATAGATTGAAAGAGATAAAGAAATTTATTTTCTTTAAAAGGAATTTATTTAAAAAGAAATAAGTGGGAAGTCCAATTAGAAATTTAATTTGGCAAATTGAAACGAATTTGGAAAAAGAATGAAATTTATAGATGTATAAATTGTGAAGTTAAAAAGAATGAAATTTATAGATGTATAAATTGTGAAGTTAAAAAGAATGAAATTTATAGATGTATAAATCGGGAAGTTAAAATGAATGAAATTGTAGAATAGAAGATTTATAAGAAATTAACTTATAAATTGGATTTTTGCCTACAAATGAAATATTGATCGAATTCGTTAATAAAGGAGATTTACAAATCGAAGTTGTTATAAAATATAAAAGGTGAAATTTATAAACATTGTTTTTATAAATTCAAAATCAATTGGATTTGATAAATTAAATATAGAAGATTTTTAAAGAAGATATATTCGCGATTTTGGATAGCGAATCTTTATTGAAATAAAATGTGTAGAGATGATTGAAATTTGGTTAAGTGAATTATATTCACGATTTTGGACAGTGAATATATTCTTAAGGAAAATGGATATGTTCTGGAGAAACGATATTATAAAATGAAGTAATTGTTTTAAAAGATGTTTTAAAACGTGTTAAATATCGAAATCATAGATTTCAACATTTATTGTTGAAATAGACGTTTTCGAGAAATAAGAAAATGGTGGACTATAACACTGTTGTTATAGTAAATGATTTCAGAAAGGAAATGTTTTATATAGTATTGGGATTTATATATCTATCTAAATTTCGAATCCCTATACTAGTGATTTTGAGTTGTCGTAACGATGTTTTACGTAACATTCGTTTTGACTCAAATAAAATTTATGAAAGAGAATGATTTCCTTAAAGAATGAAATATATACTTAATATTGATTTAGGTATAGTGAATATTTTCAAATGTTGAAAATAAATAGTTTTGTGAATTACTTATTTTAAATAAGTATGGAATTGCTTTTCCAATATGAAACGAAGGGTTTGAAACTTTATCTTTTAAAGATAAATTGAAAAGTGAATATTTGAAATTGTTTTCAAACGGTTAAGTGTGGAAATTATATATCTAGTAAAGATATTTTGAAAGATAAATAATTTGGAAAATTATTTGGAATCTGATGATGTTGCGCATCTTTATTGATAGTTAAATAACCGACTATCAATAATTACCTTTAGATAGGTATTTGTTGTGAATTGGATGAATTTGAATGCCACACTTATTTTTGAGTAATCGCTCACTATTCGGGTTAGCCGGGAAAGGACCATGGGGTCGTATAACCCATTCCGAATATGTGATACGTCGTTATGAATCGCATTTGAAGACCGGTGTTGAAGACCAGATATTTTTGAAAACGGAAGGATTACCGTCGAGTTACTCTACATCGGCTGATCTCCGATTTAGAGATTTTACCACCCTTAGTGATGGGAAGTCTGGACGTGATTAGAAATTTATCCGGATATGCAAGGGCTTCGTGAGAAGTGCCTTCGGTTCTGTTCGATCCCGAAACAGACTTGTATGGATTGTGTGTCTGACGTTACAATTTGAGATATAAAGCTGATTTCTTTCAAATACATTTCTGTTGGTGGCGGAGAATTTATTCTCTTAGCTTAACACCCTTCTCTGAGACGTACGAGCTCAGAGGTTATGTAGTTGAAATTTATCAGCGATATATCCCAATTTGGTAACGTGGCATACTGAGTGTTGCTGTGAAATGATCAGTGTTTGATCATTTGTGATATGATCATTTGTTTGATCTTATATCTTTGTGATCATAGGTTGATCATTTGTTTGACCCGAAGCATGGCTTTGTAGAAAGCGTAGCTTTGTGGACGAGACTTCATCGAGCCTCACACCCCGGAAATGGTCGAAACAGGAAGGATGCAGCAAGGTTCTAGGGAGTAGCGCCCCTTAGTGTATGTCATTCCTTCTGGATAGAGGTGGTATCATGGTATGGAGCCCAGATACTTAACCTATGTGGTTGCTGCATTATTATTTTGATGTGGTTTGTTGGAAATCGGGGATCCTCGGGAAGATCGGTTACGATCGGGGGATGGCATACGCGTGTTAGTAGTTACCTATTTTTGCAGAGGTAACCCGGCCTTGTGTTGGCAGAGATCTAACCGTAACGTTAGGTTCTCGGGTCGTCTATTCCAGGGACGTACCCATCGTGGATAGGAAGTTCCTTAGCCTGACCATTTGTTGGAAATCCAAACTCCAATACGTGACTTGTATGGTATTAGTTGTAGAACCTGCCATTTACGTACGGTGGTCACCACTGTTTAGATGGTAGCTATAGTAGGCATACGATACTGGTCGTATGTTGGCTAAGATTAATATTATACTTTCGAAATGTTTTCTACACTATGCACTAATAATAATATCAAAAAGAATTTGATTTTGCGTAGTAAGCATCTTTGACTATCATAAGAAGAAATCTCCTCCAATTCTGCGTTTGCATTGTGTGTGTGGCGGGAGGTCTTATGGTAGTTTCATTTTCCAAAAGCATTGCGAATTGACTTTAAATTTTTTTTTGTTGTTATAAAGAATAACTGTTTTACGATCTCACACCAGTCACCATGACTGACTCAGAGTTTATTGTTTCCCTTCTAAACTCTGGGTGCCCACAAAATTTCCACACGGGCAGTCTAGAGTTAGATTATCAGGATATTCTGGAGCTCTGGAGATAAGCTGGATGACGAGACGTAGTATTTGTATCTGATATATTTATTCCGCTGTGTATTCTGTATGAGGACAAGTTATATAACTGTCCATTGTTGTATTGAGTCGTATATTGACTCTGATTGATGTATGTATAAAATGATATAGTTCTTTGATTTAAAGATTATTCAATTATCTATTATATGTTGTTCCGCTGCGATATGTGAGATTCTGATATTGTTTTCTGTTTCTGATGTTGTTATATTGTTCTTCTCTATTTTCTTCTTCTCTTCTTCTTTCTTCTTCCTTCTTCTTCTCTTCTTTTTTTTCTTTTGTTTTCTTCTTTTTCTTCTATTTCTTCTTTTTAAAACCCTCACTATTGGAGTTTCCGGCACTCGATTTCTCGGCAGTCGATAAAGTGAGTATCGATGTCGAATTTTCGAAAGTCGAAAATTTCGGTACGTGACAAAGTGGTATCAGAGCATATGGTTAAGCGACAACCCTACTCTGTTGGGTGCTACTCATTAGAGATAGAGTCAGTAGTACTCTAGAATGAGTTGAGTGTAATAATAGATATGAGCGCGTATTTGTTATTTGAATATGAAATATTGTTTTGTATTGTGTTGACTTATCGATTGATTGTTTATGGATTCTGGTCGGTGCAGTCTAGCTAACTGTAATCGATAGGGGTTTCTAAACTCTTAAACAAGATAAACCGACACAGTATTGTTTTAAATGGGGTAAATGAGATAATTTTGCCCAAAACTATTTTTGTATAGAAAAGAAATGATTTTCTGTAAATTATTACAGTATATGGTTGCATGGTTGTTAGGAAAGTGATAATATTGAAATGTTATCATTATTATATGAAATTGAATACGAACTGGAAATCGTAACTTCAAAGTTAAGAAATAAATCCATATACAAATGAAATTTGAGAATATAAATTATAAATGTGATTATAATTTAAAACGGAATTCCAGTGAAGTATTTGGAAATGTTTTGAAAAGAATTTGGAAATTTTGGAGATTTGGAAAGTTTAAATCTTTTTTGATTTGAAAATGAATTTCAATGGTTTTGAAAAGTATTTTAGAGAGATGAAAGCTCTAAACTCTTTTCGGTCGCTGGAAAATAATCCTGATGATGATGGCCACATCATTAGAATTCATTTTCGGGTTTCCAAAAGAGGAATTGCTGCCAAATTGTTTTAAATAAAAGTTGTTTGAAATTTTGGGTTTTGTTTTGGAAATTCAAAAGGATAATTTGAATTGTTTTCAAAATGATTTTAAAAAAAGTTGAAAAGACTCTGGAATCCTATTTAAAATAATTATGGGAACAAGAAATGAGTTGATAACTTATACAATTTGCATTTTGATTGAATAAATTTAACTTAAGAAATTTTAAGTTGAATTAAAGTAAGTATAAGTTATATAACTTATAAAATGAGAAATAAAATAATAACCAAAGATTTGAAAATAAATTCATTTAACAAATGAGAATTATTAATGTGAATTAAGAATATAAAGAGATGAATTCATATATGAATAAAATTGTAAATATGAATTTGTAAGTGAATTTATAATTGGAAAATGGAATTCCAGAAAAGATAATTGAAATTAAAATTCATTAGTAGAATGAATTTGTAAGTGAATAAAACTAGAATTGAATTTGATTTATGGAAAATGAAGTGAAGTATTAAACTAAAATTAGTAAGTGAAGCTAATTGATTATGGACCAAATTAATAAGGTTTGGAACAAATTAAATTCAATAATTATGAATTGAAATGTAAAATTGAATGATAATGGATATAACTTCAATAGTAAATTAAAAGATGATATAAGTGGTTTATATTGAAAATTTTGAAACAAAATGTGCAAAATGGTTTGAATATTGTAACTAGATATTATGGCTAGTAGGACATACAGGTGTATAAAGGAGTTGGAAAATTTGATTTCAAAGATAATTTGAATTGCTCGACAAAAAGGTATGTATTTTAAATTTCTATATGAGATTTGCTGATTTTCTTGTCTAGCCGCTTGGCTTTTTCTTTTCTTTTTGAAATCTGAGAGTCCGTAGGGACGTTTTGTAGTCGTACCGTATTAGCCGCGCAAAGGAAATGCTGGCGAAATTTTTCGAAAATATCGGGCGTTAGAAAATTTTTGAGAAAATTTTGAAAGTTGAAATTTAAATTTGAATTTAAGTTTGAATTGTTAAGTAAACAATGTTGTTTGAAAATTATGAAAATGTTTGGAAATTTAGTTGAAATGATAACGAATCCTTAGTAGAAAGATTTGTTTTGACAAATTGATAAAACTATTAGATGTTGAAAGATAGTAGACGAATTAAGGACCATTCTTCCTGACTTGTAATTTCGGGACGAAATTCTTTTAAGGAGGGAAGTCTGTAATGACCCTGAATTTTGAAAAAATTAAATTGAAAATATTTAATTAATTTTAAATATTTGAACGATGATTTAATTTGAATCCCGAATATAACTTTGAATTTGGCGATTAAATTATAAAATTTAATCGATTGAATGCTGAATAAAAATTTGAATCTTCAATTTAAAGTTGAAGAAAAATATTTCGAAAGCTTTTAAAATTTGTATTGATAATACCGAAGATAATCAAACTTTCAGGATTGAATTTTAAACTGTTTTGCTCAGTTTTGAATTTAATTGTTCGAATCGATATTTAAAAATAGTCAATTTTCACACGGTCTCGGAATTCGACGAAACTAGTTCCATTGGGTCCGTAACATTGAATTATTGTCGGATTTCAATTTTCGTATTTTTCGGAGTTAATACGTGATCGTACGGTGAGTAAACGCGTTGAAATAAAATCCAATTCAATTTAAATTTTAAAAAAAAATTATTAAATTGTTGCCGACATCAGAGGTAAGGCATGCACGTTATCTTCTCCTTCCCTTCAGCCAGAAATTGCGCCTAAAATCACGTACCTCTTTCTACATTAACTCAAACGAAAAGCAACTCGTTCCTCAGTTCAAAATCAAACAAAGAAAAATTAAATGGCCGCTCGTTCTTTCCCAAATCAAATTCAAACTAACGAGATCAAAATAGCTCCTCGTTCAAATCAAAATTTATGGCCGAAGCCTTTTCTTCCCAGAACAAAAAAAAATTGAATTCAACAACTTAGCCTCGTTCGAAAAAAATCAGGGCTCGTTTTAGTCGACAGCGCGTCTGGGGAATCTCGCGAATGGGGGGTCAGTCGAGCAAGTCGATGGGGCGACCAAGTTCATGAGGGGGAGAGGCGAAGTCGCGTTTTCGGCTTCAGGTGAACGAAGGAGGAATGCGACTCGTGTTCGAAGGGAAGCGCAATCAAGTTCAACTCTTGTTCGATTTGGGCCAATGGGAGGCGCTCGCGTGGCTGTGGGTTGTGGGGGCGATCTCGAACATCGCGAGATGGCGGCGAAGGCGGTGGCCAGAGCTAGGGCGTGATGGCTTAGGGCTCGAGCGCGACCGGTTTTGGGGTCGCAATGTCTTGAATTGGGTCGACTGCGGCGATTGCGAGCAGTGGCAAGCGAGGTCGTGGCTTCGGCGACGTCATGGGGAAGCTCGATGGTCGGCATCGCGTGTTGAAGCGAGTAGCAGTGGCAGTTTTGGCGAAGTCGATTTCATCTCTGACAATGGTGGTTCGCGGAAGTAAAGGTATCGATCGACAAGGAGTTCGTAGGCAGAAGGTAATTAGCTTTTCGAAATTTTAAATTTAATTTAAATCTGAAAGAAACTATATATGTGCAGTTTCAATTTTATATATATAAGTAAGTAAAAGAAAAAATATATATATATATATAGTTTAGAATTTTTCTGTGTGTAAAATTTAACAGTAAAATTAATTACTACTTTAATTTGCAGAATGGAAAAAAAAATTACTTGTTAAATTTATCTTTGTCATCAAAAAGATATCTTAAAAAGGAAAAATTAGTTTAAATAGAATTTGTTGGTTAATTAAAATTATTTTGGCCAGTAAAGGATTATTAAAGAAAATTGGTTTGAAATATAATTATTCATTAAGAATTTAATCATTAGTTAAGATTAAATCATTTTCTAACTAAAATTAATTATCAAAGGAAAATTTTGTTCAAATATAATAATTAGTTGAAATTAAATCTATTTGACGAAATTTAATTGTTCGATTTCAATTCGAATATTAATAGAATTGTATAATTATTTATACAAGGTTTAATACTGTGAAGACAAAAGCTGGAATAAAAATGGATTGCAAAATGAAAACAAAGGTGAGATTTTCTCACTCAAATTGAATGTGGAATTTTTGCAGTTATTGATTGCTATTGGATGTGATATTAGATATAGTAGGATCTATTTATATATATATATATAGCAATATATACATATTGGCATATGTATATACTGGATTGATGATTTCCCGCCTCGTATAGCGAATGAGACCCTATTGCGCCGTTAGTAAGCGGATATTTTTATAAAACCCATATACCGCGATATTCCACCTCGAAGTGGAATTGGTATTGTGCTAACGTCTTTGGATGCAGGAAAACAGGTTGGAGGGATCCAACTGGACCCCTCACATTGATTGATTTTATTTATACTGTGATATGAATCTGTGAATGATTATATTGATGTTATTAATCATATTGATATGTGGAAATTATTTGAATGCTAAAATTTAGCTGAATGGATGTTTGATATCATTGGATTCCAAAACTAAATGAAATTGAATTTTTGTAATTCAAGTAGATTTTAAGTAAATAAATTTTTAGAAATTGAATAAATTCGAAGAAAAGAATTTAAAAGTATAAAAGCTGATTTTTATAATCTTATTGAATAAATTCCAGAATAAAGTGAAAATGCTAAATAAATGGATTTCATAAAACAGTGATTTTAAATTGAAGAATTTAATTTAAATTTGGATTTTTAAATAGATTGAAAGAGATAAAGAAATTTATTTTCTTTAAAAGGAATTTATTTAAAAAGAAATAAGTGGGAAGTCCAATTAGAAATTTAATTTGGCAAATTGAAACGAATTTGGAAAAAGAATGAAATTTATAGATGTATAAATTGTGAAGTTAAAAAGAATGAAATTTATAGATGTATAAATTGTGAAGTTAAAAAGAATGAAATTTATAGATGTATAAATCGGGAAGTTAAAATGAATGAAATTGTAGAATAGAAGATTTATAAGAAATTAACTTATAAATTGGATTTTTGCCGACAAATGAAATATTGATCGAATTCGTTAATAAAGGAGATTTACAAATCGAAGTTGTTATAAAATATAAAAGGTGAAATTTATAAACATTGTTTTTATAAATTCAAAATCAATTGGATTTGATAAATTAAATATAGAAGATTTTTAAAGAAGATATATTCACGATTTTGGATAGCGAATCTTTATTGAAATAAAATGTGTAGAGATGATTGAAATTTGGTTAAGTGAATTATATTCACGATTTTGGACAGTGAATATATTCTTAAGGAAAATGGATATGTTCTGGAGAAACGATATTATAAAATGAAGTAATTGTTTTAAAAGATGTTTTAAAACATGTTAAATATCGAAATCATAGATTTCAACATTTATTGTTGAAATAGACGTTTTCGAGAAATAAGGAAATGGTGGACTATAACACTGTTGTTATAGTAAATGATTTCCGAAAGGAAATGTTTTATATAGTATTGGGATTTATATATCTATCTAAATTTCGAATCCCTATACTAGTGATTTTGAGTTGTCGTAACGATGTTTTACGTAACATTCGTTTTGACTCAAATAAAATTTATGAAAGAGAATGATTTCCTTAAAGAATGAAATATACACTTAATATTGATTTAAGTATAGTGAATATTTTCAAATGTTGAAAATAAATAGTTTTGTGAATTACTTATTTTAAATAAGTATGGAATTGCTTTTCCAATATGAAACGAAGGGTTTGAAACTTTATCTTTTAAAGATAAATTGAAAAGTGGATATTTGAAATTGTTTTCAAACGGTTAAGTGTGGAAATTATATATCTAGTAAAGATATTTTGAAAGATAAATAATTTGGAAAATTATTTGGAATCTGATGATGTTGCGCATCTTTATTGATAGTTAAATAACCGACTATCAATAATTACCTTTAGATAGGTATTTGTTGTGAATTGGATGAATTTGAATGCCACACTTATTTTTGAATAATCGCTCACTATTCGGGTTAGCCGGGAAAGGACCATGGGGTCGTATAACCCATTCCGAATATGTGATATGTCGTTATGAATCGCATTTGAAGACCGGTGTTGAAGACCGGATATTTTTGAAAACGGAAGGATTACCGTCGAGTTACTCTACATCGGCTGATCTCCGATTTAGAGGTTTTATCACCCTTAGTGACGGGAAGTCCGAACGTGATTAGAAATTTATCCGGATATGCAAGGGCTTTGTGAGAAGTGCCTTCGGTTCTGTTCGATCCAGAAACAGACTTGTATGGATTGTGTGTCTGACGTTACAATTTGAGATATAAAGCTGATTTCTTTCAAATACATTTCTGTTGGTGGCGGAGAATTTATTCTCTTAGCTTAACACCCTTCTCTGAGACGTACGAGCTCAGAGGTTATGTAGTTGAAATTTATCAGCGATATATCCCAATTTGGTAACGTGGCATACTGAGTGTTGCTGTGAAATGATCAGTGTTTGATCATTTGTGATATGATCATTTGTTTGATCTTATATCTTTGTGATCATAGGTTGATCATTTGTTTGACCCGAAGCATGGCTTTGTAGAAAGCGTAGCTTTGTGGACGAGACTTCGTCGAGCCTCACACCCCGGAAATGGTCGAAACCGGAAGGATGCAGCAAGGTTCTAGGGAGTAGCGCCCCTTAGTGTATGTCATTCCTTCTGGATAGAGGTGGTATCATGGTATGGAGCCCAGATACTTAACCTATGTGGTTGCTGCATTATTATTTTGATGTGGTTTGTTGGAAATCAGGGATCCTCGGGAAGATCGGTTACGATCGGGGGATGGCATACGCGTGTCAGTAGTTACCTATTTTTGCAGAGGTAACCCGGCCTTGTGTTGGCAGAGATCTAACCGTAACGTTAGGTTCTCGGGTCGTCTATTCCAGGGACGTACCCATCGTGGATAGGAAGTTCCTTAGCCTGACCATTTGTTGGAAATCCAAACTCCAATACGTGACTTGTACGGTATTAGTTGTAGAACCTGCCATTTACATACGGTGGTCACCACTGTTTAGATGGTAGCTATAGTAGGCATACGATACTGGTTGTATGTTGGCTAAGATTAATATTATACTTTCGAAATGTTTTCTACACTATGCACTAATAATAATATCAAAAAGAATTTGATTTTGCGTAGTAAGCATCTTTGACTATCATAAGAAGAAATCTCCTCCAATTCTGCGTTTGCATTGTGTGTGTGGCGGGAGGTCTTATGGTAGTTTCATTTTCCAAAAGCATTGCGAATTGACTTTAAATTTTTTTTTGTTGTTATAAAGAATAACTGTTTTACGATCTCACACCAGTCACCATGACTGACTCAGAGTTTATTGTTTCCCTTCTAAACTCTGGGTGCCCACAAAATTTCCACACGGGCAGTCTAGAGTTAGATTATCAGGATATTCTAGAGCTCTGGAGATAAGCTGGATGACGAGACGTAGTATTTGTATCTGATATATTTATTCCGCTGTGTATTCTGTATGAGGACAAGTTATATAACTGTCCATTGTTGTATTGAGTCGTATATTGACTCTGATTGATGTATGTATAAAATGATATAGTTCTTTGATTTAAAGATTATTCAATTATCTATTATATGTTGTTCCACTGCGATATGTGAGATTCTGATATTGTTTTCTGTTTCTGATGTTGTTCTGTTGTTCTTCTCTATTTTCTTCTTCTCTTCTTCTTTCTTCTTCCTTCTTCTTCTCTTCTTTTTTTTTCTTCTGTTTTCTTCTTCTTCTACTTTTTCTTCTATTTCTTCTTTTTAAAACCCTCACTATTGGAGTTTTCTGCACTCGATTTCTCGGCAGTCGATAAAGTTTTCTTGGATTGGCTGGATATTTTATCAGAGGTGTATAAAGGATTTTTCGTGGATAGCAGCACCGATGACCAAGCTAACGCGAAAGGATGTAGAGTTTGTGTGGACCGATAAGTGTGAGGAAGCATTCCAGAGCTTGAAATACTTATTGACCCATGCACCTGTATTAGTTGTTCCGGAAGGAAATCAGGATTTGATAGTATATACGGATGCACGTGGAACTAGATTAGGAGCTGTGTTAATGCAGAGAGGTAAAATGATTGCCTATGCTTCTAAGCAGCTTAGATTGCATGAGGTTAGATATCCAACGCATGATTTGGAGTTCGCAGCAGTGAATTTTGCTTTGAAGGTGTGGATAAATTACCTCTTGGGAGAGAGGTTTGAGCTTTATATGGATCATAAGTTATTGAAGTATTTGTTCTCTCAGAAGGAGATGAATATGAGACAATAGAGGTGGTTAGAATTTCTAGCCGCTTATGACTTTGGCATTGAGTACACACCAGGAAAAGGCAACAAAGTTGCATACGCACTTAGTAGAAAGCATCAGAATGTAGTGTTGTCAATGATAGCAGAGTGGAAAGATTTAGAAGCGTTCTCCACTTGTAGAGTTCAGTAGAGATCTGAGGCCGGATCTAGTGAAGGATCTATTGTGTTATCTTGTTTAGAAATTCGACCATTAATGATTGAAAGGATTGATTCTAAAGAGGAGGAGGATCCAGTGTTAGCTGAATGGTTCAAGAAGTTGAAGGAAGGAACGGAGAGCGATGACTTGAAGGATTTTAGTCTTGACCTAAATGGGTGGTTGAGAAAGAAAGGGAGGTTGTGTGTTCCGAATGTGGGAGACATTAGGAAGGAAGTTTTGGAGGAATGCCATCGTTCGAAGTTCACTATTCATCCAGGCGGAACTAAGATGTATCAGGATATGAAGAGAAGTTTCTTCCAGGAAGGTATAAAGAGGAATGTAGGCTTATGTGTGAAGCAGTGTCTGAACTGTTAACGGGTAAAAGCCGAACATCAGAAGCCAAGTGGGTTACTACAGCCATTGTATATTCCAGTGTGGAAGTGGGATTCTATTTCTATTGGTTTTATTGACGGGATGCCAAGATCTAGTAGAGGAAATGAATGTATATAGGTCATAGTGGATAGATTGACCAAGAGTGCCCATTTTATTCCAGTTACATCAACTAGGACGACACCTATTTTGGCTAGTGAAGAATATAGTTAGACATCATGGAATTCCTATTAGTATAGTAAGTGATAGAGATTCCTTGTTCACTAGCGAGTTCTAGAAGAGTCTATAGGAGATTTTAGGAACCAAGCTCAAGATGAGTACCGCGTACCACCACAGACCGATGGGAAAACGGAAAGAGTTAAAAAAGTCTTGGAGGATTTTTTAAGAGCTTGTGTGTTAGATTTTGGAGGTCATGGGAAGACCATCTACACTTAGTCGAGTTATCGTATAACAATAGTTATCAGAAGTATAAAGATGGCACCGTTTGAAGCTTTGTATGGAAGGCCATGCAAATCACCAGTTTGTTAGTTAGACACCGTGGATAGGTTAGTTCTTGGTCCGCATTTGGATAAAGAAGCTGCGGAGAAGATTGAGTTGAATCGAGCTAGGATGAAGGAAGCTCGGTCTAGGCAGAAGAGTTATGCAGACAGAAGACGGAAAGACTTAGAGTTCTCTGTTGGAGATCATGTTTTTATTAAGGTATCACCGATGAAGGGTGTGACTAGATTCGGGAAATCAGGGAAGTTGGCACCGGGATTCGTAGGACCATTTCCTATTGTAGAGAGGATCGGGAAACTCGCATATAGAGTAGAGTTACCGAGCAGTTTGGCCGGAGTCCATGATATTTTTCATGTTTCTCAGCTAAGAAAATGTGTTAGAAACCCGAAGACTACTATAGCATCGATCGTGTTAGAGGACATAGTAGTAGAGCCAGACTTGACTATAGTTAGGAAGCTAATTCGTATAGTTGCGAGAGATGAGAAGAGGTTAAGAAATAAGACAGTCAGATTAGTGAAAGTCTAGTGGAGTGACGATGAGAGAGACTGTACTTGGGAGATTGAGAGCAGGATTAGAGATTCTTATCCTGATTCGTTTGATGGTATGTTTTACCCTTTATGTTTGATTTGTTGTGTACCTTATCATAATTTCGAGGATGAAATTCTTTAAGGAGGGAAGATTGTAACACCCTATATTTTTAGTAACATTATTTAGGATATTTAATTAGCTAAATTGAATAAAAAATGTGATGTGATAATTAGGGGATTGAGATTTGTGATTAATAGGGTTAGCCATGCCATGTTAATGAGTAAATCAAAACGAGATAACATGAAATAAAATAGACAAAGAGAATAGATAAGGGCAAATTTGGAATAAGAATATTCTTATACCCTAAAGCCTTAAGAATTTATGCATAAGTTCATTTCGTTATCAAAAATTAAACTAAGAGACTGGCCACCATTAGAAGCAACTAAAGGAAGATAAGAGAATTAATGGGAAGCTTAATCAACTTAAAAATCCATTTATATCTCAATAGCTTAGGTGAATGATGACTACATCTAATTTTTCTAAATTTTTTTCAGTTTTAAGATGAATCCGAAGTATTTTGCATGATTATGCTATGTTTTTGAATGATTAAAATTTTATATATGCTTGTTGATGATTTATGCTTGTTCATGTAGATTTTATGATATGTTTTAATGTGAAAACCCTATTTAACGACATCCAAATGCCTTGCGATTTTTGATATAAGTCAGAAATGATATTTTTGAGAAAGTTTTCATTTCTCATAATTTTTTGAATGAATGTGGATTTTATATTAATTTTCTAGTGAAGAAAATGATTTATTGGATTTAAAATAATTTACGATTAAATTATATATAATTTGGGTCTGAAATTTATATATGTTAGAAAACATATTAAAAATGATTTTCTGGAATTTTTGTAGAATTTTCCTAAGTGTTTTGATGAATATATAAAATTATTTAAGGTATGGGACTTAAATGTTTTATATATTTATGAAAGGAGAGGGGGTATTTTGTAAATAAATTAAATTGTTTATTTCTGAAATTTTGGTAGTGCTTTTAGAAAAGAAAATTAGCAACCAATAATATTTTGACAAACAAGGCAGGTTCGTTGAAAAGAAATTCTTTTTAAAGCAAAAAAATCAGTTTGTACATGCTTTTAGCACGTTTCGCCACTTTCACCACAGGGGGTTCCGACCAAGTACCGCTGCATTTATGCCATCGAAACCAATGCATATAGTATCAATAACTTGGTACAGAGTGAATTAGACCAAGGCGGAAGGCACTAGGCCGAGACCAAAGGTTCCGAAGTGGTCGAAGCGTGTCTTTGCTTTTAAATGAAAACGCGTCTGCATTGCTTTCGAAGGGTATGCTTTCGACTTGGTTGGCTTTCGGCTAAGTCAAATATTTTGAAGGAATGGTTTCAAATGGGTTGCGCCTTTTTTTTAAGTAGATGCTTTAGTCGAGGTCGAAACCCCTTAGCTGTCACTTTTCCACCTTTCGATGCAATTGGTTTCTGAAGGTATACTTTGCTTTTAAAACCAAGTCGCTTCTCCAATGCTTTCGGAAGGTTGGTTTCGACACCATCACTTCTTTGCTTAGGAAATGCTTTCGAAAGATTGCTTTCGACTTAAATGTTTTATGACCCTTTTGCTTTGTTGAAGGTACAACCCAAATGGTTTCGAAGGAGTTAATTTTTAATGGTTTCTAAAGGTGTTTCCACATGTTTTACTTGAACCCAAAGGCTTTCAAAATGTTTGATGTTTTATTGCTTTCGAAAGGTTTTAAAGAATGATTTCGAAGGGATGGTTCCCCAATGATCTCGATAGGTTTTAAAGGAAATGTTTTCCAATGTATTCGAAAGGTAATGTTTAAAGGTTTTGAAGAAGGATGTTTGAGGTTTTAATGCTTTCGAAGGAATGGTTTTTTCAACGTTTTCGAAAGGAAGATTATGAATGGTTTCAAAAGGAATGTTTTGGCCTTTCGACCTAGGTGAAAGAAAGGTTTTACTTGGTTTCGAAAGGGGTACTTTAATGGATTCTAAAGGGGTACTTTCAAAGGTTTAAATGTTTTCATCAACAAAGATTTACATAAAGTATATATAACATGGCAAGGTGATTTTGAGTAAAGCATAGGGTATATATTTTCCTTGTTTAAGTTTGGTTTAAAGGTTTTAAATCAATTTGAGATGAAAAGGTTTTCAAGGAAAATTTAAGGGAAGATTACCTTAAGTAAAATGACTCGAATATTAGAATACCAAATGGGACTGGTATAGGGTCGCCCCCTATACATTAGCTATTGGCCCCAGCTAAGTTAGTCCAAAATTCCCCTATGTAGGCTTTGTCACAGGTAAGACTAAAATTTTGATGACATGCAAAAGGGAATATATATTTGTATACAGATAGGTTATTGGTGAGCCTGCATAACCATTAGGATCAGGTGACCTTGGGAGATGTTAAGTGTAACGACCCCGAATTTTAATTAAGTTTAAATTGTTAATTTATTTCATTTTTGAATAAAATTTGTGAAGTAATGAGTAATTAATATAAAATATTAGTTAAATTATGACTTAGTTTGGATATTTGAAAATAAATAATAAAATGTTGGATAATAAAACTTTAAAAGGAATTCAAAATAAGTGTTGATGTCAAATAAATATTTCAAATAAATCTATAGTTATATACAATATGAAATGAACATATAATTATTCTAGAAATAAATATTCAAGTTAAAAAAGAAGTAAACATTATAAAGTAAAATAAAATACAAACAAATTGTACTTACAAAGAAAACAACTTACATTCAAATATGAAAAATAAATAAGTATGTACACTTGTAAAAGAAAACAAAATATATATATATATATGTCCTTAGCATACAAAAGGAAAGTTTCAGCCACCCTTTGAAAATAAATCTGCATAATGAAGAAAACAAATTATATATATATAAAAGCTTGTATGAGGAGACAGCAAAACAAGTCTAGAATGTAACATGCAAATATCTTCATATATGTACACGAATGAAATGAAAGAAAAAAAAATAAGCAAATTTGTACAATGGCAATTAATGAAGCCATCACAACACTATCTATCAGCCTCCAAGCAAAAGAAAATCTCTGACCAAATTGTACAAGTAAAATTATATCTTGTATACTTGTTCCACATATATCGATCTATCGCGTTTCATTTTTGTTTACAAAAAACTTAGCAAACCAGAGAAAATTTTATCACCATTTTACAAACTTAAAACATCTCAACTAATTAAAACAAACCAGAGATCAAATTGAAGACTTCAGTTTGCATTTTCACAAGGCTGTTTCAACAAAAAGTAAAGCTCTGTTCTTCCTGGAAATCAAAGTGAGTAACTTTATTTTTAAAAGTTAAGTACAAATTTGGTTGCATGCTAATATGTTTGAAAGAATGTGTATTGTGAAGTATGATGTGTATACCTATGAATGTTTGGATATGCATGTTGTTTCGATAAGAATATCTATCTGTTCTAGTTCCAGTTTTACTGTTTTGATATAAATTCAAAATCTTTAAATTTAACCTTTGTTTAGACTTAAGATTCAAATAAAACTTGTTTATTTCATTTCAAACTTTGGTTTAGAATTTTAATTAACTCAGAATAATATTAATATGACTTTGGAAACCTAAATGCTTGAGCAAAGCTTTAAACAAGTTAAAATCCAAACCTTTTAATTTGCGAATTCAGTAATATACATTGAATTCTTATACCTTAATATGATTTTTAAAACAAAATTTATAATTTTTAGAATGAGTATTTAAGAGCAGTTCGAGAGTGTCGCGATTCCTTCTTTTGGCAATTACTGGTGATCCTCTGATTGGTGGCGATCGGTGTTCTCTGTGGTGATGGAGGAGTGATCGAAGGGTCGAGGAAAAATGATGGAAGGTGGTGCAGTTGGTCTTGGTGGTGGCGGTATTTGTTTGAAGTTTGTAAACCTAATTTTTTCACGGCTAAGAAAATTGATTCGTTCGACACCTATGATCGATCGAGTGTTATGAGGTTTTGGGGGACGATGGAGGAGGTGTAGACGAAGCATCACCAGAGTATCAGGTCCTTCGGTTTTGGTTCGTTTCCAGGTTTTGGTTTCAAATTCTCGATTTTGATTTCGCGTGCGTGAGTGGGTTTCGATGATCAGGAGTTGGTGTGTAGATGATCGTTGCCGTGTTCAACGACGGGGAGTCGCCTGAGTTCGCTCGTCGGCGTCGTGCACGTGCACGATCATCCTGGGTGTGTCAGCATTGGGTTTGGGCTGGTTCTTTACCCCGAAGTTCGCCTCGGGTAAATGAAGTTATGGCTCGAGTTCGTTTCAGGGAAATTCGAGTGGGTTTACAACAGTTCTGAAAATTCTAAAACTAAAGCAAAGTTTAAAAGAAAAAGAAAGAAGAAGCAAGGAAGACTCAGGGGATTTATTGCTTCACTCGAGTGAAGACCCGAAGTGGGTTGGGAATGGATTGCAAGCAGATTCAGTTTTTGTTTATTAAAGCGGGGTTTCAAGTTTTAAAATCTAATCCAGCTTAAACGATTTCCTAAGTAATAAAAAAATGTGTTATACTAGTTTTAGAATTAGATGGAGTTTTTAAAAGAAATTATTTCAAATTTATTTAGTTTAAAGTGTGGATTGTATACATATATAATCCTTATTTTTTTAAAGTTATTTAAACAAATTTGGTATTGAAATTGTATAAGTAATTAAGGAAATGTTTTCAATTATAGAATAACTTAAATGTTTTAGTTAAATCCATGTGTTAAATAATAATTGATTTTAAAAGATTTATTAAATAAATTTGAATATAATTAAGTAGTTAATGGGTTTTATTAATTTGAAACTTAATAAATTAATTTAAGGTTAATTAAGTATAAATTAAGGATAAATTGATCACGAGTTAAGTGATAATGATGAAGTAATTTAAGTATATTACTTAATGAAATAAATTAAGTAAATATCACTTAATGAAGGATTATTACTTAATGAAATTAGGGTATAATTACTTGATGTAATAATTTAGTAAAGAATAATTATTTAAAAATATAATTTCTTAAATATTTAATTAATTAAAGGTTAATTAATTAATGAAGGTAATTAAGAAATGATAATTAATTAAGGACTAATTAATTAATTATTATAATTAATTAAGGATGATTAATTAAGGATTGATTATTAATCAAAGGTTAATTATAATTGATTAAAGAATGATTAATCAAGGTGATTTGTAATTAATTAAATGTTATTTAACCAGAATTAGTGATTAATCTGGTTAAAATTAATCAGATAATTAAATTGATCCTACTTATGGATGTTTGGATTATATTGAATAGTTGAATTGTTTGATATGCCTGATATGTGATGCTTTGTGATACATCCTTATTTGTGTTGTGATCTGTAATTTATTTATCTGGGATGAATATAATTTATTATCTGTGATATGCATATATTTATGATCTGTGTATAAAAGATAAGCGTTATAGTTTATACCGCTTATTACATACATTGTTATATTTTGATCTGTGATGATTGAATAATGTGGTTGCACTATTGTGTGAAACCCCTAGACCACACCATACACACACAAATATGGATTTCACGAGGAAATCAATTAAGTCACAGATTTTTGACAATTGTAAAGATTGAATTCTTGAATCCAAACTAGTTTTGGAATTGGAATTGAAAGCTTTGAAAATGAGTTTTTAAAATGAAAGTTATTTTAAATAACTTAATAAAATTTTGAAATCTAAATGATTTGATTTAGATTTGAATTCAATATTTGAAATTGAATTCAATGATTTGGAAGTTATGGTCTAAAAAGACCATACCAGTTATAAATGTGTTTTATATGGATTTTTAACCATTTAAAATATGGTTTTAGAAATTTAAGAAATTTAATCCAAGTTTTGTACTTGAATGGTTTTAACTTATGTAAATTGTAACTAGTTTTCCAGAACGAAAACTATTTGTTTTCAAATAATAAAAGCTTTCATATAAGAAATAAAATTCCAATTTGTGTCAAAAGAATTTCAAGTTTGAAATGAAAATGGTTTTCCAAGTTATGAATGAATCTTTTTGAAAGCTATGAATTAAATCTTGATTCAAAGATTTAATGATTTAATCCAATTGAAATGGAACTTGATTTGGAAAATCTATGAATAGATTTTTGTGAAACTGGGTGAACTTTGTGAATTGAATCTTTTTATGTAAAAGATTAAAATGGTAAGGTGTTTAAACCATTTAAAGAAAAGTTTTGGGTAATAAGTTGTGACTTAATCGAAATCCCAATATATATCCATATGTTTTAAAATATTCCGCTCACTATTCGGTTTAGCAAGGAGAGGACTTTGTGTCATATAACCCATTCCGAATAGTGATACAATGTAAATGGATAGCATTTGAAGACCGATGGTGAAGACCGGGTGTTTGCGAGAACGATAGGATAACCTATCGATTGTCTCTACACCGAGTGGCTCCAGTATAGAGATTCCCTAAGTGATGGGAAATCCGATCGGGATTGTGAATACCCGGATTGCAAGGGCTTCTTTGGAAGTGCCTTCGGTTCTGTTCGAACCCAGAACAGACTTGTATGGTTGTATGTCTGACACTACACTTTGAGATATAAAGCTGATTTCTTTCAAATACATTTCTGTTTGGTGGCGGATAATTTATTCTCTTAGCTTAACACCCTTCTCTGAGACGTACAAGCTCAGAGGTTATGTAGTTGAAGGTTATCAGTGATATACTCCCAATTTGGTAGTGTGGCATACTAAGTGTTGCTGTGTGTTGCTGATCATTTGTTGATCATTTGTTGATCAAAGCATGGCTTTCGTGTAAAGCGTAGCTTTGTGGACGAGACCTCATCGAGCCTCACAGACCGGAAATGGTCGAAACAGGAAAGATGCGGCAAGGTTTCAGGGCTAGCTCCCCTAAGGTATGTCCATTCCTTCTGGAAAAAGGTGGTATCATGGTATGGAGCCCAGATATTTACCTGTGTGGTTGCTCCAATCTCATTTACTATGTGATTGTTGCTGTGTGATCGAGGCGCCTCGGATAAAGGTCCCAAAGGACCGGGGGTGGCATATCTTAGGTTTACTACCCGGGAAGGGGGTAACCGGCCTTGTGTTGGTAGAGAGCCAGGTGGTTCTCGGGGCGTCCCTCCAGAGGCGTTCCCATGTGGCATAGGAAGTTCCTTAGCCTCACCATTTGTTGGAAAATCCATAGAAACAATACGAGCCTTGTACGGTTTTAGTTGTATAACCTGCCATGGAATGTGGTGGTAACCTGCTATTGAACATGGTAGCTATAGTAGGCATAAGTGCGAAATGCCTATGCTGGCTAAGATTAATATTATACTTTCGAAATGTTTCTACACTATGCACTAGTAATAATATCAATCGAAGATTTTTGCGTAGTAAGCATGTTTGACTATCATAAGGAGAAATCTCCTCCAATTCTGCGTTTGCATTGTGTGTGTGGCGGGAGGCCTTATGGTAGTTTCATTTTCCAAAAAGCATTGCGGGTTTCAATGTTTAAAATTCCTTTGTTGTTTGTTTTGAAGATAAACTGTTTTTGTTGCTCACACTAGTCCCATGACTGACCCGGAGTTTATTGTTCCCTTCCTAAACTCTGGGTGCCCACAATTTTCCGCACGGGCAGTCTAGAGTTGGGTTTTTCAGATAGTCAGGTTTAGTAGATTATCTGGAGCTAGTTCATCTCTTGGAGTTCACGGATGACTAACATTGCTTATCTTTGTGGTTCGAACTTGATGTTGGAGTTGTTGGTCTCCTTCTCTTTTGCAGATCACTTGGAGTATCACTTCTGTATTTCCGTTGTAGCATTGTATCATATCTCTGATATTGCTGTGTATTATTGATATCATTGTAGTATATCATTCTGGATATTGTATTTATTGGAGTTGTATATGATATCATTCATTTCTTTCTTCTGCTGTGTTGTTATACTTACTATGTTATAAGCTCCGGCGAGCCAGATTCGTCGTTTGAATCTGCGGCATTCGAGTACAAGTGAAAGTACGGGTGCCGATTTTCGAAGGCCGAGTCAGGATCGCTACATTTGGTATAAGCTCCGGCGAGCCAGATTCGTCATTTGAATCTGCGACATTCGAGTACAAGTGAAAGTACGGGTGCCGATTTTCGAAGGCCGAGTCAGGATCGCTACATTTGGTATCAGAGCTAAGGTTGAACTTTAGCTCAGGAGTATAACACATTAAGTAACTCATTAGAGATAGGGTGAAGTATACCCTAGAATGAGTATCTCTAAGATATCTGTCTGTATGCCTCAGTAAATTCTCTTACTATCCACTGATAGTAAGTATGAGTGCAAGAAGAGGATGAGATAGGGGACAAGGGAATACGACTATAAATGGTTAATACCCTGTAACAACAAGGAAACAATCTTTTCTCCATCAATCTCTTTTGTTCGTCATCTTTTCTCAATTCTTTGATAGTTCCTGGTAGATCCACGAAGAGATGTGATATATTAATATGGGATATAAACTCTAGATGGACCAAAATTGTTTGTTTGGATGAATTGTTTGCTTTGGTTGCTATAGTTGATAAGTATAATTTGGTTTCTAAACTAAAAGTTTTGAAATTGTATCTATATATCTATACAATTTGAGTCCCAATATATTCTACGAATGGTTAGTTATCCTTTCGAACTGACCAATGCCTCTGCATATTTCGTAGATCTAGATAACCTAAGTATCGTGTGAAGTGTTAAAACAGATTCGTTCTTGTATCTATTATTGATATTCTGATTTGGTAAGCCAAATGCAGAATAGATGTTCAGTTTGATTTGAAGAAATATTCTTCATCTATCTTTGTGTCTCCCTGGTAAATTTCGAGGACGAAATTCTTTTAAGGGGGGAAGGTTGTAACGACCCCGAATTTTAATTAAGTTTAAATTGTTAATTTATTTCATTTTTGAATAAAATTTGTAAAGTAATGAGTAATTAATATAAAATATTAGTTAAATTATGACTTAGTTTGGATATTTGAAAATAAATAATAAAATGTTGGATAATAACACTTTAAAAGGAATTTAAAATAAGAGTTGATGTCAAATAAATATTTAAAATAAATCTATAGTTATATACAATATGAAATGAACATATAATTATTCTAGAAATAAATATTCAAGTTAAAATAGAAGTAAACATTATAAAGTATAATAAAATACAAACAAATTGTACTTACAAAGAAAACAACTTACATTCAAATATGAAAAATAAATAAGTATTTACACTTGTAAAAGAAAACAAAATATATATATGTCCTTAGCATACAAAAGGAAAGTTTCAGCCACCCTTTGAAAATAAATATGCATAATGAAGAAAACAAATTATATATATATATAAAAGCTTGTATGAGGAGACAACAAAACAAGTCTAGATGTAACATGCAAATATCTTCATATATGTACACGAATGAAATGAAAGAAAAAAATAAAATAAGCAAATTTGTACAAAGGCAATTAATGAAGCCATCACAACACTATCTATCAACCTCCAAGCAAAAGAAAATCTCTAACCAAATTGTACAAGTAAAATTATATCTTGTATACTTGTTCCACATATATCGATCTGTCTCGTTTCATTTTTGTCTACAAAAAACTTAGCAAACCAGAGAAAATTTTATTACCATTTTAAAAACTTAAAACATCTCAACTAATCAAAACAAACCAGAGATCAAATTGAAGACTTCAGTTTGCATTTTCATAAGGCTGTTTCAACAAAAAGTAAAGCTCTGTTCTTCCTGGAAATCAAAGTGAGTAACTTTATTTTTAAAAGTTAAGTATAAATTTGGTTGCATGCTAATGTGTTTGAAAGTATATGTATTGTGAAGTATGATGTGTATACCTATGAATGTTTGGATATGCATGCTATTTCCATAAGAATATCTATCTGTTCTAGTTCCAGTTTTACTGTTTTGATTTAAATTCAAAATCTTTAAATTTAACCTTTGTTTAGACTTAAGATTCAAATAAAACTTGTTTGTTTCAATTCAAACTTTGGTTTAGAATTTTAATTTACTCAGAATAATATTAATATGACTCTGGAAACCTAAATGCTTGAGCAAAGCTTTAAACAAGTTAAAATCCAAACCTTTTAATTTACGAATTCAGTAATATACACTGAATTCTTATACCTTAATATGATTTTTAAAACAAAATTTATAATTTTTAGAATGAGTATTTAAGAGCAGTTTGAGAGTGTCACGATTCCTTCTTTTGGCAATTACTGGTGATCCTCTGATTGGTGGCGATCGGGGTTCTCTGTGGTGATGGAGGAATGATCGGAGGGTCGAGGAAAAATGGTGGAAGGTGGTGCAGTTGGTCGTGGTGGTGGCGGTATTTGTTTGAAGTTTGTAAACCTAATTTTTTCATGGCTAAGAAAATTGATTCGTTCGACACCTATGATCGATCGAGTGTTACAGGATTTTGGGGGACGATGGAGGAGGTGTAGACGAAGCATCGACCGGAGTTTCAGGTCCTCCGGTGGTCTAGGCGGCGAGTTCGAAGAATTGACAGGTTTGAGGAGGTGATGGCTTTTGTTCGTTTCCAGGTTTTGGTTTCAAATTCTCGATTTCGATTTCGCGTGCGTGAGTGGGTTTCGTTAATCGGGAGTTGGTGTGTAGATGATCGTTGCCGTGTTCAACGACGTGGAGTCGCCTGAGTTCGCTCGTCGGCGTTGTGCACGTGCACGATCATCCTGGGTGTGTCAGCATTGGGTTTGGGCTGGTTCTTTACCCCGAAGTTCGCCTCGGGTAAATGAAGTTATGGCTCGAGTTCGTTTCAGGGAAATTCGAGTGGGTTTACAACAGTTCTGAAAATTCTAAAACTAAAGCAAAGTTTAAAAGAAAAAGAAAGAAGAAGCAAGGAAGACTCAGGGGATTTAGTGCTTCACTCGAGTGAAGACCCGAAGTGGGTTGGGAATGGATTGCAAGCAGATTCAGTTTTTGTTTATTAAAGCGGGGTTTCAAGTTTTAAAATCTAATCCAGCTTAAACGATTTCCTAAGTAATAAAAAAATGTGTTATACTAGTTTTAGAATTAGATGGAGTTTTTAAAAGAAATTATTTCAAATTTATTTAGTTTAAAGTGTGGATTGTATACATATATAATCCTTATTTTTTTAAAGTTATTTAAACAAATTTGGTATTGAAATTGTAAAAGTAATTAAGGAAATGTTTTCAATTATAGATAACTTAAATGTTTTAGTTAAATCCATGTGTTAAATAATAATTGATTTTAAAATATTTATTAAATAAATTTGAATATAATTAAGTAGTTAATGGGTTTTCTTAATTTGAAATTAATAAATTAATTAAAGGTTAATTAAGTATAAATTAAGGATAAATTGATCACGAGTTAAGTGATAACGATGAAGTAATTTAAGTATATTACTTAATGAAATAAATTAAGTAAAAATCACTTAATGAAGGATTATTACTTAATGAAATTAGGGTATAATTACTTGATGTAATAATTTAGTAAAGAATAATTATTTAAAAAGATAATTTCTTAAATATTTAATTAATTAAAGGTTAATTAATTAATGAAGGTAATTAAGAAATGATAATTAATTAAGGACTAATTAATTAATTATTATAATTAATTATGGATGATTAATTAAGGATTGATAATTAATCAAAGGTTAATTATAATTGATTAAAGAATGATTAATCAAGGTGATTTGTAATTAATTAAATGTTATTAAACCAGAATTAGTGATTAATCTGGTTTAAATTAATCAGATAATTAAATTGATCCTACTTATGGATGTTTGGATTATATTGAATAGTTGAATTGTTTGATATGCCTGATATGTGATGCTTTGTGATACATCCTTATTTGTGTTGTGATCTGTAATTTATTTACCTAGGATGAATATAATTTATTATCTGTGATATACAAATATATGTGATCTGTGTATAAAAGGTAAGTGTTATAGTTTATACCGCTTACTACATACACTGTTATATTTTGATCTATGATGATTGAATAATGTGGTTGCACTATTGCGTGAAACCCCTGGACCACACCATACACACACAAATATGGATTTCACGAGGAAATCGGTTAAGTCATAGATTTTTGACAATTGTAAAGATTGAATTCTTGAATCCAAAATAGTTTTGGAATTAGAATTGAAAGCTTTGCAAACGAGTTTTTAAAATGAAAGTTATTTTAAATAACTTAATAAAAATTTGAAATCTAAATGATTTGATTTAGATTTGAATACAATATTTGAAATTGAATTCAATGATTTGGAAATTATGGTCTAAAAAGACCATACCAGTTATAAATGTGTTTTATATGGATTTTTAACCATTTAAAACTATGGTTTTAGAAATTCAAGAAATTTAATCCAAGTTTTGTACTTGAATGGTTTTAACTTATGTAAATTGTAATTAGTTTTCCAGAACGAATACTATTTGTTTTCAAATAATAAAAGCTTTCATATAAGAAATAAAATTCCAATTTGTGTCAAAAGAATTTCAAGTTTGAAATGAAAATGGTTTTCCAAGTTATGAATGAATCTTTTTGAAAGCTATGAATTAAATCTTGATTCAAAGATTTAATGAGTTAATCCAATTGAAATGGAAATTGATTTGGAAAATCTATGAATAGATCTTTGTGAAACTGGGTGAACTTTGTGAATTGTATCTTTTTATGTAAAAGATTAAAATGGTAAGGTGTTTAAACCATTTAAAGAAAAGTTTTAGGTAATAAGTTGTGACTTAATCGAAATCCCAATATCCATATGTTTTAAAATATTGCTCTCACTATTCGGTTTAGCCAAGAGAGGACTTTGTGTCATATAACCCATTCTGAATGGTGATACAACGTAAATGGATAACATTTGAAGACCGATGGTGATGACCGGGTGTTTGCGAGAATGATAGGATAACCTATCGATTGTCTCTGCACCGAGTGGCTCCGGTATAGAGATTCCTTAAGTGATGGGAAATCCGATCGGGATTGTGAATACCCGGATTGCAAGGGCTTCTTTGGAAGTGCCTTCGGTTCTGTTTGAACCTGGAATAGACTTGTATGGTTGTATGTCTGACACTACACTTTGAGATATAAAGCTGATTTCTTTCAAATACATTTCTGTTTGGTGGCGGAGAATTTATTCTCTTAGCTTAACACCCTTCTTTGAGACGTACGAGCTCAGAGGTTATGTAGTTGAAGGTTATCAGTGATATACTCCCAATTTGGTAGTGTGGCATACTAAGTGTTGCTGATCATTTGTTGATCAAAGCATGGCTTTCGTGTAAAGCGTAGCTTTGTGGACGAGACCTCATCGAGCCTTACAGACCGAAAATGGTCGAAACAGGAAAGATGCGGCAAGGTTTCAGGGCTAGCTCCCCTAGGGTATGTCCATTCCTTCTGGAAAAAGGTGGTATCATGGTATGGAGCCCAGATATTTACCTATGTGGTTGCTCCAATCTCATTTACTATGTGATTGTTGATGTGTGATCGAGGCGCCTCGGATAAAGGTCCCAAAGGACCGGGGGTGGCATATCTCAGGTTTACTACCCGGGAACGGGGTAATCGGCCTTGTGTTGGCAGAGAGCCAGGTGGTTCTCGGGGCGTCCCTCCAAAGGCGTTCCCATGTGGCATAGCAAGTTCCTTTGCCTCACCATTTGTTGGAAAATCCAAAGAAACAATACGAGCCTTGTACGGTTTTAGTTGTAGAACCCACCATGGAATGTGGTGGTAACTTGCTATTGAACATGGTAGCTATAGTAGGCATAAGTGCGAAATGCCTATGCTGGCTAAGATTAATATTATACTTTCGAAATGTTTCTACACTATGCACTAGTAATAATATCAATCGAAGATTTTTGCGTAGTAAGCATGTTTGACTATCATAAGGAGAAATCTCCTCCAATTCTGCATTTGCATTATGTGTGTGGCGGGAGGCCTTCTGGTAGTTTCATTTTCCAAAAAGCATTGCGGGTTTCAATGTTTAAAATTCCTTTGTTGTTTGTTTTGAAGATAAACTGTTTTTGTTGCTCACACCAGTCCCATGACTGACCCGGAGTTTATTGTTCCCTTCCGAAACTCTGGGTGCCCACAATTTTCCATACGGGCAGTCTAGAGTTGGGTTTTTCAGATAGTTAGGTTTAGTAGATTATCTGGAGCTAGTTCATCTCTTAGAGTTCACGGATGACTGACATTGCTTATCTTTGTGGTTCGAGCTTGATGTTGGAGTTGTTGGTCTCCTTCTCTTTTGCAGATCGCTTGGAGTATCACTTCTGTATTTCCGCTGTAGCATTGTATCATATCTCTGATATTGCTGTGTATTATTGATATCATTGTAGTATATCATTCTGGATATTGTATTCATTGGAGTTGTATATGATATCATTCATTTCTTTCTTCCGCTGTGTTGTTATACTTACTGTGTTATAAGCTCCGGCGAGCCAGATTCGTCGTTTGAATCTGCGGCATTCGAGTACAAGTGAAAGTACGGGTGCCGATTTTCGAAGGCCAAGTCAGGATCGCTACATTAAGTTAGGGACAGACCGTCCAGAAGAGAAGCATTTAACATATAGTTAAGGATAGACTATCCAGAAGAGGAGTGTCTAACAGGTGTTAGATTATTTTGATTATATTGCCTGGTAGGCCCGAGTCAGCCAAATGTTAGTAGTTACCAAAAACACTATAGTGTTCGGACGATAGTTCATTTATTACCTTATATGTATGTTTACATAATAATGCTTTACATTTTTAACCAGTTTTGGTTGTAGGATAAAGGTTTGAACAAAAGTTATGTTTTAAAAGGATATTAGTGAGGGGAAACCCGTTCCGCTAAGCGGCGTGGTCTCACTTAATATTAAATAATCGAGATGTATTGTATTATTCACACCAGGCTTTATGTCTGACTCGAAGTTTTTGTTTTTCCCCTTAAACTCTCGGGTGCTCAAGATTTATTTGATTAGGCTAAGGGTTGAGGTTTTATAGGTTTTAGTAGGTTGACGAATAAAGCTTTCGGAGACGAGCAAGTGGCTGATGGATAGCTATTTAGGAGTTCCTGTTTTGTTTTGTTTTATTCCATTGTGTTGTATTTAAGACGGTTATGTCTATATAGCACTCTGATCAACCAAGGGGGCATCATCATATGTCGCTCTTAGCGTACTTTTATAATAATTATATTTTATCTGAACCTGGAAAACAATTATAGGATTATGTAATTTGAATGTGAAACATGTGTTTTGAAATGTAATCAGTAAAATATTGTTTTTGAAACCTGTGATTTTGATTCATATTCAAGTTCTTCTGATATTATGGATACCATTAACATAGCCGTATTTAGTCGTCGGAAGCTAATACTATGGATGACTGCAACATCTGTAGCGCTTTGGGCCTCGGGATAAATGATGTTACACGAGACTAGATTGCACTTACTGAGAGAAGAAAGAGCTAAACAAAAGGAGCGTCTTTGGTAAGTGTTATCCGGCATTTTGACCTAGCTATATCCAAACTGATTTGACAAGTTAGACTCGACTATCATCAAGGCCAATAAGTCCAGAGCGATGATTATGGGATCCAGAAGTCAAGGACAAATGGTAATATAAAGTCATTGTCGAACGACATTGAGAGATATGCAATGCAAAATGTTCAAATACAGAATATAGTTTAACATACAGAAGGGATCGACTATAATCCTTCTCACTCGTAGGGATCAACCTATTTCAGCCAAACAAGTGCAACTCAATGGAAAACAATCAATATCTCGAAATCCATAAGTCCAATACATATGAAATTTTGAAAACAAGGTGTGGAAACCCTAGGGAGCCTACCCTAGTGATCACATCTCAAAAGGATTAACCAAGAGGGATCGACCCTCTTCCATCAATAGGGATCAGCTAGAATCAGGCAATAACTCACAATGCAGCACAGATCGAGCAATAACTTAAGTTCTACTAATCCAATGAAACTTAGAGGCTAAGCATATTACAACATAGGAAAGCTTCCATAGGGATCGCACTCCCAAATTCCTCAAAAATAGAGATTGGCTCCAATCTTTATTTCTTGGGATTTAGGCCATGCGATCCCTCTTATGGGTCCATATGGTTTTGGAGATCCTTCTACTGAATTTTCAAGGAGATATATCCCCATCTTCCTCTATAAACACAGGCTTGATTGTTCATTTTGAGGACTTTTTACGCTACTTATTGCTCTGTACTCTATTGGAACTAAGGATTTTCATCTGATCCTTATTGTACTCAATTTACAAAGTGATTAATAAAGCTATATATTCAAAGTGGACGCAGGTAAACAATGTCGAACCACTATAAATCGTTGTGTTCTTGATATTCCTTTGATTTTCTATCATTTAATTGCTTATTTTCTCTGTTTTCATTTTATATTCTTCATTTATTTCTTTACGAAATTCCTATTGGGTGTTTGTGCTAATTTTTGGTGCAAACATTTTGGTGCTTTCACTGAGAACGAGATTCTCAGCTCTATTTGGAACCCGTTGCTGCTACTGGATTGCATAAATCCCCTAAAGAGATCTATAATTATATTCAAGAAGCTTATTTGTTCTATTCAGATTTGCAAAAGTATAAGGAAAACTATCAACAATGGTTAGGAACACCGGATCTACTTCTCAGAACGCAGAAGGAAATGAGAATGCTAGCATCCAGCAATGAGGCCCGAGAAATCTAACAATAGATGTGAATGCTGCCAATCCAGTTGATGTCTAGAATCTGATTAATTCAATCACAAGAGCTGATTTCCAGAACCTGATGATAGAACTAGTGGATAGCCGCCGATAGTTGAACTAGCAGATTTATGTCATTATCGATCTAATGAACCAACATAGAGATCAACAACATGGAAAAGCTAAAAGGGAGCCTACACCTCATTCTACATCGGAGAGTTCTAGTTCATCAGATGATTATCATAGTTGCAGACGTCGCAGAATTGATGGATATCACGTAGAAGCTTCATGATATCAATATGCAAGCCAACCTAGCTTGCCAAGACTGATCGGTTTCAATCCCTCTATAGGGATCGAGGTCGATCCCTCCTTCAGAGGAGGAAGCTTGCCTTTTCATGTTGGAGCACAAGCTGGAGCCACTGCAATTGATTCAGATGCTGGAGTTCAAGTGGATGCAGACCAGTTACCTTTCCATAATGGTCGTGAAGTGAACGTACGTGATATACATCATGAGGATGTTGAGCCATGAAGGTGTGGAATGGCCCGTAGACATCGAATGGACCATTCACGTGAGGTGGAGAATGACTACTACTTGGCTCCAACTATCTGAATGCTAGACTTGTCAGCTATGGTTAGACAGCTAGTGAGGGAAAGCCAAGGCTTGACCAATGATGATCGGGGGATCTCGAGAAGCCATACCATGTTCAACAACAATATCCTACATGTGGAGTACCCAAAGAGGTTCAGCATGTCGTCGATGCTTGCCTATGAGAGAAAAACCAACCCCATGCAGCAAATCATGAGATATGAATGTCTGATGGATTCCACACGAGCTGATGATGCCACAAAATGCGGATGTTTTCCTATTACGCTCTCTGGATAGAAACGATGTGGTTTACGAGATTACCCCCACGGTCAATCTCAAGATTTGACGATTTAGCAACAAAATTTATGGAGCAATTCCGTATGTATACAGCTCACCCTAAAGATGTACTGTCCCTATCCAGCGTGATCCAGGCTCTGTGAGAGTCATTGAAAGATTATTTGGAGAGATTTCATACCGTCGTCACAGAAGTCAGTAATCTGAGTGACCATTCAATATTGATGGTGGTAATAAGTGGGATTGACCCAAGATCTGACTTTGGCAATTTGTTAGCCGACAAACCATCTGCAACGTTGGAGCATTTCTATGCAAAAGAAGCTCAATATTTGAGGAAAGAAGAAGCTAGATGCTCTAAGAAGAAGAATATTGTGGGACCAAGTGGAGAGGGAGTGTAGAGTAACATTGCAGTGAAACAATCTGGAGATAGATCTAGAAAATTTCAAGTAAATGTCCAAAATAAACCGAATTAGCAAAAGAAAGGCGGTGATCGAAACCGTGAACGAAAGAGCGATTTTGGAAGTGGAAAGCCTAGGATTCCAAAGTATGATACCTACACACCACTAAATACATTTTTAGAAAATGTTTACTTGTCTACATGCAGTATAGGAAGCCACCTCCAAAAGAATCGATGGAGAGGCAGAAGCGGATAGGAAAATATTGTTGGTTCCATGAATGCTATGGTCATAACATGAATGAATGTAGGCAACTCCAAGATGTTATCAAGAAATTGATTTGGGAAAGAAATTTATAGCAGTTTGTTAAAGCCCTGCAAGGCGGCGGACATGGGACATTTGACCCAAGACAAGGACAAGTGCCGCATAGGGCTAAGGAGCCCGCGTGAATTGGTGGAAGATTAATGATCAATACAATAGTCAGAGGACTGCATCCAGCTGATAAGGGATGGCACAAGATGTAGCGCTTTTCTAATGCAGTCAGGCATATGAATTATGGATACTGTTCGAGTAGAGAAGATGGGGCTTTGGCAAAATAATAGCGTACAATGGCAGACAACATTATATTTGGAAATGGAGATACTGACAAGGTAGAGGCACCGACGATCAACCCAATGGCCATTTCAGCCATGATCGGCCTGGCTTTAGTGAAGAGGATCTTGGTTGACTTTGGAAGTTCCATAAATATAGTTTTCAAAAAGGCTTACGATCAGATGAGGATAGATGCCAAGGACTTGAAACCATCTAAAGCCTGCATTCATGGCTTTAATAGTGCTGTGACCGTAGCTGTTGGATATGTCGAATTGCCCATGGGATTTGGTGAAGGTGACCGTAGGAGAGTGAAGATGGTGCCATTTGTTGTGTTAGATGTTGACTCTCCATACAATGCTTTTCTAGGCCAACCAGCCTTAGCTAATTTCCAGGCAGCTCTTGCCCCATAGTGTCTGACTTTGAAGTTCCCAACTGTTAACAGTGTTGGAGTTATGCATGGTTATCAGGCGATCGAACATGCCTGCTATGTGGCTAAACTGAGAGACACTCAATGGAAGGAGAAATGTAAGGGCGTGGACAAGTCTCTCCGCATCCAAACCACTGAAGAGTGACAACCAATGCTTTGGCCTTGGCTCGGGCATCATAGTCGGTTCTATAAAGACATAGATCTGAGGGATGACGAGGAGGAGCCCAAAGAGACCAAGGCTGCACCTACTGAGTTGACGATTGACATCACGGTCAGCCACGAAAACCCATCACGGGTCATAAAGATTGGATCACAGCTCAGCCCCCTGATGATGAAAGAACTTCCTGGTTTTCTCTGAGCGAATTTTGATGTATTCGCTTGGACTCATTCTGACATGTGTGGGATTTCGCCGGCTGTTGCGAGCCACACATTAAATATCGACCCGAGACATGTCCCGGTGAAACAGGAAAGGCATGGTATAGATCCAAAGAGATCTGCTACTTTTAAAGAGGAGGTGGATAGGATCAAAGGTAGTTGGTTTATTCGCGATGCCCTCTACCCTAAATGGGTGTCCAATCCTATACTTGTGAGAAAGGCAAATGGAAAAAGGTAGACATGCATTGATTACTCGGACTTAAACAAGACATGTCCAAAAGATAGTTTTCCCCTTCCGAGGATCTACCAGCTTGTAGACTCAACTACAAGACACGAGTTGCTATCTTTCATGGATGCATACTCTAGATATAACAAATTCCCGATGTACATTCCCGATAAGGAGCACACCAGCTTCATTGCTGACGTTGGATTGTATTGCTATGTGGTAATGCTAGTTGGATTGAAGAATGTTGGAGCAACCTGTCAATGCCTTGTCAATAGAATGTTTAAAGATCAAATTTGAAAGACGTTGGATGTATACATGGATGATATGCTTGTGAAGTCACGATGATCAAGCAACCACCTTAGGGACTTAGCAGAAATGTTCGATAATCTACAACGTTACAGAATGAAGATCAATCCTTTGAAATGCTCTTTTGGTGTGGCATCGGGAAAGTTCTTGGCTTTCATCGTCAATGCTCACGAAACCGAAGCTAATCCCAAGAAGATTCGAGCAATTCGCAACATTCAGGCGCCGAAGACCATCAAACTAGTACAGAGCTTAAATGGGGGTTGCCGCCTTAAGTCGATTTATTTCAGAAGCGACCGATAAATGCATTCCTTTCTTCGATTTGATTAAGAGAGGGAAAAGGAACTTTGAATGGACGTAGAATTGTAAAAACTTGTTCCAAGCTTTGGTGAATCACTTAGAGAGGCCTCCCATCTTGTCAAAGCCAGTGGATCATGAAGATATGTATATCTATTTGGCTGTGTCGGTACACACTATAAGTGCCGCAATGCTTCGCTAGGAGAATCGATTCTAAATACTGGTCTATTATATTAGCAAGCGATTAATAGGAGCCTAAAGGAACTATCCGAAGATACGGAAATTGGGATACTGGTTGTTGATTACTTCACGAAAGCTCCGCCCCTATTTTTAGGCTCATCCCATCAATGTTTACATCGATCAGCCATTCTGAAAGGTATTACAATGACCAGAGACCTCTGGAAGGTTACTCAAGTGGAACATCGAACTAAGTCAATTTGACATCACTTATCTACCTCGAAGAACCATCAAGGGACAAGCATTGGCAGACTTTATAACAAAGTTCACTGCACAAGATTATCTCCCATAGAGCGTGGAACCCCTACCATTCAGTGGAAAATGTATACGGATAGAGCATCCAATGATCGTTGTTCTAGAGATAGAATCGTGCTAGTAACTCTAGAAGATTGATCAATTTGCTGTGCTTTGAAGCTTGACTTCCCTGCAACAAACAGTGAAGCTGAGTATGAAGCTTTGACTTCTGGACTTAAACATGCCAGAGAACTGGGAATAAAATCTCTTGAATTCTTTTGTGATTCCCAGTTGGTGGTATACCAAGTCAGGGGAGATTACCAAGCAAAAGGACAATGAATCGCTCCATACCTTATCCAAGTTCAAGAGCTATTGACCGACTTTGAGTATTATGACATCATGCACATTCCCTGGGATCAAAACAAAGAGCTTGACTCATTGGCAAAGTTTGCTAGCACTGGGGATGCATAACAAATGGGCTTGGTCCTAGTCAAAGTACTACATGATCCGAGCATAAACCAGATGGAAATCGAGTGGGTACTAGAAACGAAGCCTTGAAAGGAGTCGTGGATGACTCTGATTAAAGACTATTTGCTACCGGGAGTCCTTCTCGAATGGAGGAATGAAAGGCGACAAGTCCTCCACAAAGCTTCACCATATATCATTCAGGAATGAGTCATGTATATAAAGGGTTTTTTCGTTCCCCTGCTCCGGTTTATCACTCATGTTGAAATAAAAAAAGTTCTAAATGAAATTCATGATGGGGAATGTGGCGATCACACTGGTGGGCAAAACCCAGCAAAGAAAATACTCCGTTATGGGTATTATTTGCCGACTGTCAACCGAAATGTTGTTGATTACGCTAGGCGATGCGACAAGTGCCAGATGTATGTAAAAGTTCCAACAGCTCCACCGATGGAAATCACACAAATTGTAACGACCCTGAATTTTTGACATTTGAAATGTGAATATTTAATTGAGTTTAAATATTCGAATGATTGTTTAATTTGAAATTCAAATATCAGAATGGTATTTGTCAATTAAATTATTGAATTTAATTATTGAAACTGGGTAAAATGTTGTATCTTCAGTTTTAAGCTGATTAAAAATAATCTGAAGGCTTAGAAAATTTATATTTATAATTCTAAAGGTACTGGAACTTTCAGAATTGAATTTGGAAGTGTTTTGTTCAGTTTTGAAATTTTGTTGTTTAAATTGAATTTAAAAATAGCGTTCCGGAGCACAGTCTCGGAATCCGACAAAACCTGTTCCATTGGATCCGTAATATTGTATTATTATCGGATTTCAATTTTCGTAATATTTGTAGTTGTTGTGTCAGCGTACGATATATAAACGCGTTGGAATTTAGGTCGAAATTTTTAATTGTGAAACCGAGACAAATAGAAGTTGAATTTTGAATATAAATTATATAATAAACATATTGTAGCTTGTTGAATTCAACACGTAATTGCTGTTTCAAACACGTGTTTTTCATCTTAACACGCGTTCGTATAAAAAAAATCAAACCAGATAAAAATAAATAAAAGAAGAAGTGTCGAGCATTTAAATCGAAAACCAAAATAGAAATCAAATTCCTCTTTCGAAAGAAAATGGCGAAACCTAAATTCACGAAATCAAAATCCACAGCCGCTCTCGTTCATTTCTCAAGGTCGAGTTCGCGAATTTGATTTGTTCGAAGCATAAGGCAGCAATGGAATCGATCGAGGAACTGGGAGGTAGCGCATCGCGACTCGAAGTAGCAACGACAGGAGCAGATCTCTCGAATGAGCGGCAAGTGCGGCAGGCACATAGCTGATGTTGAGGTCGCGATGATCTCGAGCGCATCAGTGAGTTGGGGATATCGCGAAGTGATGGCGGCAATTCACGAACTCAATGCTGGGTTTTGAGACACTTGGCCAAGGGGATGCAGGTCAGAGCGGAGCACGTGGGTTGCGACTTGATGGGGCAACTCGATCGTGGAGGCATCGCGAGGCTCGAAAAGCAAATGATTTCGACGGCTGTGTTCGATTTTCTCAATAAGGTATTAAGTATTTTGTTGTTTATTTTTCTCTACAGGTTCAACTTTGAATTGATAAATAAGTTTTATAAGTAAAATATACATGTATATATTTTAGAGAAATATATTAATACCTATAGTTCAGTTCAAAAGCTGTATGAATATTTGTACTGTAAAGTAGAGAAGTTTATATAGATAAAGTTTTGGAAAACATAGAGTTTATATAAAAGTTTGATTTTTAATACCTACATAGATTATTTAGTATACGCAGTTTGAAAACAGGAAATGAAATAAATATGCATATTTTAAAACTTACTAATTTATTTTTAAATAATATATATATGAGTAATTAACTTGTTAATGAACTTATTTAGCTATTTTAATTACTAAGAGATTTCTAAAAGGAAGATTTATTTAAATTTAATTATTTGTTTAAATTTTAATTATCTATTTAAAATAAAATCATTAGCTAGAAATTAAATTAATTGTTCGATTTATCCAAAATATTTATGAAATCATATAATTGTTTGCACAAGGTCAAAAATGGTGAAATCAAGTCAAAATGGATGGGATTGCAAAAATAAAAGCAAGGTGAGATTTTTCTCACTCAAATGAAATTTGATATTGCAGTTATTGATTTGATTGCTATTGGATGTGATATTAGATATAGTAGGATATATATATATAGCAATATATACATATTGGCATATGTATATATTGGAGTTGATTGATTTCCCGCCTTGTATAGCGGATGAGACCCTATTACGCCGTTAGTAAGCGGATGATATTTTATAAAATCCTATATACCGCGATATTCCACCTCGTAGTGGAATTGGTATTGTGCTAACAGCTGTGGATGCAGGAAAACAGGTTGGAGGGATCCAACAGGATTCCTCAAAACATTTGAATTAATTTCATATGTTGTGTGATTGATTATTTATAATCCGTGTATGATTATATCTGTGATTGAATTGTTGAAGGCTAAATTTAGCCGAATGTATTTTTGGTATCGTTGGATACCAGAAATAAATGAAATTGGATTTTTGAAATTAAAGCTGAAATTTTTAGTAAATTCTTTTTTAAAGAATTGAATAAATTTAAAATAAGGGATTTAAAAGCATAAAGTTAATTTATGAAATCTTATCGAATTATTTCCAAAATATAGGAAAGATTTGTATAAATGGATTTTTAATAGTATTTTTTTCGAAAGTTAGAAAATTTATTTGAAATGAAATTTTAAATGGTTTGGAAGATATAAAGGAATTTATTTTAAAGGCTATAAATTTGTTGAAATCCAATTGATAATTGATTTTGTATTGAAGAAATAAATCTTTGGGAAATCGATATAAAAATCTATTTGGTGTTTGAATAAAAATCGATTTTTTTGTTGTTGAGAATCAATTTGTAAAATGATTTGGTATTTGGGATTGAAATTGGAATCAATTTGAAATTGATTGGGTATTGAAGTAAATTTAGAAATCGATTTGGAATTTGATTTAGAGTTTGAAATAAAAATTGAGAAATCAATTTGAAAATCGATTTGGTGTTGAAAGTGAATATTTGAGAATGTAAATTCCGAATAGAAATTATAAAGGAAAGGGAAATTTGTTTTAAAAATAAACATTGATTTATTTTTAAAGTGTGAAAGTAAATTTACGGATTTTGAACGTAAATTTTCAATAAATCGATAAGGATTTATTTAATTGGTTTAAATGGACCGTTTTGAAGTGAAAGTGTATTTTCACTATAAAGCCGAGTATATTTTCTAAAATGGCTTTTAAAATATAAATTAAAAGTTCTAAGTGGATTTTAAAAGATATATTTGGAAATATATTCCGTGTAAGGAAAAGTGATTTAAAATTTATTTTCAAAGCGATGAAGTGTGGAAATAAATTTACTGATTGAGATGTAAATTTGAAATAAATCGATAAGGATTTATTTAAGGGGTTTAAATAAATGTAATTTGGAAATTGTTTTCAAATGGTTGAAGTATAAACCATATATCGTGAAGATATTTTGAAAATAAATAATTTGGGAAAATTATTTAAATCTGAAGATTGTTGTGAATGTTATTGATAGTTAAATCACCGAGTATCAATATTTGCCTTTGAAATGGCATTTGAATTTGTTTTTCAAACAAACGCTTATTATTCGGTTTAGCCGGGAAATGACCTTTGTGTCAGATAACCCATTCCGAATAATAATACGACGATATGGATCGTATTGAAGAACGGGTATTTGTGAAAACGATAGGATGACCTATCGATTGTCTCTGCACCGTTAGCTACGGTATTGAGATTTCCTTTGTGATGGGAAGTTTTATCGGGATTGTGAATATCCGGATTTGCAAGGACTTCTTTTGGAAGTGCCTTCGGTTCTGTTCGAACCCGGAACAGACTTGTATGGTTACGTGTCTGACATTACATTTTGAGATGTAAAGCTGATTTCTTTCAAATACATTTCTGTTGGTGGCGGAGAATTTATTCTCTTAGCTTAACACCCTTCTCTGAGACGTACGAGCTTAGAGGTTATGTAGTTGAAATTTATCAGCGATATATTCCCAATTTGGTAATATGGCATGCTGAGTGTTGCTGTGACGATGATCATGTATTTGATCATTTGTGATCAAAGCACGGCTTTGTGAAAAAGCGTAGCTTTGTGGACGAGACTTCGTCAGGGCCTCAACAACCCGGAAATGGTCGAAACAGGAATGTTGCGGCAAGGTTATGAGGGTCGCGCCCTTTAGGGTATGTCATTTCCTTCAGGAAAGGGGTGGTATCATGGTATGGAGCCCAGATACTTACTCATGTAGACACACCTTATTTATTATGTGTGATGATGGTTATGAGCGCTCGGATAAAGGTCCCAAAGGACCGGGTGATGACATATTCGTGAGTTACCTGTTACAATGGTAACCCGGCCTTGTTTGGCAGAGAGCAGTTTGTCTCTCGGGACGTCCAGCCGGAGGCGATCCCATTCGGCAGTAGGAAAGGAAGTTCCTTAGCCTGACCATTTGTTGTAAATCCATTTCCCAATAGGAAATTGTACGGTTTTAGTTGTAGAACCTGCCATTTACTTATGGTGGACACCACTGTTTAGATGGTAGCTATAGTAGGCATAGTTCGGAATGTCTATGCTGGCTAAGATTAATATTATACTTTCGAAATGTTTTCTACACTAGACATTAATAATAATATCCAATGATTGGCGTAGTAAGCATCTTTGACTATCATAAGAAGAAATCTCCTCCAATTCTGCGTTTGCATTGTGTGTGTGGCGGGAGGTCTTATGGTAGTTTCATTTTCCAAAAAGCATTGCGAATCTATTTTATTTTCTTTGTGAAAATAACTGTTTTACGATCTCACACCAGTCACCATGACTGACTCGGAGTTTATTGTTCCCTTCTAAACTCTGGGTGCCCATAATTTTCCACACGGGCAGCCTAGAGTTATTTTTATCAGGATATTCTGGAGCTTTGGGGATAAGCTGGATGACGAAGCGTACTACCGTACTTGTTATTTATTTCCGCTGTGTATTCTGTATGAGGACAGGTTTCTATAACTGTCCATTTGTTTTGTATTGAGTTGTATATTGACTCTGATGATGTATTGTATAACTGATATAGTTCTTTGTTTAAAAGACTAGTGATTATCTATTATATTTTGTTCTGCTGTGATATGTGAGATTATGATATTGTTCTGTTTCTGATGTTGTTCTGTTGTTCTTCTTTCTTTTCCTTCTATCTTTTCTTCTACCTCTTCTTTTAAAACCCTAAGAATTCGGTTTTCCGGCATTCGATTGCGCGGCATTTGATACAGTGGATGTATTAATGTCAACTTTCGGAAGTCGAAGAAACGGGTCCTTACAAGTGGTATCAGAGCATCCGGTTAAGCGACAACCCTGCTCTGTTGGGTGTTACTCTAATTCATTAGAGATAGAGTCAGTAGTACTCTAGAATGAGTTGAGTGTATTAATAGATATGAGCGCGTATTTGTTAGTGAATATAAATTTTGTTTTGTATTGTGCTGACTTATCGGTTGATTGTTTATAGATTCTGGTCGGTACAGTCTAGCTAACTGTAATCGATAGGGGTTTCTAAACTCTTAAACAAGGTAATCTAACACAGTATTGTTTTAAATAGGGTAAATGAAATAATTTTGCCCAAAACTATTTTTGTATAGAAAAGAAATGATTTTCTATGAATTATTATAGTATATGGATGTTTGGTTGTTAGAAAAAGATCATATTGAATTATTATCATTGTTAAATGGAAAATGAATAAGAAATTAAAATAATAACCAAAGATTTAGAGATAAATTCATTTAACAAATAGAATTTGTAAATATAAATTGTAACGAGATTTATAATTGAAATAGAATTCTAAGAAAATATTTGAAAATAAAATTCACAAATGGAATGTAAAATAAGTCTTATAAAATATTTAAAGTTTAATTATAATGAAATTTAAATTAAAAAGAAATAAATTTGTGAGTGAACCAATGAAGCTACATTTGTAAATGAATGAATCGGAATAGAATAATAAAATGGATTGAATTCAAATAAATAAACTTGATAACTTATTAATTCACTAAATAATGAATTGGAGATTGAATTGGTTAAATTTAAATTGAGTTGTAAGCTAAATTTGAAGATAAAAAAATTTGAATTTGTATATAAATTCAAGTAGTAGAAATAAGTTGAATTTCCTTGTTATTGATAAAATGAATTCACAATGAATTGAATATGAAAATGTGAAATTTAAAATGAATAAGTGAATGTACTAATTGAATTAAATTAGTAAATGGGATAGATTTGATAAATAAAAATCAAATCAAGAATTGAAACTGGAAATTGTTTACAAGGAAATGAATTTGAGTTTTGAAGTAAAATAGCTTAAGTAAATATTAAATAAATGCTCGACTTAAGAAATTTTTTGTGAAATGGTTTCAAATGAAATGAATGAGAATATGGAATGTAAGTTAAATTGAATGGAATCAATTTAAATGATTGTTAGCTCAAGTAACCATTTAGTTGCATGAATATTAACAAATCTGAATAGAAAGAATTATCGTTTGATAAAAACGAGACTATATAAATTCTATGAGTTAATAAAAGCAAATAGAATTGATTTTGAAATCAATTGAAATAGATATGAGTTAGATTCATTTAAAAATGAATAGAATGGAAGAAAATGAATTGTAAACCATTGAATTGAATAAAAATGGTATGTGAATTGGTCGTAAGCAACTAAAGATTGTATTGAAATTTTATAAATTGCTAATGGAATTTATTTTGAATGCATTGCTTATGAAATCTATATATTTGCTATTGGAATAAGTGAAATGTTAAAGAGATTTCCTATATTTGTCACTTACCTGTTTAAATTGAGTAAGTGCAGGTTTTTGAAGCCGTTTGGCTGAATTTTGGGTTGCGTAAATGCTAATAAAGTAACTGCTTTGTTTAAAATGCTAAAAAGGTACGCCTACTCAATAAAAATAGGAAATATGATTTGTTTTTCTGCTTTTCCGACCGAGTGGGTCGATGTATATATATTTATCTCTTTTGTCAAATTGCAAAAGCTCCTCCATACAAAGGAGACTCCGCCAAAATTTTCTGAAAATTTTGAGAGTTAGAAATTTTTTGAAATATTTGGAAATTTTTCACTAACGATGAAAGATTTAAAAAAAATAAGGAATTGAGATAAAAGTAAATAAAACTCAATATTCGGAAATAGAAGATAAATCGAATTCAAGTAAAATTTGAAATGAAAATCTGAATGAAAAATTGAAATTGTAAGATGAATTCAAATAGAATTGAAATTGGTGAATTCAAATGAAATTGAAAATGCAAAGTTGAATGAATATATAACTTTGTTCGTGTAGTGAAAATAAATATGAAAAGTATGTAAATGTTTATATTGAATTTAAGGAATGAATGGTGTAAATTCTTGAGTTTAAATGGATATTTGGAATCCAATAAGTAATTTGGACATTATTGTCAAGTAAAGTGTACAGGGATTGTAAAGGCTAAGGAAAATTGGATTTGATTTAGAAGATAAAATTTAAATTGCTCGATAATAAGGTATGTATTTGAATTTCAGTATGAAATTTGATGAATTTCTGATTTTGCCACTTGGCATTTTCTTTTCTTTTGGGATTTGAGAGTCTGTAGGGACGTTTTGTAGTAGTACCGTGTTAACCGCGCAAAGGAGACGCTAGCGAAATTTTTTGAAAATTTCGAGAGTTAGAAAATTTTTGAGAAATTTTGGACAATTTAAATTTGAATTGTGAAGTAAAATAAAGTTGCTTGAAACTATGAAAGTGTTTGGAAAGTTAGTTGAAGTGATAACGAATCTTTAATAAAAAGATTTGGGTTTGAAAATTTGTTAAAACTATTTGGATTTAAGAAAATAGTTAACGCGGATTGGAGCATTCTTCTTGACTTGTAATTTCGGGACGAAATTCTTTTAAGGAGGGAAGATTGTAACGACCCTGAATTTTTGACATTTGAAATGTGAATATTTAATTGAGTTTAAATATTCGAATGATTGTTTAATTTGAAATTCAAATATCAGAATGGTATTTGTCAATTAAATTATTGAATTTAATTATTGAAACTGGGTAAAATGTTGTATCTTCAGTTTTAAGCTGATTAAAAATAATCTGAAGGCTTAGAAAATTTATATTTATAATTCTGAAGGTACTGGAACTTTCAGAATTGAATTTGGAAGTGTTTTGTTCAGTTTTGAAATTTTGTTGTTTAAATTGAATTTAAAAATAGCGTTACGGAGCACAGTCTCGGAATCCGACGAAACCAGTTCCATTGGATCCGTAATATTGTTTTATTATCAGATTTCAATTTTCGTAATATTTGGAGTTGTTGTGTCAGCGTACGATATATAAACGCGTTGGAATTTAGGTCGAAATTTTTAATTGTGAAACCGAGACAATTTGAAGTTGAATTTTGAATATAAATTATATAATAAACATATTGTAGCTTGTTGAATTCAACATGTAATTGCTGTTTCAAACACGTGTTTTTCATCTTAACACGCGTTCGTATAAAAAAAATCAAACCAGATAAAAATAAATAAAAGAAGAAGTATCGAGCATTTAAATCGAAAACCTAAATAGAAATCAAATTCCTCTTTCGAAAGAAAATGGCGAAACCTAAATTCATGAAATCAAAATCCACAGCCGCTCTCGTTCATTTCTCAAGGTCGAGTTCGAGAATTTGATTTGTTCGAAGCATAAGGCAGCAATGGAATCGATCGAGGAACTGGGAGGTAGCGCATCGCGACTCGAAGTCGCAACGACAGGAGCAGATCTCTCGAATGAGCGGCAAGTGCGGCAGGCACATAGCTGATGTTGAGGTCGCGATGATCTCGAGCGCATCAGTGAGTTGGGGATATCGCGAAGTGATGGCGGCAATTCACGAACTCGATGCTGGGTTTCGAGACACTTGGCCAAGGGGATGCAGGTCAGAGCAGAGCACGTGGGCTGCGACTTGATGGGGCAACTCGATCGTGGAGGCATCGCGAGGCTCGAAAAGCAAATGATTTCGACTGCAGTGTTCGATTTTCTCAATAAGGTATTAAGTATTTTGTTGTTTATTTTTCTCTGATGGTCCAACTTTGAATTGATAAATAAGTTTTATAAGTAAAATATACATGTATATATGTTAGAGAAATATATTAATACCTATAGTTCAGTTCAAAAGCTGTATGAATATTTGTACTGTAAAGTAGAGAAGTTTATATAGATAAAGTTTTGGAAAACATAGAGTTTATATAAAAGTTTGATTTTTAATACCTACATAGATTATTTAGTATACGCAGTTTGAAAACAGGAAATGAAATAAATATGCATATTTTAAAACTTACTAATTTATTTTTAAATAATATATATATGAGTAATTAACTTGTTAGTGAACTTATTTAGCTATTTTAATTACTAAGAGATTTCTAAAAGGAAGATTTGTTTAAATTTAATTATTTGTTTAAATTTTAATTATCTATTTAAAATAAAATCATTAGCTAGAAATTAAATTAATTGTTCGATTTATCCAAAATATTTATGAAATCATATAATTGTTTGCACAAGGTCAAAAATAGTGAAATCAAGTCAAAATGGATGGGATTGCAAAAATAAAAGCAAGGTGAGATTTTTCTCACTCAAATGAAATTTGATATTGCAGTTATTGATTTGATTGCTATTGGATGTGATATTAGATATAGTAGGATATATTTATATATATAGCAATATATACATATTGGCATATGTATATATTGGAGTTGATTGATTTCCCGCCTTGTATAGCGGATGAGACCCTATTGCGCCGTTAGTAAGTGGATGATATTTTATAAAATCCTATATACCGCGATATTCCACCTCGAAGTGGAATTGGTATTGTGCTAACAGCTGTGGATGTAGGGAAACAGGTTGGAGGGATCCAACAGGATTCCTCAAAACATTTGAATTAATTTCATATGTTGTGTGGTTGATTATTTATAATCTATGTATGATTATATTTGTGATTGAATTGTTGAAGGCTAAATTTAGCCGAATGTATTTTCGGTATCGTTGGATACCAGAAATAAATGAAATTGGATTTTTGAAATTAAAGCTGGAATTTTTAGTAAATTCTTTTTGAAAGAATTGAATAAATTTAAAATAAGGGATTTAAAAGCATAAAGTTAATTTATGAAATCTTATCGAATTATTTCCAAAATATAGGAAAGATTTGTATAAATGGATTTTTAATAGTATTTTTTTCGAAAGTTAGAAAATTTATTTGAAATGAAATTTTAAATGGTTTGGAAGATATAAAGGAATTTATTTTAAAGGCTATAAATTTGTTGAAATCCAATTGATAATTGATTTTGTATTGAAGAAATAAATCTTTGGGAAATCGATATAAAAATCTATTTGGTGTTTGAATAAAAATCGATTTTTTTGTTGTTGAGAATAAATTTGTAAATCGATTTGTAAAATGATTTGGTATTTGGGATTGAAATTGGAATCAATTTGAAATTGATTGGGTATTGAAGTAAATTTAGAAATCGATTTGGAATTTGATTTAGAGTTTGAAATAAAAATTGAGAAATCAATTTGAAAATCGATTTGGTGTTGAAAGTGAATATTTGAGAATGTAAATTCCGAATAGAAATTATAAAGGAAAGGGAAATTTGTTTTAAAAATAAACATTGATTTATTTTTAAAGTGTGAAAGTAAATTTACGGATTTTGAACGTAAATTTTAAATAAATCGATAATTATTTATTTAATTGGTTTAAATGGACCGTTTTGAAGTGAAAGTGTATTTTCACTATAAAGCCGAGTATATTTTCTAAAATGGCTTTTAAAATATAAATTAAAAGTTCTAAGTGGATTTTAAAAGATATATTTGGAAATATATTCCGTGTAAGGAAAAGTGATTTGAAATTTATTTTCAAAGTGATGAAGTGTGGAAATAAATTTACTGATTGAGATGTAAATTTGAAATAAATCGATAAGGATTTATTTAAGGGGTTTAAATAAATGTAATTTGGAAATTGTTTTCAAATGGTTGAAGTATAAACCATATATCGTGAAGATATTTTGAAAATAAATAATTTGGGAAAATTATTTAAATCTGATGATTGTTGTGAATGTTATTGATAGTTAAATCGCCGACTATCAATATTTGCCTTTAAAATGGCATTTGAATTTGTTTTTCAAACAAACGCTTATTATTCGGTATAGCCGGGAAAGGACCTTTGTGTCAGATAACCCATTCCGAATAATAATATGACGATATGGATCGTATTGAAGACCGGTGGTGAAGACCGGGTATTTGTGAAAACGATAGGATGACCTATCGATTGTCTCTGCACCGTTGGCTACGGTATTGAGATTTCCTTTGTAATGGGAAGTTTTATCGGTATTGTGAATATCCGGATTTGCAAGGACTTCTTTTGGAAGTGCCTTCGGTTCCGTTCGAACCCGGAACAGACTTGTATGGTTACGTGTCTGACATTACATTTTGAGATATAAAGCTGATTTCTTTCAAATACATTTCTGTTGGTGGCGGAGAATTTATTCTCTTAGCTTAACACCCTTCTCTGAGACGTACGAGCTCAGAGGTTATGTAGTTGAAATTTATCAGCGATATATTCCCAATTTGGTAATGTGGCATGTTGAGTGTTGCTGTGACGATGATCATTTATTTGATCATTTGTGATCAAAGCACGGCTTTGTGAAAAAGCGTAGCTTTGTGGACGAGTGTAACGACCCAGAATTTTGAACAAATTTAATTGAGAATATTTAATTAATTTTAAATATTTGAACGATGATTTAATTTGAATCCCCAATCGAATTGTGAATTTGGCGATTTAACTTTAAAATTTAATCTAGTGAACGCTGAATAAAAATTTGAATATTCAATTTTAAGCTGAAGAAAAATATTTCGAAAGCTTTTAAAATTCGTATTGATGATACTGAAGATAACAGAAGCTTCAGAATCTAATTTCAAACTGTTTTGTTCAGTTTCGAAATTATATTGTTCGAATCGAATTTAAAAATAGCGTTCCGGGGCGCAGTCTCGGAATTCGACGAAACCAGTTCCATTGGATCCGTAATATTGAATTATTGTCGGATTTCAAATCTCGTATTTTTCGGAGTTTGTATGTGTGCACACGATAGATCAACACGTTGAAGTTTTTAAACGAATTTAATTTAAAATTGAAAATTTTAAATTGGTCAACACCACCACGTTCTTTCCTTTAATCACGCCAGAAAATCACGAAGAGAACGTGCAAACCATACTCTATCAATTTTTAAATAACCCTCTTCCCTCGTCTGTTCTAAATTAATTCACAGGAGAAAAACTCTTTCTCGTTCTCAACTTTAATGGCCGCGTCTTCCCCCTTTTGAAAATAACCAAATGGTCGAACGACAATCAATCGCGAACTACTATTCCTTCTCCTCAAATCAAATATCGCGAGCCACTCCAGTTATTCGCGATCGAACGAAAGTCGAGAGAGGAAAAAAAAAACGTATACATCATCGCTCTTTTCAAATCTTCAAATCGATCAGGGCGTCATGTCTGGAATCGCGAAGCACTCGTCGACGTCGAGTGTTGGGAAGAGGGGCCAGGTCGTGCTTGATTTGGGAATTCGTGATTGGTGGTGTGCGTGCTCGCGAGTTTGGGAAGTGGCGACGAAGTCGAAGTCGAGATCGACTGGGCGATTCGCGAACTTGAGGGGGAGGGCGACTCGACAACTAGGGTTCGCTCGCGTGATTTCTGGGTCGCCGCGTGCGTGCGGTGCGTGCACGATGGCATTCGTCGCGTGCGATGGTGGCGAATGCGGCAGATGATCGGAGGCAGTTCGATTGGAGGCATTGGCGATCTGGAGTTTTGATCGACAGTAAGGTAAATTTAAATGTGTTAAATTTAAATGCAGTAAGTTTTTTTTTAGACAGTAAATTTAGATATGTTTAATCCTAATTTATTTTATATATATATATTTACCAGGGAATAGGAAAGTTATTTTTGATAAATTAGGTTTGAAAAGAAAAAAAATAGGAATTTGAAAATGTTTACAGTAAATAGAAAATTAATAAAGGGATTTATAAAAGATTTGATTTTTAATATAGTTTATTTTTACAATTATATATATATATATGGTTTCAAAAGAAATTATACATTTATATATATAACAGAAAGATTTAAAAATGTTGGAAGTTATATAAATTAGATTTGTAAATCTATAGATTTTAAAATAGAGGTATACGTAGGTAGTTTCAAAAGGAAATAAATATACCTGTATACATTTTTAATTTACTTGTTTACTTTAAACAATGGATCTGTTGATTAAATTGGTAAAGTGACTAATTTGAATTATTTTAGTTACTAAAATACTTTTTCTAAAAGAGAAAAAAAAATCATTTGTTTAAGATAAATTACTAGTTAATTTAAATTATTAAATGGAAATGGGTTGTTCGATTTTATTTCGAATATTGATAAACTGTATAAAATTGTTTATACAAGGTATAAATCGAGAAAACAAGTCAAGATAGAAAATGGATGGCAAATTAAAGCTAAGGGGAGATCTTCTCACTCAGATTTAAAAATTGATTGCAGTTATTGATTGTTTGATATGATTGCTATGTGGATGTGATATTAGATATAGTAGGATATATCTATATATATATAGCAATATATACATATTGGCATATGTATATATTGGATTGATGATTTCCCGCCTCGTATAGCGGATGAGACCCTATTGCGCCGTTAGTAAGCGGATTTTTATAAAACACATATACTGCGATAATTCCGTACTGGAGCGGAATTGGTATTGTGCTAACATCTTTGGATGCAGGGAAACAGGTTGGAGGGATCCAACTGGACCCCTCACATTGATTGAATTTATTTCTACTGTGATGTGTTAATCTGTAAATGATTATTGATGTTATTAATCATATGGATGTCTGGAAATGGTTTGAAAGCTAAAATTTAGCTGAATGGATGTTTGACATCATTGGATTCCAAAAATAAATGAAATTGAATTTTTGAAATCAAAATAGAAATTTTTAAGTAAATAAATTTTTAGGAAGTGAATAAATTCGAAGGAAGGAATTTTAAAGTATAAAAAAAGTTAATTTTTATATTCTTATCGAATTAATTCCAGAATCAAGTGAAAACGTTAAATAAATGAATTTCGTATAATAGTGATTTTAAATTGAAGAATTTAATTAAAATTTGGATTTCTAAATAGTTGGGAAAAGATAAAAGGGATTTATTTTCTTTAAGAGGAATTTGTTTAAAATGAAATAAGTTGGAAGTCCAATTATAAATTTAATTGGCAAAGTGAAACAAGTTTAGAAAAAAATCAATATAAAATGATTTGGGATGGAAATTAATTTAGAAATGAATATTGAAATTGATTTGGTATTGAAGTAAAATTAGAAATCAATTTGGGATTTGATTTTGGGATTAAAAGTGAATATTTGGGAATGTGGATTTAAAAATGGAAAAATAAGGAAATGGGTTTATTTACAGTTTGTAAAGTTTAAAAGAACGATTTCTTTTAAAATAAATAAATTATAAGTATTTAACTTATAATATGGATTTTTGATGTATACGTTGAGTTATAAAATTGAATGGGTCATTAAAGGAAATTTATAAAATCGAAGTTGTTATAGAATAGAAAATAGAATTTATAAACGTTGTCTTATAAATTCGAAATCAATTGGATTTGATAAATTAAATATAGAAGGACATTAAAGAAGATATATTCGCGATTTTAAATAGCAAATTTTTTTTTATTGAAATAAAATGTGTAGAAAAGACTGAAATGTGGTTAGTGAAGTATATTCACGATTTTGGACAGTGAATATATTTTTAAGTAAAATGGATAGGGTTTTGGGAAAGCGATATTATAAAATGAAGTTAATTGTTTTAAAAGATGTTTTAAAACGTGTGAACTATCGAAATCATAGATTTCAACATTTATTGTTGGAATAGACGTTTTCGAAAAATAAGGAAATGGTGGACTATAACACTGTTGTTATAGTAAATGATTTCCGAAAGGAAATATTTTATATAGTATTGGGATTTACATATCTATTTTAATCTCGAATCCCTATACTAGTGATTTTTGAGTCGTCGCAACGATGTTTTACGTAACATTCGTTTTGACTCAAATAGATGTTAGAATAAATGATTTCCTTAAAGAATGAAATATATACTTAATTTGATTTAAGTATATCGAATATTTTCTAAGTGTTGAAAATAAATGATTTGTGAAATACTTATTAAATAAGTAGGGAAATGCATTTCCAAAATGAAATGAAACGTTTTGAGATTTTATCTTCTTAAAGATAAAATGAAATTGAATATTTGAAATCGATTTGAGAATCGTATATCAGTAGATATTTTGAAGATATAAATTCACTATGGAATTTATAAATGGAATGGGAATTTGTTTTAAAAATAAACGTTGATTTATTTTTAAAGTGTGGAAATTTTATATCTAGTAAAGATATTTTTGAAGATGAAATAATTTGGAAAATTATTTGGAATCTGATGATGTTGCGCATCTTTATTGATAGTTAAATAACCGACTATCAATAATTACCTTTAGATAGGTATTTGTTGTGATTGGATGAATTTGAATGCCACACTTATTTTTAAAAAAATCGCTCACTATTCGGGTTAGCCGGGAATGGACCATGGGGTCGTATAACCCATTCTGAATATGTGATACGTCGTATGAATTGCATTTGAAGACCGGTGTTGAAGACCGGATATTTTTGAAAACGGAAGGATTACCGTCGAGTTACTCTACATCGGCTGATCTCCGATTTAGAGGTTTTATCACCCTTAGTGACGGGAAGTCCTGACGTGATTGAAAATTATCCGGATGTGCAAGGGCTTCGTGAGAAGTGCCTTCGGTTCTGTTCGATCCCGGAACAGACTTGTATGGATTGTGTGTCTGACGTTACAATTTGAGATATAAAGCTGATTTCTTTCAAATACATTTCTGTTGGTGGCGGAGAATTTATTCTCTTAGCTTAACACCCTTCTCTGAGACGTACGAGCTCAGAGGTTATGTAGTTGAAATTAATCAGCGATATATCCCAATTTGGTAACGTGGCACACTGAGTGTTGCTGTGAAATGATCAGTGTTTGATCATTTGTGATATGATCATTTGTTTGATCTTATATCTTTGTGATCATAGGTTGATCATTTTTGTTGGACCCAAAGCAGGGCTTTGTAGAAAGCGTAGCTTTGTGGACGAGACTTCGTCGAGCCTCACACCCCGGAAATGGTCGAAACAGGAAGGATGCGGCAAGGTTCTAGGGAGTAGCGCCCCTTAGTGTATGTCATTCCTTCTGGATAGAGGTGGTATCATGGTATGGAGCCCAGATACTTAACCTATGTGGTTGCTGCATTATTATCTATGTGGTTTGTTGGAAATCGGGGATCCTCGGGAAGATCGGTGACGATCGGGGGATGGCATACGCGTGTCAGTAGTTACCTATTTTTGCAGAGGTAACCCGGCCTTGTGTTGGCAGAGATCCGGTTAGGTTCTCGGGTCGTCTATTCCAGGGACGTACCCATCGTGGATAGGAAGTTCCTTTGCCTGACCATTTGTTGGAAATCCAAAGAAACAATACGAGCCTTTACGATTTCAATTGTATAACCTGTCTCCTCAGGAGGCAGCTATAGCAGGCATAATATAATGGTACCTATGTTGGCTAAGATTAATATTCTACTTTCGAAACGTTTTCCACTATGCACTAATAATAATATCCAAAATGATTTGATTTTGCGTAGTAAGCATCTTTGACTATCATAAGAAGAAATCTCCTCCAAGTCTGCGTTTGCATTGTGTGTGTGGTGGGAGGTCTTATGGTAGTTTCATTTTCCAAAAGCATTGCGAATTGACTTTAAAATTCTGTGCTATTTATTTTAAAGATAAATAACTGTTTTACGATCTCACACCAGTCACCATGACTGACTCGGAGTTTATTGTTTCCCTTCTAAACTCTGGGTGCCCACCAATTTCCACACGGGCAGTCTAGAGTTAGATTATCAGGATATTCTGGGTATTTTGGAGCTTAGGAAGCAAGCTGGATGGCGAGACGTAGTATTTGTATCTGATAGTATTTATTCCGCTGTGTATTCTGTATGAGGACAAGTTTATATAACTGTCCATTGTTGTATATTGACTCTGATGATTGATGTATGTATAAAATGATATAGTTCTTTGTTTTAAAAGACTAGTAATTATCTATTGTATATTGTTCCGCTGCGATGTGTAAGATTCTGATATTGTTTTCTGTTCTGATGTGTTTTCTGTTGTTCTTCTTCTTTCTTTCTTCTCTTTTTCTTCTATCTTCTTCTTCTTCTACCTTTTCTTTTTCTTAAAACCCTCACTATTGGAGTTTCCGGCACTCGATTGCTCGGCAGTCGATAAAGTGAGTATCGATGTCGAATTTTCGAAAGTCGAAAATTCCGGTACGTGACAACGAGACTTCGTCAGGGCCTCAACAACCCGGAAATGGTCGAAACAGGAATGTTGCGGCAAGGTTATGAGGGTCGCGCCCTTTAGGGTATGTCATTTCCTTCTGGAAAGGGGTGGTATCATGGTATGGAGCCCAGATACTTACTCATGTGGACACACCTTATTTATTATGTGTGATGATGGTTACGAGCGCTCGGATAAAGGTCCCAAAGGACCGGGTGATGACATATTCGTGAGTTACCTGTTACAGGGGTAACTCGGCCTTGTTTGGCAAAGAGCAGTTTGTCTCTCGGGACGTCCAGCCAGAGGCGATCCCATTCGGCAGTAGGAAAGGAAGTTCCTTAGCCTGACTATTTGTTGGAAATCCATTTCCCAATACGAAATTGTACGGTTTTAGTTGTAGAACCTGCCATTTACTTATGGTGGTCACCACTGTTTAGATGGTAGCTATAGTAGGCATAGTTCGGAATGTCTATGCTGGCTAAGATTAATATTATACTTTCGAAATGTTTTCTACACTAGACATTAATAATAATATCCAATGATTGGCGTAGTAAGCATCTTTGACTATCATAAGAAGAAATCTCCTCCAATTCTGCGTTTGCATTGTGTGTGTGGCGGGAGGTCTTATGGTAGTTTCATTTTCCAAAAAGCATTGCGAATCTATTTTATTTTCTTTGTGAAAATAACTGTTTTACGATCTCACACCAGTCACCATGACTGACTCGGAGTTTATTGTTCCCTTCTAAACTCTGGGTGCCCATAATTTTCCACACGGGCAGCCTAGAGTTATTTTTATCAGGATATTCTGGATATTCTGGAGCTTTGGGGATAAGCTGGATGACGAAGCGTACTATCGTACTTGTTATTTATTTCCGTTGTGTATTCTGTATGAGGACAGGTTTCTATAACTGTCCATTTGTTTTGTATTGAGTTGAATATTGACTCTGATGATGTATTGTATAATTGATATAGTTCTTTGTTTAAAAGACTAGTGATTATCTATTATATTTTGTTCCGCTGCGATATGTGAGATTCTGATATTGTTCTGTTTCTGATGTTTTTCTGTTGTTCTTCTTTCTTTTCCTTCTATCTTTTCTTCTACCTCTTCTTTTAAAACCCTAAGAATTCGGTTTTCCGGCATTCGATTGCACGGCATTTGATACAGTGGATGTATTAATGTCAACTTTCGGAAGTCGAAGAAACGGATCCTTACACAAATGCTCACTCCATGACCATTTTCCATATGGGGCATAGATATTATCGGTTCCTTACCGATCTCTAAAGGTGGTGCAAAGTACGTCATTGTCGAAGTTGATTACGTCACCAAATAGGTCGAAGCAGAACCTTTAGCCACAATCACAACAAACAAAGTAATCAACTTCTTTTTCTGAAACATCATATGTCGTTTTAGCCTTCCACGAACCATTATAACTGTTAATTCGACAACACTGAATTCAAAGACTTCTGCCTTCGGCATCATATTGAAAAGGGATTTGCAGTAGTTGCTCACCCTCAAGCAAACGGGAAAGTTGAAGCTGTGAACAAAATCATGAAGTCCATTATGCAGAAACGTTTAGAAAAGGCTAGAGACAAGTGGGTGGATGAACTCCCAACTGCATTATGGTTTTACAGAACTACCCACAAGTCCGCGATTGGCCATACTCCATTCGCCCTTGCTTACGGCTCAGAAGCCGTCATTCCTGTTGAACTCGAAGTCCCTTCTCATCAAGTGACCTACTATGATCCTAGAACAAATAGAGATCACCTGTTAGAATCTCTAGACTTTGTAGATGAGAAGCATGAAGAAGCTAATTTGAAGGTAGTGGCACATCGACATGGAGTCACCCGATACTACAACACTAAAGTCCAGCCTAGACCTTTGAAATCGACGATCTCGTCTTGAAACAGGTTTTTCCTACCTCATCTCACATGAATCCTTCTCGGGAAGGACCATATGTCATTGAACAGAGGCTTGGAGAAGGAACTTTCAACCTAGTGATTGTTGATGGCGTCGCACTCCCAAAGGCATGGAATAGCGAGCATTTATGGTGTTATTTCACTTAGTTTATTCTTTTTCATTCAGTTGTATTCAATTTCCAATTTGCTTTAGCACTTGATTTTCCAGATTTGTAGTAAGGCAAATTATGTCATTTCTTTCCATTTGGCAAATAAAGTTTGAAATTTCCTTCATATTTGTGATTGTTATAGCGTTACATATTAGTTATAATACCTGACTAATTAATATTGACATCTCCGAGTAGGTTCTCCGAGTTTGGAGCTAGCCGATTACATAAGTTCACGATTCAACTGAACAAAATGAGAATGGTTTGACCATTCAATTGGTGATTCTCGCACACAACCTGATGGACGGAATACCTACGAGGAATGGATGTGACTTGGTCATCCGATAACCAAATTAATCCTACGGAGCGATGGGACATACATGACTCAAATGCGATCGTGATATGACCGATACCTCGCTAAGTTAAACCCCGGACTTAGGGGAAAATCAATCAATCAAGGAAAGTATGGTTTGACTATTTTTTGAAATAACTCTAAGTCTCTAGAGTGTGGACTGGCATATAAACACAAACTGGGTACGATCCAATCACCCGCCAACTAATTCTTATCGCCAGAGTGTGGATATGATTATAAACAAATAGATGAGTGCACGTCGACCACTCAATAAACCATAAACCTCGACCTAAAACCGACAAGAGGAGTACAAACTCGCTAAGGATGGAGTTCGACCATCCATTGTCAAACTCCGCTAACCCGAGACTGGCTGTAACAACCCTGGTTTTGGAGATTACCTGTTAATATTAAATTATAACGGTAGTTATAAATTAATATTGTAAATTAAATAAAATTGAAAGTTTTATATTGTTTAGTTGGAATAAACAATGAATTTTGGAAACAAAATGTGAAAATAAAGTTTTGGTAACTTTATTATGTTTATTTGTGAGAATAATAAATGAAGTGTGATTTTATTTTGAGTAAATGCAATAATTATTGTAATTATTGCTAATTACTTCTTTTAATAATTTTTAAAGGAAGTATTTGATTTTTAAAAGGTGTTTATTTAAATAAAAAGATGGAATTTGGTATAAAAATGTATTTTGATTATAAATTTGAGTTTGAAATGGTTGATTAGATTTTTCTATCCAAGAAATAATTTTTGTAGAATTTTTAAAGTTAAAAATGAGGATTTATGCATTTAATTGTGTAAATTGTGTATTTATGTAAAATAAGGGTTTTTAATAATAAAAATGTTTTAAAAACTAAAATTTACTTTTTATATGATATGAAATATTTTATTTCATATGTAAGTATGTTTGCATAAATTGGTTGTATTAAAACTTGAAGAAAAATACATTGTTTTCATTATTGTGTTTATGTGCATATTTGTTCAAGTGGTGAATTAAAATTTACTTAACCTAATTTACTTTCTCTATTGGGTCCAAAGCCCATTAGCAAATTAGCAACCAGGAAGGAGAAAAAAGAGGAATGAATTACCTGTACGTAAATAACTTTTAGTTCCTCTTCTTCTTTATTAGCCTGGAAATAGAAGAGGAGAGCAAAATTCCACCATTTGTTAAATCTAAAGCCTTAAATCTCCAAATCTTCAAATCAAAATGGTGCTTTTATCAATTAGAGAGTATTGCAACAGGTCTTTGAAGCAAATTGAAGCTCCATGCCATCATCTTTTCATGTTAATTTGAGTTTTGCTCTTCAAAATCATAAGGTGAGTTGAAAACTCACATTTTCTAGCATAGATTGAGATTTCAAGGTTTGAAATCTCAATTTTATTTTTGTTGCATGTTCATTTGTGAATCACTGTCAGTAAATTAGACATATCTTTTTCATTTTAGATTGGAATTTGATTTTGTTTGAAGTTCTGGAAAGCTTGAAGAACGTGTGATAACTTTCACTTTAAATAAATTCGAAAATTTTGAGCATAGAGGGTCGAAAAACTCAATACAAACCCACTGCCCTGTCATTGTAAAACTAAGATTTTCTGTGCTTAATATTGTTAGTAATTTGAGCATATCTTTCTCATCTGATATCCAAATTTAACGATACTTAATGTCTCGGAAAGCTTAGCTTGTCTTCTATAACTTTTATGTTTTGGGTTTTGTTAAATTTTGAGGTTTAAGTGGTCGAAAATTCCTTCTAGTGACGCTGTCTCGAGACTAAAATGACAGCAGAGATGAACTTCAAATCTAAAAATTGATTTAGTCGTAACTTTTTCATTCTTGAACGGAATTCGATATATTTTAATGTTCTGGAAAGCTTACTTTATATGTGACAACTTTCATGTTGAACATATTTACTAATTTTGAGCACAGTTTGATTGAAATTCTGTCATAAACTCCCAGCTTTGTCACTTTGATAATTACACTATCTAAACTAAATACAGTTAGTAAATTAGGCGTATCTTTCGTGTTTCAAGTCGGATTTAGATAACTCTTGATGTTTTGGAAATCTTAGACTATTTTCTAAAATTTTATTGTTTTGAGTTTTGCAAAATTTTGAGGTTAAGATAGTCGAAACATTATTTCTTTGTTGCTGCCCTGTGAATAAATAACAACGACAGTGAATTTAAAATCTTAGAATTATATTGACCATATCTTACACGTTTCTAATCCAAATTCAATAATTTTAAATTTTTCGGAATGCTTATTTCATTGGCTATAATTTTTGTTTGTTGAGTTTTCTGCAATTTTGAGGATAGCTATGTCAAAATTGAATTTTTCTACTGCTAACCCGAGAGCAAAATCAAATCTGTTCTGTTGTTAAGGCAGAAACGAAATCTTCCATAACTTTTTCGTTTCTAAGCGGAATTTGATAATTTTGGATGTTTCGGAAAGCTTATTTCAGTGGCTAAAACTTTCATTTCTTGTGTTTCCTGTGATTTTGATGTTTACTATGCTAAAATTGCAAATGTCCCTCGCTGTCCTGTTGTTGTAGTATACTCAGTGTTTTGTGCAAACCTGAGCTAGTATTTTGTGCATAACTTTTGCGTTTCTTATTCAAATCCTATAATTTTTAAAGTTTTGGAAACTGCAGAAAGAATGTGACAACTTTCATTTGTATGACTTTCTGAAATTATATGATTAAAGGGTCGAAATAGCTGATGCAAGATCGCTGTCCTGAGCACTTGCATGTAGTCTTGTGTGTTGTATTTGCTTTGGTTGATGAGTTTTCTGATGATTTGTTTTTTTTTCACTTGATTTGCGAATAGTTTGAGCTTAGTATTTTATACCATATGCTGATGATATGAGGCAAGGTATATGACTTTTGTGAACATCTGAGTTTCTATTTTAATGTGGATTTGACTAACGGTTAGTAAACTGTTTAGTGGGAACGTGTGGTATGGGACACAGGTTAAGACTTTACAGATTCCTCTCCGAAAGTTAGCGACACATTCTAGAATTACTAGTGCTATGACCTTCGGGTCATCTGAGAATCTGAGAATCTGAGAAATCCAAAAAAAAGTGACCTCGGTCGCCTTTGAGATCTCTGTTGGGTACCTAACTATATTACTAGCACTAGTTTGAGAACTTTAGCACGTGCAACATGCTTTAGCATGTAATTATTGGCCAATCTGAGATTTATTCTATGAGTTAAGAGAATTTTGATTTCACCATATTTTGATGTGTTTACTTAGCCTTATAGAGATGAATAAGGCGAAATATGAGTTCTTGAGGATTTTGGTGATTTCAATTTTATGGTTTTATACTTGGGTTTCATTTACCACTTTGAGAAGTTTATTTATTCATGAATCATATTTGGATGTTTTCTTTATATGCATGAATCCCCTAGTATTAACCCAAGTAAGCGTAGAATTATAACTTCTTAGAGATAGACAATCCTTGATATCAACCTTAGTCATTCTTATCAATTATTGATCCCTTGATGTATGTTTCCCTTATACCTTATCGTATTTCCTTTCTAACGATAAGATTCAGTTGCCTGACCCGTGTGTTTATCACTCGGGTCAGACCGAGTTATTTCAGGTTAGCTATCAGTTTCAGGACTTAGCTTTGATGCATCTGCTTGGATATCAGCCTAGCATTTTTGTGTAGTTTATATTTCTTTCCGTTTGACTCTGATGTGTATTTTGATTCGATGTATATAGTGTGGTCTTTGAACCACTTTTGTATATCGTTTTGTATTGTACTGGGATGTATCGGTGTATATGTATTTATATATATGATGATTACTGTTCTGTGATGTGATATGCACACTGTTATTGTACGTTGTTCTGATAGATCCATTAGCCACCTATAGTTTTGTATTAAGCATTTATTGGATATGTCGATCCACTTAAATAGAAAAAAAAATATAGAGCATTTATCGACGTATGCAGTAGATGTTTAAGACAAGATTATAGATGGTCGCTCCTAACCAGCCCTATTCTCCGCATTAATAGATAGAATTACCCAGTAATTCTCTTTGTTAATGTGGGTCTCGGGGTGGGGCGTCACAGCTTGGTATCAGAGCTGAGGTCGGAACAAAGTAGGATAAACACAGAACAGTACGTTTATCACGATACTTCGAAGTACAGTATGAGTGAATCATTGTCCTTTATTTGAGCTTCTTTTCGAATCGTGCTTTGATTCTTTGTCGAATCTTTGGTATTGTTAAGATGGAATATTTCTAGGAATATATTATATTCCATAGTATTTAATAATTGAGTTTGATGTTATCTTATCATGTGAATAATCTTATTAGAAGATTATTCTATTCTTATTTTTGTCGATACGAGTGAGTTCGTATCGATGGAGCTTTTTGATTCCTTTGAGAATTCATGTTGTATTTATTTGAGAGTTGTGAATCCTATTAAGGGGATCCACAATGATTGGCTTGTAATGAGCATTCTGAGATTTCTATTTGATGTTGCTTTTGTGAGTATCTATTTGTTACTCACAATCTTGAGACGCATTTGATTTGGAATGGATTGACTTATTTGATATTATGTCCAATCATTTGTTTTATAGGATCCAATTGTATATTTAAGTTTCCTATTTTGATTGGTTTATTATTTCTGTCACTTTGGAATGTTAATGATGATTCCGAAGTTTCTGAAATCACTCTTGAGTATCGAGATGTTGATGACATATCTCGAATTCCAGTCAAGGTGACTTTGTTGAGTTTTGATGAGTGCGTTTGGGTTTGATATCCAATCAGGCAATCGAGTGTTAAATTAACCTTAGTCCTAGCTGTTAGCCTTCGGCTATCCTTCCAATATGACATCCACTAAGGAATGGTTGAGTTTCTAGATTGTTCGAGTTTGATTGGGTTTATCATTCAGTTTCTTTGAGTTATCCTTTTCGGATACTCAATCGGTGTTATTCGTTGTAGCATTACTTTGTTTGAAGTAATGATATGTTGTTAGTATTCTTCTTCTCATTCGAGAAGATATCTTAACCTTACTCTTATACCTCATTGATCTCTTTTTAATCCATTAAGTGGTGCTAGGGTCATTCCTAACCTTGACCCTACGCCGATTTTTCATGAGCTACGAGTTGCGGAGGATAGCGTTACTCTTACTGCATTCCAAACTCGTTATACGTCTTGTGAGTGGTTCGTTATACCATTCAAAATAATGAACACTCCAGTCTTTTCCATCAATCTTGAGGATCGAGTATTCTGGGAATATCTCGATGAGCTCTATTTGTGTTCCTTGATTTTGAGAATAAGTAACTGTGTTTTTAAATTTTTCAAAAAAAATTGAAGATAGGTTTCTAAGAAAAATTGGATTTTGTCTTTGGGAAAAACAAAGAATATTTTTAGTATTATATATAAGGTATTTATTTTTAAAGAAAATGAATTTTTGTGTTGGGTTGTCCGTCTAGTGCTTTAAGAATTCTGGTCGATGCGTTTGGCCAACGTTATCGATAGGAATTTCCTAAACGCTATGATGAGACAGTCAGACACGGTAAATTGAGTTTTAATAAGTAAAGTTTGAAAATAATTAATATGATGGAGTATTAATTTTATTTTAAATGTTTAATAAAGCCCTTGAACCATAGTGAGGTTTGGATGAGTGGCGAGGCAGTTTTGATCACTCGATCAACTCTGCAGCCAATTAATGAGGTCATTCACTATAAATCATTGGCGAGGAAATACCCTTAATTATTTGAAATTTATGAAATTTAATATGGTAATTTGGGTAAGTAAAGTGAATAATTCTAATTAAGGAGATGTCTTAATTAGAAGAAAATATCATTTGATGCATTGATTAATAAAATGATGTATTTAAAGTAAAATAATACTTTGGTTTGAAAATTAAAATATTAATTGAATATTTTGGTACAAGTAATTAATGATGACTATAAAACTTTATTTTGATGGATAATTAATAATCATCTATTGATAATGGAAGAAATTAATTATCTCTTCCAAAATGAGTTTTCATAATTAATTGTTTTTAAAGCTAGATTTTGGAAAGTAATGAAAATATTTCCACTTAATAGAATATTTTATGATAATTACATAAGGTTGATCATAATTTTATATGTCTTAGCTTTTCGGGGAAAAAGAAAATCATTTAATAAATGACTTAGCAAAAAGCTTGTTTGAAATTGTAGTTTGAAATTAAAATGGTTTGGGAGAATTTCAAATTTCAAATTGATTTTAAAAGCTGAAATTTCATTAAGAAAAGTGTTGTACTAAAACAGAGATAACTTGAGATTTATAACTCCAAATGAGCTGAATCTTTTTGTAAATAAAAGAACTTTAAGTAAGAAATAAAGTTTATTTTTACCACTTTTAAATATTTTTCTTTTTACTAAGCCTAAATAGGGTTTGAAAGTGGATAGGCAGTTCTGCCCTATTGCAAAATTCTCTAAGACTTAAGCTGAAAGTAAAATTTACATAACTTTCAAACCGTAAATCCGATTTTGATGATCTTTATATTGCTGGAAAGCTTAAACTGAGTAGAACAACTTTCATATTATAAAGTTTTTCTTATTTTGTTGTTTGCTTAGTCCAAATGGGTCTTCTTTACAGCAGATCTGAAATAAAATTGTTCTATTTCCCTTAATAGTTAAGTGTAGCACGTCTTATCTATGAACATGAACTAATATCATCTATTTGAGTTAAGTACAGGTGAAAAGAGGATAGTTGGACTATATTTTGATCAAAAAGAATATATATAAGTTTGTGCAAACTCGCTAAAGGAAATGCTAAAAAGGATGGTATGTTTTCGGATTAATTTTAAAGTGTTAAATGATGATATATATTGTGTATCCGACCTAATGGTCGATGTATATTATATAATTCATTTTTATAATTCATTTGAGTTAAGTTCTAACACTTAGAAAATTTGAGAAACAAATTGAAAAAAATAATATGTTACAAACTAGAGTATACCTATGGAAGAATTAGAGAATAAACAACTTAAACTTTGTTTACTCTAATGAAGAGTAATAAATTTAAATTTAAAATCCAAGTAAGAAGTTTTGAAAAAAAAATCAAGATTTGAAATTTATGGTTATAACTATAAAGTTATTGAATTTTTGGAACTCTAAGAATTATTGATTGAGAGTATATACATATATTTTAGTTCCTTGTGATTATCTTACTCTTGTGCTATTTTCTAACGACGTGCATTTATGCGTTCGTTCGAGTTTGAAACCACCTTTTCGATGAACTATCTTGCCTCTATTGTGTATATCTTGTATCGGTGTGGTTCCTTCCGTAGTGTTATAGGGAAAGATCATATCGATAATCATCTTGTTGATTAGAGTTCGAGTTTGAGTTGTGCTAAGTCCCGACTCTACTCGAGGAGCTTATGAGAAATCAATCTCATTTGATTGATCCTTTGTGTAGCATCTTGTTATGCTCTTATTCGTAGGTGAGACGCCTTCGAAATCTTGTGTATTAATCAGAAAATTCAATGGTTCGCTAATTCCATATGTGCACTTTAAAAACCATAGAATTAATCGAGCAAACTTATCTTGGTCTTCTTTCATCTTGAGTTGAAAGTGAGGAATTTTGATCTCATGCTTGTCTATCCTTCTTTGATTGATGAAATAATTGTGTTGAATACAAACTCTTCTCTAGAAATTGCGAGGATGCAATTTTGATAAGGAGGGGAGTCTGTAACAACCCTGGTTTTGGAGATTACCTGTTAATATTAAATTATAACGGTAGTTATAAATTAATATTGTAAATTAAATAAAATTGAAAGTTTTATATTGTTTAATTGGAATAAACAATGAATTTTGGAAACAAAATGTGAAAATAAAGTTTTGGTAACTTTATTATGTTTATTTGTGAGAATAATAAATGAAGTGTGATTTTATTTTGAGTAAATGCAATAATTATTGTAATTATTGCTAATTACTTCTTTTAATAATTTTTAAAGGAAGTATTTGATTTTTAAAAGGTGTTTATTTAAATAAAAAGATGGAATTTGGTATAAAAATGTATTTTGATTATAAATTTGAGTTTGAAATGGTTGATTAGATTTTTCTATCCAAGAAATAATTTTTGTAGAATTTTTAAAGTTAAAAATGAGGATTTATGCATTTAATTGTGTAAATTGTGTATTTATGTAAAATAAGGGTTTTTAATAATAAAAATGTTTTAAAAACTAAAATTTACTTTTTATATGATATGAAATATTTTATTTCATATGTAAGTATGTTTGCATAAATTGGTTGTATTAAAACTTGAAGAAAAATACATTGTTTTCATTATTGTGTTTATGTGCATATTTGTTCAAGTGGTGAATTAAAATTTACTTAACCTAATTTACTTTCTCTATTGGGTCCAAAGCCCATTAGCAAATTAGCAACCAGGAAGGAGAAAAAAGAGGAATGAATTACCTGTACGTAAATAACTTTTAGTTTCTCTTCTTCTTCATTAGCCTGGAAATAGAAGAGGAGAGCAAAATTCCACCATTTGTTAAATCTAAAGCCTTAAATCTCCAAATCTTCAAATCAAAATGGTGCTTTTATCAATTAGAGAGTATTGCAACAGGTCTTTGAAGCAAATTGAAGCTCCATGCCATCATCTTTTCATGTTAATTTGAGTTTTGCTCTTCAAAATCATAAGGTGAGTTTAAAACTCACATTTTCTAGCATAGATTGAGATTTTAAGGTTTGAAATCTCAATTTTATTTTTGTTGCATGTTCATTTGTGAATCACTGTCAGTAAATTAGACATATCTTTTTCATTTTAGAGTTGAATTTGATTTTGTTTGAAGTTCTGGAAAACTTGAAGAACGTGTGATAACTTTCATTTTAAATACATTCAAAAATTTTGAGCATAGAGGGTCGAAAAACTCAATACAAACTCACTGCCCTGTCATTGTAAAACTAAGATTTTCTGTGCTTAATATTGTTAGTAATTTGAGCATATCTTTCTCATCTGATATCCAAATTTAACGATACTTAATGTCTCGGAAAGCTTAGCTTGTCTTCTATAACTTTTATGTTTTGGATTTTGTTAAATTTTGAGGTTTAAGTGGTCGAAAATTCCTTCTAGTGACGCTGTCTCGAGACTAAAATGACAGCAGAGATGAACTTCAAATCTAAAAATTGATTTAGTCGTAACTTTTTCATTCTTGAACGGAATTCGATAATTTTTAATGTTCTGGAAAGCTTACTTTATATGTGACAACTTTCATGTTGAACATATTTACTAATTTTGAGCACAGTTTGATTGAAATTCTGTCATAAACTCCCAGCTTTGTCACTTTGATAATTACACTATCTAAACTAAATACAGTTAGTAAATTAGGCGTATCTTTCGTGTTTCAAGTCGGATTTAGATAACTCTTGATGTTTTGGAAATCTTAGACTATTTTCTAAAATTTTATTGTTTTGAGTTTTGCAAAATTTTGAGGTTAAGATAGTCGAAACATTATTTCTTTGTTGCTGCCCTGTGAATAAACAACAACGACAGTGAATTTAAAATCTTAGAATTATATTGACCATATCTTACACGTTTCTAATCCAAATTCAATAATTTTAGATTTTTCGAAAAGCTTATTTCATTGGCTATAATTTTTGTTTGTTGAGTTTTCTGCAATTTTGAGGATAGCTATGTCAAAATTGAACTTTTCTACTGCTAACCCGAGAGCAAAATCAAATCTGTTCTGTTGTTAAGGCAGAAACGAAATCTTCCATAACTTTTTCGTTTCTAAGCGGAATTTGATAATTTTGGATGTTTCGGAAAGCATATTTCAGTGGCTAAAACTTTCATTTCTTGTGTTTCCTGTGATTTTGATGTTTACTATGCTAAAATTGCAAATGTCCCTCGCTGTCCTGTTGTTGTAGTATACTCAGTGTTTTGTGCAAACCTGAGCTAGTATTTTGTGCATAACTTTTGCGTTTCTTATTCAAATCCTATAATTTTTAAAGTTTTGGAAACTGCAGAAAGAATGTGACAACTTTCATTTGTATCACTTTCTGAAATTATATGATAAAGGGTCGAAATAGCTGATGCAAGATCGCTGTCCTGAGCACTTGCATGTAGTCTTGTGTGTTGTATTTGCTTTGGTTGATGAGTTTTCTGATGATTTGTTTTTTTTCACTTGATTTGCGAATAGTTTGAGCTTAGTATTTTATACCATATGCTGATGATATGAGGCAAGGTATATGACTTTTGTGAACATCTGAGTTTCTATTTTAATGTGGATTTGACTAACAGTTAGTAAACTGTTTAGTGCGAACGTGTGGTATGGGACACAGGTTAACACTTTACAGATTCCTCTCCGAAAGTTAGCGACACATTCTAGAATTACTAGTGCTATGACCTTCGGGTCATCTGAGAATCTGAGAATCTGAGAAATCCAAAAAAAAGTGACCTCGATCGCCTTTGAGATCTCTGTTGGGTACCTAACTATATTACTAGCACTAGTCTGAGAACTTTAGCACGTGCAACATGCTTTAGCATGTAATTATTGGCCAATCTGAGATTTATTCTATGAGTTAAGAGAATTTTGATTTCACCATATTTTGATGTGTTTACTTAGCCTTATAGAGATGAATAAGGCGAAATATGAGTTCTTGAGGATTTTGGTGATTTCAATTTTATGGTTTTATACTTGGGTTTCATTTACCACTTTTAGAAGTTTATTTATTCATGAATCATATTTGGATGTTTTCTTTATATGCATGAATCCCCTTGTATTAACCCAAGTAAGCGTAGAATTATAACTTCTTAGAGATAGACAATCCTTGATATCAACCTTAGTCATTCTTATCAATTATTGATCCCTTGATGTATGTTTCCCTTATACCTTATCGTATTTCCTTTCTAACGATAAGATTCAGTTGCCTGACCCGTGTGTTTATCACTCGGGTCAGACCGAGTTATTTCAGGTTAGCTATCAGTTTCAGGACTTAGCTTTGATGCATCTGCTTGGATATCAGCCTAGCATTTTTGTGTAGTTTATATTTCTTTCCGTTTGACTCAGATGTGTATTTTGATTCGATGTATATAGTGTGGTCTTTGAACCACTTTTGTATATCGTTTTGTATTGTACTGGGATATATCGGTGTATATGTATTTATATATATGATGATTACTGTTCTGTGATGTGATATGCACACTGTTATTGTACGTTGTTCTGATAGATCCATTAGCCACCTATAGTTTTGTATTAAGCATTTATTGGATATGTCGATCCACTTAAATAGAAAAAAAATATAGAGCATTTATCGACGTATGCAGTAGATGTTTAAGACAAGATTATAGATGGTCGCTCCTAACCAGCCCTATTCTCCGCATTAATAGACAGAATTACCCAGTAATTCTCTTTGTTAATGTGGGTCTCGGGGTGGGGCATCACAGCTTGGTATCAGAGCTGAGGTCAGAACAAAGTAGGATAAACACAAAACAGTACGTTTATCACGATACTTCGAAGTACAGTATGAGTGAATCATTGTCCTTTATTTGAGCTTCTTTTCGAATCGTGCTTTGATTCTTTGTCGAATCTTTGGTATTGTTAAGATGGAATATTTCTAGGAATATATTATATTCCATAGTATTTAATAATTGAGTTTGATGTTATCTTATCATGTGAATAATCTTATTAGAAGATTATTCTATTCTTATTTTTGTCGATACGAGTGAGTTCGTATCGATGGAGCTTTTTGATTCCTTTGAGAATTCATGTTGTATTTATTTGAGAGTTGTGAATCCTATTAAGGGGATCCACAATGATTGGCTTGTAATGAGCATTCTGAGATTTCTATTTGATGTTGCTTTTGTGAGTATCTATTTGTTACTCACAATCTTGAGATGCATTTGATTTGGAATGGATTGACTTATTTGATATTATGTCCAATCATTTGTTTTATAGGATCCAATTGTATATTTAAGTTTCCTATTTTGATTGGTTTATTATTTCTGTCACTTTGGAATGTTAATGATGATTCCGAAGTTTCTGAAATCACTCTTGAGTATCGAGATGTTGATGACATATCTCGAATTCCAGTCAAGGTGACTTTGTTGAGTTTTGATGAGTCCGTTTGGGTTTGATATCCAATCGGGCAATTGAGTGTTAAATTAACCTTAGTCCTAGCTGTTAGCCTTCGGCTATCCTTCCAATATGACATCCACTAAGGAATGGGTGAGTTTCTAGATTGTTCGAGTTTGATTGGGTTTATCATTCAGTTTCTTTGAGTTATCCTTTTCGGATACTCAATCGGTGTTATTCGTTGTAGCATTACTTTGTTTGAAGTAATGATATGTTGTTAGTATTCTTCTTCTCATTCGAGAAGATATCTTAACCTTACTCTTATACCTCATTGATCTCTTTTTAATCCATTAAGTGGTGCTAGGGTCATTCCTAACCTTGACCCTACGCCGATTTTTCATGAGCTACGAGTTGCGGAGGATAGCGTTACTCTTACCGCATTCCAAACTCGTTATACGTCTTGTGAGTGGTTCGTTATACCATTCAAAATAATGAACACTCCAGTCTTTTCCATCAATCTTGAGGATCGAGTATTCTGGGAATATCTCGATGAGCTCTATTTGTGTTCCTTGATTTTGAGAATAAGTAACTGTGTTTTTAAATTTTTCAAAAAAAATTGAAGATAGGTTTCTAAGAAAAATTGGATTTTGTCTTTGGGAAAAACAAAGAATATTTTTAGTATTATATATAAGGTATTTATTTTTAAAGAAAATGAATTTTTGTGTTGGGTTGTCCGTCTAGTGCTTTAAGAATTCTGGTCGATGCGTTTGGCCAACGTTATCGATAGGAATTTCCTAAACGCTATGATGAGACAGTCAGACACGGTAAATTGAGTTTTAATAAGTAAAGTTTGAAAATAATTAATATGATGGAGTATTAATTTTATTTTAAATGTTTAATAAAGCCCTTGAACCATAGTGAGTTTTGGATGAGTGGCGAGGCAGTTTTGATCACTCGATCAACTCTGCAGCCAATTAATGAGGTCATTCACTATAAATCATTGGCGAGGAAATACCCTTAATTATTTGAAATTTATGAAATTTAATATGGTAATTTGGGTAAGTAAAGTGAATAATTCTAATTAAGGAGATGTCTTAATTAGAAGAAAATATCATTTGATGCATTGATTAATAAAATGATGTATTTAAAGTAAAATAATACTTTGGTTTGAAAATTAAAATATTAATTGAATATTTTGGTACAAGTAATTAATGATGACTATAAAACTTTATTTTGATGGATAATTAATAATCATCTATTGATAATGGAAGAAATTAATTATCTCTTCCAAAATGAGTTTTCATAATTAATTGTTTTTAAAGCTAGATTTTGGAAAGTAATGAAAATATTTCCACTTAATAGAATATTTTATGATAATTACATAAGGTTGATCATAATTTTATATGTCTTAGCTTTTCGGGGAAAAAGAAAATCATTTAATAAATGACTTAGCAAAAAGCTTGTTTGAAATTGTAGTTTGAAATTAAAATGGTTTGGGAGAATTTCAAATTTCAAATTGATTTTAAAAGCTGAAATTTCATTTAGAAAAGTGTTGTACTAAAACAGAGATAACTTGAGATTTATAACTCCAAATGAGCTGAATCTTTTTGTAAATGAAAGAACTTTCAGTAAGAAATAAAGTTTATTTTTACCACTTTTAAATATTTTTCTTTTTACTAAGCCTAAATAGGGTTTGAAAGTGGATAGGCAGTTCTGCCCTATTGCAAAATTCTCTAAGACTTAAGCTGAAAGTAAAATTTACATAACTTTCAAACCGTAAATCCGATTTTGATGATCTTTATATTGCTGGAAAGCTTAAACTGAGTAGAACAACTTTCATATTATAAAGTTTTTCTTATTTTGTTGTTTGCTTAGTCCAAATGGGTCTTCTTTACAGCAGATCTGAAATAAAATTGTTCTATTTCCCTTAATAGTTAAGTGTAGCACGTCTTATCTATGAACATGAACTAATATCATCTATTTGAGTTAAGTACAGGTGAAAAGAGGATAGTTGGACTATATTTTGATCAAAAAGAATATATATAAGTTTGTGCAAACTCGCTAAAGAAAATGCTAAAAAGGATGGTATGTTTTCGGATTAATTTTAAAGTGTTAAATGATGATATATATTGTGTTTCCGACCTAATGGTCGATGTATATTATATAATTCATTTTTGTAATATTGTATACGGCCCTCCGTACAAAGGAGACTCCGCCGATTTTTCCGAAAAGTTCTAACACTTAGAAAATTTGAGAAACAAATTGAAAAAAATAATATGTTACAAACTAGAGTATACCTATGGAAGAATTAGAGAATAAACAACTTAAACTTTGTTTACTCTAATGAAGAGTAATAAATTTAAATTTAAAATCCAAGTAAGAAGTTTTGAAAAAAAAATCAAGATTTGAAATTTATGGTTATAACTATAAAGTTATTGAATTTTTGGAACTCTAAGAATTATTGATTGAGAGTATATACATATATTTTAGTTCCTTGTGATTATCTTACTCTTGTGCTATTTTCTAACGACGTGCATTTATGCGTTCGTTCGAGTTTGAAACCACCTTTTCGTTGAACTATCTTGCCTCTATTGTGTATATCTTGTATCGGTGTGGTTCCTTCCGTAGTGTTATAGGGAAAGATCATATCGATAATCATCTTGTTGATTAGAGTTCGAGTTTGAGTTGTGCTAAGTCCCGACTCTACTCGAGGAGCTTATGAGAAATCAATCTCATTTGATTGATCCTTTGTGTAGCATCTTGTTATGCTCTTATTCGAAGGTGAGACGCCTTCGAAATCTTGTGTATTAATCAGAAAATTCAATGGTTCGCTAATTCCATATGTGCACTTTAAAAACCATAGAATTAATCGAGCAAACTTATCTTGGTCTTCTTTCATCTTGAGTTGAAAGTGAGGAATTTTGATCTCATGCTTGTCTATCCTTCTTTGATTGATGAAATAATTGTGTTGAATACAAACTCTTCTCTAGAAATTGCGAGGACGCAATTTTGAAAAGGAGGGGAGTCTGTAACAACCCTGGTTTTGGAGATTACCTGTTAATATTAAATTATAACGGTAGTTATAAATTAATATTGTAAATTAAATAAAATTGAAAGTTTTATATTGTTTAATTGGAATAAACAATGAATTTTGGAAACAAAATGTGAAAATAAAGTTTTGGTAACTTTATTATGTTTATTTGTGAGAATAATAAATGAAGTGTGATTTTATTTTGAGTAAATGCAATAATTATTGTAATTATTGCTAATTACTTCTTTTAATAATTTTTAAAGGAAGTATTTGATTTTTAAAAGGTGTTTATTTAAATAAAAAGATGGAATTTGGTATAAAAATGTATTTTGATTATAAATTTGAGTTTGAAATGGTTGATTAGATTTTTCTATCCAAGAAATAATTTTTGTAGAATTTTTAAAGTTAAAAATGAGGATTTATGCATTTAATTGTGTAAATTGTGTATTTATGTAAAATAAGGGTTTTTAATAATAAAAATGTTTTAAAAACTAAAATTTACTTTTTATATGATATGAAATATTTTATTTCATATGTAAGTATGTTTGCATAAATTGGTTGTATTAAAACTTGAAGAAAAATACATTGTTTTTATTATTGTGTTTATGTGCATATTTGTTCAAGTGGTGAATTAAAATTTACTTAACCTAATTTACTTTCTCTATTGGGTCCAAAGCCCATTAGCAAATTAGCAACCAGGAAGGAGAAAAAAGAGGAATGAATTACCTGTACGTAAATAACTTTTAGTTCCTCTTCTTCTTCATTAGCCTGGAAATAGAAGAGGAGAGCAAAATTCCACCATTTGTTAAATCTAAAGCCTTAAATCTCCAAATCTTCAAATCAAAATGGTGCTTTTATCAATTAGAGAGTATTGCAACAGGTCTTTGAAGCAAATTGAAGCTCCATGCCATCATCTTTTCATGTTAATTTGAGTTTTGCTCTTCAAAATCATAAGGTGAGTTGAAAACTCACATTTTCTAGCATAGATTGAGATTTCAAGGTTTGAAATCTCAATTTTATTTTTGTTGCATGTTCATTTGTGAATCACTGTCAGTAAATTAGACATATCTTTTTCATTTTAGATTTGAATTTGATTTTGTTTGAAGTTCTGGAAAGCTTGAAGAACGTGTGATAACTTTCATTTTAAATACATTCGAAAATTTTGAGCATAGAGGGTCGAAAAACTCAATACAAACCCACTGCCCTGTCATTGTAAAACTAAGATTTTCTGTGCTTAATATTGTTAGTAATTTGAGCATATCTTTCTCATCTGATATCCAAATTTAACGATACTTAATGTCTTAGAAAGCTTAGCTTGTCTTCTATAACTTTTATGTTTTGGATTTTGTTAAATTTTGAGGTTTAAGTGGTCGAAAATTCCTTCTAGTGACGCTGTCTCGAGACTAAAATGACAGCAGAGATGAACTTCAAATCTGAAAATTGATTTAGTCATAACTTTTTCATTCTTGAACGGAATTCGATAATTTTTAATGTTCTGGAAAGCTTACTTTATATGTGACAACTTTCATGTTGAACATATTTACTAATTTTGAGCACAGTTTGATTGAAATTCTGTCATAAACTCCCAGCTTTGTCACTTTGATAATTACACTATCTAAACTAAATACAGTTAGTAAATTAGGCATATCTTTCGTGTTTCAAGTCGGATTTAGATAACTCTTGATGTTTTGGAAATCTTAGACTATTTTCTAAAATTTTATTGTTTTGAGTTTTGCAAAATTTTGAGGTTAAGATAGTCGAAACATTATTTCTTTGCTGCTGCCCTGTGAATAAACAACAACGACAGTGAATTTAAAATCTTAGAATTATATTGACCATATCTTACACATTTCTAATCCAAATTCAATAATTTTAGATTTTTCGGAAAGCTTATTTCATTGGCTATAATTTTTGTTTGTTGAGTTTTCTGCAATTTTGAGGATAGCTATGTCAAAATTGAACTTTTCTACTGCTAACCCGAGAGCAAAATCAAATCTACTCTGTTGTTAAGGCAGAAACGAAATCTTCCATAACTTTTTCGTTTCTAAGCGGAATTTGATAATTTTGGATGTTTCGGAAAGCTTATTTCAGTGGATAAAACTTTCATTTCTTGTGTTTCCTGTGATTTTGATGTTTACTATGCTAAAATTGCAAATGTCCCTCGCTGTCCTGTTGTTGTAGTATACTCAGTGTTTTGTGCAAACCTGAGCTAGTATTTTGTGCATAACTTTTGCGTTTCTTATTCAAATCCTATAATTTTTAAAGTTTTGGAAACTGCAGAAAGAATGTGACAACTTTCATTTGTATCACTTTCTGAAATTATATGATTAAAGGGTCGAAATAGCTGATGCAAGATCGCTGTCCTAAGCACTTGCATGTAGTCTTGTGTGTTGTATTTGCTTTGGTTGATGAGTTTTCTGATGATTTGTTTTTTTTTCACTTGATTTGCGAATAGTTTGAGCTTAGTATTTTATACCATATGCTGATGATATGAGGCAAGGTATATGACTTTTGTGAACATCTGAGTTTCTATTTTAATGTGGATTTGACTAACGGTTAGTAAAATGTTTAGTGCGAACGTGTGGTATGGGACACTGGTTAACACTTTACAGATTCCTCTCCGAAAGTTAGCGACACATTCTAGAATTACTAGTGCTATGACCTTCGGGTCATCTGAGAATCTGAGAATCTGAGAAATCCAAAAAAAAGTGACCTCGGTCGCCTTTGAGATCTCTGTTGGGTACCTAACTATATTACTAGCACTAGTCTGAGAACTTTAGCACGTGCAACATGCTTTAGCATGTAATTATTGGCCAATCTGAGATTTATTCTATGAGTTAAGAGAATTTTGATTTCACCATATTTTGATGTGTTTACTTAGCCTTATAGAGATGAATAAGGCGAAATATGAGTTCTTGAGGATTTTGGTGATTTCAATTTTATGGTTTTATACTTGGGTTTCATTTACCACTTTGAGAAGTTTATTTATTCATGAATCATATTTGGATGTTTTCTTTATATGCATGAATCCCCTAGTATTAACCCAAGTAAGCGTAGAATTATAACTTCTTAGAGATAGACAATCCTTGATATCAACCTTAGTCATTCTTATCAATTATTGATCCCTTGATGTATGTTTCCCTTATACCTTATCGTATTTCCTTTCTAACGATAAGATTCAGTTGCCTGACCCGTGTGTTTATCACTCGGGTCAGACCGAGTTATTTCAGGTTAGCTATCAGTTTCAGGACTTAGCTTTGATGCATCTGCTTGGATATCAGCCTAGCATTTTTGTGTAGTTTATATTTCTTTCCATTTGACTCCGATGTGTATTTTGATTCGATGTATATAGTGTGGTCTTTGAACCACTTTTGTATATCGTTTTGTATTGTACTGGGATGTAACGGTGTATATGTATTTATATATATGATGATTACTGTTCTGTGATGTGATATGCACACTGTTATTGTACGTTGTTCTGATAGATCCATTAGCCACCTATAGTTTTGTATTAAGCATTTATTGGATATGTCGATCCACTTAAATAGAAAAAAAATATAGAGCATTTATCGACGTATGCAGTAGATGTTTAAGACAAGATTATAGATGGTCGCTCCTAACCAGCCCTATTCTCCGCATTAATAGACAGAATTACCCAGTAATTCTCTTTGTTAATGTGGGTCTCGGGGTGGGGCGTCACACTGGCGGTAGGAGTATAATCACTCAAACCACTGAATCTGATGGCGTAACACTAGTGCTCGAGCACAGTGTTTGATGCAACTTGAGGCCATGACCACATAGAGGCCGTGAGTGAAAATTAACGGACGATTATCCGAGTTAACGATCAGTGAATTACAAGTACATTGAATGGAAAAAGTAATAACTTGACTACTTGAACAAAATTCACATGAGAGTTCGACACAAAATAAAGAACTTTTATTTGCGCATCAAACTTGAAAATCGTAGTACAAGTTTATTCAAAAGCGAGGGCCATACCCACACAATCACGACCAACAAAAAGAAAAAACAGTTATACAAGCTATATTAAAACAATGCCGAAATGACGGTGTTACCACTAATTCTCACTTCAACCTTGTCAAAACTAAGAAGAGTAGAAGAAAAGGATTTATAAGAGATGATAGCATCAACAAAGCATTTTGAAGGACTCAAAGGGATGCTACAACAAAAATTGGATGTGCTATAAGCTTTCAAAGGGGTCAAAAATGATAGAAAGCACCCTTTCGCTTCAATTTTCCCTTTTCGAAACAGATGCTTCCGCATGTATGAAGACGCTTCAAATAAGTTGAGGAACACCTTTCGAAGGCAGCAATTTACAACCACTCACATGCGTTCTAAAAGTTCGAAACTAATGTTTCGCCCTCATTCACATTCCATAGAAAGATATATCGATAGAGCAACCCCTTTGAAAGCATAAATAAGCCTTTTGAACCGGTCGAGACCATTCAAAATTAAGAAAGTAGAGCTTGCTAAGGTTCAATTTTGGAACCTCCTACACTAGAGGATGGGGTTCTGCGTCAATCAGCAAGTGTGCCATCGAAAGCTACCTTCCGCTTCAAAACCTCCAATGTCTCGACTCCTTCGAAACTCCAAAGATCCACCTATCAACAGAGTCAAAAACTCGTACCTTTTCTTACTTGCAACAACATAGCAATGCAAAGTAGAGAAGTGCACTTATCCCTTTCGATGAAGTCGAAAGAGCTCAAGTCCATTCTAAAGCAATGTAGAAGGATAACCAAATGTGAATGGCAACGAAAGGTCTCTAAGGTCACCTTTCGACCAAGCCGAAAGGACTAATTCGAAAGGTGCCAACCCGCACCTGTAAATAAGACCCTAGGGGTCTAGTTTAAGGGATCTGAATTGACTCTCTTCATTCTTGTACTTCCTTACATTTTAAAACCGTAATTCTCAAATTAGATTCAGGGATTTGACTATGTTGTATGCATAAGTTTCAAATTGAAAAGGAATAGGTTGAAAGCAAGTTTATAGAATTTTGAGTATGTTATCTGATTTTATGTTTCTATAAGATTCTGTTTACAACCAATTTATGTCAACCTGATCAAAAGGTCGCCTTTCACGGAAGTCGAAACCATTTTAACCCAACTAATACCTCTAAATCCATAAGTCCTTACCTTGCGTTATTGTAAGGTTAGCTTCCGAAGAAGTTGGAACCCCTTTTAATTCAACTCATACCCTTAAATCATTAGGTCCAACTCTTGAGTCATTCTAACTACTTCAAAAGGGTGGTTTCGAAAGGATAACGAAATAAACTGAGCTTGATTGAAAATGTTTCTGAAGAGGAGCTCTGGTGTTTCGACTGAGTCGAAAGGCATAAAAAGGGAATAATAACAATTTCTACCATATCGAAAGGTATCAATTACCTTCATCTGATCAAAAAGAGCTTTCGAAGGAATCACTTATTGTATAAACTCTACTTTGGGGTGTTGACAAGTTTTCTTGTCAACATTTTTGGCGTTAGAAGGAGGGCCCAAACCTCCAATCTTGTTGAACTTCCAACTCAACATTCCTCTAACCCAATTCTATTCCAATCTTATTACTTTAGATTTTACATCACCATGTTTATCAAAATCAAAAGGTTTGAACAAGGGTCCTCAGAGCCATATTTAATTGGATTCTCCCCAAGAACAACTAATGATTCTAAACTACATGAAGAGCAAATGTTAAGATTGGAAGCTCTAAGGATGAGGAAGAAGAAAAGGGCTGAATCTTATTGTTATCCCGCCTTTTGGCAAGGTCGTGACACCAAGAACTTGGCTAGAGACCAAGGGTAGTTCATCCCGAAGATCGGTCATACACAGATTCACCATGGATACTAACAAATTTTATCCGAGACCGGATCAAGCTACAATTGATAAGACATGACAAGCAAGGCTGTGAAAGCCAACGTTCCAATTTTCGAGTCAATCCGTGTTCGTATGCTCAAGATATGATCGATGCAAGCCAAGGAAATCAACTCACTCACATCCATCATTTCGCATCGATCAGGCCGTATCCATCATTTCGCAATGGTCGATTTCGTATCCATCACGCATCTGTCTATTTGTATCCATCGCCATGCAACCGCCCTATTCTTATCCAACGAAAACAGTCTTCTTCATATCCATCAGCAAACAAGCTCACTTTGTATCGATCAGCAGCAAGAGAGTCTACTTCGTATCCATCCGGACCCTCCTACTTTGTATCCATCGACTGCGACACGAATGTCCAATTCGTGCCGATTAAGCTTCAAACGTGCTTTGTATCGATCGACCATAGATCAATACGAAAGCACAACATCCCATTGATACGAAGTGGAGTGCAGTCGATCGATACGAACAGAACAATGCAGTCGATCGATACGAACAGAACAATGCAGTCGATCGATATGAATAGAACAATGCATTCAATCGATATGAACAGAACAATGCAGTCGATCGATGCAAACAGAATAATGCAATCGATCAGTATGAATAGGGCCAAGTCAGATCGATACGAACGAGGCATAAACCTTGGAAATACCCGATCGATTCGGCATAAAATGTGCATAGATCCTAGAGACTAGCGCCACATCAGCATGCAGGCACGTGCTTGGACCAATACGGACAAATCGATACGAAGAGCATCGATACGAGGATGACAGCCTTTGATAAATTTGAACTTGCATCGATCATAAATCAAAATCTACAAGTCCAAATACCACCAAATTTTCACAGGAGCTTGCATACATCCTCCGGAACATTCATGATCGATTTTGACTCAATTGGGCCAGATTATGATTGATACGAAATTTGTTCGTATTGATCGCAGATCAAGCGCACACCGCATGGGATCAATCGTGTGGGCCCACCTACATGCCAAAAGAAGTCTCCCGAGATCTGAGCGAGATATTTGCACCCTACACCTATAAATAGCATCCTAGAGTCAACAGAAAGGGGATTTTTTGCTCTTTGATGTCCAGACTCTGCCGAAACCATTATTGCACTCAAAAATCACTGTTGTACTCGAAATTTACTGTTGTAATCCGCTGTAACCAGCAAGCAAAAGTTATTAAAGATCAATCATTTCATAGTGGATGTAGGCAATACGCCAAACCACTCTAAATCTCTGCGTTCTTTCGCTGTTTTTCTGATTATTATTTGAAGTGTTTGTTAGATAATCCTCTTTTTACATTTATTTCTTCATTTTATCTCTTCAAACCCTTCCGAAGAGTGTTGTGCCCGATTTTGGTACAAACACTTTGGTGCTTTCACTGAGAAAGAACAGTTTTCTCCTGCTCGTTGGATCTACTATCGATATCGGATTGCACAAATCTAAGAAGAAGATCCAGATCTCAAAGATTAAAATTCTTCCATCCTATTCAGATTTGCATCAAGTCTAGGAAAGAGCTTCGCTATCCATCATGGTTAACACAAGGACTACTTCTACAACCGCAGATCCAGAAGGACAGGACATACATAATCCCATACAACTGCCTCCAGCTAATCAAAATGCTGTTGGACCGTCAAATCCACAGGGCCCTATCACCAGGGAGTAATTCCAGATGCTAATGCAGGAACTGACTCAGAGCTGCCAACAGCTCACCCTACAGCTCCGTGCTAATGCAGAACTAACCAACCAACTAAACCGTCAACGACGGAGGAGATCCAGGAGGGATCATGCTTCCTATTCATCCACCGAGAATTCAGCCTCTTCTGATTACCATCATAGATCCACACGCCCGGGACTGGACGAAAGTTACACACAAGCCACTGGGCATCAGCATACATTGAGTCTTGGGCAACCGAAAGTTGGCCCGTCAACCAGCCATCAAACTGGACCCTCCTCCCGAGGAGGCGCTACCCCATACCATATTACTGATAACCATACTGCCACAGCTACTGATTTGGGAGTTGACGCTCGAAACCGGACAGATTCGAACTATCACCAACATGAACATACTCCCAAACCATATGTTCCAGAGAACTTCAAACCAAGGAGGCGAGATGTGGACCGTCGACCACGACCGGTCCAACCTCTCATTATGGAACCCAACCACACCTTGGCCCAGCATGCTCAAAATGTACAAATGCCGGACATCCCGACGATGATCCGTCAGATGATCCGAGAGAGTCAAGGCCTCCCTAATGATGACTGGGAATCTCCCGAAGTCATACTCCTTTTAATGATGAGATACTTTATGCTTAACCACCTCGGCGATTCAGGATGCCGACTTTATCGGTTTATAAAGGGAGCTCTGATCCCAATCAACACGTCTTAAAGTATGAGTGGTTGATGAATGCTGCACGAGCCAATGATGCAGTTACGTGCCGAAGCTTCTCGATCTCTTTAGGGGGCATAGAAACTATACGGTTTACCCATCTACCACCTCGATCTATCTCTTGTTTTGATCAGCTGGCAACAAAGTTTATCGAGCAATTCCGTATGCATGTCGCAAGACCGAAGGATGTTAATACTTTATCTAGTGTCACTCAAGCTCCTGGAGAGACACTCAGGCGTTATTTAGAGAGATTTCATGCTGCATGTGCTGAGATCAGCAACCCTAATGATAACTCCATTCTAATGGCATTGACTAAAGGGATTGATCCCGATTCTGAGTTCGACAACTGGTTGGCCGAAAAACCCCCTACATCATTGGACCGTTTCTATTCTAAGGTAGCCCAATTGTTGAGAAGGGAGGATGCGAAACAGTCTAGGAAAAAGGATGATGCGGGTCCTAGTATGGAAGAAATTCAGAGTAATATTGCTATTAAACAATCCAGGGAGAGCTCCAGGAAAGTGCAATTGAACATTCAGAATAAACAAAATCAGCAGAAAGGCAATGGTAACCAAAATAGAAAATGGGATCATAATCGTGGTCCATGATGTAGGGCTCCTATATTTGATAGTTATACTCCTCTGAATACGTTGTTGGAAAATGTGTATCTACAAACCTGCAGTACTATTCAGTATAAGAAGCCTGCTCCGAAACAGTCATCGGAGAAACAGATTTAGACAGGAAATTTTGTAGATTCCATGAAAGCTACAGCCATAACACAAATGAGTGCCGTCATTTGCAGGATCTCATTGAAAAGTTGATACGTAAAAGGAAGTTGGAACAGTTTGTGCGGGCATCGCAGTCTGGAGGTGCGAGCCCATCGAATCAGAACCATACACTGAATCAGACAAGACGGGAGGAACCCGCTCGTACTGGCGGGAGGTTGGTGATAAATACCATTAGTGGTGGTCCTCATCCAGCAGAACAAAACTGGAAGGAAATGGAGTCGTATGCCAGTTCTATTAGGCATGCAAGCTTCGAGTGTTGTAGTAGTTTGGAAGATGGGGCTACGGCCAAGCAACAAAAGATGATGACTGACGACATCGTCTTCCGAGACAGAGATGCCGATAAGATCGAAGCTCCAACCATCGATCCATTTGTCATATCAGCTCAAGTAGGTCCTGCTTGGATAAAGAGGATCTTGGTAGACAGTGGAAGTGCTGTGAATATATTGTTCAAGCGAGCCTATGACCAGATGAAAATGGAGACTAAAGATTTGAAACCTTGTCAGTACCGTATCCATGGTTTCAATGGGAATGCAACTATACCCACAGGAGTGGTGGAATTGCCAGTGGAGTTAGGTATTGGAGAACACCGGAGAGTCCGGATACTGCAGTTTGTTTTTTTGGATATAGACACGCCATATAATGCTTTCTTGGGCCGACCGGCCCTAGCTGAGTTCAAGGCTGCTATTGCCCCATGGTTCTTGACTCTAAAGTTCTCCACCGATCGTGGAGTTGGAGTCATTCAAGGAGATCAGGCTGCTGGACGAGCCTGTTATGTTGCTGAATTGCGCATGGCGCAGCGAAAAGAGAAAGGAAAAGGCGTAGAGGAATCACTCTGCGTCCGTTTTGTTGATAATTGACAATTGACGCCTGGGCGTAGGCCTAGGCACCCCAACCAATTCCAAAGAGATCTTGATTCGAGAGACACCGAAAGTGAAGACGAAAGTGAAGACCAAAGTAAAGATAGTCAAGCTTCTCTGGCCGAACTGATGATCGATGTCCCGATCGATGATTCTAGAATGATAAAGATTGGATCTCAATTAAGCCAATAAATGCAAGAGGAATTGGTTGAATTTCTCCGGGCAAACCTTGACGTGTTTGCCTAGACACATTCTAACATGTGTGGGATCTCACCGGACATCGTGAGCCACGCATTGAACATTGACCCGTGGCACGTCCCGGTCAAACAAAAAAGGCATGGTATGGATCCAGAGAGATCTGCCGCCCTTAAGAAAGAGGTAGACAAGCTTAAATCGAATGGATTTATTCGAGATGCATTATATCCGGAATGGGTGTCAAATCCTGTACTTCTCTGAAAGCCAAATGGGAAATGGAGAACATGCATCGATTACTCTGATCTGAATAAAGCTTTCCCTAAAGACAGTTTTCTGCTTCCTCGAATTGATCAACTCGTAGATTCAACGGTCAGGCATGAGCTCTTATCCTTTATGGATGCGTATTTCGGTTACAATCAAATACCAATGTAATTACCCGACTAGGGGCATACCTACTTCGTAACCAATATGGGACTTTATTGCTACATGGTTATGCTTTTGGACTCAAGAATGCTGGTGCAACTTATCAACGATTAGTTAATTGGATGTTCGCCAATCAGATTGGGAAAACCATGGAGGTATACGTGGACGACATGCTAGTCAAGTGACCATTCGCCATTGACCACATCAAAGACCTGGAGTCAATGTTTAATATTCTCCGAGAATACAGAATGAAGCTTAATCCGTTGAAATGTCACTTTGGGGTCACATCAGGAAAATTCCTTGGGTTTATCATCAACGCTCGAGGAATCAAAGCCAATCCCGAAAAGATCTGGGCGATTAGAAACCTTGAAACTTTGAAAACCATAAAGCAAGTCCAAAGCCTCAACGGGAAAGTAGCAGCACTGAGCAGAATCTACTGACAAATGCATTCCCTTCTCCGATCTGATTCGAAAAGGGAAAAGAAATTTTGAATGGACATATAGAATGTGAGGGCGCATTCCGAGCACTAATTCAACACCTCTCCACACCACCAATTTTGTCAAAGTCTATCGATCATGAGAAATTGTATATTTATTTGGCGGTATCAGAAAATGCAATCAGTGCTACCCTAATTCGGGAGGAAGACCGAATACAAAGACCGATCTACTATATTAGCAAACGACTAACCAGAGCTAAGAGAAATTATCCAAAGCTAGAGAAGTTGGCTTATTGCCTTGTTATTGCCTCAAGTAAGCTTCGTCCGTATTTCTAGGCTCACCCAATCACCGTCTATACCAACCAGCCGTTATGACAGGTCCTTACACGTCCTGAGACGTATGGTAGGTTACTCAAATGGAATATCGAGTTAAGTCGGTTTGACGTTACTTACACTCCAAGGCGAGCCACTCAAGGACAAGTCCTAGCTGATTTCATAGCTGAATTTACCATCCCAGAGGACTTGCCCGAAACCAGTGAATCTCCCAAGTATATCCGAAAGCTGCATACCGATGGTGCATCAAATGACCGTTGCTCAGGTGCAGGGGTTGTGCTTGAAACTCATGAAGGTCGATCTATATGCTATGCTTTAAAGTTTGATTTTCACACGACCAACAATGAAGTTGAGTATGAAGCCCTACTTGCCGTATTGAGGCTTGCCAGAGATTTGAAAATCATTGCTGTGGAGATTTATTATGATCCGCAATTAGTCGTGTGTCAAGTTTGGGGGGAATACCAGGCCAAGGGCTGAAGACTGGCTGCTTACCATGCTCGAGTACAAGAAATATTAAATCAGTTCAATTATTATGCCATCTACTGCATTCCCTGAGAGCGCAATCAAAAAGCCGATTCATTAGCAAAGTTAGCCAGCACATGTGAAGCACAACAAATGGGACTCATTCCTGTAGAGACGTTAGCTTCCCCGAGCATCGACCGAATGGAGACGGATTGGATATTTGAGGTTGTTTGCGATAAAGAGTCATGGATGACTCGGTTCAAAAATTATCTCGAGAACGAAACCCTGCCAGAGCGCAGGAGTGAAAAGAGACAGATTCTTCGAAAAGCTTCACGATTCACTATTCAAAATGGAGTTATGTATAGAAGAGGGTACTCTGTTCCTTTACTCCGGTGTATCGCTCACGATGAAATCAAACGAGTGTTGCATGACGTGCACGAAGGAGAATGCGGTGATCACACCGGGGGGCAAGCCCTCGCCAAGAAAGTGCTCGGATATGGATACTATTGGCCAACCGTAAATCGTGATGCGTCAGACTATGCTAGAAAGTGTGACAAATGCCAGAAGCACGCTCGGACCGAGGGCCCCACCTACCGAGATAACTCAAATGGTCAGTCCATGGCTGTTTGTAGTATGGGGCATTGACATTATCAGCTCTCTACCTCTAGCCAAAGGTGGTGCAAAGTACGCCATCTTAGCAGTTGATTACTTTACCAAGTGGGCGAAAGCTGAACCCCTTGCTACAATCACAACAAAGAAGGTGATCAACTTTGTAGTGCGCAACATCATTTGTCGATTTGGTCTCCCACATACTATCATCACTGATAACGGGACCCAATTCGACAATGTTGAATTTAAGGATTTCTGTCAACGATTCCACATTCAGAAGAAATTCTCCGCAGTCGCACATCCTCAAGCGAATGGACAAGTCGAAGCTGTTAACAAAGTTATAAAGTCTATTCTGAAGAAACAACTGGAAAAGGCTGCGGGAAAATGGATCGATGAACTCCCTATGGCTTTATGGGCTTACCGAACAACCAACAAGTCCGCAACCAGCCACACTTTGTTTTCTCTTTCCTATGGTTCGAAAGCTGTTATTCTAGTTGAATTAGAAGTTCCTTCTCAACGTGTGACATACTATGACCCGAAGACAAATGCTATATTACTTGCCGAATCTTTGGATTTATTGGATGAGAAGCGTGAAGAGGCTGATTTGAGGGCAGCCGCATACCGTAGTCGAGTCGCCCGATTATACAATGCCAAGGTCTGACCCCGAACCTTTGAACTCGACGATCTCGTACTTAAGAGAATTTACCCAGTCCCTTCGCATATGAAGCCAACTTGGGAAGGGCCGTATGTTGTTGAACGAAAGCTCGGAGATGGCACATTCAAATTATCGACCGTTGACGGTCTCACTCTTCCGAGAGCGTGGAACAACAAAAGTCTTCGTCGCTACTACACATTATATGCTTTGTTTATTTATTCAGTCTTTTTTTTCATTTGGAATTTTTTTTCTTCATTTCGAAATTTGAATTTGTAATAAGGCAACTGATTTTGCCGTATTTTCTTATTTCAGCAATAAAATGCAATCTCTTCGAGCCAGAGTTGTGATTTATTGAATGCATCATACAACTATCACTATGCATGGAGAACTAAATTCCACCGGACGGTGGAATTTATTCAAATAGGGAGTGACTGTGATACGACCGGTTACTCGCTAGATGATACCCGAGCTCGGGGGCAAGTCATCACACTGAAGTCAAAAAAGGATTGATACACGACAATCCTTTAACCAACTCCAGGTTCCCAGAGTGTGAACTGGAGTATAAACTTACAAATATGATCTCGAAGAGGGTGGATCCATCCACCTAACGACTTCGCTCGTATCTTGACCAAGTTTGAGGAGGATAGATCCGTCCATCTAACGACCTTGCTTGTTAACTTAGGATGGATGTGAACTGATCATCCACAATCCTGATAGATTTGTCGTTCCCGAAGTGCGAACGAAATCCTAAAGCCTGAACAGATGTGACTGACCGTCTTTCGGCTAACTCCAATTTCCTAGAGCGCGAACTGGAGCATAAACATTAACTAACTCCGGATTCCCAGAGTGTGAACCGAAGTGTCAACATAAACACCAACTCCAAATTCACATAGCGCGAATTGGAGTATAAACGTTGACTCAAAATCTCCGGAGAGTGGATTAGAGTTTGAACACAAACTAGATTGGGATTGACCGTCCGTAAAACAACTCTAAGTCCCCGGAGCATGGTTAGAGTGTGAATGCAAATCGGGTGTGACTGACCACCCACGAATCCATCTAAAGTCCTCAGGGCGTGGACATCGTTACAAACATTAAGCGGGTGTGACTGACCACCCGTGAAAATGAATTAAGTCCACAGAGCATGGATGTATCCTTGGAACTCAAGCAGGCGAGCCCGACCACCGACGTACGAATGCAAATCGTCGATAGATGAGCGAGTGTGAATCGACCACTCGAATTTCCTTGTTTCAGCATTAGTTCAACGACGTTAAGCTAGAGGTTTTAAGGGCAAAGTGTGATTGCCACCTAATCTTTACAATTTGTCCCTAAAACTAAGGGCAGAACTTAAGTGCCAATCACTATTTGAGACAGTGTAGCATCGGAGTCCGGCTTAACGCTCGGTCATAACTCATAATTGTGGTTTCGGGACTTAACAAATAAACTCAGATCTGATCCAAAGGTCGAAACTCATCAAGTGTACTGGACTGGAGTTCATATGCTAAAACACTTAAGCAGATAAATGAAAATTGAGTTAAAGACAAAATGGAATTTCATTTCAACTATTTATGGAAAAGAATTAAGTATAAGTTTATCACAAAAAATCCTATTAGCAGGAGCCGAACCCGCATCTATACACGGCCTGCAAAAAAGCTAAAGAAATTCCTATCTACTCAGAAAATAACCCAAAGAGATGTATCTATTCTTTATCTTTTTCGGTTTCTTCTGCACTGTAGACCCACTGGAGCTATCGCTTGGTTTTCTCTTTGAGCCCTTGCCTTTCGGCATCCAATTGCCAGTCGAGGGCATTATGTCAATTTCCTCCTCTGAACTCGAATGAATTGGAACGCTTCCTGCAGGCGGAGTCAGAGGGACAGGATCAACAGAAAGAGTTGGGGCAGGCGCGCTCGTCTCAAAAACCGTTCCTCCCGGAGATATCATCCGCAAAGAGGCCGGACCAGGTCCAGCCATTCCACCGCCAAAACCGCTGCCCTATGCGGCTGCCTCCATCTTAGCATTAATCTCGGCTATAATTTCCTCCTCGTGTAGCGTTTGGGCCTTGTCAGGAATACTAGTGGATGGGACTGTGGAGCTAGTCGCCGACGCTACTCCACCCATAACAAATGGTAAGTCAGCAAATGGGTCGCTGTGACGATCAAGGAGTTCCTCCATCATCTCTTCATCAAAAGTCAGTGCGCTCCCTTGAGCACCGTCCGTAGGGGTAGTAACCGTCGTTGTGGTTGCCTCGGTTATGATGGCCTCCTGCGCTTGGTGTTGTTCTTGGATTGCAGGAGGCACGAATGGTGTAGTTTCAATCACTGGATAAAAGCAAAAGAAGAACTGTTAATGATCACTTCATGTACGCTTCCGGATTTGGACAAACATACAAAATGTTCAGAGTACCTTCCTCAGTTTGACTCATGAGCGGCTGAACGGCCTCAGAGATTTGCTCGCTAGCTTGAGATAGCTACAGCATATCCGGGTTGTAAGCGGGAACGGATTGAGAATCAACCGTAGAAGTCGGTCCAAGCTAAGTCGACACAAGAGCTTCAAGACTTGTATCACGGTGCTCGACACCAGAGCCTTCTCCAACTTCCAAATGCCGGGCGTCGAGCCTCTCCTTCTCATATGAGATCATTGTAAAGTGAAGAATTTTTCGCTCGTCTTCATTCATCATTCAGTTTTCAAGCTCAAATTCATCAACTGATTCACCCTGATGCGCATCTTTTTCATCTCCTACTAATCGGCCCCAGGCGTTGTATAGATGTGTCGGATAATTTTCGAGCCAGGCTAGATTCCTATGCTTCAAGACGTTAGCATTGTCAGTGATGAGGAGATCTTTGATATCGGCCTTTAGCCTGGACTCCGCCATTTGGACTTCCTCCTCGGCCTTAGTATCCACCTCCCGGACCTTAGCCGTTGCTGCATCCCGTTCGCCCCGAAGCACCATCGCTTGTTCACATGCCTCCTGGGCTACTCTATTTGCATCATCCTTCTCCTTGGTGATTTCGGAAAATTTGGCTTTGAGCTCAAAAGTTCTTTTAGAGCAGCATCCCTTTCAGCGGTAGTTGTGGTGTTTCGATGGCCCATCTACTCCACCAAAGCAAAGTGTGTCAGCCTCATCCTCTCCATAGCCATGTTCGCCTCGTCGGCCTTTTTGGTGGCCTCTATTTCTGATTTTCGAGAGGACTCAGCTTCATCATTAAGCACTTGGACGATGCGGTCTTTCTGGGCGAGATCAGATTCTAACTTTTTAGTTATTTTAGCCCGCTCGAAAGCAACCGTTGATGCTTTATCTGAAGCTTTCATCCACTCCTTATACTGTGTATAAATGTCATGAATATAATCATGCATCGTTTGTTCGGCCTCCGATGGGATTTTCATTAGATGAGGAGGGAAGATAAAGCCATCGAAGAAAATATTGGGAAAGTCTTTCTTCAGCTGGGCGATTTTGATCGCCCCTTCCCCCGTAGGCTCAGTAATGGCCTGTTCAGTAACAGTGGGAGCTATAGCCTCAGTCCTGCGGTGTTGAAACTCATACCTCGGAGCATGAGAAGATGGTTTTTGGCGTGGAGGCTCTGGGGATGTGTGCCGTGAGTAGAAGGCTATGTAGGGAGTCGAGGGGGTGGAGAACGCGATCGGGATCGATATCTCTGTTCTCTATAATCTCTTTCTCTATCCCTCTCGTAGCGTTCCTGACTAGAATAACCGCGATCGCAGTTTCTATCATTCTCCCTCCGATGGGACTCATAATACGAACTCAATGATTGGCGTGCTGAACGGAGATTGTCGAGCTTAGAATCTCGCCTATTCATCGTATCTGTAAAGTAAAAGAAGAACGGAATTAGTGAATTCTCAAAGCAGGCAACTTAAGGCTGGAAACCGTGTAGTGCCGTGAAGTGTATGTGTGTGTGTGCAACCCCCCGACCAACCGATAATGTCGGCCGCACTGATGGGTAGAGACTCGCTTAAATCTAGAGCACTTTGAAGCCCCTCCAATCTGGTGTCGTGTTGAAGTGACACGTAGTCCGGAATCGGAATATCAGCAAGTCCTTCGAAAGGATTCTCTACTGGCGAGGGAGGAGCCTTCGAAATTCTAACACCGAAGGCTGGCAAGGACAGTTATGGATTTCCATCTTGAGGGTTTGTGACGTTTGTGTGCAACTGCCATGCCTTTTCTCCTTCCCTCTGAACCCTGAAAACTGTCAGAAGGCCCGGCCACGGGTTCGTCGTTTGTAGGCGTGTGTTCTTCGTCACCTTCCTCAGCAATTACGACTCCTGGCGCTTTGCGCTTTACCCGCTTTGTCGGGGCCGCCCTAAGCACTACTTCAAGCCTTATGCTTTGTTTTCGTTCGATTAACCCAAGAATTCTTAAGTTCCTGTCGGTGAGCACCGACTCGATTTCTCTCATCTCGCCTGGAACTTCTTGGAGGATCTGTACTATTTCTTTAAAGTGTACGCCATCAGGTCGTGGAATTGCGGCTGTAATGGAAAGAGAGTATTAGTCCCAATACCAGTTGCAACTATATTGTTAACTACCAGAGAAGTCGAAGCACTTACGTCTAGCCAACCATCGACCAGCAAACCCTGATGGGCGTCGAACATAGAACCACTCAGCTTTGAAGTAGCTCAATCTGGTCAAAGCACCAGTCACAACTTAACAGTTCCTAACCGCCTCCAGAAATGAGAAAGAAGGGCTATCTCCCCGACTCTAAACATTGAAAAGATATCTGATTTCGATCGGGGTCGGGGGTCTGAAAAGATGCTCCATGAATACAACGAATAGGCTGTTCAGAAACGCGTATCCATTGGGATGTAACTGTGATGGGGCAATTCCAAAGAAGGACAGCACTTCCCGAATATATTGATTGAATGGAGGAAGCGTCTCGGCTGTACATGAATGCCCGTTGAAGGCAGTAAACCCTTCCGGGGGAGATGCGGTCTATCATTCGGTCCCGGTAATAAGACATCGTCCAACGGTAGACCATGCCTTAGACATATTCGTCCTAGCATATCTTCGGAGACGTTGAAAGGCACATAATCTTGTGGGTTCATGATAAACCTGGCACCAGGCAGCTCGTTCGGAGCTGGATCTATAACCTCGGCCGCGATGACCGGTATCTCCATGACTAAGGGAGATGAAGTCCGAAGCTCCTGCTGTTGAGAGCTTGTAGACTCCATAACTAATCAACTTATTAAAAACCATCATTAGATGATAATAAGCCTGTGTGTTCCCCAGTGTGAAGTGCATAAGTGTGTTGTGCAGTGCAGTGCTACATATTACTTGAGAAATTCTACAGAGTTTGAAGATATATTCGAATGACGAGACTTCGAAATTAAACTGGAGTGACCGTCATCACTAACCGTCACAACCGTGTCATCTAGACTTTAAAGACCGATCCAAGTTTAAGTTTGTTAAAATTGTGTTCAGTTACAGGTTCAATCGACGAGCTTCAAAGGGCAATCAAATATACAGTTTAACGGTTAAGTCCAATTATGCAAGGCGGAAGCTCGTCAGAGTCAAGTGTTCGAATATGCAAAGCTTTCATACCCATCAAAGTTCGAATTTGGATCGCTCCTTAAAATCCAGTTTCGTATCAATCCCTAGGTTCAAATTTCATATTGATCGGAGGGTTGAAATTCGTATCGATCATTTTGGATCGATACATTTCGTATCGATCGCCACAAGGGACCTCGTATCGATCAGTGACTAAAGCTTCGTATTGATCGCCCCAGATCGATACGAACCTCCACCTCTCCAGATCGATACGAAGCCGCTTCCCTCCATCCATCATTTTCATATCGACACGAATCTCTATTGCTCCCTATTAGCACCAAAATTGGTCACTAACCCCCTTTTAGAAAGATTGTGTAGAGAGATTAATGAAGAAAGTAAATTAAAACAGAGAATTGTATGCTAAGTTAAATGCAAAGACAAGAACACCAGATTTATAGTGGTTCGGCGTAACTGCCTACGTCCACTTGAAGTTAATATTTATTGCTTTACTCAACGTTTGATTACAGATACAATCCGTACCTCGACTACTTGAATACAATTGCTAAGTAAAAAGAATGAGTCTTGAAAGCGGTAGAGTCTCCCCAGTGTTCTCCCCAAAAAAGGTCCATTTCACTGTGCCCTTACCCCTCTATTTATAGACGAAGATGGGTTGTACTTCCCTCTTGGGCCTATGAGTGAGATATTTCGGCCCATGGTGAGTGACTTCTGTGTGTCGAGCCATAAATGCCGAACGACAAATGCCGAACAAGGTCTCCAAACCGAACGAGGCAGTGTGCTAAGTGAGACGTGTAGGCCGAACGAGGCTCAATGCCGATCGAAGGGAGATGCCGAGCAAGGCAGGAATGCCGGTCGAGGCTGGAATGTCGAACGAAGCTGAATGCCGAACGAGGCTTCCGATGCCGAACAACCTTTGAATGCCGGTCGAGGCTGAATGCTGAACGACCTCTGAATGCCGAACGAGGCTTTCGATGCCGAACGACCTTTGAATACTGGTCGAGGATGAATGCCGAATGACCTCTGAATGCCGAACGAGGCTTCCGATGCCAGACGACCTTTGAATGCCGAATGCGGTTGAATGCCGAACGAGGCTGAAATGCCGAGCGATGCTGGAATGTCAAGCGAGGCATGAGTGTCGAATGAACTAGTTATGCCGAACGGCCTTGCTATGCCGAGCAGCCTGGATGCCGAATGGTGCATTAATGCCGAGCGACCTCTTCATTGCCAACAGGTGTTTATGTCGTGCCTCTAGTTACTTGGTCAAACCTTCATGTAACACTTGCCCCCCAAAGTGCATCATATGGATGAACATGATGCGCTTTGAACTCCAAGTCTTCCGTGTTTTGCTTCGAGCCCTTATTCTTTAGATAATGCTTTCCTTCGACTACCGAACGAGGTGTCGAATGTCGGACGTGATACTTATGCCGAACGACATGATTATGCCGAATGACATAATTATGCCGAACGAGATACAAATGTCGAACGGCATAACTATGCTGAACGAGGGGTGTGCTTTGACCGGTACTATCGGTCGCTGCCCCTTCGACTTCCCCTCTCTCTATATAAGCTGTTGCTCCTTCTCTTCTTCCTTTTTTACTTTTACTTTTCAGAACTTACGAACTCAACCCCCAACAGACTTCATCGGACTACCTAATCTTCCTTCCCCAAACTCCATACGTCGACTCGCCTCCTTCTCAAATCAGTGGGTCCAATTAGAGCCGCTCTCCCTTCTCTAGAATCTCCCATGGTTTCAACTCGTTCTTTAGGTTACGACCTATCCTCTAAACACTACACCCCGACCAGGAAACCTAGCACGAGATTCGAGCTCGCGAATCTCTGTAAAATCGATGCCATTAGGAATCGTGTGGAATAGTAGTTAAGGGCTAGGCGTTGTCGTTTAAAGGAGTTTAAGGCCAGGTGGAGTGGAGGAGAGAAGTGGACGTGAGAGGTGCATGAAGGAGAGAGTTGGTGGAAGAGGTACTGTTGTGGCTCGGCATGACCTCCTTATGCCGAGCGATGGAGGGGAAGTTCGGGAGTAGAAATGAAGTTAAGGTTTAGTGTGTCGGGCGATGTGGCTCGGCATGGCCATGGCTCGGCATGATGCCCCTATGCCGAACGAAGTGGGAGGGAAGGGTAGAAAGGAAGTAGAAGTTGGATAGAATGCCGAGCGATAGGGAGGACGTGTTGGAAGAAAGTTGTTGAGGGTAAAATGCCGAGTGATGCGGCTCGGCATGATTGCGGTTCGGCATGACCTGTCATATGCTGAACAGTGGAGAGTAGGAAGTAGGAGAGAGTATAGTGCCGAGCGATGCGGCTCGGCATGATTGTGGTTCGGCATGACTTGCCTCATGCCGAACGGCGATGGTGGATGGTAGGAGAGTGGCATGCACATGACAGTTAAAACTACCTCAACCTGGACTTAGAACATTGCTAACTTAACAACTTTTTATGCCTGAATATATGACAGTGAACAAGGACGGACTTGAATACCAAAGCATATCGAACAATCCAAACTGATAACTCCCGTGCTTAAACAACTGAAAACTTGGATCTAACTTGCTTAACAATTGATAACCTTTCAAATGCAGTGACGATATTGAGTTCAAAATATAAACCGTCTTACGTCAAGTTTTCGTAAACGGTCAGCGATGACGGTCTTCGAAGATGACAACTCAAAACTCACACTTATTTCCTCAATTCAGCGTCTTTTCGCTGCTTGGCACTTATATCTGAATGATTGCACTAGTTCACACACCACATGGGGGGGAATATTTATGTTGTTAAGTCTAATGTTAATTGTTTTTCAAGTATAGTTCAAACAGGTGCTTTGTCAGATTCAATCTTTATCAGAGATGTCTAGGAAATCAAGCTCTACTACGATCTCAGATAGACCCGGGCCATCCCCTGCTCAAGACTTACCGAGTCCCGCGACAGCGTCTTTCGACTTGGCTCCCGACGCTCTAGAGGCAGCAATTTTCTTAGATGACCCAATCGATTTCCAGGCCTCAAAGATTAATGAAAGTATACTCCGTCGGATATGCTCTGTCCATGGAATCCCCTTCGATGACGTGTTAGTTCCATCGGGGCATGATCGTCCGCACTTGCCCCCAGTCGGATATACAACCTGCAACAGGTTTATGTGCTCGGTTGGCAGTGTACCACCATTCAATTTCTTTCTTCGCGACGTGCTACAATATATCGAGATTTCCCCCACAATTACACCCAAATAGCCATGCATTCATATACGGGACTTGCATCCTCTTCATGAGTGTCCTTTTCAGACTTCCTACTTCCGGCGATATTCGTTATATCTATCGCTTCAAGAGACGGTCGGACAACCCATCATTTATATTTCTAGAGCCACATAGTAAATGCCAAATCTTGACTAGGGCATGGAGCAAATTTGCCTAGTACAAGCAAGTGTGGTTCTACGTGCGTTGTCCTCTCGGTTTTACCAGGAGATGGGTAGAAGGAAGTAAGTTCATTTTCTAGATCAACACGTGAATTTGGGGAAATCTGCATCTTTTCTGACTCTTTATCCACTTTTTCAGGTATCAATCCACGTCTCGAAGGCTTCGGGTACTCTGAAGCTGTTGCAACTATCCAGGCCCTCCCCGTAGAAGATCGGGACATCAGATCTCTCATTTCAAATGAGTCACTTACGAGATTCGGGCTGCTAGCGGAAGGTCGCCGAATAAGCCTTCCCCAAGGCGTCACTCTATCCAGACCTGTTTCGGGCAAAGGAAAAAAGTAAGCTGGGCCTTTAGCATGTAACGCCCCTGACACGCCAAAAGAGGGAGAAATTATAGAATGCAAGACGTCCGAAGTACCGGGTGAAAATGTTAGTCCCACTCAAGACCCGATAGTCGAAGTACACGATATTGAGACGTCATCTTCCCCTTCCAAGGGAAAGAAGAAATTGACCTACAAGTTGTGGAGGAAGAAAGTGGGTGGAACTTCTAAAGTTACATTTATTCTAGAGGAGAGAGAACCTTCCCCCCAACCCTTAGAAAGTTCACTGAAAGGTCTATCAAACCTCATCATCCCTGATGATCTGCTCAATTATGGTTTCGACGACTCAGAGGCGCTTAAGCTTCATTCGCCCGCCAGAGGCAATGCAGGCGCTCAAGCCCATGTTCAGGGAGAAAAAACTCCTATTAGTAAAGATAAAGAAACTGGTCCGTTAAGGGGAACACTAGGACACACACGGAAACGTGCACTTCACCCTACACTTCAAATTTAGCCATCACCTTGATCTTTTCTAACTTGTCGTTATTCTCATTCTATGCAGGTGAAATAGGACGCACCCACGGATTCGATCATCTTCATGGCTCATCCATTTTTCATCATTCTGGCCGGGATTCGTGCACTGGCAAGCACCGGGACACAGATGATTCTGGAGACCGAGACAATCGTCCCCGAGAATCGACTTATCGAAAGAAAACACACAACCAGTCTTCATATTCCCACGATCTTCCTTCTCAACCAGAGAAAGGTAGAGAGAAGTCTTCGCAGAAGGGGTCTCAACCTGATGTTCCCCGTGATCAATATTCTGGTTCATCTAGCACACGGCAGTCTCTGGAACATCGTAAGAAAACGGAACTTTCAAAGCCACCTCCCCCTGTTCCTGCAGCAGAACCGACGATATCGGAGAAGCTGGCCGAGCTTAAAGTTAAATTCCCCAAAAACTTCATTGATGGTCTGAAGTTCCTTCCAGCGATCCATCACATTCCGGGGCATGTCAAGCAGAGTGTCATCGCTTGCAACAACGACGTTTATGTCCAACATGATGCGTTTGTCCATCTAGTTGAAAAAGTCTCGGAAGTCTCTGTCGAGCGTCAACACGAAATCGACCGCCTGAAGCTTGAAGCCATTTTTGATAAAGACATTATCAAAAATTAGGATGAAGAACTCTCTTCGTAAAAGTCCCAACTCGAAGCTGTCAAACAAAGCGCTAAAGATACTGCGGAGGCCGTCACTCGTCTAGAGATGACTCATAAAAAGGAAATTGACGAAGCGGTCCAACACTGTAGGGCCCTGGCTTTAGAAAAGGACTCTGTTCAAAAAGAAAGGGATGCACTCGCCCTACAGGTTAAAGAGTTGAAAAAGCTACTCTCTAAGGAGAAGAAAGAGAAGATAGCTTCTCAAGAGGAGTCCCAACGATACTGCAACGAGATTGTTGCTACACGACTCTTGAAGGCAAAGCTCGACGATGAGCTTTCTAGGGTCGGACGGTGAAGGATGAAGCCCGTGAAGAGGGCAAAAGAATAGCATCCACAGAGATTGATTCTCGCCTTGAGGCGGCTACGGAGGCCAGCAGAGAGGAGATCAAGTGCCTGTTCGAGCCCTTGATAGCTGAATACAACGCCCGTGTTCTCATGCATCAGGACTTGACTTTTCTTGGTGAGGGCTACCTCGAATCTCTAGCCGAGGCATGGGAAACTTTGATTAAGATTAGAAAGGTGGAATCGGGTGCCGAGGAGGTTGATGCGGATGCTTTAGTAAAAGAGTTTCTCAGGGGGGATGAGCCTTCAGACTTGTCTGCAGCAATGGCCCTCTTTGGCAAAGGCTCTTCTCCATCAAAGGAGAAAAATGACATAGTTGGTCCGTTTGGAACCGGGCCTTCATCTCCTCCTCCTACTCAATCGGTTGATCGGCCGGTACTTGACCCGTTCGAACAACATGCCGGTAACGATCCGGAAGACCCTGGCCTTGGCATTCACGTGTTATCTCCTATTCTAGAGGGTGAGACTCCTCGGACGGTCAAAAGCCAGCAAGAAACCGGTATATAACTCTTTTTCCTAAAGTTCAAAGATCCGCCGCTTTCGGCAAGAGGTTATTGTGTTCTAACGCTCGTCCTTTGTGTTTTTATGCAGGCCGCTCCGATCCTGAACCGACTCCAAGGAGAGATGACACCAATGAGGAGATGGGGAAGCGAGCGATGCTACTCACGCGGGAGTAACCCCTGGTCCTGATGCTCAGGTGATTGGGGCGCTTGACGATGATAAGTCTGAAACTTCATCCCCCGTCGAAGGGAGTTATGAAATTGAAATTATGGGCGCCTTAGGACACACTTCGAAAGTTAGTATGAAGGAGCAACTTGCGGAAGAGGAAAAGAAGAAGGTTGAGATCAAGGTCGAGTCCCGAGTAGTAGAACTTGACGACCCGTTGAACAAGCCTCTAAAAGCCATTCTTCCTGGCAAATCCAAACCAATGGATGTTCCTCCTCCCACTCCTGATACCGCTTCTCTGGCGAGCAAAACATCCAAGAGAAAGCGTGTGGGGGAGGAGTCGTCTGAGAAAGCAAAGGAGGAAAAGAAACTAAAGAAATCGAAGAAGTAGCCACTACACTCGTTCAACGAGGGTTAGCCTAGATCATGTAATTACTTTTATTTATTTACCTTCGTAGTCAATGTTAACAAACTTTTGACTTCGAGTTTTGGAGGAGTGGTTGTATAACCCTATTTTGGATTAATAAATAAAGTTTAGTTTCTTCGTCTTTCAAATGACTTCTGTTTTTTAGCTTTCAGTATAACTGTGGTCGAAACTCAAGTTCTTGTGAGTCACATAAACCCCAATACACTTTCACATTGCTCGGAGATTCTTTGGAATTGTACATCTCTTATTTCACATTTTTGGTACTTAGAATATTTTTTAATCCGCACTCTGGGGATTTAGAGTACTCCAGTCCACGTTTAGGGGACTTGGAGATTTAAGTCATTTATACTCTAGCCCGCACTCTTGGGACTCAGAGTACTCCATTCCGCGTTCAGGGGACTTGGAGATTCAAGTCGTTTATACTCTAGCCCGCACTCTGGGGACTCAGAGTACTCCAGTCCGCATTTAGGGGACTTGGAGATTCAAGTCGTTTATACTCTAGACCCACACTCTAGGGACTCAGAGTACTCCAGTCCGCGTTCAGGGGACTTGGAGATTCAAGTCGTTTATACTCTAGTCCACACTCTGGGGACTTAGAGTACTCCAGTCCGCGCTCAGGGGACTTGGAGATTTAAGTCGTTTATACTATAGTCTGCACTCTGGGGACTCAGAGTACTCTAGTCCATGCTTAGGGGACTTGGAGATTTAAGCCGTTTATACTCTAGTCCGCACTCTGGGGACTCAGAGTACTCCAGTCCGCGCTCAGGGGACTTGGAGATTTAAGTCGTTTATACTCTAGCCCACACTCTGGGGACTCAGAGTACTCCAGTCCACGCTCAGGGGACTTGGAGATTTAAGTTGTTTATACTCTAGTCCGCACTCTAGGGCCTCAAAGTACTCCAGTCCATGCTCAGGGGACTTGGAGATTTAAGTCGTTTATACTTTAGTCTGCACTCTGGGGACTCAGAGTACTCTAGTCCACGCTCAGGGGACTTGGAGATTTAAGTCGTTTATACTCTAGTCCGCACTTTGGGGACTCAGAGTACTCCAGTCTACGCTCGGGGGACTTGGAGATTTAAGTCGTTTTCAAACGTTCGTACGTCAGACAGAATAATGTAACTCCAGTTGTTTGTCATCGGATTATTATGCATAAAAACATTAGTGATGCATGGGAAATATGGCTTCAAGCCTTTATTAATAAAAACAAACTAAATCGTCCGATTACATGCTTAAAAAGAAACTAAGAATCAATGGAACAAAAACATACATGAAATAATTACACCTAAAACACGAAAGAAACAAGCTAAATATAATAACGTCGCAAATATTCACTATTCCATGCTCGAGGGAGTGTCATGCCATCAACGGTCGCTAGCTTGAAAGTTCCCTCTCCAAGCTTCCGTTCTACGACATATGGACCTTCCCAGTTAGGATTCAGACGTGATGGTACCGGGAAAACCCGTTTCAAAACGAGATCACCCACGTCAAATATTCTTGGGCGGACTTTTTCGTTATAATATCGTTTGACTTGGAGCCTATATGCCAAACTCGGCTTCCTCACGTTTTTCATCAACGAAGTCTAGTGATTCCAACATGAGATCCCGATTCATCCTAGGATCGTAATGTATCACCCGATGTGATGGAACTTCAAGCTCCACGGGTATAACAGCCTTTGTGCCATATGCCAATGCGAATGGAGTGTGGCCAGTCGTAGACTTGTGAGTAGTTCTATAAGCCCATAGCGCTGTTGGAAGTTCATCTACCCACTTGCCTCTAGCCTTTTCCAAACGCTTCTTCAATATGGACTTGATTATTTTGTTCATGGCTTCAACTTGTCCATTAGCCTTCGGATAAGCAACTGCGGTGAACTTTTTCTCAATGTCGTAATTTAAACAGAAATCTTTGAATTCTCTACTTTCAAATTGAGTTTCGTTCTCTGTAATGATGGTTCGCGGGAGGCCAAAGCGGCATATAATGTTTCGTACAACGAAATTAATGACCTTCTTGGAGGTGATTGTGGCTAAAGGCTCTGCCTCGGCCCATTTGGTGAAGTAGTCGACCGCAACCATCACGTATTTTGCACCACCTTTGGATATAGGCAGAGAACCGACTATGTCGATTCCCCAGAATGCAAACGGCAAGGGACTAACCATTTGCATGAGTTCCGATGGCGGAGCTCTCGGGATTTTCGCATATCTTTGATACTTGTCACATTTTCTTACATAATCTGCAGCATCCCGATTCACAGTTGGCCAATAGTATCCATAGCGGAGCATCTTTTTTGCTAGTGTATGCCCCCTGGTATGGTCGCCACATTCTCCTTCGTGAACTTCTTTCAAGACCTGCTTTGTCTCATTATGGGCAATGCACCGTAGTAAGGGGACCGAGAACCCCCTTCGATACATTACTCCTCCCTGCATCACATATCGCGCGGCTTTGCGAATGACCTGTCGTCTTTCGCTTCTTCTTTCGGGCAAAGTCCCGTTTAACAGGTATTGTTTGAATAAGGTTATCCATGACTCATTCTCGATTTCCGTTCCCAACACAAAATCGACCTCCATCACATCTATGCTTGGAGCATGTAAGGTTTCGACGGGAACTAATCCCATTTGCTGTGCATCACCAATACTTGCGAATTTGGCCAACGAGTCGGCTTCCTTGTTTTGTTCACGCGGGACATGCAAAATGTCATAATGTTCAAAGTTCGTCAATAGCTCCTGAACCAGAGCGAGGTACGGAGCAAGCTTTTGTCCCCTTGCTTGGTAGTCTCCTCGCACTTGGTATATCACTAGCTGCGAGTCACAAAAGATTTCAACTGATTTTACCCCGAGTTCTCCAACAAGCTTTAAACCAGCAATCAATGCTTCATATTCTGCTTCATTATTCGTAGTCGGGAAATTTAGCTTCAAAGCATAACAAATCGATCGATTTTCTGGAGTCACAAGAACTACACCAGTCCCTGAGCAATGGTCGTTTGATGCCCTATCAGCGTACAATTGCCATCGAATGGAGGGAATGACACCGTGACTATCTGGTTCGTCTGATACAGTAAACTCAACGATGAAATCTGCTAATGCTTGCCCTTGTATGGCTCTCCATGTCAGGTAGGTAATATCGAACTGACTCAACTCGATATTCCATTTTAACATCCTTCCAGAAGTTTCTGGTCGTTGGAGTACCAGCCGCAAGGGCTGATCAGTATAAATACTGACCGAATGTGCCTGAAAGTATGGACGCAGCTTACGTGATGCAATCACCAAGCAATAGGCCAATTTCTCAATTTTAGGATAATTACTTTCTGCCCCCGTTAAACGTTTACTAACGTAATATACTAGCTTTTGAACTCGGTCCTCCTCGCGGACCAGAGCTGCACTTATAGCATGCGGGGATATGTCCAAGTATACGTACCACATTTCATGGTCTACTGGTTTTGACAGCACAAGAGGACTTTCCAAATGCCTTACCAGAGCTCGGTACGCTTCCTCACAGTTGGATATCCATTCAAAATTCCTCTTTCCCTTCTTTATTATATCGAAGAAGGGAATACACTAGTCTGTTGCTCTGGATATGAATCGACTCAGTGCAGCCACCTTTCCATTCAAGCTTTGTACCTGTTTTATGGTTATGGGCGCTTGTATGTCTCGAATAGCTTGAACCTTTTCTGGGTTAGCTTCAATTCATAGGGCATTAACAATGAATCCCAAAAACTTCCCTGACGCAACGCCGAAGGAACACTTCAGAGGGTTGATCTTCATCCCATAATATCTGAGTATGCCAAACATCTCTGCTAAGTCTCGAATGTGGTCGTTTGACTACCGTGACTTCACGAGCATGTCATCCACATAGACTTCAATTGTTCTACCAATTTGATCTTTAAACATTCGATTCACCAAACGCTGATAGGTCGCTCCCGCGTTTTTCAATCCAAAAGGCATCACTACGTAGCAATATAGCCCAACATCTGTGACAAAACTAGTGTGTTCCTGGTCCGGAATATGCATCGGGATCTGGTTGTATCCCGAGTACGCATCCATGAACGACAATAACTCGTCTCCTGTAGTGGATTCGACCAACTAATCAATTCTAGGTAATGGGAAACTGTCCTTAGGGCATGCTTTGTTTAAATCGGAATAATCTACGCAAGTTCTCCACTTCCCATTCGCCATTTTCACTAGCACGGGGTTTGACACCCATTCAGGGTAGAGGGCATCGCGGACGAACCCATTATTTTTGAGCTTGTCCACCTCCTCTCTGAGAGCAGCGGACCTCTCCGAGTCCATTCCTCTCCTTTTTTGTTTGACTGGGGCGTATCTCAGGTCTATGTTCAACATATGACTCGTGATAGCAGGAGAAATCCCGCACATGTCGGAATGTGTCCAAGCAAAAACATCGAGAATCGCTCGGAGGAAATCACTAAGATCCTCGGTCATCGAGGGGTTGAGTTGTGATCCAATCTTCAGTACTCGCGATGGATCGTATCGGCTGACTGAAATGTCAATCGTCAGTTCAGCCGGTGCTACTTTTTCTTCCCTGGGTTACTCATCGTCATCTCTCGGATCTATGTCTCTGTAGATCCGAGAATTTTTCTCGAGCCAAAGCTCGGGCATTACTTGTCAATTGCCAGTATTCTGAATGTGGACGGAATTGTCCGCAACTTTTCCTTTTTCCCTCCGTTGGGCCAATTGGAGCTCAGCCACATAACATGCACGACCGGTCGCCTGGTCGCCATGAAAAACACCTACTCCTTTGTCAGTCGAAAATTTTAAAGTCAAACACCATGGGGCCAATGCTGCCCTAAACTCAGCCAGGGCTGGTCGACCCAGAAACACATTGTATGGAGAATCTACATCCAAAACTACGAAAGGTAGGATTCGCTCCCTCCTACGCTCACCTTGCCCAAGTTCAACTGGCAAATCAACATACCCCACTTCATCAGTCGCTGCGCCATTAAAGCCATGGATACGAGCTTTAGTTGGCTTCAAATCCTTCATCTCCATCTTCATCTGGTCATAAGCCTTCTTGAAGATGATATTGACAGAACTTACACAATCAATCAAAATTATTTTCACTAAAGTCGGCCCGATTTTCGTAGATATAACCATCGGGTCAATGGTAGGAGCCTCCACGTGGTCAGCTTCTCTACTCCTGAATACTATATCATCTGTCATCATGCGCTGCTGTTTAGCGGGGGTCCCATCTTCCACGTTGGAACAACACTCAAAATCTGCATGTCTCAAGGAATTATCATACCGCTCCATTTCTTGCCAGTTCTTATCTGTCGGGTGAGGTCCGCTTATTATCGTGTTTATGACTAGTCTGCCCACGGTCCGAGCAGGCTCCTCAGGGTGACGTGGAGCTGGTGCGTGACCGGGATTGGACGTTCCCCGTCCACCTTCTTGCGGGTTCTTTACAAACTACTGCAACTTTTTCTGTCTAATCAACTTCTCTATAGCGTCGTGTAGGTGCCTGCACTCTTCAGTATTGTGCCCATAAGTCTCATGAAAGCGGCAATACTTCCCAGTCCTCTTTTGCTCCTCGGTTGACTCCTTTGGGCGCGGCCTTCTATATTGAAAGGTATTACAAGTTGGTAGGTAAATATTCTCAAGAGATGAATTTAGCGTGGTGTATTCGTTGTAGGTTGGAATTCTCGGCTTCCATTTCCCCGCTTCTCTTTTCTTCCCCTGATTTCTTCCTCCGGAATCCTTAGATTGCCCGGGCTTGTTCTGGACATTGACCTGAACTTTCCCCGAGTTGTCTCCGGATTTCTTCACAGCGATGTTGCTTTTCATGGTCTCCTGAACAGGCCCCGGTGCCTTATCTTGCCTTATCCACTTGGCTTCCTCTGTTCTTATGAATTAATGAGCCTTTGAGTAAAAACACTCTAGCGTAGTTGGAGGTTTTCTTGCTAACCAATCTCCAAACTTTGAATCTGGATCCACACCTCGCATCATAGCCATAAGAATTGCGTGATCATTGGGATTAATGACTTCAGTAGCCGCAACATGGAATCTCTGCAAATACTCCTTCAACGACTCCCCTGAAGCTTGGATAACACTTGATAGAGACATCACGTCCTTGGGACGAGTAGCATGTATTCTGAACTATTCTATAAATTTCTTCGCCAACTCCTCGAAACTGGATACGGACTGCGGAGGAAGTCGGGTGAACCACATGGTAGCGATCCCAGATAGAGTTATTGGAAAGCATCTACACTTGGTTGCATCATTCGCTCTAGCTGAATCCATCATCCACTCGTATCTCATCATATGCTGTTGGGGATCGGTCTTCCCTTCATAGGCCGGGATATTCGGCATGCTAAACTTCCTAGGGTACTCAGCCTGTAGAACAGTGTCTGTGAACGGAGTATGACTCCTGGATACCCCCCAATCATCATTTGATATGCCTTGATTCTCTTTCATCAACTGTTTGATTATAGCTGTCAGGTCTGGGGTTTGTATCGAAGATGGAAGGTTGGAATCTATCCTAAGGGATTGATCAGGTTGATTCCTCCTCTGTTGGCGATCTGCCAAACGTGCATCTTGAGGTTCGGCATCATTGGCGTCTTGGTGAACCGGGCGTCCAGCTTCCGCACATGCTCCATCTCCTAAGTTTCCCATTCCTGCTTGGTAGCGGTCTCCGAGGTGTAAGTGATCCCTAGTTGTTTGATCGGCAGCACCTGCCTGCGTAGTTTTAGTTTTGCGGCGTCTACGCCTGGGAGGTTCATCGGATGAAGTCGAGCTGTCAGATGAAGAGTAAGGAGCTGGACTACCCCCAGCATTCTGATGCTATTGTTGAGTGAGCTGAGCCATAAGGTTGGCGTTAGCTTGAATCTGTTCTCCAAGTTGTCTCCCGCTTTCCATGAGTTCTCTCATCAAGTCGTTGAACTCTGTTCTGGTGACAGCATCCATTTGGTCCTGGGTGGCAGTTCCTGCACCCAGATTTGCTTGTTGATTGGTAGGTCCTATTTGTTGTACGCTAGCAGTCTCATGGGCATCCGCATTATGAGAGGCTGATCTGGTACGTGGTCTTCCCATTGTAGAGTTATTGGTAAGAACTCTAAGTAGAATCAACGGACGTCTTATGAATGACTCGGATCTCCTTCGGGGGATTTATTCAATCCAGTTGCTTCAAAGCAGATCCTTTTGGCCTGAGAATTCGACTCTCAATGAAAGCACCAAAGTGTTAGCACCAAAAATGGTCATTAACCCCCTTTTAGAAAGATTGTGTAGAGAGATTAATGAAGAAAGTAAATTAAAATAGAGAATTGTATGCTAAGTTAAATGCAAAGACAAGAACACCAGATTTATAGTGGTTCGGCGTAACTGCCTACGTCCACTTTGAAGTTAATCTTTATTGCTTTACTCAACGTTTGATTATAGATATAATCCGTACCTCAACTACTTGAATATAATTGCTAAGTAAAAAGAATGAGTCTTGAAAGCGGCAAAGTCTCCCCAGTGTTCTCCCCAAAAAAAGGTCCATTTCATTGTGCCTTTGCCCCTCTATTTATAGATGAAGATGGGTTGTACTTCCTTCTTGGGCCTATGAGTGAGATATTTCGGGCCGTGGGGAGTAACTTCTGTGTGCCGAGCCATAAATGCCGAATGACAAATGTCGAACGAGGTCTCCAAACCGAACGAGGCAGTGTGCTAAGTGAGAGGTGTAGGCCGAATGAGGGTCAATGCCGATCGAGGGGAGATGTCGAGCGAGGCAGGAATGCCGGTCGAGGCTGGAATGACGAACGAAGCTGACTGCCGAACGAGGCATCCGATGCCAAACAACTTTGAATGCCGGTCGAGGCTGAATGCCGAACGACCTCTGAATGCCGAACGAGGCTTCCGATGCCGAACGACCTTTGAATGCCGGTCGAGGATGAATGTCGAACGACCTCTGAATGCCGAACAAGGCTTTCGATGCCGGACGACCTTTGAATGCCGAATGAGGTTGAATGCCGAACAAGGCTGGAATGCCGAGCGATGCTGGAATGCCGAGCGAGGCATGAATGTCGAACGAACTAGTTATGCCGAACGGCCTAGTTATGCCGAGCGGCCTTGCTATGCCAAGCGGCCTGGATGCCGAATGGTGCATTAATGCCGAGCGACCTCTTCATTGCTGACCGGTGTTTATGCCGTACCTCTAGTAACTTGGTCAAACCTTCATGTAACACTCCCAGATCGATACCGGTTTCTATGTTTCTAGATCGATACGAGCAACTTCAACGTGTGCCAGTGTTTCCTTCATATCCATTAGTAGGCCTTCTTCCCCAAGCGCCTTGAACACCATTTCCTCCTTCCTCAACCTCACTCCGATCCAACTCCGGCATCGCCAACACCGGAATCGGCCACGACTTTGGATGAATTGGCGTTGAAACTTGAGTCTTGTCATTTTAATGAGAATTTATTGATCGGTTACTTAATTTATGCAGTTAGTTCGAAAGATTATCGGGTTGAGTGATTCGAAGACAAATACAGTTTCTTCTTTCTCAGGCACTTAATCGATACGAAGACAAAGTACAGAAATGAGAGCAATTGAAAATTCGGCTAAGTCCAAAACGTATTTATATGGATGCGAAACTAAGGAGAAAAAACGATTCGACTCCCAGTCATCTCAACTGGTTCAAACGGGTTTCTCCCTAAATCGATACGAAGAGGGCTATTCGTATCTATCAACTCGAGTCCATTTGAAATGTATCGATACGAGCTTCTTTATTCGTATCCATCAACGTATAGCTCGTGAGGACTCGTATCCACCGATACGAATAATGCTCGAAGGATCAGCTGTACTATTCGTATCCATCATAAGTCCCTCGATGCGAAGATCATTGCAAAATAGTATCTGGACCATCCTGCTATCGATACGAAGAACGAACATTACTATGAAGGCTGATTCATCTTTTCGCATCCATCAAGTATCTATCGATGGGGAATGGCAAGTTCATGTCCATCATTATGAAGACCGTCTGGGTTCGTATCCATCGATATGAAATGATTCGAAGAACCAACTGATTCGTATCACTTGTCATCGATACGAAGAACGACTTCCTCTTTTAAATTTTCACATCGATCCAGGAGTGGATTGATACGAAGGGACACTCACAAACAACCGTCAAGCATTGTTCCAAATCGAATTTCACACCGATTCAGGAGAGGATCGATACAAAAAACTGACAACGACTCATGAACGTACGAACGTTAACGAGAATCAGGTTAACATAAATATATGTATAACGGGCTAATGTCCAATTTTTAAATTTTGCAGGAATTGAATACTCGTTTGATGACGATTACAACAAACAACAGTTTTCTATCATCCAACACTCAGTTACCACAGTGCATAGTACAACAATTGGCAGTCAACAGTTCATATTACTGAAGAATTAATCAAAGGTTACATCTTTCGACGAAAAGACAACAACCATTCAGACAAGTCGGGTAAACCTGTTCAGGATGAAGAGTGCTACTTTTCAAAGCACGTCATGTTTTCAAAAGACGTACTTTGGAGGGCAAAATGTTATCCCGCCTTTTGGCAAGGCCGTGACACCAAAAACTCGACTAGAGACCAAGGGTAGTTCGTCCCGAAGATCGATCATACACAGATTCACCATGGATACTAACAAATTTTATCTGAGACCGGATCAAGCTACAATTGATAAGACATAACAAGCAAAGCTGTGAAAGCCAACGTTCCAATTTTCAAGTCAATCTGAGTTAGTATGCTTAAGATATGATCGATGCAAGCCATGGAAATCAACTCATTCACATCCATCATTTCGCATCGATCGGGCCGTATGCATCATTTCGCAATGGTCGATTTCGTATCCATCACGCATCCGTCTATTCGTTTCCATCACCATGCAACCGCCCTGTTCGTATCCATCGAAAATAGTCTTCTTCATATCCATCAGCAAACAAGCTCACTTCGTATCGATCAGCAGCAAGAGAGTCTACTTCGTATCCATCCAGACCCTACTACTTCGTATCCATCGACTGCGACATGAATGTCCAATTCGTGTCGATTAAGCTTCAAACGTGCTCTGTATCAATCGACCACAGATCGATACGAAATCACAACATCCCATCGATACAAAGTGGAGTGTAGTCGATCGATACGAATAGAACAATGCAGTCGATCGATACGAACAAAACAATGCAGTCGATCGATATGAACAGAACAATGCAATCGATCGATGCGAACAGAATAATGCAATCGATCGGTACAAATAGGGCCAAGTCAGATCGATACGAACGAGGCATAAACCTTGGAAATATCCAATCGATTCGACATAAAATGTGGATCGATCCTAGAGACTAGCGCCACATCAGCGTGTAGGCACGTGCTTGGGCCGATGCGAACAGATCGATACGAAGGGCATCGATACGAGGAAGACAGCCTTTGATGAATTCGAACTTGCATCGATCATAACTCAAAATCTACAAGTCCAAATGCCACCAAATTTTCACAAGAGCTTGCATACATCCGCAGGAACGTTCATGATCGATTTCGACTCGATTAGGCCAGATTATGATTGATACGAAATTCGTTCGTACCGATCGCAGATCGAGCGCACACTGCATGGGATCGATCGCGTGGGCCCACCCATGTGCCAGAAGAGGTCTCCCGAGATCTGAGCGAGATATTTGCACCCTACACCTATAAATAGCATCCTAGAGTCAACAGAAAGGGGATCTTTTTGCTCTTTGACGTCCAGACTCTGCCGAAACCATTGTTGCACTCAAAAATCACAGTTGTACTTGAAATTTACTATTATAATCCGCTATAACCAGCAAGCAAAAGTTAATAAAGATCAATCATTTCATAGTGGACGTAGGCAATACGCCGAACCACTCTAAATCTCTGCGTTCTTTCACTGTTTTTCTGATTATTGTTTGAGTGTTTGTTAGATAATCCTCTTTTTACATTTATTTCTTCATTTTATCTCTTCAAACCCTTCCGAAGAGTGTTGTGCCCAATTTTGGTACAAACACTTATGACCCAGAAAAATGGAGTTTAAACCCTTTCCATATTGGCCTCATGCCTATCTTTGCCTTAGGGGGAACAAAGAATAAAAGTGACAAATTGTTCAACCAAATAAGGCTGACAATTCGACTCTATACCAAAGGCACTATCTTCGAAGAGGGAATGATGGCTGATTACAACACCTTTGTGAAAAAATGGCATCAAGCAACGAGTGGCACATTGCCTACATGTGTTCTTCAGAAGGTTTTGAAAAGGAAATTAGTCGTTGAAGATGAAACTTCAGGATCAAGTAATAAAAAGTCTAGAAACAATCCTCAAAAGACCAACTTCAAGTCGAGACTTCCCAAAGAATGCAATCTGACTACATCAATTGATAATGTTTATTTGCTATTCAAGGAAGAACTCAACTATTAGCCATCACAGAAAAAACATAAGTATGAAAGGAATCTAGGAGGATCCCACTGCCACTATCATATGATGAATGGGTATGAAACAAATAAATGTAGAGCACATGAAGGAATGGTGATTAGCTTCTTCATACAAGGCAAAATTAATGAATTTGTAAAGAGACCATTGTTGAATTCAATAAAGAACCAAATTACTAAGAAAAATATATATGGTCGGGAGTAGAATTCTCCTTGTACTTGGACATTACCTTAAACGGTCAAAGCCTTTGTCCGCCCCAAGTTGTCCAGGTCAAAGCGCCTCTTGGAAGGAGGTTAGAGTAAGCCTTTATCCGCGCCACGCTATGGCTAGGTTAAAGCATCGACAAGCCCTTGACTACGTCACGCTATGGCCAAGTCAAGGCACCTCCTAGAGGGAGGATGGAGTAAGCCCTTGTTCCCTCCATGTTATGGCCTGGCCAAGGCATCGAACAAGCCCTTGATCGCACCATGCAATGGCCAGGTCAAGGCGCCTCATTGAGGGAGGACGGAGTAGGCCCTTGGTCCCGCCACACTATAGCCTGGCCAAGGCACCGAACAAGCCTTCAGTCCCGCCTATAAGGCCTGGCTAGAGCGCCACTTGGAGGGAGGTTGGTTGAATCCTTATGTCTTTCTTGTGGAAAAGCTAACCAAGCGCACCAGACAACAACAGACTAAAACGTCTAAGCCTGAGAAGGGCATATCAAACAACGGACTAAGACGTCCGAGCCTAAGAAGCGGCATATCAAACAATGGACTAAGACATCTGAGCCCGAGAAGCGGAAAATCAAACGACGAAATTATACAGGGCCTAAAAGGTGACACATGTCAAAAGAGCCAAAACCCAAGGAAGTGGTACAAAGTAGAAGGCTTAACAAGAATCTACAGCCTTCAGCTGATTACCAAAGAAGAATTTCTGAACTTCGCTTATTAATACATGGATCAAGGTTTTGGGTCCTTACTAATAATCTATGGTCTTCATCACACCCGAATCTGGGTTTCGTGGCTATTACTATTAATTCCTGGACTTCACTCATTAATGCCCGAATCTGGGCTCTAGATTTCTATTATTGAGATTATTATGGATTTTTGGTTATCCACTAATACCCGAAACTAGGTTTCAGATCTTTTAACTTTTAAATTTCATTCGTTAATGCCCGAATCTGGGTCCAGAGCAAATGATATTGAGATTTCTATGAATTCCTAATCTTCAATCAAGCTTGAGATCTATTTTACTAATGCCCAAATCAGCGTCACTGGACTTCTACTACAAACTTTCAAACAATGATTTTTGGACTTCTATTAGACGATTATTGTTGGAATTCTATTAGTTATCTCCAAAAGACGAATTCCTTAACTTCTATAATTGAATTTATGGTTCTCCATCATCAGATTTTTTGTATTTTTTATTAATATAGATGAAATTGAATTCCTGGCTCTCTCTCATCATGACTAAAGATGAGTTCCAAGAAATTCAATCATATCCAATTATGGAATTACTCCTCACTTATTATCATATGTTTACATAATGATCTGTTAGCCCCCGATAATAATGTGGATAAACTTATATATAAAGATTTCAAGTTAACGATAAAGAATATTGTTTACTTCATACTTTTCAGGGAAATAAGATCAGAAAGGAAGACTGAATGAGCCAGCAAATAGGAATATCATAGTCCAAATTATTAGAGAGTAGATTCAGAAACAAAATTATAAGAAAGGACTATAAACCAAGTAATATTTACATAATTTACAAAATTATTTACAAGTATACAAAAAATTGTATGTTTTATAAATCCTGAATAGTCTTATTTAGATTTTCAACAATCAAAGGATCGACAATATGCTGAATTGCTATACAAAGAATCTCTTTAAGCATCTTTTCCTTTTTCCTTATTTTGTCAGCATCATCAATGGAATCAATACTAGCCTTTAAAGCACGGTTGAAAGCTTTATTAGCACCTTTGAGGGTTTTGTTTTGCCTTTCTAAATCTGCATGTGTTTTTGAAGAAAATATTTATCATGTTCAAGATTTTGAATCCTGGTTGCATACTCGTTTATGCGCTGAGAGTACCTCACTTTCTATTGGTCATCAAAATATTTCATCATTTCGAATTTGACCTTCCTGCACCATTCTCCCACTACTCTCTTATCTAAGCCAAGCAGAGGGTTAGTCGTAGCTGGAAATTTTTGAACAGCTAAAGATAAGGACCTTGTCAATTTCACAATAGCCGAAGCGATCAGAGAAGTTGGTAAATTGATATTTTGAATGTTATCCCCCATGATAAACTCTAGGTATTTGCACTGGGCTTGACTGTCTTTTAGTTTTATCTCTAAATCACTTATCTGTTGAAGAAGCTTTGACATATCTTTATCAAAGTCAATCGAAGGGTTTGACTTTACTAAACACTTTAATTGACAAATCGTTTCATCTTTGTTCTTAATGTTCGCTTCGAGACTTGTAATCTGATCATTAAGATCCCTAATGATTGTCTTCTAAAGCAAAAATTTCCACGCCATTCTAGTGCTTTGGTGTTGCCCTGCAGATGAGCGGACAGAGGGTCTTTAAGGAGGTTTCACTTTTCAATATCTGCAACCAGCCTATCTATAATGCTGGTAAAATGGGATAGGGAATCCATTGAGAGTGATACGATGGCTAACTATGAGCCCTATTTAAACAAAAAATTAAGTCAAAACTCAAATAATCAGTCTCTTTTATTATAACAATAAATATTACGGTTCAAGAAGAAATTAAATAAAAGTACAATCTTATTGTTTCCATTAAACACTTGTTTTATTACAGTTAAAGTTGAGAAACAGCATTTTTGACCTTGTTCAAGGAATTAGCTGAAAGAATAACTGTTGAATCAAAGGGGGCATTAAATCCTTTTGGGGTAATAACTGGAGGATATTTTCTATAGTCTCATTCCTCAACAGGAGGACTATCATGACCACATATTAATCTGGTATGATATGTTCGAATTTCCTTGAGAAGTTTTTCTTTTTCTTCGACAAGAAAGTTGAAAAAAGAGTGAGGGTGTTCCGTGTAAAGTCTCTGAAAGTCTCTAAGAAAGCAGTATCTAGCTAATTTTGACGATTTCAAAAGTGAAGCCTTTTCTAGATAATATCTTCTTAGTTTAACAAATTTGCTTAAATAATCTCTAGAAACAACGTTGCTTGGGAGACATTTATTCTATGATAATGTAATAAAATACAACTAAGTATAAATGAAAGCTAGAACAGAAAATTTACAAATCAATATTATTACATAATTAGAAATGTTCATCCGGTTCATACAAAATTGATTTTTGAATAACTCAAAAATAAATTTGTCCTTATAACATTTAAGTTTTTCAGGAGGCAACTCATAAGAAATTGATTTGACCCACGATAAATTCTAGCAAGCCCTTGGGTGCGGATTAGATCCAATTTCATCCAAATATCTCCTATGTAAATGCCTAAGTAGATCACCACTAAAATCACCTAAGTATGAAAAATCTACAGTCGGGTGTCTGGAATTGGCTTTGTATAGGAAGTCTACAAGGATGTCCCTCTCTTCAACCAACATCCAAAAGAGTGTAATTAATTCCCGATTCTCTTCCAATTTTTTTATCATATCGAAGGCATGCCCTTTTCAGTCGACGGGCAGCTTCTTGATCTTTGAAAGATGCTAACACTACCGCACTTTTGTTAAGCCTTTGATACTTGTCAAAAAGGGTATTGTGCTCTTCTAACTGCTTATCTAACTCTTTATACAAGCTATTTATTTCTGCTTGTTTTCTTTCAAGATTTGTTTTATAAAGTTGGATGGATTTTCTCCTTATCTAGAATAAAAGCTGTTAACAATTATTATCTTGGAACTGAAAGCCATTTAGACAAGGAATCCCATACCTGAGAAACGGGAACTGAAGTTTGAGGGACTTGCTTTTTCTCCCTTTGTTCTTCAACGTTGATGTTAGCAGTTCCTTCTTTAAGGTCAGAAGGCTCGGGTATTTCGGGTGGGCTTGTTTCACATTCACTCGAATCAGGATTGACTTTTTTGAAGCCCCGGGGGTATCATCACCATATGTTTCATGAATGTTGGCATGACCTCCTTCGTTGCCACCTGAACCCTAGCCTTTACCTTCGTCGTCATCATTATTATCATCATCATTATTATCATTATCATCATTATCATTGCCGCCTTCTTCAACGGCGGTTTCATCTCCATCACCTTCTTCATCCGAATCAGAGTCTACTTCGATAGAAGGGACTTTAAAAGATAAGATTATGAAAGCATCAATCTCCACTCTCTCTCAGGGACTTCAACTCCCTGCTCCATTTCTTTGACCTTATTCATGACTCTACTAACTAGAGCAGGGTTGAGTGAGGGAAGCTCAAGTCTGGGCATTTTTCAATGTAGTCGGCATAGGCAAGCATAAGGGCATCCTTATAGGAATTCACAATGATGTCGTTGAGGGACGTACATCGAAATTGTGACACCCTTTGCTTGGCTTCAGAAATAGTATTGACAACCAACGATGAGGAATTTTTCTTTTTCTCCAGCTTCTTCCCAAGAGAGGATTGTTTGACCACCATTTGAGCCTTCTCATCTTCAGATTCTTTCAAAGCCATGTTTTCATCGGTTAGAAGTTGATTTTCTTTTCTCTCTTCAGAAATAATAGACTCTGCTTGAGCAAGAGAGGCTCTCAATCTTTCCTATTCCTTCACAGCATTATTTTTGTCAACATATTGGGAGATGATCTGGCTGTTCAAGGTTGAGATTTCCTCTTCAAGCCTGGAAGTCTCAGTAGAAGATTTTGACTTACTTTCTTGAAGAGAGAGCCAGCTTTTAGAAATCTGAAAGGAAAAAAAATGACATAAGTCATCATTTAGTGAGGAATAATAATTAGAAGGTTAAATGATATGAAACGTACCAGAAGCTGTTGCTCTATTAGAGATCGATGGTGACCTATCAGGTCAGGAATAAAAGAAGGTAGGTGAATGGAAGTAAAGAATGAAGAGTTCAAGATAGATTGAACTATTTTCTCAAAATCATTAGAAGGCACTAGTGATGTGGGTCTAGGAGGGTTCGAAACCTAAGAGGGAGTTGAAGTTTCTAAATCTTTTTGCATTTGCGCGATGACATAAGGAGAATCAGAAACAACAATTCGAGACATAAGATCGTCCTTTGAGGGAGTTGTTTTGGAAAGATCAATATGAGCTTAAGGAATAGGACTTTCAAAAGTTTTGCCCATGCCGACAGCCTCACCCTCTTTTGGTGGCGGAGAAGATGAAACTTCAATAATCTTTGCTTTCTTAAGAGATAAGCCCGCTGCAGCCATCTCACCCAATTTTCTTTTAGCAATGTTCTTTGACCTAGTAATGGCTTGGGTCAAAGATAATGCACTAGATATAGAGGTCAGGAGAACTGGATCACTAACGGTCAGTTCGACTTTAGGAGAAGTTGTTGAACATTCGAAAAGTAAAAGTCAATAAAGAAATCTAAGAAGTAACACAGCAATAAGTTGCAAGTACCAAGCTTAAGCCTACCAGAATGATCCGGGCAGATATGAGACATAAGAGAGAAGTTTTTGGGGTCCCCCGAGGACAAGAAACGTTTGCTCCGAGAAGTATGTTGGACAATAGGAGGTTGACCAAGGACTCTTTGACCAACGGGGAGGAGAGAATGTTTTCGAAGATTTGATGGGGTCAACAGAGTAAGCTTATTTCTGATGCCACTTGAAGCAATAAATAATAGCTTTATAGTTCTCTTATCATCGTCATTGAGATCTTTAACAATAGGACCTAACAACGAAGCATGGATTAGCAAAAGAAAGTAGATGAATAAAGATAAAGACTATGTTCAACTTACAAGGAGTAGAAAAGTCTCCATTAATGTTTTGAAAGCATTTGACGAAGAAGAATTGCATCTCCCAGTCTCTAAATTTAGGTACCCCCTTTGAGATTATTTTTTAGGGGGATTAGCTCTGAAAATTCGATTGTTCAAATTGCAGAGTTTGACTAGGCAAACCAAATAGTTGAGAACTTCAGCATTTAATGAACGAAGGCATGATTATAGAGCCATAAGTTCCAAAGAGAGAAGGTATGTATAGACATTAGGAGATAACTATATAGGAGCAATGCCCAGATGGGTCCAGAACTTAGACAAGAAATCTGGGAAGAGAAAGAAGCCACCATGCCAAATATGAATGGCAGTATAAGTGAATTATCCATCGAGAGGATTTTGAATGTTATCGCTATCGCTAGGGGGAATGGGTTCTACCCCAGTGATGCCAAAGTCGTTAAGACTGGCATCAACCTACTCCTTAGTAGATATTAGAGTGCTTGGAAATGGCTTCAACCTTCTTTAGAGAAGATTCTGTTTCTGAAGCTATGTCTTTTTTGGGTTTCTTGGAAACCTTTTTCACACCTATGATTCTGCCAAGTAAAATCATTTTAGTAAAAAGTTAGATTTGTTCTATTATTGATACCTATTGCAATAATTCAAATAGCAATAAAATATGTAAATTCATATCCTTGAAAGAGTGTTAAAGTCAATTTGGGACATGAAATTCGTTGAGCTTCCAATAGTGTCGAAAAGGTAAATGGAATCGGAACACGTACAAACACCCTTCGACAATGTCGAAAGCCCAAGGAAAATTTTATTGTTAAGAAGAATAGTTAAACCTACACAACTAGTTTGAATATAAATATATACGCAAACAAAATTCCACAAGCGGGACAAATAAACCTTTCGACAATGTCAGAACCCATGAATTATATTTTTCTCGAAGAATATGAATGTTACCACCAATTCTCACTTCAACCTTGTCGAAACCAAATGAATAGAATAGAGGGATGTCCAAGAGATGATAACATCGACAAAGCCTTTCGAAGGAGTCGAAGGGATGCTACAGCAAAAAATCAGATGTGCTACGGGCTTTCGAATGGATCGAGAGGGTCAAAAGCACGCTTTCGCTTCAATTGCTTCCTTTCAAAACAAATGCTTTTGCATGCATGAAGATGCTACAAATAAGTTAAAAAACACCTTTCGAAGGCAATAAATTACCGCCACTCATGCGCGTGAAGCCTTTCAAAACTAAAGGTTTCGCCCTCATTCACCTTCCATATAAGGATGCCAAAGCAACCCCTTCGAAAGCATAAATGAGCTTTTCGAACTGGTCGAAACTATTAACAATCAAGAAGGAAAAGCTTGCTAGGGTTCAATGTTGCAATCTCCAACACTAGAGGAAGGGGTTTCGCATCGATCAGCAAATGTGCCATCAAAAGCTTCCTTCCGCTTTGAAAACTTCAATGTCGCGACTCCTTTGAAGCTCCAAAGATCCACTTGACGATAGAATCGAAAGCTCGCATCTTTTCTTACTTGTACATCAACACAAAGTAGAGAAGCACACCATCCCCTTTCGATGACGTCAAAAGCGCTCAAGTCCATTCAAAAGCAATGAAAAAGTAGACCCAAATTTAAACGGCAGAGAAAGGTCCCCAAGGTCGCCTTTCGACCGAGTCGAAAGGACTGACTCGAAAGGTGCCAACCCGCACCTATAAATAAGACCCCAGGGATCTCGTTAAGGGATCCAAATTCATTCACTACATCCTTTTATTTCTCAAAATTGTAAACCCTAATTTTCAAATTAGACTGGGAATTTGATCAACTTGTACTACTTGATTTTAATCAAACCAAGATTATGGAATTTTTGGATATTTGGCTGATTTGATATTTCCTATTAGATTCCATTCATGATCTTCTTATGTCAATTTGATCGATAGGTCACCAGTAGAGTAAGTCGAAACCCTTAGTTCCATTAATATCCATAAAGCCTTAGCTCCTACCCTTAAATTGTCGAAAGGTCAGCTTCCGAAGGAGTCGGAACCTATCCATTTGATTCACATCCATAACTCATTAGAACCAACCTAAGGGTTAACTCAACTGATTCGAAAGGGGGGTTTTGAAAGGATACTGGGCCGGTTTAACTTGGTCGAAAGACAACATAAGAAGGGTTTTAGTGTTTCGTCTAAGTCGAAAGGTCAAATAAGAAGGAGTTTCAACTACAATAACCAACTCGAAGGGAAAATTGGAGAGAATATAATGGATTATAGCTATCTTAACCTATGTAATAGGAATCAACCGCTTTTACCTTTTTGAAAGAAGGTCTCGAAAGAGGTATCTACACTTTGAATTCAACTTTGGGGTGTTGACAAATTTTCTTGTTAACATTTTTGGCGCTAGAAGGAAGGCTGGAACTTCCAACTCCACTTTCCTTTAACACAATTCGATTCCAAGCTTATCTACTTTAAACTTTACATCATCATGTTTAGCAAGATCAAAGGGTCAATGGAGTTTAAACCCTTTTCATATTGGTCCCACACCAATCTTTGCCTTAGGAGGAACAAAGAATGAAAGTAACAACTTGTTTGACCAAATGTGGAAAACAATTCAACTCTACACCAAAGGTATAATCGTTGAAGAGGGAACGATTGCTGATTACAATGCCTTTGCACATTAGTGGCATCAAGCAACAAGTTGGACATTGCCTACATATGAACTTCAAAAGGTTTTAAAAAGAAAACTGTTATTGAGAGTGAAGCTTCGGAACCAAGTAATAAAAAATCTAGAAGCTATCCTCAAAAGAGAAGCTTCAAGTTGAGACTCCCTATGGAATGCAATTTGACAGCATCAATCAAGAATGTTTACCTACTAACCAAGGAACAGCTCAACTATTGGCCATCACAGAAGGAAAAAAAACTAAATATAAGAGGAATTTGGGAGGATCATATTGTCATTACCACATTATGAATGGACATGAGACAAATCAATGTAGAGCATTGGAAGGAATGGTGATCAGTTTCTTCATACAAAGCAAAATCAATGAATTTGTGAAGAGATCCTAATTGGATTCAATAAAAAACTACTTTACTAAGAAAAATCTACATGGTCGGGAGTAGCATTCTCCTTGCACTTGGAAATTACCTTAAACGGTCAAAGCCTTTGTCCGTGCTGAGTTGGCCAAGTCAAAGCGCCTCCTTGAAGGAGGTTAGAGTAAGCCTTTATCCGTGTCACACTATGGCTAGGTTAAAGCATCAACATGCCCTTGACCGCGCCACGCTATAGCCAAGTCAAGGTGCCTCTTGGAGGGAGGATAGAGTAAGCCCTTGGTCCCGCCACGCTATGGCCTAGCTAAGGCATTGAACAAGCCCTTGATCGTGCCATGCTATGGCCAGGTCAAGGCACCTCTTGGAGGGAGGACGGAGTAAGCCCTTGGTCCCGCAACACTATGGCCTGGCCAAGGCATCGAACAAGCCCTTGATTGCGCCATGCTCTGGCCAGGTCAAGGTGCCTCCTAAGGAGGTTGGATAAGTCCTTGGGTCCTACTTGTGCATAAGCTAACCAAGCGCACCAGACAACAATGGACTAAAACGTCCAAACCCGAGAAGCGGCATATCAAATAACGGATTAAGACATCCGAGCCCGAGAAGCGGCGTATCAAATGATGGACTAAGACGTCCAAGCTTGAAAAGCGACAAAACAAACAGTAACTATATACAGGCCTAAAGGATAAACACCGGTCAAAAGAGTCAAAACCCAAGGAGCAGTGCAGAACAAAAGGCTTAAATAAAAATCCACAGCCTTCGACTAATTATCAAAGAAGAACTCCTGAACTTCACTTATTAATACCCGAATCAGGCTTTTCGAGTCTTTACTAACAATCTATGGTCTTCGTCATTCCCGAATCTGGGTCTCGGGGCTAATACTATTAGTTACTAAACTTAACTCATTAATGCCCGAATCTGGGCTTAAGTTTCTATTATGAAGATTATTATTGTGGATTTCTGGTTATCATCGACTAATGCCCGAATCTGGGTTTCAGATATTTTAATTTTCATCCGTTAATGCTCGAATCTGGGTTCCAGAATAATTGATATTGAGATTTCAATGAGTTCCTAATATTCAATTATGCTCGAGGTCTATTTTACTCATGACCAAATCAAGATCATTGGACTTCTACTACAAACTTTCAAACAATGATTTCTGGACTTCTATTACACGATTATTATTGACTTTCTATTATCTATCTCCAGAAGATGAATTTCTAAATATCTATAATTGATTCTTAAATTGAATTTCTAGTTCTCTATCATTGGATTTCTGGTATACTATTAATATAGTTGGAGTTGGATTTCAGGCTCTCTCTCATAATTACTAAAGATGAGTCTCAAGAAATTCAACCGTACCCAATTATGGAATTACTTCTCATTTATTATCAAATGTTTGCATAATGATCTGTTAACCTCCACTAATAATGTAGATAAACTTCTATATATATCCCGAGTTAACGATAAAGAGTATTGTTTACTTCAAACTTTTCAGGGAAATGAGATCAGTAAGAAAGACTGAATGAACCAGCAAATATAAAGCCATAGTCCAAGTTATCACAAAACAAATTCAAAAACAACATTATACGAAAGGACTACAAACCAGGTGATATTTACATAATTTACATAATTTACAAAGTCGTTTACAAATATACAATACCAATGTATATTTTACAGGTCCTGAATAGTCTTATTTAGATTTTTAGCAATCAAAGGGTCAACAATATGCTGAATTGCTATACGAAGGATTTCTTTAAGCTTATTTTCCTGCTTCCTTATTTTTTCAGTATCATCAGTAGAATCAATGCGAGCCTTCAAAGCACAGTTAAGAGCTTTATTGGCACCTTTGAGGGTTTTGTATTGCCTTTCTAAATCTGAAATGTGCTTTTGAAGCAGATATTTATCATGTTTGAGTTTTGAATCCTAGCCGCATACTTATTTATGCGCTGTGAGTATCACACTTTCCGTTGGTCGTCAAAATATGTAACACCCCTAATTTTTGATAACTTTATTCAGAAGATTTAATTAGATAAATTAAATAGAATTAAATGTTAAGTGATAAGGGGATTGAGATCTGAATAAATACTTAAGGGGCCATGCTCAATTTATTTAATTAAATGGGTTTGAGAATGGTTTTTAAGTTAATTAATTTACATAAGGGCATAATGGGAATTAGCCGCACATAACCCCTTACCCTTATATATTTTCGTTCCTACACCATTCATGTTTCATTTTCCCATTCACGTTCAAAAACAAAACACAAACTTAAAGAGGAGCCGGCCATTACTACAAAAAAAAGAGAAGAGAAATCAAAGTAAAGCTAAGAGAAATAAATCTTAATCCAATCTCCTTATTTTAATCAAGGTGAATAATGATTTATACCATCTCAATTTTGTTTTATGATCATATGTTTATGGATTTAAGATTAAATTCATTTTTATGATGTTTTGGATGATGATATGCTTGAATTATAAATTGATTAGTTTAAACAAGATTGTTTAAATGAGGATTTATGTGGTTTTAGGGTAAAACCGATTGATAATAATCTTTGAATGCCATGGAAAAATTTTATGTTATGTAAAACATGTTTTTGGGCTTGGGTTTTAATTCTGATAATTTTCCAAGTTATGGAAAGATTAATATGAATTTTCAAAGGAAAATACGATTAATTGGGTTTAGAAATTTATTTCAAAAATTATATTGAGAATTTGGGTCTGAAATTTTGATATGTTAGATAACATGATGGAAATGAATTTATGTGATTTTTAGGGATTTTTTCTAATTAATTTGCAATGGAAAATAAATTATTTTAAAAGAAGGCTTTATTTGCAATGTTGGTTTTGCTTAATGGAAGGGCTTATTTGTTAAATTAATCTTAATTGAGATCTGGAAATTTGCGGCAGTTATTTTGGTAAAGAATTTGAAAAGTTGAGGCAATCAATCACATGTTTACACATGGGCAAGTTAGTTAGAAACTAATTGCTTTTATTGGTTTTAATTCAGTCTTTACCAGAAAAAGTATGTTCCGCGTCTTTTAGAAGTTGCCTTTCGACCCAATGCTTCCGCCTCGACCAAGTCAAAACCATCTCAATCGAGACCAAACGCTGGAACCAATACACAAGGCATCAATGAGATTACTGCGTAGTGGATTGGAAAAAGGGGCGGAAGGTATGGTGTCGAAAACAATACTTTTGACAGGGGTTGAAACCTTTGTTTGTTTTAAAAAGTCAAGCACCTGCCTTTGTTTTGCTTAAGCTTTTGACATAGTCGAAATACATGTTTTCAAAAGGAGTTTTCTAAATAGCTTTCGAAAGGGGTTGCAAACTTATGTTTTAAAATATGAGCTTTCGAATGTGTTCCCTTGTTCATAAAAGAATGCTTTCGAAAATGATAGTTCCGACCTAGTCGAAACTCTGCTTCCGTTTCTATACCTTTCGAGTGTATTGAAGTCATCAATGCTTTCAAAGGGTATTTTTTGTTTTAAACTTATACTAACCACTTCCTAAATGCTTTCGAAAGGTTCCAAGTGTTTCGAAGGCAACGACTACGAAAGGGGGGTTCGATGCTGTCATTCGGTATTTTGGTTAAATGATTTGAAGCTTTCGAAAGAGATGGTGCCGATGCCATCAATTTTTCCCCTATACTTTTATATGATAAAGAATGGTTTTGAAAGAGATACTTTCGATTATATTCACTTTGACCCAAATGATATTTTTTAACATAAAACCAATGGTTTCGAAAGAGAGGCTTTCAATGATTTCGGAAGGGATATTTCCAAAGGGATACTTTCAATTGTTTCAAAGCTATGCTTCTAAGAGTTAATAAATAATACTTTATTACATTCGAAAGGTTTCAAAAGAGAGGTCTTAAAGTGTTTCTAAAGGCATGGACCTAATGTTTTGAAAAAAGATTTATATGCTTTCGTAGGAGGCTATCCAGTGAGGTCAAAAGCAAGATTTTGAAGGTTTCGTAAGCCTTAGTTTTCAAAACAAATAACCCAATCTCATTTTAAAAGAAAAACCCCTGGCTGAGTAAAGGAATTTTGAAATGGTTTTAAGAAGAAGGTTTCCTTGATAAAATATTAGGTTAAAGGGATTAACCATGTTTCATATGAAAATTTTCAAGGATATTAAACCCATAGGAGTGGTATTGTTTTGTTATTATGGTTGCTTCTTCAAATATGTATATATATACATATATATATATTCACATTGTAATGAACCTATAATGGTAATTTGGGGAAGGGCAGAATAATCAGCTAGGTTGACCCAGTAGTGAATATAAATTAAACTGATTAAAGGTATTGGTAGGGGCCAATAGGTTCTCGGTAAGCCCATGAAAAACTGTGTATAGGAAAAGATATTGGCAGGGGCCAATAGGTTCATAGTAAGCCCATGAAAACTATGTATAATTGATGATGTCAGAAAGACAGGTTCAAAGCTAGCCCATGAAAACTATGATTTAGAATAACCAGCTAGGTTGACCTAGTAGTAAATATAAATTAAACTAATTAAAGATATTGGAAGGGGCCAATAAGTTCTTGGTAAGCCAATGAAAACTATGTATATGAAAAGATATTGGCAGTGTCAATAGGTTCATAGTAAGCCCATGAAAACTATGTATAATTGAAGATGTCAGAAAGATAGGTTCATAGCTAGCCCATGAAAACTTTGATTTGATATTGGCAAGAGCCAATAGGTTTGTAGTTAGCCCATTAAAACTATATCCGGATTAAGATATTGACAGATGTCAATAGGTTCCTAGTCAACCCATGAAAACTAGGATAAGAGAAGCATATTGGAGTTACCAATAGGTTCGGGGATAACCTATGAAATAATATAGATATTGGCAGGGGCCAATAGGTTCTTAGTAATCCTATGAAAACTATGTAACTGGATAGAGGGTCCATAATCATTTCATCAGTTATTAGTCAGCCCATGAAAACTATTAGGTTAATAGTAATCATAGAAACTATAATTGAGACAGATAGTCAAAATGAATGGGGATGAGTAATCAAGAATTGATTCACTTGTTTTGCATATCATCATATCATATTATTTTGTGATGTTTTAACCATTATGGATGCAGGAGCATAGTATATTATTTTATAAAGATTTTAGGATACTAGTGAGGGGAAAACCCGTTCCGCTAAGCGGCGTGCTCTCACTAGATATCTAAATGATTTGAGATGGTAGATTATTATTCATACCAGGCTTTATGTCTGACTCAAAGTTTATGTTTTCCTTTAAACTCTCGGGTACTCAATTGATTTTGAGTAGTTTGAGAGTTGAAGTTTTCAGGGTACCTCTTAGACAAATAAGATCTGAAGACGTGCAGGAGGCATGATAGCTATCCAGAGTTCTCTTTTATTTTGATTCCTCTATGTTGTTTTATAAAGGAAAAGTTGTTAAATTGCCTATATATATATACTCTGATCATCCAAGGGGCATCTTCATATGTCACTCTTGGCGTATGTTGTAATAACGTATATTTTCTCTAAAAGTGGTTAACGATTGTGGGATTATGTAATGAATTTGAAATGTTCTGAATTGGAATGTGGATCTTGTTTGATATTTTAAATTTTTTCCATATTCATGTGTTTTGTGAATCAATGTATCTAACGTTGCCGTATTTGGTCACCGAGGATTAATAACTATGGATGACTGCAGCATCCATAGCCGTTAGTTTTCGGCTTCCAAGTAGGGGGATGTTACAAGTTCGTATCAAAGCATAGGTTTATGAAAACTTAAAAGAAAAGTTAAACGTAAAAGCTTTTTGAAACATTATTCAGGAGATTTAATTAGATAAATTAAATAGAATAATGTAAATGTTAAGTGATAAGGGGATTGAGATCTGAATAAATACTTAAGGGACCGTGCTCAATTTATTTAATTAAATGGGCTTAAGAATGGTTTTTAAGTTAATTAATTTACATAAGGGCATAATGGGAATTAGCCGCACATAACCTCTTAGCTTTATATATTCTCGTTCCTACACCATTCACATTTCATTTTCCCATTCACGTTCAAAAACAAAACACAAACGTAAAGAGGAGCCGGCCATTGCTAGGAAGAAAAGAGAAGAGAAATCAATGTAAAGCTAAGGATTAACGCTAAGGGAAATAAATCTCAATCCGATTTCCTTATCTTAATCAAGGTGAATAATGATTTATACCATCTCTATTTTTTTTATGATCATATGTTTTTGGATTTAAGATTAAATTCGTTTTTGTGATGTTTTGGATGATGATATGCTTGAATTATAAATTGATTAATTTAAAAAAGATTGTTTAAATGAGGACTTATGTGGTTTTAGGGCAAAATCGATTGTTAATTTTCTTTGAATGCCATGGAAAAACATTATGTTATGTAAAACATGATTTTGGAGTTGGGTTTTAATTTTGATAATTTTTCAATTTATGGAAATATTACTATGAATTTTCAAAGGAAAATATAGTTAATTGGGTTTAGAAATTTGTTTTAGAAATAATATTGAGAATTTGGGTCTGAAATTTTGATATGCTAGATAACATGATGAAAGTGAATTTATGTGATTTTTCGAGATTTTTCCTAATTGATTTGCTATGGAAAATAAATTATTTTAAAAGAAGGACTTATTTGCAATGTTGGTTTTTCTTAATGGAAGGGCTTATTTGTTAAATTAATCTCGATTGAGATCTGGAAATTAATGGCAGTTATTTTGGTAAAGAATTTGAAAACTTGTGGCAACCAATCGCATGTTTATACGTGGGCAGTTTAGTTAGAAAGTAATTGCTTTTATTGGCTTTAATTCAGTCTTTACCAGAAAAATTATGTTCTGCCTCTTTCAGAAGTTGTCTTTCGACCCTATGCTTCCGCTTCGACCAAGTCAAAACCATCTCAGTCGAGACCAAACATCGAAACCAATACGCAAGGCATCAATGAGATTGGTGCGTAGTGGATAGGAAAAGGGGCGGAAGGTATGCTGTCGAAACCAATACTTTCGACAGGGTTTGAAACCTTTGTTTTTTTAAAAAGTTAAGCATCTGCCTTTGTTTTGCTTAAGTTTTCGACAGTCGAAACACATGTTTTCGAAAGGAGTTTTCTAAATAGCTTTCAAAAGGGGTTGCCAACTTATGCTTTAAAGTATGAGCTTTCGAATGTGTTCCCTTGTTTATAAAAGAATGCTTTCGAAAATGATAGTTCCAACCTAGTCGAAACTCTGCTGCCGTTTCCATACCTTTCGAGTGTATTAAAGTCATCAATGCTTTCGAATGGTAGTTTCAGTTTTAAAATTATACGCTCCTAAATGCTTTTAAAATGGTCCAAGGGTTTCGAAGGTAATGGCTTTGAAAGTGGGTTTCGATGCTGTCCTTCAGTATTTTGGTTAAATGATTTGAAGCTTTCGAAAGAGATGGCGCCGACGCCATCAATTTTTCACCAATAGTTTTATATGATAAAGAATGGTTTTGAAAGAGATACTTTCATTTATATTCACTTTGACCCAAATGATAATTTTAATATAAACCCAACGGCTTCGAAAGAGAGGCTTTCAATGATTTCGGAAGGTATATTTCCAAGGTTTCGAAAGGGGTACTTCCAATGGTTTTGAAGCTATGCTTCTAAGAGTTAATAAATAATACTTTATTGCATTCGAAAGGTTTTGATAGAGAGGTATTAAAGTATTTCCAAAGGCAGGGGCCTAATTTTTTGAAAAGGTATTTATATGCTTTCGAAGGAGGCTATCCAATGAGGTCAAAAGCAAGGTTTTGAAGGTTTCGAAAGCCTTATTTTTCAAAAAAAATAACCGAATCTCATTCTAAAAGAAAAACCCATGGCTAAGTAAAGGATTTTTGAAATGGTTTTAAGAAGAAGCTTTCCTTGATAAAATATTAGGTTAAAGCAATTAACCATGTTCCATATGAAAAAATTTCAATGATATTAAACCTACATGAGTGGTATTATTTTGTTATTATGGTTGCTTCTTCAAATATGTATATATATTCACATTGTAATGATCCCATAACGGTAATTTATGGAAGTGCAGAATAACCAGCTAGGTTGACCTAGTAGTAAATAAAAATTAAACTGATTAAAGATATTGGTAAGGGCCAATAGGTTCTCGGTAAGCCCTTGAAAACTGTGTATAGGAAATGATATTGGCAGGGGCCAATAGGTTCATAGTAAGCCCATGAAAACTATGTATAATTGAAGATGTTAGAAAGACAGGTTCATAGCTAGCCCATGAAAACTATGATTTGATATTAACAGAGGCCAATAGGTTTGTAGTTAGCCTATGAAAACTATATCCGGATTAAGATATTGACAGATGCCAATAGGTTCTTAGTCAACCCGTGAAAACTAGGATAAGAGAAGGATACTGGAGTTACCAATATGTTCAGGAAGAACCGATGAAACAATAAAGATATTGGCAGGGGCCAATAGGTTCTTAGTGATCCCATGAAAACTATGTAACTGGACATGGAGTCCATAATCATTTTACATGTTATTAGTCAGCCCATGAAAACTATTAGGTTAATGTAATCCTAGAAACTATAATTGAGACAGATAGTCAAAATGAATGAGGATGAGTAATCCAGAATTGATTCACTTGTTTTTCATATCATCATATCATATTATTTTGAGATGTTTTAACCATTGTGGATGTAGGAGCACAGTATATGGTTTTATAAAGGTTATAGGATACTAGTGAGGGGAAAACCCGTTCCGCTAAGCAGCGTGTCTCACTAGATATCTTAATGATTTGAGATTGTAGATTATTATTGATACTAGGCTTTATGTCTGACTCGAAGTTTATGTTTTCCCTTAAACTCTCGGGTACTCAATTGATTTTGAGTAGTTTGAGAGTTGAGGTTTTCAGGTACCTCTTAGACGAATAAGCTTCCAGAGACGTGCAGGAGGCATGATAGCTATCTAGAGTTCTTTTTTACTTTGATTCCGCTGTGTTGTTTTGTAAAGGCAAAGTTGTTAAATTGCCTATATATACTTTGATCATCCAAGGGGCATCTTCATATGTCGCTCTTGGCGTATGTTGTAATAATGTATATTTTCTTTGAACGTGGTTTACGATTGCAGGATTATGTAATGAATTTGAAATGTTTTGAATTGGAATGTGGATCTTATTTGATATTTTAAATTTTTTTTCATATTCATGTGTTTCTGTGTATCATTGTACCTAACATTGCCGCATTTGGTCGCCGAGGGTTAATAACTATGGATGACCGCAGCATCCGTAGCCGTTAGTTTTGGGCCTCTAACCAGAGGGATGTTACAAAATATCTCATCATTTTGAATTTGACCTTTCTACACTATTCTTCTACTACGTTGTCGGCTAAGCCAGATAGAGAGTTAGTTGTAGCCACAAATTTTTAAATAGCTAAAGGTGAGGACCTTGTCGATTTCACAATAGACGAGGCAATCAAAGAAATTGGCAAATTGATGTTCTGAATATTGTCCCCCATAATATTCTTCAGGGATTTACATTGGGCTTGACTGTCTTTTAATTTTATCTCTAAATCACTTATATGTTGAAGGAACCTAGACATATCTTGATCGAAGTCAACCGAGGGGTTTGATTTAACTTGATGCATCATTGAGAAATTGTTTCATCCTTGTTCTTGATATCCGCTTCAAGACTTGTAATCCAATCGTTAAGGCCTCTAACAATCATCTTCTGAAGCAAAAATCTCATACGCCATTCTAGTGCTTCATTGTTGCCTTAGAGACGAGTAGACAAAGGATCATTAAGGAACTTCCTCTTTTCAATATCTACTAACAACTTATCTCTATATTGATAAAGCGAGATGTTGAATCTAACGAGAGTGGCGTTGTAGATACCCGTAGCTCCTATTTAAACAAATAAAAAGAAAATAAAGTCAGGACTCGAATAATCAATCTCTTTTATTATAACAATAAAAGATACAACTTAAGTAAAAATGAAACAAAAAAGTAATATTAAACAGTTGTTTCACACTTAAAGTTGAGAAACCTCGTTTCTGACTTTACTCAAGGAATTAGCTGAAAGAATAACTGTTGAATCAAAAGGAGCATTAAATCCTTCCGGGGTAATAACTGGAGGATATTTGTTATAATCCCACTCCCCGGTAGGAGGGCTATCACGACCACATATTAATTTGGTGTGATAAGTTCGAATTTCCTTAAGAAGTTATTCTTCGCCGAGGAAATCGATTCAAAGGTGAGGATGTTCCATGTAAAGTCTCTACAAGTCTCTAAGAAAGCTTATTTGGCTAATTTTGAAGATTTCAAAAGTGAAGCCTTTACAAGATAATCTCTTCTTAGTTTAACATACTTGCTGAAATAATCTCTAGAAATAAGGCTGCTGGGGAAACATTTATTCTGTGATAACATTATAAATGCTAAGTATAAAAGGAAGCTAGAACAAGAAATTTACAAACTGATATTATTAGAAAATTATAAGTGTACATCCGGTTCATACAAAATTGACATTTTGAATAACTCTGAAACAATTTAGTCCTTATAATATTTAAGTTTTTCAGGAGGCAACTCATAAGGAATCGATTTGACTCATGGTAAATTCCAGCAGGCCACCGGATGTGGGTCAGATCCAAACTCATCCAGATATATTTTATGTAAATGCCTAAGTAGACCCCCACTAAAATCACCTAAGTACGAAAAGTCTATAGTTGGATGTCTACAATATGCTTTGTATAGGAAATCTACAAGGATGTTCCTCTCTTCAACCAACATCCAAAAGAGCCTAATTAACTCCCAATTCTCTTTCAAGTTTATCATATCGAAGGCGTGCCCTCCTCAGTCGTGGGGCAGCTTCTCGATCTTTGAAAGACGCTAACACTGCCGTGCTTTTGTTAAGCTTATGATACTTGTTAGAGAGGGTATTGTGCTCTTTTAACTACTTATCCAACTCTCTATACAAGCTATTTATTTCTGCTTGTTTTCTTTCAAGCTTGGTTTTATAAAGGTGGATGGATTTCCTCCTTATCTAAAATAAAAGATGTCAGCTACTATTATCATGGAAGTGAAAGCCATTTAGGCAAGGAATCCCATACCTGAGAAACGAGGATTGTAGTTTGAGAGACTTGATTTTTCCCTCTTTGTTCTTCAACGCTGATGTTCGCAGTTCCTTCTTGAAGGTCGGAAGGCTCTGTGTGTTTAGGTGGACTTGCTTCGCGAATACTTGGATCGGGGTTGATCTTTTCTGAAGCCTTAGTGATGTCATCACAATCTTTTCCTGAACATCGGTGTGACAAATTCCATCGCCACCTGGCCTCTATCCTCATTATCATCATTATTATCATCATCATCATTATCGTTGCCATCATCATCATCGTTGCCACCTTCTTCAGTGGTGGCTTCATCTTCGTCATCTTCTTAGTAAGAATCTGAGTCTATTTTGATAGAAGGGACTTCGAGAGATAAGATTTTGGAGGCATCAATCTCCTCTCTCTCAAGAACTTCAACTCCCTGCTCCATTCTTTTGACTTTGTTACATAAATCTATTGACAAGAACAAGGTCGAGTGAACAAAATCTCCAATCTGGGCATTTTTCAATGTCGTCGGCATAGGCAAGCATCAAGGCGTCCTCATAAGAGTTTACAATGATATCATCGAGGGTAGTATTCAGAAATTGTGACACCCATTTCTTAGCATCAGAGATAGTATTGATAGCCAACTTTAGAGAATTTTTCTTTTTCTCCAACTTTTTCATGAGAGAGAATTGTTTGATCACCATTTGAGCTTTCTCATCTTCGACTTCTATCAAGGCCATTTTCAAAGCCATATTTTCATCATCTAGAAGTTGTTTCGATTTCCTCTCTTCAGAAATAATGGACTTTGCCAAAGAGAGAGAGGCTTTAATTCTTTCTTATTCCTTTATAGCAATATCTTTGTCAGCAAGAAGTGATTTGGCTTTTCAAAGTTGAGATTTCCTCTGGAGCCTGGAGATATCAGCAGAAGATTTTGACGCATTTTCTTGAAGAGGGAGCCATCTTTTGGAAATATGAAAGGGAAAAGTATAATGCAATTCAGCATTCAAGGAGAAACAATGAGAAGAAGGATAGATACTGTGAAACATACCAGAAGTTGGTGTTCTATTAGAGACCGACAATGACCCATCGGGTCAGGAACGGAAGAAAGTGGGTGAATAGAAGCAAAAGATGAAGAGTTCAAGATAGATTGAACTATCTTTTCAAAATCACTTGTAGGCGCGGGTGACGTGGGTCTAGAGGTGTTCAACTCTAGGGAGGGAGTTAAAGTTCCCAAGTCTTTTTGCATCTGCTCAATGACATGAGGAGAGTAGCAAACAACAATGCGAGATAGGGGGTCGTCCTTTGAGGGAGTCGTCTTGGATCGATCGAGAGAAGCTTCAACAATAGGACCCTCCAAAGTTTTACCCATATCAACAGTGTCACCCTCTTCTAATGGCGGAGAATTTTGAGCTTCAACAACCTTGGCCTTCCTGAGGGGTGGGCCCACAACAACCACCTTGCCTAATTTTCTTTTAGCAACCATCTTTGACCTAGTGATGGCCAAAGTCAAGGATGATGCACGAGAAGTGGAAGTTGAGAGAACTGGATCACTTGTTATTGATTCAACATAAGGAGAAATTGTTGAAAATTCAAAAGAATACAAGTCAGTAAAATAATTTGAGAAGTAGCACAACAACAACCTGCAAATACTATGTCTAAGTTTACTAGAGAGATCGGAGCAAATAAGAGGCATATTGGAGAAGTTCTTAGGATCCCCAAGCACAAGAAGCGTTTGCTCTAAGAAGTGTGTTGAACCAAGTGAGGTTGACCAAAGACTCTTTGTCCGGCAGGAAGAAGAGAATGCTTTTGAAAGTTTGAGGGATTCAATAGAGTAAGCCTATTCCCGATGCTACTTGAGGCGGCAATCAACAGCTTTATAGTTTTCTTATCTTCTTCATTCAGTTCTTTAACAAAAGGACCTGATAAAGTAGTGTATTTTAGCAAAGGAAGGTAATTAAATAAAGAAAAGGACTACGATCAACTTACGAGGAGAAGAAAAGACTCCACTGATGTTGGGAGCATATGATGAAGAAGAATTGCGTCTCCCAGTCTCTAAATTTGTTTACCCCCTCAGAGATTAGTTTTTTGGAGAGGTTAGCTCTGAAGATCTGGTTGTTTAGGTTGCTGATTTTGACTAGGTGGACCAAATAGTTAAGAATTTCAGCATTTAACGAAGGAATTACTGACTCCAGAGCCATAAGTTCTAAAGAAAGAAGGTATGAATATACATTGGGAGATAGTTGGATGGGAGCAATGCCCATGTGGGTCAAGAAATTGTGCAAGAAATCCGGGAAAGGCAAGAAGCCACCATGCCAAATATGGATGGTAGTATAAGTGATGTATTCTTCAGAAGGATTTTGAATGGTATCACTATCACTTAGGGGAATAGTTTCTACCCCAGTGATGCCAAAGTCATTTAGGGTGGCGTCCACCTCATCCTAGGAGTATATTAAGGAATGTTTGGAAGCTGCTTCAATCTTCTTTGGAGAAGATTCCATCACCAGTACCGTATCTTTTTCTTGTTTCTAAGAGATCTTTTTCACGCCCATGATCCTGCCAGGTGAAATCATTTCAGTAAAAAATTATAATTTGTTCTATAATCAACATTTTTCAAGCTAGGATGTCGAAAATCTATTACAAAAATTCAAATATCAACGAAAATATGAAGTTTCATATCCTTGTAAGAATGTTAAAGTCAGTATAGGGCATGAAATTCATTGAGCTTCCAATAGAGTCGAAAGGGAAAATGGAATGGGAACTCCAACAAGCACCCTTCGACAATGTCGAAAGCCCAAGGAACATTTTATTGTTGAAAAGGAATAATTAAAGCTATACAACTAGTTTGAATATAAGTATATGCTAAACAATACTCCGCAAACAAGACAAGCAAACTTTTCAACAATGTTGAAACCCAAGAATCTTATTTTATTCAAAGAATATGAATGTTATAGAAACCCTATATACCAATTAAGATGAAAGACTTGGGTCTAAGTGATATCAATATAACTGAAAGGGCTTTAGGATGTTTCGACGGTGTTTGTATAAAATGACGATCAAACCTCTGTTAAATAAAATGGGTTTTGAGTAGGTCGGAAAGAGAAGTATGGTTTCGAAAGCATACCAAACCAAACTTGAATCGATATGTTAGGTTTCGATCAATTCGAAAGGTTTGATAACTTAAATAAAATATGTTTTCTACAATCTAATTCATGGTGGGAAGACTGAATTGTTGACTCTCAACATTTTCTAATGTAAATTAAATTAGGCATATACTAAAGGTTTTGTAGCCTATAAAATAAGAATTATGCTTTCAAAAGTATATATTATGTAACCATTTAGTGAAGCACATCAGGCAACTTCTTCGAAAGGTGTCGGAGTATAATAATGCATACTTATGCTTTCGAAGAAGTCTACATCATATTGGCTACATCGACACTTTTGACGAGATCAATTAAGAAAAAGATAATGGACCTCCTTTTGACCCCATCGAAAAAGGTTAAAGAAGCAAAACGAAGTTAGCCGCCTTAATCCCTTTCGAAGAGGTAGAAAAGTAGAATTACAATGTCAAATTGTAATTCGTACGGCTTGAACTTCTCCGTGAAGTAACTGGGAAAACCATTCTTCCCCGAAATCAATTTCAACCCAATACTTAACAAAATTTATAACTAAATTGATTTGAGAACAAATTTAGAATCAATAATCATAAAAATCCCTAAAATGTAAATTTGAACCATTGAAAAAAACAAAAAAATCGTATGAATTCTAAATGTAAATTGACAGGGGAAATGGAATAAAATAAGCAATGAAAATGAATCAGAGGATAATTTCATGTGAATGAAAAACCAAAATTATGAAATTAGAACAGTAATTCAAATTCAAACCTCATGAATTTTACAATCAAAATTTAGCGTGGAAAATTAGTTTGAAAAGCAGGGTAATAGGAACTTACTTTGAATTTGAGCTTCTGTTTGCTGGAAATAGGGATTTATGAAGAAGTTGAGAATTTTAATTCTTGCTGGAAGTTTCTTAATCACTGGTAAATGAAAGAGGGGAAGAAAGAAGCGTGATTTATAAGAAAAGTCAACATGAAGGACATACCATACGATCAAATTTAAATAAATGGCCAGGATTTATGTAGGAATATGAAAAGGCGGGAAATCTCAATGCTAGAATAAAGAGGAGTATCGAGGCAGATGACTTGAAAAGTCAAAGGCATCCCTTGACAAGGGGGGGAAATGTTACCGCCAATTCTCACTTCAACCTTGTCGAAACCAAAATGAACAGAAGAGAAGGATGTACAAGAGATGATAACATCGATAAAGCCTTTCGAAGGAGTCAAAGGGATGCTACATCCAAAATAAGATGTGTTATGGGATTTCAAAGGGATCGAGAAGGTCGAAAGCACACTTTCGCTTCAATTGCTTCCTTTCGAAACAGATGCTTCCGCATGCATGAAGTCGCTTTGAATAAGTTGAAGAACAACTTTAAAAGGCAATAAATTATGGCCACTCACATGCACGCCAAACCTTTCAAAACTAAAGGTTTCGCCCTCATTCACCTTCCACATAAGGATGTTTTGCCAAAGCAACCCCTTCGAAAGCATAAATGAGCCTTTCGAATTGGTCAAAACTATTCACAATCAAGAAGGAAAAGCTTGCTAGGGTTCAATGTTGCAATCTCCAACACTAAAGGAGTGGGTTCCGCATCGATCAGAAAATGTGCCATCGAAAGCTTCCTTCTGCTTGAAACCTTCAATGTCTCGACTCCTTTGAAGCTCCAAAGATCTACCCGACGACAGAGTCAAAAGCACGCATCTTTTCTTACTTACACAACAAAACAAAGTAGAGAAGCGCATCAGCCCCTTTCGATGAAGTCGAAAGTGCTCAAGTCCATTCAAAAGCAATACAAAAGGAGACCTAAATGTAAACGGCAGCAAAAGGTCTCCAAGGCCGCTTTTGACCGAGTCGAAAGGACTGACTCAAAAGGTGCCAACCCACACCTATAGATAAGACCCTAGGAGTCTGGTTTAGGGGATCTGAATTCATTCACTTCATCCTTGTATTTCTTAAAATTATAAACCCTAATTTTCAAATGATATTGGGAATTTGATCAACTTGTACTACTTGAGTTTAATCAAAACAAGATTATGGAATTTTGGATATTTGGTTGATTTGATATTTCCTATTAGATTCGGTTCATAATCTTCTTATGTCAATTTTATCGAAAGGTCTTCAGTAGAGTAAGTCGAGACCCTTAGTTCCACTAATATTCATAGAGCCTTAGCTCCTATCCTCAAGCTGTCGAAAGGTCAGCTTTCGAAGGAGTCGGAACCTATCCACTTGATTCACCTCCATAACTCATTAGAACCAACCTAAGGGTTAGCTCAACTGATTCGAAAGGTGGGTTTCGAAAGGATACTGAGCCAGTTTAACTTGGTTGAAAGATAACAGATGAAAAGTTCTAGGGTTTCGTCTAAGTCGAAAGGTCAAATAAGAAGGAGTTTCAACTATGATAACCAACTCGAAAGGAAAACTGTAGAGAATAGAATGGATTATAGCTATCTGAACCTGTGTAAGAGGAATCAACTTCTTTTACCTTTTTGAAAGAAGGTCTCGAAAGAGTCATCTACACTTTCAATTCAACTTTGGGGTGTTGACAAGTTTTCTTGTTAACATTGAATGCCATTGAAACCCTATATACCCATTAAGTCGAACGACTTGGGTCAAGTAATATCAATACAAATGAAAGGGCTTTGGAACATTTCGGCAGTGTTTGTATAGAATGATTGTCAAATCTCAGTTAACTACAATGCGTTTCGAGTAAGTAAAAAGAGGTGTAAGGTTTCAAAAGCGTACAAACAACCAAACTCGATTCAATATAGTATGATTCAATCAAGTCGAAAGGTTTGATTCGATTTTCAACTTAAACAAAATACGTCTTCCTAAATCCAATTTATGAAAAAAAGAGTGAATGTCTAAATCTCAACATCTCCTAAAGTAAATTAAAATTTAGCATGAATCCAACGGCATGTTAAATTCACTTTTGTAAACATTAGGTTTCGAATCCTTTAAAATGAAAGTTGGGCTTTCGAAAGCATGTGTTATGCGACACATTAAGGCGACTTCTTCGAAAGGAATCAGAAGAGTGTCGAAACATAATCCTGCTTTCGAAGAAGTACATTTTTTAGCAATTACATCAAATCCTTCGAAGGTGTTCACTTAAAGGTAAACACATGACCACCTTTCGACCCCTTCGAAAGAGGTCAAAATTGTAAAGTAAAATTGAACACCTCAACCCTTTTTGAAAAGGTTGAGAAAAGGGGTTGAAAAGTCAAATTAAATTTAGCCTTCTCTTTGAAGCCACTGGAAAAGTGTCTTCTCCCCAATTCAATTTTATCCCAATACTTCAAAAAGATAATAATTAAATTGATTTGAGTGCGAATTTACAATCAATAACAGTAAAAATCCCCAAAATATAAATTCGAACCACAATTAAAAAAAGGAGCTTGAGTTCATATATAGTAATGGAAAATAGCGCCTAAACATAACAAACTAGAATTCTAACTCAGAATTAACATCATGAATCGAATAAAACAAACATATAAATGAATCCAAGAATAATTTCATATGAATGAAAACTCGAATCGTCTTATTGAACTTAGAACAGAAGACAAATTCAAACCTAAAGAATTTGGAATCAAAATCAAGCATGGTAAATTAGTTTTAAGGATAAAACAACAAGCACGTACGTTGAATTCAAACTTGTGTGAATGAAAATTAGAATTTAAAAAGAAGTTGTAATTTTTGATTTTTGTTGTGAGCTTTCAATGGTAGGTCAACGAAAGAGAGAAGAAGAAAGCACCATTTATAAAAGTGGAAGATGCTAAGAAAGCCATCTGATCTAGTTTAAAGGAATGTTCAAGATCTATCTATGAATATCAAAAGGCGGGAAATTTTGTGGGTTTCAAAATGGTTGACTTGGAAAGTCAAGAGCATCCTTTCGCAATGGGGGCAAGTGTTACCACCAATTCTCACTTAAACCTTGTTGAAACCAAGAAGAGTAGAATAGAAGGATTTATAAGAGATGATAACATCAATAAAGCCTTTCAAAGGAGTCGAAGGGATGTTACAACAAAAATTTGATGTGCTATAAGCTTTCGAAGGGGTTAAAAAGGGACGAAAGCACCCTTTCGCTTCAATTGCTAATTTTCGAAACAGATGCTTCAGCATGTACGAAGTCGCTTCGAATAAGTTAAGGAATACCTTTCGAAGGCAGCAAATTACAACCACTCACATGCATGCCAAACCTTTTGAAATTAAATGTTTCGCCCTCATTCACATTCCACAGAAGGATGTATTGATAGAACCACCCCTTCGAAAGCATAAATAAGCCTTTCGAACTGGTCGAGACCATTCACAATTAAGAAAGAAGGGCTTGCTAAGGTTCAATATTGCAACCTCCTACACTAGAGGATGCGGTTCCCCATCAACCAGCAAGTGTCCCATCGAAAGCTACCTTCTGCTTAAAAACCTCCAACGTCTCGACTCCTTCGAAGCTCCAAAGATCCACCTATCGACATAGTCGAAAGCTCGTACCTTTTCTTACTTGCAACAACACAGCAACGCAAAGTAGAGAAGCACACCTACCCCTTTTGATGAAGTTGAAAGTACTCAAGTCCATTCAAAAGCAATGCAGAAGGATGCTAAATATGAACGGCAACGAAAGGTCTCCAATGCCGCCTTTCGACCAAGTCGAAAGGTCTGATTCGAAAGGTGACAACCCGCACCTATAAATAAGACCCTAGGGGTTTGGTTTGAGGGATCTGAATTGACTCACTTCATTCTTGTACTTTCTTACATTTGAAAACCCTAATTCTCAAATTAGATTGGGCGATTTGACTACTTTGTATACATAAGTTTCAAATTGAAAAGGAATATGTTGAAAGCAAGTTTACGTTGAGTATGTTATTTGATTTTATGTTTCTACAAGATTCTATTTACAACCAGTTTATGCCAACCTGATTAAAAGGTCGCTTTCCATGGAAGTCGAAACTATTTCAGCCCAATTAATACCTCTTAATCCATAAGTCCTTACCTCTTTTTATTGTAAGGTTAGCTTCCGAATAAGTCGGAACACTTTTAATTCAACTCATACCCTTAAATCATTAGGACCAACTCTTGAGACACCCTAACTACTTCAAAAGGGTGGTTTCAAAATGATAACGAAAAAAACTAAACTAGATTGATAGGTGTTTCTGAAGAGGAGTTCAGGTGTTTCGACTGAGTCGAAAGCTATAAAAAAGGGAATAATAACTATTTTTACCTAATCGAAAGTATCAATTACCTTCATTTGATCAAAAAGAGCTTTCGAAGGAATCACTTATTCTCTAAACTCTATTTTGGAGTGTTGACAAGTTTTCTTGTCAATAGACGGCTATTATTTTTTCCCCTTTTCTCTTTTGGATTTCTTGGGAGTGGCACCACCCGAGTTTCCGCCTGTTCTTATTTTTGATCCTTTACCACCCTTGGCAAGAGAGCTTTCAGAGGTTGGACAGAGTTCTTCGGGAACTGACCCATTGGGTGGAATGACTTGCGGTGGGATGAGATTTGGATCGTCGATATCCACATCACCGGGTTCAACTTTAGCTTTTTTCTTCAATAAATCCTCTCTCAATGCGCTCCTTCAGGCTCAGGTCATTGGTATGTTCGGAGGCACTAGTGATCACGATGTCATCTGATTCATCTGGCAGTGGCTTGTCATTGGCTTTTTCATCATAAATTGTTCCAATAACTTAGGCATTAGGCCCTAAAATGTCGGTAACCGTTGAAATTTCAGTAGATGTCGATTGTTGCTCCACAACGGCCACACTTCTTGGAGTTTCGCTGGGACCCGGAAGACCTAGAGATTCGTGAAAACAAGAAAATAAACCCATGATTATTGGACATGAGGGATTAAATCTCTTGGAATATGGAGAGTAAAGTGGGATACCTATGTCCAGCTAACTTTTAGTCGTTGCTGGAGTAGTCCCCTCTAGAATAGGGGTTAGCACCTTTTATTGATAACCGGGTCAGTCCAGATCATAGCTCGGATCCTATCTCGGGCAAAGTGAAACTAATGCTCCAGCTGTTTGAAGTGAAGGAGGACCTTTAGAATTGGGATCTGAACCTTTAGCGATGTTTTTCTCTTTGTCGAAGGGTGCTAAAATATCAAAGTATCGGAGCCTCGCAACAATAAGATCTAAAAGTTCATCCCCACGAAGGATCTCCCATACCAGTTTCTCTTTATATAAATCAGTTTCACCAAAGGCTTTCTTCTTCATTTCAATAATATATTCCCAAGCCTCAGCAAGCGATTCAAGGTAGCCCTCTCCAAGAAAAAACTCATATCACGATGGACTTTAGCATTATATTCAACAATTAAAGGATCAAACATGTCCTTAATCTCATTCTAGCCCGCTTCTTTGGCATCTTCCAACTGGGGCTCAATCTGTTCTCTAACTTCGTTACGACCGGCTTCCTTTGCTTCTTCCTTGAGCACTTTAATTTGAGCAAGTTGCTAGTCAAGTTTAATTTTCAGTTTTCGAGCTTTGATGGCCTCGTCACAATATCTTTAAAATTTCTCGTAAGCTTTGAGTTTTTCTTCCTTCTCTTTTTTAAGGAGTTCTTCGAGTTCCTCAATACGGCAGGCCAGAATGTTTTTCTCTTTCTGTAGTGTATCCTTTTCCAAAGCAAGCACACCGCTGCGGTTGAGGCAGCATCCAGCTCCTTTTTGTAAGTCGTTTCCAGACACTAGCCGCCTTGGATGTTTCCTTAGCGCTCTTTTCTACCGCGGTTAGCTTTATTGTCAACTCCAAGATCTCATCATCTAGATGTTTAATTATCTTTTTATCATCAATCGCCTCTAGCTTGAGGTGATCGATTTCATGTTGTATCTCAGTACTCACCTCAGATATTTTCTTGGTTAAATGTCGGAATGCTTCATGCTGCACGAAAACATCATTAACACATGCAAGTGAACTCGCTTTAGCACTCCCTGGAATTGTATGGGTGGAAGGTAGTAACTTAAGCCCATCAAAGCTGATTTTTGGAAAACTGACCTTAATTTCAGCCAATCTTTGTGTCGTGGAAGCCTCAGGAGCTGCGGTAGTCAAAGCTGGATAAGAAGTAACAATTGGGCGTTTGTCCGACCTACGATCACGGGACTATCTGGAGCCAGATGAATCTTAATAATGCTTAGGCGACACCGCAATTTGAGGAGCATGGAAAGAAGTCTGATCGCCGTTATGTACAGGAAGATTGGGCTGAACTTCCTAATGAGACGATTAAGACTAGGACTTATGTTTAAAAGATAAAGACTCCCTCAAACGATGACTTCTTTCCTGGCTATCATCTCTCTCTCTCTCGATGCTTGCTCAAGTTTGGACTACGACTAGATCCATACTATGTTGAGAAGGCCCTCAAGCGATCGAAGGCATGGAAATAAGACATAGCACCTACAAACCAAACAAGAGTGTATCAGTGACCATCAAATAAAAGATAGAAGAAAATCGTGTATTGAAGTGCACGTGATTGTGAGTGTCCTATTGTCCCCCGACGGACCAGTTATTGTAGCCTTGCTCATAGAAGTGTTTTCCCCTTTACTAGTGGGAGGAATCGCATCACCAGTCCTAGTGGGAGAATTAAGCCCCCCAATACTGATATTAGGAAAATCATAGGTCGTGATATCATTAGGGATCGGGAAATTTAAGAAACCTTCCATCGAACTTTCTAAATGTTGAGAGGAAGACTCTTCTTTAACCGAGGAGATGATAAACTCATGATCTTTAGCGGTTTTTCTCCTACGGAGTTTATAAGCAAGCTTTTTTCCTCTCCTCGTTGGCATATGAGATTGCACGCCTTGTGATGGTTCGACCGTAGGTGCATTGCCCGGACCTGCGTCGGCATCGCCAAGCTTTTGGCTTCATCACCTCTAATTTCACCCTCTTTGGTGTCATCTCGAGTCCCCTCGACTGAGGGCACGATAGGGCTATTAGTGCCGCCTTCTTGTTCCATAGCATTTCTTGGTGGTGCAATGCTTCCTTGAAGACCGATGCTACGACCTTCTTCTAATAGCCTAAAAGGAGACAACCATTCATCGGTTAGAAGGGATCTAATATCCATATCCTTAACTGGGGCGGCACGGATTGTAGAAACCGCTCTTGAAAAACTATCACCTTCTAGACGTGGATAGACACCAGTAAATTTTCAAAGTACTAGTTAGTTCAAGATACGACTTGGGCTATAGAAATTGAGAATAAAGTGAAGATAAAACTTACATCCTTCCAACCATTACCTCGTGAAGCTAGGCAAACAAAGAATGTAGAACCATTCATATTTAAAGATGCTGAGCTTGTTCCAAGCGGCATTTAGAACTTGACAGTTGGATAAAGGCTCGAGGAAAGTATAAGAAAGGCTTCCTGTCCGTCGTTTGAAATTGTAAATAAACTTGATGTCTACAGGAGATGGCAGGCGGAATAGAATATTCATAAATAGTAAGAAAGTGCCATGAAGGAAAGCATAGCTGTTTGGATGCAGCTGAGCAGGAGCTATGCCTAGGTAATTTAGCATTTCTTGGGTAAAAGAATTAAAAGGCAGCACACATCCGGCCCAGCACATGAATTTATTGCATGTCGTATACCCCTCTAGGGGCAAATGAGCCCTGTCATTCACTAAAAGGACTAGAACATCTCCAAACGGAATCCCATGTTTAGAGCTGAGTTACAGAGAGCGGCCTCACCAATTTTGGAGGCTTGGGAATCCGTCGGATTATCCAAAAATACATCACCTTCTATAGTGTCAAGGGCATGACTTATCTCTTCCACCGGAAGGATAGGAACATCAAAGAAAAGGTCGACTATTGGGCCGAAAATCTTCGGTTGCTCAATTTGATGGTCAGGAGAAAGTCTGGCGGATACAGTTGTAGAACTTGACTCGGCTTTGGGATTGGTGTGTTGTGAAGGTTGTCCAGATGGAATTGCGGCTAGACGCTCTGAACGTCTGGAGCCAGCATCAACTAAACTCGGTAGATGATCGGGACAAGAAAATTTTACTTGTCCCCTCGTGCTAAGTGTAATCTAGCGTGGTGCAATGTTTTGTAGTGCAGAGATAAACAATTCAAAATTAAAAGCAAAAGTAAGTGATGAGACTTTGGATTTTGACCAGAATGACCATCATCGCTGACCGTCTAACCTGGCGTTTAGATTGATCGGTTGTGTAAGCTTTGGGATCGACCATCGACATATCGAAGTGTGAAGTTCATTATTGAAGTCCATATGTTAAGTTTTAGTTCATATTCTAAGTCCCGACAGTTTAGTTGTTCAATTTCAAATTCAAAGTTGGATAAATAAGTCATGTTGTTTGTTATCTTCATATGTTCAAGTTCATTAAGACGGGATTGATTTTGATTGTTCGTGTTAGTGGATATGGTTCGGTTTGCTCAAATGTTCAAGTTCAATTCAAAAAGCTTAGAGTCGGCTAAGTACCCATAGCCGATCCCTCTATCTAAAAATAACCGATCCCTTTTATGAAGCAAAACAACTGATCCCACTCGAAAAGCCTATGATCGATCACTCCATTCTCAAATACACCACTACCGATGCCTCCGCTTAGTCACTCTCACGGTTCTTCTAAAGCACACAGCCGATCCCTCTTTACTTCACAAACAACTGATCCCTCTCCACATCAATAACCAACCGATCCCTCCACTTAACAATGCAACCAAACCCTATGTCAAACCCAACATAATAGTTCCCTTAGCAAGTACTCCATCAACGATCCCTCTTCGAACTTAAATACCAATCCCTCCATGCTTCACACACAATGCATGACCGATCCCTCTGCTTCCTTCATGCTTCATTCTTTTCTTTCTCATCCACTACTACCACGTCGAACCCTGCATCGCCATAATACATCTCATCTCCTCCAAACTTAACCCATGATTAACATAAAAAACCCATTATCTCATCAAGAACCAAAGTAAATACAAGAGAACCTACATAGTTGTATAGAATATGAGTTGCTCGAAGGGATATTTTGGATTTCGATTTGAATCGAAGGTAGAATGATGGTCTTTAATAGGAGAGGATGGTGGATCTAAAGATGGAATTGCTGTTTGATTCGAGAAGAGGGATTGGAGGAAAATTAGAGGAGGAGGGTTCAGAACCGAACTTGAAGAACATGAAGGGAAGAAAGAAATGAAATAAAGTAAGGGATGGAGAAGAAAGTGTTAGTTTATATACGAGATTAAAGGGATTAGCTTGCCTTAGCATCTCCACAAAGCCAAAAGGACTAAATCCCATACATATGAAGGGATCGGGCACGACCCCTCAACTTGGAGATCCACTCCTATTCTTATGATTATAAAAAAAAGAAACATGGATCGGCTAGAAGAATGCCCATCCCTATATAAGAAAGAGAGAAAGAAAGAAAGAAAGAAGGGATCGGTTACAAACCCTATGTGCATGAAAATATGTACCTAAAAACTATATAAAGTAAGTAAACATAAAATGCAATGGAATTGCATATAATTCAATGAAAATTGACGATGACCCGTGAGTGTGCAAATGCGTCCAGGAGACAACGACAAGAATGTGTACCTGAACATGCACGCATATATTCTAAAAGTTCAAATTTTAAAATCGATAGAAATTGAATTCAAACCTGAAGCTTTCAAGGTCAAGACTGGATCAGATAGCCAAAGCTTACTAGTATCGTATAACCAGATATACATATCGGTTGATGGAATATAATCCTAGATTTATACTATTGGAAATCGACTAAGCGTCATGACGATCAAAGGAAGATACAACACTTTGGGAAAACAATTCGACAGAAGGATAGCGGCTATCCAGAAAACTAGATAGATTTCTTTTTGACTACTCTAACTTGCTTCGATTCAAAGCACGTCATGTTAGCACAAGACGTACTTTGGGAGGCAAGTATTATCCAGCATTTTGACCCAGCTATATCCAAATTGATTGGACAAGTTAGACACAACAGTCATCAAGGCCAGCAAGTCCAAAGCGAGGATCATGGGATCCATAAGTCAAGTACAAATGGTAATATGAAGCCGTGGTCGAACGAAATTAAGAGATATGTAATGTAGAATGTTCAAAGTATGGAATACAGTTTAACAAAGAGAAGGGATCGGCTATAATCCCTCCACTAATAGAGATCGGTCTATTTTAGCTAAACAAGTGCAACTCAATGGAAAACAATCAATATCTCAAAATCTATACGTCCAATACATATGAAATTTTGGAAACAATATGTGGGAACACTAGGAATCCTACCCTTGGGATCGCACCTCAAAATGATTAAGCAAGAGGGATAAGCCCTCTTCCCCCAATAGGGATCGGCAAGAATCAGCTAACAACTCACAATGCAGCAAAGATTGAACAATAACTCAAGTTCTACTGATCCAATTGGCATGAAACTTGGAGGCTAAGCATATTGCAACATGGGAAAGCTCCCACAGGGATCGCACTCCCAAATTCCTCCAAAATAGGGATCAGCACTAATCCATATTCCTTAGGATTTGGGCCATGCGATCCCTCTTATTGGTCCATGTGACGACCCAAAATTCTGACTTCCGAGAATTGACATTGACACAACCATGTCACAAATTCGAGTGCTAGAAAATTGAATAATCATGGTTTAAAGAAATAAACATAGACAATAGAAACAGTAGATTCTCACATACGCATGGATCAAATATAATTATACATCAGAGTTAACTTAAATAGTGTTCCACATGAAATAAGATAGATACTAACCCAGCCAGGGACAGTTATAACTACCTGCCCCCACATGTGCCAGTACAAAATACATAAATCGATAACACATAAACACTACAGCAGAAATAACAGTAGATAATATCTTCTAACGATCCAGCTCCAACCTCCATTTTCCATGGCTTCGGCTTCATGCTCCAGCTTCCAAAATGCTTCATACTAATATAAATACTAGGCTGCCCAGAAAAATAGGGCACCCAAAGTTTAAGGAAAGGGAAAACACTCCGGGTCAGTCATGGGGCTGGTGTGAGAAACTCAAAATACGCTTTTGAAAACAAAGGGTATCTCATAAGACCACGCCGGATAAAAACACGAAACGGGTTTTTACCTTATGATAACCAAAAGTGATTAAGCCAAAATAACGGGATATTAATTTTAATGACATTGTGCTTTTTGAAAATGCTTTTCAAGTAAAATTATGAATCTTAGCCGAAATTGTTACATTCATTAAATTCCAGCATCTTGGTCCACAATCAAACTCCTATGGATTCTTATTGGATATTGGATTCCATAGTAGCAACCAAGGTAAGGGACTACCTTCCGTACAGTGCACCTCTAAAGGGACGCACTTGGGTGCGAGTTCCCCACCCAATGCCTAAACAAGACTGTCTACCCAACCGATAGACCGAATAAGCCATTTCCCCTGGTTGTTTCCAACCTTTCGAGAGCTCTCTCATCATAACCTTCAGACTCGAAATATAGCGGGAGATCAGTTATATCCAGAAAGGAAAATGCAAGCATTCTCATGGGTGCTAAACCATGACTCATCATGATGCACGCCCTGTTTCAGTCACTCCCCATTTGATGAGGCTCGATGTAATGCATTACGTTTTCATTCTAGCTCATTCACTTTGAATGCCACATTGCCAGATCTACTAATTGACTCCCACAAAAATACAACCTCCGAGCTCGTACGTCTCAAAAAAGGGTGTTAAGCTAAGAGAAGTTGCCTTCTCCGCCACCAAATAGACATACGTTTGTAAAAGTCAACGTTCGTAATCATCGGAAATGCTTTGTCAGACATTCTCCCATGCAAGTCATCCAGGTAAAGGATGAACCGAAGGCACCATCCTACTGCATCCCTAATTGCAGTAGCCGCAGCCCTTGCATCATCGCAGATCCCACAAGGAATCAATGCTATTCATTTACCTCGAGAGCAACTCCGAGGTTATCAACAAGCAACCCGCTTGTCGTAGAAGATCTCTGGTCATCAACATCATTAAGATTTTCCATCTCGATTTCTTTAATCATTTGTCCATTTCTGGAATGTCGTTCATTGATTCGAAGTGGTCTTCGGATCGGGACTTTACCCTAAATCCGACCCCGGTTCCTTTGATATCAATTATCGAAATAAAATGTGTATATGTGTATACAGAATCGTTAAGCCTCATTTAATTTAATTGCTTAACCCCTTTTTCCAAATTAGAATCAGTTCCTGATTGTAAAGCATTAAGAGAATAATTTCCCAAGTGCAAACCCCGAAGGCCTAAACCAACATCAGATCGACACCCAGAAAACTATCCAACTTAACATCACAACAATCGAGTTCCAATTCCTTTTCGCTTATCCAGTTCCCTTTTCTTTATCTTGTCAAAACTTTTACGTGATCTTTGACAAGTACCAGGATATACCTTTCGATCCGTTCCACCCCTCGTCTAAGAAATAAACAAGGTCAGATGGATTTCCCATCCTGTTAACTACCTTGTTTGCTTTCTCATATCTCATAGGCGGGACAAGATGTACTCTTAGGTATTATCGCATACCCCTTTCTGCTATTTACTTTAATTCTCATTCATAGATAATACCTCATTCATAACTTAAGTCTTGATTTGAAACTCAATTATTTATCAGTAAACAATGAGGCCTTCCAAGTTAGGGAACTATTTCCTCTCAGACCTTGGTTCGATCACATTCTATATCCTATAAATAACAGTCACTTCCATACCTTGAAGTCTAGTGCCACTTCCGAACTTATTTCCAAATATTGTTTATTATTTAAACAATTCATTTGACTATAGAATTTGACCATTTTTCTAATTCTTTAGAAAATTCCCAAATAAATCTTAAAAATCATAATTAATTCTTATGAAATCATTCATAAAAGATTTTGGTCAAAAACTCCTTCCGGTTTCTTAATTTTAAAATCTAATTCCTTAATCGCTAGTGAATAGTGATTAACTAGGTCATTTTCCATAATTATACTTTTGATTAAGTATAAACTCATTTTTATCTTCCAAAACCTCATTATTATATTAATAATGAATTTAGAAATTCATTTCATAATTTTCAGAATTATAAAACTCTATTTATAAAAATCTGGATTTAACCGCTCTTACAACGATCTTTTTGAAAACTATTTTACTCATAACTTGATATTTTCAAATCGAAAACTTAACTTTTCGGATCCATCTGAAAGCTTTTATCTTTACGGAAAAAACGTTTCCCGTTTCAAGTCATTCCGACTTGAAATGCATTTTACACTTCCGTTCGAAATTACAGATCGCATAACCGCGAACTTTCACTCCGGAAAATGCCCAAATTTGACCATTTGGTAAATTGTTCCGGAATTTCCCCGGAACACTTATAAGTGAATACAAGTTATTATAAACACTTATCAAAATTTTCATAACTTTTAGTTACTATTTCCTCACCGATTTCTTTTATACGAGACTTAACTTTTCTATATATACATGTAAGGGTAAGTGTGTTGTGACTTCTCAATATACTTTTATAACACATCATCACATCCAAACAAGTCATTCAAGCATATCATATATCATTAACCATCATTAACTAACTTTTAAATGAATATGAACTTATATATACTTGGTTACTAACTTTTTCTTACCTAACTTTTCATGTATGTTGATTAACTATCCAAATCATTAACCAATCATCATACTCAACCATCCAAACATGTTTTTAACTTAATAATACATGATTAACATTCATTAGCATACAAAGTTAATTAAAGTTAGATTTCGCGGAGTTTTCTCACCAAAAGCTTTGCTAACTTTCACCGGATGTTCCAACGGTCAAAGCTCCGCTGTCCGATGTCTCAAAGCAAGTGAAATGACCATCCTAACTCCCAAATGGTTCAGACTAGGGTGGTATTTGGAGCTAGAGTGAGTTTGAGTGGATGATTCTTGGATGGTTGTTCTTAGAATGAAGGAAGGAGAAAGATTGATGTATATATCGAAGAGTTTTGATTGTTTAGCTATGGTTTCTCACCATGGAAGCCATTAATGGTTTCTTGAGCTTGAGAGGATTTATGAAGTAGAAGATGAAAAAATTAAAAGGAGAGAAGAGAATGAGAGGGAGGGTTTATATAGGATTATTCTTAGGAATAAACTATAGGTATATGTCACTTCTTATCATCATATCAACACCATACCACATCACTTCACTCCATACCCTCATGTACCCGCCTACACCCTCCCTTTGCCATGCGCGTAGCCTCCCCCACCCACCTTTTCATGCATGTGTACCCCTCTCCTTGTCCTTGCCATGCTTGCATTAAATGAGAGGGTGAGTTTTTGTGATGTTTTCCATACTCTTTTGTTTATTCTTTTCTTATGTACATATAATATATATATATATATATGTATTCATATGTATCTATACTCTACATTATACATATATATATATACACATTTTTTATTATTTTTTTATTTGTGTGTGATTACATACATATGGCTCATGTATGTATACCGGTTACGGACAACGTTCCGATGACGTTTAACAACTTCTATATGATATTTTGTAGGGTATTTAAATTTCATAAATCAGTCATATTTCTTATTATATTTTTCTCAATATATTTATGTAACCTGAGTTTACAAATAATATTTCCATTATTTTATATTAATTAAACATTTATTTAATTCACTATGAAATTAACTGATTAATATATTCCAATAAATTCAATAATTGAATATTCTATTCAATTAATTCTCTAGTTTATACTTATAAATTTCCAGGTCGTTACATTCTCCCCTCCTTAAAAGAATTTCATCCTCGAAATTTCCACACGAAGATAACTTCAAATAAAGAGATATATATTCATACTGGTTTGAATACAAAAGGATACATAACTAGTGTCTACACTACAGGCGGCGAGTACACTTACAAGCATTCCATTACTCATGGATCTGTTACCCTTCTAGTCTAAATTTTGGATATGCCTTCCGCACTCGGTCTTCAGTTTCCCATGTGCAATCTGCAGGATCTAAACTCCACTGAACCAAAACCGGTTTCATAACCTTCCTTCTTAACCGTTTCTCATCTTTATCGATGATTCGAACAGGTTCACTGACAGCCGTCAAGTTTGGCTCTACCTCCAAATCTCGCCAATCATTCTAGCAACTTAACTTTGTATGCCAATGGGCCAATTCTCCCGAGAACAGGAAAAAGTCCTATATATCTTGGCCCCAACTTACCGATTTTACCAAATCGGACTACTCCCCTCATAGGAGATACTTTTAGGAATATGTGATCCCCTACATCATATTCCAAATTCCTTCGTCTTTGATCCACATGGCTCTTTTGCCTGCTCTGTGCTACTTTTAAATTCTTTTGGATCATATCTACTTTCTTTGTTGTTTCTCTAACCATGTCAGGGCCAAGTATCAATCGATTACTAGTTTCTATCCAACATGTTGGAGATCTACAATGGCGACCATATAGTGCTTTGTACGGTGCCATCCCTATACTTGCCTGATAACTGTTATTGTATGAAAATTCAACTAGGTGCAAATAGTCTTCCCAAGATCCTCTGAAGTCTAGAACACAAGCTCTCAAAAGATCCTCTTTTACTTGGTTCATTCTTTCTGTCTGCTCATCCGTCTGGGGATGATATGCAGTGCTTATGTCCAGCTTCGTTCCCAAAGCTGCTTGCAAAGCTACCCAAACTGGTAAACAATGGGTCTCGATCACTTACGATGCTAGTTGGGACTCCGTGTAGTCTGACAATTTCCTTCATATAAATTTCTGCTAGAGTTGCAGCTGTTCTTGTGGACTTAACTGGGATGAAATGTGCATTTTTGGTTAAGCGATCTATAACAACCCAGATCCCTTCCGTGCCTCTCCTTGATCTTGGTAGTCCATCTATGAAGTCCATGGATACCTGATCCCATTTCCAACATTGAATTTCTAGTGGCCTAAGTAATCCAGCAACCTCATGTTGATCGCTTTTAACATGTTGACAATTAGCGCATCTTCTATCAAAAATAGATACGTATCATTTCATACCTTTCCACTATAACGTGTGTTTCATGTCCTTGTACATCTTGTGGATTCCGGGATGGATAGTAAGCTTAACCTGATGGAATTCGATCAACACTTCCCGTCTTAAGTCATCCACTTTTAGAACACATATTCTTCCGTTCATCCTCAATATTCCATGCTTGTCTACCCTGAAGCTTTTATTTTCTCCATTTTCTACCCCTTTAGTGAGTCTTAACAAAAATGGATCACTCTTCTGCTCATTGTTTATCCTCTCTAAGAGAGTCGGAGTTATAACTAGGCATGCTACTACAGCGTGCTTCCTGCTCAACCCATCTGCCATTATATTGGCCTTTCCTGGCGTATATAAATTTTCAGTTCATATGATGCCAAAAATTCTAGCCAACGCGGTTGCCTCATGTTTAGATCTCTTTGAGTAGAAAGATATTTCAGAGATTTATGATCCGTGTATAGGTCAAATTTTTCTCCTAACAGATAGTGTATCCACATCTTCAATGCGAACACCACGGCTAATAGTTCCAAGTCACGGGTTGCATAATTCCTCTCGTGGGTCTTCAATTGCCTGCTTGCATAAGTGATTACCTTACCATGTTGCATAAGTACCGTTCCTATGCCTTCTATACAAGCATCGGTGTATACTTTCATGCCACCGTTATTACCTGCTATCGTCAATATTAGAGATGTTGTCAACTTTTCTTTCAATGTCTTGAATGCTTCCTCGCACTTCGGCATCCACTCGAATTTCACATCCTTTCTGGTTAGCTTTGTTAGGGGTGAGGCAATCTTTGAGAAGTCGTGTATGAATCTCTTATAATATCCTACCAAACCTACGAAACTTCAGATGTCCCTTGGAGTTTGCGGTTGCCTCCAATCTAGAATAGTTGTGATCTTACACGGATCCATTGGAACTCCCTCCCTGGAACAACATGTCCAAGGAATCTTACTTCCATTTCCCAAAAGTGACATTTGGAAAACTTACCCTTAAGAACATTACCTCTTAATATTTCTAGAACTAGATGTTCAGCTTGTTCTTCTTCTATTCTGGAGTATATAAGAATGTCATCTATAAAAATTAATATGAATTTGTCGAGAATGTCTCTAAACACTCTATTCATCAAATCTACAAAATATACGGGTGCATTGGTCAGTCCAAAAGGCATAACTAACCATTCAAAGAATCCATCCGCACATCTGACTCGAAGTTTATGTTTTCACCTTAAACTCTCGGGTACTCAAAATTAATTTGAGTAGGTTGAGAGGTTAAGGATCTTTTCAGGTTTTAGAAAGTTGACGAATAAGCTACCGGAGGATGCTGGAGGCAACGGATAGCTATTTAGGATTTGCTGCTTTTATTTATGTTTAGATGATTTTTCGCTGTGTTTTGATGTAATAAGTTTTATAAGACCATTTGACTCTGATCAATCAAGGGGGTATCTTCATATACTACTCTCGATGTAATTTGTAATAACTATATTTAATCTATGCCTGGGAAAACGTTTTAGGTTATGTGGCGTGAAGTGGAACAAATTTTATATGGAAATGTAATGAAGTATTCTATGATTTTCGAAATCTGTGTTTTGTTTCATATTCAAGTGCTTCTGATATTATTTATACCATTAACATAGCCATATTTAGTCGCCGGAAGCTAATACTATAGATGACTGCAGCATCTGTAGCGCTTGGTTTGGGCCTCTAGATAAGGGATGTTACAGCTATAAGTATACGCTCTATCTTTAGACTCTTATCTTAGTTAGGTTATTCATCTGTATCTCAAGAGGTTTGAATACATATATAGAGGGAAGAAGAAGCCGAGTGAATGTTGGAGGAGAAAGGACCACTACCAACGGAAATGCACGACCGAACGCAAGGAGAGGTCCTGGTCAGGCACAAGCTGAAAATGCTAGTGCAGGAGTTCCCCAAGTGGATATGGGGGCAATATATCAATTCTTTATGAATATGGTGCAAGCTGGAGTAGTAGAAATGTTTGTTGGAGGAAATGCTGCGGGAGGAGGAGTTCAAGAAGTTCCTACGGTTAATCAGTATGCCAATTTGAGTAGAGATTACATTAGGCTCAGAGGGAAGCCGTTCATTGGTACCGAGGACGTGATTGAAGTAGAAAACTGGCTACAACATTGTGAAAGGATTTTCACAGATTTAGGGCTAAATGATGCATAGAAAAAGAGGTTGGCCTCAAGGCAGCTGTAGGGAGCTGCATTGTTTTGGTGGAACACCGTCACTGCCGGAGTTGATGAAGAGACCATTACTTGGGAGGAATTTAGAAGAAGGTTTTCGGAGAGATTCATGTCCGTTATGGCGCAGGCTACATTGGTAAGGAGGTTTGTAGAACTGGAGCAAAGAGATATGAGTGTGTTGGAGTATACCAGGAAGTTCGAGAAACTAGCCCGATATGGGTATGCATTGGTTGATACCGTTATTAGTAGAAATGAGAAGTACATCAGTGGATTAAGGCCAGAACTGATAAGTGCTACTTTGCCGCACTTAAGTGACCCTAGTGATGTTGTTGTTGAGATGGCATTGAGGTAAGAAGAAGCATTGGCTTGCCTAAGGAAGAAAGTGAAAGAGGCTCAGACTGGACAGGTTCAGAAGAGGAAATTTTTCCAGAAGAAGATTACTCATAAAGAAGGGGCGCAAAAGAAGAGTAAAGCTGAAGTGGTTTGTTACAACTACAATAAGAAAGGACACTATGCCAACGAGTGTCGAGCCAACAAGGGAAAAGGAAAGGAGGCTGGTGGGAAGAAAAATGTCAGATGCTTTAATTGCGATCAAGTGGGTCATTTCAAGAACATCTGCCTAGAGCCACCAAAAGAAGGAAAAGGGCGGGTTTATGCCTTGGAGCCCACAACCACAAAATCAGTTGCTTAAGAAAAGGGAAAAGCTGTTTTAGGAGGCTCACTGTAGATCCACGGTATGTTTGATAGCGTCCTATTCGATACTGGGGCATTCCATTCTTTTATTTCTCGATGTCTAGTAAATAGACTTAACCTAGAACCCTCTTACCTAGTTACTTCCTTAAGGGTTGCTAATCCACTAGGAGGTTATGCAACACTTGGGATGAGGTGTGACCATCTAGAATTTGATTTGTTAGGCCATACCTTTGATTGTCGTTTCCATGTATTTGGCTTTGTGGGATTTGGGATTATCCTAGAGATGGATTAGTTGAGTAGGTATGACGCTAGGATATTTTTCCAAGATAGGAAAATATCACTTAGTCATCCAGATTGTAGTGATCGGATAATTTATGCTGTAGAGAACCCTAGTTGTGAGGTGAATGCTTTACCAGGTGTTATGGGGTTGGGGGATGAGTTGCATCAGGTCTTTGTAGTTAGAGAATTTGCCGATGTGTTTGAACCAGTCGTTGGGCTGCCACCGAAACGAGCTATTGAGTTTCAGATTTATTTATTGCCTGGAGCTGAACCGGTGAGTGAGTCGTCGAGTAGGATGACACCTCCAGAAATGAAAGAATTGAAGGTGCAGTTAGTAAATATGGAAGGCAAAAGTTTTATTAGGCCGAGTATTTCGCCATGTGGAGTTAGCTGCCGTTATATTTGCTTTAAAGGTATGGAGGTATTATCTTTTGGGAGAGCAATTTGAGCTATATACTGATCATAATTCGTTGAAGTATTTGTTATCTTAGATGGAGCTGAATATGAGACAGCAGAGATGGTTGGAGTTTATTGTTGCCTATGATCTTGGAATTGAGTACACACTCGGAAAAGGAAACTAGGTAGCAGATGCACTCAGTTGGAAACATCAAAATGCAGTATTGGCTATGATCACCGAGTGGAAAGACTTGGAAGCATTATCGGATTGAAGTGTGTGGTTTAGGTCCGAAGTAGGATCGAGTGCGGGAAGTAATGTATTGTCTTGTTTAGAAGTTCGACCAGTTATGATTGAGAAGATAGCCTCTAAGCAAGAGAAGGATACAATATTGGCTGAGTGGATCAGAAATTGAAGGAAGGAACAGAGAGCAATGACCTAAAAGATTTCAACATTGACCATAATGGGTGGTTGAGAAAGAAAGGAATATTATGTGTTCCAAATACAGGAGATATAAGGAAGGAGGTTTTGGATGAGCGCCATCGTTCGAAGTTCACTATCCACCTAGGAGGAACAAAGATGTATCGGGACATGAATAGAAATATCTTTTGGGAACGTATGAAGCGGGATATTGGATTGTATGTTAAGTAGTGCTTGAATTGCCAACTGGAAAAGGCTGAACACCAGAAGCCAAGTGGATTGCTTCAACCGTTAGAGGTTCCGTTATGGAAATGGAATTCAATCTCCATGGATTTTATTGATGGGTTGGCGAGATCTAGAAAGGCAAACGAAAGCATATGGGTCATAGTAGATAGACTGACTAAGAGTGCCCATTTTATTCCAGTAAAGTCAACTAGAATGGCACCCAATTTGGCAAAGTTATTCATGAAGAACGTGGTTAGACTGCACGGGATTCCTAGTAGTATTGTCAGTGATAGAGATTCTTTATTTACTAGTGAGTTCTGGAAAAGTCTACAAGAAGCATTAGGAACCAAGCTCAACATGATTACCGCTTACCATCCTCAGATAGATGGGTAAATGGAAAGAGTTAACAAAGTCTTGGAAGATTTGTTAAGAGCTTGTATATTATATTTTGGGGGATCATGGGAAGACCATTTTCATCTGGTCGAGTTCTCATATAACAATAGCTATTAGACTAGTATTGGGATGGCATCGTTTGAAGCACTGCATTGAAGACCTTGCAAGTCTCTCGTATGTTGGTTAGAGACCGGGGATAGATTATTTCTTGGTCCGGATTTAGTGAAGGAAGCTGCGGAAAAGATTGAGTTGATTCGAGCTAGGATGAAGGAAGCTCAATCTAGGCAGAAAAGCTATGCAGATAAAAGAAGGAAGAATTTGGAATTTTCTGTCGGAGATTATGTGTTTGTTAAAGTTTCGCCGATGAAAGGTGTAATTAGATTTGGAAAGTCAGGGAAGTTAGCACCTAGGTTCATTGGTCCATTTTGTATTATTGAGAGGATCGGGAAACTCACTTATAAAGTGGAGTTGCCGAGTAGTTTGGCTGGAGTCCATAATATTTTCCATGTTTCTCATCTTAGGAAATATGTTAGAGACCCGAAAACTACTATATCACCTACGGTATTAGAAGACTTAGTAGTAGAACCGGGTTTGACTATAGTTAGGAAACCGATTCAGATTGTGGCTAGAGATGAGAAGAAATTGAGGAACAAGACAGTCAAGTTAGTAAAGGTCCAGTGGAGTAATGATGCTAGAGACTATACTTGGGAAGTGAATAGAAGAATTAGAGACTCTTACCCAGATTTATTTGATGGGTATGTTTTACCTTAGATTGTTTTGTTGTATACCTTATCGTAATTTCGAGGATGAAATTATTTAAGGTGGGGAGACTGTAATACCCCATATATTTTATAACCTTATTTAAGATATTTAATTAGTTAAATTAAATTAAATAATGTGAAGATTAATAGATTGAGGTTTGATTATTTGGAGGTAGCCGTGCCATGTTAAAGGGGTTAACTAAAATGAAATAACATTAGGTAGTGTATTAGGAAATGAGAAGGGTATTTTGGGAAATAGTAAAACCTTATACCCTAAACCCTTAGGAAAGGGTAACTCACGTTCATTATTCTCATTTCATTAAAAAACGAAAATAGCTAAGGCCGGCCACCATTTCCAATCTCAAGAGAAGAAGTAAAGCTAAGAATCAAGAATAAAGAAGAAATCAACTAATTCAACACTCAAAAATCTCATCTATAATCTTTAAAGTTAAGGTAAATAATTATTACATCCCTAATACTTTTAGTTTTCGGTTTTGTGGTAAGATCCGAAATGTTTTTGCTATAATATTGCCATGTTAGATGTTTTAAGATATATATGTTTATTGTTTATGAAATTATAAATGTTTATTCGTGTTTTATGATAATGTTTAACATGAAAACCTTATTTAATGACATTCGAATAACTTGAAAATTTAAATATAGACCTGAAATAATATTTTAGAGAGGGGTTTTGATTTCCATAATTTTCTGATTTATTATGGATTGTATATGAATTTTCGAATGAAGGAAATTGTTTATTGGGTTTAAATTATTTTCGGCTTAAATAATAATTGTTTGGGTTTGAGATTTTAATATGTTAGGCAATATATTAAAATATATTTTTTTGGAATTTTTCCATAATATTCCTAAGTCATTTTGAGGGATGTATAAAATTATTTAAGGTATGGGACTTAAATGTTTTATATATTTATAAAGGAGAATGAGCATTTTGCAAAATAAAATGATTTATAAATTCTGGTAATTGCGATAGCAAAATTCTGGAAAGTACTTTATTGACCAATGAAAATTTGACAAACAAAGGCAGGTTAGTTGAAAAGTTTCCTTTTTAAGTTTAAAAACAAAAATCACTCTTTTTCCATGTTTCAGCCCATACAGCAGTATACCTTCCGCCCAGGACCTTATATCTCAGTCGAAGGGTTAGCTTTCGATAAGGTCAAAGTTCAATGCATAAGGTATCAAGTAATTGGTACATAATGAATTGAATATAACCGAAATGTTATAAGCCGAAAGGTTGATGACCTAAAAGGTTGAAATATAATTGTCTTATAAGTGAAAAGCTTTCGCCTACTTTGCTTTCGAATTTGAGCTTTCGACTTGGTCACTCCCGGCATGGTCATGTTATTTAAAAGAAAAGACTTTAAAACCTTTCGATGTAGTCGATGGGTTGCAGCTGTTACCGCCATTACTTTGTTTTGAAACCTTCCGGCATAGCCGAAGGGTTTCCACTGCTTTTATAAAGGTTTTACTTTGAACCTTCCGGCCCAGTCGAAAGGTTTACCTGTTTTTAAAACTATAAATTTCTCCAATGCTTTCGGAGGAAGATTTCGACTAAGGTGGTTACCCTTGTTTTGTGAAATATAGCCAAAGGCTTTCAAAAGGTTATTTAGACATTTTGGAAAGGTTGTTTATATAAAGACAAAATGTTTTAAAAGAAGGTTTCTAGATTGTTTTAAGTCGAAGCCAGTATGCCTACGAAGGGTTTCTATTTTAAAAGATTTTATGTATTCGAAGGGTTCTATTTCGAAAGGTTTATTAGAAGTTTTCGAAAGGTTTTTGAAGGAAGATTTTCTAAAGGTTTTTCAAAGTCAATGACTTTGTTGACCTTAAAAATGGATAAACACCTTGGTTTGGATTTGAAAGCACTAGCTCTATCTTCACAAAGCAATATAATAGATCACAGAAATAAAAAAGAAGCAATAAAGGAAAATAGATAGAAGATTTTTATAGTGGTTCGGCTGTTAACGAAGCTTATGTCCACTTTATAGTTTTATTATAAGCTGACTGCTATTACAAAGGTTGTTTGGTTACAACGCTTTGGCTGATTCTAAGCTGAATCTGATCTCTAAAGTTAGAATCCACCAGAGAATCATGTTGTATTCCTTCTAAGATCGTTATGAGAGAGGTTAGAAGTGAAGAATAATCCTAGTAGAGCTTCAGCAATCAGTTTTCCGAAGATCCTCGTTATGTTGCAGGAGGTATGCTAATTATAGAGGTTGGAGTGTTTCTATGCATGGCCCATCATAATTAGCTCTCATATGAAGACCAGGTGACCTAGGAGGATGTGGTTAGAAAAATTAGCAAACTCCATGGGTCGCTAGCGATGTTGGTCTATTTTTACCTGCTGAATTCTTCCTCCTTTAATCATATTTCATAACTTGTTTATCCGTGGTTTTGAAGGAGCTCATGGGTTGCTATTGATCCGGCCACAGAGATCTATCCTGGATTCCAAAATTGGAGATGTCTTCTTAGGCATTCATCGTCGTAGTCACATGCTGATGGCAAGTCGCTGGCTGCTTATACTCCAACAATTATTGATCCGCAGGGATGCTGGCCTCTTGGCTTCGTTGACTCCTGTCGTCACCTTAACCGTGTAGCTGGTCCTTGTCAAACTCTAGTCGTAACTTTTCCAGTTAGCTCTTGATTCATCATGCCACTTAAGCTTGCCTCGCTTTCTGTTGGTATCTGCTAGGTCAAAACCCCAGATAACATTTCCCCCCCAGAGTAGGCCTTCATTGTAAATAAGGCGTGCTTTAGAAGTTATCGTTTTTCATATCCATTTGTTAACTTTCACGTGGTTGCATCAGAGCTCTATGCATAGAATAGCCCAATGTCATCGGTTATTTTTCTTTTGTTCTAGCTATTGTTGCTTGCCTCGACCTATCATGTTTTTGCTTGCAGTGTCCCTGCATGTCTTAGAGTGATGAGCAGTCGCGATTGACCAATTCAGAAGTGGCTAGACAGAGCTTTCCTTTTCGAGTACACAAATACATAAGGTATGCAAATTTATATATATATATTTAATGGGTCACTACCGACCCAAGGGGGTAGGTCGCTAGCAACCTAACTCAATAATGCTTCAGGGTCGGGTCGCTCATGAACCATGGAGGGTCGGGTTGCGTGCGACCTGAACACTTAGTGAAATTTTTGCCTCTGACCTTGCCTACTTATATCCCCTTAGCCGACCTTATCCATTTACTTGACTTGATTCATCTTAATTCTTTCTGGCGATCTTGTACTCTAGCGACTCGAACCAATTGCTCGAGTAATTCATCACACTTTGCTTGATCCAACCGCTTTCGCCATCATCGTTCCATTTCCTTATTCGAGCCTAAACACTAATCGACCTGTTTGTTTTGTCTGTGCTTAAGCTGCAGCCGACCTTTCCTCTTGTTGTACCTGAGCCAATCCTCCACTAGCTCGCTCGCGACCTAGTTCGCAGCTCGCCAAGTTCAATTTGTGACTTCTCTTGTTCCATTAAGCTTATTTGAGGTGGGTTCGCTTGGTTGAATTGTTGATTGCAATATGGGTATGATGATTTAACGCCCAGCTTTTAGCTTGTGAAGGTAACTGCAAAATTTTGTTCTGGTTGTGATTCTTTGGAGAAAGATAGGAATCCGAGTCTAGAATCGTTTCTTGGAATGACATTCGGGCTTAGGCCTGAGGCTGGACATGTTTTTCTATCTTCGTCTATCAAAACAGGATCAGCCAGTTATCAATCTGCCGACATACTTGCATAACACTCCATCAGTTGACCTTGATTCTCCTGAGAACTTGGGCTTATCTCATTTTGCTTATTTCATGCTTGGTGTTCCTGCGATGAGAAGAGTTTCTCGTGTCTCTTTGGACAATGGATCATAGATCGATAACGGGTAAGCGTGCAAGCAGTATAACCAAAAGTTGGAAGCGAAATTTTACGGGAAGTTACTCTCTACTTTCACTACAAGCGAACTATCTACACGTGATAGGTAGTTTGCGGTGCTTTGGACACCGAGCTTACCTCATATAGATAGCACACTGCACTTGCCCATGTTCATACTTGAAATCTGGCATGCTAATATCAAGTCAATGTTGCACCGGGGTTCAAGTGTGATAGGGGAAATTCATGAGGATAGGACAGATTCGTCAATAGAATTATCTGATCTTTTACGGACATGAGTTCTGTCATATAGAATGAAACAGTCATCCACACGTCGCAAGCCGAGTGGACGAAGTCCGGCGCTTTCTGAGGCTGAATCGTCATCCACTTCACAAGCCGAGTTCGGTCAACTAGTTCCGGTTGGGCCGATCATGGATCGCACGCCTCCCAACTTGTGAGTTTTACTCAATTTACTTGAAAATGCCCCGTCGGTGATCTCCGCCAAGGTTCTCTATAACATATGTCTACAACATGGGATTCCCGAAGGACGTGCGCCTTCCAGAGAAAGATGAGTTCGCTCACATGCCTCCCCTTGGGTTTACAGTTTGCCATCGGTTCATGTGTTTGAATGGAGTTATGCCTCCCTATAACGATTTTCTTCGTGAAACACTGTCGAACTTGGAAATTTCCCCATTCCAGCTTCACCCGAATGGTTATGCCATCCTCACTTGCTTCCGTATCATTTTTATGCGGACATTGCATTGGGCTCCGAGTTTCGACGAGTTGCGGTACTTCTTAGCATTCAAGAGGAGAGACTATTGCCCCTCCTTGATTATAATTGAGGCCCAACGAAATCGGAAGATCATTATGCATCTGCAAAGCAACTTATCTCAATTCAAGATGCAATACTTCTTCGTCAAGTGCCCCGAGTAATTTAATCGTCGATGGATGATAGGGGGTAAGTTTCCTTATTCTCCATTTGTCGAGCTTTGAAGTGGTGTGATAGAGTTTCTAATTGATTGTTTTCTTTTTACAATTATCCCAAGGACAAACACAGACACGGCTCTTAGTGAAATTTATCAGACTCTGAAAGCTATTGATGACGAGGAGCGGAGTGCCAGAGTCTTGCTTATTGACGAGAACTTGCGCCAATTCGGGTTGTTAGCTCCGGGCAGATCCGTTGCTCAAATTGAAGCTCCCTCTCCCAACCGAGCCAGAGTTCGCAGAAGGCCTTCTTCTTCTTCACATGATTCTGATGAGGGTCGTGAAATAGATGACCCCTTCGAAAGTCCGCTCGATGAGACTAATGAGGAAGGTATCGCAGCCAGACTAAGCGGTTCTACTAGAATGTCCCCAATCCAGGAGGAATCCGAAATTGAGCCCACGTAGAGAAGGGAAAGCCGCGATAGACTCAGAGAAGGAGGAATGGGAATTTGAGTGCAGTAGTGATGAATCCACAGCCAGCGACTATTATCTGTCAGAGTCCAAAGGCGAGGATTCAAAGTCATATAACGAGACATCGGCCATGAGTCATGTTCTTCTGGATTCTCCCTTTTCCGATACTGATGACAAAGACAAGGCCCCAAAGGTCAACCAACATCATGATTCCCCTGGTAAGGCTACTGAGGTAGATTTTGGGAATACTGGCGATGTATTCATCGATTTTGATGCCCTCATGAAAGACGACTTCAACTTTGATGTGACACCACCCTGTTTTGGCGGTATCGCGCCATCCTCCAGTCCGACTCTGCTTGCGACAACCGAAGTCGGCCTAATTTCCCCCAACTACAATCGTCCGCTCCGGTTTGTGACGATGTCTTAGGCTTATTTTAAGAATGCATGACATGACATATTAGGATTGCACTTATATTTACTTCCATTATCTCGTATGTTTGCTCATTTCTTTATGTGTTTCTAAAGTTTCTCATGTATGCTTTGTTTCGGGTACGACGAGAGGGCGTGGTCTTTACGACGACTTCGAGGATTACACCGATTTGCGATAGTACTCGAAGCGTTCTTTCAGTCGTCGACAAGTCTGGGAGTCGGAGGAAGAATATAGGCAGAGGAAATAACTTGAGGCAGAAACCCGTTGTTAGGAGGAAAAGGATAAGTTCGCTCACATAAAGGCGGTTACGAGAGGAAATGGTCTCACGATGAAAGGGAAGAGTCATCGAAGAAGTCTAAGCTCGATCATCGCTCCCACCCTTCTGAAACATACTTCGGTGGGACAAGAGATTGCCACTTCTTCTGCCCTTACTACACCTTCAATGCACGTGTCATCTTCTTCTGTTGTTGCTACTGCCCCTGTTCCTTCTCATCCCCGTCGAGACCGGCCTACATTCTTCGCGCATGCCCACCTAAGCTTGAGGCGGCTCTTCTGGGTTGGTTTTTAAAAGGTGTAAAGTTTGATATGGATATTCATCCCATTCGAAGGGACTCTTATATGTCGCGCTTTCAAGGCATTCAGGCTGATTTGGAGTAGGGTGAGAAGTAGGAGAGGCTCTGTAAACAACTAGCTGATACTAACAGAAATAACTATCAGGAGATCCCCTCCTTCGAAGTCGAAAAAGATGATTTCGAAAAGGCGCTAACATAGCGGGATGCTAGAATTAAAAAATTGGAGGAGGAAAACGAGGCAGCGCTTCGAGACAGTACGAGGACTGCCAGCTTGATGCATGAGATGAAACATGCGCACGTGAAAGCCGAAATTGTCTGAAGAGACGAAATTAAGAAGACGCATGCGCAAGAAGCCAAGCTGAAGGAAGATGTGGTTTCCTGCAATGCTATTATCGAAGCCCAAAAGAAGACAATTGCCGACCATAATCTGGTTGTAGAAGGGCATGCCAAAACAATCTCCGATGAGGCCAAGACAATTAAGGAGTTGTAGGGGACAATTGCAGGATTACAAGCTCAGGTCATACAACTTAATGTTGACAAAATTGCAATTGAGGCAGAGAAGGCTATGGTGATGGCAAATTTTCTAGAGCTCTAGCATACCTTTGACAGGAAGATGGAGAAACTAGACTCGACGATCCTGAATTTCTATGTCAACCCTATATTGCATCAAGGGAGTCTCTCTTATCTTGGCCCGAAGTTCTCGCGCACTCTTGCCTTTGTTTGGGAGGAAATCCTTTTTCGTTTTGCCGAGAACAGCGACATATATACAGATCAGGAGTTGCGGGATGCCTATCTTAATGAGCTGAAATTTTTCGAGCTGAACGGAAGATGGAAACTGCCGAAGCGGCTTTGATGGTTGCCATTGATGCGCTTGGAAAGTCTCTAATCTCTGATGTGGGTGAACCTTCGGGGTAGCCTCATGATCAACCGACGAGTTCAGGGCTCGATGTTGTTCCCTATGTGGCGGAGATTTCCAAAGGAGGTAAAGGAAATGGGTTTGAGGTTGCCATCCATGAGCCTACCTCCGATGCAGGTAATGATCACTCCTCCCTCAAATTCGGAGGACTCCATCTTATGCTACAAGAGCAAGAGGAGTTTAATGCTTTTCTTTTTGATCTTATAGGTCTCTCTACTCTTCTTGTTGACACGCCCGTTACTTCTTCACTTGTGCATACTTCCATCTTTACATCTTTTGAAATTATGTCCATTCCTGTTCCTGCTCCCACATCAACACCTAGCTCGTAGCCAGGACCGAAGGCTGAAAAGATTGAGGCGCTTCATGGCCTAGACGATCCTTCGGCGTCCCTTGAAGGTGATATTGACTACCATTGAGGCCAAAGAGTAGGAGACACTGACAGAGCAACCACCGAAGAATTCGCATGACTTGGTCACCGTCAGGAAAGAGAAAGTGGAGGCGGTCAAGGCCTCGAAGAGTTCTCGGAAGTAGAGAAAGCAGAAGGGGTTGAGAAGCTCTGCTAGAAAGCACACGGAGGAGGAGGAGATCGCTGAAGAAATACAAGTCGACATTACTGGCAGCGACACTTCTCCATAAAAGAAGCAGAAGCTGCCTACCAGAGGCGGGAAAGGAAGCGGTGGAAAAAGGCGTTGAATTCCTGGTTCGAGGGGGGACTGTGTTTTGCTATGTGTCTTGTGAGTGACTTGACTTGCTGTGTGTCTTTTTGTGTTCTTATGCCCAAGTGTCGCGTATGTATTTTGGGTCTTGATCGTGGAGTTTGTAATAATAATAATAATAATATTTTTTTTGTTAGCCGATGCTATGTGGGTATAGCCCCCACATTTTGATTTTGTGTTCATAAGATTGCCGATAATACAATGGCATTTTGACTTTATCTTTGTCTATCTTTTTATACATACTCTGTGTGCATGTGTACGTTTCATTTTATACTTTTGCTAACAGTAGTTAGAGGATTTTTCAAATTTTCATTTCATTTCATACGTACTGTTCAACGATGTTGTCTCTTGGAAATTGTCAAATTTTCCTTAGGAAGTTAACTCTCGCTTAGGATTCTTGTTAACTTTTGAGATGAAACTTGTGAATTATTTGTCATTTGAAGTGACAGGACTTGTGGGCTCTTTGCATTCAGGTGGTTTTGTCTTTATGTAGATATATGCCCCCCAGTTCACAGGGCTGTTTATCCAAACAAACTCCGAGTATCCGAAACCCGCGAGCAACGTGAGAAGTTTCCCCTCGAGTGCGCAGCATCTTGGGTTGCTTAGCACTGCTTGTTCCAAGGCAGCACGAGTTATTGGGTTTCCTCGATGTTGCCTATCTATGGGCGACGTGAGAAGCTGGAAATCTGGAGTTCCTCGTCGGTGCCTATCTCCGGGCGATGCAGGAAGCTTGAATCTAGGGCTTCTCGACGTTTCCTATCTCCGGGCAATGTCAGAAATTATGTCTTGTTTTCCTCGGCGTCGCTTATCTCCGAACGATGCAAGAAACTTGAATCTGGGGCTCCTTGACATTTCCTATCTCCGAGCAATGCGAGAAACTTACGTGTTGAGTTCCTCGGCATTGCCTATCTCCGGGCGATGCAAGAAACTTGAATCTAGGGCTCCTCAATGTTACCTAACTCCGGGCAATGGGAGAAGCTTGCGTCTTGAGTTCCTCGGCGTCGCCTATCTCCGGACGATGCAAGAAACTTGATTATGGGGCTCCTTGGTGTTTCCAATCTCCGAGCAATGCGAGAAGCATGCTTCTTGAGTTCCTCGGTTCTCCGGGCGATGCAAGAAACTTGAATCTGGGGCTCCTAGGTGTCGCCTATCACCGGGCAATGCGAGAACCTTGCGTCTTGAGTTCCTCGGCGTCGCCTATCTCCGGGCGATCCCAGAAACTTGAATCTGGGGCTCCTCGATGTTGCTTATCTCCGGGCAATGCAAGAAACTTGCGACTTGAGTTCCTCGGCGTCACATATCTCCGGGCAATGTGAGAAACTTGAACCTAGGGATCCTCGACGATGCCTACCTTCAGGCAACGTGAGAAGCTTGCGTCTTGAGTTCCTCAGCGTCGCCTATCTCCGGGGGATGCGAGAAACTTTAATCTGAGGCTCCTCGAGGTTGCCTATATACGGGCAATGCTAGAAGCTTCCGTCTTGAGTTCCTCAGCCTCTCCTATCTCCGAGCGAAGTAAGAAACTTGAATCTGGGGCTCCTCGACGTTGCCTATCTCCTGGCACTGCGAGAACCTTTCGTCTTGAGGTCCTCGGCGTTGCTTATCTCCTAGCAATGCGAGAAACTTGAACCTGGAGCTCCTCGACATTGCCTATCTCCGGATAACGCGAGAGGCTTGCGTCTTGATTTCCTCGGCGTCGCCTATCTCCGGGCGATGCGAGAAACTTGAATCTGAGGCTCCTCGACGTTGCCTATCTTCGGGCAATGCGAGAAGCTTGCGTCTTGAGTTCCTCGGCGTCACCTATCTCCGGACGAAGCAGGAAACTTGAATCTGGGGCTCCTCGACGTTGCCTATCTCCGGGCACTGCGAGAACCTTGCGTCTTGAGTTCCTCGGCGTCGCCTCTCTCTGGGCGATGCGTGAAACTTGAATCTGGGGCTCCACGATGTTGCCTATCTCGAGCAATGAGAGAAGCTTGCGTCTTGAGTTCCTCGGCGTCGCCTGTTATCCCGCCTTTTGGCAAGGCCGTAACACCAAGGAACTGACTAGTAACCAATGACGGTCCGTCTTAGAGATCGGTTATACACAGGCTCACTATGGAAATCGGCGAATTATGTCCGAGTCCGGATCGAGCTAAAACTGGTTTGACACGACAAGCGAAGCTATGAGAGCCAACGTTCCAAATCTCAAGTCAATCCGAGTTCGTATGCTCAAGTTACGACCGATGAAAAATTGAATAAAAACATCCTCGCGTTCGACTCATTCAGTTCGAATCCATCAGGAGTGCCTACTTCGACTCGCTCCACTTCGCATCCATCTCAGGACCACTGTTCGACTCGCTCCATTTCGACTCCATCTCAAAGCCTCTGTTCGACTCACTCTGCATCCTTCAGAAAGCATTAGTTCTACTCGATCGTCTAATGCCTACTTCGGATCCATCGAGCAACAGTGGTTCGTGTCCCTCATTTGTCCAGTTCGTATCCATACTGGGAAAGCCCTGTTCGAATCCACCAACTTCGGTACCTTGTATCCATCGTGGATCCACTGATCGAATCCATCGTGTTGCCGTATTCAAATCAATCGACCGAAGTTGAGTTCCCTCGATACGAACAGAACCCTGCTGACAATGCATGCAACTCACTTTCTATCGATATGAAAAGAAGGTGTTCCCATCGATACAAACAAGGCAAGGTCCAAGAACAACTCGATCAAAACGGCATCAAAGGCGGAGTGATCCAGAGATTCAAACGCCACGTCATCGAGTCAAACAGCGATTCGAAGAAGACCGAGTCGAACAACGATTCGAACAGCACCGAGTCGAATAAGAGCGAGTCGAAATGAGGGAGTCAAACGAAACATCCAACCGAAGATCCCAATTCGTATCGATCGTATCTCCTAATCTATAAGTCCAAATGCTATGAAATTTTCATAGAAGACTACGTGCATGCTAAAGAATGTCCACGCCAAATTTCGACTCCATTGGATGAAATCTTAACCGATATGAAATCCGTTCGTATCGGTCACGAATCGGACCGAAACTTCACGGGTTTGGGCGCGCGGGCCTAGTCACGTGCCAGAGAGGGTCTCCTGAGATCTGAGTGAAATACCAGCCTCTTGCACCTATAAATAGAGCCTCAGGGTATACAGAAAAGGGGCTTCTTCTTCTTTGAATTCTCCAATGCCCAGACTCTGCCGGATCCAGATCTAAACTCCCTTGCTGCTGCCAACAACGAAATTCATTGCTGCAAATCATAATTATCTGCTGTAATTCATTGAATTCACTTGTAATCTTCAAAGAAAGATCAATAAAGCTATCAACTTCATAGTGGACGTAGGCAATACGCCGAACCACTCTAAATTCTTGTGTCTCCTTGCATTTTAATTAGTTTCATATCTGTGATTTGGAGTTTTTGTTAGATAATCCTCTTTTTACATTTATTTCTTCATTTTATCTCTTCAAAAAACTTTCGAAGAGTGTTGTGCCCAATTTTGGTACAAACACTTTGGTGCTTTCATTGAGAAAACCCAAATTTTCTCCTGCTCTTTGGATCTCCTATCTATATCGGATTGCATAAATCCAAGAAGAAGATCTAGAACTTTGAAGTCCTTCCATTCTATTCAGATTTGCATCAGATCTAGGAAAGGACTTTCATCACCTCACCATGGTAAGTACACGAACTACTTCTACAGCTGCTGATCAGGGAGGATGGGACCGACAGAATCCTGCGCAATTGCCTCCATCAAACCAAGATGCCGCCAGACCTTCAGATCCAACATGCCCGGTTACCAGACAAGAGTTCCAGATGTTGTTCCAAGAATTGACCCAGAGTCGACAACAACTAACTGAACAACTGCGTGCCAACGCCGAGTTGACCAACCAGTTAAATCGCTAAAGGCATAGAAGATCCAGAAGAGACCAAGGTTCTTATTCTTCCACAGAGATTTCAGCCTCATCTGACGGTCATCACCGGTCCACACGCCCATGGTTGGATGTAAGCTACACCCAGGCTACAGGGCACCAACCTGCTTCGAATCTTGGACAACCCAGAACTGGACCATCCACTAGTCATCATACAGGACCTTCATCCCGAGGAGGTGATGCTCCTTATCATGTCACAAGCAACGTTGCTACTACCACCAGTACTGAACAAGGAGTTGATGCTAGAAACCAAGCTGATCCTCAAAGTAACCAACGAGAGCAGACTCCAGAACCTTATGTCCCAGAAAATGTTGAACCAAGGAGGCGAGGCATGGAGCATCGACCGCGTCCGGTCCAGACTCGCGCTGTGGAACCCGACCACACCTTGGTACAACATGCTCCAAGTATCCGAATGCCGGACATACCAACGATGATTCGTCAAATGATCCATGAAAGTCAGGGTCTCAGTAATGACGACTGGGGAATCTCCCAGAGTCATACCCCTTTCACCGATGATATATTGTATGCTGATCCACCTCGATGCTTCAGGATGCCAACTTTTCCAGTATATGAAGGAAGTTCTGGTCCCAATCAACATATCCTGAAATACGAATGGCTGATGAATACGGCAAGGGCTGATGATGCAGTAAAGTGCCGTAGTTTCCCCATTTCCTTAGGGGGCATCGCTACCATGTGGTTTACTCGTTTTCCACCACGATCGATCTCTAACTTTGACCAGATGGCCACCAAGTTTGTTGAACAATTCCGTATGCACATGGCGAGGCCTAAAGACGTTAACACTCTGTCTAGTGTCACACAAACTCCGGAGAAACACTTAGACATTACTTGGAGCGATTCCATGCTACGTGCGCAGAAATAAGCAATCCCAATGATAACTCTATTCTGATGGCGTTGACTAAGGAGATTGATGCGGATTTCGAGTTCGGAAATTGGTTAGCTGGAAAACCACCTGCGTCATTGGACTGTTTCTATTCCATGGCAGCCCAATTCTTGAGAATGGAGGATGCGAAACAGTCTAGGAAGCAGGATGACGCAGGGCCTAACATCGAGGGAATCCAGAGTAACATCGCTGTTAAACAGTCCTGAGATAGTTCCGGAAAAGTTCAGTTGAACATCCAAAATAAACAGAATCAGCAGAGGGACAATGGAAATCAAGGAAAAAAGCGAGATCAGAGTCGTGGTCCACGACGTAGAGCTCCCATGTTTCACAATTATACTCCATTGAATACGTCGTTGGAAAATGTGTATTTGTAGACCTGCAATACCATGCATTACAAGAAACCTGCTTCGAAGCCACCAACGGAGAGGCAAATCCAAATAGGAAAGTTTTGCAGATTTCATGAAATCTATGGCCAAAACACCAATGAGTGTCGTCACTTACAAGACCTCATTGAAAACAGATACGTGAATGGAAGTTGGATCAGTATGCGCGGGCGCCGTAGTCTGGTGGTGCGGGACCATCAAACTAGAATCGTGCGCCGAATTAGGAAAGACATGAGGAACCCGCTCGTACAGGCAGGAGGTTATTTATCAATACAATAAGTGGTGGTCCTCATCCAGCGGATCGAAGCTGGAAGGAAATGGAGTCGTTTGCCAGTTCTATCAGGCATGCAGACTTCGAGTGTTGTAGTAGTTTTGATGAAGGGGTTCCGGCCAAGCAATAGAAGACGATGACAGATGACATCGTGTTCACGAACCGAGACGCTGATAAAGTCGAATCCCCTACTATCGACCCGCTGGTCATCTCAGCTCAAGTAGGTCCTGCTTGGATGAAGAGGATCTTAGTTGACAGTTGAAGCTCTGTGAATATCATGTTTAAACGAGCTTATGATCAAATGAGGATGAAAGAAAAGGACTTGAAACCCTGTCCATCTCGAATCCATGGTTTCAACGGAAGTGCTACAATACCCACCGGAATGGTGGAACTACCAATGGAATTGGGAGTCGGAGAACGCCGGAGAGTACGAATGTTATAGTTCGTTGTGTTGGATATAGACTCCCCTTATAATGATTTCTTGGGTCGACCGGCCCTTGCTGAATTAAGGGCAGCCATTGCCCCGTGGTGTTTGACTTTAAAGTTTCCCACTGATTGTGGAGTGGGAATCATTCAAGGAGATCAGGCCGCTGCAAGAGCCTGTTATGTTGCCGAGCTACGGGAGGCGCAGCGAAAGGAGAAAGGGAAGGGAGTAGAGGAATCTCTCTACGTCCGCTTTACTGATAATTGACAATTAACGCCCGGGCCTAGGCCCGGGCACCCCAGCCAATTCCAAAGGGATCTTGACCCAAAGGAAACAGAAGACGAAGAAGAACCTAAAGAAAGTCAAGCATCCCTGGCCGAACTGACGCATGATGTCCCAATTGACGATGATGATGAATCGAAAATGATAAAGATTGGGTCTCAGCTATGCCAGCAAACTGAAGAGGATTTGGTTGAATTTCTACAAGCGAATCTTGATGTATTCGCATGGAAGAATTCTGACATGTGTGGGATCTCACCAGACATAGCGAGCCACACCCTGAACATTGACCCGCGGCATGTCCCGGTCAAACAGAAAAGGCATGGTATGGATCCAGAGAGATCTGCCGCCCTTAAAGAAGAAGTAGAAAAGCTTAAAGCGAACGGGTTCGTTCAGGATGCTCTATTTTCTGAATGGGTGTCGAATCCTATGCTCGTCCGAAAGCCGAACGGAAAGTGGAGAACATGTGTCGATTTCTCAGATCTGAATAAAGCATGTCCCAAAGACAGTTTCCCGCTTCCCAGAATTGATCAGCTAGTAGATTCGACAGCTGGGCATGAACTCTTATCCTTCATGGACGCGTATTCTGGCTACAATCAGATACCGATGCATTTACCCGATCAAGAACATACCAGCTTCATAACCAATCTGGGACTTTACTGTTACAAAGTTATGCCGTTCGAACTCAAGAATGTCGGGGCTACTTATCAACGATTGTTCAATCGGATGTTTGCCAATCAAATCGGGAAAACAATGGAAGTATATGTAGACGACATGCTTGTGAAGTCATGACTCTCCACCGACCATGTTAAAGACCTGGAAACTATGTTCAACATACTTCGAGAATACAAAATGAAGCTAATTAAATCCGCTGAAATGTCATTTTGGAGTTGCATCCGGAAAATTCCTTCGATTCATCATCAACACTCGAGGGATCAAATCTAATCCTGAAAAGATCTGGGCTATCAGAAATCTTGAAACTCCGAAAACCATAAAACAAGTCCAGAGTCTCAATGGAAAAGTAGCAGCATAAAGCAGGTTCATTACAAAGTCCACGGACAAATGCATTCCCTTCTTCGATCTGATCCGAAAAGGGAAACAAAACTTTGAATGGACCACGGAGTGTGAGGGCGCTTTCTAAGCACTAGTTCAACATCTATCCACACCACCTATCCTGACGAAGACTATTGATCATGAGAAGTTGTTCGTATATTTGGCAATATCAGAAAATTCTATCAGCGCTGCATTAATTCGAGAAGAAGACAAGGTACAGAAGCCAGTATACTACGTCAGCAAGCGATTGACTGGGGCCGAAAAGAATTATCCGAAATTAGAGAAGTTGGCTTATTGCCTTGTTATTGCATCAAGAAAACTCCGACCGTATTTCCAGGCACATCCCATTATTGTTTACACCGACAAGCCGTTACGACAGGTCCTTTCGCGGCCTGAGACGTCTGGTAGGTTACTCAAGTGGAACATCGAACTGAGCCAGTTCGATATCACTTACACCCCAAGACGGGCCATACAAGGACAAGTCCTAGCCGACTTCATAGCTGAATTTACCATTCTAGAGGACTTGCCCGAAACCAGTGAATCCCCCGAATACGTCTGGAAGCTTTATACCGACGGCGCATCAAACGACCGGTGTTCGGGCACTGGTGTTGTACTTGAAACTCCCGAAGGCCGATCCATATGTTATGCTTTGAAATTCGATTTTCATGCGACTAATAATGAAGCTGAATATGAAGCCCTCTTGGCTGGCTTGAAACTTGCTAGAGATTTGAGAATTATCGCAGTGTAAATTTATTGTGATTCACAATTAGTTGTGTGTCAGGTACGGGGAGAGTATCAAGCAAGAGATCGAAGGTTGGCTGCTTACTTAGCTCGAGTTCAGGAAGTACTAAATCAGTTTGATTATTATGCCATTTATTGTATACCTCGAGAACGCAACCAAAAAGCCGATTCATTGGCAAAGCTAGCCAACACGGGCGAAGCTCAACAAATGGGACTCGTTCCCGTAGAAGTATCATCCTCCTCGAGCATTGACCAGGCAGAAATAGACCGGGTATGCGAAACCGTCCTCGAAAAGGATTCATGGATGACTCCACTCCAAAATTACATTGAGCACGGAACCCTGCCGGAGCGCAGGAGTGAAAATAGACAAGTCCTTTGGAAGGCCTCACGATTTACCATCCAGAATGGAATCATATACAGAAGAGGGTACTCAGTCCCTCTACTCCGGTGTATCGCTCATGATGAAATTAAATGAGTATTGCATGATGTGCACGAGGGATAATGTGGAGATCACATCGGGCGGTAAGCACTTGCCAAGAAAATACTTCGATACAGATATTACTGGCTGACCGTGAATCGCGATGCGTCGAATTATGCAAAGAAATGCGATAGGTGCCAGAAATATGCCTGAATTCCTAGAGCTCCTCCCACCGAGATAACGCAAATGGTCAACCCATGGCCATTTGCAATGTGGGGCATCGACATCATTGGTGCTCTACCGCTGGCAAAAGGTGGTGCGAAATATGTCATCGTTGTAGTTGATTACTTTACAAAGTGGGCCGAAGCCGAAGCTCTTGCTACCATAACAACGAAGAAAGTAATCAACTTTGTAGTTCCCAACATCATCTGTCGATTCGGTCTCCCACACACCATTATTACGAACAATGGAACCCAATTCGACAGTGCTGAATTTAAAGATTTCTGCAAACGATTTCACATCCAAAAGAAATTCTCTGCAGTTGCACACCCTCAGGCAAACGGACAGGTCGAAGCAGTTAATAAAGTTATAAAATCTATTCTGAAAAAACGATTGGAAAAGGTCGGGGGTAAGTGGGTCGATGAACTTCCTATGGCTTTATGGGCTTACCGAACAACCCATAAGACTACGACGGGCCACACTCCATTCTCTCTCTCTTATGGTTCAGAAGCCGTTATTCCAGTTGAACTAGAAGTACCTTCTCATCGTGTGACGTACTATGATCCAAAGACAAATGCAATACTACTTGCTGAATCTCTTGATCTACTAGATGAGAAGCGTGAAGAGGCCGATTTGAGGGCAGCCGCATATCGAAGTCGAGTCGCCCGATTATATAACGCCAAGGTCCGCTCGCGAACCTTTGAACTAGGCGATCTCGTCCTAAAAAGAATTTATCCGGTTCCTTCGCATATGAATCCGACATGGGAAGGACCGTATGTTATTGAACGAAGGCTCGAAGATGGAACACTCAAATTATCGACCGTTGACGGTCTTACTTTGCCAAGAGCCTGGAATAGCGAGAGTCTTCGCCGCTACTACACATAACAGGCTATGTTTATCCATTTAGTTTATTTTCCATTTCGCAATTTGTTTCTGCATTTCAAAATTAGAATTTGTAATAAGGCAACTGACTTTGCCATATTTTTCTTATTTCAAATAAAATGCAATCTCTTCGAGCCAGAGCTGTGATTTACTTGAAATGCTTCATATGATCATCACTATCCACGGAGAGCTAAGTTTCACCATACGGTGGAATTTATTCAAATAGAGAGTTACTATGATGCAAATGGTCACTCGCTAAGTGAAACCCGAGCTCGAGGACAAGCCATCACATCAAAGACAAAAACGGATTGATACACGACAATCCCTCACTTAACTCCCAGTTCCCAGAGTGCGAACTGGAGTATTAAAAATACGCCTACGAAGAGGTTGGATCCGTCCGCCTAGCGACTTCGTCCGTATCTGAACCAAGTTTGAGGAGGATGGACCCGTCCATCTAACGACCTCGCTTGTTAACTCAGGGTGGATGTGGTCCGACCATCCATGATCCTGATACAACTCCGGATTCCCAAAGTGTGAAAAAGAGTATAAACAACAACTCCAAACTCCCAGAGTGCGAGTCGAAGTATAAACATCAACTCCGAATTCCCAGAGTGCGAAACGGAGTATAAATAACAACTCCGAACTCCCAAAGTGCGAGTCGGAGTATAAACATCAACTCCGAATTCCCAGAGTGCCAAACAGAGTATAAACGACAACTCCGAACTCCCAGAGTGCGAGTCGGAGTATATACATCAACTCCGAATTCCCAGAGTGCGAAATGGAGTATAAACGACAACTCCGAACTTCCAGAGTGCGAGTCGGTGCATAAACATCAACTCCAAATTCCCAGAGTACGAAACGTAGTATAAATGACAACTCCGAGCTCCCCGAGTGCGAGTCGGAGTATAAACATCAACTCCGAATTCCCAGAGTGCGAAACGGAGTATAAACAACAACTCGGAATCCCTAGAGTGCGAGTCGAAGTATAAATATCAACTCCGAACTCCCAGAGTGCGGGTCGGAGTATACATGTCGATTCCAAGTCCCCAGAGCGTGGACGTATGATTTAAACTTAAGCCGGCATGACCAACCGCCGATAAACAAATGGGAATCCCCGGAGTACGGATATGATCATCGACAATCAAACAAGCATGGATGAATTACTCAATCTCTGCTTGTCTCAGACATCCGTTCAGTGGCACTAGACACAGCATGTTATAAGTGAGAAGCGATCGTCGACTGATGTTCTACAACTCACCCCCAAGACTGGGGGGAAGGACTTAAGAATCGACCATTGACTGAAGCGATGCGACGTAAAAATTCAACTCGCTCCCCGGTCGCAAACCATGTCCACAATACCCGAACTTGGCAAACAAAAACAAACTTTATTCAGAAGCTGAAACTTCACAAGTCCACTTCAGATATTGAAACACTTAGGCAAATACACAATGACAGAAAAGAAGTCAAAAAAGAGAAATTTCATTTCTATTGTTTGTAAAAGAAGTTCGTGTACAAGTTTCCAAAAAATTCCTACTAGCAGCGGCCGAACCCGCGTCTATACACGGCTAACAAAATGAAAGTCAGAATTACACAAAGGAAGCTTGTCTAATCTTTCTTCTTCCGCGGTTTCCTTTTCAGTGCAAGCCCACTGGAGCCACCACTATCCTTCCTCTTTGAGCCTTTGCTTGTCGATGGACGGTCTCTGGGCGGGGGCATAATTTCAACATCCTCCACTGAACTCGAATGAACAGGGATGCTTCCTGCCGGCGGAGACGGAGGGATAGGATCAAATGTGGAAAATGGAATGGCCGCACTAGTGTCGGAAAATGTACCACCATGCGATATCATTCTAAGCGGAGCTTGACCAAGTGCCGCCGTCCCACCTCCAAAACTGCCACCATGTGTTGCGGCATCCATTTCAGCGGCGATTTGTGCCAAGATTTCTTCTTCAGTAACCAATCGAGCCTCGTTGGGAGCGTCAATAGTCGGCATCGAAGAGCTTGTGGCTGGAACACCTCCGCCCATGACGAATGATAAGTCAGCTAAAGGATCGTCATGACGGCGAAAGAGTTCTTCCATCAACTGCTCATCAAATACAAGTGTGATTCCCTGCACGTCGTCGGGTGGGGCAGTTGTAGTTACGGTGATTGCTTCGGTCACGATAGCCTCCTGCGTCTGATATGATTCTTGAGTAGCAGGAGGCATGGCCGGTGCAGCATCAATCACTGGACAAAAATAAGAGAACTGTCAGAATTTAATTCAGATAAAGATTCCGACTTGGGGTAGATATGTGGAATGTTTAGAGTACCTTCCTCGGTTTGATTTGTAGGCGGCGAAACGGCTTCAGTAACTTGCGCCTTAGCCGGAGACATCTACGGCTGAACCGGATTGTAGGCAGGAACAGCTTGGGGATCGACCGCAGACGAGGAATCGGGCTGGGTTGACACTGGAACTTCAAGACTCACCTCATGGTGGTCAACCCCTCAACCCTCTCCTATTTCAAAGTGTTGGGCGCCAAGTCTTTCCTTCTCATGCAGAATCATTGACTCATGAAGAATCTTCCTTTCATCTTCATTCCGAATGCAATTCTCGAGTTCAAATTCATCCACAGACTCACCGAGATGCGCCTCCTTCTCTTCCTCAACCAGCCGGCCCCAAGCGTTGTAAAGATGCATTGGATAATCATCGAGCCAGGCTAGACCCCTATGCCTCAGCACGTTAGCATTGTAAACAACGAGAAGGTCTTCGATGTCAGCCTCTAGCCTAGACTCGGCCAACTTCACTTTCTCCTCGACCTCAGTCTCCACCTTGTGGACTTTAGCCACAGCTACATCCCGCTCACCCCTAAGCAGAACAGTTTGTTCGCATGCCTCCTGGGCTGCGTTGTTTGCGTCATCCCTCTCCTTGGACATGTCGGAAAATTTAGCCTTGAGCTCGTTAAGTTCCTTGACAGCCGCATCCCGCTCGGCGGTGACCGTAGTATTCCGGTGGCCCATCTCCTCCACCAAGGCAACATGAGTATACCTCAACCTCTCCATGGCCACATTCGCTTCGTCGGCTTTTCTGGTGGCCTCGATTTCAGACTTCCGAGAAGACTCGGCCTCAGTAGTGAGCACTTGAATGATCTGATCCCTCTGAGCGAGTTCGGTCTCCATTTTCTCAAGCGCTTTGGCTCGCTCAAAGGCCACCTTAGAAGCTTTCTCTATGGCCTTTACCCACTCTCTGTACTGGGTGTATATGTCATGGACATAATCGTGCATCGTGCCTTCCACCCCTGATGGACGGGCAAGGACACAACCATGGATTTAAATCTCTCGGATTTAGAACGCTTGTGAGCAACAGCCTTTCCTTTTCTCTTTCCTCCTGAATCCTGGACATCGGAAGAAGGCCCAGCTGGGAGCTCGGTATCGGTAGGCATTCTCTTCGGATCAACTTCTTCGGTTATCACGACTGCGGGCGCTTTGCGCTTCACCTGTTTCTTCGAGACCACTCTAAGTGTCCCTTCTAGCCGTATGGTCTGCCTCCGTTCAATCAGCCCGACAGTCCTCAAGTTTCTGTCGGTCAGAACCAAGTCGATATGCCTCTCTTCGCCCAGAACCGCTTGGAGGATTCGAACTAGCTCTCTGAAGTATGCACCATCAGGCCGAGAAATTGCGGGTGTAAAAGAAGAGAAGTGTGTCAGTTTTGAAATCGGTTATTATTTTCTTGATAATTCAAGAGAAAGATTGCAGCGCTTACGTCTATCCAACCATCGCCTAGCAAATCCAGGGGGGCACCGAACGTAGAACCATTCGGTCTTGAAATAACTTAGCCTTCCCTAGGAGCCCATTACAATGTGGTAGTTCCTGACCGCCTCCAAGAAGGTGAAAGAAGGGCTGTCTTCGCGGCTCTTAACGTTAAATAAATAACTGATCTCGATCGGCTTTGGTGGTCGGAAGAGAATCTCCATAAACAGAATGAAGGTGTTGTTCAACAAAGCATACCCGTTGGGGTGCAGCTGGGATGAAGCTATTCCAAGGAATGATAACATCTCCCTTATATATTGGTTGAAAGGAGGAAGTGTTCCCGCCATACAGGCATGACGGTTAAAAGCAGTAAACCCCTCCGGGGGATCATGTGGCCTGTCATTTGGCCCAGGCAGTAACACGTCGTCGAGCGACAAACCGTGCCTTAAACAAATCCATCCTAGCATATCTTCGGAGATACCGGACGGCACAGAATCTTGTAGACGACAAATGAACCGGGCACTTGGACGATCGTCCGGAGCTGGGTCTATAACTTCAGCTTCAATAACCGGTATTTCGATGGTTAGGGGAATTGAACTCAGGAGTTCTTGCTGCTGTGAACTTGAGGGTTCCATGACTGACTAGCTTATGAAAAATCATTGTTAAACAGACAATAACGCCCGTGCATCCCCCGGTGTAGAGTGTGTGAGTGTGTTGTGCAGTACAATACTGTATATCACTTGAGAAGATCTACAGGATTGAAGAAAACATGAAAACGACGAGACTTCGGAATTCAGTCGGAAGGACCGTCATCGCTGACCGTCACAACCGTGCCATCCAATTATTAGCTATCAGTCCAAATTAAAGTTTGTTATCATTTTGATAAGTTCCAATTTCATCGACGAGCTTCGATAGGCAATCAGATATGCGGTGAAACGATTAAGTCCAGTTATGCAAGTTTGAAGCTCGTCGGAGTCAGTTGTTCAAATATGCAAGAAATTACAAAATTTTTTAACGTTCAATTCGTATCGCTCACAAGAGCCTTGTTTGCATCAATAAATCATGGTCATCTGCGTACGAGTTCGACTCGGTCAAAAGACTGGCGTGCAAGTTCGACTCAGTCAAAAGGCTAGGGATTTCGAATCGATCGGAGCGCAACACTTTTGTATCGATCAACTGGGTAACTTTCGTATCGGTCCCCTGGCGCGTAATTCGACTCGTTCAAAAAAGCCCTGGGTTTCGAATCCATCAGACGCAACCCCTTTGTATCGATCAACACGCTCAAGACAATCGCATCGATCATCTCCACTCGATGCAACAGCATCGCCATCGGTCTATACGAAGGCCTCCATCTCATCGTCTCGAAACCCTCCAGATTGACACGAAAACGAGGACCAAGTTATCTTCCGCAACACTCCTTCTTCCCCAGATCGATTCGAACTCCATTCTATCCTTCCTCGACCTCGCACGTTATCTCCTTCCTCGAGCAATGTTCGACACAGATTCAAATAGAATGGCATGAGAATTTGAATCTATTCATGTTATGACTGGATTTGTTTAATTGGTTACCTGATTTCGATAAATGGTTGAAGGAATTAAAGGTTTCTGAATCGATTCGAAGGTGAAGGTTTCTTTCTCTTGAGAGGCTCTAGAGCGATACGAAAGCAAGGCAGGAAAATAAAAGGTAAAAATTGAAAAGTGGCTAAGTCCACAGTATTTATATGGACTCGAAAGCAAAGGGAATAAACGATTCACATCCCGGTGGATTCGACCGGTTACAAGACATCACCACGGATCGAGTCGAATAAGCTATTCGAATCCACCAACACGAGCTGTTATCGATACGAAGTTGCCAACGAGGGCTTTTCAGTCTTCACCAAATCCATCGATATAAAACCCTTCTTCGTATCGCTTGCTTTCGACTTCATCTCCAGTGCAGCAATATGAGCAATCAGTTCGACTACATCGATACGAAACCACAGTTCGTATCGATCACCTTCAACTCCGTCTCCTATGCAGTTCGTATCCATCGAGCCCCACACCCATCGATTCGAAATGCTCATTTCGCATCCATAAATTCAATGAAAATCGCCTTCAATGTTTCAACCCTTCACATCGATTCACGAAAGGATTGTTACGAAGAAACATTCAAAAACAACCATCGAGTGTTGTTGCAACGAATTTCACGTCGGTTCAGGAGAGTATCGATACGGAATTCAATATAAAATAAACTGACAACGACTCGTGAATGTACAAACGTCAATGAGAGTCAGATTAACATATATGCATGTGTGTCAGACTAATATTCGATATTCCAGATTTACAAGAGTGGGAAACCCATCTGATAATGATTACAACAACAAACAGCTAATCACTAGCATACAACAATCAATTGCAACAATGCAGGGCACGGCAGTTTACAGTCGACAGTTTACATTATAAAGAAAAACAGTCGAAGGTTACAGCTTTCATCGAAAAGACGATAACTATTCAGAATGAAGACTACAGCACTTCAAAGCACATCATGTTTCCATAAGACGTACTTTGGGGGGCAAATGTTATCCCGCCTTTTGGTAAGGCCGTAACACCAAGGAACTGACTAGTAACCAATGACGGTCCGTCCTAGAGATCGGTTATACACAGGCTCACTATGGAAATCGGCGAATTTTGTCCGAGTCTGGATCGAGCTAAAACTGGTTTGACACTACAAGCGAAGCTATGAGAGCCAACGTTCCAAATCTCAAGTCAATCCGAGTTCGTATGCTCAAGTTACGACCGATGCAAAATTGAATAAAAACAGCCTCGCGTTCGACTCGCTCAGTTCAAATCCATCAGGAGTGCCTACTTCGACTCGCTCCGCTTCGCATCCATCTCGGGACCACTGTTCGACTCGCTCCACTTCGACTCCATCTCAAAGCCTCTGTTCGACTCGCTCCATATCCTTCAGAAAGCAACAGTTCGACTCGATCGTCTAATGCCTACTTCGAATCCATCGAGCAACAGTGGTTTGTGTCCCTCATTTGTCCAGTTCGTATCCATACTGGAAAAGCCCTGTTCGAATCCATCAACTTCGGTACTTCGTATCCATGGTGGATCCACTCATCGAATCCATCGTGTTGCCGTATTCGAATCAATCGACCGAAGTTGAGTTCCCTCGATACGAACAGAACCCTGCTGACAATGCATGCAACTAACTTTCTATCGATACGAAAAGAAGGCGTTTCCATCGATACGAACAAGACAAGGTCCAAGAACGACTCGATCAAAACAGCATCAAAGGCGGAGTGATCCAGAGATTCAAACGCCACGTCATCGAGTCGAACAACGATTCGAAGAAGACCGAGTCGAACAGTGATTCGAACAACACCGAGTCGAATAAGAGCGAGTCGAAATGAGGGAGTCGAACGAAACAGCCAACCGAAGATCCCAATTCGTATCGATCGTATCTCCTAATCTACAAGTCCAAATGCTATGAAATTTTCACAGAAGACTACGTGCATGCTAAAGAATGTCCATGCCAAATTTCAACTCCATTGGATGAAATCTTGACCGATACGAAATCCGTTCGTATCGATCACGAATCGGACCGAAACTTCACGGGCTTGGGCGCGCGGGCCTGGTCACGTGCCAGAGAGGGTCTCCCGAGATCTGAGCGAAATACCAGCCTCCTGCACCTATAAATAGAGCTCCAGGGCATACAGAAAAGGGGCTTCTTCTTCTTTGAATTCTCCAATGCCCAGACTCTGCCGGATCCAGATCTAAACTCCCTTGCTGCTTCCAACAACGAAGTTCACTACTGCAAATCATAATTATCTGCTGTAATTCATTGAATTCACTTATAATCTTCAAAGAAAGATCAATAAAGCTATCAACTTCATAGTGGATGTAGGCGATACACCGAACCATTCTAAATTCTTGTGTCTCCATGCATTTTAATTAGTTTCATATCTGAGATTTGGAGTTTTTGTTAGAAAATCCTCTTTTTACATTTAATTTCTTCATTTTATCTCTTCAAAAAACTTCCGAGGAGTGTTGTGCCCAATTTTGGTACAAACATCGCCTATCTCCGGACGATGCGAGAAACTTGAACTTGGAGCTCCTCGGTGTTGCCTATCTCCAAACAATGCGAGAAGCTCGCGTCTTGAGTTCCTTGGTTCTTCGAGCGATGCAAGAAACTTGAATCTGGGGCTTCTTGGCATTGCCTATCTCCTGGCAATGCGAGAAGCTTGCGTCTTGAGTTCCTCGGCGTCGCCTATCTCCGGGCGATCCGAGAAACTTGAATCTGGGGCTCCTCGATGTTACCTATCTCGGGGCAATACAAGAAACTTGCGACTTGAGTTCCTCGGCGTCGCCTATCTCTGGGCGATGCGAGAAACTTGAATCTAGGGCTCCTCGACATTGCCTATCTTCGGCAACGTGAGAAGCTTGCGTCTTGAGTTCCTCGGCGTCGCCTATCTCCGAGCAATGCAAGAAACTTGAATTTGAGGCTCCTCGACGTTGTCTTTCTCCGAGCAATGCGAGAAGCTTGCGTCTTGAGTTCCTCGGTGTCACCTATCTGTGGGCAAAGCAAGAAACTTGAATCTGGGGCTCCTCGACGTTGCCTATCTCCGAGCACTGCGAGAACCTTGCATCTTGAGTTCCTCGGCGTTGCCTATCTCCGGGCGATGCGAGAAACTTGAACCTGGGGCTCCTCAATGTTGCCTATCTCCAAACAATGCGAGAAGCTTGCGTCTTGAGTTCCTCGGCGTCGCTTATCTCCGGGCGATGCGAGAAACTTGAATCTAAGGCTCCTTGACGTTGCCTATCTCCGGGCAATGCGAGAATCTTACGTCTTGAGTTCCTCGGCGTCACCTATCTCCGAGCGAAGCAAGAAACTTGAATTTGGGGCTCCTCGACGTTTCCTATGTCTGGGAACTATGAGAACCTTGTGTCTTGAGTTCCTTGGCGTTTCCTATCTCCGGGCGATGCGAGAAACTTGAATCTCGGGCTCCTCGGCGTTGCCTATCTCCGGGCAACGCGAGAAGCTTACGTCTTGAATGTTTTTGGCATCGCCTTATTGCTAGGAGACGCAAGAAACTTGGGCTTGTATCCCTCCTGATGCAGCCGGGGTGGCATAATTTCTTAGAGGGCCAGGATTGGGTTCCACCTATCCAATAGTTTGAGTCGGTTTACTCCCGCTGGCTCGTCGGGTAATTATCGGGCACAAAGTTTGAATGATTCAAAAAGCAGACTTTATTAAGAAAAGTATGGCGGATTCTTTGCCTATTTACAACGCAACCGGCATTCCTATAATGGCTTATTTGCTGAAAAAAAAGGAAATACATAAAGTTGCTTTTAAATGAAATATCGGTGGAGCGATTCGCTGTTCTAGGCTCTGGGAATCGCGATCCCGTCGACAGTCGTCAGCTTGAAGGTCCCATCACCAAGCTTTCAATGAATGACGAATGGTCCTTCCCAATTCATTCCAAAGGCTCCCGGGACCGGGTAAACTCGCTTGAGCATGAGATTGCCAACTTCAAAGGTTTGACTATGAACTTAAGAGTTGAAGTATCGTGCGACCCTTTTTTGGTGGACGGTGATTCTCAATTCTGCTTCCTCTCTCTTTTCATCGACCATGTCAAGTGATTCGAGTAGGAGTTTCTAATTTTGTTTTTGGTTGAAATTCAGCCTTCGGTGAGAGGGGATTTCTAGTTCGACAAGAATCATCGCCTCTGAACCATACGCCATTGCGAACGGAGTATGGCCGGTAGCAGCTTTGTGTGTTGTTCTGTAAGCCCATAGTGCGAGTGGAAGCTCATCAACCCAGTTTCCCTTTGATTTTGTCAATCACTTTTTGATGGTGGACTTGATGATCTTGTTTATTGCCTCTACCTGCCCGTTTGCCTATGGATGAGCCACTGCGAAAAAGCTCTTCTCAATCCGGAAGCGCTTGCAGAAGTCCTTGAACTCGGCGCTCTCGAACTGCGATCCATTATCAGTGATGATTTTCTGTGGCACGCCAAACTTACAAATGATACTTTTAGTAACGAAGTTAATAACTTTATTTGTGGTTATGGTGGTCAGCGGTTCTGCTTCGACCTATTTCATGAAATAATCTACGACCACTATTGCATATTTGGCTCCTTTTTTTACCATCGGAAGGATACCAATCAAATCGATCCTCCATATCGCAAATGGCCATGGGCTTACCATTTGTGTTGGTTCTGTTGATGGAGTTCTCCAAATCTTGTTGAATCTTTGACAGCGATCACATCTCCTAGCATGATCTCTGGCATCGCAGTTTACTATTGGCCAGAAATAAACATACCAAATAACTTTCTTTGCCAGAGTCTGCCCCCAGTGTTGTCTCCGCACTCGCCTTCGTGCACTTCTTCTAGGATTCGGTGTGCTTCATCTTTGGTCACACACCTGAGAAGAGGGGTCGAGAATCCCATTTGATAGAGTGTTCCATCCTGTATCATGAACCGCGACGCCTTCTTGAGTAATTTATTTCGCTGGTTTCGGTCCGCCGGAAGAGTTCCGGTCAGAAGATAATCTTTTATTGGTGTCATCCACATGCTCAGTTCCACAGTGGTCTCAAGAATTCATTCTACATCCATTTCATTAATGCTTGGATTGGTTAGGGTTTCGACTGGGACAACTCCCAACGACTGGGCTTCTTCGGAGCTTGCCAACTTAGCCAAAAACTCTGCCTTGGTGTTTTGCTCCCGCGGTATATGGGTTATGGTGTAATGTTCGATGTCGCTCAGTAGCTCTTGCACTTTAGAGAGATATGGAGCCAGGTTCTTGCCGCACGCCTGATACTCTCCTTTCACTTGACACACAACTAGGTGGGAGTCACTATATATATGAACGGACTTTATTTTGAGTTCCTTCACAACCTTCAGCCCTGCGATCGGTTCTTCGTATTCCGCCTCGTTGTTCGTGGCAGGGAATTCCAAACATAGAGCATAGCTAAGGGCCCACCCCTCGGGGGTTTCAAGCACTACCCCTACGCCCGAACAGGAGTTGTTCGATGCTCCATCGACAAAAAGCTTCCATTGTGTGTCTATTTGCGACTGAACTTCCTCTTCATCGTCCTTATTGTGAACTCAGCAATGAAATCGGCCAGCGATTGCCCATTGATTGCCTTCCTTGGGTGGTAAGTGATATCATATTGTTATCCCACCTTTTGGCAAGGCCGTGACACCCAGGAATTGACTAGTAACCAATGACGGTCCATCCTAGAGATCGGTTATACAAATGCTCACTATGGATATAGACGAATTTTGTCCGAGTCCCGATCGAGCTAAAATTGATATGACATGACAAGCGAAGCTATGAGAGCCAACCTTCCAAATTTCAAGTCAATCCGAGTTCGTATGCTCAAGTTACGATCGATGCAAAATTGAATAAATAGAGCCTCTGTTCGACTCGATCCGCTTTGCATCCATCAGAGAGCCTCTGTTCGACTCGCTTCGCTTCGCATCCATCAGAAAGCATCTATTCAACTTGCTCCGCTTCCCATCCATCAGAGAGTCTTTGTTTGACTCGCTCCGCTTGGCATCCATCAAAGAGCCACATTTCGACTCGATCACCCAAAGTCCACTTCGTATCCACATAACAGAGCACAACCATCGATGCGAACTGTGCACCTTTCATCAATGCGAACAGAGTCACTATCATCGATACAAACGAACCACCTCCATCGATTCGAACAAGGCATGCAATCGATGCGAAGGAACAAGCTGTTGATCGATTCGAACTGGGCAACGGACTTCGATACGAACAAGGCAAGGTCCAAGAATGGCTCAGCCAACTCGGCATCAAAGGCGGAGTAATCCAGAGATTCAAGCGCCACGTCATTGAGTCGAACAGGACCGAGTCAAAATAAGGGAGTCGAACGAAACATCGAACCGAAGATCCTAATTTGTATCGATCATATCTTCTAATCTACAAGTCTAAATGATATGAAATTTTCAGAGAAGCCTACGTGCATGCTAAAGAATGTCCATGGCAAATTTCGACTCCATCGGACACAATCTTGATCGATACAAAATCCGTTTGTATCGATCATGGATCGGACCGAAACTTCGCGGGCTTGGGCGCACGGGCCTAGTCACGTGCCAGAGAGGGTCTCCCGAGATCTGAGCGAAATATCAGCCTCCTACACCTATAAATAGAGCCCCAGGGCATACAAAAAGGGGCTTCTGCTTCTTTGAATTCTCCAACATCTAGACTCTACCGGATCCAGATCTAAACTCCCTTGCTGCTGCCAATAACGAAATTCACTGCTGCAAATCATAATTATCTGCTGTAACTCACTGAATTCACTTGTAATCTTCAAAGAAAGATCAATAATGCTATCAACTTCATAGTGGACGTAGGCGATACGCCAAACCACTCTAAATTCTTGTGTCTCCCTGCATTTTAATTATTTTCATATCTGAAATTTGGAGTTTTTGTTAGATAATCCTCTTTTTCCATTTAATTTCTTCACTTTATCTCTTCAAAAACTTCCGAAGAGTGTTGTGCCCAATTTTGGTACAAACACTTTGGTGCTTTCACTGAGAAAACCCAATTTTTCTCTTGCTCTTTGGATCTCCTATCTATGTCGGATTGCATAAATCGAAGAAGAAGATCCAGATCTAGAACTTTGAAGCCCTTCCATTCTATTCAGATTTGCATCAGGTCTAGGAAAGGACTTTCATCACCTCACTATGGTAAGTACACGGACTACCTCTACAGCTGCTGATCAGGGAGGACGGGACAGGTAGAATCCCGCGCAATTGCCTTCATCAAACCAAGATGCCGCCGGACCTTCAGATCCAACAGGCCTGGTTACCAGACAAGAGTTTCAGATGCTGCTTCAAGAATTGACCCAGAGTCGACAACAGCTAACTGAACAACTGCGCGCCACACACGGAGTTGACCAACCAGTTAAATCGCCAAAGGCGCAGAAGATCTAGAAGAGACCAAGGTTCTTATTCTTTGAAAGAGAGTTCAGCTTCATCTGACGGTCATCACCGATCCACGCGCCCACGGTTGGACTTAAGCTACACCCAGGCCACATGGCACTAAACTGCTTCGAATATTGGACAACCCAGAACTAGACCATCCACTAGTCATCATATAGGACCTTCATCCCGAGGAGGTGCTGCTCCTTATCATGTCACAGGCAACATTGCTACTACCACCACTATCGAACAAGGTGTAGATGCTAGAACCTAAGCTGATCCTCATCGTAGCCAACGAGAGCATACTCCTGAGCCTTATGTCCCTGAGGATGTTGAACCAAGGAGGCGAGGCACGGACCGTCGACCGCGTCCGGTCCAGACTCGCACTGTGGAACTCGACCACACCTTGGCACAGCATCCTCCTAGTATCCGTATGCCGGATATACCAACGATGATCCGCCAAATGATTCGCGAAAGTCAGGGTTTCTCCAATGACGACTGGGGAATCTCCTGGAGTCATACCCCTTTCACCGATGACATATTATATGCTGAACCACCTCGGTGCTTCAGGATGCCAACTTTTCCAATTTACGAAGGGAGTTCTGGTCCCAATCAACACATCCTGAAGTACGAATGGTTGATGAATGCTGCAAGAACTGATGATGCAGTAAAATGCCGTAGCTTCCCCATTTCCCTAGGGGGCATTGCAATTTTGTGGTTTACTCGTCTGCCACCACGATCCATTTCTAATTTTGATCAGATGGCCACCAAGTTAGTTTAACAATTCCGTATGCACGTAGCGAGGCCTAAAGATGTTAACACTCTGTCTAGTGTAACGCAAGCTCCCGGAGAAACACTTAGATGTTACTTGGAGCGATTCCATGCTGCGTGTGAAGAAATAAGCAATCCCAATGATAACTCTATCCTGATGGCATTGACTAAAGGGACTGACCCTGATTCCGAGTTCGGAAATTGGTTAGTTGGAAAACCACCTGCATCATTGGACCGTTTCTACTCCAAGGCAGCCCAATTCTTGAGAAGGGAGGATGCGAAACAGTCTAGGAAGCAAGATAACGCAGGACCCAACATCGAAGGAATCTAGAGTAACATCGCTGTTAAACAGTCCGGAGATGGTTCTGGAAAAGTTCTGTTGAACATCCAAAATAAACAGAATCAGCAGAGGGATAATGGAAATTAGTGAAAGAAGCGAGATCAGTGTCGTGGTCTACGACGTAGAGCTCCCATGTTTGACAATTATACTCCATTGAATACGTCGCTGGAAAATGTGTATTTGCAAACCTGCAATACCATGCAATACAAGAAACTTGCTCCGAAGCCACCAACGGAAAGACAAATCCAAACAGAAATTTTTTGTAGATTCCATGAGAGTTATGGCCACAACACCAATGAGTGTCGTCACTTACAAGACCTCATTGAAAAACTGATACGTGAACAGAAGTTGGATCAGTATGTGCGGGCGCCGCAGTCTGGTGGTGCGGGCCCATCAAATCATTCAAGGAGATCAGGCTGCTGCAAGAGCCTGTTATGTTGTCGAGCTGCGGGAGGCGCAGCAGAAGGAGAAAGGAAAGGGCATAGAGGAATCTCTCTGCGTCCGCTTTACTGATAATTGACAATTAACGCCCGGGCCTAGGCCCGGGAACCCCAGCCAATTCCAAGGGGATCTTGACCCAAGAGGAACTGAAGACGAAGAAGAACCTAAAGAAAGTCAAGCATCCCCGGCCGAACTGATGATTGATGTCCCAATTGACGATGACGATGATTCAAAAATGATAAAGATTGGGTCTCAGCTAAGCCAGCAAACTCAAGAGGAATTGGTTGAATTTCGACGGGCGAATCTTGATGTATTCGCATGGACGCATTCCGACATGTGTGGGATCTCGCCGGACATCGCGAGCCACACTCTGAATATTGACCTGCGGCATGTCCCGGTCAAACAGAAAAGGTGTGGTATGGATCCAGAGAGATCTGCCTCCCTTAAAGAAGAAGTAGAAAAGCTTAAAGCGAACGGGATCATTCGAGATGCGCTATATCCTGAATGGGTGTCGAATCCCGTGCTCGTCCGAAAGCCGAACGGAAAGTGGAGAACATGTGCCGATTATTCCGATCTAAATAAAGCATGTCCCAAAGACAGTTTTCTGCTTCCCAGAATTGATCAGCTAGTAGATTCGACAGTTGGGCATGAACTCTTATCCTTAATGGACGCGTATTCTGGCTACAATCAAATACCGATGCATTTACCCGATCAAGAACATACCAGCTTAGTAACCAATTTGGGACTTTACTGTTACAAATTTATGCCATTCGGACTCAAGAATGCCGGGGCTACCTATCAACGATTGGTCGATCGGATGTTTTCCAATCAAATCGGGAAAACAATGGAAGTATATGTAGACGACATGCTTGTAAAGTCACGACTCTCCACCGACCATGTTGAAGACCTGGAAACTATGTTCAACATACTTCGAGAATACAAAATAAAGCTAAATCCACTGAAATGTCACTTTGGAGTTGCATTCGGATAATTCCTTAGGTTCATCGTCAACGCTCGAGGGATTGAAGCTAATCGTGAAAAAATATGGGCTATCAGAAATCTTGAAACTCCGAAAACCATAAAGCAAGTCCAGAGTCTCAATGGGAAAGTAGCAGCATTGAGCAGGTTCATTTCAAAGTCCACTGACAAATGCATCCCCTTCTTCGATCTGATTCGAAAAGGGAAACGAAACTTTGAATGGACCACGGAATATGAGGGCGCTTTGCAAGCACTAGTTCAACATCTATCCACACCACCCATCCTGTCGAAGCCTATTGATCATGAGAAGTTGTTCGTATATTTGGCTATATCAGAAAACGCTATCAGTGCTGCATTAAATCGAGAAGAAGACAAGATACAGAAGTCAGTATACTACGTCAGCAAGCGATTGACTGGGGCCGAAAGGAATTATCCAAAACTAGAGAAGTTGGCTTATTGCCTTGTTATTGCATCAAGAAAACTCCGACCATATTTCGAGGCACATCCCACTATTGTTTACACCGACCAGCCGTTACGACAGGTCCTTTCGCGGCCTGAGACGTCTGGTAGGTTACTCAAGCGGAACGTCGAACTGAACCAGTTTGACATTACTTACACTCCAAGACGGGCCATACAAGGACAAGTCCTAGCCGATTTCAGAGCTGAATTTACCATTCCAGAAGACTTGCCCGAAACCTGTGAATCCCCCAAATACGTTTGGAAGATTTATACCGACGGTGCATCAAACGACCGGTGTTCGAGCGCTGGTGTTGTACTTGAAACTCCCGAAGGCCGATCCATATGTTATGCTTTGAAGTTCGATTTTCATGCGACTAATAATGAAGCTGAATATGAAGCCCTCTTAGCTGGCTTGAAACTTGCTAGAGATTTGAGAATTATCGTAGTGGAAATTTATTGTGATTCACAATTAGTTGTGTGTCAAGTACGGGGAGAATATCAAGCAAGGGATCGTGGGTTGGCTGCTTACTTAGCTCGAGTTCAGGTAGTACTAAATCAATTTGATTATTATGCCATTTATTGTATACCTCGAGAACACAACCAAAAAGCCGATTCATTGGCAAAGCTAGCCAGCACAGGCGAAGCTCAGCAGATGGGACTCGTTCCCGTAGAAGGGTTATCCTCCCCGAGCTTTCATCGGGCAGAAATAGACCGGGTATGCGAAACTGTCCTCGAAAAGGATTCATGTATGACTCCACTCAGAAATTACATTGAGCACGGAACCCTGCCGGAGCGCAGGAGTGAAAAGAGACAAGTCCTTCGGAAGGCCTCACGATTTACCATCCAGAATGGAATCATGTACATAAGAGTGTACTCAGTCCCTCTACTCCGGTGCATCGCTCACGATGAAATTAAACGAGTATTGCACGATGTGCACGAGGGAGAATGTGGCGATCACACCAAGGGGCAAGCACTTGCCAAGAAAATACTTCGATACGGATATTACTGGCCGACCATGAATCGTGATGCGTCAGATTATGCAAAGAAATGTGATAGGTGCTAGAAATATGCCCGAATTCCTAGAGCTCCTCCTACCGAGATAACGCAAATGGTCAGCCCATGGCCGTTTGCAATGTGGGGCATCGAAATCATTGATGCTCTACCTCTGGCAAAAGGTGGTGCGAAATACGCCATCGTCGCAGTTGATTACTTTACAAAGTGGGCTGAACCTGAAGCTCTTGCTACCATAACGACGAAGAAAGTAATCAACTTTGTAGTCCGTAACATCATCTGTCGATTCGGTCTTCCACCCACCATTATTACGGACAACGGAACCTAATTCGACAATGCTGAATTTAAAGATTTCTGCGAACGATTTCACATCCAAAAGAAATTCTCCGCAGTTGCACACCCTCAGGCAAACTGACAGGTCAAAGCAGTTAATAAAGTTATAAAATCCATTCTGAAAAAACGACTGAAAAGGTCAGGGGCAAGTGGGTCGATGAACTTCCTATGGCTTTATGGGCTTACCGAGACCGTGACCGGCCACACTCCATTCTCTCTCTCTTATGGTTCAGAAGCCGTTATTCCAGTTGAACTAGAAGTACCTTCTCATCGTGTGACGTACTATGATCCAAAGATAAATGCTATATTACTTGCTGAATCTCTCGATCTACTAGATGAGAAGCGTGAAGAGGCCGATTTGAGGGCAGCCGCGCATCGAAGTCGAGTCGCCCGATTGTATAACGCCAAGGTCCGCCCGCAAACCTTTGAACTAGGCGATCTCATCCTAAAAAGAAATTATCCGGTTCCTTCGCACATGGGAAGGACCGTATGTTATTGAACGAAGGCTCGGAGATGGCACATTCAAATTATCGACCGTTGACGGTCTTACTTTGCCAAGAGCCTGGAATAGCGAGAGTCTTCGCCGCTACTACACATGACAGGCTATGTTCAACCATTTAGTTTATTTTTCATATTGCAATTTGTTTCTGCATTTCGAAATTAGAATTTGTAATAAGGCAACTGACTTTGCCATATTTTCTTATTTCAGCAATAAAATGCAATCTCTTCGAGCCAGAGCTGTGATTTACTTGAAATGCTTCATATGATCATCACTATGCACGAAGAGCTAAGTTTCACCATACGGTGGAATTTATTCAAATAGAGAGTGACTGTGATAGAACCAGTCACTCGCTAAGTGAAACCCGAGCTCGGGGACAAGCCATCACATCAAATTAAAAAATGGATTGACACACGACAATCCCTCACTTAACCCCCGGTTCCCAAAGTGCGAACTGGAGCATTAAAAATACGTCTACGAAGAGGGTAGATCCGTCCGCCTAACGACTCTTTCCGTATCTGAACCAAGTTTGAGGAGGGTGGACCCATCCATCTAACGACCTCACTTATTAACTCAGGGTGGATGTGATCCGACCATCCATGATTTTGACACAACTCCAAACTCCCAAAGTGCGAGTCGGAGTATAAACAACAACTCCGAACTCCCGAAGTGCGAGTCGGAGTATAAACAACAACTCTGAATTCCCAGAGTGCGAAACGGAGTATAAACATCAACTCCGAATTCCCAGAGTGCGAAACGGAGTATAAACAACAACTCCGAACTCCCAGAGTGCGAGTCGGAGTATAAACATCAACTCCGAATTCCCAGAGTGCGAAACGGAGTATAAACAACAACTTCGAACTCCTAGAGTGCGAGTCGGAGTATAAACACCAACTCCAGATTCCTAGAGTGCGAAACGGAGTATAAACAGCAACTTCAAGTTCCTAGGCGTGAATTGAAGCACAAATATCAACTCCGAACTCCCAGAGTGCGAGTCGGAGTATAAATGTCGACTCCAAGTCCCCAGAGCATGGACGTATGATTAAACTTAAGCCGGCGTGACCAACCGCCGATAAACAAATGAGAATCCCCGAGTGCGGATATGATAATCGACAATCAAACAAGCATGGATGAATTACTCAATCTCCGCTTGTCTCAGACATCCGTTCGGTGGCACTAGACTCAACATGTTATAAGTGAGAAGCTATCGTCGACTGATGTTCTACAACTCACCCCCAAGACTGGGGGGCAGGACTTAAGCATCGACCATTGACTGAAGCGATGCGACGTTAAAAATTCAACTCGCTTCCCGGTCGCAAACCATGTCCACGGTATCCGAACTTGGCGAACAAAAACAAACTTTATTCGGAAGCTGAAACTTCACAAGTGCACTTCAGATATTGAAATACTTAGGCAAATACACAATGACAGAAAAGAATTCAAAAAAGAGAAGTTTCATTTCTATTGTTTGTAAAAGAAGTTCATATACAAGTTTGTTCCAAAAATATTCCTACTAGCAGGGGCCGAACCCGCATCTATACACGGCCAACAAAATGAAAGTCAAAATACACCGAGTGAGCATGTGTCTGTATTATTCCGATGTAGTATTCCGATGGCCTATCTCCTCCACCAAGGCAACATGTGTCTGCCTCAACCTCTCCATGGCCACATTCGCTTCGTCAGCTTTTTTGGTGGCCGCAATTTCAGATTTCCGAGAAGACTCTGCCTTAGCAGTGAGCACTTGAATGATCCGATCCCTTTGAGAAAGTTCGGTCTCCATTTTCTCAAGTGCTTTGGCTCGCTCAAAGGCCACCTTAGAAGCTTTCTCTACAGCCTTTACCCACTCTCTGTACTGGGTGTAGATGTCATGAACGTAATCATGCATCGTGTTTTCCACTCCAGAGGGGATTCTCTTTAAGTGAGGTGGGAAGATGTAGCCATCGAAGCATATGTTCGGAAAATCCTTCCTCATCTGAGCCAATTTAAGGGCCCCTTCTCCTATGGGCTCAGCTGGGACCTGCTCTGCAATTATGGAGGATGTGGTTTCGACTCTCTGGAGGTGAGTCTCGGATCTAGAAGTATGAGAAGACGGCCTATGACGAGGAGGCTCTGGTGGGTGTGGAACAAGAACAGGGGGTGGAGACGGGAGTCTAAGAGGAGGAGAGCGTGATCTAGACCGATGTCTGTATTCTCTGTCCCTGTCACGCCCATACCTATCTTGGTTAGAGTACTCGCGATCGCGGTCTCTATCTGAGTCCATTCTGCGTGAATCGTAATAGGTAGAAGCCTTTAGGGCCGAGCGAAGATTCCCTAGCATCGATCCTTTCCCAGACATAGTACCTGAAAATGAGAAATGAAGGAAGAGTTAGTGATTTCTTAAGTTGGACGATTTACAGTTATGAATCATGTAGTGCAGTGAAGTGTATGCATGTGCAACCCCCCGACCAACCGGAAATGTCAGCCGCACTCATAGCAAGCGACCCGCTCAGTTCAAGAGCATTATCAAGCTCCTTCATCCCGACATCGTGTTGAAACTACACATAATCAGGAATCGGAATATCAGCAAGCCCTTCAAAAGGATTCTCTACTGGCAGGGGAGGAGCCTCCGAAATTCTAATCCCCGGGATGGGCAAGGACATGACCATGGATTTCAATCTCATGGATTTAGAATGCTTGTGAGAAACTGCCTTGCCTTTTCTTCTTCTACCTGAGTCTTGGACATCAGAAGATGGCCCAGCTTGGAGCTCGTTATCGGTGGGTGTTCTCTCCGGATCAACTTCTTCGGCTATTACGACTCCGGGCGCTTTGCACTTCACCCGTTTCTTCGAGACCACTCTAAGTGTCCCTTCCAGTCGTATGCTCTGCCTCCGTTCAATCAGCCCGACAGTCCTCAAGTTTCTGTCGGTCAGAACCAAGTCGATATGCCTCTCTTTGCCCGGAACCGCTTGGAGAATCCGAACTAGCTCTCTGAAGTATGCACCGTTAGGTCGAGAGATTACAGCTATAAAAGAAGAGAAATATGTTAGTTTTGAGGTCGGTCATAATTATCTCAATAATTCAAGGGAGATATTGCAATGCTTACGTCTATCCAACCATCGCCTAGCGAATCCGGGGGGCACCGAACGTAGAACCATTCAGTCTTAAAGTAACTTAGCCTTCCCCAGGAGCCCATTACAATGTGGCAGTTCCTGACCGCTTCCAAGAAAGTGAAAGAAGGGTTGTCTCCACGACTCTTAACATTAAATAGATATCTAATCTCTATCGGCTTTGGTGGTCGAAAGAGAATCTCCATAAACAAAATAAAGGTGCTATTCAACAGAGCATACCCATTGGGGTGTAGCTAGGATGGAGCTATTCTAAGGAATGATAATATCTCCCTTATATATTGATTGAAAGGAGGGAGTGTCCCTGCTGTGCAAGCGTGACGGTTGAAAGCAGTAAACCCCTTCGGGGGATCATGTGGCCTATCATTTGGCCCAGGCAGTAATACTTCGTCAAGCGACAAGCCGTGCCTTAAACAAATCCGTCCTAGCATATCTTCGGAGATACTGGACATCACAGAATCTTGTGGACGACAAATGAACCGGGAACATGGACGCTCGTCCGGAGCTAGGTCTATAACGTCAGCTTCGATAACCGGTATCTCGATGGTTGAAGGAATTGAACTCGGGAGTTCCTACTGTTGTGAACTTGAGGGTTCCATAACTGACTAGCTTATGAAAAATCAATGTTAGACTGACAATAACGCTCGTGCATCCCCCAGTGTAAAGTGTGCGAGTGTGTTGTGCAGTGCAGTACTGTATATAACTTAAGAAGTTCTACAGAATTGGAGAAAGCATGTAAACGACGAGTCTTCAAAATTCAGTCGGAATGACCGTCATCGCTGACCGTCACTACCGTGCCATCCAGATGTTAGGAATCGATCCAAGTTAAAGTGTGTTAAAATTTTGTTAAATTGTAGTTCCATCGACGAGCTTCGAAAGGCAGTCAAGTATACAGTTCTACAGTCAAGTCCGGTTATGCAAAGCTGAAGCTCGACGGAGTCAAGTATTTGGTAGTGTAAGATTTCAAATCCATCAGGGCTCAGTTATAGGTCGATCACCAGAGATGCAAGTCGTGACAATCTGGAATACAGCTGCTTGTATCAATCAAGGGGGCACATTTTCTCATCGATCAGGTTCGAATCGATACATTTCGTATCTATTGTATTCGACTCGATACGCTTCGTATCGATCACCTTCAAGTCGATACGTTTCGTATCGATCAGGGGAACGCATTCTGCATCGATCACAGGCTTCGATTTTGTATCGATCGGCGTTGGCAACTTCAAACCAACATAGCCCACTTCGTATCGATTGCAAGTAATCGACTTCGAATCGATTGTCGAAGTCAATTACGTATCGATCGACACAAACTCCAGCCACTCCCCGTCGATACGAAATCATGTCATCCCTCCACATGATATTAACTCAACTACAGATTGATGCAAAGTTCCATCATCCCCAGTCCCATACGAAGAGAACTTTTTCCTTAACTGATCGATGCGAACACTGATAACTCATCCACAACAATTCACTCTGAACAGATTATGGCCTTAGCATCCCTGGAGATCGATTGAGTGACTGGCAATCGATTTCGAATTCCATCTCTATGACGTGGGTTGGACGTCCAATTACCTGATTTTGATAACTGGTTTAAGGAATTGAAGGATGTGATTCGATTCGAAGGCGAATAACGGTTTCCTTTCTTGATCTCTGGAGCGATACAAAAACAAAGCACAAAGGTGAAAAGTAAAAAGTGGAAAACGACTAAGTCCACAGTATTTATATGGACTCGAAAGCAGGGGCAAAAAACGGTTCACATCCCGGTGGATTCGACCGGTTACAAGACATCCCCACAGATCGATTCGAATAAGCCGTTTGAATCCATCAACACAAGCCTTCATCGATACGAAGTTGTCAACGAAGGCTTTTTCTGAGTAACCCAAACCCATCGATACGAAACCACAGTTCGTATCAATCACCTTCGACTCCGTCTCCTATGCAGTTCGAATCCATCGAATCACGGCTCTCAGAGGCCAACTCCATCGATACGAATTTTCTGTTCGTATCCATAGACTTCACATCCATCGATTCGAAATGCTCATTTCGTATCCATCCATACAACGAATACCGATGCAAAAACAATGTTTTAACTGTAACGACCCAGAATTTTGAACGAATTAAATTGAGAATATTTAATTAATTTTAAATATTTGAACGATGATTTAATTTGAATCCCCGATATAACTTTGAAATTGGCGGTTAAATTACAAAATTTAATCTATTGTAAGTTGAATTAAATTTAAATCTTCGATCATAAGCTGAAGAAAAATATTTCAAAAGCTTTTAAAATTCGTATTGATGATACTGAAGATAACGGAAGCTTCAGAATCTAATTTCAAACTGTTTCGTTCAGTTTTGAAATTATATTGTTCGAATCAATATTTAAAAATAGTCATTTTTCACACAGTCTCGGAATTCGACGAAACCAGTTCCATTGGGTCCGTAATATTGTATTATTATCGGATTTCAAATTTCGTAGCATTTGGAGTTGTTATGTGGCCATACGGCGAATAAACGCATAGAAATTAAATTGAATTCAATTTAGATTTTTAAATTTAAAAACCTTGCCGACACACACACGTTCATCTCCTTCAATCACGCAAAGAATCACGTAAAGCAATCGTGCCAGCCATACTTCGTTCAATTTTACAATTCCCCTCCCTCTTCATAAAAATCAAACGAAATCTTCGTTCAACAAAATCGTTCAAACAATAATGGCCGCGTGAACCATTCTTCCTACCCTTAAAATCGAATTCATTATTCTCTCGTTCTCCCTCAGTTAAAAACCAATGGCCGAAGTAAACAAAATTATTTTATGGCGACAAATCGATAGAGGGGTTCGGTCGAGCTCGCGACTTCGAGGTGCGGCGACGACAAGGGATTCGCGAACGATTAGGCAATGGGAAGGGCAGCGCGACTCGTGTGGCAACAGCGTCGCGATGGTGGTACGAAGCTCGAATTCAATTCGAGTGCGGAGGAAGGCTTCGCGACTTCGCGATTTCGATGACAGGTTCTCTGGTGGAGATGGGTCGCGTGCGTTCGATTTCGACAGGGGGATGTCATGCAAGCTCAAGCGAGTGGAAGGTGCTGGGCTAGGGATTCGCGAGGCAGGTCGCGTATCTCTGGCGAACTCGCGTGGCCAGTTGTTTGGTGTCCAGAGGGAACTCGAGTTCGAATTTGATTTGGGTGATGGGGATTCACTGGTGGTCGATGATTAGGGTCACGGCAGTTAGGAATTCTCGATGTCGAAGTCAAGACCGGAGACGAGTTCGTCTAAGTGGTGTAATCTGCGATTTCCAGTGAGGTATATAAAATTCACTCAGTTCAATTTAAATTTGAATATGAAGTTAAATTGTACAGGAAAAAGATTTCTATTCCACTAGATTTTAAAATACATATATATGTATGTATTTAGATTCAAAAAGGAATTTTATAGTAAAGTAAAATTATTTTTGTTATTTACAGAAATTATTATTATTATATATGTAGATAAAGTTTGGAAAGGAAAAAAAAGAAAATTAAAACTATTTCTGTTTTAAAGATATATACATGAAAGAGATTTTTTTTATTTGGAATTGAATAAATATATGTTTATGTAGAAATACATATACAGATTGAATTTTGAATAAAGGAAATGATAATAATATAGATGTATATACATTTTTAACTTGCTAGTTATTTTCTTTAATAATGAATTATGATAGATCTGTAGTTAACTCAAAAGGAAATGAACTTGTTTAAAGATATATATATGAGATTTTAAAATGTTATAGGATTTTATAAAAATAGATTTAAAATCTGTATGGGTTATGTTATCAGTATTTTTGAAATTTCAAAGGGAAAAAGAAAAGAAAATGTTTTGTTAAATAGAAATTGGTTTAAAACAAAATCATTGGATAATTAAAATTACCAAATGAAAATTGTTATTCGATTTATTTCGAATATTAATAAAATTGTAAAATTACTTATACAAGGTTAAGGTCGAGAAAACGAAAGAAGAATTGGATTGGATTGCAAAATAAAAGTAAAGGTGAGATCTTCTCACTCAAAAATATATTTGAATTGCAGTTATTGATGATTGACTGTTTGGATGTGATATTAGATATAGTAGGATATATCTATATATATAGCAATATATACATATTGGCATATGTATATATTGGATTGATTGATTTCCCGCCTCGTATAGCGGATGAGACCCTATTGCGCCGTTAGTAAGCGAATATATTATAAAAACCCATATACCGCGATATTCCACCTCGAAGTGGAATTGGTATTGTGCTAATGTCTGTGGATGCAGGGAAACAGTTTGGAGGGATCCAACTGGATTCCTCACCAGTATTTATTTATTTACAGATATTGATGTATATTCTGTTATCATATGTTGATATATGATGTTTGATGTTGTGATTGACTAATTGGTGCTGTTGCATCATCGGATTCAAGTTTTAAAAATAACGACTTTTAATTTAAAAGGATTTTTAAAGTGATCTTTGAAATTATACGTTTTATTAAATTTTTGAAGTGATTTATTTTAAATAAATAAACGTTCAAATTTTAAAGTTATAAAAGTTAAGATTTTTGTGAAATATAACCAAAGTGTCATTTTTGAAATAAAAAAGTTGATTTATTTATAAGATGGTTTAAATTGAGTTTTTCATAGTATTATAAACGGTTTATTTATAGGATTTAAAAAGTCGATATTTATAAATCTAAAACATTGGAATTTTAAACGAGCTTTGTAAGTGTTAGAACAAGATGAAATAAAAATTCGTAAGTGAATGAAACTTATAAAGTGTGAAGTATAAATTGAATAGATGTTGTAGAATAAAAGGTTAATAAGTAATAAACTTATAAATTAGATTTTTGCACTTAGATGGAATATGAATAGAATTGGCTAATAAAATGATTTTGCAAGTTGAAATCGTTATGAAGTATAAAGGTGATTTATAAACGTTGTTTATAAATCCGAAATCACTTATTTTGATAAGTAATTTTAGAAGTTAATAAAAGGAGAATTTTATAAATCGAAGTTGTTAGAAAATATAAAGGTGAATTTATAAACGTCGTTTTATAAATTCGAAATCAATCAAATTTGATGAATTTAATATAGAAGTTATTAAGGGAATTTTATCCACGATTTTGGATAGTGGATAAATTCTTGAAAATGAATGGGTAGGAAAGATTGAAATGTGGTTAGTGAAGTATATTCATGATTTTGGACAGTGAATATATTGTTAAGTAAAATAGATATGGTTTTGGGAAAGTGATATTTGAAATGAAGTTAATTGTTTTAAAAGATGTTTTAAAACGTGTTAAGTATCGAATATATAGATTTCAACATTCATTGTTGTAATAGACGTTTTCGAGAAATATAAGGAAATGGTGGACTATAACATTGTTGTTATAATAAATGATTTCCGGAAGGAAATATTTTTTATCTAGTATTGGGATTCATATATCTATCTAAATTTCGAATCCCTATACTAGTGATTTTGAGTCGTCGTAACGATGTTTTACGTAACATTCGTTTTGACTCAAATGTTTTCCTTAAAGAATGAATATATACTTAATATTGATTTAAGTATATCGAATATTTTCAAATGTTGAAAATAAATAGATTTGTGAAATACTTATTTTTAAATAAGTATGGAAATGTTTTTCCAATATGAAATGAACTGTTTTGAGATTTTATCTTCAAAGATAAATTGAAATGTGAATATTTGAAAAAAAAATTCAAATGATTAAGTGTGGAAATTTTATATCTAGTAAAAGATATTTTGGAAGATGAAATAATTTGGAAAATTATTTGGAATCTGATGATGTTGCGCATCTTTATTGATAGTTAAATAACCGACTATCAATAATTACCTTGAATATGGTATTTGTTGTAAATTGAATGAAATTGAATGCCACACTTATTTTTGAATAAGCGCTCACTATTCGGGTTAGCCGGGAAAGGACCATGGGGTCGTATAACCCATTCTGAATATGTGATACGTCGTTATGAATCGCATTTGAAGACCGGTGTTGAAGACCGGATATTTTTGAAAATGGAAGGATTACCGTCGAGTTACTCTACATCGGCTGATCTCCGATTTAGAGGTTTTTATCACCCTTAGTGACGGGAAGTCCGGACGTGATTAGAAAATTATCCGGATATGCAAGGGCTTTGTGAGAAGTGCCTTCGGTTCTGTTCGATCCCAGAACAGACTTGTATGGATTGTGTGTCTGACGTTACAATTTGAGATATAAAGCTGATTTCTTTCAAATACATTTCTGTTGGTGGTGGAGAATTTATTCTCTTAGCTTAACACCCTTCTCTAAGACGTACGAGCTCAGAGGTTATGTAGTTGAAATTTATCAGCGATATACTCCCAATTTGGTAACGTGGCATACTGAGTGTTGCTGTGAAATGATCAGTGTTTGATCATTTGTGATATGATCATTTGTTTGATCTTATATCTTTGTGATCATAGGTTGATCATTTTGTTTGACCCGAAGCATGGCTTTGTAGAAAGCGTAGCTTTGTGGACGAGACTTCATCGAGCCTCACACCCCGGAAATGGTCAAAACAGGAAGGATGCGGCAAGGTTCTAGGGAGTAGCGCCCCTTAGTGTATGTCATTCCTTCTGGATAAAGGTGGTATCATGGTATGGAGCCCAGATACTTAACCTCTGTGGTTGCTGCAAATTTATTACTTTGTGGTTGTTGCGAATCGGGGATCCTCGGGAAGATCGGTGACGATCGGGGGATGGCATACGCGTGTCAGTAGTTACCTATTTTTGCAGAGGTAACCCGGCCTTGTGTTGGCAGAGATCTAACCGTAATGTTAGGTTATTTCTCGGGTCGTCTATTCCAGGGACGTACCCATCGTGGAAAAGGAAGTTCCTTAGCCTGACCATTTGTTGGAAATCCAAAGAAACAATACGAGCCTTTACGATTTCAATTGTATAACCTATCTCCTCAGGAGGCAGCTATAGCAGGCATAATATAATGGTACCTATGCGGGCTAAGATTTATATTCTACTTTCGAAATGTTTCCCACTATGCACTAATAATAATATCCAAAATGATTTGATTTTGCGTAGTAAGCATCTTTGACTAACATAAGAAGAAATCTCCTCCAAGTCTGCGTTTGCATTGTGTGTGTGGTGGGAGGTCTTATGGTAGTTTCATTTTCCAAAAGCATTGCGAATTGACTTTAAAATTCTCTGCTATTTATTTTAAAGATAAACTGTTTTACGATCTCACACCAGTCACCATGACTGACTCGGAGTTTATTGTTTCCCTTCTAAACTCTGGGTGCCCACCAATTTCCACACGGGCAGTCTAGAGTTAGATTATTAGGATATTCTGGAGCTTTGGAAGCAAGCTGGATGGCGAGACGTAGTATTCGTATCTGATATTATTTATTCCACTGTGTATTCTGTATTGGGACAAGTTATATAACTGTCCATTGTTGTATATTGACTCTGATGATTGATGTATGTATAAAATGATATAGTACTTGGTTTAAAGATTATTCATTTATCTATTATATGTTGTTCCGCTGCGATGTGTAAGATTCTGTTTCTATTGTTGTTCTGTTGTTCTTCTCTTCTTCTTCTACTCTTCTTCTTCTTCTGCCTTTTTCTTCTTTTTAAAACCATAACTTTTCGGGTTTCCGGCATTCGATGGCTCGGTAGTCGATAAAGTGAGTATCGATGTCGAATTTTCGAAAGTCGAAAAAAACGGGATGTTACATTAACCTTCTACACCGATTCAGGAGAGGATCGATATGAAGGAACATTCAAAAACGACCATCGAGCGTTGTTAAAATTCGAATTTCACATCGGTTCAGAAGAGGATCGATGCGGAATTCAACATAAGATAAACTGACAATGACTCGTGAACGTCAGCGAGAGTCAGATTAACATATATGCATATATGACGGACTAATATTCAATATTCCAGATTTACAGGAATTGGAAACTCGTTTGATAACAATTACAACAACAAATGGCTAATCACTAGCATACAGCAATCAGTTGCGACTATACAGGGTACAATAGTTGACAATCAACAGTTTACATTATCAAGAAAATCAGTTGAAGATTACAACCTTCATCGAAAAAACGATAACTATTCAGAATGAAGATTGCAGCATTTCAAAGCACATCATGTTTCCACAAGACTAACTTTGGGGGGCAAATGTTATCCTGCCTTTTGGAAAGGCCGTCACACCCAGGAATTGACTAGTAACCAATGACGGTCTGTCCTAGAGATCGGTTATACACAGGCTCACTATGGATATCGACGAATTTTGTCTGAGTCCTGATCGAGCTAAAATTGATATGACACGACAAGCGAAGCTATGAGAGCCAACTTCCAAATTTCAAGTCAATCCGAGTTCGAATGCTCAAGTTACGATCGATGCAAAATTGAATAAAAAGAGCCTCTGTTCGACTCGCTCCGCTTCGCATCCATCAGAGAGCCTCTGTTCGACTCGCTCCGCTTCGCATCCATCAGAGAGCCTCTGTTCGACTCGCTCCGCTTCGCATCCATCAGAGAGTCTCTGTTCGACTCTCTTCGCTTCCATCAGAGAGCCACATTTCGACTCGATCACCCAATGTCCACTTCGTATCCACATAACAGAGCACAACCATCGATGCGAACTGTGTACCTTTCATCAATGCAAATAGAGTCACCATCATCGATACAAACGAACCAGCTCCATCAATTCGAACAAGGCGTGCAACAGATCGATGCGAAGGAACAAGCTGTTGATCGATTCGAACTGGGCAACGGACTTCGATACGAACAAGGCAAGGTCCAAGAATGGCTCAGCCAACTCAGCATCAAAGGCGGAGTAATCTAGAGATTCAAGCGCCATGTTATCGAGTCGAACAGGACCGAGTCGAAATAAGGGAGTCGAACGAAACATCCAACCGAAGATTCTAATTCGTATCGATCATATCTCCTAATCTACAAGTCCAAATGATATGAAATTTTCATAGAAGCCTACGTGCATGCTAAAGAATGTCCACGCCAAATTTTGACTCCATCGGACACAATCTTGATCGATAAAAAATCCGTTCGTATCGATCACGGATCGGACCGAAACTTCGCGGGCTTGGGCGCGCGGGACTAGTCACGTGCCAGAGAGGATCTCCCGAGATCTGAGCGAAATATCAGCCTCCTACACCTATAAATAGAGCCCCAGAGCATACATAAAAGGGGCTTCTGCTTCTTTGAATTCTCCAACACCCAGAATCTGCCGGACCTAGATCTAAACTCCCTTGCTGCTGCCAATAACGAAATTCACTGCTGCAAATCATAATATCTGCTGTAACTCACTGAATTCACTTGTAATCTTCAAAGAAAGATCAATAAAGCTATCAACTTCATAGTGGACGTAGGCGATACGCCGAACCACTCTAAATTCTTGTGTCTCCTTGCATTTTAATTATTTTCATATCTGAAATTTGGAGTTTTTGTTAGATAATCCTCTATTTCTATTTAATTTCTTCAATTTATCTCTTTAAAAACTTCCGAAGAGTGTTGTGCCCAATTTTGGTACAAACACATATTGACTCAACTCTATGTTCCACTTAAGTAATCACCCTGATGTTTCTGGTCGGTATAAAACTTGTTTTAATGGCTGGTCGGTCAATACTTTAATTAGATGAGCCTGGAAGTACGGCCGCAATTTTCGAGATGCGATCAAAAGGCAATATGCTAGCTTCACTAATTTCGGGTAATTCTTCTCGGCTCCGGTGAATCGCTTGCTAATGTAGTACACAAGTCGTTGGACCCTCTCTTCTTCCCGTATGAGAGCTGCGCTCAATGCGTGCAGGGAAATTGCTACGTAAATGAATAAGTCTTCTCCATCGACTGGTTTTGATAAGACCGGAGGAGTTTCCATATGTCGCAGCAGTTCCTCGAAGCCTGTTTGATAAGCTTCACTCCATTCAATGTTTTTCTTTCCCTTCTTTAGTGCGTCAAAGAATGGTATACACTTGTCTGTAGCTTTTGAGATAAAATGTCTTAGTGCTGCGACTTTTCCATTTAAACTTTGAAGTTCTCTCTTATTCTTATGGGCTTGGACTTCACGTAATGCTGTTATTTTCTCCGGATTTGCTTCAATGCCCCGGGCACTCACTATGAATCCCAAGAATTTCTTGTAAGCCACCCCAAAATAACATTTAAGTGGGTTAAGCTTCATTCCATACTTACGGAGTATCTTGAACATCTCAGCAAGATTATCTAGGTGGTTAGTGGCTACTCGGGATTTAACTAACATATCGTCCATATAAAATTCCATAGTTTTCCCAATTTGGCGCTTAAACATAGTATTCACTAGTCTTTGATATGTGGGCCCCGCGTTCTTCAGACCAAACGGCGTCACTTTATAGCAGTATAACCCTAAGTCAGTGATGAAGCTGGTATTTTCTTGATCTGGTTCGTGCATTAGGATTTGGTTATAGCCTGAGTACTCATCCATGAATGACAGCAATTCATGTCCCGCTGTCCCATCCACTAGTTGATCAATTCGGGGTAGTGGGAAGCTATCCTTTGGAGAGGCTTTATTGAGGTCTGAAAAATCAATACATGTTCGCCATTTTCCATTAGTCTTCTTGACTAGTACCGGGTTTGATACCCATTCGGGGGTAGGTTGCATCCCAGATTAAGCCATTAGCCACTAGTGTAACGACCCGGAATTTTGGACCATTCGCGTCCATTATAAGTGTATAGGTAGACACTCATGCCGGAGTTGAATTGCTCAAAATACCGCGTTGTTAATTTAAATTTGGCAAAACTGAACATATACAGTAAATAGATATAATCACAGATCACAGACACAGAGTAATAAATGCAGCGGAAATAAAAGAGATAGTAGTTCATGAAGCTACTATATGAATATATAAAAATACATCAGAGTTTACAACAGAAGAGTAATACGATACATCAGATACAAATCAGAATACATCACTGGAATCATCGAATACTGAAAGCAGAATAGATGGCTGGATCTTCAAGCAAAGCTCCAACTCCAAAGGTGAGTCTCGAATACTGGTACACTCAGTTTGACCCGAGCGTAAAGCAAAAACACAAGACACTCGAGTCAGGATTAACATTCTTATATTAATAAATCCAACTCAAGTGAAATAGCAATTGAAATACAAGTAACTCAAAGGATGTTTGGAATAACCATCCTTTAAGGATCCGTTAAACTATCTACTAGGTAGTAATGTACGCTAAGTAGATAATGTTTATCAGTAATATAAAAATATCAAAGTAGGGTTAAGCAGGGCCCATACACCTCTTAACCTGTTTATTCCCAAAAGCATATACAAGACCGTAGTTTCCCCAAAACCGGAAGTCACCAGAGGGCAATCCATATACTAAAGGTACAAATTAAAACCGTAGTGGTCGCGAATAGGATAATCAGTATGACAAGGTACATGAGGCGATACCAACTAGGATATTAGTAGTTGCGTGATCCGGACTGATGTTGAGCATAGCAGCTACTACCTCAACACCGCGAAACAACACTCCCATAATCGAGGGGTGCACCCAAATCGAATCACAAAAGTAATAGATATGGTAACGAAGAAGTGTGTCCGCTAGAGGTGGCGAACCTCAATGGCCCGGTGCGGCTCCTGTTTTAGTCATGTCAGGGGTCATCCAAAATCGTTCTCTTTCTTCAATCAACGCGTTCACCAAACCATCCACTTCATTCTGGATCAACACTCCGCATATAGTTATTAAAGTGGTTTCGGTTCAGATAGAGAGTATATCCATTACCGATCCCGGTCTCTTTAATAACTTTCGTAATTATTACACCGATTGGTCGTTTATATATTTCAAAAACCAAATCAATTTCAATTTCAAATAGAATTCGTAAATCAACATTTCATTTGTCTTTCTAAAACAATTTCCAAATTTTCGTTTCAAAACTTCCAATTTCCCGTTTCAAAATCTTATAATTCAATTTTAATTTCTATTTAAAACAATTCAAATATTGATTCAAGCTCAAATACAAGTTTCATTTCGAAAACATTTAAATTAAATCTTATTTAACATTCAAATCAATTTAAACTCATTTATCGATTTCATTCAATATTCGTTAAGTTACTTTATCATTCAAAACAATTTCTATTAAATTTCCAATTCATTTAATCAATTCTTAAGTTCAACTTCATTAAAACAAAACTTACAATTTTGAATTAAACTAAATTCGTCAAATCAATTCTTCAATTACAAGTCTTACATTAATTCCAAAATATCACATTTTCATTTCTGGTTAAAGAAATTCAATTTCACTTATTTAATTACTTAAATAATTTTCCAAAACTTAATTAATAAAGAAACTCAATTTCAATTCTTTACGAAGTAAAATTCACTTATTCAAAAGTTCAATTTTTCTTATTAGAAATCCAATTCAATTTAATCATTAAAATTTCAATCTTATTTAATTATTAAATAATTCAAAACTTAATTTTTAAATAATTTCAAAGTTTAATAATTTCAAACTTAATTCAATCATTTCTCAAATTAAACAATATTCTTTCGTCAATTACATTTTTAATATTAAACATTCACATTTAAATTTCATAAAAATTCAATTTCCAACTTTGTTTCAAAACAATATTATTTATTCAAAATAAAACCTTCATTTTATTTTTAAATCAAATTTATTGACCAATCGGGTTTTATTTAATTTCCTATCCTAGGTCAAAGTTCAATTTGGGTATTTATCATTTCAACCCGATTCCAATTCAATTCAAAATCAAAACATAACAAAGGGAACTTGCAGTGTGATAACTGGGATGGTGTCAAAGTAAATAAACAAGCAATAACAACAACCAATATCAATCCAATAATCAATTCAAATAATCCCGAAATAACCGTATTAATTCGCATTGTTATTTGTACGAATTAATATAATTATTTCTAGAATCTACACTATCATTTCGTGTAGATTAAAGATTATTACATTACGGTTTTCACTTGTCATCTATTACAATTTCATCCATCATCAATTTAACATCATACATTCAGTGGTTCAAAGTATAATTTAAACAAATCCTACGTGTCAATAACTTTAACAGTTAAAGGAGTCATATTATACAATGTCAGTTAATCAAATTTAACATTTAACTATCCTATATCAAGTTCAATTTCATACTATTTATCATTTTAACATTAACAATTTATCGTCCAATATAAACATCAACAATCAATCAATTATCAGCCAAACTGTATTATCATCGCATAAATAATTAACAGATAATGGTGTCAGATGTCACAGGTTAACTGATACAGGTAATAACAGTGTAAATAACTAACAACAGCAATATTTCAATTGTCGTTTCAATTGAAATCAAATTTAATAAATAAAAGAACGTTAATCGTGAGTGAGTGCTCACCTTTTGAGGCTAGAGAGATGAACAAATGAGATGAGTTACGAATCCAAAGCAACGCTAGATTGAACGCGATGTTGACAAGCGCAGCTGACAGTAGAAATTTACGAAATCGAATCAGGAATGGATCGATACATGATTGGTATAAGGGAATTGATATAGATATAACATATGAAATTATATATATATACATAAAAATCATATTCTAATTTCAAACTTTTATTAACAAAATGTTTATATACATGTCTTCAAACTCACTGTTTTAAATTTTTAAAACAAAGTTTCTATATGTAAATTTTAAAACCAAACAAATATATACTCACATAAATCTACTTTATATAAATATACATTAAAGCCCATATAACTTAAGTAACAGGTTATATATTTCATAACTTATAAGCCGTAACACAACCATACAAAAATAAGACCATATAAACAATCTTTATAATATTATATAAGTACTTGAACCATAACTACATAATATATCGATAAAAACAAAAACAAAAACAAAAAAAAAACAAAAAAAAAAACCTGAAATATAAGTGAACAAACTTCATTCGTAAATGTTCAGACATATAAAACTTTAAACCAAAACCATGATAGGTAAACAAATTTCAACTCTTAAAACTTGCATAACTTATATAAATTTTATGTATACAAACAAACATACTAATATACTTTAAAATATATATGACGCTCACTTTATACATGCACATACCTAAAGAGAATCCGATGTACATAAGCCATATACATAATATACATATTACATACATACTATAAACAGAACTCAAGTACCAAACAGTAAAAATGAAAACAGTGAAAGGCAGAACTAGATCTTATATAAAATCAATACATATATATTTACTGCAAAATATAAGCCAAAGTACAAGGTAGCTCTCAGATAGAAAATATGTACACTACAGAGTTTACCTATGCTAACTATATACTAATATAAAAATAAACTATAACTCATATGAATTTAGCTTAAACATATCATATATTTAAATTCATATATATATATATCGATTGGTAATATTTATATATAACAAGCAGGTTTACAATTTATAAAACATACATATTACCTTTAAAGTAATATACACGGTACAAGATGTTGTTGCTTATTGGCCATGAGGTAAAAGGTCGCCGGAGGTACAAACAGTAGGTGGACCGATTGATGATGAAGCGACGGAAGCATAACAGTGAATGGCCAAAGCAACCACCAAGCAAGGGGTCTGAACGCAGCCTGTTGCTCGGCAAAGATGGATGTTGGTGTGATTATGTGGTAGGCGAAAAGGCGACTGTCGCCTGGAACTGAAATGGCAGAGCAACCAAACTTGGTGGGTGCTGACGTATGCGACAGTGGAGAGGTTAGGGAAGGAAGGAAGAAGAACGGGCTGTGGGTGGCTCGCGGCTGCTGTGAAGGGGAGATGGAGGCTGGATGGGCGAAGGCTGTGGAGGAGTCGAAGGGTGGGTTGTCGGCATGGCAGTCTGGTGGAGAGTTGGGTTCGTGGAGGGAGAGGAAAGTTGATGGCTCTCGGCCTTGCTTGTGAAGTGGCGGCGAGGGGAGGCACAAGGCGGAGGTTCGGGGTCAGGACGTGGGTTGGTTGTGCTCTTCACGAGGAGGAGGGATGGAGCAGAGAGGATGAATAGAAGTTAAAAAAAAATGACAGAGAAAGTTTAAAAGGAAAGGCAGAAGAAAGTGAAAAGCTAATTCAAGGCAACAATTAAAGCTGATGACAGTCCAAATTTGGAACGGTGGAATATAAAAAGTAGAAAATCAAAAGGTTTAAAACCGGTACCGATACGATAAACGTTCCGTAGTCTCGCCGTCTTCCGGACTTCGAAATTGACAATTGAATATACCGTAGAGATCAGTACGACGAGATGATCAAAACGGTATACTGATATCAGTGGTATGATTGAATTATAAAATTCGAAATTTCTAATAGCGGAAAATGCAAGAAAAACACTGAAAAATAAGATCGACGGAGTCAAAGATGTTCGAATTTGGAAAAACGACAAACTGACATCTTGCTCAGAAGATGGTTTAGAATTTTTCTATGTAAAAATATTTAGGTTTTGGAAACATTTTATTTTCATCGCTTTTTAACTGATTGAATTGAAGTGAATTTACGCGCGAAATAAACTTTCGTATTTTCGGACGAAAATTTACAGTTTGCTATGTTTAATTAGACGCATTCCAAATATTAAATTTTATTTCAAAATTTTATCGTTTAAAATTTCACAAAATTTCAACTAATTACGTTATTAAAACAGTTGAAATTTACGGGTCGTTACACTCTCCCCCACTCAAAACTTTTCGTCCCCGAAAAGGAACGAGGTAGGAGAATAGAAACAACCAAAAAGAAAAACAGATTTGAAATACACAATAACAATTAATTTAAACCATATAAATTCAAATTTAAATTAATTGATATTTAATAATTGATTTAATCCATTTGATTTCACTAAAATCAATCTCACTATTTCTAAATTCATTATCTTATTATCCAATTATCTTTAATTTACAATTTCTAAAACCATAAATTTGAATAGTCTTTTATTATAATCATATTTTTTTTCCCAATTTAAATTCTTTTAATTCCAAATTATTGTTAAATTTAATCTACTAATATATCTAATCACATATATTTAACCCATATAAATAAATTTAAACCATAAAAGTTTCGATTTAAATTAATTTATATTCATTAATTTCTTTTAAATTCAATGTATTTTCATATGTTGATCAAATTTCAATTTATCAATTCTTTCAAAACAAATTTATTTCATTATTAACTGAGTTTACTAATTATCCTATCTAACTCTATTAACATCCTTATAATCACAATTTAGTGTATAACCTTATTATAAATACTCAAATTTTATTTATAAATTCAATTTATCTTATATATTATCCAATTACATATTCAACTTCTGAATGATTTAGGTAAGTTGTATTAGAATGCAGTTGAACAATATACAAATAAAATTTTCCAAATTCAAATATTCAAGTTTAAATATTTATTCCAAATTTTGGTTTTATTAAAATCATCCTTTAACAAAATTTAAGAATTAGATTTCCGATTAACTTTAACAATTTAGAGATATATATAATATATTTATATCAAATCAAATTAAAATTTAAAAATAAGATACCTATATATATGTAAATCAAAATATACTGAAGAAATTCAACTCAAAATATTTTTCAAAACAAAACCGTAGTAATGCTGCAGAATAGTATCTCCACTTCGGAACTCGAAAATGACGTCGATGATGCGGCCGCCATCACCGAAATTATTTTCCAGCGACAAAGAGAAGAGCACTGATTTCAACATTTTAAAAAAATTCTTTGAAAACGATTTCTATTCGAAAATACTTCCAATACTATATACTTTAAAATTTTAAAAACCAAAGTTCGAAATCACCGGAAACTAAATTCTCAAATTTCTGAATTAAGTTCATTTTAAATTCCAAATCAATTTATAAACCATAATTATAAATTCATTTAGAATAATAAATGATAATCAAATATTATCATTTCAAACAACCAATTTAATTATCCTCAAAATTCCAGAAAATTTTCCTTATGTTTTTTACAATATAATCAAACAAATTTGAAAACAATATTGTGTCCGTTTGCTCTGCTCAAGTGTTTTGGAAATTCTATCGATAGCGTTGATCAGACGAATCGATCGAAAACCCAAATCAACATCAGCAACTCAAACAACACAATATATAAAACATTTTTATATAGATTTACAAATACACTTCCTCGCTTGATGATACAAGAATGGATTTCAAAGCAAGGGTATAGATTCAAATTTGATGGACTCAAATCAAAGAGAATTTTGATTCGAAGATAGGTTCGAAACAAGGATAAGATGATTAAATAACGAAATAGGAAGATGGATAAGTTTATTTAATTCACGGGCAACCTTAACCGGGTCGTCCGTAACTTCAAGAGTAAGATCGATTGCTGAATTCCGAGGTAAATCAACACTCGATCTCAAGAGATGGAATTCAGGTATAGCAGGGAATAAATAGCCACGTAAACCGAGGATACAGAAATCTCCGGTAAATCAATGCCTATTGTAAAGGAGTTTCACACCTTTAGAATCATTCGAAGATTGGCGAGACTGCCGATCTATTATAGACATCATTTGAAGTGGAGTTATGTGATGCTCCAGAATAGAAAGAAGACGAATAGTGAGGGACACGAATGAAATTTCGGAACCGAGGGAACGTTCCAAAATTCAAAGGAATCGAGTCGAAAGGAAGAGATTGAAACTCGAATGAGAGTGATTCTGTAAATACATTTACCCTATATGTTGAGTTTTGCCTAGAGCTACCAAAGCTCTGATACCAACTGTAACGACCCGGAATTTTGGACCATTCGCGTCCATTATAAGTGTATAGGTAGACACTCATGCCGGAGTTGAATTGCTCAAAATACCGCGTTGTTAATTTAAATTTGGCAAAACTGAACATATACAGTAAATAGATATAATCACAGATCACAGACACAGAGTAATAAATGCAGCGGAAATAAAAGAGATAGTAGTTCATGAAGCTACTATATGAATATATAAAAATACATCAGAGTTTACAACAGAAGAGTAATACGATACATCAGATACAAATCAGAATACATCACTGGAATCATCGAATACTGAAAGCAGAATAGATGGCTGGATCTTCAAGCAAAGCTCCAACTCCAAAGGTGAGTCTCGAATACTGGTACACTCAGTCTGACCCGAGCATAAAGCAAAAACACAAGACACTCGAGTCAGGATTAACATTCTTATATTAATAAATCCAACTCAAGTGAAATAGCAATTGAAATACAAGTAACTCAAAGGATGTTTGGAATAACCATCCTTTAAGGATCCGTTAAACTATCTACTAGGTAGTAATGTACGCTAAGTAGATAATGTTTATCAGTAATATAAAAATATCAAAGTAGGGTTAAGCAGGGCCCATACACCTCTTAACCTGTTTATTCCCAAAAGCATATACAAGACCGTAGTTTCCCCAAAACCGGAAGTCACCAGAGGGCAATCCATATACTAAAGGTACAAATCAAAACCGTAGTGGTCGCGAATAGGATAATCAGTATGACAAGGTACATGAGGCGATACCAACTAGGATACTAGTAGTTGCGTGATCCGGACTGATGTTGAGCATAGCAGCTACTACCTCAACACCGCGAAACAACACTCCCATAATCGAGGGGTGCACCCAAATCGAATCACAAAAGTAATAGATATGGTAACGAAGAAGTGTGTCCGCTAGAGGTGGCGAACCTCAATGGCCCGGCGCGGCTCCTGTTTTAGTCATGTCAGGGGTCATCCAAAATCGTTCTCTTTCTTCAATCAACGCGTTCACCAAACCATCCACTTCATTCTGGATCAACACTCCGCGTATAGTTATTAAAGTGGTTTCGGTTCAAATAGAGAGTATATCCATTACCGATCCCGGTCTCTTTAATAACTTTCGTAATTATTACACCGATTGGTCGTTTATATATTTCAAAAACCAAATCAATTTCAATTTCAAATAGAATTCGTAAATCAACATTTCATTTGTCTTTCTAAAACAATTTCCAAATTTTCGTTTCAAAACTTCCAATTTTCCGTTTCAAAATCTTATAATTCAATTTCAATTTCTATTTAAAACAATTCAAATATTGATTCAAGCTCAAATACAAGTTTCATTTCGAAAACATTTAAATTAAATCTTATTTAACATTCAAATCAATTTAAACTCATTTATCGATTTCATTCAATATTCGTTAAGTTACTTTATCATTCAAAACAATTTCTATTAAATTTCCAATTCATTTAATCAATTCTTAAGTTCAACTTCATTAAAACAAAACTTACAATTTTGAATTAAACTAAATTCGTCAAATCAATTCTTCAATTACAAGTCTTACATTAATTCCAAAATATCACATTTTCATTTCTGGTTAAAGAAATTCAATTTCACTTATTTAATTACTTAAATAATTTTCCAAAACTTAATTAATAAAGAAACTCAATTTCAATTTTTTACGAAGTAAAATTCACTTATTCAAAAGTTCAATTTTTCTTATTAGAAATCCAATTCAATTTAATCATTAAAATTTCAATCTTATTTAATTATTAAATAATTCAAAACTTAATTTTTAAATAATTTCAAAGTTTAATAATTTCAAACTTAATTCAATCATTTCTCAAATTAAACAATATTCTTTCGTCAATTACATTTTTAATATTAAACATTCACATTTAAATTTCATAAAAATTCAATTTCCAACTTTGTTTCAAAACAATATTATTTATTCAAAATAAAACCTTCATTTTATTTTTAAATCAAATTTATTGACCAATCGGGTTTTATTTAATTTCCTATCCTAGGTCAAAGTTCAATTTGGGTATTTATCATTTCAACCCGATTCCAATTCAATTCAAAATCAAAACATAACAAAGGGAACTTGCAGTGTGATAACTGGGATGGTGTCAAAGTAAATAAACAAGCAATAAAAACAACCAATATCAATCCAATAATCAATTCAAATAATCCCAAAATAACCGTATTAATTCGCATTGTTATTTGTACGAATTAATATAATTATTTCTAGAATCTACACTATCATTTCGTGTAGATTAAAGATTATTACATTACGGTTTTCACTTGTCATCTATTACAATTTCATCCATCATCAATTTAACATCATACATTCAGTGGTTCAAAGTATAATTTAAACAAATCCTACGTGTCAATAACTTTAACAGTTAAAGGAGTCATATTATACAATGTCAGTTAATCAAATTTAACGTTTAACTATCCTATATCAAGTTCAATTTCATACTATTTATCATTTTAACATTAACAATTTATCGTCCAATATAAACATCAACAATCAATCAATTATCAGCCAAACTGTATTATCATCGCATAAATAATTAACAGATAATGGTGTCAGATGTCACAGGTTAACTGATACAGGTAATAACAGTGTAAATAACTAACAACAGCAATATTTCAATTGTCGTTTCAATTGAAATCAAATTTAATAAATAAAAGAACGTTAATCGTGAGTGAGTGCTCACCTTTTGAGGCTAGAGAGATGAACAAATGAGATGAGTTACGAATCCAAAGCAACGCTAGATTGAACGCGATGTTGACAAGCACAGCTGACAGTAGAAATTTACGAAATCGAATCAGGAATGGATCGATACATGATTGGTATAAGGGAATTGATATAGATATAACATATGAAATTATATATATATACATAAAAATCATATTCTAATTTCAAACTTTTATTAACAAAATGTTTATATACATGTCTTCAAACTCACTGTTTTAAATTTTTAAAACAAAGTTTCTATATGTAAATTTTAAAACCAAACAAATATATACTCACATAAATCTACTTTATATAAATATACATTAAAGCCCATATAACTTAAGTAACAGGTTATATATTTCATAACTTATAAGCCGTAACACAACCATACAAAAATAAGACCATATAAACAATCTTTATAATATTATATAAGTACTTGAACCATAACTACATAATATATCGATAAAAACAAAAACAAAAAAAAAACAAAAAAAAACCCGAGATATAAGTGAACAAACTTCGTTCGTAAATGTTCAGACATATAAAACTTTAAACCAAAACCATGATAGGTAAACAAATTTCAACTCTTAAAACTTGCATAACTTATATAAATTTTATGTATACAAACAAACATACTAATATACTTTAAAATATATATGACGCTCACTTTATACATGCACATACCTAAAGAGAATCCGATGTACATAAGCCATATACATAATATACATATTACATACATACTATAAACAGAACTCAAGTACCAAACAGTAAAAATGAAAACAGTGAAAGGCAGAACTAGATCTTATATAAAATCAATACATATATATTTACTGCAAAATATAAGCCAAAGTACAAGGTAGCTCTCAGATAGAAAATATGTACACTACAGAGTTTACCTATGCTAACTATATACTAATATAAAAATAAACTATAACTCATATGAATTTAGCTTAAACATATCATATATTTAAATTCATATATATATATATAGATTGGTAATATTTATATATAACAAGCAGGTTTACAATTTATAAAACATACATATTACCTTTAAAGTAATATACACGGTACAAGATGTTGTTGCTTATTGGCCATGAGGTAAAAGGTCGCCGGAGGTACAAACAGTAGGTGGACCGATTGATGATGAAGCGACGGAAGCATAACAGTGAATGGCCAAAGCAACCACCAAGCGAGGGGTCTGAACGCAGCCTGTTGCTCGGCAAAGATGGATGTTGGTGTGATTATGTGGTAGGCGAAAAGGCGACTGTCGCCTGGAACTGAAATGGCAGAGCAACCAAACTTGGTGGGTGCTGACGTATGCGACAGTGGAGAGGTTAGGGAAGGAAGGAAGAAGAACGGGCTGTGGGTGGCTCGCGGCTGCTGTGAAGGGGAGATGGAGGCCGGATGGGCGAAGGCTGTGGAGGAGTCGAAGGGTGGGTTGTCGGCATGGAAGTCTGGTGGAGAGTTGGGTTCGTGGAGGGAGAGGAAAGTTGATGGCTCTCGGCCTTGGTTGTGAAGTGGCGGCGAGGGGAGGCACAAGGCGGAGGTTCGGGGTCAGGACGTGGGTTGGTTGTGCTCTTCACGAGGAGGAGGGTTGGAGCAGAGAGGATGAATAGAAGTAAAAAAAAATGACAGAGAAAGTTTAAAAGGAAAGGCAGAAGAAAGTGAAAAGCTAATTCAAGGCAACAATTAAAGCTGATGACAGTCCAAATTTGGAACGGTGGAATATAAAAAGTAGAAAATCAAAAGGTTTAAAACCGGTACCGATACGATAAACGTTCCGTAGTCTCGCCGTCTTCTGGACTTCGAAATTGACAATTGAATATACCGTAGAGATCAGTACGACGAGACGATCAAAACGGTATACTGATATCAGTGGTATGATTGAATTATAAAATTCGAAATTTCTAATAGCGGAAAATGCAAGAAAAACACTGAAAAATAAGATCGACGGAGTCAAAGATGTTCGAATTTGGAAAAACGACAAACTGACATCTTGCTCAGAAGATGGTTTAAAATTTTTCTATGTAAAAATATTTAGGTTTTGGAAACATTTTATTTTCATCGCTTTTTAACTGATTGAATTGAAGTGAATTTACGCGCGAAATAAACTTTCGTATTTTCGGACGAAAATTTACAGTTTGCTATGTTTAATTAGACGCATTCCAAATATTAAATTTTATTTCAAAATTTTATCGTTTAAAATTTCACAAAATTTCAACTAATTACGTTATTAAAACAGTTGAAATTTACGGGTCGTTACAACTAGCTTATCCACCTCTTCTCTCAATGCCTTGGACCGTTTAGGGCCCAAGCTGTGCATTTTTGCTTCACTGGAGTGCATTTGGGATCAATGTTAAGGGAGTGACAAGCAATTTCAGGCGATACCCCACACATATCAGCATGCATCCAAGCAAAAGCATCTAAGTTGGCATGAAGGAATTTGGTCAACTCTGATCGCATCTTGTTTCTAAGCTGCGACCCGATTCTCAGGACCCACGTGGGGTCATCCATACTAACCAGGACAGCCAGCATCAGTTCAGCTGGTGTCGCCCTATCCTCCTCTGAGCTCTTCTTCCTAGGGTCCAAAGCCTTGTCGAATCAGCTATGGTCCCTAAGCCAAGGCGGTTCTATAGTTGCTATTCAGAGGGTTCACAGATGTGGAGAGTTTTCCCCACATCCTTTCCTTTCTTCCTTCTTTTAGATTCACATAATTCTGCAATATAACACTCTTTAGCCATGCTTTGGTCTCCTTTTACAATCCTGACTCCATGCTCGGTAGGGAATTTCATCATGAGGCACCATTGAACCAGTGTTATCTTGAAGTCGGCTAATGAAAGCCTTCTAGAAATGCATTATATGCTGACATCTCGTCTACAATCACAAAAGTCTAAAAGAGGGCGACTCATCGTTCCCCCTCTTCGAGCTCTATAGGTAGGTCAATAGTTCCCACCGGCTGCTTAGGTTCTCCGGTAAATCCCTGGATCTTCGTTTGGCACGCAGATACACTTTTCATACCTATCTTCATCTGATTGAAAGTACGCTTGACAAGTATATTAACCGAGCTTCCATTGTCAACCAATACTCGTCGGACAACTGCGGGCCCGATTCCCACTGGTATCACCATTGAATCAAGAGTTGGTGCCTCAATTCCTTCGGTATCACGATCGCAAAATATTATATCATTGCTCAACACCTTTTGCTGCTTAACTAGAGTTTCGCCATCTATTGTCAAACACGACCCCTTCGGAACATGTTTTAATGAGCTTGTGTATCTCTCCATCTCCCCTAACCTTCTTTGTGTAGGATGCGGTCCCCTGGATATTGTTCCGATAATGAGCCTTTGGTCTGTTCGTTTCGACCCTTGGTCACTAGTTCCAGCTTGATTTCCTTGCTCCTTATGTGGTTTAGGGACTATAGCCTGGCAAGGTTTTCGCGGTCCTTTTACATATTGCTGAAGCTTGTTATCGCGGATCAATCCTTTAATGAGGTCCTTGAGGTGGCGGCATTCATTTGTGTTGTGCCCATGTGTCTCATGGAAGCGGCAGAATTTCCCAGAGCACTTATACTATTTCGTTGTCTCCTTCTTGAGGGGTTTCCTATACTCTTCACTTTCTTATGTTGCAAGATAAATATTTTCTAGGGTGTCATTCATGGGGGCATAATCTCCTGGTCCAAACTCTCTAAACCTTTTGTTACGACCACCACCATTTTCTTGTCAGAGTTCTAATTTCCTCTCTTTTGGTTTCCATTCTTCCCTATGGCCCCTTGGTTATTCCCAGGGTTGCGTGTATCTGATTAGTAGCCATACCATTCTGTTTGGTGTTCATTTGTTGTGTTCTAGTAGCCTTTCTTTCCAGTTCCTTCACCTCTTCCAACTTCAGGTATTGGCTTGCTTTGCGGTAGAAACCTTTCCTGTTGGTGGGCTGCTTCATCTTGATCCATTTCCCAAACTCCGTCTTTGGATGAATAGTGCGGACTAGGGCCATAAAAACCATGTCTTTATTAGGATTACTCACCTCTGTTGCCGCCGTGTTGAATCTGTTCATAAATGATCTCAATGACTCATTGCGCCCTTGAACTAGTCCTGATAGAGAGATGATGTCTTTCGGTTGGGCGGTATGAAGTCTGAACTATTCAAGGAATTTTGTTGCAAGTTGATCAAAAGCAGCGATAGATCCTAGGGGAAGTCTGGTAAACCACATGGATGCAACGCCTTCTAGGAAGATGGGAAAACATCGACAGCGTACGACCTCTAGAGCATTGGCTCTGTCCATGTACCAACCATATCTGTACAAATGGGGTTTTAGATCCTTAGTCCTGTCATAAGAGGGGATGGTTGGCATGGTAAACTTGTCTAGGTATCTTTCATTCAGGATCTCGTCGGTAAAAGGGGTCCGACTTGGGGCAGATTCCCATTCATCGTCTTTTTGACTCTTACTCTCGTCCATTAACCGCTTGACCATGTTTGTTATGTATGCCTCTGATGTCCGGTGGTCCTCGGGGCGGCAGTCAGTCACTGCGCCAAGTGTTTGGTTCAACAAATGATCTTGGCGTGTGGGTTGATGCCTAGGCTCTCCTGTCTTCGAGAGAGCCATTCCCACAAGACCCCGTTGGCTTGCATTTGGCCTAACTTGGGCAGTCTGGATGTTTTTAATGTTATCAAAAGCATTGGCATCTTCCTCTACCTGATCACCCTGCTCTCCGCCTTCCGAATCAGAGAGGTTCACAGCCACATCCTCCAGTGGGGTTTTGGCTCCTTGATTCGAATTCAGATTAGGTTATCTAGGGTCAAGTATGGTGTTGTCATTCTCTTCCAAGTTATACCCTGTTGTCACCCTTCTCAATGGATGTTTTCCGCTTCTTTTGTGTAAGCCAAAAACAGAGGAGTTTTCCTGTTCCATGGCAGTGGCTAGTTCAGGAATGGTTCTTTGAACAGGATTTGATTGAAGAGTTATCAGGGCTTTGAGCTTCTCCATTAGAGCCTTTTGACTATCTTCCATTCTTTGGTTGATTTCTTCGGCCATCTTATTTAACTCATCTCCGGTAACAATTTCATGTGGACTAGAGGACCCTGGTGCTTGATTCCCTAAGCCAGTAGCCTTTACTTCAGCCTGTTGGATACTAACTCCTTCCACGGCTTTTGCTGCCCCTATAGACCTTCCAGAGGTAGTCCTTTTCCTTCCGGGAGCCATTGACTTTCGAAGACAGTGGGGTCCTTAAGCAGAGATTAAGGATCCAACTTCTGGATCTGTGCAATCCAAAGTAGATAGCTAGATCTGGATTCTAGGTTGAAAATGGAGATCTAACATCTGGATCTATGCAACCAAAAGTAGATAGCTAGATCTCGATTCTGGGATGCAGTTCTCAATGAAAGCACCAAAATGTTGACCCAAAAAATGGACCAACACCCTGGTTTGGATTTGAAAGCACCCGCTCTGTCTTCACAGAGCAATATAACAGATCATAGAAATAAAAAAGAAGCAATAAAGGAAAATAGACAGAAAATTTTTATAGTGGTTCGGCTGTTAACGAAGCCTATGTCCACTTTATAGTTTTATTATAAGCTGACTGCTATTACAAAGGTTGTTTGGTTACAAAGCTTTGGCTAATTCCAAGCTGAATTGGATTTCTAAAGTTTTCCACCAGAGAATCACGGTGTATTCCTTCTAAGATAGTTATGAGAGAGGTTAGAAGTGAAGAATAATCCCAGCAGAGCTTCAGCAATCTGTTTTCTGAAGATCCTCGTTATGTTGCATGAGGTATGTTATTTATAGAGGTTGGAGGGTTCCTGGGCCCGGGCCATCAGAATCAGCTCTCAAATGAAGACCAGGCGACCTAGGAGGATCAGGTTGGAAAATTAGCAAACTCCATGGGTCGCTAGCGACCCTGGGCCATGTCAATTTTCTCCCGCTGAATTCTTCCTCCTTTAGTCATATTTCATAACTTGTTTGTCTGTGGTTTTGAAGGATTTAATGGGTTGCTATCGATCCGGCCACAAAGGTCTATCCTGGATTTCGAAATTGGAGATGTCTTCTTAGGCATTCATCGTTGTAGTCACATGCTGATGGCAAGTCGCTGGCTACTTATACTCCAACACTTGTTGATCCGCAGGGATGCTAGTCTCTTGGCTTCATTGACTCCTGTCGTCACCTTAATCGTGTAGCTTGGTCCTTGTCGAACTCTAGTCGTAACTTTTCCGGTTAGCTATTGAACCATCCCGCCGCTTAAGATTGCCTCGCTTTTTGTTGGTACATGCTGGGTCAAAACCCGGATAACAGACTTAAAGTGATTTTAAAGAAGGATGTCTAAGGTTTATAACTTCGGAAAGGATTGCTTTGAATAAATTCGAAAGGTTTTAGAGATGATTTCGAAAGGTTTAAACTTGGATTTTGAAGAAGGTAGTTTCAAAGTATGGAAAGAGGTTCTTTCAAATGGTAAAGTGTTTTCATCAACTAAGTTTTGAAAAAATGATATATATCTAACATGGTAATATGATTTGAGTAAAGTATAAAGACTTATTTCTTTTCCTTGTTTGAAGTTTTATTTAAAGGTTTAAATCATTTTGAAGTTGTTTTCAAGGAAAATTACGGGAAGGGATCCTTAAGTAAAAATGACCCAGATATGAGAAAACCAGATGGGACTAGTATGGGGTCGCATCCTATACATTAGCTTGTAGCCCCAGCTAATTATTGACCGAAATTCCAGTGTATAAGGCTTGGTCATAGGGAGACTAAAATTATGATTACACACCGAAAGGAATATATGTTGTATACCCAGAAAACCATTAGGCTCGGGAGAACCTGGAAGATGATTAAGTTAAGGACAGACCATCCAGAAGGGGGATATTTAATAGATAGTTTAGGACAGACCGTCCTGATGGGAAATCTCAAACATATTGATAAGGATAGATAATCCTAAATATGAATATCTAATAGATGTTAGGTAAATTTTGATTATGTTGTTTGGTAGGCCCGAGTCAGCCAAATGTTAAATGTTATTTGTATTGAACGGGTAGTTCATTATTACCTGATATTTATGTTGGTTTACAAAATGTTTATTTTGTAGTATTTAACCATTGTGGATGCAGGAGCATAGTATATGTTTTAAAAAGATGTTAGTGAGAGGAAACCTATTCCGCTAAGCGGCGTGGTCTCACTTAACATAATTAAACCGGGATGTATAGTATTATTCATGCCAGGCTTTATGTCTGACTCGAAGTTTATGTTTTCCCCTTAAACTCTCGGGTACTCAAAATTAATTTGAGTAGGCTGAGAGGTTAAGGATCTTTTCAGGTTTTTAGAAAGTTGACGAATAAGCTACGGGAGGATGTTGGAGGCAACAGATGGCTATTTAGGATTTGCTGCTTTTATTTATGTTTAGATGATTTTCTGCTGTGTTATGATGTATTAGGTCTTATAAGACCATTTGAATCTGATCAATCAAGGGGGTATCTTCATATACCGCTCTTGACGTAATTTGTAATAACTATATTTAATCTGTGCCTGGGAAAACGTTTTAGGTTATGTGATGTGAATGTGGAACAAATTTTATATGGAAATGTAATGAAGTAATATTTGATTTTGGAAATCTGTGTTTTGTTTCATATTCAAGTGATTCTAATATTATTGATACCATTCACATAGCCGTATTTAATCGCCGGAAGCTAATACTATAGATGACTGCAGCATCTGTAGCGCTTAGTTTTGAGCCTCTAGATAGGGGATGTTACAACCACATTGCTAGATCCACCAATTACAAATTGACTCCCATAAAAATACAACATCTCAGAGAAGGGTGTTAAGCTAAGAGAAGTTGCCTTCTCCGCCACCAAATAGATGTACGTTTGTAAAAGTCAACGTTCGTAATCATCGGAAATTCTTTGTTAGACATTCTCCCATGCAAGTCATCTAAGTAAAGAATGAACCGAAGGTACCACCCTACTACATCCCTAATCGCAATAGTTGCAGCCCTTGCATCATCCCAGATCCCACAACAAGGAATCACTGCTATTCATTTACCTCGGGAGCAACTCCAAGGTTATCAACAAGCAACCCGCTTGCCGTAGAAAATCTCCGGTCTTCAACGCCATGGATATTTTCCATCTCGGTTTCTTCAATCATTTGTCCGTTTTTGGAACGCCGTTCATTGATTCGAAGTGGCCTTCGGATCGGGTCTTTACCATAAATACAACCCCGGTTCCTTTGATATCAATTATCAAAATAAAATGTGTATATGTGTATACAGAATCGTTAAGCCTCATTTAATTTAATTGCTTAACCCCTTTTTCCCAATTAGAATCAGTTCCTGATTGTAAAACATTAGGAGAATAATTTCCCAAGTACAAACCCCGAAGGCCTCAACTAACATCAGATCGACACCCAGAAAACTACCCAACTTAACATCACAACAATCGAGTTCCAATTCCTTTTCGCTTATCCAGTTCCCTATTCTTTATATTGTCAAAACTTTTATATGATCTTTGACAAGTAACCAGATATATATTTTGATCTGTTCCACCCCTCGTCTAAGAAATAAACAAGGTTAGATGGATTTCTTATCCTATTAACTACCTTGTTTGCTTTTTCAAATCTCATAGGCGAGAAAAGATGTACTCTTAGGTATTACCGCATACCCCTTTCTATTATTTACTTTAATTCTCATTCAGAGATAATACCTCATTCATAACTTAATTCTTCGATTTCAAACTCAGTTATTTATCAGCAAACAATTAGGCCTTCCAAGTTGGGGAACGATTTCCTCTCAGACCTTGGTTCGATCACATTCTTTATCCTTTAAATAACAGTCGCTTCCATATCTCGAAGTCTAATGCCACTTTCGAGCTTATTTCCAAATATTGTTTATTATTTAGAATTTGATCATTTTTATAATTCTTTAGAAAATTCCCAAATAAATCTTAAAAATCATAATTAATTATTTTTAAATCTTTCATAAAAGATTTGGGTCAAAAACTCCTTCTAGTTCCTTAATTTCAAAATCCAATTCCTTAATCGCTAGTGTATAGTGATTAACTAGGTCATTTTCCATAATTATACTTTTGATTGAGTATAAACTCATTTTTATCTTCCAAAATCTCATTATTATATTAATAATGAATTTAGAAATTTATTTCATAATTTTTAAAGTTATAAAACTCTACTTATAATAATCTGGATTTAACCGCTCTTACAACGACCTTTTTGAAAACTATTTTACTCATAACTTGAGATTTTCAAATCGAAAATTTAACTTCTTGGATCCATTTGAAAGCTATTAACTTTACGGACAAAACATTTCCCATTTCAAGTCATTCCGATTTGAAACACAATTTACACTTCCATTCGAAAATACAGGTCGCATAACCGCGAACTATTACTCGGGAAAATGCCCAAATTTGACCATTTGGTAAATTGTTCCAGCCTTTCCCTGAAACACTTCCAAAACACTTATAAGTGAATACAAGTTATTATAAACACTTATCGAAATTTTCATAACTTTTAGTTACTATTTCTCCACCGATTTCTTTTTTACGAGTCTTAACTTTTCTGTATACACATGTAAGGGTAAGTGTGTCTTGACTTCTCAATAAAACTTTTATAACACATCATCACATCCAAACAAGTCATTCAAGCATATCATATATCATTAACCATCATTAACTAACTTGTAAATGAATATGAACTTATATATACTTGTTTACTAACTTTTTCTTAACTTACTTTTCATGTATGTTAATTAACTATCCAAATCATTAAACAATCATCATACTCAACCATCCAAACATGTTTTTAACTTAATAATACATGTCTAACATTAATTAGAATACAAAACTATTTAAAGTTAGATTTCGTGGAGTTTTCTCACCAAAAGCTTTGCTAACTTTCACCGGATGTTCCTACGGTCAAATCTCCGTCGTCCGATGTCTCAAAGCAAGTGAAATGACCTTCCCAACTCCCAAATGGTTTGGCCCAGGGTGGTATTTGGAGCTAGAGTGAGTTTTAGTGGACGATTCTTGGATGGTTGCTCTTATAATAAAGAGAGGAGAAAGATTGATGTATATATCGAAGAGTTTTGAGTTGTTTAGCTATGGTTTCTCGCCATGGAAGCCATTAGTGGTTTCTTGAGCTTAAGAGGATTTATAAAGAAGAAGATGAAAAAATTATAAAGGAGAGAATAGAATGAGAAGGAGGGTTTATATAGGATTAGTCTTAGGAATAAACTATAGGTATATGTCACTTCTTATCATCAAATCAACACCATACCACATCACTTCACTCAATACCCTTATGTACCCACCTACACCCCCCCCCTTTGCCATGCGTGTAGCCTCCCCCACCCACCTTTCCATGCGTGTGTACCCCCTTCCTTGTCCTTGCCATGCTTGCATTAAATGAGAGGATGAGTTGATGTAATGTTTTACATACTCTTTTCTTATGTATATGTAATATATATGTATTCATATGCATATATACTCTACATTATACACATATATATACATGTTTTATTATTTGTTTATTTATGTGTGATTACATACATATGTCTCATGTATGTATACCGGTTACACACAACATTCCGATGACGTTCAACAACTTCTACACGATATTCTATAGTCTATTTAAATTTCATAAATCAGTCATTATTTCTTATTATATTTTGCTAAATATAACTATGTAACCTGAGTTTATAAATAATATTTCCATTATTTTATATTAATTAAACATTTATTCAATTCACTATGAAATTAACTGATTAATATATTCCAATAAATTCAATAATTGAATATTCTATTCAATTATATCTCTAGTTTATATTTATATATTTCTGGGCCGTTACACTCCATATGGTTTTGGAGATCCTTCTGCCGAATTTTCAGTGTGTGTGTTATGAGGTATCCTGACACGGCTATATTGAACTGATTGCACAGGATAGATTCGACTGTTATCAAGAATGATGACTACGAAGCAATGATTGTAAGACTTGGAAGTAAAGTACAAATTGTTATATGAAGCCAGAATATAGCGGAATTGGTAGATAAACGAGGCAAGATGCTTGCAATATGGATTTTGTCTTAGACAAACAAGGGATCGTCATGGCTTGGTAGTGCCACAGGGATCAGCATGATTGGATAGGCAAGGGGTCGGCATGGTCGAAGCAAAAGAGGGTTTAGCATAGAAGAAGGTAGATGGATCGGCAAGGCTTGTTGGCTTGGGATGGCATGCTTCAACTCATAAGAAAGGGATCGGCATAGCTTATAAAAAGGATCGCACGGCTTGATAGTTAGCAAGGGATCGGTATACTTGAGTCCACCAAAAAGGGATCGGCACATGCTAAAAACTAAGTGCACTCGTGCGTTTAGCAATCAATATTTTGGGATCTAAAGGTCTAAGGCAGTTGAGATTTGGAGATCAAGGTATATGGACCCTAGGGGACCTACCCTAGGGATCGCATGTCAAAAGGCCAAAAAAGAGGGATCGACGTATAACTACTTGAAGAGTTCGGTAGAAAACAGCTCACAAGTGGAACTGAACCAAAGATCAATCCATAGCATGAGCTCCACTAGTCCAAGTGACTTGATATTTGAAGAACCCACATACCTAAGCATAAAGAAGCCATCATAGGGATCGCTGCCCAAGGTTCGACCAATGAAGGGATCAGTACTGATTCCTCTTCATTGGGATTTGGGCCTAGCGATCCCTATGGTGGGGCCATATGGATTAGATGGTCTTATAGCTGAAGTTTCAAAGAGGTTGGTGGTCAACTTCACCTATAAATACTAGCCTTGAGGGTCATTCTGAGGATCTTTATGCTACTGGTTACATTAGTGTTTATTGTAATCAAGTTTTTTCTTACTTCTTACTACTTGCTGCTGTAATCAAACTGTAAGTGAATCAAATAAAGATAATCTTCAAAGTGGACGTAGGCATACAACGCCGAACCACTATAAATTCCTATGTTCTTGATTATTGTTCTGATTTGTCTGTTAGTTTATTCTATTGCACAGTTTCTATTTTATTTTCTTCATTTACTTCGCTACATAAATCTATTCTTGGGTGCATGTGGCCAATTTGGTTGCAAACATTTTGGTGCTTTCACGGAGAGCCCGATTCTCAGCGTGTTAGGATCCCCTTTGTTGCTACTGGATTGGGTAGATCCCTCGAAGGAGATCCATAGTTATCTTCATAAAGTTGCATATACTATCTAAGAGAGAAGTGAAGGTAATACTTACGTCCTTCTAACCATCGTCTCGCAAATCCAGGAGGGCATCAAATGTAAAACCATTCGTGCTTAAATAGTGAGAGTTTGTTCCAACCGCCCGTCAAAACTTGGCAATTTGGCGAGGGCTCGAGAAAGACATAAGAAGGGCTTCCCGATCGTCGTTTGAAGTTGTAGATAAATCTTATATCTTCGGTAAGGCAGACGAAATAGGACGTTTATAAACAGCTAGAAGGTTACATGTATAAAAGCATAACTATTGGGATGAAGTTGTGTAGGAGCTATCCCAAGATATCTCAGCATTTCTTAGACAAACAAATTGAAGGGTGGTACGCATCCAACTCAACACATAAACTTATTGCATGCTATGTACCTTGTTAGTGGCAAGTGAGGCCTATCCTACCTTGAAGGAGCCAAAACATACCCAAACAGAATACCATGAATCGAGCATAGCCGGCGGAGAGCAGCCTCGCCAATTCGAGAAGCCTGTGAATCCATTGGATTATCTAGAAGAATAGCGCCCTCTACAACATCAGGAACGGGGCTTATGTTTCCATTGGAAGGACTGGAATATCTGAGAAAAGATCGGCTTGTGGGTTAGAAACTTCAATTTGTTCCACATGATGGCTTGGAGAAGGCCTGTCGATATAGTTGCGGAACTTGACTTCGCTTTAGAACCGATGTGTCGCATTGCTGAATCAGAAGACATGTTAGCTGAATGCTTCGAGCGTTTGGAATCTATATCAGCTATACTCAGTAGATAATTAAGATTAGAAAAAATAACTTGTTCCCCCTATGCTGAGTGTGAACTATTGTAGTGAAGTGCAGTATATTACAAACACAAACAATTTGAAATAAAAAAAAATGAAATTAAATGGCTAGACTTGGGAGTTTTGTCCAGAGAGACCATCATCGCTGACCATCTCAACTAGCAAGAGAATTGATTGACTATGAAAGCTTTGGGATCGATTATCGACATATCGAAGTATGAAGTTTGTTACATAAGATCATTTGCAAGTTTGTCACTTAGTCTATATTGAAAGTCCTAGAAATTTGATTGTTCAATCTCAAATTCGACAGTTTAAGTATGCATGTTAGATTATTCATTGTCATCGTATGTTCAAGGTCAGCAAGGCAAACTAGTGGTGATTGTTCGAACAAATTAAGTTGGATTAGTTTATAAGGTGCATGCCGATTCCTAGTGTTCACTACCGATCCCTTTCCCAAGAGCTCCAATGCCAATCCCTAGTGTTCACTACCGATCCCTTTCCTAAGAGCTCCCATGACAATCCCTCTCCTTAACCACAACCACCGATCCCTCTCCTTGACCACAACCACTAATCCCTCTCTCCTAACCTTCCTTACCGAACCCTCTCTCCAAATCTTCCTTACCAATCCCTCTCCTTAACAAAAATAAATAAACAGCCGACCCCTTACTCACCGACCCCTGCCACTGCCATATTTTCGTAAACCGCCCCTGCATTTCTCTACTCCTAACTCTTCCTTCACCAAAGTCCTTCACCGAACCCTCATCTCTCTTTTTCCTCTCCTATTCCTACACCCAATTCAACCCATTAAACCCCTATTCCAGCAATCATCCACCTCGCCAAGATCATTCACCATCATTACATCAAACACTCACTAAAAACTCGGGGCTGGTAACTTAATCGTATAATTAAAAGAAGTATTATGAAATCATACCTATATGGAAATGTGGAGGTTGAGATTAAGATAGGATGAATGTTTGGGGGTTATTGAATCGAAGACGAAGGAAAAGTAAGTTTATGGGTAAGTTGGAGTCGTGGTTGGATTTAAGATCGAAGTTTGAAGAGCTTCGATTCGTCTGGAAGTTTCAGTGTGAAGACATGTAAATGAAAAAGTGATGAAGGGAGAAAGGAAAGGCTTATGTTTGTATGTATGTGTGGAAGGGGGTTCGACTCCAAGGACAATTGACTGAGTCATAAGTGGAGAGGGGTCGGCATTGAAACCAGTCGATCCCTATTTGCATAGCTACAAATATGGATCGGCATAATGAGTGTCGATCCCTATAGATGATAAAAAAAGGAAAAAAAAGAAGGGAAAAATGATTGTGAAGATTTGGTCGTAAACATGAACATACCAAATATTATAGAAATTGGCAATGACTTGTTAGTGTTCGAACACGTCCGGGAGCCAACAACAGAAACATGTATATGAATATGCACGAGAGTGGTTTAAAAGTTCAATTTTTTGAAATCAGCAGAAAGTGAAATCAAACCTAAAACTTTTAAGTTCAAGGTTGGACCAGATAATAAAAAATTTATAAGTCTCGCATAACCGGATTTATATATGTTGGCGGAATATGGCACTGGATTTATATTACTGGAAATCGATCAAGCGTCATGGTAGTCAATGAAGAATTCAATGCCTTGGATAAACGATTTGACAAAGGAATAACAATCATTCAGAAAGATAAATGAACCACTTTTCGAAAATTCAGACTTGTTTTAATTCAAAGCATGTCATGTTACTCACAAGATGTACTTTGGGGGACAAGTGTTACCCGGTATCCTGACCCGGCTATATTGAACTGATTGCATAAGATAGATTCGACTGTTATCAAGAACGAAGACCAAGGAGCAATGATTACAGGACCCAAAAGTAAAGTATAGATGGTTATATGAAGCCAGAATTGAGCAGAATTGGGGGATAAACGATGCAGGATACCTGAATATGGATTTTAGCTTGGACAAACAAGGGATCAGAATAGCTTGGTAGTGCCATGGGGATCGGCATGATTGGACAGGAAAGGGGTCGACATGGTTAAAGCAAAGGAGGGTTTGGCATAGAAGAAGGTAGATGGATCGGCGTGGCTTATTGGCTTGGGAAGGAATGCTTCAGATCATAAGAAAGGGATCGGCATAACTTATAAGAGGAATCATGATGGCTTGACAGTTAGCAAGGGATCGGTGTACTTGAGTCCACCAAGAAGGGATCGACACATGCCAGAAACTTAGTGCACTCATGTTGATCCCTTCTCAATATTTTGGGATCTAAAAGTCCAAGGCAGTTGAGATTTGGAGAGCAAGGTATATGGACCCTAGGGGACCTACCCTAGGGATCGCATGTCAAAAGGCCAAAGAAAGAGGGATCAACATATAACTACTTGAAGCATTCGGCATAAAATAGCTCACAAGTGGAGTTGAATGAAAGATTAATCCATAGTATGAGCTCCACTAGTCCAAATGACTTGATATTTGAAGAACCAACATATCTAAGCATGAAGAAGCCAACATAGGGATAGCTGCCCAAGAATCGACCAATGAAGGGATCGGTACCATCCATCTTTATCGGGATTTAGGCCTAGCGACCCTTATGGTGGGACTATATGGATCACAAGGTCCTATAGCCGAAGTTTCAAAGAGAATGGTGGTCACCTTCACCTATAAATACTGGCCTAGGAGGGCATTCTGAGGATCTTTATGCTGCTGGTTACATTAGCCTTTATTGTAATCAAGTTTTTTCTTACTTCTTGCTGCTTGCTGCTGTAATCAAACTGGTAGTGAATCAAATAAAGATAATCTTCAAAGTGGACGTAGGCATATAACGCCGAACCACTATAAATTCATGTGTTCCTGATTATTGTTTTGATTTGTCTGTTTGTTTATTCTATTCCTCAGTTTCAATTTTATTTTCTTCATTTACTTCGCTGCATAAATCTATTCTTGGGTGCTTGTGACCAACTTGGTTGCAAACAGTGTGTGCGTGTATTTGATTGAATAAATCTGCACGAAGTTCCCTTAAAACATAGAAACAAAACTATACATTTTTAAAGAAGAGATATTTAAGTAACTATTTAATAAACTCAGTCAATCTCCCTTTCTGTATGAAGTTTTCTATGGCTTGAGAAAGTCTTCGACACTGGTCTGTTTTATGCCCATTCGCTTGATGATAAACACAATAATTCTTTCCTTTCGGATCTTCTTTGATGGATGGGGGATAGTTTGGATAATGGAGTCCTCCATGCATTTTTAGAAAGATCCAAGAAAGGCTCTGGTTGAGTGGAGTAAGGACTTGGTCATGTTGGACCTTCTTTCACGGTCGAAGAGTAGAGGTAACCGAGAGGGTTCTTTTAGCACTAAAGGAAGAACCTTTATTTGTCATTATCATAATACACAAATCCTTAATTTGTTCACCATAGTCTTAGCTGTCTCTTGGAGTTGAGCAGACACTCGGAAAGACTCCTAAAGATATTTCGAAGGTTTTCCTATTTAGAGAGCTTAAAGTTCGTAAAAATATCATATTCTTTGCCATTCTCTTTCTCCAAAATGAGGGTAACCAATCTCTCATTGTTGTCCTCTTCAATGAGCCGAATAAGAAGGTTAAGGGGCGACTCTGGGTTTATCTTCTCAAAGTTAGTAATGGTTAGAGGGGTGATGTTACTAGATTTTCTAGAAGGGAACAAATGACAGAGGTTCGAGACAATCCTTCTAGTGCCAAAAATGTTAATGCAAAAATTCATCTACACCAACACCCCAAGGTCAAAGGTATATCTCTAAAGGATAGTTGAGTTATAAGTCCCAGGTATGAGGTTACCGGGACCTAATGTATTTAAGTCAGAGTTGCGAAAGGTTGAACTATACAGTCATGATAGTAAACGAGAAGAAGATTAAGTGCAGAAAGTAAATAACACTGATACTTTTATAATGGTTCGGGCCAAAAGTCCCTACGTCCACTGTCCTTTTCTTATTTACTTACTCTTATATAGCAGAGAGGCTTACTACATTGAATCTTGGCATTTCCGCGATTAATGAGTTTGTGAACAGAGCTCTAATATAGGAAAGTACAATATAGTTTTACTCCTTTGATCTGCCAGAAGATCCCTTGTGCCTTGGGATTGTCGCCTAGTTATAGCTAATATGTCATAATGCCATTGGTGGAGAGCTTTTTCAATGGATTGATGACCTTGCTTGCTATGTGTGGCTTAGATTTGAAAGCTTGTTATCATTTAGTTGATTGCATTTTAGAATGGATTGTTGATGTGACGCTTTTTTATATAGCTTCTTTGATTCTTTTCGTTTATCCTGACTGTTGAACTTGGTCTAAGTCTATCTGAGCTATTGATTGTTGATACTTGTTAAAACCGAGGTCTACCCTCATGGGTAGCATCTTGTCTTTCGGTCTCGTCTTTTTTAGGGTCAGAACGAGTGGATTCTTTAGGATTACATAGATCAATCATGTCCATGGGGGTGGTTTTGATTGAAGGGAAATTATATCCAAGAAACTCAGCCAAGGATGGTAACAACCCACAAGCTTTGAGATTGGCCTTGGTAAGAATAACCCGTCTAAGCCTTTCCCCTTCTGAAATCTTCATCACCTCCAAATACTTAGAGTCAAAGAGATCCTTAATAATTGGAGCCTTGTCCCTCTCAAGTTTAGATAAAGAGATAATAGAGAAAAAGATATTAGAGAATAATGTGATCAAAGCTTAGAAGTGAGAGCACTCTAAATAGAAAAGGTTCAAAAACTTACTAGTCTTTAGTAGTTCAGTAACAACCAAGGATCATCTGCCTTCATGAAAAAACAGTAAGTGGCCTTACCTTGATGAGTGGTTTAACTAGGGGCATTTTCTTCCAAAATCGAAGGAAGTACAAAGGAACTGCAGAACTACTAGATGACCTATGTAAATTATATAAGTAATATATCTCGGAAGTAGTCATGTTGTGCTACCCTTTCTTCCAGTTAAGGATGGCTAATCTGATAAGGTGCTATATGAGACCTCCCCAAGTTGGATTGAGCTAATTCCATAGAATTCCAAGGTATTAACAAACAAAGGAACAAGGGAAGTTATACCCCGTTTGCCAAATTCTCTAATGTCCAAGTAAAGAACCCTTAAGGAGGTTCACTCCAGTCATCTTCTAGACTGGGAGCCTTGAACTTGACTCCCTCAACCCCATAACTATCTATCCAATCCTCAAACTCCCCTTGATCGGTTATAGATTTTTCCATTGAAAGGTCTAAAAGGGGACTAATGTTAAACTAGTTAATCAATGAGAATTTTGAAACTCCTACCTAAAAGGTTTAAAGTCTTATGATCCAAAAGGGAATTGGGCCTAAAATTTGGTTCTACAGTCCAAACTCAAAGTTCTAAAATCTCTCAAAGAACCATCTTATCAGTAACGTAGTTATCCACTTAAGTAGGTGAAAGGTTGGTCTAGAGACAAAATCTTAGTTTAGTAGATAACGGGCATCATGGATTAACTAATCAGACAATACCCCAAATGAAAATCAATTATTGATATGGCAATAGTGGTCAAAATAAAAAATTTCATAATTTCAAAAAGAGAAATGCTCGCAAATAATAATAGCAGTAAAAGATAGTAATAAAACCATAGGAGAGATTGAAGACTTGTCGATTCCACTTAAAGATTTGTAGTAATCTGAAAGAGTCTCCAAGCTTTAATGGAAAACGCAACTATTGGAAATACGAGTAAGGAAGAAGAGAAGGAAAGGGTTTATTAAAAGCTTCAAGACCAACGGTAGAGATTACCTGGCTAATTGAACCTTAGCCATAGATTACATATGGCGAAATCAAAATGGGGATCATCCTAGAGCAGAGAAAAGGAATGCACTTTTTAGAAAGGCCAATGAAATTGCGACAGTTGGCAAAAGCATTTAATGCACGAATGGGACCCGCCACTTTAAAATCGGACCTCAACTTGCCTTTAGATCTCACAAAACAAGTATCTCCTGGACCTTATGGTCTCAAATTTGATTTTGCCTCTCGGCACCAAAATAGTTTCACCAACCACTTAGCCTACATGGCTTCAAGTGACAAGCATAGTTTCAAACATTTTGACCTCATGATCTCAAATAAGCTTTTGCCTTTCGGCATCAAAATCATTTCGCTTACCACTAAGCCTGGATGGCTTCAAGTGACAAGCATAGTTTTCAAAAGTTTTAACATGACAGTCTCAAGTAAGATTTTGCCTGTTGACACCAAAACAAGTTCGCTTACCACTTAGCTTAGATGGCTTCAAGTAACAAGCATAGTTTTCAAAAGTTTTAACCTCATAGTCTCAAGTTAGATTTTGCCTTTCGACATCGTAATAATTTCACCTACGACTTACCCTAGATGGCTTCAAGTGACAAGCATAGTTTTCAATAGTTTTGACCTCAAGGTCTCAAGTTAGATTTTGCTTCTCGGCACCAAAACAAGCTCGCTTATCACTATATGGCTTCAAGTGACAAGCACAATTTCCATAGGTTTTGACCTCATGGTCTTAATGATTTTGCCTTTCGGCACCAAAACAGTTTAACTTACCACTTAGTCCTGATGACTTCAAGTGGAAAGCACAATTTTCAGAAGTTTTGACCTCATGGGCTCATATCATATTTTGCCTTTCAGCACCTAAATCATTTCGCTTACCACTTAGCCTAGAATGCTTCAAGTGACAAGCACAGTTTCAAACATTTTGACCTTACGGTCTCAAATCAGATTTTGCCTTTTGGCACCGAAGTAATTCCACTTACCACTTAGCCTAGATGGCTTCAAGTGGCAAGCGGAGTTTTCAAAAGTTTTGACCTCACAGTCTCAGATCAAAATTTTTCCTTTCGGCACCAAAGTAATTTCTCTTATCACTTAGCCTAGATAACTTCAAGTGACAAGCATAGTTTCAAACATTTAGACCTCTCAGTCCCAAATTAGATTGCCTTTTGTCACAAAAACAATTTCACTTACTACTTAGCCTAGATGGCTTCAAGTAGCAAGTATAGCTTTCATAAGTTTTGACCTTACGGTCTCGATTTAGATTTCGCCTCTCGGCATCCAAACAGTTTCACATATCACCTTACCCAGATGGCTTTCAGTGACACAATGATTTTGAAGCTTTTAACCTCAAAGTCCAACTTAAAATTTCCACCTTTTGGTTTTCAAAACCTTTAATTACTCGCTACTTAACCCAAGCAACCAGCTTAGTCCTTGTACTTGTCCCTGAGCAGCAAATTAAGTTCAACCTTAACCGCGATGATTGCAGTATGGTATTGAGGTGTTTTCGCCTCTAGGCACTTGTTTCAATTTTCGAAAAGCCTCTAGGAAAAGGATACTGCTTTGCCCAAAAACTCATGGTCAACTTTCATGATGAGAATGGAACAAACAAGCCAAGTAACAAACCTGATAGGACATTATTCATTCCAAAGTCCATCCATATCAACCATATAAGGTTAACTTTAGAGGGCATGTGTTACACCATAATTTATACCAAGTATAAATTATGAATACTTGAAAAGAAGGTTCCTTGACTTGTAATTCCAAGACCCATTGTTTAGTTTCCTACGAGAGCATAAGTACGGAACTCAGTATCCGGGAGCATGTGATCCGAGAGCATGAATCAAAGCATCAACTAAGGTCAAGATCATTGTTCAGCTAAAACAAGAGCTTGATTGAGGGCAGCAATTGCGAAAGACAAAAGCCTTTTAACAAGTATCAACAATCAACGACTCAGATAGCCACAGACTGGGATCAACAGTCGGGATAAATGAAAAGAATCAAAGAAGTGGGAATTAGCCACAAGTGCCTCTTTAGCAAGTGAAATTAATTTCTAGGACACAACTAAAATAATTACTTTTAAGGACAATACGCAAAATAATTAGTTTCTAGGGCCTAAAAACCTATGAAATTATGTCCTTGAAAGTAATTGAACAGCTGACTTTGTCCTTGAAAGTAATTATTCTGCTGACTTTGGCCTTGAAAGTAATTATTTCAGATGTGTGTCCTAGAAATTAATTGGACTGCAAAGTTTGTCCTTCTGGTGAAATGCCCCATCAAAGAAGCAATATACAAAAACATTGTCAACAATCCACATGAAAATGCAATCAATTAGATGATAATAATCGTTCAAATCTAAGCCGCACATAGCAAGCCAGTCATTAGTCCATTGAAAAGGCTCTCTACTAATGGCATTATGACATATTGGTTATAAATAGGCGGCAATCCCAAGGCATAAGGGATTTTCTGGCATATCAAAGGAATAAAACTATATTATGCTTTCCTATATTAGAGCGCTATTCAAAAACTCATTAATGGCGAAAATGCCTAGATTAAATGTAATAAGCATCTTGGCTATATAAGAGTAACTAAATAACGAAAGGACAGTGGATGCAGGCACTTTCGGTCCGAACCACTATAAAAGTCTCGGTGTAATTTACTTTCAGCACTTTATCTTCTTCTCATTTACCATCATGATGCTATAGTTCAACCTTCCGTAACTCCGGATTAATTACATTAGGTCTTGGTAACCTCATACTTGGGACTTATAACTTAACTGACTTACAGAGATATACGTTTAACCTCGGGGTATTGGTGTAGATGAGATTTTGTACTAATATAATGCATAGTACATTCTCTAATCTAAATAATTTTATGTATAGTTCTTTTATTGCACCAAGTCTCTAAATTTATTGCCTTTTTCTTTCAGAAAAATTTAAAACTATCAAAAAAATAAATTTAGCCTATTAAGATATTTACTTTTTTACATAATATAGGTAATTTAATTTGAACTTTTCTTAAAAGTAAATAAGGTTAACTGGACTCCTACTAGATTTTATATAATTAACATTATTGAATACTGCAACCAATTATAAGTTAATTTGAAACTTTACATGTTTTTTTTAAGTTGAAAACATTATTTTATTCTCAAGTTTTATGTAATTATTGAATTTCATTTGATTTTAGTATTTGGTATGATTTGTCATTTTGTTTAATTTAGTTATTTTGTATGGAATAATTGGTTTATTACTACATGGATATTGTAACGCCCCAAACTTTTTTATAACAATTAATATAAAAAGGAAATTAATTAATAAATAATAAAGTCAAAAAACAGAGTCTAACATTAACAGTTGCTTAGGGTTTAAGAAAAGTTAATGTGGAAATAAACTATCTCGATCGGATGAAAAGTGAAAGGAATTAAAAAAATTAATATGGTAAATAAATTATCATAAATAAACACGATTGGTCGACTCCGAAGTTGGGTCGATCGATCGTCAACGATCGACCGTAGAGGGCGAGGATCATTCGATTGGATTTTCATTTTGAGATTTTTGATGTGGCTGAACGGCTTGGATTTAAAATATAAGAATATAATGGCTGGCATTGGTTCGAACCTCTACAAATACAGGCCTAACCCCTCACTTTTCTTCTCATATTTTCTAAAACAACGATAAAGCTCTGCCATTTTCTCTCCTACACAAATTCTTAAACCTAAATAAATCTATAGTTTATATATGTATATATAAGTAGAGAATAGCAGAGGATAATTAAGAAGAAGAATAATGTCGAATCAAACCATCAAAGCCAAGGTAAATTATAAATCCAAATCTAAAATCTAAATTTAATCCAAATTTCTTCTCAGATCAAGATTTGTGATGTGCGCTTAAGGTATATGTATTCAAATAGGGAGAACAAGGGGAGTTAAACTGGAATAAAAGGATTAGATCTGATGATTTGGAAAGCTAAAGAGGTGAGTGGAAAATTATATGTTTTTTTGTATAATATTAGATTTATTTCATTGTAAATCAATTCATGTATGATTAAAATGTAGATTGAAGTTGTAGGCTAAAATTGTACAAGTGTGGTGAATTTATAAACCATGCCTATATATTTTGTGATTGAGAACTTGAATTATATATTGCATGTATGTGAATTTGGATAATATTGGATGGCAATAGTCCTTTAATTTAGAATTGGGCAGTAGTAGTCCCTGAAACCTATAAATTATGTAATAGTTCCAGATTTGTAGATTTAAATGACGTTATAAATAGAAATGTAAATTAAGTTTTCATAAATTGTTGTGATTTAAGTAGTATTTAATTCATTGGAATGTAAAGAGTTGTAATGTAAATCCATATAGATTTTCAAGTTCAAATCGATTTGGAAATAAAAGTGTATCATTTGAAATGACATAGACTACACCAAAAAGGAATAGATGTATAAATTAAGGATATTTACCGTAGTTTGTACTGTCTATTTTAAAAACTATGAAAAGGATAATTTCTTGTAATTCCAAATGCAATACAATTTCTCTTTTTGGATAAGACATTGAAATTTACAGTGTTATCCTTGCCATTAGGGAGATGTGGTTCTGATGTATTAAAATGCAGAAAGATCTAATGATTAATTAAAGAATTGTAAGTATGATAATAGTAATAGTCTAAGAGAAGAATTAATATATATGCAATATAAGCAAGACAGAAATCAAATAATAACGTTGAAAAGGTCGGTAAGTAGTAATTTAAAAATAAAAAGAGTATGCAAAGTTCATTAAACAAAGGAAGGTAGTAAATGTTAAAAAGGGAATAGAAGGAAAAGTTAAAAAGAAATGGATGTCAATGGGAAAAGATCCTTTTAAAAGGAAGTGGTAAATGACCTTAAATTGAATAAGAAGTAAATGATTAAAAAGTAAAGAAATGTTATTAATAGTGAATAGTGGAGGCGTAATAATCAAACAGGTATAAATGAATACACACAAACAAATATATATATATATATAGACACGCACATTATACTGATGTAGGACATATCCAACTATAGGACCTATGGAATTATATATGCTTGCGTAAAGATGAAGAGATACCCCAGTAGGGCCTGCTTTAATCTTATTATTTGGGGTATTGCCTTGATTGCATTAGACAATCTAAATAGGATGGTGAGCAAAGATCGATGCTATACCGGTATGTTGGTGCCATATTAGTGAGTAGAAGCTGTACATAGGTCGAGAACGTCATCGTCTACTGTAGGTCAAGTTAGATCATACATAGCCATATTTGTTTGATAGTTTGTTTGTTAGGGGCAATGCTAAATAACCATTAAGAGAGGTCATTCAAAATGAATGGGATAGTCCGTGGAGCTGAGTCAACTATAGTCCATGGAGCTGAGTCCTCCTCTATAGCCCAGAGCTGAGTCCATAATAGTCTGATATTACGACCCGAAATTTTGAACACTTCGTATTTAAATATCATAGTTATTTAAATATTTGAATATTAGATTTAATGTGATTAAATTGATTTAATAACCATGTTAATCCCCTTTTAAATAATAACTAATGAAGGAAAAAAAATCAAATTTTTTTACAAAAATAAATAGTTCGAAAACATATCAAAAATGTGACTGAATACCATTTTATCGATAAATGGACTCGAAACGTGTGAAATTATCATCTGGGGCATTGTTTTATGAAGCAAGTGCCATCGGGACTAGAAAATGAGGTGATGTATGCCGATGAGTTTCATAGCGATCTGATGTCTTATGTGATCGTAAGGGCTCGAAACATGCATCGATTTATTTGAGAAAATTAATAATAATATATATCTTATTATAAATAACCTCCCACTACCCTTCCCTCTCTCCCTCTTCATTATTTTCCTTAGCCTCTTTCTCCTGTAAATAAAATAACAAAGCCAGTAACTTAAATGAATTTAATCCAGAGTTACATGCCACGAAATTTGACGTCGTTGGATCCGTTGAACTCGTAGAGGTGAGGGCTTCGAATCCATATGGTCTTTGTTAGATGCAATAGTACTTGAGGTGGTCGACCTACTATAGACGTCGACTAGTGTTACCTTTTGTCGGAGATTAAAGAGGAGATAGGCGAAGTGGTGGATGTCGTTGCGTTTCACATGGCAGAGTACCCCTCCCTACAACATTCACTTCAGGTCCGATTAACATAAGAGGGGTGTGACATTACATTGCAGCAGGGAGTAGCTCGATCGTGATTTATTTAGGGAGTCGGAGGTAGAATCGACGATGTGGTTGGAATCAGCGTGTGATGGGAGTTGATTGATGTTGGTCGGAGGGGCTTTGGAGGTGCACTGTGAATCATGACCAGGTTTGTCGCTAGTGAAGGCTATAGGTCGTAAATTGCCATGGGCGATAAGCGTGAGGTGGTGGTGTCCGTTGCGAAGTGGGCGCGAAGTGTGACATATTGGCGCAGTCAGTTCGTCGTTTGATTGAGTAATGGCTCAGAATTGGTTGTGCGTGTATGGTTGAGGTTGGATTAGTGTGCTTGCGTATCATTGTGCACAAATGTGGGGAGACTGGGGAATAAGGTAGTTAGTGGTTTAATTAAGTAATTACTTAATATTTTAATCTGTATTCTTATATAATTCATGACTTTTGCATACGAGGTCCAATCGAGATGCCATCTTCGCCGTTGCACTCATAGTGAGATTATCTATGTCTTGGTTTGGCTTAGGCTTGGGTGCATTTTGTCACCATCAAATTGTATATGTTGTGTATATAATGTTTGTTGGTTAAAAATAATAAAAAATAGATAACGATGAAAGTTATTATTTTTAGACCCCTCCTTGCTTTGGAAAGCAAGTGACAACATTATATGTAGTATAATTTCTCTTATGACCCTCTAAAACATATATCTTTGCCAAGACTTGTGTTTACATGTTTGATATTGTTGTTTGTTAAGTTAAAGTGTGTTGTGAATGTTTGAAGCGAAATAATCGCTATAAACGCACTTTAAAATCCCTTTTATTTAACAAATGTTAAATTGGTTAAAATGTGAATATATTGTGAAAGCGTATATTTGGTGCTTCTCTATACACGTTTTGGTTTGTTTAAAATAAAAGAATTGGTTTAGGAAGTTATAGAAATTGTGAAACAAAGTTGTGGAAGTTAGAAGCAAAAAGGTTAATATGGATGCACTTTGAGAATGCCTTGTGCTTAAGTCAACTTTGAAAGACATTATAGGGGCTTCTAATGAAGGATTCATGGATTTGTGGACTGTCCGAGGTTCTGGAATCTAATTAATGATTCGTGGATTATACGAGATGCTAGAATCCATGTGTTGTTCCGAGATCTATTCCAGTTGTGGCTCGTGTGTTGGGTTGTTGAGCATTACTTCATCATCGGTAATGAGAAACCAGAGATATTAGACATAGCCTATGGGGTTTAGCTAAATTAAAGGGTGTAGGCACTCGATTCTAGTTTTGCTTATGGATATGCATGCAGGAGTGATGTGACCAGGTTCCATCCGACGAGGTGTGGGCCAGCTATATTTTTCTTATGATACATTTCCTAGAGGTGTACGTTGCTCGAAAGGATATCTCTTATCCTTGTGTAGGAGGACCATTCTCGATGTGCTAAGTGCACCTCCATGTAAAACCTACACAATTATTGTTAGAATTAGGCCAGCTCGTAACGGAAGTTATGGGTGAATTTCAATAAATTTACCCTATTGGATCTATATTGGGTCTAAGTCTAATTTATTTAGAACATTCTAGATTTTATTTAAATAAAATATCTTATTTTATTTAAATTTATAAAATATGTGTAATTTTATTTAATTTATATTCAATTAAATATAAAAGTACATATATGTATCATATACATAAATGTATGTATGTGCATCTGTAACATAATAATCTATGCAAGGTATAACATGCCCGTATATAAATGTTAGGGTTTATATTGCAACAGACATGTTAGCTCATCCTACATGTATTAAAATGTTGTTCAAATATATGTACATATGTAAACTTGTTATTCATATAAATATTAAAAACTAGGTGTGTGTGTGTGTGTGTGTGTGTGTATATATATATGTGTGTGTGTGTTTATGTGTGTATATGTATACAAACACATCTTATATGTAAAAATGTTAATGATTTATATCTATATACTATTGCATTAAATACTAAATAAATATATATATGTACGTGTAGATACACACACATACATATATATATAATATAACTTTTTAAAAATCATTTCACACATGTACATACATATATATATGTATGTATGTATGAGTTACAGTAACAAAATTATTATTATTATATTTAAATATATATATAACTATCTTTATAATATCAAAATATGTATATGTATATATAGTATGTTAATTATGTATTTAAAATATATATATATATATATTTTTAAACCTTTCCAGATCGAATGCACAGCACACAAAAATTTATTTATAATTTATTGCATGAAAAAATATATATTAATTATTCGAAACATAATAAATTAATAATAAAAAATATTTCCGTGTTATATTATTAGAATTTTAAATTTTAAGAAAATCAAGCATGATATTATAAAGTTATGAAAAAATTTCCAAAATTTTATTGGTCAAAATAATATTTTTAATTAATTGATTGATTTTGGCCGTTTATTAAATTGATTTCTTAAAATTATAAAAATGATTTTTACATTTTGATTTTTTGGCCGAGAGTTTATATGATTATAATGAAAATTTATAAATTTATAATTTTAATTATCGAAATATATTTTATTTTGTATGATTTACTTAATTAGTATATTGATTTAAATAATACTAAATAATAGTAAATAAGTATTAAAAGTTAATTTGCAGCCATCGAAAGATATACTTAAAGGTATGCATTTATAAAATATAAGTCTAATTATTAACATGATATTTTGAAATAATTAAATACAAGTCATATAATTAAAATTAGGGAGTATATTAATACACACACACATACATACATACATATATATATATATATATTAATAAAATGATAATAATTAAAATAAAATTTATTTGGTTACGCTTTAGATCTATATATAAAAATATTTTTTTAATAAATTAGAACATACATATAACCAATCTAACATGTAAGAATATTGATGATACATATAAGAATCTCATCTAACTAGCAATATAATAACAATATACACACACACACGAATAATATTATCAAGAAATTATAAATCACATAGTATAGTAAATACATGCCTAATACTAATGACTTAGAGCACACCTTGTAATGATGAATTCTCCCTCTTTGGAAATCTTCTCGATTTGGCAGATTGCTAATCCTTGAACCATAGACTTATAACTATCCAATAGATGTCGCTTTTTGAATTGATTTGAGATGAATTTGTTGGAGCTCCTTGTTAATGAGGTCAGCCAAGAATGGTGGGGAAGTGCCAGTGAAAAGGTCCCTTTTGCATTAGAGTTAGGGGTCCTTTTATAGTGGAAGAAATAGAGAGAAATATGGATCACGTCTCATATCATTTCTCAACAAATCACAACCATCCATCTCCAAACCCCTTTAGCCTTTTTAGCCACCCCTGACAATACCTATTGTTACCGAAATAACATCTTAACATCATGGGCTAACAACCCATTTAAGCCTAAATATTATTAATTAAGTCTAATTTAATTGCTTGTCGATATCCCATATTGACCGATATATTTATAACTATTATAAATATATACAACAATACTTATTCCTAAAATCATATTCAAAATTTTATAATTAATATTTCATAAATATTAATTAATTTATAAAAAGTATAAACTAAATAAATCATTTGGTCAAAAGAAATTTTCATCATTCTGTTGTGTGACTAGTTAGGTGTAAATTCGATCAATGGTTAACATTGAACTATTCGAATGTTAATGTTCACATGTCACCTTGCAGGTGCTGTGGCATTTTGACCAAATTTATTTCTTACTTTGTTTCGATAAAATCATATTTTATATTATTAAGCATTACCCAGTTGCAACATTTATTTACACCAATTCTCTTCGCCAAAACTCAAAACTATATCACTTTGGACTTATGGAATTTGATAATGGTCAAATTTCCAATATCATCCATATTCAACTCTATATTCCAAACACAAAGTTCTTGATTTAATAGTAACAATTATTATAAATTGAAATGCTTTAGCCAAAGACTTTGACTTTGAGTTGACTTGAGTCGACCGTGATACTAACCCCATTTAACTGAGGAGATGAATCCTCTCTTGAATAGTGCTTCACTTCCAATACTTTCACTTTGATCCAACTATAGTCACTCGATGGATGTCATGCCATGATTTGACTATAATCATAGCGAAACTTTCAGATTGAAGATCGGCAATATTTCCAAGTCGAGAGACCTGTCTAAATCAGTCACATCGATATTTTTTGTTTGACTTTAATTATATTAACTAATAGAAAACTATCGCATGAGTCATTCCATAGTTATCCAAAAACTATCAGTACGTAACCTCTTAGTGGCCCTAGGAATTATGAGTAATACACTATCCAATGTTTAGAGAGCGTTACATACTCTAGTCTCAACGGATACATCGATATTCGGTCTCGATGCATCTTGACTAGGAACATTAAAATGGTATATTAATTTTCATTGTGATAAATTACTCACGGTTACAATACTTTGTAACTACTATCACAAAACATACCATTTATGGATTTTCTATTAAATATACTTTTAATTAAATTAATTGATATCAAGTATATAATAGAAAATAACACCTTTCAAGATTGATTATCGAGTTAGATATATGTAACAAATTAAATAGTTGCCCCTGGAGTATACCCCTAACTTTATCAATTATGTAAACGCGCCTTAGCGGTTATTGATTGTATACCTATTATTGTTGTGGTGTACACATGGCACGACTATTTTTTGATTTATATTCTACACCCTAGATGTTATCTATTATATCACCATATGTACTTATCAAATGTGTAGTTCTTTTTAGGAGATAAACATTACGACATTCTATGCGGTCTCAAAAGTACTGTTATATGTTGATAGCATATTTGTTGAGTTTCTCACACCAGACTTTGGTTCGACACGTGGTTTTTGTTTTTCCTAAATTCCTCATGTGCTCTTTTGAGTAGTCTGAGAAAGGAAGGTTTTAGTTGGATGTTCATTAGAGCTCGAGGAGACGAGCTAGATGTTTCACATGCCATGGTGTCCTTATTTGTGCTGCATTACTATTGTATATATCAGCATTTGTGAAGACGGGTTATTATAATTGTCCAGGCTGATGATAGTATTTATAATTGTAACTCTAAAATGCTATATGTCTTAGAGTGGTAGTTTTATACTATCTTTTGATATTATATGTTATCGTTCCACTATGAGATTCTGACATTGTGTTCCTTTTTTTTCTGGTTCCTTTCCTTTTATTTTACCCTAACAATCTGTCTTTCTGGCACTTGGGTGCTCGACATATGAATACTGTGGATGTATTAGTGTCGATATTATGGGGTTGAAAAGGCGGACTGTTACATCTGGTATCAAAGCTGAAGGTTAAGCGAGAACCTTGGCTTTGGTTGGGTATGACTCATTAGGAGATAGGGCAATGGAATGCCCTAGCACGAGTTGAGCGTATTATAAATATAAGAGCGTATATGTATGTTTTATATATTAGCAATCTATAAGTATAAGTAGATAGTGTAGTCTAATTAGTATAGGGATTAATAATGTTTATATATTATTCCTCACTTATTAGCTTAATCTTGCTCGGCCATTGTATGAGCATTGTGTACTGTTTGTCGATTGTTGGTTATGCTCAACCTGCTTATGAGCTGTTTTGCCTTTTCACTACATTGGTTGGGTAGATAGTACTTGTGGGTGCATAGATACAAACACCTTGTGAATTAAGTTTCACATTTTGACTATAAGGCATTCGGTTATAATGTTGGGTTCAAATGTTAACTATAATAATGGATATTTGTTATAATCTGAGGAAAATAAGATATTATAAGTAAATACTTGTGAAAAGACTTTATGTAAGAAATTAGTTTTGTATAAGCATGGTTTATAAAATATAGTTTATAAACAAAAAGGATTTAAATGGGGGATTTGAGAACTTAAATCTTGATGTTTTGAAAATTGTTTTTCAAGTTTTGGAGAAAATAATAATAGTATTATTTAAAAGTATTTATGAATAGAAATATTTTAAAAAGGATTTTAAAGGAGATAGAGTGAACTCACTTTTGTTGCTGGAAATTAATTCCGGTGATGACTGTAGCATCATCGACGTTCATTTTTGGGTCTCTAAGTAGGGGATGTTATAATAATAGTTAGCTATAGAGTGGTTTGGGAAAAATAGAATTTGATTTAAATCCTGAAAGTATGATTTGATATAAAAAGGTGTAAGTATATATTATTAGTTCAAAATGATTTGAAATAAATCCTGGTTTTTAGTTCTAAAGTTTTCTTGTTAAATTATTTTATGTACGCATGTAGCCTATGCATTACGATAGTATGGTATGTTCATCATGTTTAATGTGTTGTTTGGTAGTTTTCATTTGTTAAAATGAAACAGAATTTTCAACGATTTTGGACAGTCAAGAACTTCTGAGTTGGTATAGAATTTGAAGCAAAATATTTTCATGAAAATATGAAAGATAAGTTTATATGACTCTTAAATAGGGAAGATAGTAAGTTAAAACATTTTAAATTTGTGGAACATCCTTGTTAAGTAATGAATCTGATGTTGTGTATATAATTTTAGGATGTTGTGGAGTGTTATACGAGTATGGACTTAATTCATGAAATGTTTTTAAATAAAATTATATTTCAATGAAAGGTTTTACAAATAAAGATAAGTCTTTATAAATTGTTTATAAACTTAAGTAATGCTCTATGAAATGGTTCATAAATGGTTTTAGTATTAAATAAGAAATACTACTTATGTAAATGAATGTGAACTAAAAAATAATTGGTATAGTCAAAAAACCAATAGGTTAAATACGTAAGTTGTACGTAGATCATTTTATTCGCATGATTGTTCTTGATCTAGTATTCGAATACATGATTTTGAGGTGATTTACATCGGCCCAAACAAGGATTTTTCACTAAATTCTTGATAGCAGACAATTGATACAAATTCTTGATATGATTATGAAGTTTTCTATCATGGTATATGGCTATGTAAGGAGGATAGAAGTTTTTAATCTAGGAACCCGATCGGAGTCTGCACTAGAGAGGTCAAGTGATTTACACTAGTTTGGAAGTGGAATCTATGTGATCGAGCAAGTGATCGGACTTGGTATTGCATACTGATGATCCATGTACATCGTACAACCTTTAGTATATTTGTATACTATGTTTTATTGGCATAGGAATACTTGGTGGAATGACTCTTTGAATTTTTTGAGGTAGCATGAATAATCGACTTTGTAATAACCTGAGGCTGTTGAGCATAAGGTACGCTTAGTAGATTGTTTGTCGTCCTTATGCAATAAGAGAATTTTTAAACTTGAGCAAACTGTGAGCTTTGCTTGCTAGTAATTGTAATACTATTCAGTTTTCATGTGTGATTCTTTCTTTGGTTGCTGCGTTGGAATTTCGAGGATGAAATATTCTAAGTGGGGGAGAATGTAATGACCTGGAATTTCGAACACATCATATTTAAATATCTGAATTATTTAAAACATTTGAATATTGGATTTAATGTAATTAAATTGATTTAATAATCTTGTTAACCCCTTTCTAAATAATAACTAATGAAGTGAAATTTATTTTTGAAATTTGTTTACAAAAATAAATGGTTCGAAGAAATATCGATATTGTGATCGAAAATTGTTTTATCAATAAATGGTCTTGAAACGGATGAAATTATCATCCCTGGGCACTGTCTTTGATTTTGATAAAACTATTGCCATCAAGACCAGAATAATGATGTGATGTACACCAACAAGTTTCGTAGTGATCCGACGTCCAGTGTGATCGTACGAGCTCGAAATGTGCATCGATTTATTTGAGAAAATTAATAATAATATACATTTTGCTATAAATAATCTCCCACTGCCCTTCCCTCTCTCCCTCTTCATTATTTTCCTTAGCCTCTTTCTCCTGTAAAAAAATAACAAAGCTGCCAACTTAAATGAATTTAATTCGGAGCTACATGCCACGAAATTCAACGTCGTTGGATCCGTTGAACTCGTAGAGGTGAGGGCTTTGAATCCGTATGGTCTTTGTTAGGTGTGACAGTACTTGAGGTGGTCGACCTACTGTAGATGTCGACTAGGGTTACCATTTATAGGAGATTGGAGAGGAGATAGGAAAAGTGATGGATGCCATTGCATTTCTCCTGGTGGAGTGCTCCTCCTTGCACCATTCATTTTAGGTGCAATCAATATAAAGGGTTGCGACATTACACTATAGCAGGGAGCAACTCGATCGTGATATATTTGAGGATCCAAAGGTAGAATCAATGATTTGGTTGGAATCGACGTGCGATGGGGATTTGATTGACATTAGTTGGAGGTACTCCGGAGGTGCACGGTGAATCACAACTTGGGATTGTCACTAGCGGGGGTTGTAGGTCAAAAATTGCTAAGGACGATCGAGCATGAGGTGGTGGTGTCCATTATGAAGTGGGCGCGAAGTGTGACGCAATGGCGAAGTCGGTTGGTCGTTTCATTGAGAAATGTTCAATAATTGGTTATGTCTATACGGTGGAGGTTAGGTTTGTATGCGTGCATATCACTATGCATGAATTAGGGGAGAATGGGGAAGAAGGTAAAATAAGGAAATTAGTGATTTAATTAAGTAACGAATTAATATTTTAATCCGTATTCTTATAAAATTCGTAAATTTTTGATACGAGATCTGTTTGTACCAAAATTGGGCACAACACTCTTCGGAAGTTTTTAAAGAGATAAAATAAAGAAATTAAATGGAAAGAGAGGAATTATCTAACAAAAACTCCAAATTTCATATTTGAAAATAATTAAAATGCAAGTAGACACAAGAATTTAGAGTGGTTCGGCGTATCGCCTACGTCCACTATGAAGTTGATAGCTTTATTGATCTTTCTTTGAAGATTACAAATAAATTCAGTGAGTTATAGTAGATAATTATGATTTGCAGCAGTGAATTTCGTTATTGGCAGCAGCAAGGGAGTTTAGATCTGGATCCGGCAGAGTTTGGGCCTTGGAGATCTCAAAGAGGAAGAATAACCCCTTTTCTGTTGACTTTGGGGGTCTATTTATAGGTGTAGGAGGCTGATATTTCACTCAGATCTCGGGAGACCCTCTCTGGCACGTGACCAGGCCCGCACGCCCAAGCCCGTGAAGTTTCGGTCCGATCCGTGATCGATACGAACAGATTTCGTATCGATCAAGATTTCATCCAATGGAGTCAAAATTTGGTGTGGACATTCTTTAGCATTCACGTAGTCTTCTGTGAAAATTTCATAGCATTTGGACTTGTAGATTAGGAGATATGATCGATACGAAATGCGATTCTTGGCGGTTGTTTGGTTCGACTCGCTTCTGTTTCGACTCGCTCCGTTCGACTCGCTTCCGTTCGACTCGGTGACATGGCGCTTGAATCTCACTCTGCCCTTGACACTATTTTGATCAAGTCGAATCTGTGCATTGATTGAGCGAGTCGAAGGAAGCCTCTCTGATGGGTGCGAAGCGAGTCGAAGGAGGCCTATCTGGGGGTTGCGAAGCGAGTCGAAGGAGGCCTATCTGAGGGGTTCGAACGAAGGCTCTGTGATGGACACGAAGTGAAGCGAGTCGAAGCGTGGCTCAAGGCGAAGCGAGTCGAAGCGGACTCCTCTGAGGGATGCGAGCAAGTCGAACAAATCACTTCTGAGGGATGCGAAGCGAGTCGAAGGAAGCGAGTCGAAGGGAGCGAGTCGAACTGCGATTGGTTTTCATCCAATTTTGGATCGTTCATAACTTGAGCATACGAACTTGGATTGACTTGAAATTTGGAACGTTGACTCTCATGGCTTAGCTTGTCATGTCCTACCAATTTTGGCTCGATCCGGACTCGGACAAAATTCGTCGATATCCATTGCGAGCCTATGTACAACTGATCTCTAGGACGGGCCGTCATTGGTTACTAGTCAATTCCTTGGTGTCACGGCCTTGCCAAAAGGCGGGATAACAAGGTCCAATTGAGACACCATCTTTATCGTTACACTCATAGTGAGATTATCTATGTCTTGGTTTGGCTTGAGCTTGGTTTAGTTTACGCACCATCGAATTGTATATGTTGTGTATATAATATTGTGTTAAAAATAAGTAATAATAGATAACAATTCAAGTTATTACTTTTGGACCCTCCTTGCTTTGGAAAGCAAGTGACAACATTATATGTAGTATAATTTTTCTTATAAACCTCTAAAAAAATGTATCATCGCCATGATTGATGTTTACAGTTTGATATTGTTATTTGTGAAGTTGTCGTGTGTTGTGAATGCCTGAAGCAAAATAGTCACTATAAATGCACTTCAAAATCCTTTGTATCTAACAAATGTTAAGTTATAATGTGAATATATTGTGAAAGTATATATTTAGTTGTTCTCTACACACATTTTGGTGTATTCGAGATAAAGGAATTGGTTTGGGAAGTTATAGAAATTGTGAAACAAAGTTATGGAATTTAGTAGTGAAAAGGTCGTTGTGGATGCACTTTAAAAATGTCATGTGTTCAGCAATTTTTAAAGTCAACTTTGAAAGACATCTTAGGGGCTTCTTTGCATTTTTAATAAGTACTATAAGTGTACTTACTACTCGAAAAATGTCAAAGTTAAAATATATTTTCAGTAATTATTCATGTATATTTAAGTATAGGGTTTTAAATTATAATACACGCTTTTAATTGTTTTTAGTAAATTATAAATTTGTTATTTTTAAGTCATATTTTACATGGATATTTAAATTCTATTTATAAGTATTTTTAACACACACACACATGTATATATATATATATATGTTTGAAAAAAGTAAGTTAAGTATTTTATAAAGGAATCAAGGAAGTTTTGGATTATAACATTTATGTTATAATAAATGGTTTTGCAAAGTCATTAACAAGTATATTACCTTGTTTAATAAATGCAGACGTAGTTAGATCTTCAAAAGAATGTTTTTAAAGAGAGTAACAAGTATGAATTGGTTTTGGGATTGTTGTGACAATGTGTTAATAACCTTCATCTTTAACCCTTTTTTATTATGCTTATGGATGTGAATAGATCTTTGAAAAGAATGTTTTAAAAATAAGCATAAGTGAAATGGTTTAGATTTTGTAGTGCAATGTTTGTCTATCGTTTTCCCTAAGCCCTTTGAAATAGATTTGTGAATGTAACTAGAATTTTTAAATGGATATTTTAAAAGAAATAAAAAATATGGAATCTTTTGGAAAAAGATAGAACAAGAAAGTTTTGAATTAAGAGATTTTGTTAATGGCTTGTGAATATACTTATACGGTTGAGATAAGTATATGAATACTTTTTAAAGTATTAAAAAGAGTATAAATAAATGGTGAAATACTAGAATACAATTATATATGTTTTATAAAGAGAAATTAAATATAGATACAAGTAATAAAGGAGTATTAATTAATAAGAGGAATATTAATTAATAAAGGTAGTTTTAATTAATAAAGGAGTATTAATTAAAAAAAATTATTAGATAAAAGGAGTTTTACTAATAAAAGAGGTTTAATTGATAAAGGATTAATCAAATAAAAATGGGATTAGAAGTCGTTGATGTGACTTAATTGTGCTTTGTGTGAATTAATCGTACTTTATGTGAATTAATAATGCTTTGTGTGTTTACTTGTCTATGGAAAGTATTTAGTCATGTACTTAGCAATAAAAGCCGACAAAGAGGGCTTGCTTTGTCTGTGAGAGTTATGGTGATGTTCGAGTGGGATGTAGAAGCAATAGTGTTCTAACCTACCGGCTTCGCTCTTGACATAGGGATAGAGCGAGTTGAAAAGATCGGAAACGTAATAAATGTATGAAACTTGGTTTCCATTTATGATCATCTATCTTGTACTTGATAGTCGATTAGTGAACTATCAAAATTTTCAAAAATAACTTAAGAAATATTTAGAAGAAACACGAGGGTTATATGGTACAGTTATCTTTGAAGATGTTATATTGTAAGTATAAACTTGTCCTTCTCTTCTAGGACAAATGATAAGAAAATCCATCCAGATAGGAGATGATCTCCACCCTTATGTATTGTAGGGGTTGAGTTAATCGAAAATCCATCGATTAGTTTTGGGGCACTCGGTAAGCATTGGAGTGTGCTTATATGAGACGACTCGAAACCGTAATCACTTCAAAACCATATACATGATCTATTTTATAGAAGAGGTTCGTGATCTATTGGAGATACTGGAATCTATTAAACCAAAAATTGGTTCAACACCCGAGATGTTGTACAAGGTTATATTATTTGAAATGGTCCCAACAATACCCATGGACTTCAATATATTTATGAAGTTGCTCAAAAGTTTGAGTCATATGTCTAAGGGCAAAATAGGCGAGTTGCATAATTGTGCAATACTCCATTACTTGTTTATTAATGGATAAAATAGGCAATTCACATATATCACAATCTTTTGTTCATATGTCAATGGGCATAATAGTTATTATTCATGGTAAACTTTAATTTAGGCAAGGGCTTAAGTGGCCTTGTTTAAATCATTAATACGCAAGTCCAAGTCCAAAAATACGTCATATGCACGTCCTTGATTCAATAATAGTCAAAGATACACATTTGAGGGAATTTTTGCTAAGCAAAGTTTATTGTTGTAACGACCCAAAAATTTTAATGGTTTAATAACGTATTTAACTTATTTTTTGTGAAATTTTAAATAATTGAATTTTGAAATAAAAATTTTATATTTGGAATACGTCTATTTCAATATAGCTACTGGTAAATTTTCATTTGATAATATTGAAGTTTATTTTGTTGTGTAATTTTATTTTAATTTAAATCAGTTAATATTGATGATAATAAAATACTTTCCAAACCTGAAAATTCTTATACAATAAATTTGTAAATCATTTTCTGAGTAAGACGTCATATTTCGTTTCTCCAAATTTGGACTGCTGTTGCTCCGTTCTTCATATTTCCGGCAGATTTGCAGCATTTTCAGTACCGATTATCGACTTTTGACCAGATGATCGTACCACTAATATTTGTATACCGTTTTGATCGTCTCGTCGTGCTGATCTCTGTGGTATATTTATTTCTGTATTTTGAAATTCGGTACGCGACGGAAACAATTAAATATTCGTTGTATCGGTACCATAATTTTGCAACCATTAACTTTCTTGTTTTCCAAACTTTGAACCGTGCAGCAAGCAATGTAATAAATTGCTTTAATTATTTTTAGCTGAATCAAAGGCTTTTCACCATTGTCATTCTTTCACTTTATATTTAGTCTACCGGCTACTTCATTTCTATGGTTCACTTTCGTTTGCTTTTCCACACATTCCAGAGTAATTATATATATGTCAGTTTGTATTGATGGGAAGGTTGGAAGCCTGTATACGTTTCTCCTTCCTAGTCTAGCCAGATCATGCATTGTATATAAAATATTTATAATATCACAAGCTTATATTAATTCACTACATTTTGCATTATTCCTCCTCCTGCTTCATGATTCCCACCCAGGCGTTTCCTCCACATCTCCGCCTCTTTATCTATTCACCTTCATTTCTTTTCTCGCTTACCATTTCTCCTCTCTCCATTCAAACTCAAAGCCAGCCCTTGCTCCGCCGCCAACTACCCACCACCCTCGCCTTCCATATAAACACAGCAACCACCTACCGACGTCGCTCCCGTCCTCCTTGTCGTGCCGGCGAGCCTTGGCCCCTTGCAACTGTTTTTCCCTCGCCTTGCCATTGACTTCACCGTCTAGCCACCTCTTCTGCCTCCTTCTTTGACCGATTCCTTATATACTTAAGTATAGTAGAATCTTATATAAATGTACGTACAACTTCCATTTTCTTCTTCTTTAGTTTATATATATATATATTAAGTGGTTTACATCTGTCCCTATATTTAAATTTTGTTGCAATGATTTTTTATGAATATGTTAGTTTTTATACCAGTAAATATATATAGTAGTAGCAAATAGATGTTTATATTATATTTCGTATGTTGTTAGTCGCGGTGAAGAATTTAGTAATATGTATATTTTCCAGTTTATTTTATACGTTTAGCACATGAGTTTGTTTTCATGTTGGCTACATATATATATATGTTTCCTGGAGATTTGACCAGGCAACTAGTGCTCGGCATCCAGGAGGACTCGGCGTTAGAGAGTGTTCGACATCTAAGAGTGATCGGCGAAGTACTCGGCATCCAGAGGGACTCGGCGTCAAAGAGTGTTCGGCATCTAGGAGTACTCGGCGAAGTACTCGGCATCCAGCGTACCCGGCATCCATGACACTTGGCATCAGATAGTACACAGTGAAGTACTCGGCATACCAGGCTACTCGGCGTCAACTAGCACTCGGCGTCAACCAATGCTCGGCGTCAGCTAGCGCTCGGCATCGATAGAACTCGGCAACAGGAGTGCTCGACATCCAGAAGACGTTCGGTGGACATAACTACTCAACATGACACTATCGTTCGGCCAGCATGCATCATTCGATCAAGAGCTTCAGATAGAGTTACGATCGGCTTCAACTGCAACCATCCTGCATTTCCCACACATCAAACGAACCATTCAGCATAGAAAGGACTGTTCGGCATGGAAGGGACTGTTCGGCATGGAAGGGACTGTTCGGCGTCAGAGCGTTCGGCTACCAAGCCCACTTGGGAAGTCCAGCCCATCTTTGTCTATAAATAGAGGGGCAGGGTCACAGTGAAGAGGATCCTTTTTTGGAGAGAACACCGGGGAGACTCTGCCATTTTTTAGACTCATCTTCTCTGCTTAACAACTTCATTCAAGCATTTGATTCACGAATTGTATTTGTAATCAACAATAAGGAAGATCAATAAAGTTTAATCTCAAAGTGGACGTAGGCAATTACGCTGAACCACTATAAATTTAGTGTTCTTACTTTCTGCATTTAAATTAGCATTGTCTTCTCTGTTTAATTTATCTTCATCACTTATATCTCTACACAATCTTTCTCTACGAGGTTAGTGACCAATTTTGGTGCTAACACTTTGGTGCTTTCACTGAGAATTGAATTCTCAGACCTCAAGGATCTGCTTTGAAGTTACTGGGTTGAACAAATCCCCCAAAGAAGATCCGACTCACTGATAGGACATCCGTTGATTCTACTCAGTGTTCATACCAATAACTCTACAATGGCAGGACCACGTACCAGGTCAGCTTCTCATAATGCGGATGCCCGCGAGACTGCTAGCGTGCAACAAGCAGGACCTAGCAATCAACCAGTGATTCCGAGTGCAGGAATTGCCGCTCAAGAACAGACTCCAGTTTTCACCATAGTAGAGTTCAATGATTTGATGAGAGAACTTAGGGAAAGCAGGAGACAACTAGGAGAGCAGATGCAAGCTAACGCCAACCTGATGGCACAACTCACTCAACAGCAGCAACAGAATGCTGGGGGCAATCTCGCTCCTTACTCTTCATCTGACAGCTCAACTTCCTCTGATGAACCTCCCAGGCGCAGACGACGTAAGACTGAAGCTGCACGAGCAGAAGCTGATGTTCAAACAGCTGGAGATCGTAACCAAGCAAGAGCTAGAAACTTCAGGACCGGAGTGCAAACGGAGGATGGAGGCCCTGGCCATCAAAACGCTCACGATGTCGAACCCCAAGACACGCGACTGGCAGATCACCAGGAGAGGAGGCATCAGCATGGACAGGCACGTAGAACAGACCTTAACCTCCCGCCTTCCATACAGACACCAGATCTAACAGCCATGATCAGGCAATTGATGAAAGAAAATTAGGGCTTATCGAATGATGACTAGGGAGTGTCAAGAAGTCATACTCCATTCACGGATGTTGTGTTGCAGGCGGCGTACCCCAGGAAGTTTAGTATGCCTACTATCCCTGCGTATGAAGGAAAGACCGACCCCAGACAGCATGTCATGAGGTACGAATAGATGATGGATTCAGCTAGAGCAAATGATGCCACCAAGTGTAGATGCTTTCTGATTACTCTCTCTTGGATCGCTACTATGTGGTTCACCCGACTTCCTCCGCGGTCCATATCAAATTTCGAAGAGTTAACAAGGAAGTTTATTGAGCAGTTCAGAATACACACTACACGCCCAAAAGATGTAATGTCTCTGTCAAGTGTAATCCAAAATCCTGGGGAGTCATTGAAGGAATATTTACAGAGATTCCACGTTGCGGCAACTGAAGTCAGTAACCCCAATGACCATGCAATTCTGATGGCTGCAATGAGAGGTGTTGATCCAGATTATGAGTTCGGAGACTGGTTGGCAGGAAAACCTCCGACTACGCTAGAGCGTTTCTACTCAAAGGCACACCAATTCATAAGAAGAGAGGAAGCTAGGTGGGTACGACGAGATAAGGCACCAGGACCTGTCCAAGAATCTATGAAGAGCAACATTGCTGTGAAGCAGTCCGGAGACAGCTCGGGAAAGGTCCAAGTCAATGTCCAGAATAAGCCTGGGCAGTCTAAGGAGTCCGGAGGAAGAAATCAAGGGAAGAAGAGAGAAACGGGGAAGTGGAAGTCGAGAATTCCAAGCTACAACGAGTATACTCCGCTGAACGCACCGCTTGAGAAAATTTACCTATCCACCTGCATTACTTTTCAATACAGAAAGCCACGTCCAAAAGAATCAACCAAGGAACAGAAGCGGACCGAGAAATATTGTCGCTTCCATGAGACTTATGGGCACAATACGGAAGAGTGCAGACACCTGCACGATGCTATCGAGAAGTTGATTAGGCAAAAGAAGTTGCAAGAATTTGTGAAGCATCCACAGGAAGGAGGACAGGGAACGTCCAACCCAGGTCGTGCACCAGCACCGCGTCATCCCGAGGAGCCTGCCTGAACCGTAGGTAGACTAGTCATAAATACAATTATCGGCGGACCTCACCCCGCAGATAAGAATTGGCAAGAGATGGAGCAATATGCAAGTTCCTTGAAGCATGCCGATTTTGAGTGTTGTTCGAACGTGGAGGATGGGACCCCCGCTAAGCAGCAGCGCGTAATGACAGACGATATTGTGTTCAGAAACAGAGACGCTGATCAGGTAGAGGCTCCGACCATCGACCCAATGGTCATATCTGTAACAATCGGACCAGCATATGTAAAAAGAATTCTGATTGATTGCGGGAGTTCTGTCAACATAATCTTCAAGAAGGCTTACGACCAAATGAAAATGGAAACAAAAGACCTAAAACCATCCAAAGCTCGTATTCACGGCTTTAACGGCACTGCGATCGATGCAGTGGGATATGTCGAGTTGCCAGTTGAACTGGGACAAGGCGAGCGTCGGAGAGTGTGAATTCTACCCTTTGTAGTTTTGGATGTGGATTCTCCATATAATGTTTTCTTGGGCCGGCCGGCCCTGGCTGAGTTTAGGGCAGCATTAGCCCCGTGGTGTTTAACTTTGAAGTTCCCAACTGACAAAGGAGTAGGTATCGTCCATGGCGATCAAGCAGCTGGTCGTTCCTGTTATGTGGCTGAGCTCCGAGAGGCCCATCGGAGGGAGAAGGGAAAGGTTGCGAACAATCTCATTCGCATCCTTAATACGGATAATTGACAAGTAGTGCCCGAGCCCTGGCTCGGGCATAGTTCTCGGATCTTCGGAGATATAGATCCGAGAGACAACGATGAGAAACCCAGGGAAGAGAAGGCGGCTCCGGCTGAATTAACAGTTGACATTTCAGTTAGCCGTGACGACCCCTCGTGAATACTGAAGATCGGATCACAGCTTGGCCCTGCGATGACTGAAGACCTTAGCGACTTCCTCGAGGTGAATCTTGATGTTTTCGCCTGGACGCATTCCGATATGTGTGGGATTTCCCCCGCCATCACGAGTCATATGTTGAACATAGACCCGAAATACGTTCCAGTTAAACAAAAAAGGAGAGGAATGGATCCGGAGAGGTCCGCCGCTCTCGGAGAGGAAGTGGACAAGCTCAAAGCAAATGGGTTCGTCTGCGACGCCCTCTACCCTGAATGGGTATCCAACCCCGTGCTGGTGAAAAAGGCGAATGGGAAATGGAGGACTTGTGTAGATTATTCCGACTTGAACAAAGCATGCCCTAAGGACAGTTTCCCGTTGCCTAGGATCGATCAGTTGGTCGACTCCACCGCAGGACACGAGTTGTTGTCATTTATGGATGCGTGCTCAGGGTACAACCAAATCCCGATGCATATTCCGGACCAAGAACACACCAGCTTCGTGACAAATGTCGGACTGTACTGCTATGTAGTGATGCCCTTTGGATTGAAGAACGCAGGGGCAACTTACCAGCATTTAGTGAATCGAATGTTCAAGGACCAGCTGGGTAAAATGATGGAAGTCTATGTGGATGACATGCTCGTGAAGTCACGACGGTCAAACGACCACATTCGAGACTTGGCTGAAATGTTCGACATACTCAGGTTTTACGGGATGAAGATCAACCCTCTGAAGTGTTCCTTCGGCGTGGCATCGGGGAAGTTTTTGGGATTCATCGTCAATGCTAGGGGAATTGAAGCCAACCCAGAGAAGATCCAAGCTATTCGAGATGTGCAAGCGCCCAGGACTATAAAGCAAGTGCAGAGTTTGAATGGAAAAGTAGCTGCGCTAAGTCGATTTATATCCAGGGCAACTGACAAGTGCATCCCATTCTTTGATATAATAAAGAAGGGGAAGAGAAATTTTGAATGGACGTCTAGTTGTGAGGAAGCATTCCAGAATCTGGTGAGGCATCTGGAGAGTCCACCAATGCTGTCAAAACCAGTTGACCATGAAATGTTATATGTATACTTGGCTGTATCCCCACATGCGATAACTGCGGCTTTGGTTCGTGAGGAGGATCGAGTCCAGAAGCCGGTGTATTATGTTAGCAAGCGTTTAACGGGGGCAGAAAGGAATTACCCTAAGATCGAGAAATTGGCTTATTGCTTGGTGATTGCATCACGTAAGCTGCGCCCATACTTTCAAGCACATTCAATCGGTGTTTATACCAATCAACCCCTGAGGCAAGTACTCCAACGGCCGGAAACTTCTGGAAGGTTGCTAAAATGGAACATCGAGTTGAGCCAATTCGATATCGCCTACTTACCACGGAGAGCCATCCGAGGGCAAGCATTAGCAGATTTCATCGCTAAGTTTACCATACCCGTCAAACCGGATGATCACGACATCATTCCCCCCGTTCGATGGAAATTATACACTAACGGTGCATCAAACGACCGTTGCTCCGGCGCGGGCATAGTTCTTATAACTCTAGAAAACCGATCAATCTGTTATGCCCTGAAGCTTGATTTCCCGGCTACAAATAACGAAGCAGAATATGAAGCACTGATCGCTGGCTTGAAGCTCATCAGGGAACTCGGGATCAAATCAGTCGAAATCTTTTGTGACTCACAGTTGGTGGTTTACCAAGTACGGGGAGACTACTAAACAAAGGGACAAAAGCTCGCTCCGTACCTTGTTCAGGTCCAAGAACTACTCTCGAATCTCGAGCGTTATGACATTTCACATGTCCCGCACGAACAGAAAAAAGAAGCCGACTTGTTGGCTAAGTTTGCGAGTACCGGCGATGCACAGCAAATGGGATTGTATCCCGTTGAAGCCTAGCATGCCCCGAGCATAGACGAGATGAAAGTCGATCGTGTGTTGGAAACGGAGATCGAGAAGGAATCGTGGATAACCCCATTCAAACTGTACCTAACGATCGGAGCCTTACCAGATAAAAGAAGCGAAAGACGGCAAATCCTTCGAAAGGCCGCGCGACACGTAATGCAGGATGGGTCAATGTATCGAAAAGGATTCTCAGTCCCATTATTACGATGCATCGCTCATGATGAGACAAAGCGGGTCTTAAGAGAAGTTCATCAAGGGGAATGTGGTGACCATACTGGGGGGCAAACGCTAGCAAAGAAGATCCTCCGCTATGGATATTACTGGCCAACCGTAAACCGGGACGCCGCAGACTACGCGAGGAAGTGTGACAAGTGTCAAAGATACGCGAAAATCCCGAGGACTCCATCAACGGAACTCACGCAAATGGTTAGTCCCTGGCCGTTTGCGATCTGGGGGATCGACATAATCGGCTCTTTGCCTATATCCAAAGGTGGTGCGAAATACGCGATAGTTGCAGTCGACTATTTCACAAAGTGGACTGAGGCAGAGCCTTTGGCCACAATCACCTCTAAGAAGGTCATTAACTTCGTTGTACGAAACATTATATGCCGCTTTGGCCTTCCTCGCACCATCATTACGGACAACGGGTTGCAATTTGAAAGTAGAGAGTTCAAAGAGTTCTGTCTAAAGTATGGCATCGAGAAAAAGTTCGCCGCCGTTGCACACCCGAAGGCTAACGGACAAGTCGAGGCCGTTAACAAAATAATTAAGTCCATACTGAAGAAGCGTCTGGAGAAGGTTGGAGGCAAGTGGGTAGATGAACTCCCGACAGGATTATGGGCGTATAGAACTACCCACAAGTCCACGACCGGCCACACTCCATTCGCCTTAGCATACGACTCTGAAGCCGTTATACCCGTGGAACTTGAAGTTCCGTCGCACCGAGTGACATACTATGATCCCAAGACGAACCAGAATCTCTTATTGGAATCACTGGACTGCGTCGATGAGAAGCGCGAAGAAGCTGAATTAAGGGCGGCAGCACATAGACACCGAGTCAAGCGTTACTATGACGGCAGAGTCCGCCCAAGGTACTTTAATGTGGATGATCTCGTTCTAAAACGAGTCTTCCCGGTACCATCACGTATGAATCCCAGCTAGGAAGGTCCGTACGCCATTGAACGGAAGCTTGGAGAGGGAACATTCAAGCTAGCGACCGTTGATGGCACGACGCTCCCCCGAGCATGGAACAATGAACATCTGCGGCACTATTACATTTAGCATGTTTTCTTTCTTGTTTTAGGCACTGTTATTTCCTATGTGTTTTCGTTCAGTATTAGCTTAGTTTCTTTTTAACTATGTAATCAAGCAGTCTAGTTGTTTTTCATTAATAAAGGCTTGAGGCCGTATTTTCTACGAATCACTAATGTCTCTATATCTCATGATCGGAGTACTCTAAGTCCCCAGAGCGCGGACTAGAGTATAAACGACTTCAAATCTCCGAATCCCCAGAGCGTGGAGCGGAGTACTCTAAGTCCCCGGAGCACGGACTAGACTATAAACGATTCCAAATCTCCAATCCCCAGAGCGCGGATCGGAGTACTCTAAGTCCCCAGAGCGCGGACTAGAGTATAAACGACTTCAAATCTCTGAATCCCCAGAGCGTGGAGCGGAGTACTCTAAGTCCCCGAAGCGCGGACTAGATTATAAACGATTCCAAATCTCTGAATCCCCAGAGCGCAGATCGGAGTACTCTAAGTCCCCAGAGCGCGGACTAGAGTATAAACGACTTCAAATCTCCGAATCCCCAGAGCATGGAGCGGAGTACTCTAAGTCCCCGGAGCGCGGACTAAAGTATAAACGATTTCAAAATCTCCGAATCCCCAGAGTGTGGAGCGGAGTACTCTAAGTCCCCGGAGCGCGGACTAGAGTATAAACGAATACAAACCTTCGAATCCCCTGAACACGGATCGACTTACTCTAAATCCCCGGAGAGAAGATTTAGAAAAAAGCCCAAGTACTCGAGAGATGTGGAACGAGAAATGTGCCACGTCTAGAGATGTTTGAACGACATGAAAATGGAGAACGAGATAATGCAACTCGTAACAAGTGGAGTTATGACTACAGTTAGTCAGCAAACCAAAGAAAAGCAAGAGACTCATTCAAACAAAAAAGAAACTAAACTTCATTCAGTAGTTCAAAATGGGGTTACACAGTTACTCCTATAAAATTCAGAATCCAGAACCTATCTATACAAACTGCAAGCCACAAAAAATAAAAGCAACGACAAGACTTAAGCAAGAAGCTCGTCGAACGAGTGTATCAATTACTTCTTCGGTTTCTTCTTCTTGTCTTCCTTTGTTTTTTCCGACGACTCCTCTCCTTCACGCTTTTTCTTGGATTTCTTGCTTGCTAAAGAAGCGGAGTCAGGAGTAGGAGACGGAACATCTAGTGGTTTGGACCTGCCCGGGAGAATGATTTTCAAAGGTCTGTTCCGCGGGTCGGTAAGTTCCAGGATTCCAGGTTCAACTTTGACCTCGGCCTTTTTCTTCTCCTCTACGGCGAGGCGGTCCTTCATGCTTATCTGTGAAGTATGCTCAGAGGCGCCAATGATTTCAATTTCTTCACTACCTTCGGCAGGAGATGAAGTGTAAAGCTTATTATCATCTAGCGCCCCAATCACTTGAGCATCGGGACCAGGAATTTCTCCCACATGGATAACATCGCTAGCTTTCTCTGCCTCCTCCTTGGCGTCATCGCTCCTCGGAGTTGGATCGGCGTCAGAACAACCTACAAGAAAACATAAAGGATGGGCGTTAGAACGAGTAACCACCGCTGAAAAATGACGGGATCTTTCGAATTTTAGAGAAAGAAGAATTTCCTACCAGGTTCTGGTTGGCTGTGGTTGCGCGTGGGGTTTCACCCTCCAGGATAGGGGATAGCACATGAGCACCGAGCCCGGGATCTTCGGGGTCATAACCAGCATGCTGCTCGAATGGATCAAGTGTCGGCTGACCGACCGATTGAGCAGCAATATGAGGAGCAGAAGTATTGGCCCCAGACGGGCCAGCTTCATCAATTTTCTCTTTTGGAAGGGGAGAGCCTTTGCTACAAAATACCAATGCTGCGGATAAATCCGATGGCTCATGTCTCATTCCCCCTAAGGAACTCCTTCACCAAGGCATCCTCATCGACCTCTTCGGAGCCCGACTCGATCTTCCTTATCCTTATCAAAGTTTCCCAGACCTCGGCTAGGGATTCGAGATAGCCGTCGCCCAAGAACGTTAAGTCGCGATGCATAAGGACGCGGGCTACATATTCAGCAATCAACGGGTCAAACATGCATTTGACCTCTTCCCTGCCGGCTTCTGCGACCGCCTCGAGGCGAGAATCAATCTCCTCCGCAGCCTCTCTTTTGCCCGCCTCACGGGCCTCATCCTTCATTTTCTCAACCCCGGCGAGTTCGTCATCGAGCTTCGTTTTCAGGAGACGAGTAGTAACGATTTCATCACAGTATCGCTGTGATTCTTCTTGAGCAGCTACCTTGTCCTCCTTCTCCTTGGAGAGTAATTCTTTCAGCTCTCTGACTTGCACAACGAGCGCGTCCCTCTCTTTTTGGATAGAGTCTTTTTCTAGGGCGAGGGCACCGCTGCACTGGACTGCCTCATCAAGCTCCTTCTTGTGAGCCATCTCTAAGCGAGTAACTGCCTCAGCAGTATCTTTTGCGCTTTGTTCAGCGGCTTCCAGCTTCGACTTGTACGAAGCGAGCTCTACGTCTTGGTGCTCGATGATGTTTTTGTCGCAGCTAGCCTCCAGTTTCAGGCGATCAATCTCATGTTGACGCTCAACGGACACCTCCGAGATCTTCTCCACCAAGTGCACAAACGCGTCATGTTGAACATAGACGTCGTTATTGCAGGCAATGGCACTCTGCTTCACGTGCCCAGGAATATGGTGAATAGCCGGGAGGAACTTCAAACCGTCAAAGCAAATTTTCGGAAACTTGGCCTTAAGATCGACCATCTTTTCCGCAATAGTTGGGTCAACCGTGGGAGTAGGGGGAGGAGGCTTTGGAAGTTCTCCCCTTTTTCGTTGTTCCCGAACTTGCCTCGTACTCGATGAACCAGAGTGTTGTTCTCGAGGAGCATCAGAGTGGTAACCCTTCTGTGAAGTTTTCTCTTTATCCGGCACGGTTGGAGAAAGAGGATCACGGGACTGCGAAGATTGAGAATATGCCTTCTTGCGGTGAGACGACTCACGGGGACGATTGTCTCTATCTTCATAATCGTCTCTGCCCCTGCGTCTGCCTGAACCAGAGTCCTGTCCAGAGTGATGAAATATGGAAGAGCCATGAAGGCGATCGAGTCCGTGAGAACGCCCCATATCACCTGCAAAGAATGGAGATAACAACGAGTTAAGAAAAATCCGTGAGATAAGAAAAAAAAAACTTGAAGTGTATGATGGAATGCGTATGTGCGTGTGTGTCCCAGTGTTCCCCCCGACGGACCCGTTCGTTTATCTTTACTAATCGGAGTGTTGTCTCCTTGGACCGGGAGTTGAACTCTCGCATTGCCTTTAACGGGCGAAGAAAACTTGAGGGCTTCAGGATCGTCAAACCCGTAATTGAGAATATCATCGGGAATAAACAGGTTCGACAGGCCCCTCAGGGAACTTTCCAGGTGCTGCGAGGAAGCCTCTTTCTCAGGCGGGATAGGCATGACTTTTGAAGTGCCACCAATTTTCTCCTTCTGAACTTTATATTTTAACTTCCTCTTTCCCTTCGAAGGGGAGGATGACGTCTCAATATCTTGAACTTCGACTGCCGGATTCCAAGCGGGACCGACATTCTCGCCTTGAGTCTCAAGAGCTTCGTCTTCTTTGCGCTCACCTTCTTCGTGCGTATCGAGAGTGCGGCGCGACGACGATCCGGCCTGTTTTTTCCCTTTACCGGACGAAGGTTTGGGAATGATGACACCTTCTGGAAGGCTGATCCGACGACCAGGGGCTAGCAAGCCAAACCCCGACAGTGATTCATTCGAAATGATAGTCCGGATGTCTCGTTCCTCGGCAGGAAGAGCTCTAATGGCTTCAACAGCCTCAGAATATCCTCGGCCTTCCGGACGCGGGTTGATACCTGAAAATATGAAACAAAGAGTTAGGAAAAGCATGACTCCGGTTAAATGCGAATAGTGACTCGGCAGAGAGACTTACTGCCTTCAACCCATCTCCTCGCAAAACCGGGAGGGCAGCGCACATAAAACCATTCCTGTTTGTACAGGGCGAATTTACTGCATGCCCCTGTCAAGATTTGGCATTTGTGGTACGGCTCGAGGAACATAAAGGAAGGACTGTCTTTTCGTCTCTTGATCATATAAATGTATCTGATATCGCCAGCGGTTGGAGGTCTAGAGAAGACGGCCATGAAAAGTAAGTAGGTCCCGTATAGAAATGCATGGCCATTCGGGTGCAGCTGCGACGGAGCTATGTCAATATACTGCAATACATCCCGGAGAAATAAATTGAACGGAGGCACGCTGCCCATCCAACACATGAACTTGTTACAGGCGGTATACCCGACTGGGGGCAGATGAGGACGATCGTGTCGCGAAGGGACCAACACGTCGGCGAAAGGGATCCCATGAATGGAGCATATCCGTCGGAGAGCGGCTTCGTTGATCTTCGAAGCTTGTGAATCGATCGGATTGTCAAGAAGAATTGATGCCTCCAAGGCATCTGGTGCTAAGTTGTGAGCAGGAGAAGTCGACGGATTAGAAGTATCAGCAGCTTCTAGCTATGATGACGGCCCAGGCCTGTCGGATATAGTGGCGGAGCTAGACTTTCTTGACATCCTCAATAAATAACGAACCTGGCAAAGTGCTTGAGAAAGCTATACTCAAAAAACGTTGGATGTTAGAGTTAGCAACACGAGTTTTCCCCCCACGTGGTGTGTGAACTAGTGCAAGCAATTGTGTACAAGCAATAAGAATCTAAAGATTTCAAAGATATAAAAATGAGCTTCGAGTCGTCGCCTTCGAAGACCGTCATCGCTGACCGTCTCAAAAAGCCCGCCTTGAGGTGATTATAGTTTCAAATTCAGAAAACGAGTGTTAATCAAACCCAGATTTAAGTCTACTAAAGCTAGGGAGTTAATGATCCGGGTCAGTGTCATATGATGGTGTGCTTAGATCTTTTGACCTTGTATAGATTAGGTAAGGCAATTGTTCGTTCGGCATTTACAGTGTTCGGCCTGAGTATGGTTCAACATTTATCATTGGTCGGCATTTATTATTGTCCGGCATTTGCATTGCTCGGCCTTGATATGGTTTGGTTAAGTTTTGTTCGGCATTCGGACTGTTCGGCCAAAGTATAGTATTCGGCATGTATGTTTGTTCGGCAGGTCAGTTGTTCAAAACGTATACTGTTCGGCATGTCAATTGTTCGGCAATTATGTTGTTCGGTCTAAATTCTGTTTGGCGTGTGTGTCTGTTCGGCTTGTCAGCTGTTCGGCGCATATACTGTTCGGCATTTGGGTAGTGTTCAGCCTTAGTTTGTTCGGCTAAAGTAGCGCTCCACCCTCGATTACAATTTCACCCAACTCCTTCTCCATCTGCGCCGAACGACAGGAACAGATCGCCCGGCGAAGATTACGCCATTCGACACCCCATCTTTCTTTTTCACCCAGTCTTGTTCGGCGCGAAGGATCTAGGCCCAACTACCATGCACCATTCGACGACTCCAAACATGCGAGCCATTTCTACTCGTTATGCAACCGTAGAAATGTCCCGTTTTCCACGTGATGAACCTAAACCTCTTGTTGAAGTAATTTAATCGTGGAAGGAACGATACCTAGTTCGAAGATCGAACTTGAGGAAAGATCAATTAGGCTTTATATCTGATTGGCTGGCGAGAATTGCAAGTCTCTTGGGAATGACAGATATGAAGGTGTAAAAGGATAATAGTGGAAGGACGCCTGGTTTTATAGGGAGAAGATGGAAGTTGAAAAGGCTATATCCGGTAGAACCGGTCAAAGTCGTAGCGTTCGGCTTCAAAGCGAAGTGTCGCTCGGCATATGAGGATTGTTCGGCTTCGAACGCATCGTTCGGCGTCCAAACCATGCTCGTCTCACACCTCCTTCACTAACATTCTCGAGAAGGCACCTCCGAGGTAAGCTGAACTAGATTCAAAGCGCATCATGTTCGGTTACATAATACACTTTGGGGGGCAAGTGTTTCCTGGAGATTTGACCAGGCAACTAGTGCTCGGCATCCAGGAGGACTCGGCGTTAGAGAGTGTTCGGCATCTAGGAGTGATCGGCGAAGTACTCGGCATCCAGAGGGACTCGGCGTCAGAGAGTGTTCGGCATCTAGGAGTACTCGGCGAAGTACTCGGCATCCAGCGTACCCGGCATCCATGACACTTGGCATCAGATAGTACACAGCGAAGTACTCGGCATACCAGGCTACTCGGCGTCAACTAGCACTCGGCGTCAACCAATGCTCAGCGTCAGCTAGCGCTCGACATCGATAGAACTCGGCAACAGGAGTGCTCGGCATCCAGAAGACATTCGGTGGACATAACTACTCAACATGACACTATCGTTCGGCCAGCATGCATCATTCGATCAAGAGCTTCAGATAGAGTTACGATCGGCTTCAACTGCAACCATCCTGCATTTCCCACACATCAAACGAACTATTCAGCATAGAAAGGACTATTCGGCATGGAAGGGACTGTTCGGCGTCAGAGCGTTCGGCATACCTGGTTCGGCATGCAGCGACCACTACACCTGGGCTAGAGCGTTCGGCTACCAAGCCCACTTGGGAAGTCCAGCCCATCTTTGTCTATAAATAGAGGGGCAGGGTCACAGTGAAGAGGATCCTTTTTTGGAGAGAACACCGGGGAGGCTCTGCCATTTTTGAGACTCATCTTCTCTACTTAACAACTTCATTCAAGCATTTGATTCACGAATTGTATTTGTAATCAACAATAAGGAAGATCAATAAAGTTTAATCTCAAAGTGGACGTAGGCAATTACGATGAACCACTATAAATTTGGTGTTCTTACTTTCTGCATTTAAATTAGCATTGTCTTCTCTGTTTAATTTATCTTCATCACTTATATCTCTACACAATCTTTCTCTACAAGGTTAGTGACCAATTTTGGTGCTAACAATATATATATATATATATATATATATTGTTTTCCAGAGTTTTGCATAACGATTTTAATATATATATAAATTTAAAACTGCATATATGTCTTAGGAATATATAAATATATATAACAGTTTGCTGGTATTGTTAAGTATAAGTTATATGTTAATAGTATATATATAAGAAACAAAATTTATGTCTACTTCGTATAGGATATACATTTTTGCAGAATATATAATATTGCAGCCTTTAATTTTATATGTATATAACAGTGATGATTTAGCTTTAATAGTGTACGCATATAGGTATATACAGTTGTCTATTATGCATCAGTTATAATCTGTTATATGTGTACACATATAAACTATAGAACAGTTTTGTAAAGGTAGATATAGTAATAAGGCATAAATCTATGGATCTGCATCTATTATAAGCCATATATTTCTTCTTCTATGTTGTGTATACTCGAGTTCGGTTTATATGACTTAGGTTATATGTTGTGTATATTTCGATCTGTTTATATATTGTATTTTATATATTATGGTATGTCATATTACTAGTTACAGTATGTTAAGTTTTATTGTATAAAGACAATAGTTTACATTAATATATAAGCATTTATTCCAAATTTTGTTATTATAACAATGTATACATGTTCGTAAATATAAAAACTAAGTCTGCATATCTGTTTGACATATTTAAAGTTGTTCACATATATTTTTGCCTGCATAAATGAGGTAGTGTATGCATTTATACATATTGTTAACATATATATGGTATGTATATGTATTTGGTGTAGCAGGTATATATGCATATAGTTGATGGAATTTGGATTTTTTTAAACAACGAATATATTTGCAGTATATGTGTTACTATATTATATTTTATTTTCTAATAAGTCTATTATATATATAAAGGTTTATAGCTGTTAATATATATTGTATATAACGTTTGTGACGACCGCCCACGACCCCTGCACTGAACATGGAAATAGTGCATTGAAAAGTGTGCCAGGCAGCCATGGACGATCGTCAGGGGTAAGTTAAAGCAGCAGAATCTATCGTATTACTCACAGCGCATGGATAACATACAATAGAAAATATATGTAGAGAAGCTTCACAAAATAGAAACTCATCAATTAAGCTTCATAATAGTTGAATACAAACATCTGAACAGTCAATACATCAAGCCTCACTACATATCACTCAGAGAATTATACAAAGCAGCGGAACATCCAGTACATATAGTAAGAAAATAATATGCAAGCCTCCAGCTCGTCTTCGTCATCAGCATCGTCGGAAACTAAGAACAGCACCTGTCACCTGCTACCTAGTCTGCCCATCCCAAAACAGATGAACAGCCCAAGGCAATAAGAGTTAAACATAAAGCCTTGAGTCAGACAACAGTCTTAGTGAGCGGTAAATTAACTAACAACATACCAAAAGAGCATAAAGGAAAAAGGAATAGGAATCCAACCCTCCCACTCCACCTCTTTCTACAGTGATAGCCCCCTGACACACTAAGCAGAAGTAAACATAGCAAAGCAGACATTTAAAGTAAAGCAATTATCACTCGAGTCAAGGTCAACATTTTCCAAGTACAAACCCCCAAGGACTAAACCAAGATCAGATAAGCACCCAGAAAACATTGCTCTTGAGACCGAATGATGATTCAACCAAACATCCATGACTCTGGCTATCACTTTTATCTTTGCTTCAATACCACCGTTAATTGAATGACCGGCACATTCTTTCAGCCGTCCGTCAAGGGTTAATGGTAACCCCAGTTCTAGACAGAACTCCGCACGTCGTCGCAGCCCATGCCTAGGACTATCGAATCTGCCCAGAGTACTCAACTACAATCATAGTCTTTAGGGACTATCGAATCTGCCCAGCGTACTCTTGCTTTGAGTCTGCTAGAACCTTCAATAACGATGAAACCTCATCCTTCTAGTCATCCTCCTCGACGACTATTTCCATACTAGCTCAAGCGCCTCTCGAGCAAACCATTATCCTCAAACCCGAACTATTTCACCGAGTTATCAACATGCTTAGAATGATCCCGTCTGGATTAAACCAAGGCTATCTCATACCATGCCTCGCTTCATCTCATCATAGCAAAGCCTCATCTCAACATCAACATCATCAAATCTATCCATATGAGCTTCATCATCCACGTCATATGCCACGAGCAGCTTTTCTTATTCAAGAGCCTTTCCCTTAGCTTTTGAATCATCTTCGACCAACTTGTCCCAAATCAAATCATCAATCAACTAATTTATAACAATCAATCAAGTCAATCATTAATCCAAGTAATCAAGCATTCAAACATGATCTAATAAACAATTATAACAATAATGGCAATCTTGTAAATAAAGAGTCTAAATCTAACAAGCATGAATCATGAGCAATATCTCTATAACTTGATGAATGAACTTGCATAGGTTAACATGTAGTAAAATGGGTGTCAAATCATCATGAACAATAGATCTACACTTTAAGTTTATGAAAATGCACGGAAATCACTATTTTAACACCAAATCAAGCCAACAATCTGATATATTCCTTTGGATCCGTGTGAGAGATAACCACCACTCACCAAATCACCTAAACACCTTAAAAGCAACACACTTCAGATCTGGACAGCGAAGGATCTAGCTCGATTCTCCAAAATTCCGCTTCAAACGATGAAATCTCTCTTCGATAGATGTAGATCTTCAATCTAAGCTCTTGGATCTTTGATTTGATCTTCGATTTGGATGGAAGGAAGCACAAGATTAAAGTGGAGAAAAGAAGTGAAGAAGTGTAGAACTCGAGCTCTCAAAATGGTAGCACTTCGTCGCTTCAAAATCCGAATCCCAAAAAGTGAGGCGAGGACGTGTATTTATAGGTTGAATCCTTAGGTCGTCCGCTCCCCCTTAATTCGTCCACGACTTAAGAAATCCCACGACCTATGACTTAACGACTCAACACATCCTACGACTTAACAGACCTTCCGACCTAACTATACTCACGTGCGCGACTTAATGACCCAACGACCTAAGCCTCGTCGCTAATGCGCGACCTACGACCTAACACTAAGCCAAGTTCCAACGACTTACGACTCAACGACTCAGGCCTATGCGCGACCAAAAGCATACACGGCCTAACACTGACACTTCCTGACGACTTAAGCATCCACGCGACCTAACATAAGTCGTCTACGACTTATCACAGATACGACCTAACGACTTAACCCTTAAGCCCTTACGTGACCTACTACAGAAATAACCTAACGACTTAAGCACCCACACGACCTAACATAAGTCGTCTATGACCCAACATAGACACGGCCTAAACTTCAACGACGTATCCCATAATCCTTAAGTCGTTAACCCCGCTTAACCCCCTAGGTCGTTAACTACCCTAAGCCGCTAACTCTTAAGTCGCCGCTTCCCTTAAGTCGCCAATTCCTTAAGTCGGTCAATACCTTAAGTCGCCAACTACTACCACCAACTTCCTTAGGTCGCCAACTCCCTTAAGTCGCTCCACGACCTATCCTTCTTCACGACCTAAGTCCCAACACGACCTAACTACCACACGACTTAATCTTCGAACGACTTAACAATACTATCAATCTAATGACAACAGTTTTACGATGTTTCGATTCGTAAAAACACGGGTCGTTACATTCTCTCCCCCTTAGGAATTTCGCCCCCGAAATTCCAAACAAACACAAGCAATCAAAAACTATTCTGCATGCCTACCATCCATAGCAATCAACAAACCATGCGTCCAATTCTAGCCTAGCATGCAGAATTCTAAAACTAGAACAAGTTACAATGTTGTGTGATGACACGACACCTTATGGTCATACCTTGAAGAGTTCAGGATGAGCTGCCTTCATCCTCTCTTCCACCTCCCATGTACAGTCGTTAACATCATCACTCCATTTTACCTTGAGCATCCTAACTACCTTCCTCCTAAGCTGTTTTGTGTCAGTTTCTATAACACGAAGAGGCTTACGAGGTCTCTTATCAACTGGGTCAACTTCAAAATCTTCACAGCTGTCAGTAGAAACCACTGTATTCGAGTCGTGCACATACTTCCGTAGATATGACACATGAAAAACATTGTGCACACCCGCCATCTTTTCTGGTAACTCCAATTTGTAGGCGAGCTTTACAATTCGCTCGATGATCGGGAATGGTCCAACAAATCTCGGAGTCAATTTTCCTTTCTTTCCAAATCGAATAACATTCTTCAGTGGAGAAATCTTCACAAATACCATACCACCTACGTTGAACTCCAAATCCTTACGATGTTTATCGGCATAACTTTTCTGTCGGTCTTGGGCTGCCTTCATTCGTTGCCGAATGATCTCTATACAATCCAAAGTTTGTTGAATCATTTCTGGCCCAAGTATCAACTTTTCTCCTGTTTCTAACCAACATGTCGGAGAGTTACACGGTCTTCCATACAATGCCTCATACGGTGCCATACCAATGCTTGACTGGTAACTGTTATTATATGAAAATTCCACCAAATGAAGATGATCTTCCCATGATCCTCCGAAATCCAAAACACATGCTCTAAGGAGATCTTCCAAAACTCGGTTGACTCTCTCGGTCTGACCATCTGTTTGGGGGGTGATAAGCTGTACTCAAACACAACTCGGTTCCCAAAACTTCCTGGAAGTTCTTCCAAAATCTACTAGTGAACAATGGGTCTCGATCGCTCGCTATACTCTTCGGAATACCATGGAATAGAACTATCCACTTAACATACAGCTCAGCCAATTTCGATGCAGTCCTAGTTGATCGAACAGGAATGAATCTTTCACTCTTAGTCAGACGATCCACGATGACCCAAATCCCTTCATTTCCCGCTCTTGTTCTAGGTAGTCCATCAATAAAATCCATCGATATTTGCTCCCACTTCCATGTAGGAACTTCTAACGGCTGAAGCAATCCACTTGGCTTCTTCTGTTCGGCTTTTACCAACTGGCAGTTCATGCACTTGGAAATAAAATTTCCAACATCCTTCTTCATACCTTCCCAGTAATAGGTTCTCTTCATATCCCGATACATCTTATTTCCACCTGGATGAATTGTCAGCTTTGAATGATGACTTTCCTTTAGAACTTCGTTTCTCAATTTATCTATATCGGGAATAACTAGTCGTCCTTGCATCCGAAGCCAACCCTCTCGATCGACCTCGAATCCTTTATCCTTTTCTAGGTCCAATCCAGATTCCAAATCACGGATAATCTTGACAAGCTTATCGTCTCGCTTTTGGCTCTCGCCAATCCTTTCCACAAGAGTAGGTCTTATCGATAAGTTTGCCAACATCTCAGGTTCTAATTCACATCTGGGCCTGAAGTCAAATCCTGCTAAATACTCGAGACTCTTCCATTCTGAAAACATGGCTCCCAATCCTACATGTCTTCGACTTAACGCATCTGCCACTGCGTTACCCTTTCCCGGAGTATAGGCTATACTAAAATCATATGATGCCAAAAACTCTAGCCATCGTTGCTGCCGAAGATTCAAATCCTTTTGGGAGAAAAGATACTTCAACGACTTATGATCTATAAACAATTCGAATCGAACTCCCAATAGATAATGTCTCCATATCTTTAGAGCAAAAACAATCGCCGCTAACTCCAAATCATGAGTCGGATAATTCCTTTCATGCGGCTTCAGTTGTCGACTTGCATACGCAATAACTTTACCCTTCTGCATCAGCACTGCTCCAAGTCCAGTACCACATGAATCGGTGTAAACCACCATCTCAGCATTTCCACTTGGAATAGTCAAAACAAGAGCACTTGTCAATCGCACTTTCAGGATTCTGAAAGCTTGCTCACACTTAGCATCCTATCTGAATACTTGATTCTTTTTCGTCAATCCTGTTAATGGTGCAGCTACCTTGGAAAAGTCTTTGTAAAATCGACGATAGTATCCTGCTAATCCAAGAAAACTTCTCACATCAGATGCATTCTTAGGTCTAACCCAATCCTGGATCGCTGCCACCTTAGCGGGATCAACCGCTATTCCATTTCCAGAGATAATATGGCCTAAGAACCTCACTTCACTCTTCCAGAAGTGACATTTCAAAAACTTAGCCTTTAGCTGATGTTTTCATAAGATTTCCAAAACAATACGGAAGTGCGTCTTGTGCTCTTCTTCAGTTCTGGAATAAATCAAAATATCATCCGCGAACACTGGTACGAACTTGTTCAACTGATCTCTGAACACTCTATTCATAAGATCCACAAAATATGCTGGCGCATTGGTCAATCCAAATGGCATTACCAGCCACTCAAAGAAACCGGATGGTGTCCTGAAAGCAGTCTTCGGCACACTATCCTTAGCCACTCTTAACTGGTGAAATCCCATTGCCAAATCCATCTGAGAAAACACCTTAGCTTCGTGAAGCTGATCAAACAAGTCATCTATTCTCGGCAATGGATACTTGTTCTTCTTAGTCAATTTATTCAGCTCACGATAATCCACACACAACCTCAACGATCCATCTGCTTTGGTTACAAACACAACTGGTGCACCCCATTTGGACACACTACGCCGAATGAATCCTTTCTATAAAAGATCATCAACTTGCACCTTAAACTCTTGTTGTTCCCTAGGCGCCATCCGCCTGAGAGGCATCACAACAGGTCTGGCTCCTTCAACTAGATCGATACGAAACTCAATCTCTCTATGCGGCGGTAACCCTTTGACCTCATCAAAGACATCCTCAAATCCATTAGTGATTGGCACCGATGACAGTCCATCCCGTGGAACAACCAGCGAATACAAGAAGCTCATGAAGACGCCTTCCTCATGCTTACATCGTATCACAACCTTTCGCCCTTCCACATTCTCGACTGTCACCTCCAACCTTTCACAATCAACCTTTGCCACATACTTCCTAAGCTAGTCCATACCCAAAATAATTCCGAACCCCGCAAAGTTCAGAACAAAACAATCACAAACAAAAGAGCAATCATGACTCGATACAATCAGACCACGGCATAGCATACATAGAAAAGACGAACCCCCAACTGGATTAGTCACAACCTATGGCCTATCAACGATATCCGGTTCTAAACCCAACCGGCCTACAAGTTCATTACAAACAAAAGAATGCGACGCCCCAGTATCGAATAACACTCTAACTGGAACACCACATATGGAAAGAGTACCTTGAACCACCACACTCTTTCCTTTCTCTTCAGCGGTAGGAGCTTTTGAAGATGATGGAACAGCCACCAAAGCATAAGCTTGCACAATCTGCTTGTCCTTCCGCGGTTCTGGACAATTCCTCTTAATATGCCCCGGCTTGTCACAGTTGTGGCACTTCACCGGCACCTTTGGATTCTTGCAATCTCTGGAGAAATGGCCCTTCTGCTGACAGTTGTAGCAGGTCACTTCGCCCTTCGGCTTCTTCTGGCCATCCTTACCCTTTTGCTGCTGCTGCTTCCTCTTCTTGTTTCCACCCTGCTGTGGTTTAGACTCTTCCTTGGTCACAGCAACAACAGATCCTTCTTTAGGAAACAGATTCTCGTGCCTGAGAGCTTTCTCCACAAGATTCTCAAATGGATCGTCCAAATGGTCCACCAACTGCCTCCCAAGATAACTGTCCAAGCCTGTCATAAACTTCTCATTCTTCTGGTATGAAGATTCAATATACGACCGGGCATACTTGGACAAAGCTTCAAACTCAGAAACATACTCAAGAACTGGTCTTCCACCTTGCTTGAGCTCCACAAACTTCCTGAACAGAACAGATTTCTGAGCTGTAGAAATGAACTTAGCTTCAAATCTGGCTTGGAATTGCACCCAAGTAATTTCTTCCTCTGGAGTATCAATGGTGATAGAGTTCCTGTCACGACCCGCCCTTCTCGACCCTCGAAAATCGACACAAAATACTCAACAGTATAATATGCCGACGATCGAATGCCGGAAAAGACAGATTGTAGAAGAAAAAGAAAGTAGATAGAAAAAGAAAGAACTAAACAAAATCAGAACCTCACAATCGCAGCGGATAAAATATAATATATAGAACAGATCTTTACACAAAATGAAAACTATATCTATTTATATACAATACATCATCATCAGAGTATGTCATAATACAATCATCAATATCCAGTCAATCAGTCAATACAACAATCACAGCAGCGGAATAATACAAGTACGAATGATACGTCCCGACTCCAGCTCCTCTCCTGCTCCATAGCAACCTATCCTGTAATATACTCGGTCTGACCCGAGCATTATAATAAAATAACACCCGAGTCAGTCTGGAATACCAGCGCACCATAAATACACCCAATTGATTATTAAAGTTTCAAAAATCCTTTGAAAACAAAAGCATCTCGTAAGACCACGCCACAAATAAACATGTCGGGTTTTTACCTTACGATAGCTAAAACACTTTTTTATAAAAATCCTCTGATATTATAATAGTGTCTATTTACAAATACTTATAAAATAGCCGAAATTGTTACATCTATTAAATTCTGGCATACTAGCCACAACGTGGGTAATACAAACAAAACTCGTACAAGGCACGTAGGGAAAATGGATTTCCAACGAATGACTAGGCACTGGGGTACCACCTGTCACAGTACGTGGCCTAGATCACAGTACCGAGGAGTACGCCCGCTCCCCTGCAACACAAGACCGGAATCATCCCTTACTGGATAATTCCAAGTAAAATCACCCCACGGTTGTGATCAGCAACCGCACCACTAAGCCGAAATAAAGGGACATCTAGACAGGGATGACCTTACTCTCAAGTGGGGGCTACCCACGAAGCCTTGCTGCATAACCCCTGATTTTCAGTCATTCCCGGTTGATGAGGCTTGAGGCTAAACGATACCTTTACAGAACATTCACTTTGAATGCCCATCGTCCACTTGACGATGTCACGAAAGCATTCGTCCATATAAGTCCGTCCCGGGTCCGAACGGAACCGAAGGCACTACTCCTACTACATCCATTTTGGAAATATCCTCAGGATTAGTAGCGACTAGCCCTTGCACTTCACTGCTCCATCTTCGACTCCGAAATCGTTTTTGCGAAACGTACAAACCGGATCGAAGTGGTATTCGAGTCTCCAGACCTAGAATCCCGGTATACGGAAACTCGATCCCGGTCTCTTCGAAACGATCGCGCATTTGGCCAATATTGATAGTCGGTGATTTAACTATCAATTAATGTTCACAAACATCCATAAGCATCCATCACACAATAAATAATATCAGACATTATTTATTTTCTTCTAATATCTTTCAAAGAGATATTTTCACATTTTCAAAACTCGTTTGAAAACAATTTCCCAAAACTCTTCCTTTACAAGGTAAATCTTTTACCCTTTATTCCCATCGGGAATAACCAAGTATAAAACAATTTGCATTTAAAACAGTTAAAAATACTTTATACTGAAATATACTTTAAAATATGAAAATTACTTCTATTTATTTGCTCAAAATATAAATTTAAAATATGTGAAAAAAAACTAGTTATTAACACATAAACTTTGATTTTAAAAATAAGGGTTTTAGTTTAACTAAATTCAAAATAGCGTTATAAGAAGAAAAATGCTAATTTTAACAACCTAAGCTAGAACCAACTTTTAAATAAATCCATTTGTAAAAATAATTGCTAATATACTCCCAAATTATTAAGGTATTAAAATTATTAATTTATTTCTTTAAAAATAACGATTTCTTAAAAATACTTTTAAAACGATTTAAAACTTAACCTCAGTTAAATAAAATCTTTTTATAAACATTTACTTGGTTTTTTCCCAGGGAAACACTTTCCCGTTTCCAAAACATTCAAAGTACTCTTTCATATAAATCCACTGATTTATTTCAAGTCAATTTATGATTTCAACATAAATTTCCAATTCCATACTTAACTATAACTTCCTCCGAAGTTAAATTACAAATTCTCATTTCCGGAAATTCATTTTTAAATATAGTTTAAACATTTTTAAATAAACATTTTGAAGACTTTTCAATGGAAGCCAAATTTCCAATTTACTTAAATAAAATCCCAATGAAGAAAATGGTATTTTAAAATATTCTATTAACACTTAAAATTGACATTTATATTCGGAAGCTTCATTTAACATATTTTACTTTTTCGGATATCACTATTCATCATTAAAATAAACCGCTGTTATTTTACTCAATTTATAATTTCATAGAATTCATTTCTAGAAAATTTATATTTCACATTCAACGATTGATAAATTTTCCACAATATTTAAAATCCCAATTTTACCAATTTACATTTTTCATTCCAAAACAGATTCCAATTTTATTATCCCTTAAATTCTTTATTTATTAATTTCTTTGATTTCTTTTAAATCCCCAATCTATTCATTTATAATTTAATTCTGGAATTATAATTTATACAACAATTTCACAGAACAATTTAAAATTCCAGATTTAACAATCACAACATATAAACAGGTATCACTATCAATTATAAAATAATTGCTACATTTTGAGGAATCCAGTTGGATCCCTCCAACCTGTTTCTTCCTGCATCACAAATGTTAGCACATCACAATATAAATATCAATCCAGACGGATAAACACAAATATAGACAATCAACCACACAGATATTTAAATATCAATTATTTATAATGTCTAGCATCCAGATGTGAGTGAGAAAAACTCACTTTGAGTTTCGGTGAGCGTTCGAAATTTAAATTAAACCGGACGACGTCCGATTTAACCCAAATTCCTACTGGCCCGGAATGACTCCCAGATTGCACCACTGCGTAGTATTCTCTTCTGCGATTCCATCGCCATGAATTTCATCGAATTCTGATATAATATGAACGAGTTATGAATTTATAAAGTTTTGATACGAATTTAAAAAAAATTCTTTTTTTTTTTTTAAAAACAAACGAACGGCCCATACCCCAGAAACCCGCTTCCATCTCGTACCCGTCTCTCCCCCTTCACGCACACGCGAATGCACAGAAGACCCAAACCCATCGATCGCCCCTAGGGCTCGCAACCGCAACCACCACGATGGCCTACAACACGATCGGAGACTTTCACCGCGACCGCCGCATCCACCTCCCCCTTCGGCCCAAACAGGAGCCCACTCGGTCGTCCCCAGCTCGCAATCGACGAGCACGAACGGAAACGAACGCAGTCGTCCCCCAGCCTCCACACTCCCCTACAACACATCATCACCGTATAGATCCCATCGTCCCGGAGAGTTCTTCGATTTACTAGTTGAAGATTTTGGCAAAAAGAGAGTGGATGAAGAGATTTTGGGGAGGGATTAACAATCGTTCCTGGCCATTGAAGTAAAAACGACGGCGGCCACTACAATACTAGGGTTTGAACGATTAAATGAATATATATAATAGTTTAATAATATTTAATTAATGAAATTTCTCAAATTAACAGTTAATGCAAACGACCTCCAAATCTCACGTTCCGACAGGCTATCCTGGGTTTTTCCGCGTTCCGGACACAATGGAACAGGTTTCGTTAGCTAATTTGATCGTATGTACGAGATACGAAATTAAACGATCAATTTAAAATTAAATCGGTTAAATCGATTTCGATGCGTTTCGAGCTGCCACGGTCACACGACAACTCCGATTGCTACGAAAATTGAAATCCGATAATAACTAACTATTACGGATCCAATGAAACTGGTTTCGTCGAATTCCGAGACTGTGCCCCGGAAGGCTATTTTAACTCGTCTATTAATTCGGGCGATTTTCAAAATTGACGAAAACGCGTAAAATTTCATTTTTAAAGTTTTATTAACTTAACAATAAATCATATAAAATTTATAAACACATTAAAAATCATTCTGGCTCATTCCAGACTAAAATCTGATTAAATTGCATTTTAATAATATTAAATTCATTTTTAAATTAATATAAAATTCCAAATAATAATTTATTGACTTTTAAATTCATCTAAAAATCCAACAATATTATTTATACCCAATTGAGCTTAAAAATACATTTAAACACCATTTTTATAATCATTTATCCCAAATTAACCTTTTATCCCAATTTCGAATATTTAATTTATTATTCAATTTCAATCGAATTATTATATTTTAAAATCTATAACTTGTTTTTATAAATTGAATCCAATTCTCTTTGTTCCAAAATTACCAAAAATCCTCAATGAACATTTAAAATGAATTAAATGTCCACAATTTAATAGCTCAAAAATCTGGGATGTTACATTCCTTCCCCCTTATAAAAATTTCGTCCTCGAAATTTGCTAAGGTAGAAAATACTCTCCAACCCATTTACTTACCCAATTTGCTTAGTTAAAAGCTTATATTCACTTTCCCAAAAAGTTTCAGCTCCATTTCAAAACCCTTTGCTTTCTTCACATTCAAAAGCTTTTGAATTTTAACCCATTTCAAAATAACTTTCCAAGTTAATAATTTTTTCCCAAAACCCCAAAAAAAAATTCTAACTCCCAAAATTTTTGGAAAATTTTGGCGGAGTCTCCTTTGTACGGAGGAGCTTCTGCGATATCGCAGGATACACAAATATATATACATCGGCTCACATGGCCGGAAACCAAAATATAACACAATATATGTATCATTTCCCAATTATATTTGCGTAGGCATACCTTTTTAGCAAAATTTTAATAGTGAGCGGCTAATATAACGCATATACGCGCTCCAACTCTCTCGAACGCCTCCCGTACCTGTACTTAACTCAAGCAAACTCATCAGTTTTCAAGATATGAGCATTTTCATAATATTTCCAATATAAATGCAAGCCAAACATATCCATTTCATAACCAAACCAAACAAACTTCATCATTAACAATGTTAACCACATTTTATCAACAATTCAAAGTTTTCAATCACTTTTCAAATTACTTATTCAAGTCCAAACTTCATTCTATTCCTCTTGAATGACTTACATTCAAATTCTCTATATGCAATTTATATTTGTTACAACCAATTCATTTCTATTCAAAAATATGATTTACATATGTCTTACTTACATCTCTTATTTAAATTTAAATTCCCTATCTGGTTCACCATCAAATTTTATTTTAAATTTGAAGCATTTGCATTACTTTTATGATCCACCTCCATTCACATGCAACATTACTCATTAAAAGGTCAATTCATTCCTATTGATTCAAAATCAATTCCATTTGCTATTTTTGAATCAATTCACTTGCATTTATTTACAAACCCTCTGAATTGGATTCCAATTCATATCAATTTATTCAAAATTCAATTTCAATTGCCTGTTAAACAACTCAATTCCGATTGCTTTTAAACACTCAATTGCAAATTTCATGTCATTCAAGCAAAACAATTGCCACTTAAGCTTATAACCATTTAAAATTATTTCCAACTTGGATTCATATAAATTTTATTCCATTTTGCATTGTTCAAAATCCAAGTATTTTCTTTTCCGAATGCAATTGTTAAATTAGATTTTCCTTACATCTTTATTTCATTAACCAACTCAAGTTTATATTAATATCATTTCATTCTGGATTGTTTACAACCCATACATCCTTATTTCATCTCAATAATTAATTAATACAATTCCCCAAACATTTCCATTTCATTTGCTAACAAATTCCATTCAAGATTACATTATAAAGCTCGACCACAATTTTAATTCAGTTCGCTTAAGTTCTTTCACAATAGTTTTATTATCTTCTTATATCAATTTTATTTGATTCCCATTAAATCAATTTCCAATTCATTTACAAAGTTTAATGCTCTTCGTTTATTTATCCTATCCATTTTAGATTTATTTTATCAACAAAGAGACCATTTAAATTATTTCTCTCATTTGAATTTACTTTACCATTCAAACCACCACTCTCCATAATCTAATCCCATTATCCATTCTCACTTCCAACATTTATTACCAAACTTAAATTCCATTCCACAACTGGATTTTTACTTACCTTCTAAATTTTAACCCAACTATCAAATTCTATTCATTTCCATACACCTTCCATTTAATTTAACTAATTCGTTTCCAAACAATCATTTTGGACTTAGTTGAGTAAACATTTACTTCATTCGACATCACTTCAACTAAATTAAATCCATTTAATTAAATTCTTATCCAGATTTAATTCAAGGTTAACTAGATTATATATGCATTTTCAATTTAATTCCTTTCCAGAATTAATTCAAGTTCATCTAAATTTTATTTAGCCCACCTGAATTAAAACCATTTCCTTTACTACTTTAAATAAGAATTTAATTACATTCATTTTTATTCATAACACAACGGAATTTTAATATTCAGCTTAATTCCATCTTAGTCGAAGTTAAACCAAATTCAATTTAATCTTATTTCTCTATATACAAGTTCAAACTTATTTACTAACTTCAGTTCACTTACCTCTTTTATATTTTATAATTGCTTCACCTTACCTTGCATTCCATTTAAAATTAAGTTCGAATTCACCATTCCATTTATTATTTCCATTTGTGATTATAATTCCATTTTACTTGAGTTTAAAATCAAATTGCCCATTCTCAAGTTCTTCAACTTATTTATAAGTTTGTATTGCTCATTTCAACTCATTTACATTTTTATAACCACAGTGTCAAATTATAACACTTAATAGCTTAAGAATATGAATTCATTTGCACAATCACAAGCATTTACATTTCACCTTTATCTCAACTTCCATTTAATTCCAATTCATTTAGATTTAATTCAATTTCAAATTCTTAATTTTATTTAACTTATCATAAGTTAAATCCAGATATATTCCATTCACCTTCATTTATTCAAAGTAAATTTACATTCCATATATACTCAATTCTTCTTTAAATCAACTTTCCTTTATAAGTTATATAGTTGAATCATTTCAACTTTCACATTTTTATTTTAAAATAGAATTTCCAGAATTCAATTTACCCGGATTTATTTCAAAACCAATTTGAAATAAAAATCAACACATTTCCATTTGATATCCAAATCAAATACCAAATTCCAAAACAAACTGCTTTTACCAAACAATTTTCCTTTGAAAATTCCAAAATCACTTGTTTCCCAAACAAGTCCAAACAAATACCATAACCAACTATTTTGGTAGCAATCCATCACTTTAGAAACTCGAAAATGAATTCTAATGATGTGGCCAGCATCATCAGGATTATTTTCCAGCGACTGAAGTGAGTTCAATGCTCTCCACTTCCAAAATTCACTTCAAATCAATTTCTATTCAAAAATATTTCCCAAAATATACTCCATCATTGACTCCAAAAGCCTGGGAAAACATTTCAACATTCCCAGAATTTCAAATTTCCAAATCCTTGTTTACATTCATTTAAAAACACTTCTCAAAATTTCCGGGTTTTAAATTCTGGTTTAGATCAAATTTCAATTTCACTTCTTCTTATTTATACCATATTTAGTTAATTCTGTTTAGTTATAAACCATTTTAATATTTTAACTTCTTATTTTCTTATATATATCATTTCAAATTTTAGATCATGTTTTAATTTCTTATTTGATTATAGAAGAAACAACCAAACAAACATCCAATATATATAATAATTTAGAAAATTATTTCCTTTTATATCAAAATACAATTTTGGGTAAAATTATTCCATTTACCCACTTTAAAAATAATACTATGTCGGTTTACCTTGTTTAAGAGTTTAGAAACCCCTATCGATACGGTTGTACTTCCCGTACCGACCAGAATTCATAAACACTCAACCGATAAGTCAACACAGTACAAAAACAATTTTATATCCACTAACAAGTACGCTCTCATAGCTATTATTACACTCAACTCATTATAGAGTACTATTGACTCCATTTAATGAGAAATTTCCCACCAAAGCCTAGGTTGTCGCCAACCTAAGCTCTGATACCAACTGTCACGACCCGCCCTTCTCGACCCTCGAAAATCGACACAAAATACTCAACAGTATAATATGCCGACGATCGAATGCCGGAAAAGACAGATTGTAGAAGAAAAAGAAAGTAGATAGAAGAAGAAAGAACTAAACAAAATCAGAACCTCACAATCGCAGCGGATAAAATATAATATATAGAACAGATCTTTACACAAAATGAAAACTATATCTATTTATATACAATACATCATCATCAGAGTATGTCATAATACAATCATCAATATCCAGTCAATCAGTCAATACAACAATCACAGCAGCGGAATAATACAAGTACGAATGATACGTCCCGACTCCAGCTCCTCTCCTGCTCCATAGCAACCTATCCTGTAATATACTCGGTCTGACCCGAGCATTATAATAAAATAACACCCGAGTCAGTCTGGAATACCAGCGCACCATAAATACACCCAATTGATTATTAAAGTTTCAAAAATCCTTTGAAAACAAAAGCATCTCGTAAGACCACGCCACAAATAAACATGTCGGGTTTTTACCTTACGATAGCTAAAACACTTTTTTATAAAAATCCTCTGATATTATAATAGTGTCTATTTACAAATACTTATAAAATAGCCGAAATTGTTACATCTATTAAATTCCGGCATACTAGCCACAACGTGGGTAATACAAACAAAACTCGTACAAGGCACGTAGGGAAAATGGATTTCCAACGAATGACTAGGCACTGGGGTACCACCTGTCACAGTACGTGGCCTAGATCACAGTACCGAGGAGTACGCCCGCTCCCCTGCAACACAAGACCGGAATCATCCCTTACTGGATAATTCCAAGTAAAATCACCCCACGGTTGTGATCAGCAACCGCACCACTAAGCCGAAATAAAGGGACATCTAGACAGGGATGACCTTACTCTCAAGTGGGGGCTACCCACGAAGCCTTGCTGCATAACCCCTGATTTTCAGTCATTCCCGGTTGATGAGGCTTGAGGCTAAACGATACCTTTACAGAACATTCACTTTGAATGCCCATCGTCCACTTGACGATGTCACGAAAGCATTCGTCCATATAAGTCCGTCCCGGGTCCGAACGGAACCGAAGGCACTACTCCTACTACATCCATTTTGGAAATATCCTCAGGATTAGTAGCGACTAGCCCTTGCACTTCACTGCTCCATCTTCGACTCCGAAATCGTTTTTGCGAAACGTACAAACCGGATCGAAGTGGTATTCGAGTCTCCAGACCTAGAATCCCGGTATACGGAAACTCGATCCCGGTCTCTTCGAAACGATCGCGCATTTGGCCAATATTGATAGTCGGTGATTTAACTATCAATTAATGTTCACAAACATCCATAAGCATCCATCACACAATAAATAATATCAGACATTATTTATTTTCTTCTAATATCTTTCAAAGAGATATTTTCACATTTTCAAAACTCGTTTGAAAACAATTTCCCAAAACTCTTCCTTTACAAGGTAAATCTTTTACCCTTTATTCCCATCGGGAATAACCAAGTATAAAACAATTTGCATTTAAAACAGTTAAAAATACTTTATACTGAAATATACTTTAAAATATGAAAATTACTTCTATTTATTTGCTCAAAATATAAATTTAAAATATGTGAAAAAAAACTAGTTATTAACACATAAACTTTGATTTTAAAAATAAGGGTTTTAGTTTAACTAAATTCAAAATAGCGTTATAAGAAGAAAAATGCTAATTTTAACAACCTAAGCTAGAACCAACTTTTAAATAAATCCATTTGTAAAAATAATTGCTAATATACTCCCAAATTATTAAGGTATTAAAATTATTAATTTATTTCTTTAAAAATAACGATTTCTTAAAAATACTTTTAAAACGATTTAAAACTTAACCTCAGTTAAATAAAATCTTTTTATAAACATTTACTTGGTTTTTTCCCAGGGAAACACTTTCCCGTTTCCAAAACATTCAAAGTACTCTTTCATATAAATCCACTGATTTATTTCAAGTCAATTTATGATTTCAACATAAATTTCCAATTCCATACTTAACTATAACTTCCTCCGAAGTTAAATTACAAATTTTCATTTCCGGAAATTCATTTTTAAATATAGTTTAAACATTTTTAAATAAACATTTTGAAGACTTTTCAATGGAAGCCAAATTTCCAATTTACTTAAATAAAATCCCAATGAAGAAAATGGTATTTTAAAATATTCTATTAACACTTAAAATTGACATTTATATTCGGAAGCTTCATTTAACATATTTTACTTTTTCGGATATCACTATTCATCATTAAAATAAACCGCTGTTATTTTACTCAATTTATAATTTCATAGAATTCATTTCTAGAAAATTTATATTTCACATTCAACGATTGATAAATTTTCCACAATATTTAAAATCCCAATTTTACCAATTTACATTTTTCATTCCAAAACAGATTCCAATTTTATTATCCCTTAAATTCTTTATTTATTAATTTCTTTGATTTCTTTTAAATCCCCAATCTATTCATTTATAATTTAATTCTGGAATTATAATTTATACAACAATTTCACAGAACAATTTAAAATTCCAGATTTAACAATCACAACATATAAACAGGTATCACTATCAATTATAAAATAATTGCTACATTTTGAGGAATCCAGTTGGATCCCTCCAACCTGTTTCTTCCTGCATCACAAATGTTAGCACATCACAATATAAATATCAATCCAGACGGATAAACACAAATATAGACAATCAACCACACAGATATTTAAATATCAATTATTTATAATGTCTAGCATCCAGATGTGAGTGAGAAAAACTCACTTTGAGTTTCGGTGAGCGTTCGAAATTTAAATTAAACCGGACGACGTCCGATTTAACCCAAATTCCTACTGGCCCGGAATGACTCCCAGATTGCACCACTGCGTAGTATTCTCTTCTGCGATTCCATCGCCATGAATTTCATCGAATTCTGATATAATATGAACGAGTTATGAATTTATAAAGTTTTGATACGAATTTAAAAAAAATTCTTTTTTTTTTTTTAAAACAAACGAACGGCCCATACCCCAGAAACCCGCTTCCATCTCGTACCCGTCTCTCCCCCTTCACGCACACGCGAATGCACAGAAGACCCAAACCCATCGATCGCCCCTAGGGCTCGCAACCGCAACCACCACGATGGCCTACAACACGATCGGAGACTTTCACCGCGACCGCCGCATCCACCTCCCCCTTCGGCCCAAACAGGAGCCCACTCGGTCGTCCCCAGCTCGCAATCGACGAGCACGAACGGAAACGAACGCAGTCGTCCCCCAGCCTCCACACTCCCCTACAACACATCATCACCGTATAGATCCCATCGTCCCGGAGAGTTCTTCGATTTACTAGTTGAAGATTTTGGCAAAAAGAGAGTGGATGAAGAGATTTTGGGGAGGGATTAACAATCGTTCCTGGCCATTGAAGTAAAAACGACGGCGGCCACTACAATACTAGGGTTTGAACGATTAAATGAGTATATATAATAGTTTAATAATATTTAATTAATGAAATTTCTCAAATTAACAGTTAATGCAAACGACCTCCAAATCTCACGTTCCGACAGGCTATCCTGGGTTTTTCCGCGTTCCGGACACAATGGAACAGGTTTCGTTAGCTAATTTGATCGTATGTACGAGATACGAAATTAAACGATCAATTTAAAATTAAATCGGTTAAATCGATTTCGATGCGTTTCGAGCTGCCACGGTCACACGACAACTCCGATTGCTACGAAAATTGAAATCCGATAATAACTAACTATTACGGATCCAATGAAACTGGTTTCGTCGAATTCCGAGACTGTGCCCCGGAAGGCTATTTTAACTCGTCTATTAATTCGGGCGATTTTCAAAATTGACGAAAACGCGTAAAATTTCATTTTTAAAGTTTTATTAACTTAACAATAAATCATATAAAATTTATAAACACATTAAAAATCATTCTGGCTCATTCCAGACTAAAATCTGATTAAATTGCATTTTAATAATATTAAATTCATTTTTAAATTAATATAAAATTCCAAATAATAATTTATTGACTTTTAAATTCATCTAAAAATCCAACAATATTATTTATACCCAATTGAGCTTAAAAATACATTTAAACACCATTTTTATAATCATTTATCCCAAATTAACCTTTTATCCCAATTTCGAATATTTAATTTATTATTCAATTTCAATCGAATTATTATATTTTAAAATCTATAACTTGTTTTTATAAATTGAATCCAATTCTCTTTGTTCCAAAATTACCAAAAATCCTCAATGAACATTTAAAATGAATTAAATGTCCACAATTTAATAGCTCAAAAATCTGGGATGTTACAGTTCCACCAATCAGAAGCTCTTCCTTGAAGCTGTCATGATGCGAGCTTCCTTTTGGTTGCATCCTCGATTCCCAAGTCACCAAAGATCCTTCTACAAGCATCTTTCCATCTCTGAACTTCAATAGTTGACTCTGTTCCCAAGAAAACCTTTCCTCCAAGAGCAGTATAATCTTTACACAGCTTAGCAAAATCCACCGGTTTTGGAGTTTGAACTTGAACTCCAACATCTACTGATGGCCCCGGAGCTGGCATCCTTCTCATGATCGAAGTCATCATAGCCTCGAACATAGCAGCATAACTAGCAGCCCCCTCAGCAGCACGGCCTTTCCTAGCAGCTGGTCTCCCTCTTCGACTCATTCCTAATATCTATAAAAGAAATGATTAACACACCTTGAGAAACAACTGCATAAAGGACTCAAATCCTTCTAAGCTACTATATATATAGTAATCATCCATCAAAATACAATTACGTCTCTCATACGTAGTTACGTCAACGAGCGTTGGCTAAAATCGATTAACCAAAGCTCTGATACCAAATGTGACGACCGCCCACGACCCCTGCACTGAACATGGAAATAGTGCGCTGAAAAGTGTGCCAGGCAGCCATGGACGATCGTCAGGGGTAAGTTAAAGCAGCAGAATCTATCGTATTACTCACAGCGCATGGATAACATACAATAGAAAATATATGTAGAGAAGCTTCACAAAATAGAAACTCATCAATTAAGCTTCATAATAGTTGAACACAAACATCTGAACAGTCAATACATCAAGCCTCACTACATATCACTCAGAGAATTATACAAAGCAGCGGAATATCCAGTACATATAGTAAGAAAATAATATGCAAGCCTCCAGCTCGTCTTCGTCATCAGCATCGTCGGAAACTAAGAACAGCACATGTCACCTGCTACCTAGTCTGCCCATCCCAAAATGGATGAACATACCAAGGCAATAAGAGTTAAACATAAAGCCTTGAGTCAGACAACAGTCTTAGTGAGCGGTAAATTAACTAACAACATACCAAAAGAGCATAAAGGAAAAAAGGAATAGGAATCCAACCCTCTCACTCCACCTCTTTCTACAGTGATAGCCCCCAGACACACTAAGCAGAAGTAAACATAGCAAAGCAGACATTTAAAGTAAAGCAATTATCATTCGATTCAAGGTCAACAATTTCCAAGTACAAACCCCCAAGGCCTAAACCAAGATCAGATAAGCACCCAGAAAACATTGCTCTTGAGACCGAATGACGATTCAACCAAACATCCATGACTCTAGCTATCACTGTTATCTTTGCTTCGATACCACCATTAATTGAATGACCGGCACATTCTTTCAGCCGTCCGTCAAGGGTTAATGGTAACCCCGGTTCTAGATAGAACTCCGCACGTCATCGCAGCCCGTGCCTAGGAATATCGAATCTGCCCAGAGTACTCGACTACAATCATAGTCTTTAGGGAATATCGAATCTGCCCAGCGTACTCTTGCTTTGAGTCTGCTAGAACCTTCAATAACGATGAAACCTCAGCCTTCTAGTCATCCTCCTCGACGACTATTTCCATACTAGCTTAAGTGCCTCTCGAGCAAACCATTATCCTCAAACCCGAACCATTTCACCGAGTTATCAACATGCTTGGAATGATCCCGTCTGGATTAAACCAAGGCTATCTCATACCATGCCTCGCTTCATCTCATCATAGCAAAGCCTCATCTCAACATCAACATCATCAAATCTATCCATATGAGCTTCATCATCCACGTCATATGCCACGAGCAGCTTTTCTTATTCAAGAGCCTTTCCCTTAGCTTTTGAATCATCTTCGACCAACTTGTCCCAAATAAAATCATCAATCAACTAATTTATAACAATCAATCAAGTCAATCATTAATCCAAGTAATCAAGCATTCAAACATGATCTAATAAACAATTATAACAATAATGGCAATCTTGTAAATAAAGAGTCTAAATCTAACAAGCATGAATCATGAGCAATATCTCTATAACTTGATGAATGAACTTGCATAGGTTAACATGTAGTAAAATGGGTGTCAAATCATCATGAACAATAGATCTACACTTAAGTTTATGAAAATGCACGGAAATCACTATTTTAACACCAAATCAAGCCAACAATCCTATATACTCCTTTGGATCCGTGTGAAAGATAACCACCACTCACCAAATCACCTAAACACCTTAAAAGCAACAGACTTCTGATCTGGACAGCGAAGGATCTAGCTCGATTCTCCAAAATTCCGCTTCAAACGATGAAATCTCTCTTCGATGGATGTAGATCTTCAATCTAAGCTCTTGGATCTTCGATTTGATCTTTGATTTGGATGGAAGGAAGCACAAGATTAAAGTGGAGAAAAGAAGTGAAGAAGTGTAGAACTCGAGCTCTCAAAATGGTAGCACTTCATCGCTTCAAAATCTGGATCCCAAAAAGTGAGGCGAGGACGTGTATTTATAGGCTGAATCCTTAGGTCGTCTGCTCCCCCTTAATTCGTCCACGACTTAAGAAATCCCACGACCTATGACTTAACGACTCAACACATCCTACAACTTAACAGACCTTCCGACCTAACTATACTCACGTGCTGGACTTAATGACCCAACGACCTAAGCCTCATCGCTAATGCGCGACCTATGACCTAACACTAAGCCAAGTCCCAACGACTTACGACTCAACGACTCAGGCCTATGCGTGACCTAAAGCATACACGGCCTAACATAGACACTTCCTGACAACTTAAGCATCCACGCGACCTAACATAAGTCGTCTACGACTTATCACAGATACGACTTAACCCTTAAGCCCTTACGCGACCTACTACAGAAACAACCTAACGACTTATGCACCCACACGACCTAACATAAGTCGTCTATGACCCAACATAGACACGGCCTAAACTTCAACGACGTATCCCATAATCCTTAAGTCGTTAACCCCGCTTAACCCCCTAGGTCGTTAACTCCCCTAAGCCGCTAACTCTTAAGTCGCCGCTTCCCTTAAGTCGCCAATTCCTAAAGTCGGTCAATACCTTAAGTCGCCAACTACTACCACCAACTTCCTTAGGTCGCCAACTCCCTTATGTCGCTCCACGACTTATCCTTCTTCACGACCTAAGTCCCAACACGACCTAACTACCACACGACTTAAGCTTCGAACGACTTAACAATACTATCAATCTAATGACAAAAGTTTTATGATGTTTCGATCCGTAAAAATACGGGTCGTTACAATGTTCATAGTGTATATATATATATATATATAGATTTGAATTTTGCGTTTTGATTTTTCCATTATAACATATAAGTGGAAATTTTGAGATGCTTTCTCTTTTATGTGTTACTATATAAGCAAGTTGGTTTGTAAATATTATGTAAACAAGTATTTATATGTATACTATTTTAAGTACGAGTTTAAACTTTTATATTAATTACTGGTGAATGATATATATAGATCTTAAAGTATAATATGTTAGTTTATATAAATTTTAGAAATATTGATTTCAGGGAAGTCTTAATAATAATAATAGTGTATATATTCCATTTATATCAAGCTGATTCAAATTGTTCTCATCAATCCCAGCCTTGCTTTGATCGTCAAATTCGTGCCAATCTTGCTCTACTTTGGAATTCGAAGTTTGTTTTGTTGTCTATCTATCTAACCTCGAAAGGTGAGCAATCACTCACGATTAACGTTCTTGTATTTATTAAATTTGATTTCAATTGAAACAACAATTGAAATATGCTGCTGTAGTTATTTAAATTGTTATATATGCTATTATCTGTAACTGTTCACCTGTGGGATATGACACCATATCCTATTGTTTATATTATATTGTTATTGTTGATATATGCCTGTTTTATATTATTATATTATCTGTTATCACTCTACAAGTTCCCTGTAGTTTAGGATTCACTATGGGTTGAAATGATACATACCCGAACGGACATTAGATTAGGAGAATTTCGTTATGGGTTGAAATGATAAACCCAAGCGATTTTCATTTGAATTGAATTTGGGATTTCGAGTCGAAATGATATCTACCCGTATATATTTAAATTACAGATTGAAATGATAAATATCTGTATCACTTGACCATAGGGTAGAAAATATATACAGACACCGTTGGTCTATATATAAATATTTTTAAATGATTTCTATGGTTTTGAAAGGGAAAATATATAAGGTCTTATTTAATATTGGAAATGTTTTATATAGAAATAAGTTTTATTATAAAGTTGATTTAATTAATATATTATGTCTAGGTATTATATTTCTAAATAGATTTTTATGGATTTGTATAAGTTAAGGAAGATAATTTGAATTTAGTTGAAATTGTATTCAATAAAGAATTTTATTTAATTAAACTGATTTGAAACTTATTGAAATTGAGATTTAAGATATGATTTATAACTTGGGTTTGATTTAAGTAATTTAATGAATATTTTTTGTTTAAATAAATTTAAGGAAATAATTAGTAAAAATGTAATTTAAGGCTAGTTAAATGATATTGAATTTATTAAGTGAATATTCCTGATTAAATAATAATGAAATTAAATCAAGAGCTATATGAAACTGTTAAATTTAACTTTGAAAATGTTGAATATTAAAGCTTTGAAATATACTGAAATTTAAATGGTCTATTGAGAACTGAATTGAATTGATGAATTGAGATTTGAATAAATTTGAATTTGGAATTTGAGTTGATTTGAATCGATTTGAGAGATTTGGGGAAATTATAAATACTTTACTTTATAAATTATTTAACCTATATAAACTATTTTGGAAAATAGATATATTGAAAAGAAATGATATTTGGGTTTTAAAGTATAAATTAAAGTGAAATGACCACGGTGTTGTAGTGTATATTTCTACATTGTAGACAGTTCCACGAATCTTTAGAGGATGGTTATCCCAAACATCCTTTGAGTAACTTGTATTTCAGTTGATATTTCACTTGAGTTGGATTTATTTATATAAGAATGTTAATCCTGACTCGAGTGTTTTGTGTTTTGCTTTACGCTCGGGTCAGACCGAGTGATACAGCATTTGAGACTCACCTTTGGAGTTTAGAGCTTCGTTTGGAGATCCAACTATCGACTCAACTTCCAGCTTTTCTAGTTGATTTGTTCAGAGAGGTCATCTGTTGTACTGGAGACTTCACTGCATTTGAGATATTCTGTTGTATTTTATTTCTAACTCTGATGTTTATATAGTAGCTTCATGAACTACTATTTATTTATTCCACTGCGTATTATTGTATTACTCTGTGTCTGTGATTCTGTGATTGACTTATTTACTGTATATGCTGAGTTTGCCAAATTTTAAATTAGCAATATGATATTTTGAACAATTCAAGTCTGACATGTGCAGATGCGAATGGTTGAAAATACCGGGTCGTTACAGTTGGTATCAGAGCTTTGGCTCTAGGCAAACTTAGCTTATGGAGTAGATTTGATTACAGAATTACTTTCGTTCGTGCTTGAAACTCTCCCTCTTTGGTTCGGTTTTCCTTGAAATTTTCGGACAATTCACTGGTTCCAAAATCCATTCTTGTGTTCTTCTATTCGTGTTTTCTGATTCTGGAGTATCCCATAAACTTCACTTCGAATGATCTCGGTAAGAATAGGCGATCCCGCCCATCTTTGAATGATTTGTAAAAGGTTGAAACTCCTTTACAATTTGAATTGATTCACCGGAGATTTATATAGCCCCGGTTTAGATGCTGCTATCTCTTGTTATGCTGAATTATATCTCTGGCGATCAAATGTCGATTTACCTCAGAATTCTACACCGATCTTATTTTGGAATCACGGTTGACCGGTTAAGGTCGCTCGTGATTTATATAAGTATATCCATCCTCTATTTTGTAATTAATTATCTCATTTTCGTTCGAACTTATCTTCGAATCAGAATCCTATTTGATTAGAGTCCCTCTAATTTGAATTCCTATCTTTGTGCTGAAATCCATTCTTGAATCATCCTTTGAAAAATCGGGCTTGTTTGTATTTTAGAAACTGTTTTATATATCGAAATTATTACTTTGATAAGTATGATCATATTCTATATATAAAAGTGAAATGTTTTCGATAAATATATATACCTTTTAAAATGAGAATTTGAGATTTCAAAAGGATTTAAAATTTTGAAATTTTATAAGTAACTGATTCATATAAAATGATTTATAACTGAAGGGTTTGGATTTGAAACTTTAGAGACTGAACTCCGGCATTTTTGAAATTGGTTTAAGATTTTGGAAAATATATAATAATACGATTTAAAAGTATTTCTGAATAAGAAATGTTTCAAAAGACTTCAAATGAGTTCTTATGATTTCAAAGAAATTTAAAGAAGTTTTCAAGAAAATAGAAGTCCAGAACTCACTCATGTCGCTGCAAAAATTTTCGGTGATGAGTGCACGCATCATCGACATTGATTTTCGAGTTTCAGAGTGGGGGAGAGGCCACTTTAGTAGCATTGCTACACGAGTGATTTTTGCGAAACCAATTTTGATTTCAAATTTCGAAGTATGATTTGATATGTGAGATATATGCATATATATTTGTAACGAGTTGAAATGAGCCGGTGATCAGTCCTCGAGTTTCGAATTTGAAACCTATCTTTTGAAATTGATTTACTGATTTGTTGTTGATTTCCAACTCTTAAATTTGAAAATGATTTCTTCAACTATTTTGAAGGTTCGAGCACTTCCAAATCAAGGTTAACTTTTCAAAGCTAAGAAATTTTTGAAAAGTATAAAGTATATAAGTTTGGTATGTATGTTAAAGTATGTAGTAATATGATTTAAATAAGTTGAAACTATTTTGTTAAGTAAATGAATAAGGCTATTTTGAATTTTTCTAATATGAAATTTAGATTTGAAATGTTTTGAAAAGAATTTGGTCTTCAATATATATTGAATAAAATTTAGTTAAATGTTTTAACTGGGTAACATCTTTGTAAAACTATATATTTAACAAGTTGGAATAGATACATAAGTTGTACGTATGCTGTTTTATTTGCATAATTAATTTGATCCAAGTTGAGTATACAAGTTCGAGGTGAATTACACCATTTCGTGTTAGGATTTTTCATTCGATTCTTGATGGCGAATATTTGATATCGATTTTGGGCTTGATTCTAGAATTCTCTATCATAGTATATGGCTATGCAAAGAGGCTGATGGTTTCTAGTCAAGAAACCATATCGAAATCCGCATTAGGGAAGTCGAGTGGACAATACTAGTTCGAAAGCGAACTTGTGTGATCGAGCGAGCGATCGAATGTGATGTTGCGAAATGATGACATATGTACATCTTATGTTCTAATATCATTGATATACTTGACGCTGAAATTGGAAGTTGTTGGGTTGGATATCTTTGTAATTTAATTGAAAATTTTCTTTTATGCAAAACTACTATCAATTTAAACCATTTTCAAACTATTTTTCTTTTATTCTTCTTAAAACAAACTAACTATTTTATTTACAAAACTATTTTTCAAACTATTTTATATACAAAACTATTCTAAATTCAAAACCTTGTAGTAAGCAAAGATGTTCAATCCCATATAGCTCTTTGTACAACGAAATTTATTTTTGAAAATTTTTATCCTTATATAAGATGGACTTTATGTAAATATAAGATGATTTTGAAAACATTTGATTTTGGAAATGAATTGTTTGACTTAAATTATATGGATTTAGAAACTTGGATTATCTTCTAAATTTATTATTTTGGAAACTTTGAAACTGAAGATATTTAATTTGAGAAGAAATAATTTGGTGAAATTGTATATGATTTTGAAACTGAACTGATATTGAAACAAATTGAAATTTGAGAACCTTATTTTTACTAAATGCCTGATTTGGGAGTTATCGAACTTATATAAAAATTTGGTTTGTATAAGTATGATGTTGATTCTAAAACTATGGATTTGAAAAGGTACTCAATTTGAAAAGTGAAATCTTATATAATTGAAGTCTATATAAGTGTGATTTGATATACTATTGATTTTGGAAAGTATTTGATTTGAAAATGAAATCTTATATATAATGGACTTTATATAAGTATGATATTTGAAAGTGATTTGAAAGGGTACTATATGATACATATTTTCGAAGTAAAGATATAGAAAGTGCCTTCTTCTTGATATCCGCTTTGTGGCCACATTATGGATTCATTCTATCAATCTTCTCTGATTTTTGGTTTTCCGGATATGATACTCGAGTTTCCATCGAATTCCATGGCGTTACCCATGGTCGTACGAGTGCGGATGCATAGCACAACTGCCTGGCTGAGATGGCCTAGGGTACGGATTGTTTCCTGGGGGATCCAGGCGTAACCATTGTGTATCCTGCATCTATGTAGGTCGCATTAGTAGCGAAACCGCCTGGCTGAGATGGCCTAGGGATACGGATTGTTTCCTGGGGGATCCAGGCGTAACCATTGTGTATCCTGCATTCTACTAGTCATCATGGCGTAACTCGCAGGGCTGTGAAAGCTTACGGATATGGATTGTTTCCTGGGGGATCCAGGTGTAACCATTGTGTATCTGCGAACCATGGTTAGACAAAGGTTTTGTTTGTTTTTTTGTTTGGATTGTACATTCCATATCTGTTTTTAAAAATTTTTCTAGTATTTTCACTGGGTGTTGAAACAAGTCTACTAAGTACCTGGAGAAGTCTAACTTTGCGTCTGATCAACGCACTACCAGAGTCTGCAGGAACGAGGATAAACTTGTTGAAACATCAAGTTATAAAAGTATTTTATTATAAAGGTATTTTATTATAAAAGAATTTCCAATAAAGAAATTTTGTATTAATATTTAAAATTGAAATTCTTATGGTTTGAATTAATTATTCATGCCTGATACTATTCTTTTGAATCTACCTTATCTGCTCAGCTTTATTTATTCACCTATATTCTGTTTTTCCAAATCCTCCTTCTTTTCATTGTTGATTATATCTTTTTAAATATTGTTTATTTATATACTACATGGTTTAATAGTAAATTATAAGTGTTAAATATTTTTGAAGTTATTAATTAAATAAAACATATTTAAAGTAAATGATTATTGATTTATTAATAATATTTGAAAAGTATCTTGAAATGAAATTTATAAATTTATGAATTATGGATTTAATGTTTTCAAATAGCTTCTTTGTAAATATAAGTAATAATGTAAATAATTGTTTTAAAATTGTTTACATATATTTATAAAGGTGTTATTTAAGCATATAAATGGTATTTATAAAGGAAGAAAGAAATTTTACAAATGGGTTTTTGAAAAGTTTTAAAGTATTAAAGATAATTGAATTGCAAATGAAGTTTTCAAATGAATATTTCAAGAAAATTTATATAGTTTAAATAAATTTTTTAACCTTGTCTTTCAATCTATCTTTTTTCTAGTTGTTTCTATTCTCCTACCTTCTTCCTTTTCGGGGATGAAAAGTTTTGAGTGGGGGAGAGTGTAACGACCCAAAAATTTTAATGGTTTAATAACGTATTTTACTAAATTTTTGTGAAATTTTAAATAATTGAATTTTGAAATAAAATTTTTATATTTGGAATACGTCTATTTCAATATAGCTACTGGTAAATTTTCATTTGATAATATTGAAGTTTATTTTATTGTGTAATTTTATTTTAATTTAAATCAGTTAATATTTGATGATAATAAAATACTTTCCAAACCTGAATATTCTTATACAATAAATTTGTAAATCATTTTCTGAGTGAGACGTCATATTTCGTTTCTCCAAATTTGGACTTCTGTTGCTCCGTTCTTCTTATTTCTGGCAGATTTCCAGCATTTTTGGTACCGATTATCGACTTTTGACCAGATGATCGTACCACTAATATTTATATACCGTTTTGATCTTCTCGTCGTGCTGATCTCTGAGGTATATTTATTTCTGTATTTTGAAATTCGGTACGCGACGGAAACAATTAAATATTCGTTGTATCGATACTATAATTTTTTGCAACCATTAACTTTCTCGTTTTCCAAACTTTGAACCGTGCAGCAAGCAATGTAATAAATTGCTTTAATTATTTTCAGCTGAATCAAAGGCTTTTGACCGTTGTCATTCTTTCACTTTATATTTAGTCTACCGGCTACTTCATTTCTATGGTTCACTTCCGTTTGCTTTTCCACACATTCCAGAGTAATTATATTTATGTCAGTTTGTATTGATGGGAAGGTTGGAAGCCTGCATACGTTTCTCCTTCCTAGTCTAGCCAGATCATGCATTGTATATAAAATATTTATAATATCACAAGCTTATATTAATTCACTACATTTTGCATTATTCCTCCTCCTGCTTCATGATTCCCACCCAGGCGTTTCCTCCGCATCTCCACCTCTTTATCTCTTCACCTTTATTTCTTTTCTCGCTTACCATTTCTCCTCTCTCCATTCAAACCCAAAGCCAGCCCTTGCTCCGCCGCCAACTACCCATCACCCTCACCTTCCACGTAAACACAACAACCACCTACCACCGCCGCTCCCGTCCTCCTTGTCGTGCCGGCGAGCCTTGGCCCCTTGTAGTTGTTTTTCCCTTGCCTTGCCATTGACTTCACCGTCTAGCCACCTCTTCTGCATCCTTCTTTGACCGATTGATTATATACTTAAGTATAGTAGAATCTTATATAAATGTAAGTACAACTTCCATTTTTTTTAGTTTATATATATATTAAGTGGTTTACATCTGTCCCTATATTTAAATTCTGTTGCAATGATTTTTTATGAATATGTTAGTTTTTATACCAGTAAATATATATAGTAGTAGCAAATAGATGTTTATATTATATTTCGTATGTTGTTAGTTGCGGTGAAGAATTTAGTCATATATATTTTATAGTTTATTTTATACGTTTAGCACATGAGTTTATTTTCCTGTTGGCTACATATATATATTGTTTTCCAGAGTTTTGCATAACGATTTTAATATATATATATAAATTTAAAACTGCATATATGTCTTAGGAATATATAAATATATATAACAGTTTGTTGGTATTGTTAAGTATAAGTTATATGTTAATAGTATATATATAAGCAACAAAATTTATGTCTACTTCGTATATGATATACATTTTTGCAGAATATATAATATTGCAGCCTTTAATTTTATATGTATATAACAGTGATGATTTAGCTTTAATAGTGTATGCATATAGGTATATACAGTTGTCTATTATGCATCAGTTATAATCTGTTATATGTATACACATATAAACTATAGAACAGTTTTGTAAAGGTAGATATAGTAATAAGGCATATATCTATGGATCTGCATCTATTATATAAGTCATATATTTCTTCTTCTCTGTTGTGTATACTCGAGTTCGGTTTATATGACTTAGGTTATATGTTGTATATATTTCGGTCTGTTTAGATATTGTATTTTATATATTATGGTATGTCATATTACTAGTTACAGTATGTTAAGTTTTATTGTATAAAGACAATAGTTTACATTAATATATAAGCATTTATTCCAAAAAAATTTATTATAACAATGTATACATGTTCGTAAATATAAAAACTAAGTCTGCATATCTGTTTGACATATTTAAAGTTGCTCACATATATTTTTGCCTGCATAAATGAGGTAGTGTCTGCATTTATACATATTGTTAACATATATATGGTATGTATATGTATTTGGTGTAGCAGGTATATCTGCATTTAGTTGATGGAATTTGGATTTTTTTAAACTACGAATATATTTGCAGTATATGTGTTAATATGTTATATTTTATTTTCTAATAAGTCTATTATATATATAAAGGTTTATAGCTGTTAATATATATTGTATATAATGTTCATAGTGTATATATATATATATTTGAATTTTGCATTTTGATTTTTCCATTATAACATATAAGTGGAAATTTTGAGATGCTTGCTCTTTTATATGTTACTATATAAGCAAGTTGGTTTGTAAATATTCTGTAAACAAGTATTTATATGTATACTATTTTAAATACGAGTTTGAACTTTTATATTAATTACTGGAAAATGATATATATAGATCTTAATGTATAATATGTTAGTTTATATAAATTTTAGAAAAATTGATTTTAGGGAAGTGTTAATAATAATAATAGTGTATATATTCCATTTATATCAAGCTGATTCAAAACAGCCTTGCTTTGATCGTCAAATTCGTGCCAATCTTGCTTTACTTTGGAATTCGAAGTTTGTTTTGTTGTCTATCTATCTAACCTCGAAAGGTAAGCAATCACTCACGATTAACGTTCTTGTATTTATTAAATTTGATTTCAATTGAAACAACAATTGAAATATGCTGCTGTAGTTATTTAAATTGTTATATATGCTATTATCTATAACTGTTCACCTGTGGGATATGACACCATATCCTATTGTTTATATTATATTGTTATTGTTGATATATGCATGTTTTATATTATTATATTATCTGTTATCACTCTGCAAGTTCCCTGTAGTTTAGGATTCACTATGGGTTGAAATGATACATACCAGAACGGACTTTAGGATAGGAGAATTTCGTTATGGGTTGAAATGATAAACCCAAGCGATTTTCATTTGAATTGAATTTGGGATTTCGAGTCGAAATGATATCTACCCGTATATATTTAAATTACGGATTGAAATGATAAATATCCGTATCACTTGAATGCAGGGTAGAAAATATATACAAACACCGTTGGTCTATATATAAATATTTTTAAATGATTTCTATGGTTTTGAAAGGGAAAATATATATGGTCTTATTTAATATTGGAAATGTTTTATATAGAAATAAGTTTTAATATAAAGTTGATTTAATTAATATAATATGTCTAGGTATTATATTTCTAAATAGATTTTTATGGATTTGTATAAGTTAAGGAAGATAATTTGAATTTAGTTGAAATTGTATTCAATAAAGAATTTTATTTAATTAAATCGATTTGAAACTTATTGAAATTGAGATTTAAGATATGTTTTATAACTTGGGTTTGATTTAAGTAATTTAATGAATATTTCTTGTTTAAATAAATATAAGGAAATATTTAGTAAAAATGTAATTTAAGGCTAGTTAAATGATATTGAATTTATTAAGTGAATATTCCTGATTAAATAATAATGAAATTAAATCAAGAGCTATATGAAACTGTTAAATTTAACTTTGAAAATGTTGAATATTAAAGCTTTGAAATATACTGAAATTTAAATGGTCTATTGAGAACTGAATTGAATTGATGAATTGAGCTTTAAATAAATTTGAATTTGGAATTTGAGTTGATTTGAATCGATTTGCGAGATTTGGGGAAATTATAAATACTTTACTTTATAAATTATTTAACCTATATAAACTATTTTGGAAAATAGATATATTGAAAAGAAATGATATTTGGGTTTTGAAGTATAAATTAAAGTGAAATGACCACGGTGTTGTAGTGTATATTTCTACATTGTAGACGGTTCCACGAATCCTTAGAGGATGGTTATCCCAAACATCCTTTGAGTTACTTGTATTTCAGTTGATATTTCACTTGAGTTGGATTTATTTATATAAGAATGTTAATCTTGACTTGAGTGTTTTGTGTTTTGCTTTACGCTCGGGTCAGACCGAGTGATACAGCATTTGAGACTCACCTTTGGAGTTTGGAGCTTCGTTTGGAGATCCAACTATCGACTCAGCTTCCAGCTTTTCTAGTTGATTTGTTTAGAGAGGTCATCTGTTGTACTGGAGACTTCACTGCATTTGAGATATTCTGATGTATTTTATTTCTTACTCTGATGTTTATATAGTAGCTTCATGAACTACTATTTATTTATTCCACTGCGTATTATTGTATTACTCTGTGTCTGTGATTCTGTGATTGATTTATTTACTGTATATGCTGAGTTTGCCAAATTTTAAATTAACAATCTGATATTTTGAACAATTCAAGTCTGACATGTGCGGATGCGAATGGTTGAAAATACCGGGTCGTTACAATTGTCCAAGTCCTTATATGGAAAAGTTACAAGGATTATAACCAACTCTAAAAATATCCAATTTGATTTAGGGTTTACGACTTATAATTTAAAAAGGAGAGAAAGAAATGGTTTTCCCCTCTTTAAGTGGTAAGGGGTGTATCTACAGAGGTAGTGGCAGGCAGAATGGTTGCCACGTGTCCACCAAGCTAAATGCTCACTATCCTCTTCATATTGTTAATACTGGACATCCTCTTTGTATTGTTAGTTCTCGACATCCCACGTCAAGGTATTTACTCGATAACCTTCATGATGGTAGATACTCGACAATCTGTTTGATTATAGATCCTCGATATCCTCTATGTCCCCTATGGTTCAACATCCCTTGCTGCTTGTGGAAGCTTGAAACCCTTTACTAGCACCAAGGCCCATCTTCTTGTTGAAGCTCGATATCTTTTATTTCTTTACAACAACTAATGTTGTAAAATCTCAATATCAATTAGTACATCTAAGGCTTGATTTCCATAGGGACTCGATGCACCCCCTTGTAACCAGATGCTCGACATCTTTCAATATTGCAGCACCCCTCTTTTATTTTATACTCTTTAGCACTTTGTGTTGTAGTCGTTCGACATCCCCATTGCCCTTCATAAATTTGATACTTCTGTTGTTAGGCCTTCGATACTTCTTTTCATTGTTGATGTTCGACATCGTCTATCTCTTATTGAATGCCTCATAATTCTTGTTGTTGTATAGGCTCTTTATCTCTTAAGGACTCGATACTTCCTCACAGCTTGATGATTACTTTAAATTCGACATTTTCTTCGTTTTTAGATATTCGGCATATTTTTGTAATAGTTTAAGGTGTGCTATCCTCCTTTGCTTTATATGCTCGATAACCATTACAGTTGTTGAGCCTCGACACCACCTCCTCAAGTTATAGAGATATGACAACCTTTCTATCTTTAAACATGAAAAACCTTGTGATTCGACATCTCTAATTACTGATTCCTTTAAACCACTTAGCTCTTGGATAGGAGCTCGAGAACTATCTTCATGTTAGATACTCTATACCCCTTGCTTTTTTGGAATGTAGCCATATCTTCCCATGCTTCTTTTCCCTTGATGACTTCTCGTGTACATTTTACAGTTGGAAAATATATGGATAATAGAATTCATTTGAGGATTCTTGGATTGTTCGAGTTACTGGAATCCAATTGAGGATTCGTAGACTGTTCGAGATGCTGGAGTCCATGTGTGGTTCCAAAATCTGTTTGAATTGTGGCTCATTTGTCAAGATGCTAAACATGACTTCATCATCGGTAATGACAAAAACCATAGATTAGAGACATAGCCTATGGAGTTTATCTAACTTTAATGGTGCATGCTCTCCATTCTAGTGTTGCTTACGGATATGCATTTGGGAGTGACTTGACTTAGTTCCATGTGGCAAGGTGTGGGCCAGCTATGTTTTTCCTATGGTACATTCCCTAGAGATGTACGTTGCTCTAAAGGATATCTCAGTTCCTTGTGCAAGAGGACCGTTCTCGATGTACCTAAGGCACCTTCATGGAAAACCTACACAATTATGCAAACGCACCTTAGCAGTTATTGATTGTATACCTACTATTATTGTGATGTACATGCGGCATGGCTACTTTTTTATTTATATTCTACACCCTAAACGTTATATATTATATCACCATATGTACTTATAAGATATGTGGTTATTTTGAGTGGATAACCATTACGGCATTTTGTGCGGTCTCAAAAGTACTGTTATAAGTTGATCGCATATTTCTTGAGTTTCTCACACTAGATTTAGGTCTGACACATGGTTTTGGTTTTCTTTAAATTCCTTGTGTGCTCTTTTGAGTAGTCTGAGAAAGGAAGGTTTTAGTTGGATGTTCATTGGAGCTCGTGGAGACAAGTTGGATGTGTTACCTACTATAGTGTTCTTGTTTCCATTGCATTACTATTATGTATATATCAGCGTTTGTGAGAACAGGCTGTTATAACTGTCCATGCTGATGATAGTACTTAGAATTTTAACTCTGAAATTCTTTGTATCCTAGAGTGTCAATTTTGCACTATCTTTTGATGTTATATGTTATCTTTCCACTATGAGATTCTGATATTTTGCTCCTTCTTTATTATTCCATTTTCTTTTCTTTTTATTTTACCATAATAATCCTTCTTTTTGGCACTTAGGTGCTCGGCACGTGAATACCAGAGATGTATTAGTGTCGATATTTGACGGTTGAAAAGGTGGGAAGTTACATCCGAGGAGCTGAGTCCTCTATAGTTCGTAGAGTTGAGTCCGCAATAGTAAGCAAACAAGTAGAAAATCCCAAAGGTGAGATAGAATACAGCTAAACTATATGATGCCATTATTAGGCATTACGGGAGTTCCTTGGTATGCATGATGACGAGACATAATACTACGTTGATGATGGATCCTGATGGGGTGCTATGTAACAACCCGGAATTCCGCACATGTAAAGTTGATAATAAACCACACATGTCCAACTCGAATTGAACGAAAAGGAAAATATTTAGGTGAGAGAAAGAAGAGAGAAGAGAAGAGAGAAGAGAGAAAGGAAACCAAACAACAACAGAATCTCGCAACGCAGCGGAAGAACATATAATATAACATCAATAATCTTTACACAAGAGAAAATGTAATATACATACATCAATCAGAGTACAACATCAAATCACTAATCATCAGCGTAGATAGTTATAACAATCTATCCTCACAAATGTTGATAATTAAAATAACTAATGCAGCAGAAATAAACATATACGTGAATACAACTAGAACACCTCTAGCTCGTCCTTGGAAGCTTCAAGGCTTCCAAACTAAATCTGTAAATATACTTGGTCTAACCTAAGAATTGAAAGGGAAGAATGCCCGGATCAGTCTGCTAAACTAGCAAGAGAAAACACATCTCAATTGGATTTTAAAGTTAAAAATACTTTTGAAAACAAAGGTATTTTATAAGACCATGCCGCACATAAACACAGACAGGTTTTTACCTTACGATAACCAAAACACTTCATATCAAATCTTTTGATATTATGATAGTTCCTAAGGTACAAATATATGTTAATCATAGCTGAAATTGCTACATTGGTTAAATTTGACGGCATAATAGGTTTACAAATAAAACCGAAGGCACTTATTGGAGATTCGGATTTTCGATGAATAGTGAGGTAAGGCACTACCTCCCGTATAGTACATTTCTAGAAGAATATACCGAGGATAGACATCTTTGAAACCGATTCGAGTTATGACGGCCTACCCGTAAACCCATTTGGTGGCTGATAGAACCAAATATGATATCACCTTGGTCGTTACGACCAATCCGAGATCCCATAACATACGCCACATAATTTAAAACAAATGTCATGGCGGGTAGAAATAAATAGATCTAGAAAGTTGATATCATACCATAATGGTTGCGAACCACTTAACCTTAAAGCAACCCTTGTTTAACAATTCCCTAGGTGCGAGGCTTAAGGTAACGTTTACCTTTCTTAGAACATTTTCACTTAAAATGCCACATTGCCATTTCCAACAACACAATATTGATTTCAACAAAAGTACAACCTTTGAGCTCATACATCTCAGAGAAGGGTGTTAAGTATAAGAGAGGTTACCTTCTACACTACTAATAAATGTACGTTTGTAGTGATCAATGCACTGTGATCTTAGAAATGCAATGTCAAACAGCCATCGATACAAGTTGTCCAGGAACATGACAAACCGAAGGTACACTCCTACCACTTTCTGTCGGGCATTATCCCTAGGATTAGTAGCGAGTAGTCCTTGCATACGAAGATCCCAGAACGAAGGAACCACTGCTATTTATTTATCTTGGGAGCTACTCCAAAATTATCGATAAGCAGTACTTTCATTAAGAAGTTTCCCGCCTTCAACATCATTGTCTTTAACATGCCTTCACTTTCGAACGCATACGGTTGTCCGAAGTGGTTTTCGGATAAATCCTGTAACGACCGGGGATTTTCAACCCTCGAAAATCAACACTAATACGTTCACTGTATTACATGCCGAGAAATCAAATGCTGGAAAAACCCAATTGTTAGGGAAAAAGAAAGAAGGAAGAAGATAAGAAGAGAACTAAACAACACAGAATCTCACAGCGGAACGAATAATCTATAATATACCTCAAATCTTTACACAAAAGCAAAACTGTAATATGTGTATATATAAACATTAATCAGAGTAAACTAACCTATTTTAGCCTGGACAGTTATGACAGCCTATCCTTACAATTGCTGATAAATACAACAACTAATACAGCGGAAAAATAACCATCTACGTGAATACGTCTCTGGGCCTCCAACTCGTCTCTTGAAGTTCCAAGCATCCAAACTAATTTGTAATATGCTCAGTCTAACCCGAGCATTATAATAAAATAACACTCGAGTTAGTCTGGAAAACCAACGTGAGAGAAACACACCCAACTAGATTTTAAAGTTATATAAAACCTTTTGAAAATCAAGAGTATTTCACAAGACCACGCCGCACATAAACATAGACGAGTTTTTAACTTACGATAACCAAAACCAATTCATATGAAATTCTTTGATATTATAATAGTGTCTAAGATATAAATACTTATTAATCTTAGCTGAAATTGTTACATTAATTAATTCCATCATAACAGGTATACAACTAAAACCGTAAAGGCTCGTATTGGAAAATGGATTCCATACAATGATTGGGCTACTTGGGTACCTGTAACGACCCTAATTTTGATTAACATTATTTAGGACATTTAATTAGATAAATTAAATGAAATAATGTAAACGGTTAAGGGATTGAGATTTGTATAGTAAAGGGGAGCCGTGCCTAGTTGAACTAATGAACTAAATGGAATTTAAAATAAAATAGGTTAGGGAATTAGATAAGGGGAAAATAGGAATAAGTCTTATTCTTATACCCTAAACCCTTACTAACACTCATTTTACATGTTTATTTCCACAAACTAAAACTAAACAAGAGGCGGACAACCATTAAAGAAGATAAATGGGAAGATAAGCAAGAATCAAGAGGAAGAAGCTAATCAACTTAATTCAAGACCAAATCTCAACTCCTTAACAACAAAGCTAACATGACTAATAGATTACATCTCATGTTTTTGATTTTCGGTTGCTAGAATGAGATTTGAATTTATTTGCAAATGTTTTGCCATGTTTTGATTGTTTAAAATGGATATATATACTTGTTGATGATTTAGGCTATTTCATATGGATTTTATGATAAGAATTGATTTAGAAAACCTATTAGATGACATCCAAATGACTTTCAATGTTGATATGAGGTCAGAAATAACATTTTAGAGATGGGTTTCAAGTTTCATAATTTTTTGAATTGTTGTGGATTTATTATGAATTTTCTAGTGAAGAAAATGCTATTTGAGTTTAAAATTTATTTACGGCTAATATATAGTAGCTTTGGGTCAGAAATTTAAATATGCTAGAAAACATATTAAAAGTGATTTATCGGAATTTTTGGAGAATTTTTCTAAATGTTTTATAAAATTATTTAAGGTATGGGACTTAAATGTTTTATAAGTTTAAAATAGGAGAAGAGGCATTTTGAAAATGTTTTAAATAAACAAATTCTAAATTCGGCTGCACTTTTAGATAAGATTTTGGAAAATAAATTGGCAACCAATTATATTATGACAAATAAGAAAGTTAGTTGGAAAGAAATTACTTTATAATAAAAGAAATCAGATTTTATAAGTATATGTTGTTTCGTTATCTTCGGAAGTTACCTTTCGATCACATACCTCCGCCTCCAACTAGTTCGAAACCAATACACATGGTATCAAAGACTTGGTATGTAGTGCATTGGAGATAGAAGGAAGGTAGAGGGTCAAAACATGGCTTCCGAAAGGGTCGAAACCTTGTTTTGCCTTTAAAAAAGAAAACGCGCTTGCTTTGCTTTCGAATGAGATAGCTTCCGACTTGGTTAATTGGTTTAAAGATAAGCTTTCGACCTAGGTTGCCACCTTTTATTTTAAATAGGATTTGATAGTGTCGAAACCTTGTTGCTGCAATTCTACCTTTCGACCCAGTTGGCCTTTAAACATGGTTTCGAAGGGGTGCTTTCGACTTTATTAAAGAAGCCGCTTCTCCAATGCGTTTGAAAGGGATAGCATCAAAACCATCTACTTTCTTTACTTAGGAACTACTTTCGAAAGAGTGCTTTGGACTTGGTTGTTTTAAGATCGTTTGTTCTACTGAAAGATAAACCCATAGGTTTCGACTAGAATGGCTTTAATGCTTTCGAAACTATGTTCCATAAGTTTTTACGTGAATCCAATGTTATCGAAAGGTTTGTTTTAAGTAGTGCACCTTAATGCTTTCGAAAGGTACTTAAAGTATTTTAAATGGAAGGTTTCCAATTGCTTTCGGTATGCAAGTTTTATGTTTTGAAAAGAGGATGTCTAAGGTTTATAAAGCTTTCGAAAGAGATGTTTTCAATATTTTCGAAAGGACTATTGTAAATGGTTTCGAAAGGAATGTATTGGCCTTTCGGCCTAAGGTTATAAAGTAAAGTAGTTTACTTGTATCTAAAGGAGTACTTTCAATGGTATTGAAGAGGAACTTTCAATGGTTACGAAAGGGTTGTTTAAATTTTAAACAAAGGTTTCGAATGATTTACCTTGGAAATATAGCCTAAGTGTTTTAAGTTAAAAAAAGGGTTTTAACTTATTTTGGAGGGATAGGTAATCCTCAATATATTTCATCAACATTATTTTGGGTAAAGTATATATAACATGGAAAATAGCTTTAAGTAGTAAATAAAATGTTTTCCTTGTTTAAGTATGATTTAAAGGGATTACATCAATTTGAAAGGTTTTCAAGGAAATTTTAAAGAGTAGTTAACCCTAAGAAAAATGACTTAGATATTTGTATACCAGATGGGACTGGTATAGGGTCGTCCCTATACATTAGCTATTAGCCCCTAGCTAATTTTGTCCAAAATTCTAGTGTGTAGGGCTTAATCATAGGTAAGACTTAAATAGTGGTAACACACAGAAAGGGATATATGTACAGAGAAGAAGGATAGGTTATTGGTAAGCTCAAAAAACCATTAGGATCAGGTGACCCTTGGAGAAGTAAGTTAAGGATAGACCATCCAGAAGTTTGTCTAATTGTTGTTAGATAATTTGTTTAGTTTGTCTGGTAGGCACGAGTCAGCCAAAGGTTAGTAGTTAGCCCAATAAAACTACCTTGTTTCGGACGGATGGTCCATTTATTACCTATTTTGAGCGTATATGATATTTACTATTATTAATATAATCAGTTTGGTTGCAAGGTTTGATTTGCAAAAAGATATATTTTAAAGGGATATTAGTGGGGGAAAACCTGTTCCGCTAAGCGACGTGGTCTCACTTAATGTCAGTAAACCGAGATGTAATAGTATTTTTCGCACCAGGCTTTATGTCTGACTCGAAGTTTATGTTTTTCCCCTTAAACTCTCGAGTGCTCAAAATTAATTTGAGTAGATTGAGAGTTAAGGTTTTACAGGTTTAGTAGGTGGATGAATAAAGCTTCTAGAGACGAGCAGGAGGCTGATGTTAGTTATATTTAGGGGTTGCTGTTTTTGTTTATTCCGTTGTGATGTATTAAGACAGTTTATGTCTATATAGTACTCTAATCATCCAAGGGGGCATCTTCATATGTCGCTCTTGGTGTATTTATGTAATAATTATATTTGATCTGAACCTGGGAAACGATTGGGATTATGTAATGGAATATGAAACTTGTTTTGTGAAATGTAATAAGAAAAGTTGTTTTTTGAAATCTGTGATTTTGTTTAATATTCATATGCTTTTGATATTATGGATACCATTAATACTACCGTATTTTGTTGTCGGAAGTTAATACTATAGATGAGTGTAGCATCTGTAATGCATAGCTTTGAGCCTCAAGATAGGGAATGTTATAGTACCGCTCGTCACGGTGCATCTCTAGGTAAAATAACACCGAGGTCGAACCTATCGACCCATGCCAACACAAGACCAGCCTACCCCTTACTGGATAGTACGGAATATGATCACCCCTCCGTTAATAGGCCCCGAGCATACAAATGAGAGATAATAGCGACTTTAGATAGGGATGATCATACCCTACATGGGAGCGACCCACTTAGCCATGCTGCATCTCCCTGTTTTAGTCATTCCTAGTTGATGAGGCTTGAGGCTATGTTTTACCCTTTTATATAGCACTTCCCACTTGGAATGCTAATACGTCCTTCCAAGAAAACATGCAATACTAGCATTCATCCATATAAGTGCGTTCTGGGACTGAACGAAACACTTGGGAGCTCCGTCTCCAATTCCATCATCTTCAAGATGTCTTCACTTCGTAATGTTTAAGTTGAATCGAAGTGGTTTTCGGATAACATACCCGATCCCGGTCTCTTCGAACCAACTCTTCGATAATTCCTGGTAAACTCAACCCCGGTTCTTTAGGAAATAAACAGTTAAAGATAAGTTCAAAGATCACTTCCTAGCCGTTAGTGGACAAATTTCCTTATCATTGTCCTAGGAGAACGAAACGAGATTTATACACACAGTATAGCATCATCAGAGATGACTATGCCAGATAATTACGTGTTTCTCCTAGATATTTCCAAAGTTACGTTTAGGTCCAAATTCGATGGTCGGTTATTTAACTTTCGAATAACAAACATTCAATCAGGGCTTTATTTCATAGGGATAACCAACATTGCTTCAGCATATAAGCAATCACTAGCCTCCTTTTATAAATCTTTCATAAATAAACCACTTGTAAATTACTTGTATAAGAATACTTTTACAATGATATATCCACTGATTCCTATATTTTAATACTTAGAAAATATCCATATACTTATCTCAATGGTATAAGTATACTTACAAACTGAGAAAGATTCCCCTTTTATTTGATTTAAAAATCATTCATAAACTCCTTATAATTCTCTAAATTATTTATAAACCATTTTATAAAACTTCTGGAACCAATTATAAAACTTCTTTTATACATTCCAATCATTTGTAAATCCCCTTTGTACATTTCTAAAACTCATTTATAAATCGTTTATAAATATCTAAACCATTTATAAAATTTCTTTTATAAATCTATAAACCCATTCATTAAGTCCGTTTATAAATATCAACCATTTATAAAATTCTTCACCTTGTAAATAATCTTCCTTAGGTCTCCAAACCATTTTATAAGCTATTTATAAAATCCAAGTCTTTCAACTCTATTCATGGGTCTCGAAAACACTTATAAATGGATAAAAATCTCTTACTTCAAAACACCATTATATAATAATAAACATTACCAAAAACATTATAAATAAATGAAAATTATTGATTTTAAAACATCGTAAAACTAATAATTAATAATTTGAAAATATTATTTAAGAAACAATAATAATTGATCTTTACCATTTTTATAAATAATAATAATTAATTTTAAAAACCTTATTAATAATCCTTATTATTAGTTTCAAACCATATTTATTCTTGAAATAATTGACCTTTCAAATTATTAACATTTTGATAAATTCTTTAAAATAATATTAACTATAGACAAATAATTTTAAAACGATTCTAATATAATTATATAACCTTAAAATAATATTTATAAAGTTTAATAACCTTAAAAAAATATTAATATAATTAAATTGTAGGATCGTTTTCACCCTAGAGGGGGGTGAATAGGGTGAAACTAATAATAATAAAAATTAATGCGGAAATAAAAACAATAACAGCAAATAATGCAGAAGAGATCACACACAAATTTACCTAGCTTCGGCAAAACCCTGCCTACATGCTGCCCTCCAGGTTTCAAAATCAAGTAGTCAGACGCATACACACGTAAACTTGCGACACCCGCTAATGACTAACCTAATTCTACGCTCAAAACCCTGCCATAACTCAGCCACTAAGTTGTGAATTCTCGAACTACACCACAGTAGTTCGTAACCTAGTCACACGACTAGAGAGTTACACAATTTTAAAAGAAAATTAAAATAAAAACTAAAAACCAAATAAAACTAAACACAAAACCCTATTATTGTATAATTTAAGCCCAATGTAAAATAAACGTCGGCCCAAACAATTAATAAAAAAGTCTTCCTCTTTTTATTTTTCTCGTGTAATCTTATGGCTGATCGTTCCGCTTTCTCTTCTAATTCTAGGGTTTTGTCCAAATTGAGGCGCCGCTTGATTAATTTGCTTTGCTTTTCTTCTTCAATCAATTCTCTAGCTTGAATGGCTTGTGACTGCTCCCATTTTTGTCGAGCACGAATGATAGAAATGGTATGCAATTTATCCCCTTTTCGACTTTTGATTACGCTCGACTTCGATTCGAGTTATGAATTATTTTTGTGATTTTATTCAGTGCTTGCTCTTTGATTTGCTTGAACTCGAATTACATTTACTGCCGATGATGTGATTGGGTTATATAGGGATGAAAACCCCTAAATATACATTCGTATTTTTGATTTGAATTTTTCAAATAATTTTGTTCGGCCACTAATTCTTGATCGAACGATGTGATGGAAGTTGACTTGTTCATTACTTGACGTTGTTTGATTTTCTCTGAGTCGGTTTCGTTCTTTTTCCTCCTATAACTTCGGCACTTTGAATTTTTGAGAAAATTGATTTGGTTAATTTGTGTTTCATCTGCACGTTCCATTCTTTTCTGGCTTTGACATAATGAATTCATTCAAACTGCTACCTTGTTCATTTCTTTGTATTCCTTTCACTTTGACTGGTTCATTGACTCACGGCTTCATGAGTGATCTGCACTATTTAGGCTACACTTGTTCCTGCATTTGTGTTCATCATGTGTTCTCTGATTAACTTCACCTAGAAAATTTGCGACCTGTTGTAATGTTGCACTTGGTTGAATTGTTTATTGTGTGTTTGTGTCTTCACAGGTGTTGTGTGCTTCGAGTACGTGTCCAGTTGCATTACATTGTGTTCATGCAGTCTACACTTGCCTTTGAGCTTCTTTTTATTCATGTTGGTGCTTTTGTATTCTTTGAACTCATATATGTGTATACATATATATATGTGCATATATTTATACATGTGTATATGTTTATGTGTCTGGTTGAAAGACTGCTATCATTGCATTTCACCTTTTCATGTTTGATTTCATGTGGATGTTGACTTGTTTGTATTGAGTACATTTCTGGAGTCTGAAGCTTTTTGTTGTTGTTGACTTGGGTTGCCTTGTTGTTGTTTTGGTTATGTGTTCATTCTGTTTGGAGCTTTTGTTTCACTAGTGGGTTGGGTTCATTGATGTGTTGAGCCTGATATAGTCTAGTCTCATAAGAGCTGGTTTGCACTGTGTATTCATGGCTTCACGAGTCTATTATCATGTGATCTGGTATCTCCTACATGTTGGGTTGCATTGTTGATGTTGCTCGGACCATATAAGCATATGCATTCATGTTGCATTGAGTTGTAGTCATGTGGTCTGAAGCTTTTTGCATTTGCACTTTGTATATTTGGAGTTAAATTCTCTGTTCCGTCACTATTGTTTTGCATTATGGCTTTGCTTGTGTACTTGAACTCGAAAGCCTGATATATTCGAATTGCTTGATTCTGAACTGATGTGTGTATTCATGCATATCCATATATATTTGAACATGTTCACTTTGTTGCTTTCTGAACTGAATTTTGTTTTGGTATTTTGCATTGCACCTGTGTTGAATCCAGCCTCAGCTTGGGTTTGACCTTGTGCTCACCTGTCCCTGCAATTTTAACAAGCAAGTGTATATCGGTGTGCACGGCCTTGTGGCATGTACAGTGATACACTGTGCATGTCACAAGTTGTTCGTGTATGATGAATTAAAAATAAATGATGATGAACAACCCAAATAACTGAGGCAAACAATATTTTCAAACACACACTTCATTTTACACTGCAAAAATATTTGTTTTTCAATTTTACCGCGTTAGTGTTTATTTTGCAGATAATTTAGATGTAGGATACAAATTGGAATAGTGTTGAAGATCAAATACGGTGTTGAGTGAATATGTAGTGAGGTCAAAATTGTAAATTGAAATTTGTGATGTAATCGAAATTGTAATGTAATTGAAAATGTATATATGTAGTGAGAGCTCAAATTTGTACTATTTGTAATAAAATATTTGTTTGAACAAAATATTTTTTTGAATATGAATTATGTGTTATTTATTTTATTCAACAAATATTTATTTAATTATGTGAAAAATAAAATAGTACAATAACAAATACATTTAAATGAATATATATATGTTTATTATCATCAAACAAAAATCATAGGCTATTATATTCTACAATCTCGCCCTTTTGATGATAACAAACATATATTAAGATTTTGACTCTATTAAATGTATTTGGTTTTTATGAATTCCATTTGCTCCTCCTATTTGAATGCTCCCCCTACAACAAAGCTCCCCCTTCACATATGCATGAAAATAAATAAAAAATATGCAAATGAACCTAAATGGGAATATGCAAATAAAAAATACGACTTGACTTATTTGCCAAAATCTTAACTTCTCTCTCCCCCTTTTGTTATTAGCAAAAGAGTAATAGTGTTAGAAAAATAGAGATAAAGTGATTGACATTAATACAATATTAATACCTAATCGAGTATAAATATTAAATTTCAATAAAAATCAAACAAAAATCATAAATACTCTGTTAGGTGCATATTCCACTTTAGAGTGATAAGGGTGATGTCGGTATATAAAAACATATAGTTGTATCTATTTGTGGTATATTTATGACAGGAATTTGAATACTTACTAACCATGCATAACCGTTAGGACTTTCAAATGAGATTAGTAGTATTCCCAATTTTTAAAAAAAAATGAATTTCAAGTATCTTCTAACCACGCATAACCGTGAGTACTTTTAAATGGGATTAGAATCAACTCATCTATTTAATAATCAATTTTGATATGTGTTCCATATATGCATAACCGTGGGGACTTTTAAATGAGCATGAAAGCACATAATCAAAGATTCCAAGTAATTCACCCATGCATAACCGTGAGGACTTTTAAATGAGAGTGAATACTTTGGATAATTTTATTGCTAATTAATTTTAAAAAAATGAATAATTTCCTATTTAAATACCACATTTGACAAACTATATTGGATTTTGATGAGTGATGGTCGTTAGAAATATGATAGACACAGAGATAGTCATGGAATTTTTACCAACCAAGGTTATTACAAATTTTGTTTAAATTTTTAAAGAAATTTACTAAATATACTGCCTCAAGTCATAATATATGATTAATATCAACACTCATCACTTTTTCAGTTACTATTTATCTTTTCGATAATCAGTAAGGAATCAGATTAGTTAATGTATTCATTTAAGATCAAATCAAAAATAAATATAAAATTAAATTTCTAAAATGCCTAATCTGAAACAAAAACTATTTTCTGAAAGGGGATTTATGAAGAAAAAAATGTCTGCTAATTGAAAATCAATTAGAATGAAAATTATGCAGATAATTTCTTTGGAAATGTGATGCAACTAATGAATGTCCCTACATAAAACACATTCCACTAGTAATTTTTCTATCAACTAGGCTACTAGTGTAATCTGCATCTGAATTCCCCTTTGACTCAAGGTTATCATTAGATAGATATCATAGACCAAACCGTGAAGTGTGCAACAAATACCTTATAATTATTTTACAGCTTTTAAAATGTGATTCCTAAGGATTTGATTGAAAACGTGCACATAAACAACTAGTGAACATAGTGTCAGGTCTAGAAGCAATAAGATAAACAAATATATCCACATGTACCTAGAGTAATCATCAACCAATACAAAATCTCGTACCACCTAAACTTGCAATATCGTTAGTCCAAACAAATCTATATAAACTAGTTTAAGGATGGAAAGATGTCAGAATCAAAATATTCATTTCCTTATCACATAGTTGGCTGATTTAAATCAGATTATGGTGCAAATTTTCAACATATAATATATCGTTCAAGATAAATGTACCGTTACCTATTTTACCTTTATCGATAATATTTCACTTTTCTTTGTTGCCCATTGTGACTCTACCACCATTGTACTACGCTAGGCTAAGGAAACTTTGATTTGTCGCCCATCGTGTGCCTGGAACAGCCAGAATCTAGGTATCACTCTTGTTGTTCCTTATCCTATCACCACTCCTACACGAGAAAAGATTTTTGTGACCTATTTGTTTTTATAGGTCCATGATTGTTAGTGACAAATGATTTTGAAAAATAAGTTTGTGTAGATCCAAGACAATTTATATTAGTTCCTTTTGGCACCCAGATTTGTTTAATTCTAAGGTATTTTACATTCGTGCCTTTGGGAAACCATATTGGAATGGTTTTCACGTGTTTAGGTCTATACCAGCAATTATTGTGATTGTGTCCAATTTTTCCACAAATCATTCACTTGGAATTGACTTTACTAATTTCGCTTCTAACACTTTCAGATTGAGTATACCCAAGTCACTATTTAACAGTATTGACAGTTTGTTTCCCTAATAGCATATTTAGTGATTTTTCTCCTTTAGAGAATTCCCCTAAAGTTGTAGACAATTGTTGGACTTATGTTTTGAGAGATTCATTTTCATTCAATAACAGAGTGCAATTTTTAATAGAATTTTCTCTCCTGGTATTTTCACTTTCTTTCAAAATCAGAATTTCATTTTCAAGTGATTTAATTTTAATTTTGATTTTTTAATCTCTTCTTCAAATGATGGATACTTATCACACTTAGGGCTCTTATTTCGATAGTTTTTAACCAATTGATCAAGTTGTTTATTTAGTTCTATCAAACTATCTCTTTGTGATTCAACTTTAGCATACTTCTCCCTAAGTCGTTCAAAGCAGCCATTTACTTCATGAAAATATATAAGTAATTCTGAGTGAGTAAGTTTTGATACCTCGCTTGGCTCGTCATCATCGCTATCACTTATTTCTCCTCAAAGACACAGTTTTGCTTTTTCATTTTCACTGCTAGTACTTTCATCTTTATCTTCATCACTTTCATCCCAAGTGGCTGCAAAACTTCTCCTTTTCTATTTCTTTCCTTTGTTGAATCGATTCTGAGGACAATTTGGCTTGGTATGACCGGGTTTAGTGCAGTTGTGACAAATTATCTCCTGTTCTTCTGAATCAACTAGAACTTTGATTATTCTATTCTTCGGTTGTTGATTCAGGGCAGGATTTCCATATTTGTGGTTCCACCTTTTGAATCTCTTTATTATCAATGCCAATTCAGCTGCTCCTTCATCATCACCATCATCTTCGCTTTCTGTTGTACCTTTCAGAGCTATTGATTTCTTTCCTATATCACCTCCTTCACGTTCTTCCTTGAATTTGATTTCTAGCTCATAAGTGGTGAGATTTCCAAGGAGTTCTTCAACTTTAATTTGTTTCAGATCCTTTGATTCTTGAATGGCAGTCACTTTTGCTTAAAATTTTCGTGGAAGAATTCTGAGAATTTTTCGAACAATTTCCAGCTTTGTGTATGGTTTTCCAAGGGATTTTGATTTGTATACGAGATTAGATAGTCATCCATACATTTCTTTGACACTTTCATCCTTTGCCATTGTGAAATTTTCATATTCGTTACTGAACATGGCAAGGCGAGATTCTTTGACTTGGGTGGTTCCTTCATGAGTCACTTCGAGTGTGTGCTAAATTTCCTACGCAGTTAGACAATGTGAGACACGATTAAATTCAATTTGTTCTAACAAACAAATAATAGAATTCATAGCCTTAGCGTTAGCAAATTGTAGTTTATTTTCAAGATCTGTCCATTGATCCATCGATTTTTCAACTTCTTGATTATCTACCACTACAGTTGGTGTCCTATATCCCGTCTCAACAATATTCCATGCATCTATGGTTTTCAAAAATAAATCATTCTATTTTTCCAATAAGCATATTCACCATTGAAAATGGGTGGTCTAACTATGGACTGACCCTCAGCAAAAGCATTATTAAAAGAAGCCATTTAAAAAAAATCAAACTTTTAATTGAAAAAAAAAATCAAAAAAAACAATTTAATAAAAAAATGGTTTTTGCTCCTTGCTCTTATACCGCTTGTAGGATTGTTTTCACCCTAGAGGGGGGGTGAATAGGGTGAAACTAATAATAATAAAAATTAATGCGGAAATAAAAACAATAACAGTAAATAATGCAGAAGAGATCACACACAAATTTACCCAGCTTTGACAAAACCCTGCCTACGTGCTGCCCCGAAGGTTTCTACTATAAATTAGGTAGTCAGTCGCTTACATACGTAAACTTGCGACACCCGCTAATGACTAACCTAACTCTACTTTCAAAATCCTACCACAACTCAGCCACTGAGTTGCGAATTCTCGATCTACACTACCGTAGTTCGTAACCTAGTCACACGACTAGAGAGTTACACAATTTTAAAAGAAAATTAAAATAAAACCTAAAAACAAAATAAAACTAAACACAAAACCTTATTATTATATAATTGAAGCCCAATGTAAAATAAACACGGTTCCAAACAATTAATTAAAGAAGTCTTCCTCTTTTTATTTTTCTATGTATTCTTATAGCTGATCGTTCCTCTTTCTCTTTTGATTCTAGGGTTTTGTCCAAATTGAGGCGCCGCTTGATTAATTTGCTTTGCTTTGCTTCTTCAATCGATTCTCTAGCTTGAATGGCTTGCGACTGCTCTAATTTTTGTCGAGCACGAATGATAGAAATGGTATGCAATTTATCCCCTTTTCTATTTTTGATTACGCTCGACTTCGATTCGAGTTTTGAATTATTTTTGTGATTTTATTCAGTGCTTGCTCTCTGATTTGCTTGAACTCGAATTACATTTACTACCGATGATGTGATTGGGTTATATAGGGATGAAAAATCCTAAATATACGTCCATATTTTCGATTTGAATTTTTCAAATAATTTTGTTCGGCCACTGATTCTTGATCGAACGATGTGATGGAAGTTGACTTGTTCATTACTTGACGTTGTTTGATTTTCTCTGAGTCGGTTTCGTTCTTTTTCCTCCTATAACTTCGGTACTTTGAATTTTTGAGAAAATTGATTTGGTTAATTTGTGTTTCATCTGCACGTTCCATTCTTTTCTAGCTTTGACATAATGAATTCATTCAAACTGCTACCTTGTTCATTTCTTTGTATTCCTTTCATTCATTGACTCACGGCTTCATGAGTGATCTGCACTATTTAGGCTACACTTGTTCTTGCATTTGTGTTCATCATGTGTTCTCTGATTAACTTCACCTAGAAAATTTGCGACCTGTTGTCATGTTGCACTTGGTTTGAATTGTTTGTTGTGTGTGTGTCTTCACTGGTGCTGTGTGCTTCGAGTACGTGTCCAGTTGCATTACATTGTGTTTATGCAGTCTACACTTGCCTTTGAGCTTCTGTTTATTCATGCTGGTGCTTTTGTATTCTTTGAACTCATATATGTGTATACATATATATGTGCATATATTTATACATGTGTATATGTTCATGTGTCCGGTTGAAAGACTGTTATCAATGCATTTCACCTGTTCCTATGAGCATGTTTGATTTCATGTGGATGTAGATTGGTTTGTATTGAGTACATTTCTGGAGTCTGAAGCTTTTTGTTTTTGTTGAACCTGGGTTGCCTTGTTGTTGTTTTGGTTATGTGTTCATTCTGTCTGGAGCTTTTGTTTCACTGGTGGGTTGGGTTCATTGATGTGTTGAGCCTGATCTAGTCTGGTCTCATAAGAGCAGGTCTGCACTGTGTATTCATGGCTTCACAAGTCTATTATCATGTGATCTGGTATCTCCTACATGTTGGGTTGCACTGTTGATGTAGCTCGGACCATATGAGCATATGCATTCATGTTGCTTTGAGTTGTAGTCATGTGTTCTGAAGCTTTTTGCATATGCATTTTGTATATTTGGAGTTGAATTCTCTATTGCATCACTATTGTTTTGCATTATAGTTTTGCTTTTGCACTTGAACTCGAAAGCCTGATATATTCGAATTGCTTGATTCTGAACTGATGTGTGTATTCATGCATATCCATATATATTTGAACATGTTCACTTTGTTGCTTTCTGAACTGAATTTTTTTTTGGTATTTTGGATTGCACCTGTGTTGAATCCAGCCTTGGCTTGGGTTTGACCTTGTGCTCACTTGTCCCTACGATTTTAACAAGCAAGTGTATATCGGTGTTCACGGCCTTGTGGCATGTACAGTGATACACTGGGCATGTCACAAGTTGTTTGTGTATGATGAATTAAAAATAAATGATGACGAGCAACCCAAATAGCTGAGGCAAACAATATTTTCAAACACACACTTCATTTTACACTGCAAAAATATTTGTTTTTCAATTTTACTGCATTAGTGTTTATTTTGCAGATAATTCAGATGCGAGATACAAACTAGAATAGAATTGAAGATCAAATACGGTGTTAAGTGAATATGTAGTGAGGTCAAAATTGTAAATTGAAATTTATGATGTGATCGAAATTGTAATGTAATTGAAAATGTATATATGTAGTGAGAGCTCAAATTTGTACTATTTGTAATAAAATATTTGTTTGAATAAAATATTTGTTTGAATATGAATTCTGTATTATTTATTTTATTCAACAAATTTTTATTTAATTATGTGAAAAATAAAATAGTACAATAACAAATACATTTAAACGAATATATATATGTTTATTATAAAATCATAGGCTATTGTATTCTACATAAATAACTTTAAAATAATATTAATATAATTAAATAATTTTAAAAAATATTAAATATAATTAAATAACTTTAAGACAAAACTATTAAATATAATTAAATAACTTTAAAACAAAACTATTTCCGAAGACCAACTTCGGATTTAAAAATCATTTTTTGTCTCGAAAAAACCCAATTCCAATTCAATGGCAATTTATAGTATTTCAAAATACCAATGTTAGGCCAATAGCTACTTAATGCTTAACCAATATTGGTATTTATTTTTCTATTACTATGGGGTTTTAGTTTTCAAAAATATAACAATGTTATAACCCATATTTCCAACAAATCTGGTTTATTATCACATAATTCACAAAATTGAATATTATTGAAACCAATTCAACAATAGCGAGGAATCATGTTGGATCCCTCCAACCTTTTCCCCCCTGCATCACAAACGTTATATAACTATAAAATATAAATCAATCGCTTTGAGGTGGGATTCGTATACAAAGGGTCACCGCTCTTACACGAGAAAGTTAGAGGGTCTCATCCACTAACTTTGGCAAGAATATTCAACCTAACTAATATAAATATAGTAATTCTTTCAAACAATCATCCATCAATTTTTATTAACTATACATCATACTAGTTAACCAAAAATGTGAATTTAACTCACCTAAATTTTTCTGTTGTCGCCGAGGCGTTCCATTATGGAACTAAAAATGACGTCCAATTTTAGCCCAAATTTCAACTATCTCCAAATTCATTTAGACTAGTTCCATCGTGAAGCTTTCGTCATCACGAGTGCAACGCAAATAGTTCGTCTTGATCGTACCTCATATGAGAGAGTTATTTAATCACAAACTTTAAACATTAAATAAATTAAATTAAATTACAAATCTAATGAATCCTCACCCTACCCAAAACCATCGGCCCAACCCGTTATAAACAGTGTTCTTCCCCCAAACACAGCCTCTCCCCTGTGCACGCAAATGACAATAGTGCCATGGACATGCATGTGCACCATCGAACCCCCCCTCCCCCACCCCTATTAACCATTGATCTGAAGCCACCAACCAACTCCAAGCGCCGAGCTCGACCTTTCCGACACCAATGATCAATGCTCGAGCTCCCCTGGTGATTCGCGACCTTCACCCTCCTCCTTGCTACAATAATAGGCCGCGATTCGCCTCTCTTGACCAGACATTACAAAATTTTGTGGCAACATGTACTTTGGCAAGAGAAACTCGCTGGTGAACTCCAATTTGACAATCGATGCTCAAATTTGCTAGAAACCTAAACCCTAGCTCACGCCTCTATAGTCGACCCTTCTAAATTCTCACCTCACATCTCAAAATGCACACAAATTCGAAGATTACAGTCTAAGGATCTCAAAGATACTTGTTTTAGATTTTATCGTTGAGTAAAACTCGAGTTATAAATTTTTGAAGTTTGAAATTCTCTTTTTTTTAACTCGGAAGCTTGCCGGAAAAAATGGACAAGGCATGATATTTTAATATGGAGGTATGGGGATGGTCTAAAATGAGGGGAGGTATGGCAAGAACTATAGAAGCACAATGAATATTATATATGTATCTATGTATACATTTTAATATTAAAAAATGTTTAGATCGACGTATTCAAAAATATCGAACCCTAAATGAGGCGTGACACCTGGCGTTCTACATGTTATATCCCTATTCTAAACACAATGGAACTTGTTTCGAGACCTAATTCGATCACATGCAGAAGATAGCTTTTTCGAACCCAATTATTATATTAATTTTTCGATATTAACTTCTACGCATTTCTGTAACGACCCGTAAAATTTAATGGTTTTAAAAGTATATTTAACTGGAAATTGTGAAATTTTAAACAATAAAATTTGAAATTAAAAATTTATTATTTGGAATACGTCTATTTTAATATAGCAACTGGTAAATTTTCATCTGATGATATTGAAGTTTATTTTCCTGTGAAATTTCATTTCAAATCAAACCGGTTAATAACAGTGAATTTAAAAGTTTTCCGAAACCAAAATATGTCAACAGGAGAAAATTTATTCAGATCATTCTGAATCAGACTGCGAAATTCGCTTCGCGAAATTTGGACTTATCTAGCTCCGTTTATCTTAATTCTGGCAAAATAGCAGCATTTCTGGTACCGATTATCGACTTTTGATCGGATGATCGTACCACTAATATCTATATACCGTTTTGTTCGTCTCATCGTGCTGATCTCTGTGGTATATTTATTTCTGTATTTTGAGGTCCGGTACGCGACGGAGACAATAAACTGTTCACCGTAGCGGTACCACATTTTGACTTTACACTAGCCCTTGTTTCAAATCTAAATCGTGCATCCCAAGCAAGTAATAAATTACTTCAGTAATTTGCACGAAATCAAGGGAAATTGACTGTTACATATAATTTATTGCTTCCCTATCCATTCAAATCTTACATCAGTTACTAATCTATAAATTGCTTTAGAATTTTCAGCTAAATCAATGTGTTACCGTTTACCCTTCTTTCGCTTTATATTTGATTCTCTGCCTTTTCATTGCTTCCCGGAGACAACTAAAACAGCTGTTACATTCCCATCACTTAAATTTATATTTTTCAGCGTTACGTTTCTTTTGACCCTCTCTCTCTCTCCTTATTCATTATTATAAACCATTCGTTTCACTTCGTTTTTCCCCCTCTGCAAATTTTCTTTCTCCCATACTTCTCCTATCTCCATCTCCTTTTCGTTTCTTCTTTTCTCTATTTAATACCTCTCCCACTTTTATAAGAAACCCATTTCGTCCCCTCTCCCTGACTTCGGCCTCCACGACCGAGCTCCATGAACCGCACCTCCGACCAAGCATAGCCCCGCCCCAGCCCAGATCCGCAACAAACCCCCATCACCTCCCTCCACCTACTTCCGCCACTAGCAGCAATGGCAGCCCATCGTTCCACTCGCCTTCACCCCACCGCCTTTAGCCATGAGCATCCCCTTTCCCAACCGCGACCGCCCCGAACACCGCTTAGCCTCCTCCGCCTGCCTCGACGACAGCTGTTCCACCTCCCTATCGGCCTGCGCGCGTGAGCCACCTCCACCCTACCCTCGACTTGTTGCAGCAAGCCTCCGAGCACCCACAACCGTGCGTCTTCCCATTGCCAAGCCCGAACCCAAACCCCGCTTGCCTCGGTCCACATCCCCTCTGATCCGCCTCTTCCCCGCATGCTTGCCTGTCCTCCTTTGTGCCTGCTTAGCCTAACATTTGATCCTAAGGTATATATATATATATATGTATTATATACTAGTTTATATATGTATGAATATCAGTTTTTATATGTCAAAGTTTATAAAAAAAATCTATTTGCTAATTGATAAGCTCTGTTTATATATAAGTATAAAGATATAAGATCTACATACATATTAGTACCAGATTTCCGTATATATATAGATGTATATAATATTATCTTAGCTTGTATATGATCGGTTATATATAAATAGTTATAAATCTATACATATATATGTTTTGTACAATTGTAGGTTGGCATAGGATATATTGCATATTAATATTACAAGTATAAGTTATATTCTGATTTGATATAAAAGTATATATATACAGTTTACTACAAGACTGCTATATGAGATGATTTGATAATAGTCTGTTGTTTTAAAGGTTCAGTAGACAAGTGTTATATACTCTATTATATTTTGGTTATATGTAATTCTTTCAATTCCTCTATTATAAATGCATACATTATTTACATGTACCAATATAAGTCTGCATTGTGGTCTATACAAATTGAGTGTTCGCATTCAGATTTTTGCCTGCGTACATTTTCCTGTCTGCATTTGTATATTGTCAAATTATATATATATAATCTATTGCTATAAAATTTTAAAAGTGGGTTATAGTTACCTTTTATGTAAGTATCTGTCGTAGAATTTTATTATATAAGTTTGTAGTGTTTATCGTAAATATTGTTATATATATACAGTAGATATATAAGTATATATATGTGTGTGACTTTCAAAATACATGGAAAATTTATTTTTGTTCAAGAAGTATTAAATCGAAATCATATGTTCAACTCGATTTTAAAGAATATACGTGTATATATATATGGACAGCATATATCTTGTTCAATCGATCTTTTGTCCATCTCGATTTACCTTTTTCAATATCAAATTTGTTGTAGAAAAAAAATATATAAAAATTCCTAACTTGTCGCTGTCCCGCTCGCTTGATCTGTATGCTTGCCTTTGTCTATCCGTTTCCATTCTCGTTCATATCTCTAGCCTCGAAAGGTGAGCAATCACTCACGATTAACATTCTTTTATTATTTAAATTTGATTTCAATTGAAATAGCAATTGAAATATGCTGCTGTAGTTATTTACATTGTTATATATGCTATTATTTATAACTGTTCACTTGTGACATCTGACACCAGTATCTAGTATTATATGCCTGTTATTACTATTATTTGTATCTGTTCACCTGTGACATTTGACACCCGTATCTGTTATTTATACTGATGATATATGCCTGTTGTTATATTTTTTTAGTATCTGTTATCACTCTTCAAGTTCCCTGTTAGTATAGAATTCACTATGGGTTGAAATGATACACACCCGAACGGACTTTAGAATAGGAGAATTTCGTTATGGGTTGAAATGATAAACCCAAGCGATTTTCATTTGAATTGAAATTGGGATTACGGGTCGAAATGATATCTACCCGTATATATTTATATTTCGGATTGAAATGATAAATATCCGTATCACTTAACCATATGATAAATATATATACAGACACCGTTGATCCATATATATAAATATTTTAAAAATGAATTCTATGGTTTTGGAAAGAAATATATGGTTTTAAAAAAAATGTTGAGCCTTAAATTATTATATAAATGGGAATGATTGATTTAAATACATATAATATGTTGAGTATTTAAAATATATTTCAAAATAGATTTTGGTAATAATTTGAATAAGTTAAGGTTAGAAAGATAATTTGGATTTAGTTGAAATTGTATTCAATAAAGAATTTTATTTAATTAAACTGATTTGAAACTTATTGAAATTGAGATGTAAGATATGATTTATAACTTGAGTTTGATTATAAGTAACCTAATGAATATTTCTTGTTTAAAAAAAAAAGTTTAAGGAAATATTTAGTAAAAATGAAATTTAAGGATAGTTAAATGATATTGGATTTATTAAGTGAATATTCCCTGATTAAATAATAATAAAGTTAAATCAAGTGCTATATGAAACTGTTAAATTTAACTTTGAAAATGTTGAATATTAAAATTTTGAAATATATTGAAAATTTAAATGGTATATTTAGAACTGGATTGAATTGATGAATTTAGATTGAATTAAATTGGAATTTGAAATTTGAGTTGATTTGAATCGATTTGCGAGACTTGAGAAAATATTAAATACTTTACTTTTTAAATTATTTAATATATAAATACTATTTTGGAAAAAATAGATATATTTGAAATGAAATGATATTTGGGTTGAAGTATAAATTAAATTGAAATGACCACGGTGGTACAGTGTATATTTCCACCTTGTAGATAGTTCTGAAGATCCTTAGAGGATGGTTATCCCAAACATCCTTTAAGTTACTTGTATTTCAGTTGATATTTCACTTGAGTTGGATTTATTAGTATAAGAATGTTAATCCTGACTCGAGTGTTTTGTGTTTTGCTTTACGCTCGGGTCAGACCGAGTGATACAGCATTTGAGACTCACCCTTGGAGTTTGGAGCTTCCTTCGGAAATCCAACTATCGCCTCAGCTTTCAGCTCTTCTAGTTGATTTGTTCAGAGAAGTCATATGTTGCACTGGAGACTTCACTGTATTTGAGATATTCTGTTGTATTTTATTTTTAACTCTGATGTTCATATAGTAGCTTCATGAACTACTATTTTATCTATTCCGCTGCGTATTATTGTATTACTCTGTGTCTGTGATTCTATGATTGATTTATTTACTATATATTCTGAGTTTTGCCAAATTTAAATTAACAATCTGATATTTTGAATTATTCAAGTCAGACATGTGTGGATTTATTGTCGATTTGAATGGTCCAAAATAGTGGGTCGTTACAGTTGGTATCAGAGCTTTGGCTCTAGGCAAAACCTAGCATATATAGTAAGTTTATTTACAGAATCACTTTCGTTCGAGTTTGAATTTCTTCCTTTTGACTCGATTTCCTTTGAACTTTGGAACGTTCCTTACGGTTCCAAAATTCATTCTTGTCTCTCCCTATTTGTATTCTTTTGATTCTGGAGTATCCCATAACTCCACTTCGAATGATCTCTATAAGAATAGGCGATCCCGCCAATCTTTGGATGATTTGTAAAGGGGTGGAACTCCTTTACAATTGGCATTGATTCACCGGAGATTTATATATCCCTCGGTTTTGATGTTGTCATCTCTTGTTATGTCGAATTCTATCTCTGGCGATCGAATGTCGATTGCCTTAGATTTCCGCATCGATTATATTCTTGAAGTCACGGTTGACCCGGTTAAGGTCGCCCGCAATTTATATAAGTGTATCTATCTACTGTTTTGTAATTAATTATCTCATTTTCGTTCGAACTTATTTTCGAATCAGAATCCTGTTTTGATCAGAGTTCTTTTAAATTAAATCTCTATCTTTGTTTTGAAATCCGTCCGTGAATCGTCCTTTGAAAATCGGGTTTGTTTATATTTTAGAAATTGTTTTCTAAACCGAAATTATTATTTTGATAAGTATGATTATATTCTATATATAAAAGTGAAAATGTTTTCGATAAAGATTATATATCCTTTTTAAAAAATGAGAATTTAAGGTTTCGAAAGGATTTGTAATTTTGAAAAATTATATAAGAAATTTGATTTATCTAAAAATGATTTATAACTGAAGGACTTTGAATTTGAAATTCGAGAATTGAACCCCGGTGTTTTGAAATTGGTTTTAAGATTTTGAAATATATAATAATATGATTTAAAGGTATTTTTCCGAATAAGAAATGTTTCAAATGATTTTATTGAGTTTCGAATGATTTCGAAGAAATTTCAAAAGAAGTTTGAGAAAATAGAAGTCCAGAACTCACTTATGTCGCTGGAAAATAATTTCGGTGATGAGTGCACGCATCATCGACATTGATTTTCGAGTTTCAGAGTGGGGGATAGGCCACTTCAATAGCTTTGCTATGCGAGTGATTTTGCGAAACCAATTTTGATTTCAAATTCCGAAGTAAGATTTGATATTCAAAGTATATATGTATATATATTTGAAATGATTTGAAGTAAGCCGGCGTTCAGTCCTTGAGTTTCGGATTTGATATAACCCTATCCATTAAAATTGATTTACTGATTTGTTGCTGATTTCCAACTCTTGAATTTTAAAATGATTTCTTCAACTATTTCGAAGGTTCGAGCACTTCCAAATCAAGGTTAACTTTTCAAAGCTAAGAAATTTTGAAAAGTATAAAATATATAAGTTCGGTATGTATGTTAAAGTATGTAGTAATATGGTTTAAATAAGTTGAAACTGTTTTGTTAAGTAAATGAATAAGGCAAATTTTAAAATTTTCTAATATGTAATTTAGATTTGAAATGTTTTGAAAAGAATATGGTCTTCAAAATATTTTGAATAAAGTTTAGTTAAATGTTTTAATTTAGTAACATCTTTATGAAACTATATATTTAACAAGTTGGAATAAATATATAAGTTGTACGTATGCTGTTTTATTCGCATAATTAATTTGATCCAAGTTTGAGTACACAAGTTCGAGGTGAATTACACCATTTCGTGTTAGGATTTTTCATTCGATTCTTAATGACGAATATTTGATATGGATTTTGGGCTCGATTCTAGAATTCTCTATCATAGTATATGGCTATGCAAGGAGACTGATGGCTTCTAGTCGAGAAACCATATCGAAATCCGCATTAGGGAAGTCGAATGGACAATACTAGTTCGAAAGCGAACTTGTGTGATCGAGCGAGCGATCAAATGTGATTTTGCGAAATGATGACGTATGTACATCTTATATTCTAATATCATTGATATATTGTGACGCTGAAATTGAAAGCTGTCGAGTTAGAATATCTTTACTTACTAAAAGAAAATTTCCAATTTAAATTACAAAGATATATAACCCATAAAAGCAAAGATATTCAATCCCATATGGCTCTTCATACAGCGAGATTTATTTTGAAAAGTTTGATCCTTATATAAGATGGACCTTACGTAAGTATAAGATGATTTTGAAAACATTTGATTTTGGAAATAAATTGGTTGACTTAAATTAGATTGATTTGGAAATTTGGATTTATTTTCTAAATCTATTATTTTGGAAACTTTGAAACTAAAGATATTTAATTTGAGAAGAAATAATTTGGTGAAATTGTATATGATTTTGAAATTGAACTGATATTGAAACAAATTGAAATTTGAGAACCTTATGTTACTAAACACTTGATTTGGGAGTTGTCGAACTTATATAAAATTGATTGTATGAGTATGAAATTGATTCGAAAACTATAGATTTGAAAAGGTACTCAATTTGAAAGTGAAATCTTATATAATTGAAGTCTATATAAGTATGATTTGATATACTATTGATTTTGGAAAGTATTTGATTTGAAAATTAAATCTTATATATAATGGATTTTATATAAGTACGATATTTGAAAGTGATTTGGAAAGGTACTATATGATACATATTTTCGAAGTAAAGATATGGAAAGTGCCTTCTGCTTGATATCCGATTTGTGGCCACATCTTGGATTCATTCTATCGATATTATTCTCTCTGATTTTGGTTTTCCGGATATGATACTCGAGTGTCCTTCGAATTCCATGGCGTTACCCATGGTCTTATTGTTCTCTCGTGACTGCACAGCGCAACTGCTTGGCTGAGTCTTGCCTGGGGGTACGGATTGTTTCCTGGGGGATCCAGGCGTAACCATTGTGTATCCTGCATTCTACTAGTCATCATGGCGTAACTCGCAGGGCTGAGAAAGCTTATGGATATGGATTGTTTCCTGGGGGACCCAGGCGTAACCATTGTGTATCTGCGAACCATGGTTGGACAAAGGTTTTGTTTGTGTTTTGATTGGATTGTACTTTCCATATCTGTTTTTAAAAGTTTTTCCAGTATTTTCACTGGGTGTTAAAACAAGTCTACTAAGTACCTGGAGAATTCTAGTTTTGCGCCTGATCAACGCACTACCAGAGTCTACAGGAACAAGGATAAACTTGTCGAAACATCGAGTTATAAAAGTATTTTCGAAATGAAATTTGTTTCGTTATAAAGGTATTTTATTATAAAAAGTATTTTCAACAAAGAAATTCTATACTAATATTCGAAATTGAAATTCTCATGGTTCTAAATTAATTATTCGTGCCTGATACTATTCCTTGAATCTACCTGATCTGCTCAGCTTTATTTATTCACCTATATTCTGCTTTTCCCAAATCCTCCTTCTTTCCTTGTTGACTATATTCTTTAAAACATTGTTTAATTATAGACTACATGGTTTAATAGAAATTTTAGTGTTATAAATATTTTTGAGGTTAATAATTAAATAAAACAGATTTAAAGTAAATGATTATTGATTATTAATAATATTTGAAAAGTATCTTGAGATAATTTATTTTATATAAATTATGAACTATGGATTTAATGTTTTCAAATAGCTTCTTTGTAAATATAAGTAATAATGTAAATAACTGTTTTCAAATAGTTTTCATATATTTCTAAAGTTGTTATTTAAGCATATAAATGGTAATTGTAAGGAAGCAAGAAATTTTGCAAATGGATCTTGAAAAAGTTTTAAAGTATATAAGACAATTGAATTGCAAATGAAGTTTTAAAATTTAAGTAAAATTTATATAGTTCAAATTAATTGTTTAATTTTGACTTTCAATCTACTTTTATTTCTGGTTGTTCTATTCTCCTACCTCCTTCCTTTTCGGGGACGAAAAGTTTTGAGTGGGGGAGAGTGTAACGACCCGTAAAATTTAATGGTTTTAAAAGTATATTTAACTGGAAATTGTGAAATTTTAAACAATAAAATTTGAAATTAAAAATTTATTATTTAGAATACGTCTATTTTAATATAGCAATTGGTAAATTTTCATCTGATGATATTGAAGTTTATTTTCCTGTGAAATTTCATTTCAAATCAAACCGGTTAATAACAGTGAATTTAAAAGTTTTCCGAAACCAAAATATGTCAACAGGAGAAAATTTATTCAGATCATTCTGAATCAGACTGCGAAATTCGCTTCGCGAAATTTGGACTTATCTAGCTCCGTTTATCTTAATTCTGGCAAAATAGCAGCATTTCTGGTACCGATTATCGACTTTTGATCGGATGATCGTACCACTAATATCTATATACCGTTTTTTTCGTCTCATCGTGCTGATCTCTGTGGTATATTTATTTCTGTATTTTGAGGTCCGGTACGCGACGGAGACAATAAACTGTTCACCGTAGCGGTACCACATTTTGACTTTACACTAGCCCTTGTTTCAAATCTAAATCGTGCATCCCAAGCAAGTAATAAATTACTTCAGTAATTTGCATGAAATCAAGGGAAATTGACTGTTACATATAATTTATTGCTTCCCTATCCATTCAAATCTTACATCAGTTACTAATCTATAAATTGCTTTAGAATTTTCAGCTAAATCAATGTGTTACCGTTTACCCTTCTTTCGCTTTATATTTGATTCTCTGCCTTTTCATTGCTTCCCGGAGACAACTAAAACAGCTGTTACATTCCCATCACTTAAATTTATATTTTTCAGCGTTACGTTTCTTTTGACCCTCTCTCTCTCCTTATTCATTATTATAAACCATTCGTTTCACTTCGTTTTTCCCCCTCTGCAAATTTTCTTTCTCCCATACTTCTCCTATCTCCATCTCCTTTTCGTTTCTTCTTTTCTCTATTTAATACCTCTCCCACTTTTATAAGAAACCCATTTCGTCCCCTCTCCCTGACTTCGGCCTCCACGACCGAGCTCCATGAACCGCACCTCCGACCAAGCATAGCCCCGCCCCAGCCCAGATCCGCAACAAACCCCCATCACCTCCCTCCACCTACTTCCGCCACTAGCAGCAATGGCAGCCCATCGTTCCACTCGCCTTCACCCCACCGCCTTTAGCCATGAGCATCCCCTTTCCCAACCGCGACCGCCCCGAACACCGCTTAGCCTCCTCCGCCTGCCTCGACGACAGCTGTTCCACCTCCCTATCGGCCTGCGCGCGTGAGCCACCTCCACCCTACCCTCGACTTGTTGCAGTAAGCCTCCGAGCACCCACAACCGTGCGTCTTCCCATTGCCAAGCCCGAACCCAAACCCCGCTTGCCTCGGTCCACATCCCCTCTGATCCGCCTCTTCCCCGCATGCTTGCCTGTCCTCCTTTGTGCCTGCTTAGCCTAACATTTGATCCTAAGGTATATATATATATATGTATTATATACTAGTTTATATATGTATGAATATCAGTTTTTATATGTCAAAGTTTATAAAAAAAATCTATTTGCTAATTGATAAGCTCTGTTTATATATAAGTATACAGATATAAGATCTACATACATATTAGTACCAGATTTCCGTATATATATATAGATGTATATAATATTATCTTAGCTTGTATATGATCGGTTATATATAAATAGTTATAAATCTATACATATATATGTTTTGTACAATTGTAGGTTGGCATAGGATATATTGCATATTAATATTACAAGTATAAGTTATATTCTGATTTGATATAAAAGTATATATATACAGTTTACTACAAGACTGCTATATGAGATGATTTGATAATAGTCTGTTGTTTTAAAGGTTCAGTAGACAAGTGTTATATACTCTATTATATTTTGGTTATATGTAATTCTTTCAATTCCTCTATTATAAATGCATACATTATTTACATGTACCAATATAAGTCTGCATTATGGTCTATACAAATTGAGTGTTCGCATTCAGATTTTTGCCTGCGTACATTTTCCTGTCTGCATTTGTATATTGTCAAATTATATATATATATATGATCTATTGCTATAAAATTTTAAAAGTGGGTTATAGTTACCTTTTATGTAAGTATCTGTCGTAGAATTTAATTATATAAGTTTGTAGTGTTTATCGTAAATATTGTTATATATATACAGTAGATATATAAGTATATATGTGTGTGTGACTTTCAAAATACATGGAAAATTTATTTTTGTTCAAGAAGTATTAAATCGAAATCATATGTTCAACTTGATTTTAAAGAATATACGTGTATATATATATATATATATATGGACAGCATATATCTTGTTCAATCGATCTTTTGTCCATCTCGATTTACCTTTTTCAATATCAAATTTGTTGCAGAAAAAAAAATATAAAAATTCCTAACTTGTCGCTGTCCCGCTCGCTTGATCTGTATGCTTGCCTTTGTCTATCCGTTTCCATTCTCGTTCATATCTCTAGCCTCGAAAGGTGAGCAATCACTCACGATTAACATTCTTTTATTATTTAAATTTGATTTCAATTGAAATAGCAATTGAAATATGCTGCTGTAGTTATTTACATTGTTATATATGCTATTATCTATAACTGTTCACCTGTGACATCTGACACCAGTATCTAGTATTATATGCCTGTTATTACTATTATTTGTATCTGTTCACCTGTGACATTTGACACCCGTATCTGTTATTTATACTGATGATATATGCCTGTTGTTATATTTTTTTAGTATCTGTTATCACTCTGCAAGTTCCCTGTTAGTATAGAATTCACTATGGGTTGAAATGATACACACCCGAACGGACTTTAGAATAGGAGAATTTCGTTATGGGTTGAAATGATAAACCCAAGCGATTTTCATTTGAATTGAAATTGGTATTACGGGTCGAAATGATATCTACCCGTATATATTTAAATTTCGGATTGAAATGATAAATATCCGTATCACTTAACCATATGATAAATATATATACAGACACCGTTGGTCCATATATATAAATATTTTAAAAATGAATTCTATGGTTTTGGAAAGAAATATATGGTTTTAAAAAAAAAATGTTGAGCCTTAAATTATTATATAAATGGGAATGATTGATTTAAATACATATAATATGTTGAGTATTTAAAATATATTTCAAAATAGATTTTGGTAATAATTTGAATAAGTTAAGGTTAGAAAGATAATTTGGATTTAGTTGAAATTGTATTCAATAAAGAATTTTATTTAATTAAACTGATTTGAAACTTATTGAAATTGAGATGTAAGATATGATTTATAACTTGAGTTTGATTATAAGTAACCTAATGAATATTTCTTGTTAAAAAAAAAGTTTAAGGAAATATTTAGTAAAAATGAAATTTAAGGCCAGTTAAATGATATTGGATTTATTAAGTGAATATTCCCTGATTAAATAATAATAAAGTTAAATCAAGTGCTATATGAAACTGTTAAATTTAACTTTGAAAATGTTGAATATTAAAGTTTTGAAATATATTGAAAATTTAAATGGTATATTTAGAACTGGATTGAATTGATGAATTTAGATTGAATTAAATTGTAATTTGAAATTTGAGTTGATTTGAATCGATTTGCGAGACTTGAGAAAATATTAAATACTTTACTTTTTAAATTATTTAATATATATACTATTTTGGAAAAAATAGATATATTTGAAATGAAATGATATTTGGGTTGAAGTATAAATTAAATTGAAATGACCACGGTGTTACAGTGTATATTTCCACCTTGTAGATAGTTCTGAAGATCCTTAGAGGATGGTTATCCCAAACATCCTTTAAGTTACTTGTATTTCAGTTGATATTTCACTTGAGTTGGATTTATTAGTATAAGAATGTTAATCCTGACTCGAGTGTTTTGTGTTTTGCTTTACGCTCGGGTCAGACCGAGTGATACAGCATTTGAGACTCACCCTTGGAGTTTGGAGCTTCCTTTGGAGATCCAACTATCGCCTCAGCTTTCAGCTCTTCTAGTTGATTTGTTCAGAGAAGTCATCTGTTGCACTGGAGACTTCACTGTATTTGAGATATTCTGTTGTATTTTATTTTTAACTCTGATGTTCATATAGTAGCTTCTTGAACTACTATTTTATCTATTCTGCTGCGTATTACTGTATTACTCTGTGTCTGTGATTCTATGATTGATTTATTTACTATATATTCTGAGTTTTGCCAAATTTAAATTAACAATCTGATATTTTGAATTATTCAAGTCAGACATGTGTGGATTTATTGTCGATTTGAATGGTCCAAAATAGTGGGTCGTTACAATTTCGATCTCGCACGACCAAACGATTCATCCGATCGCCATGAAATCTGATGGCGTATTATAATTCATTACTATGGATCCAATGAAACTGGTTTTGTCGAAATCCGAGACAGTGCCCTAGAAGGCTAATTTTATACGTTAATTTAAATGAATTATTTTAAAAACCAACCTAATCACTTTTAAATTTTATAGTAAAAGTTTTATTATCTTTATTCTTATTAAATAAAATTTAAACAAGCTTCGAAATTATTTTTATCCAAACTAAAAATCCAAGATTCAATTATTTAAACAATTTGAATTATTAAATTCAACAATTGAATTATCCAATAAATTACTGTATTTGAAATTCTAGTTATTTAACTTTTAAAATTAAATTTTAAATGTTTAAATCAATTAAATATTCCAAGTTCAAATGACTAAAATTTTGGGTCGCTGCACTCTTTCCCCCTTAAAAGAATTTCGTCCCCTAAATTGCCAAGGTAAGAAAAATGCCCAAACCCTTTTTTTAAAACCAAATAGTTGAAATAACTTACTAAATCGTTTTAGGCCTTTAACTTTTCCCTAAAATCCACTCATTGAAACCTTGTTATTAGTTTTGCTAAGTTTCCAAATTCATTCATAGATTCCAACTAATATCATCACATTCAATCCTTTCAGGTTATAACTCAAAATCAAATTTTAGTTACCAAAATTTCTTCAAAATTTCTCAAAAGTTTTCTTACGCCTTAATTTTTTGAAAAATTTCGTCAGCGCCTCCTTTGCGCTACTCGATCGAAATAACTACAAATCGCCACCATGGGCCTAAACCAACAAAAGAAAATAAAAGCCAAGTGACATAACCGTAAAACCATCAAATCAAACAACAATATAAACATGTACCTTTTTGTTGGGCAACCCAATTTTACTTATGAAATCAATGGCGTCAAATTACCTCTTGCTATTATATACCTGCATCTTATTTACCCATGATATCCAATCATATAATTCATAATTGTATTATTTTGCAATTTCAATTTCCAACATTTACTTTACTAAAGCCCATACGATGTACATATATCATCCCTATGCAATATCAAATACGATCGCTTGCTCGATCACATAATTTCACTTTCGAACTAGTATCGTTCACACGACCACTCTAGTGCGGACTCAGATCCGGTTCCTTGATTAGAAACCATCATTCCCCTTACATAGCCATATATTATGATAGAGAACTCCAGAATCAACAAAAAATCCATATCCAGTGTTCGCCGTCGAGAATCGAGTGAAAAATACCAACATGGACTGATGTAAATCATCTCGAAATCATGCACTCGAATCTGGATCAAACCGTTATGCAAAACAAATAATATATGTACAACTGGCGTATTTATTTCCATTGATTTCTTAGCTATACAAAATTATTTTATTCACATGCATTTCATTTACATTCAATTATTCACATTGCTTTATCCATATTCATTTATTACTTAGTATATTTCTTTCAATACTAATGTCGCTTAAGAACTATCCCATCAAATTTTATGTTTAATAACATTCACTCCACATTAAATTCATTTAAGAATCATTTCTTAAAATTTCTATTTAAGTTTATAAACACTTTATACAAAACTTCTCATGTTTTACTATCGCTTCACAACTTAAGTCATATTCATTCTAAATCAAATCTAATTTTATTTAACTCAATTCATTTTCCAATTTTTAATATTAAATTCTAACCATTTTCAATTCACTGACTTATTTAATCAGTCCATCTCATTGATTCATTTCAAATCACATTCAATTCCATTTCCAAAAAACATTTCATTTAATTTAAGTCAAATCTTCTTTCCAAATTTGCTTTTCTTACATTCATATTCAACAATTTAAAACATTGTTTTAACTTACTAATTCTCAAAATTTATAAGTTATCAAACTTATTTTCTCATACGTTCATAAAACATTTAAATGAAAATTACCTTGTTCTTATTTATTTCAAATCATTTTGAAATCATATATATACATAATTCCCTTGGCATATAAAATCACACTTTTGAATTTCGAAACCGAAACTAGTTTTACCAAAACAAAACTCCAATGGTAACAATTCCTCTCTTGGAAACTCAAAAATGAACGTCAATGGTGTTGCAGTCATCATCGAAATTATTTCTAGTAACCGAAGTGAGTTCAGTGCTTTATATCTCTTAAAATTACCTTTAAAAATATCTCCATTCAAAAATATTTTCCAAATAATACTATTATTATTTTCCAAAACTTTGAAAAACAATTTCCAAAACCAACGCGATTTTAAATTCCAAAATTCCTAGTTTTTAAATCCTTTTAATTTATAAACCGCTTTTATAAACCATTATATAATTTCACTTTGGTTACATAAAACCATTCCTTAATTATTTACCTTGTTTCATTATGATAATAACACTTTTATTCGATCAAAACCAACATTTTGCAACGATAATAATAAAATATTACCATTCTCTAACAACCAAGCACACCATCTATACTATAACAATTTCTGAAAAATTAATCCTTTATATATAAAATATAATAAAGGTAAAATTATTTCATTTACCCAATTTCAAAATAATACCAAATCGAATTGCTCAATTCAAGTGTTTAGAGATCCCTATCACTAACGTTAATTACTCGTATTGACCAGAATCCATAAGCCACTCAACAAATCAACCAACACAATAAAACATTTTTATATCAGTAACAAATATGCATTCATATATATATACACACACGCACGCACGCACTCAAAATCATTCTAGGGTGCTACTGACCCTATCTCTAATGAGTGCCCCACCAAAGCCAAGGTTCTCACTTAACCTTCAACTCTGATACCAAATGTAACGACCGGGTTTTTTTGACCCTCGAAAATCGACACTAATACGTCCACTTTATTACATGCTGGGAAATCGAATGCCGAAAAAACCAAATTGTTAGGGAAAAAGAAAGAAGGAAGAAGATAAGAAGAAAACTAAACGATACAGAATCTCAAAGAGGAACGAATAATCTATAATGTACCACAAATCTTTACACAAAAGCAAAACTGTAATATGTGTATATACAAACATCAATCAGAGTATACTAACCTATTTCAGCCTGAACAGTTATAACAGTATGTCCTCACAATTGCTAATAAATACAATAACAAATATAGTGGAAAAATAACCATCTACGTGAATACGTCTATGGGCCTCCAACTCGTCTCTTGAAGCTCCAAGCATCCAAACTAATCTATAATATGATTGGTCTGACCCGAGCATTATAATAAAATAACACCCGAGTCAGTCTAGAAAGCCAGCGTGAGAAAAACACACCTAACTGGAATTTAAAGTAATAGAAAACGTTTTGAAAATCAAGAGTATCTCGTAAGACCACGCTGCACATAAACACGGACGGGTTTTTACCTTACGGTAACCAAAACCATTTCATATGAAATTCCCTGATATTATAATAGTGTCTAAGATACAAATACTTATTAATCTTAGCCGAAATTGTTACATTAATTAAAGTCCAGCATAATAGGAGTACAACTAAAACCATAAAGGCTCGTATTGGAAAATGGATTCCATACAATGACTGGGCTACTGGGGTACCGCCCGTCACGGTGCATCTCTAGGTATAATAACACCGAGGTCGGACCTATCGACCCTTGCCAACACAAGACCAGCCTATCCCTTACTGGATAGTATCGAATATGATCACTCCTCCGTTAATGGGCCCTGAGCATACATATAAGAGATAATAGCGACTCTAGATAGGGATAATCATACCCTACTTGGAAGCGACCGATTAGCCCTGCTACATCTCCCATGTTTTAGTCATTCCCGGTTGATGAGGCTTGAGGCTACGTTCTACCCTTTTATATAGCACTTCTCACTTGGAATGCTAATACTGCCTTCCAAGCAACAATGCAATACTAGCATTCATCCATACAAGTTCATTCTGGGACTGAACGAAACACTTGGTAGCTCCATCTCCAATTCCATCATCTTCAAGATGTCTTCACTTTGCAATGCTTAAGTTGAATCGAAGTGGTTTTCAGATAACATAACCGATCCTGGTCTCTTCGAAACAACTCTTCGATAATTCCCGGTAAAATCAACCTCGGTTATTTAGGAAATAAACAGTCAAAGATAAGATCAGAGATCACCACCTAACCATTAGTGGACGGATTTCCTTATCATTGTCCTAGGAGAATGAAACGAGATTTATACGTATAGTACAGCATCATCGGAGATGACTGTGCCAGATAACTCACGTGTTTCTGCTAGATATTTCCAAAGTTACATTCGGGTCCAAATTCGATAGTCGGTTATTTAACTATCGAATAACAAACATTCAATCAGGGATTTATTTCATAGGGAAAACCAACATTGGTTCAACATATAAGCAATCACTAGCCTCCTTTTATAAATCTTTCATAAATAAAACCATTTATAAATTACCTATATAAGAATACTTTTACAAAGATATATCCACTAATTCCTATATTTTCAATACTTAGAAAATATCCATATACTTATCTCAACGGTATAAGTATATTTACAAACTAAGAAAGATTTCCTTTTTATTTGATTCAAAAATCATTCATAAACTCCTTATAATTCTCTAAATCATTTATAAACCATTTTATAAAACTTCTGGAACCATTTATAAAACTACTTTTATACATTTCAATCACTTGTAAATCCCCTTTGTACATTTCTAAAACCCATTTATAAATCCTTTATAAATATCTAAACCATTTATAAAACTTCTTTTATAAAACTATAAACCCATTCATTAAGTCTGTTTATAAATATCAACCATTTATAAAATTCTTCACCTTGTAAATGATCTTCCTTACGTCTCCAAACCATTTTATAAGCTACTTTATAAAATCCAAGTCTTTCAACTCTATTCATGGGTCTCGAAAACACTTATAAATGGTTAAAAATCTCTTACTTCAAAACACCATTATATAATAACAAACATTAACAAAAACATTATAAAAAATGAAAATTATTAATTTTAAAACATCGCAAAAATAATAATTAATAATTTCAAAATATTGTTTAAGAAACAATAATAATTAATCTTTACCAATTTTATAAATAATAATAATTTATTTTCAAAACCTTAATAATAATCCTTATTATTAATTTCAAACCATATTTATTCTTGAAATAATTGACCTTTCAAATTATTAACATTTTGATAAATTCTTTAAAATAATATTAACTATAGAGAAATAATTTTAAAATGATTCTAATATAATTAAATAACCTTAAATTAATATTTATATAGTTTAATAACCTTAAAACAATATTAATATAAATAAATAACTTTATAATAATATTAATATAATTAACTAACTTTAAAATACTATTAATATAATTAAATAATTTTAAAACAATATTAAATATAATTAAATAACTTTAAGACAAAACTATTAAATAAATTTAAAACAAAACTATTTTTGAAAACCAATTTCGGATTTAAAAATCATTTTTTGTCTCGAAAAAACCCAATTCCAATTCAATGGCAATTTATAGTATTTCAAAATACCAATGTCAGGCCAATAGCTACCCAATGCTTAACCAGTATCGATATTTATTTTTCTATCGCTATGAGGTTTTAGTTTTCAAACATATAATAATGTTATAACCCATATTTCCGACAAATCAGGTTTATTATCCCATAATTCACATAATTGAATATTATTGAAACCAATTCAACAATAGTGAGGAATCCCGTCGGATCCCTCCGGCATGTTTCCCCCAGCATCACAAATGTTATATAATCATGAACTATAAATAAATCACTTCAAGGCAGGATTCGTATACAAAGGATCATCCGCTCTTACACGGGAACGTAATAGGGTCTCATCCGCTCCAATAGGCGGGAATATTCAATCCAACGAATATAAATATAGTAATTCATTCAAACAATCATCCAACAATTTTTATCAACTATACATCATACTAGTTAACCAAAAAGGTGAGTTTAACTCACCTAAATTTTCTGTTGTCGCCGAGGCGTTCCGGTATGGAAGTAAAACCGAACGACGTCCGATTTTAGCCCAAATTTCAACTGTCTCCAAATTCATCCAGACCAATTCCATTGCGAATCTTTCGTCATCACGAGCGCAATGCAAAAAGTTCGTCTTGATCGGACCTCATATGAGAGAGTTATTTAATTTCAAAGTTTAAACATTAAATAAATTAAATTAAATTACAAATCTAATAAATCCTCGCCCAACCCAAAACCATCGACCCAACCCATTATAAACAATGTTCTTCCCCAAACACTGCCTCTCCCCTGTGCACGCAAATGGAAACAGTGCCATGGCCGTGCACATGCACCATTGAACCCCTCCCTCCATTAATCAATGATCTGAAGCCATTAACCAACTCCAAACGCCAAGCTCTACCTTGGCGACACCAATGATCAACGCTCAAGCTCCCCTAGTGATTCGCGAGCTTCACCCTCCTCCGCTACAGTAATAGGTCGTGATTTGCCTCTCTTGACCGGACATTACAAAATATTGTGGCAACATGTACTTTGGAAAGAGAAACTTGCTGGTTAACTCCAATTTGACAATCGATGCTCGAATTTGCTAAAACCTAAACCCTAGCTCATGCCTCTAAAGTCAACCCTTCCAAATTCTCACTGCACATTTCAAAATGCACACAAATTCGAAGATTTTAGTCTAAGATCTCAAAGATGCTTGTTTTAGATTTTATCGTTGAGGAAAACTCGAGTTATAAATTTTTGAAGTTTGAAATTCTCTTTTTCTTTTTATTTTGAACACTAAAGCTTGTTGGGGAAAAATGGAGAGGGCAAAATATTTTAATATGGAGGTACGGGGATGGCCTGAACGTGGAGAGGTATGACAAGAACTATAGAAGCATGATGAATATTATATATATATATATGTATGTATGTATTTTAATATTAAAAAAAAATTAGATTGATGTATTAAAAAATATCGAACCCCAAATGAGGTGTGCCGCTTGGCATTCCATATGTTATACCCCAATTTCGAATGCAATGGAACTTGTTTCGGGACCTAATTCGATCATATGCAGAAGATAGCTTTTTTGAACCCAATTATTATATTAAATTCTACACTTTTCGATCTCGCACGACCAAATGATTCATTTAATCGCTATAAAATTTGACAACATATTATAATTCATTATTACGGATCCAATGAAACCGGTTTCGACGAAATCCGAGACAGTACCCCGGAAGGCTATTTTTATACGTTAATTTAAACGAATTATTTTAAAAACCAAATTAATCACTTTTAAATTTTATATTAAAAGTTTTATTTTCTTCATTCTTATTAAATAAAATTTAAACAAGTTTTGAAATTATTTTTATCCAAAATAAAAATCCAAGATTCAATTATTTAAACAATTTGAATTATTAAATTCTACAATTAAATTATCCAATTAATCGCTGTATTTGAAATTCAAGTTATTTATCTTTTAAAATTAAATTTTAAATATTTAAAATCAATTAAATATTCAAAATTCAAATGACTAAAATTATGGGATGTTACAAATCCGATCCCGATCTCTCCGGACCAACAATCGATAAGAGGCCCTCAACCTCATATGGAAACCTAGTCTCGTAGGCATATCACGTTTCCAACTCTCAACTTGCTATCCTTCATCCAAGAAGGAAGCTAAGTAGATTGGAGTACCATAGTCACCTCACGCTACTCAATTCATCATTCTTAACACCAAATGATAATCAAGCGTACTTAGTTGGCCTGGTACTAAGTGCACGACTAATCGATTCCCACATCAAGTGAAGGAACCAAAAATGGCCAAAATACAATCTAGCACACAAGCAGACACTAGGCCTATTTAATTAATCTTTTATTAATTAAATCACTTTCCAAATATTTATCTCAAAATATCTTTAAAAGGATATATTCCCAAAACCATTTTAATCTTTCGATTTTCGGAAAACATTCCATATACTTATCTTAATGGTATAAATATATTCACAAAACATTTCATTTTCAACACTTAGAAAATATCTCTATATACTTAAACCTGTAATAAGTACATTCACAAATCCTTTGAGGAAAGCGTCATATTTTTCCAAAACACGCTTTACTTGGTCAAAACGAATGTTGCGTAAAACATTGTTACGACAACCCAAAACAATAGTATAGGGATGCAACTATTTATATTTATGTAAATCTCGTATACTATATAAAACATTTCCTTTTGGAAATCACTTACTATAACAACAGTGTTATTGTCTATGCTTTCTTTACATTCTCGAAAACGTTTATTACAACAATAAATGTTGAAATCTATTTTTTCATTACTTAGTACATTTTAACTCACTTTTTAAATCCATTAAACTCCATCTAAAAATATCATTTTCAAAACATTCCTTTAAAGATTATTTTAACTTTTAAAACGTGAATATATTTCCTTTATAAAAATCCATTTTCAAATCTAAACATAAATCATTTCCATATTTATAAAACTATGTTTATAAATCTCCATTCTATTTTATAAAAAATCTCTTTATAAAATCTCTTTATTAATAAAATTCTATCCACAAATCAATTTCTTTATAAATCTCATATATTTATAAAATCCCATTTATAAATCTATTTATCAAATATCATTTACAAATCCATTTTTAATATTTAATAACACTTCGTTTATAAATCTCTTTCTCTATTTATAAAATATTATTTTATAAATCTTTTATCTAAACCATTTCAGAAATATTTGTTTGAAACTATTTCTATCTTCTTTAAAACTGTATTTCCTTTATAATAAAAGAAGAACTTATTTATTGAGTTTTTAAAACCTTTATAATATAGTTCAAAAGTCTCTATTTAACATATTTCACGTACTATCAGTTTATAATACCAAAAATCATACTTTTTATTTTATTTAAAATAAACTCCTTCTTTTATTAATTAAAAAATAATTATTAAAAACATATGTTATTTCAAAATCACTTTAAAATCCTTTTAAATCAAAATCTTCATTTTATAGTATTTCGAACTACTAATTAAGTGCTACTATAGCACTAAATAAGCAAAGTCATGTCTATGTCATCAAATATGGCATCCGACAAATCATATATCATAATATATGAATAGTAAAATCAACAATGGTGAGCAATCCTATTGGATCCCTCCAACCTGTCCCCCTACATCACATACGGTATATAATCATATAATATGGTTCATCCACAACTAGACAAGTATATATAAAAAGGTCTTCCGCTCCAAGGGTAGGAATAAATCCAAAACAACTAATAAAACATCCAAATAATCAACAACAAGCATAAATAAAAATATCCATACTTATATAAAATATAAGTTGAATAGAGATTTGAGTTTAACTTATTGAAATTGTATTAGAATCGAACGGACATTCGATTTTAACACAAATTCCAACAAGCTCCAAACTATTCCAATCCAAATCCATAATGTAGATATTATTGACACAAGCGCAACGCGACTGACCGCATCCAAATCCAACCTCGTAATGACAAGATATGAATAAATGAACGTTTGAGATAATTAAACTATAATTTGCTAAATTAGTTAAGTTTTAAACTTAATCACCTTTAGCCACCAATTCTCATCATTCAAACCCAGGCCATATTCTCAACTCACGATCGCGACTTTGATCGATTGTCGCTGCCACTATGTACCACCTACTGTCGCCGCAAGCTCGCCATCGACTCGCCTAACCAAGACGACTCCAATGCCATAGCCACGTCCCTCGCCATCGCCTATGGTCGATGAACGAACCCAAAACTGTTGTTGTCGTTGAACTCAAATCGCCGCCGCCTCGCTTCACCGTTCGATGATCAACCACCATGGTTGAACTCGCCTTGGCCACACGCACACTTCTCTAGTTGGAGTTGAGTCCTAAAATGGCTTCGTTCATCGAGGATAATTCTGGCTATTGGATGTAGACGGCTAGGGTTAGGCTTTAGAACAAATATGACCCTTTTATATAAAATTTTCAAAGAAATATTCATCCCTAAAAATTTTGAACTCCAAACGAGGCGTGCCGCCTAGCGTTCTATATGTAATACTCATATTCCAAACATAATGAAACTACTATCAGGGCCTAATTCCATCATATACGGAAGTTAAATTTCAAAATCAACTTATATTAATTTAAATTCCTTTAATTAATTTCTACGCGTTTCAAGCTCGCACGACTAAACGATTCGCTCGATCACCGTGAAATTTGTTAACATATAATAATTCACTATTACGGATCCAATCGCACAAGTTTCGTCAAAATCCGAGATGGTTCCCCGGAAGGCTATTTTCACCCGTTAATTAAAACGAATTATTATTAAAACCATTTTAATCGCTTTAAATTATAAATTAAAGTTTACACTAACCATTAATTATTTAAAATTGAATTTAAACAATCTTCTGAAATCCATTCATTCAAATTAAATTCAAGATTCAATTATTTAAACAATTCCAATTATTAAATTTAACAATTCACATTATCAAATAAATCGCTATATTTGAAATTTAAGTTTTGACTTATAAAATTAACTTTTCAATACTTAAAATCAATTAAATATTTCAAATTCAAATGATCAAAAATCCTGGGTTGTTACAGACTTCCCTCCTTAAAAGAATTTGGTCCTCAAAATTTCTAATGTAAGAAAAATGCCACAAAACCCATTAACTTTCCAAAATCAACTAGCTGAAATAGATTATAAAATTTTCTGAGTTTTAAATTCATTCGCCGACACCAAACAATATCATTCAAAGTTCTAACATAAAAATCAAATCTTAGTTATCAAAATTTCTCAAAATTCTCAAAAATTTGTAACGGCCCGTATTTTTAATTATTTTAAATTATTAAATTTAATATAATTATTGAACAAAAACGGTTGGAAATAAAATTTTAATGATTTATCAATGTAGTTTATTTAATTTGAACTTGAATAAAATTTTGAAATAACCAATTTCGAAGAGTATGGCAACAACAAGTATTGAAATGAAATTCTATGCATTGGATGTGTTTATAATCAATAGCTGGAATTGAATAGTGACTATTGTAAAATGGAAGTAGCTATTTTATTATTTGAATTCGTTTTAAAATTTAAATTTTATAAGTTAAATAACTTATATTTAAAATGTGGTGATTAATTGGATAATTAAATTGTTTAAAATTTAATATTGGAAATTATTTAAATAATTGAATCTGGAATTTAATGTAAATGTAAATGATTTCAAAAGTTGATTTAAATTTTATTTAAACAAGAATGAAGATTGTTAACTTCTAAAATTGAATTTAAAATGAACAATTTGATTTTGGAAAATAGCTCGTTTTAATTAACGTGTAAAAATAGTCTTTTTGGGTACTGTCTTGGACCTCGACGAAACTAGTTTGATTTGATCTGTAATAGTGAATTATTATAGAATTTCAAGTTTCGTAGCGATCAGACTTATCGTTTGGTCGTATGAGCTTGAAACGCGTAGAAATCAATTAAAGGAATTTAATTAAAATAATTTGATTTGGAACCTATCTTCTGAATATGATGGAATTGGCTCCCGATACATGCTCCATTGTGTTCGGAATAGGGGTATAACATATAGAATGCCAGGCGGCATGCTTTGTTTGGAGTTCGGGATTTTCGTGGATAAATCGGGTCGAAAATTTATATATAAGGCCGTTCCATTTTCATTTTTGCCAAACCCTAAAAGCTTCAGTGTCGTTCCTCTTACCGTTTTAATGGCTAAAAATTCTCGATCTTCTCTTCTAGGTTTCTCTCAATCCACTCAATGAAATTGAACGACACCAAAAGAAAAAGTGCAGATCTCATCGAGCTCTACGTATCCAATGGTTGGATCGAGGCGATACGACCCGAGTGCGCTATGATCTGGCTTCGAGTTCGGTGCAAGTTTTCTCAAATTGTGGGAGGATGGCGATGGCGGTGGTAGAGGTGGCATGCTTGCTAGTGGTTGTGGAGGTGGCCGAGGCACGGGACATGGCGGACTTGGATCGGCGGCCGATGGCCTGGGGTGGCGCGCACGCGTTAGGGAATGATCGCATGAGATGGGTATCGCGGGCGGCTTGAATGCGTGAGGAAGAAGGTTTTGTTTTGTTTTTTTATTATATTAATTATGTCGTTAATAATCGATGTGCTAAATATTGAATAACTTTTTCATGCGAGGTCCGTTTCGAGCGAAACAAGTTGTGTTGCGATCATATCAATGGAGGCTACGATATGGAAGTGGATTGGAATTTATTTGAAGCTGAAAAAAATTTAGTTTCAAATAAAGGTGAGTGTTTTAATCAACTCACGAAATACTAAAATATTCTGATGTTAGTTAAATTAAAATCATGAAGTGATTTATTTTTATTGATTGTTCTTTAGTAATTTGACTGACATTTAAATTGACATATGAATTGAACTGATAGGAATTTAAATTGACAGTTCAATTTGAAATTGAAATTGAATTGCTAGTTAAACAAATGATATTGACAACTAGTTAATTGTTGTGATATTTTGACTGGTTTGGATGTTGATTGTGATGGATGGCTATTGGTTGATATATTGGATGATTGGGTGTAATTTATTTATATATATCATGTTGTCACCCTGTATATTATTTGATAGCATATAAAACTATAACTTGAATTATTTCAAATAAATTAAGAAATGGGTTGAAATGATATATACCTATGACACATCGATTTGGATTGAAATGATATATATCCATCCCTGAAATTAAATTGAAATAACTAATCACTTGGCCATAGGATAGAAAATTATGTACAAACACAGGATTGGTTAAATTAAATGGTTTTAAATTCTTGAATTTGAATCTATTTAAATGATTTTGATTTAAAGAATAAAACAATTGTGTAACGACTCGCCATTTCAAACCATTCAAATCGACAATAAACCACACATGTTTGACTTGAACTGCTCAAAACAACAGATTATTATTTATATTTGGCGAAACTTAGCATATATAGTAAATAAATCAATCACAGACACAAAGTAATACAACAATACACAACGGTAAACATCAGAGTCTAAAGCAAATACAACATAAGTCCATATACAAGGAAATCTCTAATACATAAGCAAATGACAAATCTGAACATAAATAACTGAAAATAACTGAAAAGCTAAATAGATAAAAGATAGATCTCCAAGCAAAGCTCCAAAGGTGGGTCTCAAATGTTGTGATACTCAGGCTGACTTGAGCATAAAGCAAAACACAAAACACTCGAGTCAGGATTAACCTTCTTATGTAAGTAAATCAACTCAAGTGAAATGTCCAAGTGAAATGCAATATAACTTAAAGGATGTTTGGGATTCCATCCTTTAAGGATCTGTGGAACTATCTACATATATAATAGAGTATGCTACATAGATAATGTCTATTATAAAGTAAAATATTAAAGTAGCATTAAGGCGTTACCCATATCCCCCTTAACACATTTTTATATAAGCATCGTAGTCTATACAGTACCGTAATTCCTCCGTAAACTGGAGGGCTGTTAGAGGGCACTCCATAGTGTATGACATAAACAAAACTCGTAGTGGGCTCGATCAGGATAAATATGACAAGGGACACGAGGCAATGCCCAAGGTAGGATACTACCGTTTTGCAGAACGAGGCTGGTGGTAACGCATATCAGCTTCTACTGCCTACCTCGAGACACACTCCTATAATCAAAGGTATGCACCAATCCAATCACAAAGTAATAGATATGGTTTCGAAGAAGCATGCTCGATAGGGGGAGCGGCCCCACTTGGCCCAGGTATAACTCTTGTTTTAGTCATTTTAATTATGACCCGAAAGTCAAGGCTATCCATCATCGTTCTCTTACTTCATTCCAGTAGCGTTCACCAAACCATCTTACTTCATTCTGGATTCTCCACCACATGCACAGTTGTTAAAGTGGTTTTCGTTATCGGCAGAGTGTATGACAATATCCGATCTCGATCTATTTAACAACCAAATGCATATTTCACACTGTGGTCATTTTATAAAATCACTTTTATAAACATTTAAATAAAATCTTAAATTACAAATTTTAAAAATCAATAATTAAATATCAAACTTCAATTATATTTAATTTTGAAAATATTCACCTAATCATCTTTAATCAAATCAAATTATAAAATCATACCTTTCAAAATCTCAAAATCAATAAGTTTCAAATCAATTCTTATTTAAATTCAATTCTTAAACAAATTAAATTTTAGATCAATTTTAATTTATCTTTCCAACCTTTGTTTATTAAAATTATTACAAAAAATCTATTTTTATAATATTAACATAAATTTTAAATAACTATTTTAAGACACAATATATATATATATATTTATTAAATTAAATTTTATTATATTATATTAAATTTTATCATATTAAATTTTATCATATTAAATTTTATTAAATTAAATCTTATTTTATTAAATTAAATCTTATTTTATTAAATTTTATTTTATTTTATTAAATTAAATCTTATTTTATATATTTTAAATTAATAAAGTTATAAGTAAAATCTTATAATTTGCATTTTCAAACTTAACTTAAGTTTTTTTTATTTCCAAAACATATAATTAAAAATCTAAATTTTACATATATATATTAAAATAAAAATCTTTATATTAAATTTTAAAAATCAATTTTATTAAAACTCATATTTTCCAAAACATTAGAAATCACTTTAAAAACAGACCAACGGTGTCCGTATATAGTTTTCTATCCTATGGTCAAGTGATACGGATATTTATCATTTCAACCCGCAATCCCAAAATTTCAAAATCAGTAAAATCGCTCAGGTTTATCATTTCAACCCATAACGATTTTTCCTAATCTATAAGATCATTCGGGTATGTATCATTTCAATCCAGAGTGATTTCCTAACTAACAGGGAACTTGCAATGTGAGAATAATAGAATAATAACATAAATGACATAACATATCAATGACAAACATGTATCATAATTAACAATTTAAATATAATATATATACTAACATGTTATAGGTGTCCTATGTCAATTAACATAGGTGAACAATTTAAATAATAACATATCATGCTCAACGATTTAATCACTAACCAATTCAAATTTAACAACACGTTTCAATCGTCATTTCATGTGAAATAAATTTACTAAACATACGAATGTTAGTCATGAGTGATCACTCACCTTTCGTGGTTATGAACACACGAACAACGAGAATAAGATGCAAACGGACACGGATAAGCACTAGGGTGCTAAGCGGGCAAGCGTACACTAACGGGACATCAAGACAAGTGAAGAGCTGCTGCGATACGAATCCGGACAGCGGCAAAGCTAGAAAACTACTGCGGCAACTGGCCGGGACAGCGGAGATTTAGACTGGACAGCGAACAAGGACAGTGATGAGTGAAATAAGATTGTTGAGACTAAATTGGGCTGTTGAACCTGCCGAAGAACTGCTGTGACAGAAGCGGGGTTGTGGAGCTTGGTTGTTCGGTGACGTGGAGGAGTTGTCGGGGACTATAAGGTGTATAGCGGCTAGGTTGGTGGTGGAGAGCGGCTGGAGTGGGTGGAACTTGTGACGGGTAAGAAGGGAGGCGGAGTTTGGGCTGCCGGGTGCTATGGCGGAGGGAGGAGAGTGACGTTGGGGCTGTTGTGGTATTGGGTAGAGAGGAGGGGTTGTGGTGCGGAGGAGTGAAGCTGCGGAGGGAAGGGGCTGCGGTTCGCGGGGAGGAGGAGCTAAGTGGTTGTGGTGGTGGGGAAAAGATGGGTGCGGTGGAGCTTCGACTTCCGCCCTCTATACACACACACACACACACACACACATATATATATATATATATATATATATTAATTCACGTAAGCATGCAATAGACGTAAGAGAGGAGGGGAAGAGAAATGAGAGTGAAGAGACGAACCAGAATATATATCAAAACAGTGGAATAATAAAAGTCAAGTGTTGAATTCTGGGAATATTAAAGGTTAATGACCATTGGCTTCTTCCGATGGACAAATGAAAGGACACAAAAAACCCCAAAGACTCAAAATGAGGAACCGAAACGGCTAACCGTTTTGCTAATTTCACCGCGTATTGGATGTCGAAATACACAAATGAATATAGTGCGGAGATCAGCGCAATGAGACAAACAAGATGGTATACAAATACTAGTGACACAGCCATCTTATCAAAACTCCATTTTCGCTGCCAATGTGCTGCTAAATCGTCGAAAATAATTTAAACGGGGTTAGAGAAGTCCAAATTTAGCGAAACGAATTATGGCGTCTTACTCAGAAAATGTTCTACAATTATCTTAGGTAAAAATATTTAAATTACGAAAATATTTTATTTCCATCAAATTTTAACTGATTTTAATTAAAATTTCGTAACTCCAAAACTTACATTTTTTTCGATGAAATTGCCCCTCATGCTATGTTTAAATAGACATATCCCAAATATCAAATTTTCGTTGCTAAATTTTGTTGTTATTTTCATGATAAATTTAGTTAATTACGTTATTTAAATCGTTAAAAAATTTCAGGTCGTTACACTCTCCCCCACTCAAAACTATTCATCCCCGAAAAGGAACGAGATAGGAGAATAGAAGCAAATATAAAGATAAGATAAATTCAAACGAATAGTACCTGAGACAAACAATTCAGGATTCGAAGCACGCATGGACTCCTCGGTTTCCCATGTGCAATCTCATTCATCTGTACTCCACTGTACTTTGACTAGACTGACAGATTTCCTCCTAAGCTACTTCGTACCTCAATTGACAATACGAAGTGGCTTCCTCTCGATAGTGATATTTGGCTCGACATCCAAATTCTCTAACAAAGCAGGCTGAACAATCAATGATGGATCATGAAGATATTTGCGAAGATGAGATACGTGAAACACGTTATGAACACCCGATAGCTTCTCCGGCAAATCCACACTTTAAGCTAAAGGACCAACCCTTTCCAAGATGCGGAAAGGACCAATGAATTTAGGAGCAAGCTTCCCTATCCGGCAAAAGCGAACCACATTCTTCAGTGGCGAGATCTTAAGAAAGACCTGATCACCCACTGAAAATTCCAAATCTATTCTCCGCCTATCAGCATACTTCTTCTGCCTATCCTAAGAAATCCTCATTTTCCTTCTAATCTCCTCAACCTACTCGGATGCCTCCATAATTATATCAGGCCCCATAACTAAACGATCATAGGATTCAATCCAGCAAGATGGAGATTTGCAACATCGTCTGTAAAGAGCGGAAAACGGAGGCATTTCGATACTTGCCTGAATTCAAAAGAATAGGATTTAATTGATTTAAGCTTATCATGATTTAAATTTCAAAATAAAGTTATACCTGATAGCTGTTTTTATAAGTGAATTCAACGAGATGGAGATGATCTTCCCAAGATTCTGCATAATCAAGAACATGGGCACGAAGAAGATCTTCCAGAATCTGATTCACCCTTTCCGTCTGACCATCAGTTTGGGGATGGTAAGCAGTACTAAGGTTCAAACGGGTTCCCAAAGCTTCCTGAAAAGCTTTCCAAAATTTGCTGGTAAAGATAGGATCACAATCACAAACAATGCTAGACGGAACACCATGGAGTCGGACAATCTCTCTTATATAAACCTCAACTAAGCTCGAAGCGGTTTGATTCGACTTGAATGGAATAAAATGAGCGGATTTGGTCAATCGATCGACAACTTCCCATATACTCTTGTTACCCCTTCTAGTCCTCGGTAATCCATCAATAAAGTCCATAGAAACCAGATCCCAGTTCCAAATGGGAATCTCAAGAGGTTGTAGCAGCAATCCAGCGGTCTTCTGGTGGTCATCCTTAACCTGTTGACAAGTCGCACATCTACTAACCTAAATGGTGATATCCTGCTTTATACCACCACCAATACAACCTCTTCATATTCTAAAACATCTTCGTGACACCTGGATGGATAGAGAGTCTGGACTGATAATATTCCTTAAGTACCTCTTGCCTTAATCCGTCGACATTCGGAACACAAATTCGGTTATTAATCTCATAATTCCATTTTGATCAATTTTTGCTCCTAACTCACTCTGGTTATCACCTTCCATATTACGAATATTCTCCTTCATGAGCTTAAGCATCTCATCATCCTGCTTGGCTGCGATACGATCCATAAGAGACGAAGAAGCTACAATCTGACATAACATGGCTCTCTTCCGACTTAAGGCATCGGCCACAACATTGGCCTTTACAGGAGTGTAGTTGATGTTGAGGTCATAAGCTAATAAGAATTCGAGCCATCTAACCTGCCTTTGGTTCAAATCCTTTTGGGTGAAAATATACTTAAGTGACTGATGATCCGTAAAGAGCTCAAACTTTGTTCCCAAAAGATGATGCCTCCATAACTTCAAATCAAACACAACAACAAGCAATTCCAAGTCATGAGTGGCATAGTTGGCTTCATGGGGCTTCAATTGATGACTGGCATAAGCAATGACCTTCCCATCCTACATCAAGACAGCACCCAAACCCTCCCGACTGGCATCAGTATAAACAGATAATCCTTCACTCCCTTTCGGAACGGTAAGAACAGGAGCAGAAGTAAGCTTTTGCTTTAACTCATTAAATGCTGCTTCACACTTGTCATTCCAAAAAAACTTAGCATTTTTATGAGTCAAAGCAGTAAGAGGTGCAGCTATGCGGGCAATATTCTCAATGAATCTCCTATAATAACCGGCTAGGCCTAAAAAGCTATGAATATCAGAAGGAGTTTTAGGTGTCTCCTATTCCTGGAATAGAATAGGGTGAATGAGCTCAAAGGAAGATAAGATAATTAAATTACAAAAGCGAAAAGGTGGATAGACTTACATTAATCGCGGCGACCTCAACCGGGTCAACCGAGACTCCATTTTCAGAAACAATATGCCCAAGGAATCAGACTTCATCCCTCCAGAAATGGCATTTAGAAAATTTGGCTTTCAACTGATGTCTCCCAAGAGTATGGAGAATATAGCTCAAATGAGATTCATGCTCCTTCTCTGACTTAGAAAAGACGAGAATATCATCAATGAAAACTAGGACAAACTTGTTGAGAACATCGCGAATAACGCAATTCATGAGATCGACGAAGAAGGCAGGACCATTGGTTAATCCAAAGGGCATGACTAACCATTCATAGAAACCATTCGCTATTCGAAAAGATGTCTTGGGAATGCTCTCCTCGGCTACATGAAGCTGGTGAAAACCGGTGGAAAGATCAAGCTGAGATAATACTTTAACTCCGTAGAGATAATCGGACATATCATTAATACGAGGCATAGGATATCTGTTCTTAAGAGTAAGCTTGTTCAGCTCTCTATAATCAACACACATCCTCAAGGAACCGTCAGATTTGGTGATAAAGACCACAGCTGCTCCTCATTCTAAAAAACTTTGCTTAATCAAACCCTTGGAGAACAGGTCTTTAATCTGCTTCTTTAACTCGGCTTTCTCTCTGGGTGCCATCCGTTTGGGAGGAAGAACAACAGGTCGGGCTCCAGGAATAAGATCGATGTAGAATTCAATTTCCCACTTAGGAGGTGGAGAAGTGACTTCACCAAAAACATCAGGATAATCCCTGACTATCATGGTGGAGTCAAGATCACAAGGCAGAGAATCAAGCAAAAAGATAAAACTGCCTGCATAATCCTGAGGCATTCGACATTCGATCAAAAGAGAAGTACCCTGGTCGTCTACTAAAGAAACGTTTTGGGCTTTGCAAGAAATAAATACATCATAAGGCTTTAACCAGTCACCCCCAAGTAAGATATCAAATGCATCAAAACCAAGGACATAGAAACCTTCGGTGAATCGACACCTGTTGTAAAGGAGTTTCACCCCCTTTACAAATCCTACTAAGGTTGGTGGGACCTCCGATGGGATTAGTCACACATAAGGATTCAGTTACCAATTGAGGTTGCAAGATGTGCTCAAATTTATTACAAAGATCAACAAAAATAAAGCTATGGGATGCTCCAGTATCAAAAAGAACACGAACAGGAAAATTGTGCAAAGTAAAGGTGCCCTAAAGAGTATCTTGGGTATCATTGGTAGAAGGAGGAGTGGAAGTGGTCATAGCAAAGACTCTAGATGTCTTGCCTTTCTGCTGAGTGGGACAGTCCTTCTTGAAGTGGCCTGGCTGTAAACAAATGTGACAAAGGTTGTTCCTGGTCATCTGGGCTGGAGGAATAGCGGCTCCGGTAGAGGATGGACAGCTGTTGGCATAATGACCTTTCTGGTTGCACTTGAAACAAGTGATGGAAGATAAGTCAAGCAGTTGCCTCTGAGAAAAATATCCAATACCTTGAGAATTCTGCCAATTCTTCTTCTATTGCTGAAAGTTGGGCATCATCTTCTTCGAACTGTTGGAATTTCCCTGAGATGCGGACACAACCTGCTTTCCTTTGGAATTAGGGTTCTCAAATCTGGTGGCCATATCCATAAGATAAGTGAAGGTGCCGAGAACATGACTAATCAAACGATCATAATACATCGGGTGAGCACCATGGATAAACTTCTCATTCTTCTTAAGCAGGGTGACGATCAAACTGGGCCCAAACTTAGATAACTCATTAAACTTTCTCTCATACTCTGCAAAAGTCATATCCCCTTGCTCAAGGACCATAATTGCCCTATATAACTGAGACTTCCTGGCTTCGAGCATCCACTTAGCCACAAAAGCATCCTTGAAAATATGGATCCAAGATAAAGATAAAGTCCAAAGAGATAGATTTCAAAGAGATAACCTAGCAAAAGGACAACTAAAGATCTCACCTAAACTGCTATCAAGTGATATTCGCCTCGATCGTCTGAGCGGTAACTGACTCCAACCAATCCTGAGCGGGCTCCCGCAACTACCAAGTACTTAACTGACGCATCTGAGCATCGGTGATCTCAAGTCCGGTGAAAATCCTCTCTAAACTCTTCAGCCACTGCTGAGCCTCAATAATACTCTCTACTCCAGTGAACTTTGTACCTCCAAGCTGAGTGTACTCCTTACAAAGAGTGGTGAACTTAACGGGCTGAGCTGGTGGAACTGGAGCAACAACTGGTGGTGCGAGGACATTTCTACGGCCCCTACCTCAAAGGTTCCTACGGTTACTCATCTGAAAAAGACAAGAATGGCTTTTAGAAAAAAGGTAAAGTTCCAAAATTCAAAAAATCCTAATCAAAGAGGATCCTATAATTTAAAGCATGAACAAAGATGATTCTATAATTAATTCTACTCATTCTAGGGTATTACTACCCTATCTCTAATGAGTTTTTTTTACTCCATAAGCTAAGTTTTGCCTAAACCTGGCTCCGATACCAACTGTAACGACCCGCTATTTCGAACCATTCAAATCGACTATAAACCACACATGCCTGACTTGAATTGCTCAAAACAACAGATTGTTATTTATATTTGGCAAAACGTAGCATATACAGTAAATAAATGAATCACAGAATCACAGAAACAGAGTAATACAACAATACGCAGCAGAATAGATAAATAGTAGTTCATGAAGCTACTACATAAACATCAGAGTCTAAAGCAAATACAACATAAGTCTAAATACAAGGAAGTCTCTAATACATAAGAAAATGACAAGTCTGAACATAAATAACTGAAAATAACTAAAATAGCTAAAAAGCTGAATAGATAAAAGATAGATCTACAAGCAAAGCTCCAAGCTCCAAAGGTTAGTCTCAAATGTTGTGATACTCAGGCTGACCCGAGCATAAAGCAAAACACAACACACTCGAGTCAGGATTAACATTCTTATGTAAGTAAATCAACTCAATTGAAATGTCCAAGTGAAATGCGATATAACTTAAAGGATGTTTGGAATTCCATCCTTTAAGGATCCGTGGAACTATCTACATATATAATAGAGTATGCTACATAGATAATGTCTATCATAAAGTAAAATATTAAAGTAGCGTTAAGGCATTATCCATATCCCCCTTAACACATTTTTATATAAGCATCGCAGTCTATACAGTACCGTAATTCCTCCATAAACTGGAGGGCTATCAGAGGGCACTCCATAGTGTACGACACAAACCAAACTCGTAGTGGGATCGATCAGGATAAATATGACAAGGCACACGAGGAAATGCCCAAGGTAGGATACTACCATTTTGTAGAACCGGGCTGGTGGTATCGCATAGCAGCTATTACTGCCCACCTCAAGACACACTCCCATAATCAAAGGTGTGCACCAATCAAATCACAAAGTAATAGATATGGTTTCGAAGAAGCATGCTCGATAGGGGGAGCGACCCCACTTGGCTCGGGTATAGCTCATGTTTTAGTCATTTTAATTATGACCCGAAAGTCAAGGCTATCCATCATTATTCTCTTACTTCATTCCAGTAGCATTCGCAAAACCATCCTACTTCATTCTGGATTCTCCACAACATGCACAGTTGTTAAAGTGGTTTTCGGTATTGGCAGAGTATGACAATATCTGATCCCAGTCTCTTTAACAACCAAACGCTTATTTCACACCGTGGTCATTTTATAAAATCACTTTTATAAAAATTTAAATAAAATCTCAAATTACAAATTTTAAAAATCAATAATTAAATATCTAACTTCAATTATATGTAATATTGAAAATATTCACTTAATCACCTTTAATCAAATCAAATTATAAAATCGTACCTTTCAAAATCTCAAAATGAATAAGTTTCAAACCAATTCTTGTTTAAATTCACTTCTTAAACAAATTAAATTACAGATCAATTTTAATTTATCTTTCCAACCTTTATTTAATGAAGTTATTACAAAAAATCTATTTTTATCATATTTACATAAATTTTAAATAAATATTTTAAGACACAATATATATTTATTAAATTATATTATATTATATTATATTTTATTAAATTAAATCTTATTTTATTAAATTTTAATTTATTAAATTAAATCTTATTTTATATATTTTAAAATAATAAAGTTATAAGTAAAATCTTATAATTTACATTTTCAAACTTAACTTAAGTTTTTTTAAAAAATTTCCAAAACATATAATTAAAATTTAACAACACGTTTCAATCATCATTTCATGTGAAATAAATTTACCAAACATATGAATGTCAGTCGTGAGTGATCGCTTACCTTTCGTGGTTCTAAACACACAAACAACGAGAATAAGATGCAAATGGACATAGATAAGCACTAGTGCGCTAAGCGGGCAAGCGTGCACTAACGAGACAGCAAGACAAGTGAAGAGCTGCTGCGATACGCATTCGGATAGCGGTAAAGCTAGAAAACTGCTGCGTCAACTGGCCAGGATAGCGGAGATTTAGAGCGGACAGCGAACAAGGACAGTAACCAGCGAAATAAGATGGCCGCGACAAAATTGGGATGTTGAACCTTCCAAAGAACTGCTGCGACAGAAGCGGGGTTGTGGAGCTTGGTTGTTCGGTGACGTAGAGGAGTTGTCGGGGACCGGAAGGTGTACAACTACTAGGTTGGTGGTGGAGATTAGCTGGAGTGGGTGGAGCTTGTGATGGGTAAGAGGGGAGGTGGAGTTTGGGATGCTGGGTGCTATGGCGGAGGGAGGAGAGTGAGGTTGGGGCTGTTGTGGTGTTGGGTGGAGAGGAGGGGCTGTGCTGCGGAGGAGTGAGGCTGCGGAAGGGAGGGGCTACGGTACGCAGGGAAGAGGAGCTAAGTGGTTGCGGTGGTGGGGGAAAAATGGGTGCGGTGGAGCTTCGGCTCCCGCCCACTCTATATATATATATATTCTAATTCACGAGAGCATGCAGTAGATGTAAGAGAGGAGGGGAAGAGAAATGAGAGTGAAGAGACGAACCAGAATATATATCAAAACAGTGGAATAATAAAATTCAGGTGTTGAATTCTGGGAATATTAAAGGTTAATGACCATTAGCTTCTCCCGATGGACAAATGAAAGGACATAGAAAACCCAAAACCCTCAAAATGAGGAACCGATACGGCTAACCGTTTTGATGATTTCGCTGCGTACCGGACGCCGAAATGCACAAATGAATATACTGCGAAGATCAGCGCGATGAGACAAACAAGATGGTATACAGATAATAGTGACACGGCCATCCTATCAAAACTCCATTTTCGCTGCCAATATGGTACAAAATCGCCGAAAATAATTTTAACGGGGCTAGAGAAGTCCAAATTTAGCGAAACAAATTATGATGACTTACTCAGAAAATGTTCTACATTTATCTTATGTAAAAATATTTAAATTATGAAAATATTTTATTTCCATCAAATTTTAACTGATTTTAATTAAAATTTCGTAATTGCAAAATTTACATTTTTTCGACGAAATTGCCCCTCATGCTATGTTTAAATAGACGTATTCTAAATATCAAATTTTTGTTGTTTATTTTCATGATAAATTTAGTTAATTACGTCGTTAAAATTTTTCGGGTCATTACAAATTGAATTTACGAGAATTGAATTCGAATTCGAGCCTTGAAATGATGAAATTGGAATTGGTTAAAAGAAATTGTTTAAAGAATGCAATTTGAAATGTGAAGTTATAATTGAGAAATCATTTGAATGATGGAATTGAAATTGTTTTAAAAAAAAGGTTGAACCTTTATTCGAACTTTGAAATTTGTCTTGGTTAGTAATTTAGATTGATATTTCAAAATTTGGGCTCGGAATTGAAATATTCGAAATGGAATTATTTTAAAGATTTGAACCTTAAAATTGAACATTGAAGTTAAATTTGATTTAAGTGATTTAAATCGGTATTTTGAAATTGAACTTGAAATTTATATAAACTGAAATGGTTTAAAATAAAAATTGAATTGAAATTTAAACCGTTGAATCAGATCGTTGAATCGAATTTGAAGTTAAATGAACATTTCGAAATTGAAGTTAATTCGAGTTGAAATCGAAATTTAGGTTAATTGAATTTAAATTGAAATTGAGATGATTTGAATTCGAAGATTTGAAATTTAGTTAGTTGATTGAAATTTGGACCTGCGTCCAGATTGTTGAAATAGGAAGAGACAGTTTGATTCGAAACTATTTTCAAAATAAATTATTTTAATATAAACTTTTTAAAAATTTATCTTTTTAAATATTCAAATTATTTTGATTTTCCAAACTATTTTACTATATAAACCATTTTCACTACTTAAACCTTTTTATATCAAACTGTTTTAAACCTCTAAACTATTTATTTAAACTATTAAAAACTATTCAAACTATTTTCTAAAGATTCAAACTGTGCAAAGTTGGAATGTTATATTTAAATCGTTGATTTAAATGCGAATGTGGTTAAATGAGGTTATAACCTAAGTTGGAATTTGAAATGATATTTTCAAGTGAAAATGGCATATGAAGTAAATACGATGATTTTGAAATAAAGGATATTTTTAAGTGAATATGATATTTCGATATCAAGTATGAATAATTTTTGAAATGTAAAAGAACCAACCGGTGTGTAAAACGACGTTTGGTTGTTAAAGGGACCGGGGCCTCTTATTGGCATACTCTCTGTCAATATTGGAACCACTTTAACAACTGTGTACGCGAAGGAGACTCTAGAATGAAGTGGTTGGTCTTGGTGTACGTTGCTGGATTTGAACAAAGAGAACGATGATGGATAGCCCCGACACTTGTGTCAATTTAAAATGACTAAAACAAGACAGCTTGATAGGGCCAATGAGGGTAGCTACCTCTAGCGAACATCCGTTCTTCGATTTTCTTTTTGGACTTGGTCCGTACTATTTCCTTTGATGTTGGTTTCGATTGGTGCACCTTGATTTGGGATTACCTCCCTTTGACTCGATATGGAATGGATGGACGCGGTGGACGATCGTGGCTACGATGCGTTACCACCAGCCCTGTGACCCGAACTAGTAGCATCTTACCTTGGGCATTACCTCACGTGCCTTGTCATACTTTTATCCTTATACGAGACCACTACAAGTTTGGTTTAGTGTTATCGTACCATGGCGCATCTCTATCCCCCGACGTGCTACAGGGGCGTTATATGCAAACTGTATGATAATGCTCAAAAATGCATTAAAGGAGATTAATGTAGGCCTTAACGCTAGGAAAAATATTTATTGACTAGACATTACATATATAGCGTATTCTACTATATATAAATATTTTGAAGAATCCTTAAGAGATGGAAAATTCTGTAACATCTCTTGAGTTATTGCACGCACGTTATACACTGGATAGGAGATGTAAAACCTCATAAACATCTTTGACGCTATTACACTCATGTTATACGTGATATTGATTTGACTTACATAAGAATATTTTAGTTCTGACTCGAGTGTATTGTTTTACTTTATGATTGGGTCAACCCTGAATATTTCAGTGCATTGAAGATTATTTTGTGGAGGACGAAGACGAAGATTTGGTATATTATTACTAGTTTTATTTATGCATCACGTTGTTCTGTCGCATTATTCTATTTTTCTGTTGTATATATAACTCTAATAAATGTTTTATAAATTATAGTCAAATGTATAGTATAAACAGCTTCATGAACTATTTATTTGATTATTATATTTTGTCATTCTGATGTGAGATTCTGTGTTTATTTTCTACTTTTCTTATTTTTCTTAATTAACCCCATTGATTATCTGTGTTTCGGATTTTTTTGAGTTCGACATGTGTGGTTTATTGTCGACTTAAAACTTTCGAAATGTTGGTCGTCACAATTGGTATTGGAGCTTTGGTTTAGCGATAACCTTAGCTTTGGTAGGGTTGAACTCATTAGAGATAGGGTAGTAATACCCTAGAATGAGTTTGTTTGAGTGTGTGTGTATGTAATATCCCGGAAATTTTAACAATATCAATTTAATAATCTGTTAAATAATTAAATTGATATTGATGATCTTTGATAATAAGATTTGAATTTAATTTAATAATCTGATTAAATTAGTATTAATTGGTGATTTTATCTTTTAAAAGTTAATAAGATATTTTCTATTTGAATATATATTTATTTGTATATATTGTAAATAGAAGCTTTGATAAATTGGTTGAGATATATTTTTAAATAAAGCTTAAATAAATAAGATTAACAAAAAGGTTAGTTTTATTTCTTTTTAAAAATATCACTTGATAATATAATCTCTTATATAAATTATTTAATATCAAATATGTTAATTTCAAATAATAAGTATAATGTATTATTTTTATTAATATGAATGGATTTTATAGAATATGGAATTTTTATTTAATTGAATGAATAGTTATATATGTATATATATAACTTAACTTTTAAATTGAATCTTAGGATTTAATTTAAATTGAATTTGAAATTAAGTTTTGAAATTCAAGAGAATAGATATTTAAATTGTTTTGGATTTTAGAATATTTGTATAAACTTTTATTTATAAATATAATTGGTTTTGTTTCTTTAAAAAGTAATTTGTATATATATAGATAAGTATTTTATAAGTAAAGAAAAAGGCTTTTAATTACTTTAAAATAAATAGAATTATGAATAAATACTTATAAGACAAGTGTCTTTAGCCTAAAGCTTCATTATAACATGTGTAAATAAAAGATAAACTATAAGGACAAGTGTCTCATTTAATTTTTATTTTATTTTTATAAATCATAAATTTACTTACATATGAACATTTGCATATCTTCATTTTGATTCTTTCTAATTTCCTTTTCAAAAACAAGAAACTCAAAACCATCTCTTCTCTAAATAAAATCTGATAATCAGTAAACAATTATACCTCCAACCAAAAATCAAATCAACAACATATAATCCAACTTCCAAATCAAAGATCAAAGCCCTGTCTGCATTCATCTCAAAAAAACCTGCCTGCCTTCATTTTTCAATCTGGAATCATCAAAAAAAAAGCAGTCTGCATTCATTTGTTCAACTTGGAAGCAACATGCATGCAGTTTTAAATCCAACAAGTAAAGTTCAAACACAGTTCTCAGTTTCAAAAGAAGCTTGCAAGTCTACTGTTTTCAAAAGTAAAACTGTCTCTGTTTCATCTTTGAACAGGTGAGTAACAGCTTTTATCTAAACTAACTTAAGTAAATATAGTTGTTTGATTTTCTTGTGATAATCATGTTTGGGATGATGGATTCTCTGTAATATGTATGGTTTTAAATGCATGTATGGTTTGAGATGTTATTGCCTGTACTTCTCTGTTTTGTTTCCTGTGAATAAAATTTTGTATGCATGGTTGATATATCTGTAATTCCCTGTTCACAATTTCAAGTTCTAGTTTTTGATTCAAAGTTTATTTTCTCCTTCTCTAATCTCTATTAGAACTTAGGCTTTGAACAAAATTTATTTGTCTCATTTAAAACTAAAGTTTTAAGGTTGATGTAGTTTAAAATGAATGTGAAATTTCTCTGGAAAACCAAAAACAAATCAGTGCATGTATATATAAGTGAAAATTCAAAATAGGTAATTCATAAATCCAGGATTATAAATCGAATATCTAAACTATAATATGATTTTTAACATTAAAATCATGATTTTTAGCTTAGTATTAAAGGAGCAGTTCTGTGATGAACTAAATATGGAGTTTTGGGAAATTATGGTGATCTTTTGATTTGTGGTAGCCGGGGTTTTGGGTATTGATAGAGGAGTGGTCGAAGTTCATAGGAAAAATGCCGGATAATGTTGCATTTCATTGAGGAGGCAGCGGTGGCGATTCTTTGTCTGGAAACCTAGTTTTCGTAAGGTCGCGAAATATGTTTCGTTCGTCATCATAGTTTGATCGAGTGCCTTGTATTTTTAGGAAGTGGTAGGGGAGGTGTAGACAGAGTTATGGCCGGAATTTCAAGTCGTCTGATGGACGAGGTTGCGGGGGCGACGTGATTGACAGGGATTGGGTGGTGAGACCAGATACGTTTCCAGGTCCTAGCTTGTGCTCGTTTTCGAATTCGTGGTGTTGGTGAAGTCCAGGTGGTTGAAGATAGGTCTGGGGGTGCACATCGACGTATTCAACGTTGTAGTGTCGCCTGAAGTTGGTCAGAGTCGTGGTGCATGTGCACCGTGCACCTTACATTTCTGGTGTACATCTGAGTTGGAACAGAGGGTGGTGAACTCGAGTTTACTCGAGTTGCTCAAGTATTTTACTCGAAGCAGAAGGAAGTTGTCTCGGGTTTTTAGAGATTGGGCTCGAGTTCTTTGGTTGTTGCCAGTTTTTTTTTAAAAAGCTGTCTGTTTAAAGTTTAAACTAGATTTAAATTTGTAAAGCTATATTTAAACAGAATTTTAAATCTAAGTTTAATCTGGAATCAATTTTAAATCTGTATCTCAGATTTGAGATAAAAGGAAGTTTTTAAATTAAATTGTTTAATAATTTTAATTGTTTAAAATGTATATTAAATGGTTGGAATTTAAAAGTAAATTTGTTTTAAATTCTTTAGGTTCTTTTATAAGATGAGTATTTTTAACTTGTAAATAAAAGAATTTTAGAAATGTGGTTAAAACATTTTTTTTAAGATAATGTGTATTCATTTAAATCTTTAAATTTAAAAAGGAAATTTTAAAGTTAAAATTTAAGTAAATGGATTTAAAATACTTTGTTAATGATAACTTAATAAGAACAAGTTTTATCTTAAAATAATCAAAGATTTGTGTTCATTAAATTAATTAGGAAATTTAATGAAAAATTAATTTAATTGATTAATTAATCATTTGGATTAATTAAATAGGTAATTAATGGTTTAAACAAATTTATTTATGATTAAAGATAAATTAATTAGGAATGATTAATTTATAATTAAGGATTATGAATTAGGATATTAATTAATGATTAATAATTAATTAATAGAGTATTAAATATTAATTAAGTTATGGTTAACACTTAATTAATTAAATAATTAGAGTTTAATTAATTGGTTATTAAGATTTATTAATTTGGAATTTATAATGATTAATCCAAGTTAATTACTTAAGAAAGTAATTAAATAATGGTTAATGAAAGTCATTAACTATGGATTATTAAATAATTAATTTATGTAATTAATTTTAATAATTAATTAGATTAATTAATTTAAAGATAATCAATTATAGAATTCGTTTTAAATGGAATTGCTTAATTAAGAATTGATTACTTATTGTAATTAATTAAGTTAATTTGATTTAGTTAAGTTAATTAATTAAGTTTAATTAATTTAGAATAATCAAGAGATGATTGATAAATAATTACTTAAAGTAATTATTAAGGTATGATTATTTAAGGAAGTAAATAATAAGATAATTACTAGAAGTAATTAATTGATTGGTTATGTATTAAGGAAAGTAATTTGAGTTTAATTACTTATGAATTAATCAAGGGATTAATTAAGAAATTAATTAAGGAGAATTAATTTAGTAAATGAAAGTAATTAAGGGTAGTTAATTACTGATTGAAGATTAATCAAGGTGATTAATAAATGTTGTTTAATTTAAAGTTAATTACTTAATGTAATTAATTTAATTAAAGTAATTAATAATTAAGTTGTAATTAAGGATCATTAATTAATATAATTAATGATGTAATTAAGATTGATTAATTAAGTATAATTAATAATTGAAGTGATTAATTAATGTAATTAATTAAGGTTTAATATAATTAATTATAGTGATTAATTTAATTAATTTTAGTTAATTAATTAATGAAGTAATTAAAGGTTAATTACTATAAGTGGTTAAGGTTAATTAATTTGAGTAATTAATTAAAGATAAATTACTTGAAGGTAATTAAAAGATAATTAATCAAAGATGATTAATTGAAAAAGGTAATTAGAGGATAATTAATTAATTTGTAATTAATTAATGTTTAAGTAAGAAGGATTTATAAAATAAAAGTAATTAGTTTAATTCAGTTTAAATTAATTAGAGATGATATAGATCATTACTTATGGATGGATGATAATACTGAATGCTTTGCATTTGATTGATATCTTTGATGAGATATATGCTATGTGATATGGATGTTTAGTTGAATTGTGATAATATGGATTATCTGATGATATTGATAATGTTGATTATCTACTGTGAATTTTCTTTCTAAGTGTATAAAGATAATTGAATTAAATTGTTTTAACCTTTAAAACAACTTGGCCTTAAAAGATACGTTTTGGATTTCGATGAGACCGGGATCGGGTTTCCGTATACCGGATTTCCAGGTCTGGAGACCCGAATACCACATCGATCCAAATTAACGATAGGTCGTGAATCTCAAGTGAAGATGAAGATTCAGAGTGCAAGGGTTATTGTCGTTAACTCTGAGGGTGATTCCAAAACGAGTGTAACGAGATAATGCCTTCGGTTTCGTTCGAACCCGGAACGAACTTGTATGGACTGAATGCTTTCAGAACATCGTCAGGTGGACGATGAGCATTCTAAGTGATGTGTTCTTTTCTAAGGTAATCGTGACCTCAAGCCTCACAAACCGAGAATGGCTAAAACAGGGGAGGTGCAGCAAGGTTAGTGGGTAGCACCCAAGTAGGACAAGATTACCTCTGTCTAGATGTCCCTTTCTATTTTCGACTTAGTGTGTGCGGTTGAATCATGACAACCGTGGGGTATCTTGTGCGGGAATTATCCAGTAAGGGATGTTCCGACCTTGTGTTGCAGGGGATTGGGAGTGATCCTCGGTACGGTGATCTAGGCCACGTACTATGACGGGCGGTACCCCGGTAGCCCTGCCATTGATGGAATCCAAACTCCAATAAGTGCCGTACGTTTTAGTTGTGCCCAACTATGTTGGAACGTGAGATGTAAGAATTCCAGCTATTTCATATTTATTTGAAAACCCTAGACCTATTATAATACAATCGAATTTCCTATCAAATGTTTTGGTTAGCGTAAGGTAAAAACTTACCCATATTTATTGGTGGGGAGTCTTACGTGATACTTTTTCTTTCAAAAGGTTTTGAAGTTAAACAAGTTTAACCTGTTACTCACACCAGACCCATGTCTGACCCAAGTTGTTTATTTCTGTTTTATAAACTCTTGGGTACTCAAATTTTTACGAGTAGCCAAGGGATTCAGGTTTAGCTTTGACGAGTATTCTGGAGGAGCAATGGAGCAGGAGGCTTCGGCGTTGTAGATATAGATAGTAGTTTTCCGCTGTGTTGATCTTTGTATTGATCTGTATTGTGTTGAGATGTAATAACTAGACAGATGTTTATAACTGTCTAGTATGTGATGTGTAATCTGTGTAACTCTGATAGATGATGTATATGATACTATGTAAGATTTATGTGATATATTATATTTCGTTTCGTTTCCGCTGTGAGTATCTGTTGTTGTTTTCTTTTCTCTTCTTCTCTTTTCTATTTCTCACCCCTTTCTTTCTTTCTGTCGATGCGATTTTCCGGGAGTGGAAAGTTGGGTCGTCACACGTGGTATCAGAGCTTAGGTTGAGCGAATGCCTAAGCTTTTGGTTAAGTGAATATCAGAGCTATTGGTTGAGTGAATACCTAGCTCTGGAGTGGTATCTATCGTGAGAGAGCGTATTTGTAATTTTTATATAACTATATATATATATTCTACCTATATTGTTGGGTTACCCGTACAGGTTCTCCAATATAAGATATAAAGGTAGATAGGGTAGTAGTGTATGAAACACGACTACCAATGGTTGGAATTAAGGTTGGAAGTGTATTTATCGAGACTGTAGACCCAATACTGTCTCGAGTAAGTTTTGCTGTGATGAAGGATTTCATCGAATCTCTGAAGGAAACCTGTTAAGGTTCGGAGTTTATCTGTAAAGTTGGATGAGTAGAGTTTGGATCTATCGGTTGAACAGAAGCAAGTGATGGTATCTTGATACCTCAGGTAATAGTAGCTGTGTGATGAGATGCAGTGACGATGGATGTTCCCGAAGATGTTTTCTTTGGAACAAGTTTAAGGAAGTATGTCTGTTTTAGTGTTATGGTTGAGTTCAGCATGGTATTTCTGTTTAGTTTGGAGTTCGAGTTTCTCAAAGATCTTTGGATAGAAAGTCCTTGGCATCAGTATCAGCAGTGCAGCTCGGAGTATTCTGTGATGGCAGGAAGTTTTCTGGCTGAGCAGTTTTTTTCTGGAGGTGAAATTCAGAAGCAGCAGGGTGCATCCATTTCTTCGATGGATTGGATAGTTAAGTATGGGCTGTTCTGATTTGTTAAGAGGAACAGTTTTCTTTGGAAATAGGCTGGGTTGATCGCAAAAGTGACTTGCGATAGTTTGAGGGTTCTCTTGGGTTATCAGAGTTTTTCTGAGTGTCTTCAGAGAAGTCAGGAGTTGTCCGCATCTGAAGGTTGAGTTTTCTTATCGACTGGATTCCATGAGTGATACCAGTGGTTCAGTCTAGTTGAAGGATGTTTTCCTAGAGATGGAGTTGGTGCAGCAACTCAAGTTTTGATGAAGTATCTGAGTTTTATTTATGGATCAGTGAACCTTATTTCTGGAATGAGTTGTCCAGTCTGTGCTTGTGTTCTACCTCAGATTAGAATTGAGCAGCGAAAGCAGTTTGGAGTATATCTCTGGATAGGAGAAGTAAGTTTGGAATCTACTGATAGTTGTGAAGTAGAGTTGTGTTTTGGATCTCTTCTGTGTTCTGATTTGGATAAGTATTTGGTCTTCAGAATTGAATGGTCAGTTTGGATGACTGAGATTCATTGTGTTTTACGTATCTCTGAGGGAGTACGTATTAGATCTATCTCTGGTTTTAGAATCAGCAGTTCTGGAAGTTTGGTAGTTGAGTCAGACTCGTCTGTAGTCTGATATTCTGTTTAGTTCTGTAGATCTAGATGAGTAGGAGATCTATATCTTAGTAGTTTAGATTGTTGTAGAGCGAGTATCCCGGTATATATATATACTTGGGGAAACTCGAGAAATTCTATCTAGAATTTTGTCTGGATAGTTAGATTTGATTGATTGGATGAATTGGTTGCTATGGTAGTTAGCATATGGATGATAGTATATGCTTGTGTTTTAAAATTTAAAATCTTTAATAAGATTATTAAATTACCTTTGTTTAAATTTCGGGGACGAAATTATTTTAAGGGGGAAGGAATGTAATATCCCGGAAATTTTAACAATATCAATTTAATAATCTGTTAAATAATTAAATTGATATTGATGATCTTTGATAATAAGATTTGAATTTAATTTAATAATCTGATTAAATTAGTATTAATTGGTGATTTTATCTTTTAAAAGTTAATAAGATATTTTCTATTTGAATATATATTTATTTGTATATATTGTAAATAGAAGCTTTGATAAATTGGTTGAGATATATTTTTAAATAAAGCTTAAATAAATAAGATTAACAAAAAGGTTAGTTTTATTTCTTTTTAAAAATATCACTTGATAATATAATCTCTTATATAAATTATTTAATATCAAATATGTTAATTTCAAATAATAAGTATAATGTATTATTTTTATTAATATGAATGGATTTTATAGAATATGGAATTTTTATTTAATTGAATGAATAGTTATATATGTATATATATAACTTAACTTTTAAATTGAATCTTAGGATTTAATTTAAATTGAATTTGAAATTAAGTTTTGAAATTCAAGAGAATAGATATTTAAATTGTTTTGGATTTTAGAATATTTGTATAAACTTTTATTTATAAATATAATTGGTTTTGTTTCTTTAAAAAGTAATTTGTATATATATAGATAAGTATTTTATAAGTAAAGAAAAAGGCTTTTAATTACTTTAAAATAAATAGAATTATGAATAAATACTTATAAGACAAGTGTCTTTAGCCTAAAGCTTCATTATAACATGTGTAAATAAAAGATAAACTATAAGGACAAGTGTCTCATTTAATTTTTATTTTATTTTTATAAATCATAAATTTACTTACATATGAACATTTGCATATCTTCATTTTGATTCTTTCTAATTTCCTTTTCAAAAACAAGAAACTCAAAACCATCTCTTCTCTAAATAAAATCTGATAATCAGTAAACAATTATACCTCCAACCAAAAATCAAATCAACAACATATAATCCAACTTCCAAATCAAAGATCAAAGCCCTGTCTGCATTCATCTCAAAAAAACCTGCCTGCCTTCATTTTTCAATCTGGAATCATCAAAAAAAAAGCAGTCTGCATTCATTTGTTCAACTTGGAAGCAACATGCATGCAGTTTTAAATCCAACAAGTAAAGTTCAAACACAGTTCTCAGTTTCAAAAGAAGCTTGCAAGTCTACTGTTTTCAAAAGTAAAACTGTCTCTGTTTCATCTTTGAACAGGTGAGTAACAGCTTTTATCTAAACTAACTTAAGTAAATATAGTTGTTTGATTTTCTTGTGATAATCATGTTTGGGATGATGGATTCTCTGTAATATGTATGGTTTTAAATGCATGTATGGTTTGAGATGTTATTGCCTGTACTTCTCTGTTTTGTTTCCTGTGAATAAAATTTTGTATGCATGGTTGATATATCTGTAATTCCCTGTTCACAATTTCAAGTTCTAGTTTTTGATTCAAAGTTTATTTTCTCCTTCTCTAATCTCTATTAGAACTTAGGCTTTGAACAAAATTTATTTGTCTCATTTAAAACTAAAGTTTTAAGGTTGATGTAGTTTAAAATGAATGTGAAATTTCTCTGGAAAACCAAAAACAAATCAGTGCATGTATATATAAGTGAAAATTCAAAATAGGTAATTCATAAATCCAGGATTATAAATCGAATATCTAAACTATAATATGATTTTTAACATTAAAATCATGATTTTTAGCTTAGTATTAAAGGAGCAGTTCTGTGATGAACTAAATATGGAGTTTTGGGAAATTATGGTGATCTTTTGATTTGTGGTAGCCGGGGTTTTGGGTATTGATAGAGGAGTGGTCGAAGTTCATAGGAAAAATGCCGGATAATGTTGCATTTCATTGAGGAGGCAGCGGTGGCGATTCTTTGTCTGGAAACCTAGTTTTCGTAAGGTCGCGAAATATGTTTCGTTCGTCATCATAGTTTGATCGAGTGCCTTGTATTTTTAGGAAGTGGTAGGGGAGGTGTAGACAGAGTTATGGCCGGAATTTCAAGTCGTCTGATGGACGAGGTTGCGGGGGCGACGTGATTGACAGGGATTGGGTGGTGAGACCAGATACGTTTCCAGGTCCTAGCTTGTGCTCGTTTTCGAATTCGTGGTGTTGGTGAAGTCCAGGTGGTTGAAGATAGGTCTGGGGGTGCACATCGACGTATTCAACGTTGTAGTGTCGCCTGAAGTTGGTCAGAGTCGTGGTGCATGTGCACCGTGCACCTTACATTTCTGGTGTACATCTGAGTTGGAACAGAGGGTGGTGAACTCGAGTTTACTCGAGTTGCTCGAGTATTTTACTCGAAGCAGAAGGAAGTTGTCTCGGGTTTTTAGAGATTGGGCTCGAGTTCTTTGGTTGTTGCCAGTTTTTTTTTAAAAAGCTGTCTGTTTAAAGTTTAAACTAGATTTAAATTTGTAAAGCTATATTTAAACAGAATTTTAAATCTAAGTTTAATCTGGAATCAATTTTAAATCTGTATCTCAGATTTGAGATAAAAGGAAGTTTTTAAATTAAATTGTTTAATAATTTTAATTGTTTAAAATGTATATTAAATGGTTGGAATTTAAAAGTAAATTTGTTTTAAATTCTTTAGGTTCTTTTATAAGATGAGTATTTTTAACTTGTAAATAAAAGAATTTTAGAAATGTGGTTAAAACATTTTTTTTAAGATAATGTGTATTCATTTAAATCTTTAAATTTAAAAAGGAAATTTTAAAGTTAAAATTTAAGTAAATGGATTTAAAATACTTTGTTAATGATAACTTAATAAGAACAAGTTTTATCTTAAAATAATCAAAGATTTGTGTTCATTAAATTAATTAGGAAATTTAATGAAAAATTAATTTAATTGATTAATTAATCATTTGGATTAATTAAATAGGTAATTAATGGTTTAAACAAATTTATTTATGATTAAAGATAAATTAATTAGGAATGATTAATTTATAATTAAGGATTATGAATTAGGATATTAATTAATGATTAATAATTAATTAATAGAGTATTAAATATTAATTAAGTTATGGTTAACACTTAATTAATTAAATAATTAGAGTTTAATTAATTGGTTATTAAGATTTATTAATTTGGAATTTATAATGATTAATCCAAGTTAATTACTTAAGAAAGTAATTAAATAATGGTTAATGAAAGTCATTAACTATGGATTATTAAATAATTAATTTATGTAATTAATTTTAATAATTAATTAGATTAATTAATTTAAAGATAATCAATTATAGAATTCGTTTTAAATGGAATTGCTTAATTAAGAATTGATTACTTATTGTAATTAATTAAGTTAATTTGATTTAGTTAAGTTAATTAATTAAGTTTAATTAATTTAGAATAATCAAGAGATGATTGATAAATAATTACTTAAAGTAATTATTAAGGTATGATTATTTAAGGAAGTAAATAATAAGATAATTACTAGAAGTAATTAATTGATTGGTTATGTATTAAGGAAAGTAATTTGAGTTTAATTACTTATGAATTAATCAAGGGATTAATTAAGAAATTAATTAAGGAGAATTAATTTAGTAAATGAAAGTAATTAAGGGTAGTTAATTACTGATTGAAGATTAATCAAGGTGATTAATAAATGTTGTTTAATTTAAAGTTAATTACTTAATGTAATTAATTTAATTAAAGTAATTAATAATTAAGTTGTAATTAAGGATCATTAATTAATATAATTAATGATGTAATTAAGATTGATTAATTAAGTATAATTAATAATTGAAGTGATTAATTAATGTAATTAATTAAGGTTTAATATAATTAATTATAGTGATTAATTTAATTAATTTTAGTTAATTAATTAATGAAGTAATTAAAGGTTAATTACTATAAGTGGTTAAGGTTAATTAATTTGAGTAATTAATTAAAGATAAATTACTTGAAGGTAATTAAAAGATAATTAATCAAAGATGATTAATTGAAAAAGGTAATTAGAGGATAATTAATTAATTTGTAATTAATTAATGTTTAAGTAAGAAGGATTTATAAAATAAAAGTAATTAGTTTAATTCAGTTTAAATTAATTAGAGATGATATAGATCATTACTTATGGATGGATGATAATACTGAATGCTTTGCATTTGATTGATATCTTTGATGAGATATATGCTATGTGATATGGATGTTTAGTTGAATTGTGATAATATGGATTATCTGATGATATTGATAATGTTGATTATCTACTGTGAATTTTCTTTCTAAGTGTATAAAGATAATTGAATTAAATTGTTTTAACCTTTAAAACAACTTGGCCTTAAAAGATACGTTTTGGATTTCGATGAGACCGGGATCGGGTTTCCGTATACCGGATTTCCAGGTCTGGAGACCCGAATACCACATCGATCCAAATTAACGATAGGTCGTGAATCTCAAGTGAAGATGAAGATTCAGAGTGCAAGGGTTATTGTCGTTAACTCTGAGGGTGATTCCAAAACGAGTGTAACGAGATAATGCCTTCGGTTTCGTTCGAACCCGGAACGAACTTGTATGGACTGAATGCTTTCAGAACATCGTCAGGTGGACGATGAGCATTCTAAGTGATGTGTTCTTTTCTAAGGTAATCGTGACCTCAAGCCTCACAAACCGAGAATGGCTAAAACAGGGGAGGTGCAGCAAGGTTAGTGGGTAGCACCCAAGTAGGACAAGATTACCTCTGTCTAGATGTCCCTTTCTATTTTCGACTTAGTGTGTGCGGTTGAATCATGACAACCGTGGGGTATCTTGTGCGGGAATTATCCAGTAAGGGATGTTCCGACCTTGTGTTGCAGGGGATTGGGAGTGATCCTCGGTACGGTGATCTAGGCCACGTACTGTGACGGGCGGTACCCCGGTAGCCCTGCCATTGATGGAATCCAAACTCCAATAAGTGCCGTACGTTTTAGTTGTGCCCAACTATGTTGGAACGTGAGATGTAAGCATTCCAGCTATTTCATATTTATTTGAAAACCCTAGACCTATTATAATACAATCGAATTTCCTATCAAATGTTTTGGTTAGCGTAAGGTAAAAACTTACCCATATTTATTGGTGGGGAGTCTTACGTGATACTTTTTCTTTCAAAAGGTTTTGAAGTTAAACAAGTTTAACCTGTTACTCACACCAGACCCATGTCTGACCCAAGTTGTTTATTTCTGTTTTATAAACTCTTGGGTACTCAAATTTTTACGAGTAGCCAAGGGATTCAGGTTTAGCTTTGACGAGTATTCTGGAGGAGCAATGGAGCAGGAGGCTTCGGCGTTGTAGATATAGATAGTAGTTTTCCGCTGTGTTGATCTTTGTATTGATCTGTATTGTGTTGAGATGTAATAACTAGACAGATGTTTATAACTGTCTAGTATGTGATGTGTAATCTGTGTAACTCTGATAGATGATGTATATGATACTATGTAAGATTTATGTGATATATTATATTTCGTTTCGTTTCCGCTGTGAGTATCTGTTGTTGTTTTCTTTTCTCTTCTTCTCTTTTCTATTTCTCACCCCTTTCTTTCTTTCCGTCGATGCGATTTTCCGGGAGTGGAAAGTTGGGTCGTCACAGTGTACATACATATGAGAGCGCGTACTTGTTAGTGTTATAAAATGTTTTATATTGTGTTTACTTATCCATTGAGTTGTTTATGAATTCTAGTCGGTGCACAGGACACCATGTTATCGATAGGGGTTTCTAAACACTTAAATAAGGCAAGTCGACATAACATTGTTTTAAAAATCGGGTAAATGAAATAATTTTACCTAAATTATATTTTATATATAAAATTATAACTTTCATAAACCTATATGATTATCAATGAATGTTAGTTATTAGGAGATGATAATATTTAGTTATCATCGATTATTGGTTGAATTAAACTAAAAACGAATACTTTGTGAACTCTATTTCACGAAGCGTTCGATAATTAGATTGAATATCTAATTAAAATAAGAATTGTTTGCAATAACAAAGTTGTAAATTAACGAAATGTTTTCATAATAAGGTAATGGAATTGTATAGGTATATTTATAATATAGCTTATAAATAGAACGGATTTAAAAGCTGAGAATTTGAGAACATAAATCTTGGTGCTTTTGAAATTGTTTTCTAAGATAGTGATATAATAATAGTATAATTTAAAAATATTTACGAATAGAAGTGTTTCAAAAGGAATTAGAAGGAAATAAGTCATGTACTCCCCTCTTCTATCGCTGGAAAATAATTTTGGTGATGACGGCCGCATCATCAACATTCATTTTCGAGTCTCAAAGTGAGGGAGGCCACTTAATTGCTTTGCTACGCATTTGGTTTGATAAATAGATTTTTATTTAAAATTTCTAAATATGATTTGATATATATAAAAGATATGAGTATATATATTATTTCAAAATGATTTGAAATGAACCCGGTATTTGAATTCTTAAGTTCCTGTTAATTAATGATTTTCAGTTGTAGGAATAAGTGAATTTTTTTGAATAGTTGGAAACTTCTAAAATGAGAAATAAGAAATTTAAGCTAAGTGTTTAAATGAAATATGAGAAGTTGAATTATAACTCTTAAATTTCAAAATAATGGAAATTTAAACATGTGTAAATTATTGAACATTCCTGTTAACTAAAATGAATAAGATAAATTTGTATGACCCTCAATTACATTCTAAAAACATATATAAAACTTACCATAAATGTTTAAAAAGTTGAAATGTTAAATATGAATATGTAATAGAATATTATACAAGTTTGAACTTAAGTAATAAAAATGTTTCAAATTGAAATTGTGTTTAAAGAAATGTTTGTAAAAAAAATTTAAATTGTTATAAGAAATGTTATACACTTAGTTAATGTTCTAAGAAATGTTAAATTAATAATCTGAGTAGTAAAAAAAGAAAATACTATTTAGATATGAACTTAAGAGAAGATAAACAAATAATAAATTAAATCATATCTTTGTAATGATGTTTTAAGATTTAGTTGTAGCTTTCTGAGATAATTATAATTTGAATAATATTGTGTAAAAGAAGATATATCTGTATAAATTGATTAGAAACTTAAGAAATGATTAATGAAATAAGAAAGTTGAAATTTGAATTATGAAATGAAATTTTACTTAAGTCAAGTTGAATGGAGTGAATTAATTAAATAAGTTAATGAAATGAATTATAAGATGAAAGTTAACTTAAGAAAAGTTGAATGAAATTGATTGTGATAAAAAGAAAAATTTATTAATATGAATTTGAGTTACAAAATAAAATTTACTTAAGTAAAGTTAATGATATGAATTAGTGAAATAAACTAATGAAGTGAATCAATGAATTAATATGAAAATTATCCATGAAGTAATAATAAACATGAGTTGCGTTTTATAAAATGTTTATAATAAACTTAAATGGTTTTACGAAATGGTTTATAAATGATATTAGTATTAAAGAGAATATACTAAGTGGTCATGAAATAAAATTTAACTTAAATAAGATTAAATGAAATGATTTTATATAATGGTCCATAAATGATTTGGTATAAAATGTGTTAAACAAAAAGTGAAATAATTGAAATTGGAATAAACTGAAAGTAAATGAAATAGATGTGAATAAATTGGAAGTAAACCAATTAAATGTTAACAAAGAATGGATGTTAATAAGAAATGAAGTGTAAATTAGCTATGGACATTGGATAATGTAAATTCATATAGTTATGAATTAATTGGATGAATATTAATTGGATGAATATTAATTGTTGGATGGTTTCTTTGGATGTAACTCAGTGTTATAACTGTTTTTGATTGCATATGATTGTTGTGTTGTGTATTAGTTCTTATGTTTATGGTTTGGATTCAAAATTCATGCTATATGGTTCTATTAAACTCATACATGTTTCTATATCTTTTGTAACGACCCACTTTTTTGGACAGCTTAAATCGACAATAAACCACACATGTCATACTCAAACCATTAAAAAGGGAGGATTGTTATGGGGTAAATAAGAAAAAGAAGAGGAAAGAAAGAAAAACAAAACATAGAATCTCATAGCGGAATGACAAAATATAATAATCAAATAAACAGTTCATGAAGTTGTTTTACAAGTAACATTTGATTACACTTTTACAATACAGATCAGAGTTATACATACAGCAGGAATAAATAAATATCCAGCGGAACAATATGATGCAATGGAACATATATGAAATAATATAGTATACAAATCCTTCGTCTTCGTCCTCCAGAAATAAGGTCTTCAATACACTGAAAAGCTCAGACTGACCCGAGCGTAATGAAAAGACAAAACACTCAAGTCAGAACTAAAAGATCTTATGTAATTAAATCAACAGTAAATAAATACGAGTGTAACGGCATCAGAGATGTTTACGGGATTTTACATCTCATATCCAGTGTCTAACGCACGTGCAATAACTTAAGAGACGTTTCGAATTTCTATTTCCTAAGAATCCGTTAAACTATCTACATACATAGTACAATACGATATTATAATATGTTTAAAGTAAAGTAAAATATTAAAATAGCTTTAAGGCATTACCTATATCCCCCTTAACACATTTTATATATTCCCGTAGTCTATACAGATACTGTACGCTCCACCAAACCAGTGGTTTACTCAGTGAGCACTCCATAGGTACGGTACAAACCAAACTCGTAGTGAGCGCGATAAAGCATGTGACAAGGCACGCGAGGCAATGCCCAGGGTAGGATACTACCATTTTGCGGATCCGGACTGGTGGTAACGCATAGCACCTACTACCGCCAACCTCGGAACACACTCCCAAAATCAAACCGAGGGGTGGCCACCAAATCAATCGCAAAGTAATATAGTATCGAAGAAATGTGTTCGATCGGAGGTGCGACCTCACTTAGCCCGGCATGGCTCCTGTTGTAGCCACATCAAGCTGACCCGAGGGGTCGGGGCTACGTTAATACCTCATACAGAATCGTTCGTCAAACCATCCTACTTCATTCTGGAATCTCCACCACGTGCACAGTTGTTAAAGTGGTTTTCGGTATTGGCAGAGAGTATGACAATATCTGATCCCGGTCTCTTTAACAACCAAACGCTTATTACACACTGGATGGTTCTTTTACATTTCCAAAACCATTTCATATTGATATCAAAATATCATATTCTCAAAAATCATATCACTTTCAAAATCATATTCACTTTCGAAATCATATTTTCAAAATAAGTTAAACCCTCATTTCAAAATCAACATATTTATTCAAAATATGTCATTTCACTAGAAAATATCATTTCAAATCCCAACTTAGGTTATAACATCATTTAACCATATTCGCTTTTAAATCCAGGATTTAAATATAAACAATTCAACCTTGCACGGTTTGAATTTTTTTAAAAAAAAATAGTTTAGATAGTCATAAATAGTTTAAATAGTTTAAAATAGTTTTTAAATAGTTTGAATACTTTAAAATAGTTTAAAATAGATTAAGATAGATTAAAAAAGATTAAATAGTTTAAAATAGGAAAAAAATAGATTAAATAGATTAAAATGGTTTTAAATAGTTTAAAAATAGATTAAATATAGTTTTAATAGTTTAATTTAAAATGGTTTGATTATTTAAATGGTTTATATAGTAAAGAGTTTGAAAATCTCAATAATCTAAATTTTAAAATAATAGACTTTTAAACAGTTTATATTAAAATAATTAATTTTTAAATTAGTATCAAATTAAACTATTTCCTTTATTTCAACAAATCTGGACTATATCCAGATTCCAAATCAATAAAACTAAAGTTTAAATCTTTCAATTCAGATTCTCAATAAACCATTTAAATCTATATCGATTTCAAATCCATGTTTGAACTATAAATTTAAACTACTTCAAATTCAATAAATTTCAAAGTTTGATATTCAAACGTTTACAATAACTCAAATTTTGATAAATCCTATTTATACTTCAAATTCAACTTCAACATTTCAATTTAAATTCTTTAAACAATTCATTTAAACCAATTCCAATTTCAACATTTAAAGCTTGGATTTTCAAAAATAATTCAGTTTATATAAATCAAATTTTATTTCAAAATATCATTTAACTGAATTCAAAATTTAAGGATTTAAAAATTATTTAATTTAACCAATCCGGTGTCCGTATATAATTTTCTACCCTATGGTCAAGTGATACGGATATATATCATTTCAACCCGCAATAATTTATATTTACGGATATATATCATTTCAACCCGCAATCCCGAATAAAATTCAAAATCCATAAAATCGCTCGGGTAATCATTTCAACCCATAACGATTTTTCCCTAATCTATAGATTGTTCGGGTATGTACCAATTCAACCTATAGTGATTTGCTAACAATAACTAAGGGAACTTGCAGTGTAATAACAACATATGAATAAACATACATCCAATCATTTAAATATCAACAACTAAACATCCATCATAATCATCATTCATATCAACCAATAAACAGCAACAGTTAACTAGTTATCACTAATAGATATTTAATTGACAATTAAAATTCAATAGTAAATTAAATGGCGATTAAATTCAATAAAAGTCAGATTTAACCGGAATGACAATTTAAATATACCAAACATCAACCAATCAAATTCTAATCACATCATAAATTTAATTTAATTAACATACGATAATTTAGTAGTTGTGGGTGGGCTAAAACACTCACCTTTGGTTTCAAATCGATTTAAAATCCAAACAAAGGCTCAAATTTGAACAGTCCCAGAATTTTTCCAAACCAGTTCCATGTCGTCCAGAATTTCGATACGATCGCAGCGGAAAAAACCGTGCATGAATCCTAGCTCCTATGAAGAAGATATGATAATTAGAACGGTTGAAAGTTTAAAATTTAAATAAAATAAATAAATATAAACAATACCACGTTATCTTTCCCCCAACCCTAACAGAAAGGTCGACGTCGAACCCACGAACTCACGCACACGGCCGCCTAATGCCGTTTATCCACGTGCCTCGACCACGATCTGCCACCACCCGAACCTCCCACATGCTCCACCGCTCTCCTATGGCACACCACGTCGAGCGCGTCACTATGTCTATCCTCAGGCCGAACCCTAAAACGTGTGGCTTTAGATGCGATTTCCGGCGATTTCTGACATCGATAACAAAACTCGACCGTTGGATGCGTAGAGGACAATGAGATCTGCAACTTTCATTTAGGAGTTGATGCGAATCGATGATCGGATGGAGAGATCTAAGAGGAAGAAGTTGCATGATTCTCGGCCATTGAAAAAAAGAAGGTGGCAGCTACAGGAATTTCAAGGTTTTTGAATAATTTAATAATATTTCTCCTCGTTTCGTGTGCCGTATTTATATAGTTAGGTCCAAAACGGCCCGAACTCCGATTTAAGCATGCCGACATGCTATCCTAACGTAAAAAGGCTTTCTAAATGCAATGGAACTGATTTTGAGGCTCAATTCTATCATTTTCATTGGTTACTGTTAAAATTGAATTATATTCATTTAAATCTTTTAATTGCTTTCTACGCGTTTCGAGCTCGCACGATCAAACGACAAGTCTGATCGCTACGAAACTTGAAATCCTACAATAAGTCACTGTTACGGATCCGATGAAACTGGTTTCGTCGAAATCCAAGACAGTGGCCAAAATGGCTATTTTCACGTTAATTAAATAAATTATTATTAAATTGGTTAAATCACTTTAGAAATTCAAATTTAATAGCTAACCATTTTTATCATTTTTGATTACCTAGTAATTTATAATCTTTTAAAATAAATTTTCATGTCTAAACCAATGTTAAATATTGCACTAATGATGGTGTTCAATTTCTATTGCAATATATTCATTAATTAAATATTTAAATTCCAATAAATTCATTACTTTTATTTATATCTTATTTTCAATCAATTATTTCTTTATGAATATAACCAACGTAAGTTTACATCTTATTACATTCATATTTTACACTTATCATCTTTTACCATATTAACGTAATATTTAATTAGATTAAATTCACACTGACTTCCAAATTAATTTCGACGGATTAAATAATGAGGTGATAATTTAACAATTGTTACAACTTACAATTTCAAACACATTTCTATGTTTATTGTTTACAAACCAAGCTAATAAATTCACATACTGATTAATTTATTCTATATTAACCAATTTCAATTAATTACGTACAATTTTACCATGTAAATACAACATTTGGTTTAATTCCTTATTTACGATTTATAACCAAATTAACTTTACAATTATTCCAATTGATTTGAGATTACATTCAAATAGTCATTGATTACCTTAAATTAACATTATTAAATTTCATTATAGTAGGTTCTCATTAGTAAATCATAAATTTTATTTTCTTCCAGTATTAAATTACAAAATCTTATTAAATTTAATATTTTAATTATCGAAAAAATACAGGCCGTTACACTCTCCCTCACTCAAAACTTTTCATCCTCGAAAAGGGAAAGGAATTAAGAAACTAACTTATTTTTATTCAAACAATCAATTTGTAAACATTCTAAACTTACATAATTAAGTATTTAAATATAATATATCAATTTATAAATAATTAAATCCTTCATCTTCAAGTTAATAAAAGTTTGAAAATATTTCCACTTTCTTAAAAAAATTCTAAGTCTAAAATTCATGAAATATTTCGGTAGAGTCTCCTTTGTACGGAGAGGTCCGGGAGAAATAATAATATCAATAATAACCATATATATCATATTTCAAAATAAAAATCCCAAACCACGGAAAAACAATATAATATTGCTATAAAACCGTAATCCGATACCGTACCTATTTGTCGGGCAAACAACGCTTTATTTTATGAAACCAAAAAAAGTAGCTATTGCTTCCATAAACCTGTATTTCACTTATATATCCAAAGAGTTAGAATTATGTAAAATGGCAACATATTAGTTGTCTCAATTTACTGCACAACAAAACAAAATATGAAATAATCATTTGCAAACAATAATACAACCAATTCATCATACATCCATAGCGACCAAAACAATTTATTTGTTTAGGTTTAGAAACTTTTAATCGTACAGGGTGATAAATAAATTGTCAAGTGTACCCTACGCTCAACAGCCTTAGATAATTACTGAACAGGTTATTTATACATCCTTATACAATTAGAAGTATCCTTCCCAAACATCCCATAGGCCAAAACAACCAAGAATTTCAAATATTATTTAAATTTATTCTTATTAATTTCCTTTCACATTATTTACTATTCATCTATTTGTATTCACTCATACAATGATTATTTATTAATTTAACTTCATTACTTACAAAATTCATTTCCCATTCATACAATGCAATTTTTCCATTAATTTACATTCATTTACTTACATAAGTTATTTCCATTCAACTATTTAGATCATCCATAATTAATTCTTAAAATATTATGTAAGTTTCTTTGCAAATTTAATTCACCATTATTATTTACTTTGATTTCCTTTTTATATCAATATTCATTTGTGAAGCAGCTCATACTTAAAATTTTTAATTCTTTTTCTTTTCACATTTATTTCTTTCATATATTTCTATTTCTGAATCATGTCAACATTTTCTAAAGTTATGACCATTTTCTTAATAGTATTCACTTTTACTATTCAATCTAATTATTAGCATTTCAAAACATTAACTTATTCTTATAACATTTCTTGTACATAAAATTCTTATTTATATAAATGATTCCATTTAAACACTTTCATTACTTAAGTTTTACTTGTATAATATTCTACTACATATTCTTATTTAACATTACAACCTTTTAAACATTTCTAGTAAGTTATATATATATATATATATATATATATATGTTTTAAGAATGTAATTGAATGTTACACAATTTTATCTTATTCACTTTAGTTAACAAAATATTCAATAATTACATCTTCTTAATTTTCATATTTAGTAGTTACAAATTTCAATTTCTTATATATTTCATTAATCACTTAGCATCTAATTCTATTTTTTAGTTTAGAAGTTTCCAATTATTAATATAGTCAAGATTTCATTCATTACATTAACTAAAATTTCTAATTTACAAAATTTAAGAACTAAATACCGGGTTCCATTTCCAAATCATTTTAAAATAATATATATACTTATATCCTTTATATATATCAAATCATATTTAGAAAATTTAAAATTAAGATTTGTTTATCAAAAAAATGTGCAGTAAAATTACTACAGCGGTCTTCCCACTTGAAACTCAAAAATGAATGTCGATGATGCATGCACTCATCATCGAAATTAATTTCCAACGATAGAAGAGGAGAGTACAGAACTTATTTCCTCTTAAAAATTCCTTTTAGAAACATTTCTTTTAAATCACCTTGAAATTATTTACATTCGAAAATACTTCCAAATAATGCTAATATTTTATTCCAAAATCCTTTGAAAACAAATTTCAAAACCCGGAAATTAAGTTCTCAAATTTCCTATTTATATTCATTTTATTTATAAATCATATTTGCAATCAATATATATAAAATTTCACTTCCTAACAAATAAATATATCACATACACTATACTCATTTATAAAAATTATTCTTTTATATAAAATAATATAATACTAGGTAAAATTATTTTATTTACCTATATTTCAAAACAATATTGTGTCGGTCTACCATATTAAGTGTTTAGAAATCCCTATCGATGTCATAGCGTCCTATGTATCGACTAGAATTTATAAATACTAAACAGAACAAATTAACACAATATAAAACATTTTTGATAACACTAACAAGTACGCTCTCTCATATATACACTTAGACCAACTCATTCTAGGGTATACTACCCTATCTCTAATGAGCTAGACCCCACAAAGCTAAGGTTATCGCTAAACCAAAACTCTGATACCAAATGTAACGATCCACCTTTTTGGACAGTTTAAATCGACAATAAACCACACATGTCAGACTCAAACCATTCAAAAGGGAGGATTGTTATGGGGTAAGTAAGAAAAAGAAGGGGAAAGAAAGAAAAACAAAACACAGAATCTCGCAGCGAAATGACAAAATGTAATAATCAAATAAACAGTTCATGAAGCTGTTTTACAAATAACATTTGATTACATTTTTATAATACAGATCAAAGTTGTACATACATCAGGAATAAATAAATATGCTGCAGAATAATACGATCCAGTGAAACATATATGAAATAATATAGTATACAAATCCTTCATCTTCGTCCTCCATAAATAAGGTCTTCAATACACTAAAAAGCTCAGACAGACCCGAGCGTAATGAAAAGACAAAACACTCGAGTCAGAACTAAAAGATCTTATGTAAGTTAAATCGACAGTAAATAAATATGAGTGTAACGACTTCAGAGATGTTTACGGGACTTTACATTTCCTATCCAGTATCTAATGTGCATGCAATAACTTAAGAGATGTTCGAGATTTCCATCTCCTAAGGATCCGTTAAACTATCTACAAACATAGTACAGTATGCTATTATAATATGTCTACAGTAAAGTAAAATATTAAAATAGCGTTAAGACGTTACCCATATCCCCATTAACACATTTTATATATTCCCGTAGTCTATACAGATACTGTAAGCTCCACCAAACCGGTGGTTTACTCATTGAGCACTCCATAGGTACGGTGCAAACCAAACTCGTAGTGAGCACGATAAGGCATGTGACAAGGAACACGAGGCAATGCCCAGGGTAGGATACTACCATTTTGCGGATGCGGACTGGTGGTAACGCATAGCAGCTACTACCGCCCACCTCGGAACACACTCCCAAAATCAAATCGAGGGGTGGCCACCAAATCAATCACAAAGTAATATGGTATCGAAGAAATGTGTCTGATCGAAGGTGCGACCTCACATGGCCTGACATGGCTCCTGTTTTAACCACATCAAGCTCACCCGAGAGGGTTAGGGCTACATTAATACTTCGTACAGAATCGTTCGCCAAACCATCCTACTTCATTCTGGAATCTCCACCATGTGCACAGTTGTTAAAGTGGTTTTCGGTATTGGCAGAGAGTATGACAATATCTGATCTTGGTCTCTTTAACAACCAAACGCTTATTACACACCGGATGGTTCTTCTACATTTCCGAAACCATTTATATTGATATCAAAATATCATATTCTCAAAAATCATATCACTTTTGAAATCATATTCACTTTCGAAATCATATTTTCAAAATAGGTTAAACCCTTATTTCAAAATCATCATATTTACTCAAAATATGTCATTTCACTAGAAAATATCATTTCAAATCCCAACTTTGGTTATAACATCATTTAACCATATTCACTTTTAAATCCAGGATTTAAATATAAATAATTCAGCCTTGCACGGTTTGAATTTTTTTTTGAAAATTGTTTAGATAGTCATAAATAGTTTTAAATAGTTTTTAAATAGTTTAAATACTTTAAAATAGTTTAAAATAGATTAAAATAGATTAAATAGTTTAAAATAGGAAAAAAAGATTAAAATAGATTAAATAGATTAAAATAGATTAAATAGATTAAAATAGATTAAAATAGATTAAATAAATTAAAATGGTTTAAAATAGTTTAAAATAGATTAAAAATAGTTTTAATAGTTTAATATAAAATGGTTTGATTATTTAAATGGTTTATATAGTAATTAGTCTGAAAATCTCAATAATTTGAATTATAAAATAATAGAATTTTGAACAGATTATATTAAAATAATTAATTTTGAAACTAGTATCAAATTAAACTCTTTCCTTCATTTCAACAAATCTGGACCATATCCAGCTTCCAAATCAACAAAACTAAATTTTAAATCTTTCAATTCAGATTCTCAATAAACCATTTAAATCTATATCGATTTCAAATCCATGTTTGAACTATAAATTTAAATGTAACAACCCGCATATCTATCGATTTTATATTTAAATATTTTATCGTTAGTCGGATGTTAGACCGAAAAGCTACTTTTTGCATACGGTCAAATTAGGACTCGAGACCACCCCCATTGAGTTCAAAATGACGTTTGCGATCTTTTTGAGTGTAAACTTCGATATGTTTGGAGATAGTGAAATTTTCATCACTTTTTTGTGTTGAGCTTTTGGTTTGGGCTGCACCTCTTCTACCTCAGCCCAACCCCTTCCTTCTCTTCATCACTTCATCAACTTTGAAGCTTTAGCAACAATGGTGGAGGGAGTAGGAAATTAAAATTCCAAGCTCAAATTCTTTAGCAAATTCAACATCTAACTCCAAATTCAAAGTGAAGACATTGATTCAAGCTTGTGGTTGATCTTTGCTTTGCCCCAAGCTTCATCTTCATCAAATTCCGTGAAAAGGTGAGATTTTTGATCTCACATCTTGCCTATATCTATCTTGGACTGTTGGGAATGATCCCCTATTGTATTTGCATCAACATTTGCATTTGGTTTGGATTGGATTGGCGAAAAACTTCAATTTTCAGCGTTTTGGTGATTTTTCTGGCCTTAAGTCGTTTCTGGCCTTCGCTGAGTCGTCCACGAGTTAAGCCTAAGTCGTGAGTCGTTCACGAGTTAAGGGCTTAAGTCGCGCGCGTGCATTTCTGTTCGCCTGGCTTGAGTCGTTCACGAGTCAAAGTGATGAGTCGTTCACGAGTCAAAGTGATGAGTCGTTCACGAGTTAAGTACTAAGTCGTTCAAGGCTTGAGTCGTAAGTCGTTCGCGAGTTAGTACTTGGTCGTTCGACCTGTTCTTCTGCTAAGTCGCGTGGCATTCTCCACTTAGGTCGTATGACCTTATCCCTTAAGTCGTAAGTCGCTTGCATCCCTTAAGTCGTAAGTCGTTCGCGAGTTAAGAGTTAGGTCGTACTGGGATAAGTCGTTAGGTCGTATAGACCTTAGCTCGTAGCTCGTATGGCTCTTAAGTCCTAGGTCGTTGGCTTTTAAATCGTTAAGTCGTAGGTCGCTGCTTCTACTAAGTCGCTAGGCCTCGCCAACTCCGCTAGCTCGCAACTGTTAAGTCGTATGACCTTAAGTCGTAGGACGTCCCCGACCTAACTCCACTAGGTCGTTCCAGCCTTAGCTCGTTGCTCGAATTGAAGCTTAAGTCGTTAAGTCGTTCGTTCCACTAAGTCGTTCAAGGCTTGAGTCGTAAGTCGTTCGCGAGTTAGTACTTGGTCGTTCGACCTGTTCTTCTGCTAAGTCGCGTGGCATTCTCCACTTAGGTCGTATGACCTTATCCCTTAAGTCGTAAGTCGCTTGCATCCCTTAAGTCGTAAGTCGTTCGCGAGTTAGTACTTGGTCGTTTGACCTATTTTTCCCCTAGGTCGTTCGCGAGTTAGTACTTGGTCATTTGACCGGTTTGGCTTCTCGAGACCGCTTGCCTTCACTAGGTCGTACCGTGACGGGGCGCTGCCCCGCACCCCGCCGTGGGCGCTGCCCCCTGGACCCCCGCGACCTGACCGGGCAGGTCGAACCCCGTATTACTCTGCGTAGGCAATCTCTTCTGAAAAACGTTTATCAGAATTTCTACTTTGATGGTTTTGGGATTGACTTCTTTGGACTTTACTCACGTCTTCGAACGTGAATTGATTTGTTTCTACCATCGTTTTATGACCTGTCACTTTAAAGATATATGAAGGTTTCAATACTAATAGTAAATATCAAAACTCTTTCATCAAAGCGATTTCAACACTATTTTAAATATCAAAAGTTCGTTTTCTCAAACCGATTTTCAATCTACTAGTATATACAAGCCTTTACTTCACTCGAATGAGAAATCGACTTAAACGACTTAGTAAAACGAGTGGTATGAAACGCTTGCGTTCACTTCGTCGGTTAGCTCTTGGACTTGTTCGATTGAACCCTTTTTGTGACAATTTCCTAGTGAAGATTTACAGCTTGTTCGTAAATATTTAAGTTAAGCAAGTGGTTATGGGACATGAAGCTAAACTCATATATTTACTGGCTTGGTGTGATTGACACTTCCTTATGATCATGACGATCATTTTTGTGATTTAGACTAGCGATTGAGCGATGTCTCTTTGTCTACGTGGGAGACTATACCCCGATTATGTGATGTTTCGCCATCACATTTCCTATGGTCTTCGGGCCATTCATGTGTGAAAATTTAATGGATAGCTTCCATGAGATATCATCTCGTCATGTGTTTACGCGTAGGTGAGTTTTAATGCTCCCATTCATGTGTTAGGCCTCCCCCCCTTTATGTGTTTTCTGGATTTCTGATGATGATTTCTGGAATTTTGTGCTTCACCAATTTTCATGATTTTCATTGATATGATATCAGTTTTTGTGCATTGGTGAATTCATGTGTTATTGACTTGTTATGAATACAAGTTTAGGGTATGATACCCTATTTTATCTTTGAGAAGATTCTTGTGATATTGATAAATCTTTTGTTGATTATCATTTACGTACTTATAGTAGTATGTCGCTATGGTTATTACATGTTCATGTCATGCCTTTTACTGTATACCATATCATCTGATATTTATAGTTAGACTGATCCGTTTATTATTTTCTTATAAATAATACTCGGGTCAGACCGAGATGTTACAGGTGCTTCTGCTTGACTTCCTCCCGGGATTTGCTACTCTGACTTTTGGCTAACTACTCTAGTTTAGTAGTTTTTGTTTGTATACATTTGAGATTAGACTCCTTGATGTATACATATTCCATTATCTTGCACTTGTATCTATTCATTCGTGTTATTGTGGATCTTATTTGACCACTACTCTGATGAACACTTTCATGTGTTATATTCATATCTATTTCCGCCTTTGTGATATGAATTGTCTGTGACTGATTTATGTTACGATTATTTCTATATTCGTTTCCGAAGATTATATATAGCCACCGTGTGATAGCTTTGTGTTTGTATCGGTATGTCGGATTTCCTCCTTAAAAGATATGCATCCTATTCTATCTGACATATCGGTGCCCGCACAAAGAAGTTACGTGGATGGTCGCTCCTCAACAGCCTTATTCTCCGTGCTAATTGACAGCACTACACCGTAGTGTTCTTGGTTAGCGTGGGTATAGAGGTGGGGCGTCACATTAAACTACTTCAAATTCAATAGATTTCAAAGTTTAATATTCAAACATTTAGAATAACTCAAATTTTGATAAATCCCATTTATACTTCAAATTCAACTTCAACATTTCAATTTAAATTCTTTAAACAATTCATTTAAACCAATTCCAATTTCAACATTTAAAGCTTGGATTTTCGAAAATAATTCAATTTATATAAATCAAATTTTATTTCAAAATATCATTTAACTGGATTCAAAATTTAAGGATTTAAAAATCATTTAATTTAACCAATCTGGTGTCCTTATATAATTTTCTACCCTATGGTCAAGTGATACGGATATATATCATTTCAACCCGTAATAATTTATATTTACGGATATATATCATTTCAACCCGCAATCCCGAATAAAATTGAAAATCCATAAAATCGCTCGGGTTTATCATTTAAACCCATAACGAGTTTTACCTAATCTATAGATCGTTCGGGTATGTATCATTTCAACCCATAGTGATTTACTAATAATAACTAAGGGAACTTGCAGTGTGATAACAACATATGAATAAACATACATCCAATCATTCAAATATCAACAACTAAACATCCATCACAATCATCATTCATATCGACCAATAAACAACAACAGTTAACTGGTTATCATTAATAGGTATTTAATTGACAATTAAAATTCAATATTAAATTAAATGGCGATTAAATTCAATAAAAGTCATATTTAACCGGAATGACAATTTAAATATACCAAACATCAACCAATCAAATTCTAATCACATTATAAATTTAATTTAAATAATATATGATAATTTAGTAGTTGTGAGTGGGTTAAAACACTCATCTTTGGTTTCAAATCGATTTAAAATCCAAACGAAGGCTCAAATTTTAACAGTCTCAGAATTCATCCAAACCAGTTCCATGTCGTCCGGAATTTCGATACGATCGCAGCGGAGAAAATCATGCGTGAATCCAAGCTCGTATGAAGAAGATATGATAATTAGAACGATTGAATTTTAAAATTTAAATAAAATAAATAAATACAAACAATACCACGTTATCTTTCCCCCTAACCCTAACAGCAAGGTCGACATCGAACCCACGAACTCATGCACGCCACCGCCTACTGCCGTTCATCCAAGCGCCTCGACCACGATCTGCCACCACCCGAACCTCTCACGTGCTCCGCCGCTCCCCTATGGCCCACCACATCGAGCGCATCGCCATGTATGGCCTCAGGCCGAACCCCAAAACGCGTGGCTTTAGACACGATTTCCGACGATTTCTGACATCGATAACAAAACTCGACCGTTGGATGCATAGAGGACAATGAGATCTGCAACTTTCATTTAGGAGTTGATGCGAATCGATGATCAGATGGAGAGATCTAAGAGGAAGAAGTTGCACAATTCTCGGCCATTGAAAAAAAGAAGGTGGCGGGTACAGGAATTTCAGGGTTTTGGAATAATTTAATAATATTTCTTCTCGTTTCGCGTGTCGTATTTATATAGTTAGGTCCAAAACAGTCCAAACTCCGATTTAAGCGTGCCGACAGGCTATCTTAACGTAAAAAGGCCTTCTGAACGCAATGGAATTGATTTCAAGGCTCAATTCTATCATTTTCATAGGTTACTGTTAAAATTGAATTATATTCATTTAAATCTTTTAATTGGTTTCTACGCGTTTCGAGCTCGCACGATCAAATGACAAGTCCGATCGCTACGAAACTTGAAATCCTACAACAATTCACTGTTACAGATCCGATGAAACTGGTTTCGTCAAAATCCGAGATGGTGGCAAAAATGGTTATTTTCACGTTAATTAAATAAATTATTATTAAATTGGTTAAATCACTTTTCAAATTCAAATTTAATAGATAACAATTTTTATCATTTTTGATTACCTAGTAATTTATAATCTTTTAAAATAAATTCCCATGTCAAAACCAATGTTAAATATTGCACTAATGACGGTGTTCAATTTCAACTGCAATATATTCGTTAATTAAAATTTTAAATTCCAATAAATTCATTATTTTTTATTTATATCTTATTATTCAATCAATTATTTCTTTATGAATATAACTAACATAAGTTTACATCTTATTACATTCATATTGTACACTTATCGTCTTTTACCATATTAACACAATATTTAATTAGATTAAATTCACAGTGACTTCCAAATTAATTTCAACGGATTAAATAATGAGATGATAATATAACAATTGTTACAACTTACAATTTCAAATACATTTCTATGTTTATTGTTTACAACCAAGCTAATAAATTCACATACTGATTAATTTATTCTATATTAACCAATTTCAATTAATTACGTACAATTTTACCATTTAAATACAACATGTAACAACCCGACGTTTCGCATTAATTAATTTCGTCCGTAAACGATTAATCGGTTGGATAATTGCTGTTAAGTGTTTTAGTCTGTTGTAAATTCTTTTACAATTCATTAAGTGTTGTGGGCTTTGAATCTTGGCCCAAGTTTGGGGTGCTGTGATAATTTATTAAGGCCAGTACTCGTTCGTTTTCCCTTAATTCATTTTCGCTAACCCTAAGTCTAAACAAAAAAAAGAATGATGACCATACCTCTCGTACAGATAAACCCATACCAGACCATACCTTAACCCATGCCTAATGCCACGATGATTTCTCTGTAAAACCACGTTCACCCTTTTCATTTTGCCCATTCCTCTTTAAATCAATCGAAGAAAATAAATGGCGAACGAAATTTAGGGCTTCGGCGATTCTTTGATTCTCTTGCGAATCTGGCTCGTTCTTCCTCATTCGTTCCTCGAAAAAAAAGGGCGGCATCGTCTTCTTCGCTTGCTCGTTGAGGCTTACGAGATTTAGGGTTTTGGAATTTGGGGCTTCGATTTTTCTTCGATCGATTCTTTGATGCGTACTCTGGGAAACGAAGGTGAGTAGTACTATCTACTCACATCTAATTCGAGCCTCTAGTTTCCTAGCTTGTTCCAATTTTGGGATTTTGTTGCTTGAGTAATTGGTTTAATTTATCTCAGCATTCGATCTTTGATTTCTTGACTTGAGTTTGTGTAGTTAGACTTCGTCGAATTCGTATATTTTTTTGTGACTTTGGGTTTCACTGTTTGGTTTAGTGAATTTCTGGTGATTTCGGGGTTGACTTCGATTTTGTGAAACTATAAACTTGTTTGTTTTTTTGGGTTCTTAATAGTGTTTGAACTTATTTTGGTTGGTTTCGACATTTGAACTATTGTGATTTGGTTTTGTGAATCTCTGGCGACTTCGGTCACTTGTTGTTTTGTCTTGGTAAATTATGAAATTGGTACTGCTGCTAATCACTGTTGTCATTTGAGTCAGTTTGCCGGTGCAATTTCATGTAATTGTTTATAGACACTTCATTATTCATGTATCTTGATCTCGTGTAGACTTTTTCATACTGCCGGGATGCAATTTCCTTCACTGTTGTATCTTGGTTCCATGTCTGTAGTTGTCTGCATTCACTCCAGATATTCTTCACTTTTGTCTATGTTGATACAGTATGCTTTCATATCCAAATTGCATATGTACTGTTCTTTGGTGGCTGTTCATTTGTGTGTCACTGCACTGTCCACATGAGCTCATTTGTTCCTGTTGCATATATGTTTGGTTCAAGTTGTATACATACATTCATGCATGTATATAGATGTATGTTCCTCTGTTTGGCATCAGCTTGGTATTATATGTGTTCTTGTTGCTTTACTGTATATATACATATACACCTGATAGTCTCGGCCACCACGGCTATTTCTTGCATTTGCTCATTAAGTCGACACTGTCTTCATGTACTGTACACTGCATATGCTTCTGATAGCATTGGTACAGTTATGCATCTTCAATTGACTTGAGATCGACCTGTAGCTTGCATTCTCACTTGCACTTCATTGCTCCCTGATTGGTAAACTAGTGGTCTGCATTAGCTTGTACTTTGAGTCTGTTCCTTTTTTTTACTAAGGCATTGGTATGTGGGATATACACTGGCATACTCATTGTAACAGTTATATAAGACTGTCTCTAGCCATTCTTGTTCTACCTAAATGAGTCTGGAATTATTGTACTCTTGTAGTCTCTGTGCTTTATTATTGCATCGTTGCCAGTTGCATTACTTGGTTCAGTTCGTACGTGTAGCCTCCCTGCTTTGTTGTGCCACAGTTGGCACTGTTTTGTATGTATGCTAATGGTCTGATCATTTGAATTGGGCTTGGGCACTTCTCTGTTTAGTTAATTTTTCAAGTCTGCATTTAGGTGCACATATCCATAAGTATGTGTGTATATACATGTAGGTAGATTTGTACTGACCTTAAGTTATTCCTAAGTATGCAGTTTTGAATTGTTGGGAGATAGTTGACTTTGATTGGACCTTGTCATATTCGGCATACTTGAACTGTCATTGTTTAATATGTATGTATTCACTTGATCACTTCCAGTTATACTGCTATTTGAATTGCAGTGCTTTATTTGTTGAGATTTAGTCCTTGTTGGGTTTCATTGCATTGATGCACTGATTTTTATTGACAGTTTTCCCCCTGTTGGGATTTGTTTCGAATTCACTTGAGTTGAATCCGGTACTTCGGGGTTTGACCTTGTGATCATTTGTGACTTTCACTGAGCTTTTGTGTATCCCTTGCTATAGTGGCGAGGCAGTACACGCATGCGTGTACTGCAGCCCTATCAGATTGACAGTTTTAAATTGATGTTTCGATTTGTTGAATTGTTTCGTTGGTTAATTTCAAATGGTTTGGAGTTGTGTTCTGATTTGGGTTGTTGATTTGTCGTTTAACATTGCTTAGTGTTATATCTACCGTTATCCAATTCTCGTATCGAGAGTTGGATATACGTGATTTCTGTGACTGTCATCTATTTGAGATTATTATTGCTTCTATGCACTAATAACTGAGTTTGAATTAGACTGACCCGTGTATTATTTTCTTTTGAATGTAATACTCGGGTCAGACCCGAGTTATTTCAGGTTGTAGATTTTCTTCTTTGAGTTGTTGTTCAGGATATGAAGACTTTTCACATCTTCTGAAGTTGTCACTGTCATTTTGTAGTAGTCGTGTCATTGTATAGAACGATATGTATTCATGTATATTAGTCGATAATGTACTTGTATATATAACTTCTAGAGTCGACAGTTGTAGTTGTATCATATGTATCGTGTCAACTATATTGTAACTGACATCGGTTATATATATGAGATTTTTGTTAATCTGTGTTCCGCATTTATATTATCTGTGTTATTGTTATATCTAATGTCCTAAACTATTATGAACTATCGTAGTTTGTTTTATACTGATGATTGGATATGTCGATGGGAGTAAATAAATAATAGATGAAAAAAAAAGTATATACCACTCCTACCGAGATAACCAATATTAGTGTAAGGCCAATTACGGATGGTCGCTCCTATCCAGCCTTATTCTTCGTAATAATAGACAGTATTTCTTTTAATACTCTTTGTTATTATGAGCATAGAGGTGGGGCGTCACAGTTGGTATCAGAGCTTGGGGTTTATGGACATAATATAAAACATAACTTGGATGGAACATATGTTACAACTATTGGTCGATGTTTTATTGTGCTTTGAGTCAAAACTAAAGTTTTGAAATTTTGATGCAAGTTTTTTTTAAATATCATTATTTAAAAATAAAAAGTGAAACTGTGTTTTGTTGATTTGATTGAATTGTGTTCTGTTTATCAGAGTGCGCAGCGGAAACAGTGAAACTGTCTTCGCTGAGTACAACTGACAATCTTTTTGATTTAAAAATCAAAATACGAAATTGATATGAATTCCAATTGTTGTTTACATAGCTGTAATTATTTTGTTTCTTTGAGAATTTTGAATCCAAATTGAGGATTCGAAGAAATTGTAGATATGTGATTTTTGTTGAAATTTCCGCTGGCTTTCTTTTGTACTAATCATCTATTGATTAGATTTTGTTGTTTTGAATTGTCTTCATTGAAGATACATTTAAATGATTTCTTTGTTTATATTGTAATGTGCATGCAAATATGAATTGCACATTACTGCATTTATTTACGTTGAACCGATGCTTGGTTATGAAACGTATTTTGTTGCCGTTATTTTTATAACGAGATTTTACACCAATGCTAAATTTTTGAAGCACGGTGTTTTGTGACATTTTGATGAATGAAAATTCACTGATATTACATTTTGATGTAAATTGTTTTGATGTGATTTTGACGTTTTAAAATTTACTGTCGCTTTGGCTTCAGTAACCGTCAAATTTTTAAAAGTGGATTTTCAAGCGGTTATTCCGCAATACTGATTTGTGACCATTTTCACGGTATTTTGAGAAGTACAATTTCCTTATCGAAATTGTTACTGATTTGCTGCTTTAATCACGTGATTGGAAAATTGTTTTAAAATGAAAATTGTTTTATAAAATTTTAACAGTTTGCGTTTTCAAAAGAATGAGGAAGCGATTTAAACGTTTCAGCAAAATCGAGGACTATGACCCCTTTCTTTTACTGATTCGCTTAATTCCGGACTTGTCCGTTTGAGAATGTAAAGTGTATTTTTACAAAATACACAATTTTGCACTTTCAAGAAAACGATGAAGAGATTTAAACGATTTAGCAAAAGTGCGGAGTATGGAACCACACTTTTACTATTTTGGTTAATTCCGGACTCGTTAATTGAATATCTGCTATTTTGATGATTTTGATGAATTTTTCACTTTCAAGGAAACGATGAAGTGAATCAAACGATTTAGTAAAACACGTGGTATGGGACATGTGCGTTTGCTATTTCGGTTAATTCCGGACTCGTTATTGAAATATTTGATGATTTCGTGTGCTTTCGAGCCACTTTGTTGGACCTTCGGGTCATTTGTTGGACCTTCGGGTCAAATACCAGTACTAGACCTTCGTGTCATTTGTTGGACCTTCGGGTCATTTGTTGGGCGCCAAAATTATGTTGAGTACTTGGTAGGCTTCGGCCATTTGTTGATGCACGTGCGGCGAATTAAAAAGTCGCCATTTGATGGGATCGATCCAAGCTTTTATGTTGATTTTCTAGTCTTCTTAATTGATTTCTAGATATTTGTTGCTTCCAATTATCTGCAGGTAATTGGATATTTGTTGATATGAGTTCTGATTATCGTTTTTGATAATCAGATATTTGTTGTTTCTAATTATCGCTTGTGATAATTAGATATTTGTTGATATGAGTTCTGATTATCGTTTTTGATAATCAGATATTTGTTGTTTCTAATTATCGCTTCTGATAATTAGATATTTGTTGATATGAGTTCTGATTATCGCTTTTGATAATCGGATATTTGTTGTTTCTAATTATCGCTTGTGATAATTGGATATTTGTTGATATGAGTTCTGATTATCGCTTTTGATAATCGGATATTTGTTGCTTTTAATTATCGCTTTTGATAATCAAATATTTGTTGATTTGAGATTTAATTATCGCTTTAGATAATTAAATATTGGTTGATTTGAATTTGATTATCGCTTGTGATAATCAAATATTTGTTGAATTTGGAATTTGATTATCGCTTGAGATAATCAAATATTTGTTGAATTTAAAATTTGATTATCGCTTGTGATAATCAAATAATTGTTGAATTTGAAAATTTGGTTAACGTTTGTGATAATCGAATATTTGTTGAATTTGGAATTTGATTATCGCTTGAGATAATCAAATATTTGTTGAATTTAAAATTTGATTATCGCTTGTGATAATCAAATAAATTGTTGAATTTGAAATTTTGGTTATCGTTTGTGATAATCGAACATTTGTTGAATTTGAAATTTGATTATCGTTTGTGATAATCGAATATTTGTTGAATTTGAAATTTTAATTACCGTTTGTGGTAATTTGATATGTGCTGATTTGTTTCTGATTATCGTTTGAGATAATTAGATATTTGATGTATTGTGGTTTTCGTTTTTGATAATTTGACATTTGTTGATTTATTTTCTAAGTATCGTTTGGATATTTGGACGTTTGCTGATTTTATTGATACGAGAATTTCTAGTCTCTAATTGAATATTACTGATGATTACAATTATTCAGCTTTGTTGTTTTCTGATTATCTATCTGATAGTTAGATTTTGTTGAGAAAGTGTGAATCTCTTTTTAGGAAATTAAAAGATTTCTTTGGTGATTGTGTTCTTAACCTTATTTCCTAACTTAACCAGTTTATGTTAGAAAAATAATTGTTATTGACGCCTTTAATTATGAAAATTGCGGGGACGCAATTTTTATAAGGAGGGGAGTCTGTAACAACCCGACGTTTCGCATTAATTAATTTCGTCCATAAACGATTAATCGGTTGGATAATTGCTGTTAAGTGTTTTAGTCTGTTGTAAATTCTTTTACAATTCATTAAGTGTTGTGGGCTTTGAATCTTGGCCCAAGTTTGGGGTGCTGTGATAATTTATTAAGGCCAGTACTCGTTCGTTTTCCCTTAATTCATTTTCGCTAACCCTAAGTCTAAACGAAAAAAAGAATGATGACCATACCTCTCGTACAGAAAAACCCATACCAGACCATACCTTAACCCATGCCTAATGCCACGATGATTTCTCTGTAAAACCACGTTCACCCTTTTCATTTCGCCCATTCCTCTTTAAATCAATCGAAGAAAATAAATGGCGAACGAAATTTAGGGCTTCGGCGATTCTTTGATTCTCTTGCGAATCTGGCTCGTTCTTCCTCATTCGTTCCTCGAAAAAAAAGGGCGGCATCGTCTTCTTCGCTTGCTCGTTGAGGCTTACGAGATTAAGGGTTTTGGAATTTGGGGCTTCGATTTTTCTTCGATCGATTCTTTGATGCGTGCTCTGGGAAACGAAGGTGAGTAGTACTATCTACTCACATCTAATTCGAGCCTCTAGTTTCCTAGCTTGTTCCAATTTTGGGATTTTGTTGCTTGAGTAATTGGTTTAATTTATCTCAGCATTCGATCTTTGATTTCTTGACTTGAGTTTGTGTAGTTAGACTTCGTCGAATTCGTATATTTTTTTGTGACTTTGGGTTTCACTGTTTGGTTTGGTGAATTTATGGTGATTTCGGGGTTGACTTCGATTTTGTGAAACTATAAACTTGTTTGTTTTTTTGGGTTCTTAATAGTGTTTGAACTTATTTTGGTTGGTTTCGACATTTGAACTATTGTGATTTGGTTTTGTGAATCTCTGGTGACTTCGGTCACTTGTTGTTTTGTCTTGGTAAATTATGAAATTGGTACTGCTACTAATCACTGTTGTCATTTGAGTCAGTTTGCCGGTGCAATTTCATGTAATTGTTTATAGACACTTCATTATTCATGTATCTTGATCTCGTGTAGACTTTTTCATACTGCCGGGATGCAATTTCCTTCACTGTTGTATCTTGGTTCCATGTCTGTAGTTGTCTGCATTCACTCCAGATATTCTTCACTTTTGTCTATGTTGATACAGTATGCTTTCATATCCAAATTGCATATGTACTGTTCTTTGGTGGCTGTTCATTTGTGTGTCACTGCACTGTCCACATGAGCTCATTTGTTCCTGTTGCATATATGTTTGGTTCAAGTTGTATACATACATTCATGCATGTATATAGATGTATGTTCCTCTGTTTGGCATCAGCTTGATATTATATGTGTTCTTGTTGCTTTACTGTATATATATACATATACACCTGATAGTCTCGGCCACCACGGCTATTTCTTGCATTTGCTCATTAAGTCGACACTGTCTTCATGTATTGTACACTGCATATGCTTCTGATAGCATTGGTACAGTTATGCATCTTCAATTGACTTGAGATCGACCTGTAGCTTGCATTCTCACTTGCACTTCATTGCTCCCTGATTGGTAAACTAGTGGTCTGCATTAGCTTGTACTTTGAGTCTGTTCCTTTTTTTTTACTAAGGCATTGGTATGTGGGATATACACTGGCATACTCATTGTAACAGTTATATAAGACTGTCTCTAGCCATTCTTGTTCTACCTAAATGAGTCTGGAATTATTGTACTCTTGTAGTCTCTGTGCTTTATTATTGCATCGTTGCCAGTTGCATTACTTGGTTCAGTTCGTACGTGTAGCCTCCCTGCTTTGTTGTGCCACAGTTGGCACTGTTTTGTATGTATGCTAACGATCTGATCATTTGAATTGGGCTTGGGCACTTCTCTGTTTAGTTAATTTTTCAAGTCTGCATTTAGGTGCACATATCCATAAGTATGTGTGTATATACATGTAGGTAGATTTGTACTGACCTTAAGTTATTCCTAAGTATGCAGTTTTGAATTGTTGGGAGATAGTTGACTTTGATTGGACCGTGTCATATTCGGCATACTTGAACTGTCATTGTTTAATATGTATGTATTTACTTGATCACTTCCAGTTATACTGCTATTTGAATTGCAGTGCTTTATTTGTTGAGATTTAGTCCTTGTTGGGTTTCATTGCATTGATGCACTGATTTTTATTGACAGTTTTCCCCCTGTTGGGATTTGTTTCGAATTCACTTGAGTTGAATCCTGTGACGACCGCCCATGACCCCTGCACCGAATCTAGAGATAGAGCGCTGTAAAGTGTGCCAGGCGACCATGGACGATTATCAAGGTAAGATTTAAAACAACAGAATCTATCGTATTACTCACAGCGCATGGACAAAATACAATAGAACATATGTATAGTGAAGCTTTGCAGAACAAAATGACATCATATAAAACTCCATAATAGTTGAATACAAGCATCCACATAGTCAATACATCCAGCCTCACTACATATCTCTCAGAGAATACAAAACAGCGGAATATCCAGTACATATAAGAAGATAATATGCAACCCTCTAGCTCGTCTTCGATATCAGCATCGTGAGAAGAGAACAGCACCTGTCACCTGCTACCTAGTCTGCCCGTCCCAAAAATGGACGAACAGCCCAAGGCAATAAGAATTAAAACATAAAGCCTTGAGTCAGACAACAGTCTTAGTGAGCAGTAAATTAACTAACAACATACCAAAAGAGCATAAAGGAAAAGGAATAGGAATACAACCCTCCCACTCCAACCTCATTCTACAGTGATAGCCCCCAGACACACACTAAGCAGAAGCAAACATAGCAGAGTATACAATTTAAAGTAAAATTACTATCACTCGAGTCAAGGGCGATGTTTTCCAAGTACCAAGGCCTAAATCAGATAAGTACCCAGAAAATACCGCTCTTGAGTCCGAATGACGATACAACCAAACATCCATGACTCTGGCTATCACTGTTATCATTGCTTCGATATCATCGTTAATTGAATGACCGGCACATTCTTTCAGCCGTCCGTCAAGGGCTAATGGAAACCCCGGTTCTAGACATAACTCCCGCACGTCGTCGCAGCCCGTGCCTAGGACTATCGAATCTGCCCAGAGTACTCGACCATCAACAGTTGGCCGTTGGGACTATCGAATCTGCCCAAACGTACTCTTGCTTGGAGCATGCTAGAACCTTCAACAACGATGCTATCCAAGCCTCCTAGTCATCCTCCTCGATGACTATTCTCATATCCATTCATTATCCTCAACTCGAATCATATCACCGAGTTATCAACATGCTTGGAATGATCCCGTCTGGATTAGACCAAGTCTTCATCACATGATTGCCTCGCTTCATTACATCCTCGCAAATCCTCATCTCATCATCACATCATCAAATCTATGCATAAGAGCTTCATCATCCCGCTACATATGCCACGAGCAGCTTTTCCAAGTCAAGAGCCTTTCCCTTAGCTTTTGAATCACCTTCGATCTAAATCTAGTCATCAATCATCTAGTTCATAACAATCAATCAAATCAAACATCAATCCAAGCAATCAAGCATTCAAAAATGATCTAAGTAGACAATTATAACAATAATGGCATTTTCGTAATTAAAGAGTTGAAAGTCCAATAAGCATGAAAACATGAATTATATCTCTACAAACTTGATGAATGAACTTGCATAGGTTAACATATGATAAAATGGATGTAACATCATCATGAACAATGGATCTATATGGATCTACACTTAGGATGAAGAAAATGCATGGAAATCTCTATTTTAACACCAAATCGAGCCAACAATCCGATATACTCCTTTGGATCCGTGTGAGAGATAATCACCACTCACCAAATCACCTAAACAATCCAAAAGATATCAACTTCAGATCTGGACAGCGAAGAACTAAGCTAGATCCGACAAGATCTCACTTCAAACGATGAAATCTCTCTTCGATGGATGAAGATCTTCAACTTTAGCTCTTGGATCTTCGATCTTGATCTTCGATTTAGATGGATGGGGATACTAGATTAGAGAAGAGAAAAGAGATGAAGAAATGTTGTAGTCGAGCTCTCAAAATGGCAGCACTTCGTTGCTTCAAAAACCGGTGCCAAAAAGTGAGCCAAACCCTTCTATTTATAGCAGAAATCCTTAACTCGGCTGCCTTCTTAAGTCGCTGCCGACTTAACACCATGCCGACCTACGACCTAAAGCTTTGCCGACCTAACAAAGTCTCAGACTCATCACACAGCCTCAAAACCCAAGTCCTAACGACCTACAACAAAGCGCATCTGCGACTTAACACATAGGCGCGACTTAACTTAGGTCGTTGCCGACTTAAGTGCCTTGCCGACCTATGACATTCGAAGGAATACAACTACGACTTAACTCGTAACTGGGTTACGACTTAACACAGGAGGCGACCTACCGACTCAATTACTCTGCCGACCTATCCTTAACTCGCTTATAAGTCGGTACTCCTATGGGTCGGTCATCCCACTGACTCGCTTACCCCGGTAAACCGCTAACTACAATAAGTCGGAGAAACTCTTAGGTCGTCTAAATCTTAGGTCGGTCCATCCTATGAGTCGTTAACTCGGTACAACCTTTAAGTCGCCCCAAACTGTCAACCGACCTAAACCACTCCCCTATCTACCTTAGGTCGTCACCGACCTACACCTTAGTCATTAACTCGCCCAGACTTGTTGCTTAACTCATCCAAAACTCCTAAGTCGGCTACGATTTAGGACTTAAGAAAAATTCTGCCAAAACCTGAAATGACTTAACAACAATACAACCAAGGGTCAATCATTTTAGAATGTTTTGATCCGTAAAAATACGGGTCGTTACATTCTCTCCCCCTTAGGAATTTCGCCCCCGAAATTCCAAACAAACAAGGCAATCAAAGCTATTATGTACGCCTATCATCCATAACAATCAATAAACCATGCATCCAATTCTAGCTTAGCGTACAGAATTCTAAGACTAAGGACAAGTTACAATTTCGTTAGATGACACGACACCTTAGGGCCATACCTCGAAGAGTTCAGGATGAGCTGCTTTCATCCTCTCTTCCACCTCCCACGTACAGTCGTTATCATCGTCACTCCATTGTATCTTGAGCAACTTAACTATCTTCCTCCTAAGCTGTTTCGTGTCAGTTTCAACAACACGAAGCGGCTTACGAGGTCTTCTATCAACTGGAACAACTTCAAAATCTTCACAGCTATCAGCAGAAACCACCGTATTCGAGTCGTGCACATACTTCCGTAGATATGATACGTGAAAAACATTGTGCACACCCGACATCTTCTCTGGTAATTCCAATCTATAAGCGAGCTTTCCAATTCGCTCGATAATCGGGAATGGTCCAACAAATCTCGGAGTCAATTTTCCTTTCTTCCCGAATCGGATAACATTCTTCAGAGGAGAAATCTTCACAAAAACCATATCACCAACTTCAAACTCCAAATCCTTCCGACGCTTATCGGCATAACTCTTCTGACGGTCTTGGGCTGCCTTCATTCGTTGCCGAATGATCTCTATGCAATCCGAAGTCTGTCGAATCATCTCTGGCCCAAGTATCAACTTTTCTCCAGTTTCCAACCAACATGTCGGAGAGTTACACGGTCTTCCATACAATGCCTCATACGGTGCCATACCAATACTTGACTGGTAACTGTTGTTGTACGCAAACTCCACCAAATGAAGGTGATCTTCCCATGATCCTCCGAAGTCCAAAACACAAGCTCTAAGAAGATCTTCCAAAACTCGGTTGACTCTCTCGGTCTGACCATCCGTTTGGGGATGATAAGCTGTACTTAAACACAACTCGGTTCCCAAGACTTCCTGGAAGCTCTTCCAAAATCCACTAGTGAACAATGGGTCTCGATCGCTCACTATACTCTTCGGAATACCATGGAATCGAACTATCCACTTAACATACAACTCAGCCAACTTTGATGCAGTCCTAGTCGACCGGACAGGAATGAATCTAGCACTCTTAGTCAAACGATCCACAATGACCCAAATTCCTTCATTTCCCATTCTGGTTCTAGGCAATCCATCGATAAAATCCATCGACACTTGTTCCCACTTCCATGTAGGAACTTCTAATGGCTGAAGCAATCCACTTGGCTTCTTCTGTTCGGCTTTTACCAACTGGCAGTTCATACATTTGGAAATAAAATTTCCAACATCCTTCTTCATACCTTCCCAATAGTAGGTTCTCTTCATATCCCGATACATCTTATTTCCACCGGGATGAATTGTCAACTTCGAGTGATGACTTTCCTTCAGAACCTCACTCCTCAATTCATCTATATCGGGAACAACTAGTCGTCCTTGCTTCCAAAGCCAACCCTCTCGATCGACCTCGAATCCTTTATCCTTTTCTGGATCCAATCCAGATTCCAAATCACGGATAATCTTGACAAGCTTATCATCTCGCTTTTGGCCCTCGCCAATCCTTTCCACAAGAGTGGGTCTTATCGATAAGTTTGCCAACATCTCAGGTTCCAATTCACATCTAGGCCTGAAGTCAAATCCAGCTAAATACTCGAGACTCTTCCATTCTGAAAACATGGTTCCCAATCCTGCATGTCTTCGACTTAACGCATCTGCCACTGCGTTACCTTTTCCCGAAGTATAAGCTATACCAAAATCATATGATGCTAAAAACTCTAGCCAACGCTGCTGCCGAAGATTCAAATCCTTTTGGGAGAAAAGATACTTCAACGACTTATGATCCGTAAACAACTCGAATCGAACTCCTAACAGATAATGTCTCCACATCTTCAGAGCAAATACAATCGCCGCTAACTCCAAATCATGAGTCGGGTAATTCCTTTCATGCGGCTTCAGTTGTCGACTGGAATATGCAACAACTTTATCCCTCTGCATCAGCACTGCTCCAAGTCCCGTACCACATGCGTCGGTGTAAACCACCATCTCATCATTCCCACTAGGAATAGTCAAAACAGGAGCACTCGTCAATCGCTCTTTCAGGATTCCGAAAGCTTGCTCACACTTAGCATCCCAACTGAACACTTGGTTCTTTTTCGTCAATCCTGTTAATGGTGCAGCTATCTTGGAGAAGTCTTTGATAAACCGTCGATAATATCCTGCTAATCCAAGAAAACTTCTCACATCAGATGCATTCTTAGGTCTAACCCAATCCTGGATCGCTGCCACTTTAGCGGGATCAACCGCTATTCCACTTCCAGAAATCACATGGCCTAAGAACCTCACTTCACTCTTCCAGAAGTGACACTTCGAAAACTTAGCCTTCAGCTGATGATTCCGCAAAATTTCCAAAACAATACGCAAGTGCGTCTTATGCTCTTCCTCCGTTCTGGAATAAATCAGAATATCATCCACGAACACAAGTACGAACTTGTTCAACTGATCTCTGAATACTCTATTCATAAGATCCACAAAATATGCTGGCGCGTTAGTCAATCCAAACGGCATTACCAGCCACTCAAAGAAACCCGATGGTGTCCGAAAAGCAGTCTTCGGCACAATAGCCACTCTCAACTGGTGAAATCCCGTTGCCAAATCCATCTGAGAAAACACCTTAGCTTCGTGAAGCTGATCAAACAAGTCATCTATTCTCGGCAATGGATACTTGTTCTTCTTAGTCACCTTATTCAGCTCACGATAATCGACGCACAATCTCAACGACCCATCTGCCTTGGTTGCAAACACAACTGGTGCACCCCACTCGGACACACTACGCCGAATGAATCCTTTCTGTAAAAGGTCATCAACTTGCACCCTCAACTCCTGCTGTTCCCTAGGCGCCATCCGCCTAAGAGGCATCACAACAGGCCTGGCTCCTTCAACTAGATCTATACGAAACTCGATCTCTCTATGCGGCGGCAACCCTTTGACTTCGTCAAAGACATCCTCGAATCCATTAGCGATCGGCACTGATGACAGTCCATCCCGTGGAACAACCAACGAATACATGAAGCTCATGAAGACGCCTTCTTCATGCTTACATCGTATCACAACCTTTCGCCCCTCCACATTCTCGACTGTCACTTCCAACCTCTCGCAATCAACCTTTGCCGCATACTTCCTAAGCCAGTCCATACCCAAAATAATTCCGAACCCCGCAAAGTTCAGAACAAAGCAATCACAAACAAAAGAGCAACCATGACTCGATACAACTAGACCACGGCATAACATACACAAACAAGACGAACCCCCAACTGGATTTGTCACAACCAATGGCCTATCAACAATATCCGGTTCCAAACCTAACCGGCCTACGAGTTCATTACAAACAAACGAATGCGACGCTCCAGTATCAAACAGAACTCTAACTGGAACACCACATAAGAAAAGAGTACCTTGAACCACCACACTCTTTCCCTTCTCTTCAGCAGTAGGAGCTTTCGAAGACGACGGAACAGCTCCTAAAGCATAAGCTTGCACAATCTGCTTGTCCCTCCTCGGTTCTGGACAATTCTTCCTGAAATGTCCCGGCTTGTCACAGTTGTGACACTTCATCGGCACCTTCGGATTCTTACAATCCTTAGAGAAATGGCCCTTCTGCTGACAATTGTAGCAAGTCACCTCGCCTTTCGGCTTCTTCTGGCCATCCTTACCCTTCTGCTGCTGCTGCTTCCTCTTCTGGTTTCCACCCTGCTGTGGTTTAGACTCTCCCTTGGTAACAGCAACAACAGGTCCTTCCTTAGGAAACAGACTCTCATGCCTAAGAGCTTTCTCCACAAGCTTCTCAAATGAATCGTCCAAATGATCCACCAACTGTCTCCCAAGATAACTATCTAAGCCAGTCACAAACTTCTCATTCTTCTGATAAGCAGACTCAATATATGACCGGGCATATTTAGACAAAGCTTCAAACTCAGAAACATACTCAAGAACAGATCTTCCACCCTGCTTGAGCTCCACAAACCTCTTGAACAGAACAGACTTCTGAGCTGTAGAAATGAACTTAGCTTCAAATCTGACTTGGAATTGCTCCCAAGTAATCTCTTCTTCCGGAGTAGTGATGGTAATAGAGTTCCACCAATCAGAGGCTCTCCCTTGAAGCTGCCTTGATGCCAACTTCCTCTTAGTTGCATCATCAATTCCCAAATCACCAAAGATCCTTCTACAAGCATCTATCCACCTCTGGACCTCAATAGTAGATTCTGTTCCCAAGAAAACCTTCCCTCCAAGAGCAGTATAATCCTTGCACAACTTAGCAAAATCCACTGGTTTCGGAGCTTGGACTTGAACTCCAACATCTACTGCTGCCCCCGGAACTGGTATCCTTCTCATGATCGAAGTCATCATAGCTTCGAACATGGCTGCATAATCAGCAGTCTCTTCAGTAGCACGGCCTTCCCTAGCAGCTGGTCTCCCTCTTCGACTCATTCTCAATATCTATAAAAAGGAATGATTAGAACATCTAGAGAAACAACTGCATAAAGGACTCAAACCCTACTAAGCTACTATATTATATATAGTAATCATCCATCAAAATACAATTACGTCTCTCATACGTGGTTACTTCAGCGAGCGTTGGGTAAAATCGATTAACCAATGCTCTGATACCAAATGTGACGACCGCCCATGACCCCTGCACCGAATCTAGAGATAGAGCGCTGTAAAGTGTGCCAGGCGACCATGGACGATTGTCAAGGTAAGATTTAAAACAACAGAATCTATCATATTACTCACAGCGCATGGACAAAATACAATAGAACATATGTATAGTGAAGCTTTGCAGAACAAAATGACATCATATAAAACTCCATAATAGTTGAATACAAGCATCCACATAGTCAATACATCCAGCCTCACTACATATCTCTCAGAGAATACAAAACAGCGGAATATCCAGTACATATAAGAAGATAATATGCAACCCTCTAGCTCGTCTTCGATATCAGCATCGTGAGAAGAGAACAGCACCTGTCACCTGCTACCTAGTCTGCCCGTCCCAAAAATGGACGAACAGCCCAAGGCAATAAGAATTAAAACATAAAGCCTTGAGTCAGACAACAGTCTTAGTGAGCAGTAAATTAACTAACAACATACCAAAAGAGCATAAAGGAAAAGGAATAGGAATACAACCCTCCCACTCCAACCTCATTCTACAGTGATAGCCCCCAGACACACACAAAGCAGAAGCAAACATAGCAGAGTATACAATTTAAAGTAAAATTACTATCACTCGAGTCAAGGGCGATGTTTTCCAAGTACCAAGGCCTAAATCAGATAAGTACCCAGAAAATACCGCTCTTGAGTCCGAATGACGATACAACCAAACATCCATGACTCTGGCTATCACTGTTATCATTGCTTCGATATCATCGTTAATTGAATGACCGGCACATTCTTTCAGCCGTCCGTCAAGGGCTAATGGAAACCCCGGTTCTAGACATAACTCCCGCACGTCGTCGCAGCCCGTGCCTAGGACTATCGAATCTGCCCAGAGTACTCGACCATCAACAGTTGGCCGTTGGGACTATCGAATCTGCCCAAACGTACTCTTGCTTGGAGCATGCTAGAACCTTCAACAACGATGCTATCCAAGCCTCCTAGTCATCCTCCTCGACGACTATTCTCATATCCATTCATTATCCTCAACTCGAATCATATCACCGAGTTATCAACATGCTTGGAATGATCCCGTCTGGATTAGACCAACTCTTCATCACATGATTGCCTCGCTTCATTACATCCTCGCAAAGCCTCATCTCATCATCACATCATCAAATCTATGCATAAGAGCTTCATCATCCCGCTACATATGTCACGAGCAGCTTTTCCAAGTCAAGAGCCTTTCCCTTAGCTTTTGAATCACCTTCGATCTAAATCTAGTCATCAATCATCTAGTTCATAACAATCAATCAAATCAAACATCAATCCAAGCAATCAAGCATTCAAAAATGATCTAAGTAGACAATTATAACAATAATGGCATTTTCGTAATTAAAGAGTTGAAAGTCCAATAAGCATGAAAACATGAATTATATCTCTACAAACTTGATGAATGAACTTGCATAGGTTAACATATGATAAAATGGATGTAACATCATCATGAACAATGGATCTATATGGATCTACACTTAGGATGAAGAAAATGCATGGAAATCTCTATTTTAACACCAAATCGAGCCAACAATCCGATATACTCCTTTGGATCCGTGTGAGAGATAATCACCACTCACCAAATCACCTAAACAATCCAAAAGATATCAACTTCAGATCTGGACAGCGAAGAACTAAGCTAGATCCGACAAGATCTCACTTCAAACGATGAAATCTCTCTTCGATGGATGAAGATCTTCAACTTTAGCTCTTGGATCTTCGATCTTGATCTTCGATTTAGATGGATGGGGATACTAGATTAGAGAAGAGAAAAGAGATGAAGAAATGTTGTAGTCGAGCTCTCAAAATGGCAGCACTTCGTTGCTTCAAAAACCGGTGCCAAAAAGTGAGCCAAACCCTTCTATTTATAGCAGAAATCCTTAACTCGGCTGCCTTCTTAAGTCGCTGCCGACTTAACACCATGCCGACCTACGACCTAAAGCTTTGCCGACCTAAAAAAGTCTTAGACTCATCACACAGCCTCAAAACCCAAGTCCTAACGACCTACAACAAAGCGCATCTGCGACTTAACACATAGGCGCGACTTAACTTAGGTCGTTGCCGACTTAAGTGCCTTGCCGACCTATGACATTCGAAGGAATACAACTACGACTTAACTCGTAACTGGGTTACGACTTAACACAGGAGGCGACCTACCGACTCAATTACTCTGCCGACCTATCCTTAACTCGCTTATAAGTCGGTACTCCTATGGGTCGGTCATCCCACTGACTCGCTTACCCCGGTAAACCGCTAACTACAATAAGTCGGAGAAACTCTTAGGTCGTCTAAATCTTAGGTCGGTCCATCCTATGAGTCGTTAACTCGGTACAACCTTTAAGTCGCCCCAAACTGTCAACCGACCTAAACCACTCCCCTATCTACCTTAGGTCATCACCGACCTACACCTTAGTCATTAACTCGCCCAGACTTGTTGCTTAACTCGTCCAAAACTCCTAAGTCGGCTACGATTTAGGACTTAAGAAAAATTCTGCCAAAACCTGAAATGACTTAACAACAATACAACCAAGGGTCAATCATTTTAGAATGTTTTGATCCGTAAAAATACGGGTCGTTACAAATCCGGTACTTCGGGGTTTGACCTTGTGATCATTTGTGACTTTCACTGAGCTTTTGTGTATCCCTTGCTATAGTGGCGAGGCAGTACACGCGTGCGTGTACTGCAGCCCTATCAGATTGACAGTTTTAAATTGATGTTTCGATTTGTTGAATTGTTTCGTTGGTTAATTTCAAATGGTTTGGAGTTGTGTTCTGATTTGGGTTGTTGATTTGTCGTTTAACACTGCTTAGTGTTATATCTACCGTTATCCAATTCTCGTATCGAGAGTTGGATATACGTGATTTCTGTGACTGTCATCTATTTGAGATTATTATTGCTTCTATGCACTAATAACTGAGTTTGAATTAGACTGACCCGTGTATTATTTTCTTTTGAATGTAATACTCGGGTCAGACCCGAGTTATTTCAGGTTGTAGATTTTCATCTTTGAGTTGTTGTTCAAGATATGAAGACTTTTCACAAGTTCTGAAGTTGTCACTGTCATTTTGTAGTAGTCGTGTCATTGTATAGAACGATATGTATTCATGTATATTAGTCGATAATGTACTTGTATATATAACTTCTAGAGTCGACAGTTGTAGTTGTATCATATGTATCGTGTCAACTATATTGTAACTGACATCGGTTATATATATGAGATTTTTGTTAATTTGTGTTCCGCATTTATATTATCTGTGTTATTGTTATATCTAATGTCCTAGACTATTATGAACTATCGTAGTTTGTTTTATACTGATGATTGGATATGTCGATGGGAGTAAATAAATAATAGATGAAAAAAAAATATATACCACTCCTACCGAGATAACCAATATTAGTGTAAGGCCAATTACGGATGGTCGCTCCTATCTAGCCTTATTCTTCGTAATAATAGACAGTATTTCTTTTAATACTCTTTGTTATTATGAGCATAGAGGTGGGGCGCCACACAACATTTGGTTTAATTCCTTATTTACGATGTCTAACCAAATTAACTTTACAATTATTCCAATTGATTTGAGATTACATTCAAATAGTCATTGATTACCTTAAATTAAAATTATTAAATTTCATTCTAGTTAGTTTCTCATCAGTAAATCATAAATTTTATTTTTTTTCCAGCATTAAATTATGAAATCTTATTAAATTTAATATTTTAATTATTGAAAAAATACGGGTCATTACATCTTTTACATGCAATTAATATTCTAATTTGAGTTGAGATAGGTACATACGAAGGCCTTTTGGACGTATACATGGTTTGATTTTCTTTTGCTTGCTTAATATGAGCGAACTCGCTCATATTATTAATAATAAGGTACATATCTCGGATTACATACAGCACTTTTTTGTTTTTCCTTACGGGATATCTCATCATTGAGATGAGATGTATATTTGTGATATATATGTATATTGTAAATTTTTACGATCGAGTCGCGCAAAGGAGACGCTGCCGAAATTTTTTGTAAATCCGGGTGTTAGAAAAATTTTGAGACTTTAAAATTTTATAACTTGTTTTTATAAATAAGTTGTAATTTCCGTAAAGTCGATATCAGAGTGGTGTAGTGGAAGAGTGGAAATGGTTTTCTAATAAGATTTTAACATTTTATATGTTGATTATTTTGAATAAAATATATCAAATGTTAGATTCCTTACTTAACACCTTTTCGAGGACAAAAAGTTTTGAGTGAGGGAGATTGTAACGACCCGTATTTTTAATTATTAAATAATTGAACAAAAATGGTTAGAAATAAAAATTTAATGATTTATCAATGTAGTTTATTTAATATGAACTTGAACAAAATTTTGAAATAACCAATTTCGAAGATTTTGGCAATAACAAGTTTCAAATGGAATTCTATGTATTGGGTGTGTTTATAATTAATAGCTGGAATTGAATAATGAATGTTGAATTACTGTAAAATGGAAGTAGTTGTTTTATTATTTGAATTCGTTTTAAAAGTTAAATTTTATAAGTTAAATAACTTATATCAAAATATGGTGATTTATTGGATAATTAAATTGTTTAAAATTAAATATTAGAAATAATTTAAATAATTGAATTTGGAATTTAATATAAATGGAAATGATTTCAAAAGTTGATTTAAATTTTATTTAAACAAGAATGAAGACTGTTAACTTCTAAAATGGAATTTAAAATTAATAATTTGATTTTGGAAAAAAGCTCGTTTTAATTAACGTGTAAAAATAGCCTTTTTGGGCATTGTGTCGAACTTCGACGAAGCTAGTTTCATTGGATCCGTAATAGTGAATTATTATAGGATTTCAAGTTTGGTAGTGATCGGACTTATCGTTTGGTCATGCAAGCTTGAAAGCGTAGAAATCAATTAAAGGAATTTAATTAAAATAATTTGATTTGAAAAGCTATCTTCTGAATATGATGGAATTGGCTCCTGATACATGTCCATTGTGTTCGAAATAGGGGTATAACATATAGAACACCTGGCGGCACGCTTCGTTTGGAGTTTGGAATTTTGGCGGATAAATCGGGTTGGAAACTTATATATAAGGTTGTTCCATTTTCATTTTCGCCAAACCCTAAAAGCTTCTGCGTCATTCCTCTTATCATTTTAACGGTCGAAAATTCTCGATATTCTCTCCTAATTTTCTCTCAATCCACTCAACGAAATCGAATGACTCCAAAAGGAAAAGTGTAGATCTCATTGAGCTCTACATATCCAATGGTTAGATCGAGGCAATACGACCTGAGTTCGCCAGGATCTAACTCCGAGTTTGCCAGGATCTGCTCGAATTACGGGAGGATGGCGGCGGCGGAGGCGGCGTGCTTGCTAGTGGTTGTGGAGGTGGCCGAGGCGCGCGACGTGGCGGACTTGGATCGGTGGCCGGTGGCTTGAAGTGGCGCACGCGCATTAAGGAATGATCGCAAGAGATGGGTATTGCGGGCATCTTGAACGCATGAGGAAGAAGGTTTTGTTTTGTTTTTTTATTATATTAACTATGTCGTTAATAATCGATGCGCTAAATATTGAATAACTTTTTCATGCGAGGTCCGTTTCAAGCGAAACGAGTCACGTTGCGATTGTATCGATGGAGGCTATGACATGGAAATGAATTGGAATTTATTTGAAGCTGAAAAATTTTCAGTTTCAAATAAAGGTGAGTGTTTTAAACTGCTCATAAATACTAAAATTTTCTGATGTTGAATTAAAATCATGAAGTGATTTATTTTTATTGACTGTTGTTTGGTAATTTGGCTAACATTTAAATTAACATTTGAATTGAACTTATAGGAATTTAAATTGACAGTTCAATTTGAAATTGAAATTGAATTGCTTGTTAAACATCCGATATTGACAACTAGTTAATTATTGTGATATTTTGACTGATTTGGTTGTTGATTGTGATGGATGGCTATTGGTTGATATATTGGATGATTGGATGTTATTTATTTATATATATCCTATTATCACCCTGTATATTATTTCATAGTATATAAAACTGTAACTTGAATTATTTCGAATAAATTAAGAAATAGGTTTAAATGATATATATACCTATGACACTTCGATTTGGATTGAAATGATATATATCCATCCCTGAAATTAAATTGACATAACTAATCACTTGGCCATATGATAGAAAAATTATATATGGACACCAGATTGGTTAAATAAAATGGTTTTAAATTTATGAATTTGAATCTATTTAATTAATGATTTTGATTTAAAGAATAAAATAATTGAATTTACGAGAATTGAATTAATTTCGAATTCGAGCCTTGAAATGTTGAAATTGGAATTGATTAAAAGAAATTGTTTGTGATAACCTGGATTTTGGAGTATCTATTAAGTGATAATTAACTAAGTTAATTAATAGAAATACTGAATTATAGATTGAACAAATGAATCTGATCAAATAAATATTTATATTTGTAATTGTGTTGTATATATATATATATATATAGATTTTAAATAGAATTATTTTATGCAAATTGAATTTGTGTTTGTTTAAATATAGGTATATATCAAATTGGTTTTCAAATTGGATTTGAAATTGAATTTGAATTTGGATATTTATGTTTGAAATTCAAAAGATAGATATATATATTTTAAATTATACTTTGGTTTTAAAATGTATTTTTATTTGATTTTATTTAGAACATAAATTGTTTTATATTATTTTCTTTTTAAAGAAATTTATTTATATAAATTAAAATATGTATTTATAAATTAGAAAATTAATTATAAAAGCCTTATAAAACCTTTAAAAATCTATTTATGCATGCACATTTGCATGTGTTAAGATTTAAACCTCTCTAATAACATGTGTTAATAAATTAAATAAGGTTAGAGACAAGTGTTAATTCTATTAACAAGTGCCACATTTTTCATTTTTATTTTCTTTAATTTTACTAAATCAAAATTTAACCTATATAAACATACATCTTCTATCTTCATTTCTTTTTCCTTATTTCAAATTCAAAAGTAGGAGATTCAAAGAACAAATCTGTAATTTATTCAAACCAGAAATTCAACTTGTAAAATAACTAACAAACTCAAGAAAATTAAGCTAGTCATCCCTGTTTCAACTTAAACCTCCTCAACAACAACTAAAACTTCTGATTTCAAGTTCAAGTTAGATCTTTTCAATAAAGCACTTCAGTTTTCAAATCAAATTTTAGGCATCTCGACTGCAACAAGATTTCCAGCAATTCAAGTTCAAATTTTCAAGCTTTTTCCAGTTTTTAAACATCTGCTTCAAACTCTCTGTTCAACAACTCTTACAGGTGAGTAAACATCTTTCTTAAAAATTCAAGTAATGAAATCTGTTGCATGTAAATTGTTTGGATTAAATGTAGACTTGCATGTATGTATAAGTGATCCCTGTTATTCAAAATAAGAACACCTCTGTTATTAAGTTTATGTTAACATTTTATATCCAGAAAACAAAACCACAAAAATTAACAAGTTTAACATTTTTGGATGATCTGATGCATGTTGAAATACTTGAATCTATGAGGAGATATAATGCTTGCATGTTTGTTAGGTATGAATTGAATGTATATATGTTAAATTTGTGTGCATGTCTGAATATAAACTCTGTGTAGTTATAGAGTTAAAAATTTGATCAAATTCCAATAGCTCATCATCGAATCTCTGATAGGCTTAGGATTTTAAAAGAGATATGTTTGTTTATGCATGAATTAAATCAAAAAAAAATATAATGAAGTAAAATAGTTTTGAAATTTATTTGGAATTAAGGAAATCAGTAAAGCTTTGAAAACATGTAAAATTTAAGTATCAAAATTGTTTGATTTTCTGATATAATTTGAATTCCCATCGGAAATCATGATTTTTAAAAGTAAAATCGCAATTTTTAATCAAGTAATTGGTGAGATATCTCGGAATGAATAGAATAGGGGTTTCTGTTGATTGCTGGTGATCGCGAGGTGGATGAGGGCCGTGGTTAAGGCTGGAAGATGGTGGATGGTCAGGCATCATTGGAAAAATGGTATGGCATTTTTAAATTTACCGTGGTTGTCGAGGAATGGCGAACTAGGGTTTTGGGTCCTGTTTTGGTCGACTTCAGTTTCGAGGTGAGTATGACGTCGTCAAAGCATCGGACTTTGTCGGAGTGGGTGGAATGGAAGCTTTAGACCACGGCGAACCTCTAGTCAGGATGTCGAGGTTTTTGGCTACTGGTGGTGGGAATGCGAGGAGGTTTTGGGTGTCCAGTTTCGTCGCTGTGGATTCGATCGAGTTCGATTTTGTTTTCGTGATATTTTCTATGATCTGGGTGTTCGTGTGGACTGAGGGAGTGGTCGCCGACGTATCGATGGTCGGAGCAGGGATCGGAGTTGGTCGGATCGTTTGTGCACGTGCACAAGTCTTCGTCATATCTGTTGATGTTGCTGTGATTGGATGCTTCGGGGAAGTTGGTGATTTACTCGGGGTCGCTCTCGAGTTTGATCGGTGTTGTGATTGAGTTTGGTTCGGAGTAGGGATCGGGTTTGTCTCGGAGTTTTTGGGGTTTGGGCTCGGGCCTATACCGAACTAATTTTTGTAGAGTTGATGGTGATAAATAAATCAAGTTTTGAAGCAAAAGTAAAATATTTGTTAATTTTCAAAGCAAAGTTTCAAAGCCAATATTAACAAGTATTCAAAGTAGATATTTATAAAATTTTCAAGAACAAGTTCAAATATAAAGTATAGGACTTATGTTATCTTAAAATTTAATTAAGATTTTGGGTAATTAAAGATTAATTAAATTTATAAAGAAATTAAAGAGAAGATTGATTAATTAATGATTAAGGATTAATTAATTTATAATTAAGGGTTATCAATTAATTAATTAATTAGAGATTAATTAATTGGTAATTTGAGATAAATTAATTGATAATTAGAGATTAATTAATATAAGTCATTAGAGATTAATTACTTAAATGAAAATTACTCAATGGAAGTAATTAAGGATTAATTACTTAGTGTAATTAATTAAGGATTGATCAATTAAGGAAATTAATTAAGGATTAGATAATTAATGAGTGTGATTAATTAAAGGATAATTAATCAATTTAATTGATTATCGAATAATTAATTTGAGTAATTAATTGAGGATAAATGTAATTAATGTGAATGGGTCTAAGTTAAATTAATTTGGGTAATTAATTAAAGGCTAATTACTTAATGTAATTAGAGAGGATAATTAAGGGATGATTAATTAATGGTTTGTAATTAATTACTATTAAGTAAGCAAGATTAAAAGTGATTAAAATAATTAATTTGATTTAATTAGAAACGGTGTGACTAATTAATCTTGCTTAAGAATGATTGGTTGATATTTCTGATATGAAATGTTTGTGATATGATGTGTATGGGTTAAACAGTGATAATGTGGTTATCTATCGATGATGAATTGCTGTGTAAAAGTGCATCCTGTATTTAAAATTTGAATTGTTTTCACTTGAATAACTTGGGTTAAGATGACATTGGGTTCGAAGAGACCGGGGTCGGGTATCAGTACATACCCGAAATCACTTCGATTTGGAATCTACAATAATTCTTTATGAAATTGACTTTGGAATAAATATGCTGGAATGGAATAAATGATGTAAAATTGGCCATTTAATCTGTGTAATAATGCTTAGATATGATTAAAGATGTGTAATTGACTATGGCAAGTTAAGAACTCGTAGTAAGGAACGAGTTACCCCGGGTTTTAAATAAGTTTATTGTTTTAGTATTTCATGTTAGATGGGTTTACTCACGCTGGTTTCCAGCCTGACCCGGGTGTTACTTTGATGTAATGCTCGGGTCAGTCCGAGTATTATAGATTTCCAGGTAAGGACGTTCTGGAGCTCAGGAGGCAAGCTGGATGGCAGGAACGTATGGAGTGTATTCCGTTGTGATATATTGTAGTTGTTTGGGACATGTTAATTGTATTTGTCCAGTGATTTGTGTATATGTTGTAACTCTGATGTATTAAACTGTAATTTGACAAATACAGCTTCCTTTGTATAACTGTTATTATTTGATATTACATTTTTCCGCTGCGAATGTGAGAATCTGTGTTTTTGGTGCTTCTGTTTCTTCTTCTTCTTCTTCTACCTCTTTTCTTCTTTTCCCTAACTATCTGGAATTTTCGGGATCGAAAATTCCGGGTCATTACATTGTTTAAAGAATGCAATTTAAAATGTGAAGTTATAATTGAGAAATCATTTGAATGATGGAAATTGTTTTAAAAAAAGGTTGAACCTTTATTCGAACTTTGAAATTTATCTTGGTTAGTAATTTAGACTGATATTTCAAAATTTGGGTTCGGAATTGAAATATTCAAAATGGAATTATTTTAAAGATTTGAACCTTAAAATTGAACATTGAAGTTAAATTTGATTTAAGTGATTTGAATTGGTATTTTGAAATCGAACTTGAAATTTATATAAAATGAAATGGTTTAAAATAAAAATTGAATTGAAATTTAAACCATTGAATCAGATCGTTGAATCGAATTTGAAGTTAATTGAACATTTCAAAATTGAATTTAATTCGAGTTGAAATCAAAATTGAGGTTAATTCAATTTAAATCGAATTGAGATGATTTGAATTGGAAGATTTGAAATTCAATTAGTTGATTGAAATTTGGACATGGGTTCAAATTGTTGAAATGGGAAGAGACAGTTTGATTTGAAACTATTTTCAAAATAAATTATTTTAATATAAACTGATTAAAAATTTATCTTTTTAAATATTCAAATTATTTTGATTTTCCAAACTATTTTACTATATAAACCATTTTTACTACTCAACCCTATTTATATCAAACTGTTTTAAACCTCTAAACTATTTAAACTATTTAAAACTATTCAAACTATTTTCTAATGGTTCAAACTGTGCAAAGTTGGAATGCTATATTTAAATCGTTGATTTAAATGCGAATGTGATTAAATGAGGTTATAACCTAATTTGGAATTTGAAATGATATTTTCAAGTGAAAATGACATATGAAGTAAATACGATGATTTTGAAATGAAGGATATTTTTAAGTAAATATGATATTTCGATATCAAGTATGAAAAAATTTCAAAATGTAAAAGAACCAACCGGTGTGTAAAACGACGTTTGGTTGTTAAAGGGACTGGGGCCTCTTATTGGCATACTCTCTGTCAATATTGGAACCACTTTAACAACTGTGTACGCGAAGGAGACTCCAGAATGAAGTGGTTGGTTTTGGTGTACGTTGATGGATTTGAACAAAGAGAATGATGATGGATAGCCCCGACACTTGTGTCAATTTGAAATGACTAAAACAAGACGGCTTGATAGGGCTAATGAGGGTAGCTACCTCTAGCGAACATCTGTTCTTCGATTTTTGTTTTGGACTTGGTCCATACTATTTCCTTTGATGTTGGTTTCGATTGGTGCACCTTGATTTGGGATGACCTACCTTTGACTCGATATGGGATGGATGGACGCGGTGGGCGATCGTGGCTACGATGCGTTACCACCAGCCCTGCGACCCGAACTGGTAGTATCCTACCTTGGGCATTGCCTCACGTGCCTTTTCATACTTTTATCCTTATACGAGACCACTACGAGTTTGGTTTAGTGTTGTCGTATCACGGCGCATCCCTATCCCCCGACGTGCTACTGGGGCGTTATATGCAAACTGTATGACAATGCTTCAAAACGCGTTAAGGGGATCAATGTAAAGCCTTAACGCTAGAAAAAATATTTATTTTATTGACTAGACATTACATATATAGCGTATTCTACTATATAAAAATATTTTGACGGATCCTTAAGAGATGGAAAATCCCGTAACATCTCTTGAGTTATTGCACGCATGTTATACACTGGATAGGAGATGTAAAACACCGTAAACATCTCTGATGCTATTACACTCATATTATACGTGATATTGATTTGACTTACATAAGAACATTTTAGTTTCGACTCGAGTGTATTGTTTTACTTTATGCTCGGGTTAGCCCTAAGTATTTCAGTGCATTGAAGATTATTTTATGGAGGACGAAGACGAAGATTTGGTATATTATTACTAGTATTATTTCCGCATCACATTGTTCTATTATATATATAACTCTGATAAATGTTGTATAAATTATAATCAAATGTATAGTATAAACAGCTTCATGAACTGTTTATTTGATTATTATATTTTGTCATTCCGCTGCGAGATTTTGTGTTTGTTTTCTTCTTTTCTTATTTTTCTTAATTAACCCCATTTATTGTCTATGTTTCAGATTATTTTGAGTTCGACGTGTGTGGTTTATTGTCGATTTAAACCTTCCAAAATGCGGGTCATCACAAAATTTCTAGCGCCTTAAATTTACGGAAATTTCGCCAGCGTCTCCTTAGCGCGGCTTGATCAAAAAATTTACAATACAAATATAATATACATCTCATCTCAAGGATGAGGCATCCCATTGGGAAAACATAAAAAATACGATATGTAATTTGAGATGTGTACCGTTTCTTAATATTAACAAGCATATACAATCAATATAATACAAGGGAGAGCTCCAAATGCGAAGCATGCACCATTCGTACCTACTAAACACTTAGCAACAAATGAGAACAAGTATATGGAAGGTAAAATCACTATATAACATAGGCAATATAATCACCATACGCAATCAAAAAAACCATCATGTATCCTTACTTAATAGTGTTTACAAGTACTAGTAAAAAAAAGTAAGCTAATCATAGCATACAATCATACCAAAGCCCGTAAGATGTCCATAGACCATTCGTACGTAATATAAAATCTGATCACTCTCTCGATCACACAATTACTCTTCCAAACTAGCGTCGCTCACTCGACTTCTCTAGTGTGGACTCTGATCCAGTTACTTGATTAGAAACCGTCATTCTCCTTCCATAGTCATATACTATGATAGAGAATTTCAGAATAAATCAAAAATCCATACCCAGTGTTTTCCGTCAAGAATCAAGTAAAAAAATCCTAACTCGAACTGGTGTAAATCACCTCGAAAGCATGTACTCGAATTTGGATCAAATAGTTATGCGAATAAAATGATCTACGTACAACTTATATACTTATTTCACTTGGTTTCTTAACTATACCAAATACGTTTTATTCACATTTGTAAACAAGAAAACTTGTTAACGCCCCAAAGCAAAGTTCAAAGTGTAAGTGAGTCTTTCGAAACCACCTTACGAACAGATGAAGATAGTCTATACCTTTCGAATCCCTTTACCCAAACAATCTAGATGACTTAGATCTCCTTTAAGTCCACCTTTCGAAAAGGGATTCGACCATTTATATTATATAAATCTCGTATACTACATAAAACATTTCCTTTTGAAAATCACTTACTATAACAACAGTGTTATACTCTATGCCTTCCTTGCTTTCTCGAAAACGTTTATTACAACAATAAATGTTGAAATCAATGATTTCATTACTTAGTACATTTTAAATCACTTTTTAAAACCATTAAACTCCATTTAAAAATATCACCATCAAAACATTCCTTTATAAGATTATTTTAACTTCTAAAACGTGAATATATTTCTTTTCTAAAAATCCATATTCAAATCTCAACATAAATCATTTTCATATTTATAAAACTATGTTTATAAATCTCCATTCTATTTTATAAAAAAATTATTTATAAAAATTCTCTTTATAAAATCTCTTTATGAATAAAATTCTATTTATAAACCCATTTCTTCATAAATCTCATGTATTTATAAAATCCCATTTATAAATATATTTACCAAATATCAATTACAAATCCATTTCTAATATTTATAACACTGCGTTTATAAATCTAGTTCTCTATTAATAAAATATTACTTTTATAAATCTTTTATATAAACCATTTCAAAAATATTTGTTTCAAACTATTTCTATCTTCTTTAAAATAGTATTTCCTTTATAATAAAAGATGAACTTATTTGTTGAGTTTTTAAAACCTTTTTAATATAGTTCAAAAATCTCTATTTAACAATTTCAAAACTATCAATTTATAATGCCAAAATCATACTTTTTATTTTATTTAAAATAAGCTCCTTTTAATAATTCAAGAATAATTATTAAAAATGTATCTTATTTCAAAATTACTTTAAAATCCTTTTAAATCAAAATCTTCACTTTTTAGTATTTTGAAATACTAAAAATAAGGCCAAGTGATACTATCTACTCATGTATGCTTCGGGGCCCATTAATGAAAGGGGTGATCATATTCAGTATTACTAGTCAAGTGGTAGGCCAGTCCTGTGTGGCAGAGGCACAAGATGTTCTTGTCAGACTCGGGCGCATTTTACCTAGAGAAGTGCCATCGAAAGGTAGTTCCTTACCTTGTCATAGTATGGAATTCAATCTCCAATGCGAGCCTTTACGATTTTAGTTATATACCTATTATACTGGAATTTAATTAATGTGACAATTTCGGCTATAATTAATAATTATTTGTGTCTTAAATACTATTATAATATCAGAGAATTTCATATGAAATGGTTTGGTTATCGTAAGGTAAAAACTCGTCTGTGTTTATGTGCGGCATGGTCTTACGAGATACCTTTGATTTTAAAGAAGTTTTTAAACATAATAATTCAGTTATTTGAGTTTACTCACACTCGACCCTTGTCTGACCCGGAGTTTTATTTTCTTTCCCTAAAACTCTTGGGTGCTCAAATTTTTACGGGTAGCCAAATAGTTCAGGTTTTCCCCGGATGCATTTTGGAGGAGCTTGGAGCATGAGGCTTCATCGATAGCTAGTTATTTTCTTGTTTTCCATTGTATTATATGTATCTTATATTTGATATATAGGGACACGTTGTTATAACTATGCTAGGGTAGAATTTGTATTAGTATGACTCTGATGTATCATTTTGGAAATGACTTTGTAAAGAATTATGTTGATTAATTTATGTTATTTCGTTGCGTTGTGAGATTCTATGATTGTTTAGTCTCTTCTTATCTTCTATCTCCTTTCTTTTCACCCCTAACAATCTCTCTTTTCGACACTTAGTTGTTCGACACGTGAATATCATGGATGTATTAGTATCAACTTTTGGGTTTCGGAAAGGCGGGTCGTTACATTTTTAGATATGATCTAAGAAATTATACGAAAGTATCATTTTATAAGCATCATAATTTAATAAGTGTTTTGATAGAAATATTGAATAGTTTGATCTTCAGTCAAAATGTAGAGGAAGCGTTGTCCTTAAGAAAGGACCACTAAAGGGTACATAAATATTTCTTGACTATAAATGAACAACAAACTGTTGATTGTTTTTCTCAAAAAAAACAAACTGTTGATTGTTAACGATGGTCTTAAATTAAATCAGTAATAGTTTGGTTGCTTAATACTTGATATCGAATTTGTAAATTATATCTTTTACAATAAGTATAAAGGTTGTTGGGAATGTCCTAAATAGTTTGCAAAGACGCCATATTAAAATGTTTAATATGGAACAATTAAGATTGATTCCTTATGTATTGACAATAAGAATTATCATACATGTTGTATTCTCTACAATATTATATTTTGCTTATGTATTTGATGCATAAGAAAATATCAAATCCGAATTAAGATCGCTAAATGGTAGTTTAGAGTGTTCTGGATTATTTACAAAATACTAGAGAATTGATTATAGAAACAACGAACTCATTATGGAAGAGTGTTCAAACTCAATTTTCATAAGTGTTATCGAGTATAATTTATCAATATTAAATTCATGATCAAACCTTAGTTAAAAAGCTTTAAGTTGGAAATGTTCCAAAATGAAACATTGTAGCTAATTCAATGAAAATGCTAAGTACATCGCCTTAGTAGCGCCAAAATAAAAGGCAATGTATATATAAATGCACAAATTTAGAACTGAGCTAGGGGTGATTCCAAGTATTAAGAATACTAATCATTGTTATATGATAACAATGCAATAATAAAATCTCAGTAGAAGTCGAGAAACATACTTCAAATAATTCCACATGATAATAGTAGTTGATCAGCATTGGAGAGAGTTGATTGGCAGAGTAGATAATTTAACCAACATAGAAAATCCATTCACAAAGTGTCTAACTCGATATGTTCTCATCAAACTGATTGAAGGTATGGGATAGATATTTCATATTGTCTCTAAGTGCAAGTAGGAGATTGATAGAGTTAGGGATATGCCCTAGGGGCAATTATGTAATTTGTTACATATATCTAACTTGATAACCAATCTTGTTTGGAATAAAAGTTGTTTTCTTTCTATTATATGCTTGATATAATGTGTTATATTAATTAATTAATTTAATTAAAATTATATTTAACAGGAAATCCATAAATGATATATTTTGTGATAGTAGTTACAAAATTTGATAACCATGAGTAATTTATCAAAATGAAATTAAACATATAGTTTAAATATTCTTAATCAAGATGTATCGAGACTGGATAGCGATGCATCCATTGAGACTAGAGTATGTAACTCTAGCCAAATGTTGGATGGTGTATTACTCATGACTACTAGGGGCATCAAGGGGTTACGTACTGATAGTTAGTGGATAGCAATGAAATGACCCACTCAATAGTTTTCTGTTGCTTAATACAACTAAGGTAAAACAAAAAATATCGATATGACAAAATTACGCAGTTCTCCCGACTTTAGTATACCATTGATCTTCAATGTGGAAGCTTCGCTTTGACTATAGTTGAATCATGCCAAGGCATCTATCGAACGACTGTAGTTGGATCGAGTGGAAGCATTGGAAGTGAAACACTATTCAAGAGAAGATTCGTCTCTCCTCGGTTATATGAGGTTAGTATTATGGTCAACTGAAGTCATCTCAAAGTCAAAGTCTTTGGCCAAAGTAGTTCGATTAATAATTATTGTTATTATTGGACCAAGGACTTTGTGCTTGGACTACATAGATGAATATGAACGATATTGAAATTTTGACCCTTACCAAATTCCATAAGTCCAAACTGATATAGTTTTGATGAAGAGAATTGGCGTAAAAATCATCACTACAGGGTAACGCTTAAAAAATTAAAATTGATTTCACTGAAACCAAGTAAGCGATAAATTTAGCCAAAATGTCACGCCACCTGCTAAGTGACGTGTGAATGTTAATTTTTGAATTGTTCGATAATAATCACTGACAAAATTTACACCTAATAATCACACAACCAAAATGATGAATGCTCCTTTTATCACATTTTTTAATTAATTTATAATTTTTATAAATTAATTAATATTTATGAAATAGTAGTTGCAAAATTTTGTACTTGATGTGTTAAACAATGTTAAACATTGCATTTACAATAGTTATAAATATTTTAACCGATATATGATATCGGTACACATTTAAATTTAGATTTAAATGCAACGAGCATTGCTCGGATTGGAATTGGCTTTGAGGCCCATATAGGGCATGTAAATTTCATCCAAAATAGCTTTGATAGGACAGCCAAATGATGGTGAAAGATGGAGGCTTTTGAATGTTTTAAAAGAGTAGAATTGGTAAGAGAGATAAGGATATGATCAACTTTTCTTTATATTTGACTTCCTATTTATATGCCACTCTCTACAGCATTTATTTTGAGACCTTTTGCTCTCCTTCCTTCTGCAAAATTTCGATCAGCAAACCCCTATTTAAACCCAAAAGAAATCCAAGCTCAAATCGCATCAAAATTCTTCGATTCGATCGTCGATGGTAAAGCAGTTCAGGAGCCAACAACTCTAAAACTTAGAATTTTATTCAAGGAGCCATTACCTCATTTTAAAGTGAGATCGCTAGGCCTTAGTGAAATTTATTCAACATGTTTATTGTTTCATTTAATATTATTTATCTATTATTGCAATATATTGTAGGTTATTAGACTATATTACGAATCTAATGTATCTATGTTCTATAACATATTGGATGATTGAATATATTGGTGCATCTATATATTAAAAAAAAGTATTTTATATGTTTCTAGTTTTAAACTCCTGGTCTAAAAATAAAAGGAAATATTTTTTAATTAAATAATATTATATATGATTTTATCAATTAATAAGTTATACCCTAAAGTTAAAATCATATAATAATTATTTTAAAATCTATAAAATTTTGGTTTTGCATAACAATAATTCAGCATCAAATTTTATATATTTATTATATATTTAAATATTAATATAACTATTTATTTAACTATAAATTGATAATATATAAATATATATTAATATAATTTGTAACAACCCTGTATTTTGTGATTATTTTAATTGTATATTTTGGTTATTTTAATTAATTTCCTGATTTAAATACTTTATTTTATTTATTAAAATGAATAAATTTTGTTATTTTAAATATAAATTTTGATTTTGATGTGAATTAGAATTCCAAACATGACTAAAAAGAATATTTTCCAGAAAAGTGAATTTTGGTCAATATGGTCAAACTTTGACTTTTAATTTAGAAATTTGAAAGTTTAAAATTTTGAATTTTATCTTTTATTATGAAAGTAAATAAAATTTTAAGAATAATGCTTTTCGTTTCGTTGAAATCTGATTTATAATGTGAAAGTTATGCCTTTTTCAATATTGTGTGTAATTTGCTGTATTTAACAAATTGTTTATTTTAAATTGTATAAATAATATTTTATTTGGTCATGTAATGTTCTAATTTATATTTATATGGGTAAAATAACATGTTGTGCATATATTTTGGTTTTAAAACATTTTTTAAAAGTATAATTGACATTTTCCCGTGTCAGTTGTATTTTGCTTACAATTTCTAATTTCCAGTTTTAATTAATTAAAGTAATTCTTTATTTATTTTTCTATTTTTTTTTCTTAAAATCTTATTTGATTCTCATTCCCACTTTATTTTGTTCCTCATTTATTTTATTTGTTTGACCTTTTATTTGTTTTAAAGTGAAATAGAAATTTTCTAAAACTAGTGATATTCTATTTGTAAATTTTAAGTCCTGTTTTGAATTTTTAAGCAATTTCTTTAGTTCTTTTTCTAATTTCTCTAAATTTAATTATTTATTTCATTTTGAAAATATAAATGAATTATTTACTTCACATTTTTGTTTTAAAATATTTTTAAAATGAAGTTGTTAATTTTCCAAAGTCAATAGTGATTTATTTGTAATTTCTGGACCCTGTTTTCAATTTTTAAGCAATTTCTTATATTCTTTTTCCATTTTCTTTAAAATTAATTAATTATTTTTATTTTATATTACTTTGTTTCGGTTTTAAAGTCAATTTACTGATTTTATTTTTGTTTTATTTGAATATAAAGAAAAAGAAATATGAAGAGTTTTAAAAGCTTATTTACCTTAAGTCCTTTCATCTCCTTTGTCCTTTCATTTGCCATAACTCCTCAATTACTATCTTGGCTGTGCATTTTTGGTTTGTAGCCGTGAGTTTTCAGCCTCCATTCACCCAAAAACATTTTACCTTCTCATTCATTCATGGCTTCAAGAAAAATCTATGGGTAATGGCTACTTTTTACACTTTTCTTCTCATTTTTCATGTATTTTGCCTTGTTTTCTTTGCTTCTTTGAATTGCCTCCACTCCATATCCACGGCCACCACCCCCTACATCTCTTCCCTGCCATCACCACCAGCTACTCCTTTGGTCTTGACCAAGGCCGAGCCACCATGATGCCAAAACTCCACAAAAAATTGCAAAACAAGCCATAAAAACATGATTGTTTACCACTATTGCTTCACCACTCCATTTTCCACCACCACCACCACCTTAGGCCGCCGCCTCCACCACCTTTGGCCAGACCACCACACACCTTTCCTTCCACTGACCTGATCCATACCCCTCTGACCTGACCACACAAGCCCATGGCCGAGCCATTTTTGTGAACAAAACCCACCTATTTTGCCTTAAACTCTTCATATTCCTTTGTATAAATTTCCTCCTCATATTCTACTACCTAGGCCATGCATACACATGACCAAACCTGAGCCAAACTTGTTCAAACCAGAGCCAAAACCATCCCTAGGCCATGACAAAAGAATAGAGAAAGCAAGGCAAAAGATTTGGCATTCGTATCTCTTTTTATTTAAAAGTTATTTCATTTCTAGTGTATTGAAATTTATGGTTTGCTTTGATTTTTGTTTGGGTTGTAACACAAGATCTATATCATTGGATTTTCTCTCCACACTCAAATTGTATTAGAGTTGTCGTGCCTTCGTAATCTTTGTGTTGTGAGCTTTGTTGGCAAATCTCCAGCTTAACAGGTGAGTTATTCTCACCAGACAATATGTACATATATAACTAGTGAATTGACCCCTTTTGAATCTGTAAAATGCATTATCATGTTACACTTGCTATGTTATGATTTTATGATGTTCACCCATGCTTAAACACCTATTATATTATATGTTACTGTTATATTATGCTGTTCTATTATTTTTATCAGTTTATCACACTGCAAGTTCCCTTTAGATTAAAATCACTATGGGTTGAAATGATACATACCCGAACGGACTTTAGAATAGGAGAAAATCATTATGGGCTGAAATGATAGGCCTGAATGATTTTCAATTATTTTTTCATTTCCTTGGGATTGCGGGTTTGAAATGATCAAACCCGGGTTTTCTTTGTAAATTACAGGTTGAAATGATATATTACCCGTATCACTTTACCTAGACTAGAAATGAAATACAGACCCGTAGTTAAAATATGACTTATAAAATTTTTTAAAAATATTTTAAAAATGTAAATATTATGATATTTTGATTTAAACTAAATAAAAATGATTTTTGTAAAGCATTATTGATTTTCTGAAAATTTATAAGTGAAATAAATTAATGGTAAAATTAGAAAATTTGAAATGTAAGTTATTTTGGGAAATTTTAATTTGGTGATAATTGGAATTTAAATTAAATGTGAAATGTGATAAATTCATGATAATTTGGATTAAAGTGAATTTAAATGATTTTTATATTATATTATTGATTTTGAATAAAGTTAAAATGTGAAATGAATGAATATTTAAGTTGAAATTTTGAAATATAACTAAAATTGGAAATTTGTGAATTTGGCTTAAAAGTGAATTTTAAGTTAAGTAAATAAAAAATGGAATTAAGTTATATTTGAAAATTTAAACTTAAGTGTTAAGTTAATTTAATTTAATGAATTTATAATTTAATATTGGAATTTAATAAGTGAATTATTATTAAATTTTGATTTTTGAATGGAGGTTTAACTTTATAAAATCATGAATATAAGGGTATTTGAATGATTGTTTTAAAAGTGAAATTATATGATTTTTAAGTTAAAAATGATTTATATAAAAATATAATTGTTTGTGAAATTATACTGAATATTTGAAGTTAATTAACTGCATTTCTGAAATGCTATTAATTCTAATGTAAATGATAATACAACATTTGTAAATGCTGTAGTTGATAATAATGAACAAAATGGCTAAATTTAATTAAAGGCTATTATAGCATTTTTGTAAATGTTATAATGGTTGAATTTAACTAAGTTTATTTGAAACTAATGTAACCCTATTACAGCATTTTAAATGCTGTCTTTTGTTAAATTGAACTGTTTTAAATGTGACTTTCCGTAGCATTTTTTTAATGCTGCGAAAGTTGAATTTTCATTATTTTAATTAATTTAAGTGAACGAATGAACTTTGAAAGATTAAAATTTTGGAAATTTAATAATTTAATTATTAAATATAATAACTTCATTTTTATGATTTAAAATAAAGTAATTTGTTTCGAAATATAAACTATTTTGAAATATGATATTTTGATATTTTGAAATGGATATTTGAAGGATATTGAATTTTGAAATGATATTTGATTTCGAAGTATAAAATACCATTTTGAAATTTTAACCACGGGATGTATTTAATTTATAGTTTAACTGATCCTTAAAGGATGGGCGATCCCAAGCATCCTTTGAGTTATTATGCATTTCTACTACAGTTCACTTGAGTTGGTTTACATTATATAAGTATATATCGTCCTGACTCGAGTGTTTTGTATTTTACTTTACGCTCGGGTCAGCCTGAGTATTTACAGCTTAGCTTTGGATTTCTTTCTGGAGCTAGGAATCGTTGGAGATTCTGCTTGTCTAGTTATCTGTTCCTTTCAGTTCAGTTGTTCTATTTCAGTTCTGGTATTCATAAACTTCTATTTATTTGAGATTTCTATTGTATATGTTTTCAAACAAATATTATGTATTTTGTTTTGAGAGTTTGTTATAGTAGCTTCATGAACTACTATGGTATTTTTAATTTCCGCTGCGAGTTATTCTGATATGTTCTGTGTCTGTGATTCTGTGTATTTGATTTCATTTGCTCCAAATTTATTTACAATCTGTTATTTTGAATTATTCAAGTCAGACATGTGTGGATTATTGTCGATTTGAATGGTCTAAAATAGTGGGTCGTTACATAATTCGAAATTAATTATAAAACTTTATTTAATAACATTACATAATTTATAAATTTCGAAAATAAATTTTTAAAAATTTATTAATTAATTTTGATTAGTTTTTAAATTATTTTATAATTGTTTATTTAAAAATTATTTCATAAATCCAAAAAAAAATTATGCCGTAAGCTCCAAGTCAGCCAACATCAATTTTATAAAAATTATATATATATATATATATATATATCTGTGTGTGTGCGCGCGCGCGTGCACGCGCATATGTGTTTGTATATGTATAAGTATTTATTAATTAAAATAAAAAAATTAATTTTGTTTTCGGGTTTACTACAGCAATTTAAAAAAATGAAAGTTTAATTTATATTAATTATTAAATGATTTTGTTATTTAATATAAATGAACGTGTATACAAATACATCTTAAATATTTAATATAAATTATTACAATTATTATTTCCATATATTTATATATAAATATATGATTGTATTTTATAAATGTATAATTTTATGTATATATATGTAACATTTGATGCATGTGTGTGTGTGCGCATGTGTATATTCAATTAGACAACACATAGAATATTAGAGGGGCTAATATGTCTACTACAGTGTAAATCCCAATACTTATATACGGGCATGTCAAACCATGCACATTTTATTATATTGCACGTACACGTACACATATATGTGTGTATGATACACCTATTTGAACAAAATACAAAATAATATAAAGTAAAACTTTATTTATAAATTTAAATGAAATAAAAAATTTATTTAGAAGAAATTTAGAAAAGTTCTAAATGAGTTAGACTTCATAGGCTCAAAAAGGATCCAAAATGGTAAATATTATTGAAATTCACTAATTTCTTCCTCTATAGGCTGAACTAGTTCAACAAGTTGCATATAGTAGTTTTTTTCATATGTCAATTTTTTATTTTATAGTATTTACTTATGAGCATGTGGATTTAGTCGAGCCAAAATATTGTTACAACAAAGATTTATCAAGGATTGGAAAATGGAATATTAGTAGTCTCAAGAATATTGTACCAAAAGACTCATAGAAAAATATAGACAGTGAAAAGTTTATTTATTCATTCTGTATTTTATAATGTAAATATATTATACCATTTGCATCCACTGTCATTCATTATGTAGTTTTAAAAATAAAATTTAATATTAAACATATTTTTGACAACATCAGAAACATAAGAATGAGAAGGCTTTGGTTGAACAAACAAAAACCAAAATCACAAATGTGCAACCAAATAAAGAGGCGGACAGAAATAAAAAGCAAATTCTAAAACAAGTAAATCAAATATAATCTTTCTAAAAGTATATCAAAGACTTTGAAGAAAAGCTTTTAAAGACCCAAGAAGAATTACAAATGAGAGAACTCAAAGAAGAAAAGGAGAAGAAGTGATAAAAAAATTAAAAATTAAAATGATGAACTTGAAATCAAAAGTCCAAAAATCTGAATTGGAGAAGAAAAGCGAAAAAGGAGGAACATAGAGAAAAATGACAAGAAATTCAACCTCTTTTGTTGATCTTAATATCTCTCAACATATAAAACTGATTCAAGAAGACAAAAAAGAAGAAAACCAAAAAAAAACAAAGAGAAAAAGTTCAAGAACTGAAAATAAACCTCCAAGCTTATTGGTAAAAAGGCTAAAATAAAAACAAACAGAAGAAAATTTGAAGTTTTATCTCATGAAAAGGTCCAAAATGATGGAGATGACAAGAAAGAAGCAACAGTAAAAGAGAGTGAAGTGAAGCATGTAAATGAGACTAACACTGATAAGAGAAATAAATAAATAAAAGTAAAAGAAAATATTAAGATTGAAAAGGAGGAAGAGAAAGAAAAAGATAATGAAGAAGAAATTGAAAAAGCAGGACGTGAAGAAAAAAATGAAAAAACTGAAAGTGAAGAAGACAATCATGGGACAGATACCGACGGTTATGAAAAAATGGTACATTAGATGTTGATGCATACTTACCAACAAGGAAAGAATATTCACAAAGGGACATCACAAAAAGTAGAATATTAGGACCGCTTAAACAAAAAAACATAGTTCTTTTCTTTTCTAAATGTTACGAAATTGAAAAGTAAGCTTTATTATACCCTGAATTACACAATTAATCATGCAAAATAATTGAGAAACAAATCATTTTATTTTTAAATTCATTTACCATGTATTAATTGTGTAGAATGATAGGTAAGTATAACATTGTAGTTTTAAACACTATAGCATGTTTTTTTTTTGAAATGGTACTTTGTATACAACATGTCACTGGGACAACATATCACATATCAATAAACGTTCGAATCACACTACACAAGTTTCGAACTTGTGACCTCTCGCACCAAAGCCGAATCACTTAACCACTTAGACAATGGTGCTTGTCCACTATAGCATGTATTAGTTATGCAAAATAATAGATAAAAATAGCATTTTTTTTATTTAAAGTCCACTAGCATGTTATAATAGTTACGTAGAATGATAAATAAACGTAGCATTGTATTATTAAAATCTACTACCATGCATAAGTTATGTAAATGATAGATAAAAGCATTTATATTTTGGAAGTCCACTAGCATATATTAATATGCTGAGTTATACAAACTATTTACTGTTGCATAAAACTTACAATTATTTTTCAATTGGATTGTGGATTGGTTTGTTCAAAAAAAACTATATGAACACAATTACACCTTTAGCACTATAATGTGGTAACTCTAAGCCTTTCTTTAATAATGTTAAATTTTAAAATATAAGACTTTAACAATTATTCATATGCAGAATGTTATCATCTTAGATTTACAAAAAGTGATAGAAGATATAGTTGAACCAGCAATAGAAGAGATTATGCTAAATCATTTTGACATAAATAAACCACAAATCAATTTGACAAAAGCATCAAATCCAAGCTTCATACAAGCTTCGAATGCCATTAGTAAAATTTTTATAAAACATCATACTAAAATTAAATAACAAAACTAAAATCATTTATTTCTTTTGTAGAGAAAGAAAATTGAAAGCTTGTTCAGGAAAAAATGGATAGAAAACAGAACCTTGAACAAAAAATTTGGAAGAAAATGAATAAAAAAAGAGCCAGAAAAATGTGGAAAGGAAGAAATCGATAATTTCAAAGTAGAAACGGTATTTCAAATTCTCAACAATGTTGAAAATAGTGCTCTGTCAAAAAGTAATTCCCAAACTCCTCACAGGAAGATACTAAAGCTGTTGCAAATAAAGAAATCTGATTTCTTTTAGTATTTGATCTGAAATGTAGATGAAGTTAACTTGAAATTTTCTTATTAATTTCTATGGTATTGTTCTAAAATACATGTATGACTTATGTTAATGTTTGCAGTATCAGAATGTATGTATTGTGATAACATCATGTGTACTGTCATATTGACTTATCATAATATTTGCACTGTCATATTGTATGTACTGTCATATTGTTTGCACTGTCATATTGTTTGTATTGCCATATTGTTAAAATTATAAATTGCTAGGTACCTACATGTGTTAAAAAATTTAATTGTAACCGGTAGAATGCACAATGACAAGAGCATTGCTATTACTTTGTATTATACTGAAATTCTATATACAACTATCATCGTATAAAAAATTGCTGTAAAATGTACGTATTGAGATATTTTAAATAATTTCTGCTGACTTGCATAAAAATGATATAATAAATGTAAAGAGGAACAAGTTTAAGCAAAACATGAACCAAAATGCAAGTAAATACATAACCAAATCTATGAAGAATAAGTAGAAGCAACAAAAAATATATTGTCTTATGAACAAAACCAACTATATAGGTGTTTAAAAATACATTCAAAACCGATTTAGTTGAAGCATGCTAACATAGTATAACGTTATATATAATTGAAAGTATAATGCTATATACAACTAGCATTATGTTTTTAATTATTATTTTTTTGTAAAAAAGGGTACTTTATAGATGAAAAAGGTTCGCATATACTTCCATAATATGCCTCGTTAAAAGCTTGCAACCCCCTAACCTAAGTGGATGTCTTGCAAGGAAAAAGAGTACATATCATGTCCATATATTAACAATACAACAGAAAGAGGGCCATGAACGCAGGTTGTAAAATAGATGGAGGAGTAAAACAAAATAATACACACTCAAAACCATCCATATGATCAACCTGAGGCACCAAAACAAATAAAAACACAAAAGACAAAATTAAAAAAACAAAAGAAATTAAAAACATGTGTAGAGATCCTCCAACACAAAACATGTAACAGCTCCAGATAGAAGGCAACGCGTAGCCACACGCAAGAGAGAGATGAACAATCACTTTACTTTACTAAAAAATCAGTTCTAAAAACTCTTTCACCCAAGACAATAATGGCAGCGGGAACAAAGCTCGAGCGAAACAAGAGAATAAAAGGTAGCTCTAAATAGAAATTAACACGGAGTTCAAGGCGGACGGAGCTCCTGACTTCGGTCGATTTTCATGCCAAAATTTGCTAAGATAAGTTTAATGCTATTATTTATCATCTTGAAATCCACTTTACCTTGATATAAGCTTCTGCAGTCTTGAATTATGAGCATGCTTCTTACTTGAACTGGAAGTTCGATACTTTTGAAAATCCATGAGTTACGTTCACACCAAATGTGCCAAATCAGATTCGTGAAAGTAGTATTCTTTATGCGGTTAAAAAGATGATTCTTAGTCTGTTTTTGGCACATTATTTCCAAAATATGATTAAATTCAAAAGAAGTTCCGAGATTGATTTGTAATTTCTGCATAATTTCTTCTAGAACTTGTTTAGAATAAGTGCAGTTAAAAAATAAGTGGTTCCTGTCTTCGATATGATTTAAACAAAGCACGCAAGATTGATCAATGTTGCTATTCCATTTACTGATTCTATCTTTCATGCTCAGTCTGTTTAACTTAGCTAGAAGGGAACAAGTTGACATTTTAGGAGCACAATACTTATCCTAAATAATATTGGACCAGTTAAATTCTAAATGCTTGTCTCTGATATGATCCTAGGCTAACTTGATATTGAACTGACCATTATTGATGAGAATCCAAAACCAGAAGTCTTGTTGCATTTGATGATGAATTTTAATATTTTGCACTGTATTTTGTATCTGAGTATGAACGTAATAAAAATGTTGTTTCCATTCATTATCAGAAATAAAATTGGAAACTTTTCTGTTAATATTACCAGATAAAGACATGGAATGCCAACCATATTTTTCCACCAAAGATGATCCATTAATCCATGGATCTAACCAAATGTTCGTGTTTTCACCATTGACAATTTTTTTATCAATAAGACTTTTACACCATTGTCTAGCTCTACGTAGAAATTTCCAAGTATAAGATGCATTGTTATTCATAGAAGCAGTCCAGAAAATTTTCTTATTGCAGTATTTATTACACATCCATTTAGCCCACAGAGAATCCCACTGTATAAACTTCCAGATCAATTTAATTACAACAGCCTTTGCAATGTCATCTATTCTCCTAATACTAAGGCCACCCTCATTTTTTGTTTTACAGACATCTTTCCAGTTCATTTTATGAACTTTGGATTTCCAGATAAAATTAGCATACAGAGAGTTGATTCTTTTAATAACAGCCACAAGGAAGAGTGTGAATTGTAACCAAAATTGGACCATTGGGTGAATGACTTTTTTCACTAATTCAATCCTACCACTGATATTGAGCAATTTATTGTTCCAATGGCTAATTTTTTTTAATTTTGTTTATTACGTATCCAAAATCCTTTGCTTTGAGTTTGTTATTAGATAACGAAATACCTAAATATGTTACAGGAAGGTTTCCAATATTGATGTTTAAGATATCAGCTATCTGTTGCTTATTGTTGGCCCCTTTACTAAAGAAAATAGTGGATTTGTTTTCATTTAAGTCAAGGCCACTTAAACATTTCAACATCTGAAAAATGTGCATAATGCATTCTACATTTTTTATGTTAGCTTTGGCCAAAATTAAAATATCATCCGCATACAACAAGTGGGTGATTATAGGATCAATTTTATAAATAGGAGTAATATTACTTTTCAAGTATTCCACATCAAGATTAATTGTGAGGAACTCCATAGCAATAGCAAATAAGTATGGTGAGAGGGGATCTCCTTGTCTTAATCCCCTCGAGCTCTCAATAAGACCAAAAGGGGAACCATCAATTAACACCGAAAAAGAAGGAGTAGATATACACTCGTAAATAAGGTTAGCAGATAATATTGGGAAACCCATGGAAATCAGCATATGATGAATAAACTCTCTACTTATTTTATCATAAGCTTTATGAAAATCAATTTTCAGGCAAAAATTGTTTGAGTTATTTCTGTTAAATCCTCTAACCATTTCATAAGCAAGTAAGGAATTCTCCATAATAAGTCTTCCAAGAATGAAAGCATTTTGATTATATGAAATAAGTTCATTCATATAAGGTTTTAGTCGATTACAGAGAAGATTGGCTAAAATCTTATATGAGACATTGCAAAGAGAGATTGGTCTGAAGTCAGGCATATTAATTGCATCAGGTTTTTTGGGAATAAGGCAAATAAAAGTATGATTTATCTCTCTTATTATTTTACCAGTTTGGAGGATGCCATTCATAGCATCCCATATCTCATTTTGCATTTGTTCCCAGTGAACTTTGTAGAATCTGGAATTAATGCCATCAGGCCCTGGGGTGCTGTTGTCCTTAATCTGGAAAACTGCAGATTTTATCTCCTCTAACTTAAAAGGCTTGCATAAGTTGTTTCTATCATTTTTTCTGAGATGATGAAAATAAATTAGAGAAATAATTAACAGCTTCCTGAGCAATTTTTTCTGATGTTGATGACCATGATCCATTAGAGTTAAAAATATAATTATTTCTTTATATAGGTTTGAGAACTTTAACACTATTGTAGAAAAATGTAATTGGTTTGTCCCCTTTAGTTAGCCAGTTTAATTTCATTTGTTGATCATTGTCTGTAGCAATCTTCCTCATAATTGATTGAACCTGGGCTGTTTTTGATGAATACTATTCTATCAAATTATTATACAAAGGATTTTGAACTAGTTGTTTATATAATTCATTAGCCTCCTCTTTCATTTGATCTATCGCGGTATAGATGCTACATTTACTTTTAATCCAATTCTTCAGTGTAGATTTAGCTGCTTTTAATTTGCATAGAAGAATGAAGAGAGGAGAATCCTGGAATACTTGAACCATAGCATCACGGAGTGCAGACTGATAACCTTCCTGGAGGGGCCAGGAATTATTGTACCTAAAAGGTATTTTATTTCTCTTCTTGTTATGGAGTATGAATTTGATACTAATAGGGCAGTGGTCGCTAATAGAGTGTTTGCCAAAGTTAATACCAAATTGATTAAACGTATCCATCCGTAGATTATTAACAAAAACACATGTTATGTTGTGATATTACCAAATTTGATATTAATAGGGCAGTGGTCGCTAATAGAGTGTTTTTAATTATTGTTCTCAATGAACAAACTATTATACTGCTAAATACATGTAGCAAGAAGCATTTTCAGATATTTAAAAACATATATTACGCCTCTCAATTATATATAATTATGCATGATACAAATATTAAACTATACAAATAAAATGATATAACCAAAACATTATGCTGTGATAAACAATAATATAACCAGTAACACAGTCAACAGCTAGACACTAACCAAATATAAATCAGGCGGCAATTACACAATATTCAAACAATTAACAAATTTGAATTACATGGTAAGCGCCAAAATGCTAGTTTAAAGTATCATTACAATATAAAAAAACTAATTCATAAAAATACAATAGAGTAAACTTCAAGTTCTCAATGAAGCAAGAAAATTCCTTTTGTTATGACTTGTTGTATTACATTAACTGCATTTGTTTCTTTTATTTTGAGAATAGCCAAATCCACCATGCATCATGGTAGGTCTTCCCGCACCACAAATGTCTTTAGGAGGCTTAATAATAACATCATTTTCAGTCACAACTGGCTTATCAAAATTAAGAATAGGATTAATGGCTTTAGCATATGAATATCGAAAAGTATCAACAACAAAGTAGTGCTCCTCGTAACCATAAACCGATAATCATAATACACTTAATCGCATGAGCACATGGATAATTGGTACCTCTCCATTGATTATAACTACATGATTGATTTTGAAGAACAACAATATGTGACTTGGCAATTTAATTTTAAAACCAAACTCTAAAGACATGAAAACATCATAACCAAAATCATCGTCAACTAACTTTTATAAACGTTTCACCATAACAAGACAAAAATTCATTACCTACGAACGATATTCCTCTCTCCTTCTAACCATTTGCCCCATCACTTTCACTCGAATACCATCCAAACAAGTGGTAATTGACATAATTCTATTGTCCACAATCCATGAGTTAAAACTTTCAGCAACATTAGAAGAGTATTCACCATAACGCTTCCCTTTAAAAAAATCTGTCCAATGATTAAAATGTTTATCTGTTAAAAAATTATTTGTAGCCATACCCCCAATTTCCTTAAATTTACAAATATTGATCAAAATCATATATTAGAAGCTTTTGCACAAATGCTAAAGAACCCAACAATTGACGAATCGCCTTTATCTGCCTTAATAACAATACCAATACTTTGCTCCATATGAGGTAAACAATAACCATGACAAGAAGAAGGAAATATTTTTAGAATATATAAAATCAAACCCCATTGACGATCCGATATAAAAACTAAAGAACGATCTTCATGAAGCATTTATTTTAAATTAGACAAAAACCAAGACCAATTTGATTCATTTTCATTTAAAACAATAACCATTGCAAGTAAAAAATAATCTATAGAAAATAAAAAGAGTTAATAACCAAATTATTTGTGACAAGTATAACTTCTACTAATTATTCAATGCTATGTTCAATATTACTATTTACTATTATATAAAATGCTAAATACAACTAGCATTCTACTTTGATAACTATCAAATGATTATACTATCAGATATTCTACTAAATAATTTTTAATATTACAAACTACTGTAATAATTGTGTGAAATACAAATGGTATACTGCTATAAATAATTATCCAATATTCATAATGGTATTATGTTAAAAACAAGTAAAACTAACTACCTTTAAATGATAAAAACATACATTACTCCTTTTATTTGTTCACTATAATGTATCATACAAGTACTTAAATATAACATTATCATGTTATACACAACTATCATTATGTTGTAACAAATACATAAACACCCAGAAGCAACCTAGAACTACATTCAACATCAAATACAACGCATACAAACTGTAACGACCTAGGATTTTTGATCATTTGAATTTGAAGTATTTAATTGATTTTAAATATTGAAAAATTAATTTTATAGGTTAAACAACATAAATTTCAAATATAGCGATTTATTTGATAATGTGAATTGTTAAATTTAATAATTGGAATTGTTTAAATAACTTAATCTTGAATTTAATTTGAATAAATGGATTTTAGAAGATTGTTTAAATTCAATTTTAAATAATTAATGGTTAATGTAAGCTTTAATTTATAATTTAAAGCAATTTATAATTTAAAGCGATTAGTGTGGTTTTAATAATAATTCATTTCAATTAACGGGTGAAAATAGCCTTCTGAGGCACTATCTCAGATTTTGATGAAACTAGTGTCATTGGATCCGTTATAGTGAATTATTGTATGTTCACGAATTTCATGGCGATCGAATGAATTGTTTAGTCGTGCGAGCTTGAAATGCGTAGAAATTAAGTAAAGAAATTTAAATTAGTATAATTTGATTTTGAAAGTTAACTTCTGTATATGATGGAATTAGGCCCCGATACTAATTCTATTGTGTTCGGAATAGGGGTATTACACATAGAACGCCAGGCGGCACACCTCGTATGGAGTCTGAAATTTTTAGGGATGAATAGTGCTTTGAAAATTTTCTGTAAAAGGACCCTCACTTCTCCCATTTAACCCTAGCTGTCTCCATCCAACGGCCAGAATTATCCTCGACGATGGAGCCGTTCCAGGCCTCGACTCCAACTAGAGAAGTGTCACATACCGAAATTTTCGACTTTCGAAAATTCGACATCGATACTCACTTTATCGACCGCCGAGCAATCGAGTGCCGGAAACTCCAATAGTGAGGGTTTTTAGAAAGAAGAAAAAGTAGAAGAAGAAGATAGAAGAAAAAGAGAAGAAAGAAAGAAGAAGAACAACAGAAAACTCATCAGAACAGAAAACAATATCAGAATCTTACACATCGCAGCGGAACAATATACAATAGATAATTACTAGTCTTTTAAAACAAAGAACTATATCATTTTATACATACATCAATCATCAGAGTCAATATACAACAATGGACAGTTATATAAACTTGTCCTCATACAGAATACACAGTGGAATAAATACTATCAGATATAAATACTACGTCTCGTCCTCCAGCTTATCTCCGAAGCTCCAGAATATCCAGAATATCCTGATAACATAACTCTAGGCTGCCCGTGTGGAAATTGGTGGGCACCCAGAGTTTAGAAGGGAAACAATAAACTCCGAGTCAGTCATGGTGACTGGTGTGAGATCGTAAAACAGTTATCTTTAAATTAAACAACAGAAATATTTTTAAAGTCAATTCGCAATGCCTTTGGAAAATGAAACTACCATAAGACCTCCCACCACACACACAATGCAAACGCAGAATTGGAGGAGATTTCTTCTTATGATAGTCAAAGATGCTTACTATGCAAATCAAATCATTTTGATATTATTATTAGTGCATAGTGTAGAAAACATTTCGAAAGTATAATATAAATCTTAGCCAGCATAGGCATTCCGCACTTATGCCTACTATAGCTACCATCCAAACAGTGGTGACCACCATAAGTGAATGATAGGTTCTACAACTAAAACCGTACAAGTGTCGTATTGTTTCTTTGGATTTCCAACAAATGGCCAGGCTAAGGAACTTCCTATCCACGATGGGTACGTCCCTGGAATAGACGACCCGAGAACCTAACCGGATCTCTGCCAACACAAGGCCGGGTTACCTCTGCAAAAATAGGTAACTACTGACACGCGTATGCCATCCCCCGATCGTCACCGATCTTCCCGAGGATCCCCGATTTCCAACAAACCACATAGAAAAATAATGCAGTAACCACAGAGGTTAAGTATCTGGGCTCCATACCATGATACCACCTTTATCCAGAAGGAATGACATACACTAAGGGGCGCTACTCCCTAGAACCTTGCCGCATCCTTCCTGTTTCGACCATTTCCGGGGTGTGAGGCTCGATGAAGTCTCGTCCACAAAGCTACGCTTTCTACAAAAAGCCCTGCTTCGGGTCAAACAAAATGATCAACCTATGATCACCAAGATATAAGATCAAACAAATGATCATATCACAAATGATCAAACACTGATCATTTCACAGCAACACTCAGTATGCCACGTTACCAAATTGGGATATATCGCTGATAAATTTCAACTACATAACCTCTGAGCTCGTACGTCTCAGAGAAGGGTGTTAAGCTAAGAGAATAAATTCTCCGCCACCAACAGAAATGTATTTGAAAGAAATCAGCTTTATATCTCAAATTGTAACGTCAGACACACAATCCATACAAGTCTGTTCCGGGATCGAACAGAACCGAAGGCACTTCTCACGAAGCCCTTGCACATCCGGATAATTTTCAATCACGTCAGGACTTCCCGTCACTAAGGGTGATAAAACCTCTAAATCGGAGATCAGCCGATGTAGAGTAACTCGATGGTAATCCTTCCGTTTTCAAAAATATCCGGTCTTCAACACCGGTCTTCAAATGCAATTCATACGACGTATCACATATTCGGAATGGGTTATACGACCCCATGGTCCATTCCCGGCTAACCCGAATAGTGAGCGATTTTTTTAAAAATAAGTGTGGCATTCAAATTCATCCAATCACAACAAATACCTATCTAAAGGTAATTATTGATAGTCGGTTATTTAACTATCAATAAAGATGCGCAACATCATCAGATTCCAAATAATTTTCCAAATTATTTCATCTTCAAAAATATCTTTACTAGATATAAAATTTCCACACTTTAAAAATAAATCAACGTTTATTTTTAAAACAAATTCCCATTCCATTTATAAATTCCATAGTGAATTTATATCTTCAAAATATCTACTGATATACGATTCTCAAATCGATTTCAAATATTCAATTTCATTTTATCTTTAAGAAGATAAAATCTCAAAACGTTTCATTTCATTTTGGAAATGCATTTCCCTACTTATTTAATAAGTATTTCACAAATCATTTATTTTCAACACTTAGAAAATATTCGATATACTTAAATTAAATTAAGTATATATTTCATTCTTTAAGGAAATCATTTATTCTAACATCTATTTGAGTCAAAACGAATGTTACGTAAAACATCGTTGCGACGACTCAAAAATCACTAGTATAGGGATTCGAGATTAAAATAGATATGTAAATCCCAATACTATATAAAATATTTCCTTTCGGAAATCATTTACTATAACAACAGTGTTATAGTCCACCATTTCCTTATTTTTCGAAAACGTCTATTCCAACAATAAATGTTGAAATCTATGATTTCGATAGTTCACACGTTTTAAAACATCTTTTAAAACAATTAACTTCATTTTATAATATCGCTTTCCCAAAACCCTATCCATTTTACTTAAAAATATATTCACTGTCCAAAATCGTGAATATACTTCACTAACCACATTTCAGTCTTTTCTACACATTTTATTTCAATAAAAAAAATTCGCTATTTAAAATCGCGAATATATCTTCTTTAATGTCCTTCTATATTTAATTTATCAAATCCAATTGATTTCGAATTTATAAGACAACGTTTATAAATTCTATTTTCTATTCTATAACAACTTCGATTTTATAAATTTCCTTTAATGACCCATTCAATTTTATAACTCAACGTATACATCAAAAATCCATATTATAAGTTAAATACTTATAATTTATTTATTTTAAAAGAAATCGTTCTTTTAAACTTTACAAACTGTAAATAAACCCATTTCCTTATTTTTCCATTTTTAAATCCACATTCCCAAATATTCACTTTTAATCCCAAAATCAAATCCCAAATTGATTTCTAATTTTACTTCAATACCAAATCAATTTCAATATTCATTTCTAAATTAATTTCCATCCCAAATCATTTTATATTGATTTTTTTCTAAACTTGTTTCACTTTGCCAATTAAATTTATAATTGGACTTCCAACTTATTTCATTTTAAACAAATTCCTCTTAAAGAAAATAAATCCCTTTTATCTTTTCCCAACTATTTAGAAATCCAAATTTTAATTAAATTCTTCAATTTAAAATCACTATTATACGAAATTCATTTATTTAACGTTTTCACTTGATTCTGGAATTAATTCGATAAGAATATAAAAATTAACTTTTTTTATACTTTAAAATTCCTTCCTTCGAATTTATTCACTTCCTAAAAATTTATTTACTTAAAAATTTCTATTTTGATTTCAAAAATTCAATTTCATTTATTTTTGGAATCCAATGATATCAAACATCCATTCAGCTAAATTTTAGCTTTCAAACCATTTCCAGACATCCATATGATTAATAACATCAATAATCATTTACAGATTAACACATCACAGTAGAAATAAATTCAATCAATGTGAGGGGTCCAGTTGGATCCCTCCAACCTGTTTCCCTGCATCCAAAGATGTTAGCATAATACCAATTCCGCTCCAGTACGGAATTATCGCGGTATATGGGTTTTATAAAAATCCGCTTACTAACGGCGCAATAGGGTCTCATCCGCTATACGAGGCGGGAAATCATCAATCCAATATATACATATGCCAATATGTATATATTGCTATATATATAGATATATCATATTATATCTAATAGCACATTCAAACAAATCAATCAATAACTGCAATTCAATTATAAATCTGAGTGAGAAGATCTCACCTTAGCTTTACGATCCATTTTCCCATTCCAAATTGTTTTTCTCCTTTTATAGACCTTGTATAACAAGTGTACGATTTTAATTAATATCTGAACTGAATCGAATAATAAACTTTCATTTTATAGTTTTGATTCATCTGTGATTTCTTTCTAATAGTTAAACTAACTAATAGTTTTATTTAAACCAATTTTTTTTCATTTAATAATTTTATTTATCTACCATTTAAATTTTCTCTTTATAAAATATATCCCATATTTCTGTAAATCACATAGCCGGAAATTTTACTTCACTGTAAATAAATTCCTATTATGTATACATATATACATATATTCATATTACGAAATTAAAAACCAATACCTCATTGGAAATCGCTCGAGATCACTGCCAATAGAGAACCCAAACCTATTTGAGAAAACTGCAGCCACTCGAGTACATCAACGACGAAACCCCAGAATCACACGAGCACGAACACGCCACCAACCATCGCCTCGTCGCCCAACCCCCAGCCTGGCGCGAACAATCGCGATCTGACTTACTCGCGAAACCCAGAAACTCTAGCCGACCACCTTGAGTTCGTGGCCGCCTCATCGTTGTCGAAATCAATAGCCCGCTCCTGCCTCGTCCAACAGACACGACCCAAACTTCCAGTGCCGCCTCCAACTCGAACTCACGCGCTTCCCATCGCGATGTCCAGAACCCACTCGCGAGCACAAAATCCATGAACCCTAGATCGCCAATGAACCCCAGTCGCGAAACCCCTCGCGTGCGCGCGCGAACGCGACTTCATCTAGCTCGAACTCGAGCACTCGGCTCCCCTCTGGTCGCGATTCCCTTATTTGAGACCCTGATTTTACTCGTCGAACGAAAGTTTCGTTCGTTTGAATCTGAGGAATGGGGGATTTCGTTCGTTTTGTAGAGGCGAAAGACTTCGTTTATCTTTGAATTGAAACTGAGGGATGGATATTAAAGAGAAGAAGAGGGATGAAGGTCTCGTTTTAATTGAAGAGAGAAAGGGAATGAAAGCTCGGCATTGTTTTTCTCTGAATAAAATTTCGATCGAGTGAAGATTTTCTTTTGAACGAAGACGAGCAGATTTCGTTTTCTTATAATTTGAAAGGGGGAACAAACGTACGCGATTAACAGAGGATAGGTCTGCTAAGAAAACTAGGGTGGTTGATGTTGACTAATTTAAATTTTAAATTTAAATTGAATTTGGTTAAATCTCAACGCGTTTACTCACTGTGCGCTCACATATCGACTCCGATAAATACGAAAGTTGAAATCCGATAATAATTCAATATTACGGACCCAATGGAACTGGTTTCGTCGAATTCCGAGACTACGCCTCGGAACGCTATTTTTAATTATCGGTTCAAACCATTAAATTCAAAACTGATCAAATCGATTTTAAATTTCGATTCTGAAGCTTCAATCATCTTCAGTATTATCATTATAAATTTTAAAAGCTTTTGAAATATTTTTCTTCAACTTAAAATTGAAGATTCAAATTTTTATTCAATTCAATGGATTAAATTTTATAATTTAATCTTAAATTTCAAAATTATATCGGGGATTCAAATTAAATTATCGTTCAAATATTTAAAATTAATTAAATATTCTCAATTTAATTCGTTCAAAATTCTGGGTCGTTACAAGAAGTGTGCGCGTGGCCAAGGCGAGTTCTTCCATGGTGGTCGATCATCGAATGGCAAAGCGAGGCGGCGACGATTCGAGTTCAATGGCGGCGGCAGTTTTGAGTTCGTTCGTCGGTTATAGGCGATGGCGGGGGACGTGGCTATGGCATTGGGGTCGTTTTGGCTAGGCGAGTTGACAGCGAGCTTGCAGTGGCAGGTGACATATGGTGGTGGGGGCGATCGATCAAAGTCGCGGTCGTGAGTCAAGAACGTGGCCTGGGTTTAAACGAGGAGAATTATCGGCTAAAGGTGATTAAGTTTAAAACTTAATTAATTTAGTAAATTATAATTTAATTATCTCAAACATTCATTTATTTGTATCTTGTCCATACGAGGTCGGATTTGGACGCGGTCAGTCGCGTTGTGCTCATGTCAGTGATATCTATGTTATGGAGTTGGATTGGAATAGTTTAGAGCCTGTTGGAATTTATGTTAAAATTGAATGTCCATTTGATTTTAATTCAAACTGGAACGCCTTGGCGATAACTGAAATTTCAGTGAGTGAAACTCACCTCTCTAGCCCACTTATATTTTATACAAGTGTGGATACTTTTATTTAAGATTGTGGTTAATTGTTTGGATGATTTACTATTTTATCAGTTGGTTTGGATTTATTCCCGCCCTTAGAGCGGATGACCTTTTTATATATACCCGCCTAGTTGCGGATGACCCTTATTATATGATTATATATTGCATGTGATGCAGGGGACAGGTTGGAGGGATCCAACAGGATTCCTTACCACCGTTGATTTTACTTTTCATATATATTGTGATATATGATTTGTTGGATGCCATTTTTAATGACATGGACATGACTTTGCTTATTTAGTGTTATAGTATCACTTGGCCTTATTTTTTGTATTTCGAAATACTATAAAGTGAAAATTTTGATTTAAAAGGATTTTAAAGTGATTTTGAAATAACATATGTTTTTAATAATTATTCTTAAATTATTGAAAGGAGTTTATTTTAAATAAAATAAAAAGTATGATCTTTGGTACTATAAATGGATAGTTTGTGAAATATGTTAAATAGAGATTTTTAAACTATATTATAAAGGTTTTCAAAACTTAATAAATAAGTTCATCTTTTATTATAAAGGAAATACAGTTTTAAAGAAGATAGAAATAGTTTGAAACAAATATTTCTGAAATGGTTTATATAAAAGATTTGTAAAAGTAATATTTTATAAATAGAGAAATAGATTTATAAATAGACTGTTATAAATATTAAAAATGGATTTGTAATTGATATTTAGTAAATAGATTTATAAATGGGATTTAAATAAATGAGATTTATAAAGAAATGGATCTATAAATAGAATTTTATTAATAAAGATATTTTATAAAGGGAATTTTTATAAAGAGAATTTTTATAAAATAGAATGGAGATTTATAAACATAGTTTTACAAATATGGAAATGATTTATGTTGAGATTTGAATATGGATATTTATAAAGGAAATATATTCACGTTTTAAAAGCTAAAATAACCTTTTAAAGTAATGTTTTGAAAGTGATATTTTTAGATGGAGTTTAATGGTTTTAAAAAGTGATTTAAAATGTACTAAGTAATGAAAACATAGATTTCAACATTTATTGTTGTAATAAACGTTTTCGAGAAAGCAAGGAAGGCATAGACTGTGACACTGTTGTTATAGTAAGTGACTTCCAAAAGAAAATGTTTTATATAGTATACATGATTTATATAAATATAAATAGTCGAATCCCTATACTACTGTTTTGAGTTGTCGCAACGATGTTTTATGCAACATTCGTTTTACCCAATAAAGCGTGTTTTGGAAAAATATGAAGGTTTCCTCAAAGTATTTGTAAATATACTTATTACAGATTTAAGTATATAGAGATATTTTCTAAGTGTTGAAAACGAAATGGTTTGTGAATATATTTATACCGCTGAGATAAGTATATGGAAATGTTTTCCAAATATCAAAAGTTAAAATGGTTTTAAAAATATATCATTTTAAAGATATTTTGAGATAATATTTGGAAAGTGGTTTAATTAATAAAAGATTAATTAAACGGGCCTAGTGACTGCTTGTGTGCTAGATTGTATTTTGGCCATTTTTTATTCCTTGACTTGATGTGGGAACTGATTAGTCGTGCACTTAGTACGAGGCCAACTGAGTAGGCTTGATTATCGTTTAGTGTTAAGAATGATGATTCGAGTAGAGCGGAGTGACTATGGTACTCCAATCTACTTAGCTTCCTTCTTAGCCGAAGGTTAGCAAGTTGAGAGTTGGAAATGTGATAAGTTTACGAGACTTGGTTTCCATATGAGGTTGAAGGCTTCTTATCGATTGTTGGTCTGAAGAGACCAAGACCAGATTTATCTGAAATTCACTTCGGACCAACGTATGCATTCGGAAGTGAAGACATGTTAAAGACAATGAAGTTGAAGGCGGGGATCTTCATAACAAAAGTACTTCTTGTTGATATTTCGGAGTAGCTCCCGATATAAATAAATAGTAGTGGTTCCTTTGTTTTGAGATATTCGTATGCAAGGACTACTCGCTACTAATCCTAGGGGTAATAACCGATAGGATGTGGTAGGAGAGCGCCTTTGTTTGTCCCGCTCTTGGACAACTTGTATGGATGGATGTCTGACATTGCATTTCTAAGATTATAGTGCATTGATCTCTACAAACGTACATCTATTGGTGGTGTAGGAGGTAACCCCTCTTATACTTAACACCCTTCTCTAAAATGTACGAGCTCAGAGGTTGTACTTTTGTTGAAATCAATAGTGTATTGTTGGAAATGGTAATGTGGCATTTTAAGTGAAAACGTTCTAAGAAAGGTAAACATTACCTCAAGCCTCACACCTGGAGAATTGTGAAACATGGGTTGCTTTAAGGCTAAGTTGTTCACAACCATTAGGGTATGATATCACCTTTCTAGATCTATTTATTTCTACCTGCAATGACGTCGGGTTTAAATTATGTGGTGTATGCTATGGGATCGCGGATAGGTTGGTAACGGTCGGGGTGATATCATATTCGGTTCTATCCACCACCGGATGAGTATGCAGGTAGGCATGTCTTAATTCGTAGAGGTTTCGAAGATGTGGATCCTCGGTACATTCCTCTAGAAATGTACTGTATGGGAGGTAGTCCCTTACCTCGCTATTCATTGGAAATCCAAATCTCCAATAAGTGCCTTCGGTTTTAGTTGTAAACCTATTATGGTGTCAAATTTAACCAATGTAACAATTTCGGCTATGATTAATATGTATTTGTATCCTAGATACTATTATAATATCAAAGGATTTGATATGAAGTGTTTTGGTTATCATAAGGTAATAACCCGTCCGTGTTTATGTGCACGTGGTCTTACAAGATACCTTTGTTTTTGAAAAGTTTTTATAACTTTAAAATCCAATTGAGATGTGTTTTCTTACGCTGCTTTACCAGACTGATCCAAACGTTCTTTGCTTTTAATACTCAAGTCAGATCGAGTATATTTACAGATTCAGTTTGGATGCCATAGAGCTTTTGAAGACGAGATGGAGGCCTTCAAATCGTATTCATGTATATGTTTATTTTCTGCTGCATTGGTTATTTTAATTATCAGCATTTGTGAGGACAGATTGTTATAACTGTCCAGGCTGATGATTAGTGATTTGGTGTTGTACTCCGATTGATGTATGTATATTACAGTTTGTCTTTTGTAAAGATCATTGATATTATATTATATTTGTTCCGCTGCGTTGTGAGATTCTGTTGTTGTTTGGTTTCCTGTATCTCTTCTCTCTTCTCTTCTTTCTTCTTTCTTTCCCCTTACTATTCGCTTTTTCGTTCAATTCGAGTTGGATATGTGTGGTTTATTGTCAGCTTGAAATGTGTGAAATTGCGTGTCGTTACACAAACCACTATCAAACTAATGACAAGGTAAATATAAGAATACTAGTTACATATATCATTTAAAAAACTACGATTTAAGTAGTTAATTTCGGTATTGGGTACGTATCGGTCAAGTACTAATATGAGATATTTTAAAATATCACGATAATACCAGATCATATAGGTAAAATATCGGACATGTATAGAACATTTTATAAATGACATTGTACTATATTATAATATTTGTTAACGTTAATTATTCTAATATTTGGATAAATAATTTCAAATTGCTATCAAAGACTAATTGCATATAGTTTATAGATTATAATCCATTTATCGAGATATTCTATTTAATACAAATCATAATATTGGCTAATAAAAGCCAAGAAATTCTTATAATGTACATCTTTATTATTTTCTTCGGTTTTATACTATATTCGTTATTTTTTCAGTCATCTAATCTTCTATATTACTTTTCTAAATTTTCTATATTTATAGTTTAGTCGTTTTCATTTTCACTTAATTTATCGAGTAAGCAATGTTGATTTGGTACCAATTACTACTTTAGCTTATTTCCTATCAATATGTTAAATATATAACTTTACTACTTTTCAACTTTTAGTTCTAGGTACATGATAATAATTAATAAAATAAATTTCATAAGATAACTTACCAATAAGAAAGGGAAAACAAAAAATAACTAAAAAGAGAAGTGTTCTTTCATGATGTTATATTTAGTGGTAAAGTCTTCAAGGAAAATAAAACGTATAAAATAATAGAATAGGTAGATTTTTCTTTATTGAAAGGCTAATGAAGAAGCCTAAAACTATGTGGTTAAAATTAAAAAAATTAGTGCATTGGGATTTCTATTATGATCTAAATTGTCATTGACCATATACAAAAAACAAATATTGAGAATGTGAAGATGGTTTCTCCGACACATATAATAATGAACAATATTCTTAAAAAATATCGGTATTTTACACTAAATATCGGAACGATATATCGACAATGATATTTTAAGTGATGTTTTGAAAAAATATCGGTTTAGAAGTGATATGAGATATATTGGCAATACATCAGCGATTTTATCCGATATTAACGACATAGACTACAATAAACAAAATAAATGATAAATAAACTTAATTAGAATGATACTCATACCTTGATTATCATTTTTAGCAGTAGCAGCTAACAAAACACCAAACATTCCCTTTAAAGCACCTGCATTTAGAAAAAATCAATGGTTGAAAATGCTTGAATCCAACTAAACATGCATTAAAACCAATACAAACTCTTTCGAATTGATTGCTTGAAGGATTAACTTCCATATCTACATAACTACCATAATTATATTTTTGCAAAGCCTCTAAATACCAATTTAAATCGTAATACGACATAACATCATCTCCGTATATTTCTTCCAAAGCCAATTGCTTTTCACTATATGCATGATGCTAATATGAAAGACTAAAGTTATACTCTCTTCTAAACCTTTTCATAATGACGGGCACCATTTTTTCAGTGGTTAGGTGCTTCAACTTTGGTGCAAAATCTCATAGGTTTGAAATTTGCGTAACATGATTCGAACATATATTGACATATCGTATGCTGCATACTACCTGAGACGTATGATACTAATATGTACTACCATCTAAGTACCCAATTTCAAAAAAAAACCTCTTTCGTAATATCTTTTGGTTTCTTCATTGGAGCATCTCGAATTTGATCAATAATCAATGATTTCACAAATCTACTTGAAATGTGAACTCCATTAACATTCCTAAGACCAGCTCCACATGAATGATCAAAATTGTACGTCCTAATAAAAAAATGAGAAAGTTTTTCAAGATCCGGAGAAGCATTAAGATAAAATTTACAACCATCCTTAGTCCAAGAGCAAATAACCGAAATTCTTTTAGGAGAATTTTTGCCAAAAATCAAATCATATCTATTTTTAATTTGATAAGCCATTACTAATTCCATATAATCCTCAGTTCTATTGAAACAAAAACTAAGAAAATCCACAAATGTTTTTTGAGAACTTCTTTTTAACATATCTATAACAAAAAAATTCAATATATGAATCCGTATTTGTAGCGGAACTACTACTAATTGAAGTGCTTTAAACGCCAGGATCACCTAAAGTACTACCACCAATACCAACTTCCAAACCACAAACATTTGACTTGACAGTAAATTCAAAATATTTGCTCTTCTTGTACAACAAAAATCACACAATACTAAGCAAATCTGAATTGATATCAATGATTATAATCTTGTTCTTAAGAACATACGATATCTCAATAGAAAAAGGATTTAGATGTAACTAAAATTCACAAATCTCGTTCTTAGCTTCAAATAAAGAATCCATGGTAAGACGAGTACAATAAGAATTCTCATTATATTCAAAAAGAACAAGCAAACTATTGGTTCACTGATGGATATCATCACTACAAAAGAAAATGACAGAGTTATTGATATAGAGAGGAAAAAATGCTATACACAAATAGCATAACAATGTAAACTATTGATATAGAGATAGAGAATGGAAACTAAACTAAGAATCTAAACTAGTGATATATATCACAACAATCTTAATTTAGTTCAACAAAAAGCAAAATTATTCATACAGAAACAGAAAATGCTATACACACGTAACATAACAATCTAAAGTAATTTGTAGAAATTAACACAAAGTAATATGAATATTGAAAAACATAAAAAATACAATCTAAACTAACAATGGTAAACAAAAATAAAGTAATACATAAATACATACTTTGGAATAGGAATTACCTTGCCCTAAGAACCCAAATCTGTCATAATAAAACAAATAACCTAAAAATAAAAATATATAGTAAAACCGATATATTCATAGCATACTACGTATAAACTTGCTAAAAAAATGTAAATCAAAAGTAAAAGGAAGATTGAAATGATTTAGAGGAAGGCTAGGAGCTAAAAAGTACGCACGCACGCGGGAGCTAAAAGCTACGAATGTCCTATAGAATGCAAAGAAGAATATAGATTGAGAGGAAGATTAGGAAGTGGAGAATCAAAACTAAGAAAGAAATTGTGATTGATCTGAATTTGAAATAAAAATTAAAGAAGACGGGATGATTTTAATATTTTAAACATTTTTTCCTTCGGCCAAAAATAAAAAGTCTACGTCTTTAAAAACGGAAAATAATAGCCGCTGTCCTTCGACCTAAAAACTGTAATATGTATTTCCTTGATCCCGTATTCATTCAAAAAACACCAAGGAAATTGATGAAGTTATTTTTAGGTTTTTTATTTTTTGTTTTCGTCCAAAAAACATGCACACGATATATGTATTTTTTGAAAACAACCAATTTAGAAAACCAAGCTAGCATATAAAATAGAAAACAAATTTATTTTGTTTTTCATGTGTGAGAAATAACAAAAGAATTGAAAACAATTCATCCATTCCGCCGTTCCTCTATTCTCTCCGCCGTCGCTCCATCGTCGTCATAATGAATTAAAATTTCAAATTTTCTTTCGTTATCGTCACATTTTGTTATGGATATTGAAAATCAAAAAATCAAAACACAAAATGAAACCAAAGGGGCTCTTAGTTTCCTTTTCTTTTGTTCCTTTTTACTCTTATTTTCCTGCAATGCGGACACAGCCTTGGTCAGTTGGGCTGCAGCCCAAAGCATGTTTGATAATAAAGTTTGGAAATTTCATTTGGCAAGGAATCCAGTTAGGGTATTAGTTGTTCTGGAATCAACTCGCTCTACCCTTCCCTCTTGCCGAATCGTCGAACCGCCTGAATCTTCGCCGCCTTCCTCCCGCCTTCGTCGATCCATCTCCGCTTTCGGTAATTCTTGATTGTTCCAATAATTAAAGTATGTTCTGTAAACGATAATTGTTTTGAATTATTGAAACTTTTGATTGAATGATAGTAGTAATAGTTGACCGGAATTGGAATTATAGGAAGACAAGGTTTTTATGGCTTGCTTTTTGTTCCAGTAGTAAGAAATAGATTGTTTTTTCCCACTAATCACAGAATTTATACCGCTTAACGCTCTAATGATTGTGCTGGTAATAGCATCGACAGTAGTAATCAAAGTTTGATCACGATTGATCAATGATAATTAGTGGTAATCAGCTGAAAACAAATAATCTATTTGACCAGTTTAATTGTGTTCGATCATTTTTGATTAGTTTGATTGTATTTGATCATGTTTGATTAGTTAGATTGTTCGTCAGATATTGATTAGGTTGATTATCTTTGGCTCTATTCAATTATAAAATCATGCAAACACTGATGACTGACCAACCAAGTCCGATTACATTATTTGTTTGTCTCCTCATCTTCTTCTTTTGATTAATGTTTACTAATAGTTATTAGAATAACTGATATTATTAGAATAACTGATAACACCACTATTGAACAAACATTATGGAAAAAAATCAACATTAAAGTCAACCCACCCTTCTTTTATTCTTTTATCTATTGATTATAGAAACAATTTGCGGATTAAGCAACTTGAAACCTTTCTTTTAATGCAAAGGATCACTAAGTCACTAGAAATGATTCCAGATAGAAGACAATCAACAAGAAAGAAAATATACAAGAAAAAACCAAAATAAAATAACAAGCGGAAGCATTACGATTTTATCATTTCTAGACGAGAAATTGTACATTTCTTATTCAACTAACCCATTTTTTAATACTTCCAATGCAATGCTATGTATTATTTTTACTTTATTTTTTCTAGAATAAAGCCCTAAGCAGTAACAAATGGTTAAAATGTTGAATCTTATAATAGAATGATTGAAAACTATTATTTAACGAAAGCATCAGTTGATTAATAGATGGACTTGGATGATGAAACATGATGAAAAAATGAAGTAGAAAATAATAATCATGTAACACATATAATTTGAAATAATATCATAACAGTTTATAGATTTTATATTGGTTTCGATACCTCTAATACTCAAAATTTTCAAAAGTAAAATAAAATCACGTTAATATTTTACACTTGCAACCAATATATATATATATATATATATACACACTTCACAGTTAGACCTAAACTTTAGCTATATCCGATTAAAATAGAGAATTTATTGTACTATAGAAATATATATAAAACATGCAAATGCTCACATGATATTTAAATCCTTAAAACAAACTTGGAAGACAGTCGATCAAAGTTAATATTCTCATCCATTATCTAATTTCTTTTGAATATATACATACATATATACATACATATATACATATATATGCATATACGTATGCATACATATATCATTAGAAACAAAAATTAGATATTGCACTTTAAAAAATCTAACAAATAAACCTTTTTTACATATCATTAGAAACAAAAATTCAAATAACAACAAATTAGATATTGCAACTAAAAAATAAAAACAAAAACTTACTGCACATGATTTCGACGTAAAAATATGACTTAACTTTTGTGCAAATCATTTCTCTTAAGTGTGTTATAAACACATTCAATTTATAGAAAAACAATTCACATGTAAAACATGTACCATCATCACGCGTGAAGCTCGTGCCGCAATGCTCGTAATAAAAAGTATAATAATAGCGAACAATCTTTTTTTTAGTATACTCAGGAGAACCTGATGGACCGGTAGACTCCTAAAGGGAATTAAGTTGTGGCTATCCGCTAGGGCTATCAATTTCCAGCACGATCCGAAGATTACACGGAAATTAGCAGGTTAACCCGACTCGGTTAAGTTGGCGGGTCATTTTCGGGTCAACCAAATTTGACCTGTTTATAAACGGGTGGGTTTCGGATTGATCCGTGAATTCGAATTTGATCCGTTTATAACCCGCTTGTACTTATATGGGTTGACCCGATCCGATTTTGACCCGTGAATCCGAATTTGACCCGTTTATAACCCGTTTACGATCCGTTTATAACTCATTTATAGCTTGTACGGGTTGACCTGACCCGTTTATAACCCGACCTGATCCGGTTATAATCGGGTTACACGGGTCGGGTCGGGTCAACCCGTTTATAATCGGGTCGGGTTCGAGTGAGCTATTTCTGACCCGTTTAATAAACGGGGTGACCCGACCCGTTTAAAATCAACCCGAACCCAACTTGACTCGACCCGAACCCGACCCGACCTGACCCATTGACAACCTTACTATCCGCTTCAAGTCATGGCACATATAACCTCCGGTGCTATTTTTTGCGAGAAGCGTGTAAAAGGTAGGGTTCGAACCTGGGTCTATTATTAGAGCTAATTTTTTTAAAAAAATTTTTTATAATAGATGATAGATTACTTTAGGTTACATTTCAAAAATGTTTAAAAAAGAACTTAAAAATAATTAGAATAAGAAAGAAATATGAAGAAACCACTAAAATCAAATTTCGAAGAAGCGAGAATTAATGATACTGTATGTATTTTTGGAACTATTGAACCAATTAATTTTGGGAAGCTTGAAAAGTATACATTTATTTTGAATTATAAAAATAATAATATTTATTGAATAATTCTGTCTGTATATTTTAAAATGAAATATGTAAACTGTAATTACATTTGAAATTATATTAGAGCAAAGATTCCAGCTCTCCATTGCAGAACAAAGATGAGATTACATAATGCCTGTGTTGAAGTGGACATAATTCAACTTCTTTCATTTAATTTATAAAGGCGATGTATCTTGAAAATTTGGAATAGTTAGGATGATTTTAGCTGTAATGAACTATTACACTTTATGTTGTTTGAATAACGTACATTCTTTTAAGCTAATATTATATATCTTCTTATTGAAACATAAAATGTTCATGAAATTTCGGATGTTACGTAGAAACTAGGTTTTCTGGAACATACAAGAAAATCCGGTTAAGAGCTTGAGTTGAGAGCTTTAGACAATTTTGTCATTCTCATGGAACATTCACCAATCTGTATTAATTCGTCTATCGAAGAAAAGGAAAAATACCAGTTTCCTCATTAGTTGCTTCTTCATCACAAATGCATATTATCACTTCCAGCATGACTTTTTAATCTTTTGAATGCAATGTGTTAAACCAATTGAACTCTCAATTGTAAATATGAAAAGAGAAACATAATTACAGAATGTTAAAAGTAGTAAAGTTAATGCTAAGATTTCAGAAGTTGTCGAGGCAAACTAAATTTAAAATTGATGTTCTTCAAATAGCAATGTTGATTAGACGGATATATAATATGAAGAAAACATAGAATTGAGTTAGAAGTATTATAAAAGTGATATGTGCACACAATATTATCAAAGGTACAGTGAATGTTATTTTCTCCAACTTTTTGGTGCGACTTCCGTCCTTCTAGTTGAGCAAAATTAGAGAGAATAAATGGCATTATGATATCAAAACAATAAGCAGAGAGCAGGTTTAAAGCCATTTGATTTCAGTATGTGAACTTAGGTTAAAGATATTGATTCGTTGGAATCAATATGGTGTACTTGTGATGTTTTTGGTTATTGGTGAATTATTATATAAATATTGATTCCAATATCCGAAAAGATCATTTGATTGATTACCTCTTACCTCTGTTTTTTATGCTGATTTTTTTTTCTAGGGGGTATGTGACTAGTTGTTTTAGTTAGCATATCTCTAATCTTATATGGTAGCTTTAGAATCTTCCTTTTGGCACATGTACATTCTTTTTCACAATGTGGTGTAATTTGTAAATAAGATGAAATTATGAATTATCTTACTAGAAGAAGCTTGAATATGCCCAATTGCTTTTTTGGTTAATCTACCAAAATTTATTTGGGTTATTGAATTTATTTATTTATTTTATTTCTTTTTTTTTGTATTCACATCATGTGCATGCCACAGTGACTACAATAATAGAAGATGAATAAAATTTAATGAAATATGTTATTTTATATGAACTCTTCCATAGGACTATTACAAATAAATTATTATTTCAGTTCATATTGAACTGGAATGGTTATGAATCAACCCATTTTTATGGAAAATAACGGATATACAAAAAATAAGGATTTATATGATTTTTTTTTAAATTTTAAAAGTTAAAACTAAATATAAAAAACATTCAGATCTAATTGAAGCTACGAGCTTAAAGGTGGGAACTAGTTTGACACCCTGCTATTACGACCCTTTCAAACCTGGACCTGATACGGAGTCTATGAGGCAATTGTCTCAGGCCCAACACTATATCCAACATTTTATTAATTTTTTTGTTTTTTATTTTATACGACTTCATTTTTATTTTGTCGATTCTTCTATCCGAGTCTTTATCTATTATTTTGTGCATGACCGTTGTCGCTAATGAAGTTGCAAGTTAATAGGTAATACACAATTTTATTTATTTTTCATCCAATTTTGTAGTTATTAATTATCTTTCTTCTGTTATTTATCATCCAAAATTTCTCCTTTCAGTTCACATCCTTCTATGTTATCACTTTTATACTAATCATACAAATGAAATGTATTAGCTGTAGTTTAATGTTTCACGCATCCATTAAATTTAATCATTTTCATTACGAATTCAACTAGTTTTTGCTTTCTTTTCTGTACCATTTTAATTGGTAATTTTCATTATCTTGAATATAAAGTGGCTATAAGGCGTCTGATGATTTGTCCCTTAAGTGGTTTTAAATTTTGATGTCTCTCGTGGTGATTTCTCTCTTTAAGTTTGTTTAGTTTTAATTGTGTTGTTGTGATAAACAGTATGTCGGGATCTGAATAAATAACAACATTTACATGTACATTTTGGTGACATCAACTTTGGTGTTGCCTCAGGACCGAAAATCTCAGAAGCACTGCCCTTTTACATTCAAATGGAAGGATGCGAGTATAGAACTTCTGGAAAAAACAACTTATATATAATAAAAAACTTTTTGATTAAACTGATTTTGCCACACGTAAAACATCACAAGGACATTACTAACGTATGACTTGATAAATTGCTAAATAGTCAGAGTTGTTTGAATGAAGATATAACATATGACCTTTCTTCGCAGTGAGTTTGTTTTTGAGACCCAATGCATGACGGATATCAACATATAACTGCAAAGTAAACAAACTATCTGTGTTCACAATCATTTGCTAACCAAATCCTATCAACTCCATCATCACCAATATTCACCATCATTGAACTTTTGTGCAAGTATTCTTCATCAGTTATCCACTTAATTTTTGGGCTCAACGACCTGCTGCTTAGTCTTTCAATTTATGCAGTGGTCTTAGATCCTTCCGTTTGAGATGCGTATTTTTGGCATTATTAACTAGGATTTGATATCATTTAGAAAAAAGAGAGCAATTTTTGGGGGAGTATATATTGATTCCACTTAAATATATTAAGGGAGTTAGTGGAAAATACAAAAGGTATTTTGAATGCAAAGTTTTGATAATATCTGTTTTGCCAATCCATGATATTTTTTCTGACTGCATCATAATATTTGTCTAATAGTTTGAACGGTGGCTGCTTGCATAGAACCCATTCCATTCACAGTGACAATGGCATCTTCTATTATCTGCGTCCATTGTTCGGGTGCAGTCATATCTGACCCAGAAACATACACGATGGTTTGTTCCTCTTGTGGCATACAACACTCGTCGTCTGATTCCTTTGTTGCCGATTATCCTTCTTCATTGTCTTCCTCTTTCGTCACAGCCGACCTTACATACTTACAACGCAAGACATACCACGCTGAACTTGCAATTCAAGACATCACATCCCGCCTCAATCTATCCTCCCGATACCATGAAACGTTCAAGCTCGTTTCCTTGATCACAGAACATTCTTTCGGATCCGGTGATTGGTTCAACGACCTAGTTGCTGCTTCCGCATATATCGTATCACGCCAAAACCACCTTTCGCTATCGATTTCAGAAGCCGCTGCTGTGGTCGGGTCAGATGTTAAGAGTCTTGGGAGGATGGTCCTACGAGTAATGAGGTTTCTTGAAGATACGGAGGACATTCCAGGGTTTGATGCTGTGTTGGCATTGGAAAGAGGGGTCAGGGAAGGGGCAAGTTTCGAAAAGGTTGAGGAGGAGAAGAAAGAGGCAATGATTTCAATGGGAAGATTCTTGATACAGTGCATGATGAAGTGGTTCTTGATGACTGGGCGGAAGCCAATGCCTGCTGTGGCAGCGGTCGTTGTGCTTGTGATGGAGGTTAGTGAAGTCAAAATTGGCTTTGAGAATGTTTGCAAAGATTTTTATGCAAATGTTAAGACTACCACTCTTAGATTGAAAGAGCTTAAAGAGACCTTGGTTAAGGTTGCGAAGGAGGTTTTGCCATGGGGGAAAGATGTGAATGTGAAGAATTTGGTGCAGAACATGCCGGTTTTGATTAGAGTGATGGAGATGAAGTCGAGAATGAGTAAGAAGAAAAAGGTGGCTGAGTTTGATTTTGATAAACATTTGACGGTGTTTCATAACGAAGTTGATGAGGATAAGTATGGCTCTGATTATTTTAGGATTAGGCAACCTGAAGAAGTGAATTTTGATGAGTTGAATAGTTCGATGATTTCGGCAGAAAGGCTTTTTGATGCTTATAATAATGCTTTGAATCGAGTTACAGAATATAATGGATTAGGCACACTTAATGGTACTCAAGGAAAGGTGAAGAGGTCAAGGAAGGAAATGGAGGTTGAAGGATTTTGGGATTCTTGGGAGGGAAGATTTGAATTGGGTAAGAATTTATCGCTTAAGCAGGTTCTTGAAAGAGATGTTGGTTATGAGGCATTGCCTCCATCATTTGTTAATGGCATTGAATCTAGAAATAGAAGGAAAGTTAAAATTAGAGCGGCAAAGATGAGGATTGATAGATTAATGCATCCTTCGTCGAATATTGACTTGGCATTGCCAGAGGAGGATGAAAAAATAGTGAAGCAAGGTAGTAAGAGAAGGAAGAGAAACTCAGCTGGTCCTAATGTACTTGATTGGGAAGACTGTATCATTGAGCTGTTACTTCTTCACAAAGTTCACGAGGAAGAGATCGAGCAAGGGCAATATGTTAGATTGCTTGATCTTTATGTTTTTAGTTCAACGGGCGTATGATTCAAAATCAAGAGGAAGTGATGTTAAATAAAAGAGTGAATGAGCAAAAGGAAGCTTGAAGATGTTTTCCTTCAGCATAGAGAACTCCGGTAGGCTAGGTTTTGATTCCAGTTTTGGAACTCAGATTCTTTTGCCGATGGCTGGGCCCTAAAATCCAATTTTGAATGTATAAATTGTTTTGGTTAAGTATTTTTTTGGCCAACGGTGATGGCATATAAAACAATTTTGGTGTTTTTGGGTGTGTGAACTTTTCACCAAGAAAACAAATATGCAATTTTGTTTTGCTTGTTGCTCCTTATTTATTTTTTATTTTTTAGAGAACAGCTGATTGTTATACTGGATGTTGATACTATATCTCAAATATAAATGGAATATCAACTACTATTATTTGTATACACAATTAGTGGCAATAAGTTAGTTTTTCATCTAGACAAATAACATAATAACATTACTCTTTTGCATCCCATTTCGTATTTTGTTTGGTGTTGGATCATATTTGAGAAATGTATGAGCTCAGCTGGGAGATGGAAGGACATGATGATTGATTTTATATTAATATTTAAATTATCATACGAGTTGAAAGTTAAGTTCTGTTTGGTTTGTTATTTTCAGTTTTTTGTTTTCGTTAACAAAACGGGTACACAACGCATGTATTTTTGAAAAACAACCGATTTGAAAAATGAAACTAACATATAAAATAGAAAAAAAAATTATTTTGTTTTTCATGTTTGGTGAAATAACAAAAGAATGGAAAACAATCCATCCTCTGCGTCCGTTCATCCATCCCTTCCGCCGTCCTCACCACCATCGCAATGGTTCAGAATTGTATATTTCTCTTTCATCATTTTCATATTTTATTATAAATGTTGAAAACGAAAAATACAAAATACGAAACAAAACCAAACAGTCCCTAATATGTTGATGATTTTAAGTAAATTGTTGCCGATTTTCGTAGAAAGATGGCTTACAAGTGCTAGGTGTGTTGGTCCTATGGGTTCAACTGTATGGACCCCAAATTCCAATCACGACAATGTTATTTTAACTCAGACATGAACAAAATTGCACTTCTATCTATCTAATGAAGGACTGTTGGTTCAAATGGTAAGATCTTTAGAGGTGTTCTATAAGTTTTGGGTTCGATTCCTGCAGACGTTTACGTCCTTTGATACTGTTATATCTAAGGAACCTGTTTCTCATTTGTTTTTGCACAATAGAGGGTTATATTTGGGGCGGAAAGTACCAGCATTTTACGTTGTAACTTGTTTGTTTTCTCACAATGGTATACTCCAAAAGAAGATAGAGGTTTCGATATTTTGTACAAGTGAGAGGTGATGTGGATTGGCTTGCGTGGGGCTTATATTGGCGTCACCACATGTGTTCTTATTTGTACATTTAACTGTTCATAAACAAAACATTGTGATCTATAGCATTTCTTGCCATACTCTAGTGATTCTTTGGTTATGATTTGTGAGATAGGTCGTTTGTTACAAGTAACTCCTAATCCTGTTTTGTTCATTTCACTTATATCTTACACGCTATTAAAATTTTAACGGTATTATTTGCTTCAGGAACTGAATGTATATTCTGCTGCTGCAGATGTTTTATACCGACATCTCAACGAAATAAAGGGGAAGTACAAATTTACGTATGTGAAGGGACATACTGGTGAATTTATCTTCCTCCATGGTAAAACATAAGATTACTAGGATTTGTTTGAATTCTGGACTGTATAATTGTTAATCATATTCTAAAAGTGGATTATCATATCTCTGCATTTATAAGTTTTAGTTCATTTTAGCCGAAGTGCTGGCCTTGAACTTTGGGAGGTCCGTGACAAAATATTTTAGTGGCTTGGATATAGACCAAAACAAGATAAAGCTATACGAAAATAATGCAATTCGCGGGAGTGTAACTTTTGTCTGACGTCCACTGGAGTTTAAGGTTGAAAATCATTTGTTTGTATCTATCTAATTTTCATTTATAACAGGCAAAACATGCATGGAGTTGGGCAGTATAATTCTGTGGTTACAAAGTTGTGTGTCTCCGTTGGTATCACCATTCATTTTTTTATTTTATTCAATTAAAATATTATAAATTAGTGGTTCAGATTTAATTAATACGCAAATAATTCTTGCATGATTTGACTGAAATCAAACACGTCTTCATTTGAACTGATATGCCAATTTACATTCCTACCATCTAGCTGGATTTTAATCAATATCCTCCTCCAAAGAATCGAATCGCTTTTCATATAGTTTTTTTTTAATCATGTGTAACCTTAAGATCATGGTATTCATTGATACTCACTTAAGTAAACCCCACGCCGTGTGTCTATCTCGTTTTTACTTAGTCGTCGCACACAGATGCTTAACGCTTTTCATATAGTTTTAGTGATTATATAATGGGATAGTTCATGCTGAGGAAAATTTCAAGGTCCTTTAGAATTTGATTGTTATGGTAATGATAATCGTTATCGATACGAAAAAACCGTTACTTTATTAATACTATTGGTAAATTAAAAAATAACTACCGATAGTCGTTGCTGTTTCTCTCAATTTTTTCCTCTTCATCTGCGCCCGTCCTTCTTTTGTTGTCCATCACTTCAGTCCGTGTTCCTTTTCGTTAATCGCGACCGTGCTCGACGCTTGTTCGTCGCTCAATGTCCGGACTTGCGACCATGCTTGCGGGATGTCCTCGACTTTCTAATGAGGCTGAGTTCTCCCCGCTGCCTTCTGTGGCGATTAAAGCTATGAGCTCGGATCCTTTTTCCCATTGCGATTTTGGTCAGCACGAGATTCCGCTATTAAATGCTCCTCTTTTAACCTCTGTTACTTTAAGTGCTTCAGGTTAGGTAACTCCCCTATTATCTCGCGTTTAGTTAGAAAAAACGGGTGATTCGCCCTTTGAGTAAAATGTGGTAAGGTGTGTAACAACCCGACTCAACACCGGGCTTAATTTTCGATCAAGAAGACTCATCGAACATTAGACCCATTACAAAACTGGTCGTTGGTTGATAAAATTAATACAATGAACGAAACAAGGAGCTATCTACTAATGTTATTAGAATCTCACAACGAAAATAGTAAAATATAATATCAGAAATAGTACCCAGCTTATAAAAATTCAAATCTCAAAACAAAACATAACATTCCAATATCCATGGTACAATATCTCAAAATACATGCTACATCAAAATATATAAAAACATAAGTAGATAGATAACTACCACCAGACTTCATCTCTACTTTCTTCTCCTGAATTTTCGTTGTCTTCTCTAACCTATGTTGTAATAAGGAGGAAGTCAGGACAACAATAACCAGTGAATAAAAATCTCGAGTCTTTCCATAATAGTATTTGGCAATATAATTTAGATTAGAATATGTCTTACGTGTTCTAGCTATTTTTCTTATATTTTAACTTATATTTTAACTTATCTTTAGTGAAAAGAAGGTCTTATCCTTTATCTCAACTTCATTTGTTGTAGAGAATAATATACTGGCATGAGATCAATGTTTTTCTTATTTTTTCCAATTTTTTACCTTCGATAACAAAACAAGCTAAACAGTTTCCATTGCTTTAAATAACACTTGCCATTTCAAAACCGAGGAATCAAATACATGTTTAATGCGATGTTACTGTTTATCATTCATATTGTTTTGAATTTTACCCGTAAGCTCAACAGTTTGTGTAACGCTCTGACTTTTTGACCCTCAAAAGTCGACACTAAATTCATGTGCCGAATACCCAAGTGCCGAAAAGACAGAAAGTTAGGGTAAAAAAAGAACATAACAAGAAAAGAAGAATACAATATCAAAATCTCACAACGGAATGGTAATATATAATTTTAAAGGGACGGTACAAAGGGTTACTTAAAATAGAGGAGTTACTAAAAGCTAAGTACTATCATTAGCATGGACAGTTGTAACTGCTTGTCCTCACATGCTGATATATATTGTTAGCGCCAAAATTGGTCACTACACCCAAATCCAGTTGAAAGCACCAAATACCAGTCACAGCTCAGAGATAGAGTATATGTAGAGAGTAATAATGTGAAGAACGGTTAAAACTAAAATGAAAGCAATAAAGAACAACAGATTTTATAGTGGTTCGGCTAACTCCGGCCTACGTCCACTTAGAAGTTTGCTTTTTATTGCTGTAATAATCGATTACAGTTGCAAAATGGCAGCGTTGCCTTAGCCTTAGAAAAGAGAAAATAAGAGAGTAGCCAGAAGATCCCCCATCTGGAGACCCACATGCTGTATTTATAGGCAAAACTAGGTTGTTGGGCCTCCTGAGTAGTTTGGACCCATCAAGGTCATAGCCGAACCCTACTTCATTATGCCGATCGATCCTGAGCAGTTGGTATGCCGAACGAGGGGAGGTGCGAGGTATCGAGATATAGAGGTACCGATGTATCAAGGTGCTGAGGTATCGAGTTGTCGAGGTATCGAGGTGTCGAGGTATCGAGGTGTCGAGGTATCGAGGTGTCGAGGTGTCGAGGTACCGAAGTGTGAGGTGCGAGGTATTGAGGTATGGAGGTGCGAGGTACCGAGGTGTGAGGTTTCGAGGTACCGAGGTGTGAGGTGCGAGGTACCGAGGTATGGAGGTGTGAGGTACCGAAGTATGGAGGTGCGAGGTACCGAGGTGTGAGGTTTCGAGGTACCGAGGTGTGAGGTGCGAGGTGCAATGCCGAGCGAGGTGAGGTATGCCGAACGACCCATCCAATGCCGAACGCTCCTTGATGCCGAACGATCCATCCAATGCCGAACGTCTCCGGATGCCGAACGAGATTTATGCCGAGCGCTCCATCCAATGCCGAACGATCCTTAGTGCCGAACCTCCATCATGCCGAACCATGTCTGATGCCGAACAGTTTCTAATGCCGAGCGCCCATCATGCCGAACGATCTCTAATGCCGAGCGCTTCTAAATGCCGAGCGCTCCTGGATGCCGAGCGCTACTGAATGCCGAGTTTTCCTGGAATGCCGAACCACTCATGTTTGTCGGACGCTATATGTATGCCGAGTACTCTTGAACGCTATTCGAACGTGAATGCCAGACGAACCATTTGTGCTGAACCTCCACCATGCCGAACCATGTTTAATGCCGAACCATGTTTCCTAGACCCAAATTATAGTTGATTCATCTTTATCCAATCATATTTCCATCTCCCAAGCACATTGCATCATTCATCCATCCAGTCGACTGAATCCATCGTACTATAGTCTCGACGAACATGCAGCTGATTAAGTTAAACCCGTCTGTCCGCGGCCTTACCAAAAGGCGGGTTAACACTTGCCCCCCAAAACATGCCTTGCTGTGAAAGGCGTGTTTTGAATAGCCTCAAGTCCAATATCCTAAGTATGTATGTTATCCACATCCATACTTTCCGATTCATAATTCAATCCATTACCAAGCCATCTTATCCGAGTGTCACGGCCATATCCTGATCCATTTCCGCGACTGTTCCGAGTCGATGTCTGATTCCTATCCAGTAACCGAGTCCTTATCCAATTCCACATCCATCTGAACCCGACTACCGAGTTCCAATCCATCCATATCCAATAACCTATAACCATATCCGTGACCTCTCCAGGTCGATATCCAAATCCGGGACCGCTCCGGGTCCTTGTCCGAATCCTTAGCTATTCATAGCCAATATCTAAATCTGTAACCTCTCCGGGTTCTTGCCAAGCGCAATCCACACTTGACGACCTATGTTAAGTAATTCCATGGTGTTCATGGTTCAGTGTCCCTGAACGTCGAATAATGTCGTGGCTTAAGTCCTAAGCCGAATCCTGGTCACTCCGGACCCTTGCCGAGCATTGTCCATACTCGACGACCTGAAATAGTAACCGATAACCTGGGGCCTAAGTCCTAGGCCGAATCTTGGTCTCTCCGGACCCTTGCCGAGCATAGTGCATACTCGACGACCTGGATAAGTCGATTTGCCATGCTTGGACAAAGCGACTTACCCCTTGCCAGGTATGATCCATACCTGACGATCATTTACCAAAAGCCAGATAAAAATCCAATCAAAAGGCAATCCGAAATCCAGATCAAATCAGGAAACAAAAAATCCATATCAAAAATCCAAATCAATATCCAAACCAGAAATCAATCATCCAAATAAAAGTCCAAACCAAAAGAAAAAACCAAAAGACAAACAAAACCAGGAGTTCAAACCAAACCAAGAAAAAGCAAATGTCCAAACTGAAAAAGAAAAGGCAAATTTCACAAACTAGAGCGTCGCGGTTTGTCATCATCTCAGAGCATGCCTAGGGGCTATCTCCGTCCCCGTACATGTGTAAGTGACTCGGCCGTTTGCTCAAAGTTTGCTACTTATTTCATATTACCCCTGTCAATTGATAACCAATCGACCATCATTCCTGGGCCTCGCGCCATCGTTGTTTGAGGTAGACGGTGGTCGCTCCTGTTCCACCGCTGCATTCCAAGCTCCAACATATTGTCGCAACTGTCCATTCCTTACATGCTCCTCAATTATGTCCTTCAGATGCCTGCAGCTGTTGGTATCATGCCCGTCCAAGTCGTGGAAAAGACAGTGCCTTCCTGACGCCCTTTCACGTTCCGAAGGTTCTCTCCTAGCTGGCCTTCGGTAGGGAAGGCGATTCCGAGTCTCCATGAATATCCGTTCCAACGTCTCGTTTAATCCCGTGTAAGTGGAGAATTTTGGCTCTCTCCACCGCTTCCTAGCTTTTCCTAAATCATCATCGAGCTTCCGTTTTCCGTTATCTTTATCTTTATCCAAGCCTCCGCTGGATGGCCCTCCATCCTCAGCCGCGTTGACCTCCTTTAATTTCATATCTGAGCATGCATCTTCCTGTCGAAGGAATCTCTCAGTTTCGTGAAAGAATTCCCCGAGATCCATTGGTGGGTCCCGTATTAGAGATACCTTGAAATCTGAATTATCTCTGACCCCTGACACCGCTGCCATTAGAACCATCGATGGATCCGGTCGATCCACCGAAGCAACCTCCGCTTTGAACCGAGTTAAGAAATCCCTAAGTGATTCCTCCGTCCTTTGCTTTACCGATGTCAGCGTCATTACATTCTTTGGCCTCTTGATATGAACCCGAAATTGCTTCAAAAACTTTTCCACCAATTCTGTCCATGTCCCGATAGATCCTTCTTCTAGCTGTCTGAACCACATAGCAACTATATCCGTTAAGTACAAAGGGAAACATCGGGCCATCACTTCCTTTGATGCCCCAAGCACTTCCATGTGTCTTGTGTATCTCATCAAGTGATCAGTTGGATCAGCCTTGCCATTGTATACCTCCACGTTAGGTAGCTTAAACTCCGGTGGATTCCGAGCTATCCTGACTTCACGAGTAAACGGACTCCTGTTTACTCCTTCCAGATCTCTATTGGTTAAACCTCCGCGCATAGTTCTTCTTATGATCTCAGCCAATCCAGCGTTGTCCATCAAAGGTTGCCCCCCGAGTCCCCGAGGGAATTCTGGCACGTATTCCTCATCACGTGCTCTTGCATTTCTGCCAGCATCTTGTTGTATGGTGTTGACTGGAGTTCCTCCATGAACTGGTCCATTGTCTTCGGGTGGTGTGCCCCCATGTCCGGATCCATCTAGGTTCATAGTCGTCTGCCGATTAAGAGCTGCCCCCTGTTGTGTCACTCCATCAGCCTGCTGGTTGAGTTCCTCTGGTCCAGCTCTAAGACCTTGAGCACCTGCAGTTCCCAATTGTCCAAATTGCCTAAGAAGAGCCTGCATCATCTCCTCTTGCCGTTTCATCATCGCTTCCATCTCCTCTCTGGTGATGTAGATGGATGTTCGACCTGCTTCACTTCCAAAGGAAGCCTCTTGACTTCCCTCCTGATTGCTCCTTTCTGTCACTTGCTTCCTCACTGATGGTCTAACCATTGCTTCCTAAAATCCAAGTTCCTAGCTTCAGAATTCCTGAGTTCAGTTCTCAGTGGAAGCACCAAAGTGTTAGCGCCAAAATTGGTCACTACACCCAAATCCAGATGAAAGCACCAAATACCAGTCACAGCTCAGAGATAGAGTATATGTAGAGAGTAATAATGTGAAGAACAGTTAAAACTAAAATGAAAGCAGTAAAGAACAACAGATTTTATAGTGGTTCGGCTAACTCCGGCCTACGTCCACTTAGAAGTTTGCTTTTTATTGCTGTAATAATCGATTACAGTTGCAAAATGGCAGAGTTGCCTTAGCCTTAGAAAAGAGAAAATAAGAGAGTAGCCAGAAGATCCCCCATCTGGAGACCCACATGCTGTATTTATAGGCAAAACCAGGTTGTTGGGCCTCCTGAGTAGTTTGGGCCCATCAAGGTCATAGCCGAACCCTACTTCATTATGCCGACCAATCCTGAGCAGTTGGTATGCCGAACGAGGGGAGGTGCGAGGTATCGAGATACAGAGGTACCAGCGTAAGAAAACTTACGAAATGTAAAACGGGTAACAGTAACCATTGAGACCGTACAGATTCCCATAACGGTTTTTCCTTCGAAGCATCAAACCATTCATTAAGTTTAATATAGCGATATGATAGATAATGTCTAGGATGTAGGATATAATCAAACCAAATAGTTGTGATGCTTACATTGGTCACACCATAATATATTTAGGTTACATTTAAAACATCTAAGGTACGTTCGCATATTGGATTTTCCATTGGAGACATCCCTAGATAAACTGAGGCCAACCTTCTGACAAGGGTCAGAAAGTACCTTCCGAGTGCCGTATATATCTAGATAAAATATATCACTAAGATAAACACAACTAGCCCACGCATAAACCTTTAGAACCACGTAGAGCCAAGTACCATCAACTCCCGTCGGCCAACAATCGATAAGTATCTTTAGATATGGAGTTGATATACTCCATCGTGGGTCTGCAAAACCCCGGGCTGTGCGCCTTACTTTGTTTTCTGTCATTTCCAATTTCGAGGTCACGTTCGACATCCTTCACACGAGTCTTCTTCACTCAAACATGACACTAATCTCCAAATGGATTCCCACATCTCGAATAGATCACGAATCGCTACATGGATTCGAGCATCTCAAACCTCCACAGGTTCCCCACATAATTCCTCCAACAAATGCTAACGCTGTCCTCTCTCTTGGAATACTCCTTAAGACATATAGTCCCACACGATAGCATCGTTTGAAATGTTAATGTTAACCTCTCCTATGGACTTAAACTTAGGATTGATAGTTCAATTTTATAACATTTCGCTTCACAACCGCTTCGAAAACATGTAACTCATATACTAGTTTTGAAGTGGTATTTGATAAGTAAAACACTTACCGATTTTGGTCTCCTCAAAACTAATTCGATGAATTTTCCGACTAACTCAATTCCGATTCTTTCAAAAGTAAGCGAAAGCTAGAGAAGTTTTGTACCAATACTCCTCCCCGAGGGTTCTTATTGGTATGAAATCGCGAAGTCTTTTGATAACTTCCTAAGTCAATATTAGGTTAAGTTCGATAATCGACTACTCGATTATCTAGTCAAAAACAATTGCTTATAATAATCATGATTCGTACGCTTAACTTGTTTTCGACATTCCAACTTAACTATTCCTCGTTCAAGAGTGAAGCCAGATAAGTTAGAGCACTAGTTGCATCAAAGCCTTCCCTAAACACTTCATTTTTGAATCTCACAAATAGATAAGTCTACCTCGTCGGTTTTAGTGTCAAGTATAATATTAGAACAAGAATAAATCAATATGATTAACACATTTTCGACATTTTTCGACTTACTGTTCCTCGGTGAAAAGGAAAACTGGTAGGATAGAGCTCTATTGCTCTATCCCTACTCGACATCAATTTTAACTCTCATAAATAGACAAGACTTACTCCGTCGACTTTTAGTGTTAAGCATAGTTAATTACTTTTCAAAGTAATTAAAAAATTAACCATTTAGCCATCAAGCAATTCTAATCCCTTTTCGAAAACATTTGTATATACTTTTGAAATACTTGAAAATACTTATAATAAGTTTTAAAACATTTATCCAAAATGTTACTTGAAAATAACAACTTTATAATTTTCCTTAAAACTTGAAAACGACATGTTTTCCGTATATTTTATCAAAATATCCCTTCTTTAAAAATTCACAACTAATCCTTAAAAATTCATAAATATCTCAAACCACTTTTAAAATACTCTAATAATAGTTAGTAAACACTTGTAAAAATAATGAAATAAAATACTTAAATTTAAATATCTTTTCAAACCTTTGAATTCCAAAAATCAAGTCTAAACGGGGCAGTTTTGCACTAGTGATGTTTTGGCCACTTTTCGAGATGTCACTTAACTTTTTACTATTCAAGCTTTTAATAGCAACAAACATACATATAAAAAATTATAAATATGGAAAGAAACCCTAAGGATCTCTCTACAAAGTTCCATAGAAATCGTCGAAAACAAGGCAATTCCAAACTGCTTCTATAGCGACTATAGCTATAAGTGCACTTTCAAACCCGAGTCCGATCTAAACCAAAGTCCATTTATAACCTATATTCTTTGTTCAAGGTCTTGTCACAAGTCATATAAGTCCATTCAAGTCCATTCCAAGTTTTTTCAAGTCCATATACATGCATTACATATGTCACTTACTTTTAAAGCAAGAATCCAAACCAATGTTTTAACATAAGTTAACAACAATTCAAACAACATATATACAATCAACACAACATATATATGTGCTATATTTTCATTCATAGTGAGGTGTTAACTCACCTTTAACCACACAAACAATCAAGGTCCAAGAACCCAAGCCAAACCCTATCCTTGCAACTACCTTTCACTCCTCCTTCTCCTTACTTCACCATGCTTTTTCCCTCCTCCCTCCTCAATAATGCTCACGGCCATTGCTTCCTTTGGAAGTTTGGCTTCAATTCTTCAACTTCTAACATGGTGGAAGGTTTTCTAATATTATACTAAGCCTTGTGGAAAAGTTTGAAGTGATTTGGAGTTGCTTTGCAACTATTTCATTTAGAACATTTAGTGAAGAAGGAGATGAAGAAGCCATTAGAAAAGCTTGGATTTGCTTTGTGAATTTGTGATTTATTCCTAAGGGTGTGCCCCTCATTTTATAGGATGAAATGGTGGTCTTCAAGCTTGCATTCACCCCCAATTTATGCCATGGAAGCCCTACCTCCCATCACTTCTCCTTTAAGCTAATTACCATTATACTCTCACCATGATAATATCTCTTATCCATTAGAACACTTTAGAACCTCCAAGCTCAATGAAGAGGGATGTGTGTGTTAATTAGTTGCTAATATGTTCATTTGATCATTAGTCACATTAGTCAAGTGCACAAGGGTTCGAACAACTTATATCGATCGAAATACTGTTTATCGATAAACCGATTTTCGGTGACATGATTGATTTTTCTTCGAAGAATATACTTTTGTAAACATTTTTCCAAAATATGTTTACCATCTTTAGTTATGATTTAAAAAGGGGTCAAATAGCTTATTAAATTATTTAATAACATGTAATCCAAGATTCAAATATTTAAATACGAAGTGTCCGAAATTCTGGGTCGTTACAGTTTGACACTTAAATTGCCATATAATTAATACAACTTTAACCATATCCATCCTTAATTGTCACAAATCCAGTAATATGTATATATGCATTCAAACTTATAAACCTATGCGCAATAGTGTGTTTGCATTTTTTTAATATAGGCGCCCTAGATTTAGTTTGCCAGCAACAGTTCATCACCTCCAGTTCGACAACATTCTCAAATTTCTCTCCCCACCTCAACAGTCTAGTATTCCAAATTTTCAGCATCCTTCTTCTCGCAACTTCAACTTCAAGTAATATCAGACCCTTCTCTGACTTGCAACTTCAAGCTAACTTTCACCACTTCAGGCACACAATAGGTACCAATTTGCAGCATCCTTCTTCTCGCATCAAATATGCTTGTACTTCCAAACTTCAGCTTCTGCCATGCACAGGCCTTGTGTAACGACCCTGAAATTCAGACCCAGTTTAAAATTTTTAAACCGCTTATTTAATGTAGAAAATTCGAATTTTCACAAACAACTTCCGTTGCCATCCAAACTTCGCATTTGGAATGCGTTTAGATAGACATAGGCGTACGCCAAATTTCGTCGAAAATTATTGAAGTAAATTTCGCTCGCCGAATTTACATATTAGTTTAAATTTTACGTGTAAATCTTCTATCGTCTGAACTCAAATATTTTTCACAATGTTGCATAAGAAAAATATTCTGATCATGACGGCGCATTGCGTTTCGTCAAATTCCGCTTTTAATTGCTAGTTAAATTGTCGCTCGAGCAAATGGTTCAATAAGAGTTACCACTTCGCAAACAATGTCAAACCACCAATATCTTTATACAGTTGTGTTCGACTCGTCGCACTGATCAAAACGGTATATTTGTTTGTGTCAATCGGAGTTCGGCATTGCAAGTTATAAATTGGTTAACGGAGTAAAAACGGGTCCGTTACGCCACACAAACCGGTACCCAACCTTCCAACGTTCAAAATTCAAGAAGTCTATTCAGCTGTCTTGGAAATCCAATAGCCACCATTGTGAAAAATCATCATTGCATTTACTGTGTGCGCTGAACCCTCTGCCTACATTCTGTTTCATTAATTGCGTTGTTTCACTTCGTCCTGCTCCTACGTGATAGCTCTGTCTTCTCTCCTCTGCACAATTCTATTCTCTTTCTCCCTTCCCATATTTCTTTTGCTATTTATTGTCCTCCCAGTAAGCTAAAACCCAACCTTCTGCTTCATATTCTCTTATTTTCAAAGGTTACAGAAACAAACTCTCCCCCTTTCTTCTTCTCTGCACGTTTCATTTTTTTTTTGGAAAACTTCAAACACAACCTCCTCAACCTCACCCGCCTTTTCCCCCTACCAGCCACGTTCACGTCAGTTCGTACCGAACTCCGCCTCAGCTCCTGTTTCCCCCGTTCCACTCGGCCACCCATGCAACCACCCCTCCACCCAAAGCTACAACCCGACCACTACTGATACTGCTCCGCCCCTCACCGCCACCAGCGCCACCACCGCAGCCCGTCGCCTCTCCCTCCAACCCACTACCGACCCCACCCCTCCGCTCCACCCAGTTCACACCCCTGCTCCGCCTCCCCTCCACGGCAAAACACCCCACTACCACTAACAGCCCACTCGGCCAATCCCTGCAGCCACGGGCCCCCCCAATGCAAACTCCCCTGCAACCACTACCGACCTTCGCCCTTGCAACCGCCCGTACCACACGGCCCCATGCGTCGCGTCCTTCCACCAGCCGTTCCGACCCTCCCCGCCACGTCCACACCCACGTCCAGACCCCGCAGTCCACTGCCCACGTCGACTGCACCAGCCGTTCCCCACCCCACCGAGCCGACCACCTTGCTCTTAAATTATATACAGTTGTTTAGAGAAAAAATATGAAAAGCAGTATGTGTTGAAGCAGTGATATTAGTTTAGTTGCTAAGTTATAAGTAAACTAAGTTTAGTTTACTAAGTTATAAGTGTAATGTGTATTGAAGCAGTGATAGTATGTGTTGAAGTAGTATAAGTCACGTTTATATTAGTTCCTATGTAGTTGATAGGCTAAAGGTTTTGAAAATATATATAAACTAGAGGCTTTGAAAAATAACTATAAAGCAGTTCTGTTATGACTATGTATATTAAAATATGTAAAGTGTCCACTTTTATTTAGTCTCAGTTTATAGTTTCAGTATATGCAAAATATGCGTATATAATATGTTAATGTATAAAGCAGTGATGGGTTATAGTCTAGGGGCTCACGTTATTTGATTTGGTTGTTCCAGCAACTGCTGATCCGGGGTCTCAGGCCTAGGCTTCCATCTACCTTATTTGCATCTAGTTGCTGTCCGTATTCGTGCTTGTGTCGTCTATTTTATCTATTCGTCTTCGTGCTTCGCCGTCATCTTCTTCAACCACGCAAGGTGAATATTTTATTCACAACTCAATCTATTATGCTATGATAATCAAGTGATAATTGTTATGAATATTAATTTGGATATTAAATTGTTGATTGTTAAAATTGTTGAAATAAAAATTGTAAATCGCCATGCAAGTTAAACTTGAATATTGTTAGTTTACGACAAATAGTTGTGACACTAAAATTGTTATGTGATGTTGAATGTGGTTGTTAATATAAGTGAAATTTAATACGAAAATTGAAATTGGTATAGGATAGCCAACAATTTAAAATGGATTATATATGTTGAATTTGACCCCTTCGGACGTTAAATAAATCGTCGCGTAGAAATAGCGGTAACTACACTTTGAACCATTGAACGTATGATTGATGTAAAAATTTGATAATAGACACCAAGTGAAACCATAATGTAATAATCTTTAATCCGCATGAGACGATCGTGTGGATTCTAGGAATAATTATATTAATTTGCATAAATAACAAATGTAAGTTAATATGATTATTTCGGGATTATTTGAATAAATTGTAAAATTGTCATGTATGTTTGCTATTGCTTGTTTATTTACTTTGACACCATCCCAGTTATCACACTGCTAGTTCCATTTGCTATGCTTTGTTTTATATTGAATGATATCGGGTTGAAATGATAAATACCCAATTAAACAACTTGGCCTAGGATAGATAATTAAAGATAAGAAACCCGATTGGTCAACAAAAAAATTATTTTTGAAATTGAAATCTATTTGAAATTAAGGAATGGACTTTACAATTTGTTTGGAAATTAGGTAACAAACTTAATGGATTTAATTAATGGTTTAAATCGAAATAAATTAATAGGAATAAATTAATGTAGTTTAATTGAAACGGATTAATAAACCTATTTAATTGAATGAAATGAATTGGCAAATTTATTTGAAATAAGATTTAAAAACAAGGAAGTTTTAGAATTTAATAATTTGAAGTTTTATTAGATTTGTTAGATTTAGACTTGAAATCGGTTTTAATTAAATAGATTTAAAACTTGTCATAAATTAAGATTGAGATTTAGAAAATTTGACTTAAGTGGAATACGAAACTAACTAAAGTTTTATGGATTTAATTTAGTGATAATTTAAATTTAAAATGATTTTAAATTTAATAAAATTGATTTAATCAAATTTATGATTATGGTTAAGTAACGATGAATGTAAATATGAATTGAAATGAATAGAATTTGGTTTAATGATATGAACTAAAATTTACCATTAAATCGAATTAATTGGAGTATTAACTAAATTTAGGAAGTGAAATTTAGATCTTATTAAATTGAACAGGAATACGTAATTTTATTGTTAACTCAAATGTTGAACTAAAGATTGCATTTGGAAAGATGTTTTAATATCCGAAATAAATTGAATCGTGAAATGTCAAATTTTGGAAGTCAAATTAGCAGCTTGACTTTCAGACTTTGATTTGTTTAAACTTTAACTTAAATGACCATCGGGTAATAAATACATAGTTATTAAAGAGACCGGGATCAGATATGGACATACTCTCTGTCGATACCGAAAACCACTTTAATAACTATTATACGCGAAGTGTTGATCCAGAACGAAGTGGATGGCTTGGTGAACGCGTTGACTGAAGAAAGAGAACGATATTGGATGACCCCTGACATGACTAAAACAGGAGCCGCGCCAGGCCATTGAGGTTCGCCACCTCTAGCGGACACACTTCTTCGATACCATATCTATTACTTTTGTGATTCGATTTGGGTGCACCCCTTGATTTGGGAGTGTTGTTTCGCGGTGTTGAGGTAGTAGCTGCTATGCTCAACATCAGTCCGGATCACGCAACTACTAGTATCCTAGTTGGTATCGCCTCATGTACCTTGTCATACTGATTATCCTATTCACGACCACTACGTTTCGGTTTGTACCTTTAGTATATGGATTGCCCTCTGGTGACTTCCGGTTTTGGGGAAACTACGGTCTTGTATATGCTCTTGGGAATAAATGTGTTAAGGGGATTATGGTAACGCCTTAACACTATTTTAATATTGTACTTTACTGATTAGACATTATCTATCTATCGTATTCTATTGTATATATAGATAGTTTATCGGATCCTTAGAGATGTTTATTTTATTCATCTTTAAGTTATGGACTTTTTCCCTTGCACTTGATTTTCTTGTATAAGATTTTGAGTCCTGACTCGAGTGTTTCTTTTGCATATGCTCGGGTCAGTCTGAAGCTATCCAGTTTGCTGATCAAGGTTGGTTGAAGATGCTGAAGGCTTAGCATTTATCTTTATCAGTATATTTCTATTCCTGTATTGATGTCCTAGTCTGTTGGACATTTTTGTATTAGTCACTTGATGTTAAGACATTGTTGTATTTTATGTAGTAGCTTCATGAACTGCTATTATGACGATGTATTTTCCGCTGCATTATTCTGTGACTGTTCTGTGTCTGTGATGTTGTATTAATTCTCGTTTACATTTATGTATTTATAATCCCATAATGATTCGTATTTTGTATTATTTAAGTTGACATGTGTGGATTATTGTCAATTTAAATGGTCCAAATATACGGGTTGTTACACCTTGCTATCCCCATGCCTGTAGTTATAACTAGGCCTTGCCGTTCCCATGCCATATTACCTCCAGTTTTGCACAACATTGTAAGGACACGATGAATTGCATTGCTCATTTAACAACAACGAAGAACATCTCCTATTTTCCTCTCTACACCAACTAAAATGCCTCTGCATCAATTATGACTGCCCTTGCATCCGAGCCCGTGATCTCCCTCCATCTTCATCTCATGGTTAAGCTCCACTGCATGTTTACTTTGACTCGGCGCGCTTAGCTATTCCGCTATTTTAATTTTTTTCGTAATAATAATTGTTGGCTGTTCTTGTCAACTCCCATATTTGTAATTATATTATTATGTTCTCTCTTACATTCTCTCAACTAGTCGATCATCATAGTGATGGTCCTCCATATTTGTAATAACTAATACCCCATAGACATTTGTATGAATTTTGATCTTTTCTTAATAAAATATGAGTGCTCTCCTCTTAAGAGGATCACTCCTTCATGAAAAAAAACTATGTTTCTTATAAATACCTCCAACTGTAAGCCCAAAGGCTCTCACAGTCTAATCCTATAACTTACACTTTTCTAACCCAACTCTATAACTCACCTTCAACTGTAGGCCTAAGGCCATTCCTAGTCTCACGCATCTACCGTCAACCATGTCCTAACAATATGAGAGAAAGTACACGTGCCCCTTAATACCTTTTTAATGGAAATTAGGCACACTTTGACCATTTAATACTCATATCTTAACCAGGTCCTCATCATTTAATACCTAACACAAGACAGACCCCTCTTTAATACCCTCTAGCTGACATCGCATGGAATCTCATCAGGTCGCTTAATACTTCTTTATGGAAAAGGTGGACCTATATTAGCCACTTAATACCTTGAACCCGAAGCGGACCCTTCCTAAGATTTCCTACTACCGTGCCTAAGTGCTAACCCGGACCATTTAATACTTCCTAATTAGGGAGAAGGTGGACCCTACAACAACCACTTACTACCCCCGACCCCGAAGCAGGTCCTATGCATTATGACTGGTTACCCAAATGTGACGTCTCATATTAGTCCGGCTATTCGTTGGTATTGGTAACCAGATCAACTGGATAGGCCTACTCCATAGATTTGGGCTAACCTCACGTCCTCTGTGGTACTTATTATAGGCGATGTCTTATAGCAGCCTCCAAGTCACATTACTGGTAGCCAGATTAGCTGGGAAGACTTTTGTGTGCTTCTGACTGACCTCGCATTCCTATAACTTAGTCACAATTTCCACTCTTCTAATATATTACCATATATACCTCACCACATTCCGCACTAAGTATTAAAAGGAAATCTCCTTATTTTTCCTTTAATTCTAAATTATTTCTTATAATTATCCCAACTCCTTTCCTAAGGGGTTCTAATGTTGGTTACTAACCTGCTGATTACTAACCTATTTACTATGCAATTAGTACATCATACGCTAATAGTAAAACCCCTTATCCCAACAAGTATGGAGTTAGACTTGTAAAAACTTCCAATTTATACAAGTCTAACTCCATACCATAACATACAAATTAGCCAATATCCTTAGCCCAACAATAGACTTGTATTAGAAAATAGAATCAATTACCGAACTTATTTTATATTAAAATAGTATAATCAACATCAACGGAGTTTATAATTCAAATTATTTTACACTCCACTCAACTTTTGCATGCATAAATGAAAAGGGATTCATATTTCAATTACAAAAATAAGCAGTGCAAACTACGAATAGGAGAATCCATACTTTACACACCCTTTCTTAACTTATTTTTTTAAACCCATAATCACATCAAAAGAGAGAAGTGAGAAGTGGAATAGAATGTAAAATATTAAAATTGCAATAACTACACAAATTCTACCGTTTTAATATAGAATAATTGAGATTCCCATAAGAATTGACATTTCGCTTTGAGAGAAATTTCGGGGTTAGATTTGAAGTTTTCGTAAACCAAAATTCCCCATCTAACCTATAGTATACAAATACTAAAATGTGAAATAATAATATTTCCACTCACAGATGATTCCCAACTTTCTCCTTTGGATTTGATTATGCTTGCTTTTCTTTTCTCTATTCAGCCTCTTCCTTTTGAACTATACAACAATTGGACTATATATGAATTAGATTCAGAATTCTAGGGATTTGGGAAGAATATAATTAAAAATTGAATATTAACATCTAAAAATCCTTGCTTGAAAATCTTTTGAATCGTAGGGAAGAAACTGAAAGAGCTTCATTATTATTCATTATTATTCCAAATAATTTATGAATAAAAGAAGGGGCTAGCCTCTTATTTATAGTGGTTAGGAGACATCAGAGCCATTTGATTTAAGTAGGTTTAAAATAATAAAATCCAGGCCGTTCATGCTGCACAAAACCTTAGCCGCCACAATACCCATCGGTCGACTGTCCTTCCTCAAGCCTTCGATTGGTAGACTTGGAGCATATTTATTTCTACCGTTTTAATTTTTATTTAATTCCTTATTAACTTTTAACATTACCGTTTATTTTAACGTTTTCTTAAACCCAATTTCTAATCAAATTTAACTATAAATTCCAAATTATTAACATTAATTATAATTTGAATCTGAATTTCAGTTGAATTATTTTGAATTCGAAAACTTCAAACGTCAATAAATTTTCCGTTTGAGCTCCGACTACAAAATTTTATATATGAAAATTGATTAGATAATCTCTATGAATGCAACCGCACTACTTCCGTGGCCAAATTCCGATACCTACAAAATATCCCATCTTAGCCTTATTATCAATTAATAAATTTCTTATTAATTTTTTTATGAGGTGTTAAATTCTCCTCCCTTAAAAAGGATTTCGTCCTCGAAATTCCTAATGGACAGACAGTGTAACGTGCACTAAACATCCATGTTATACAGCTAAGCTATCTACATAACCATCTACTCAACCAAAAGTGCAATGTGATTATGTATGTAGACATATTATTGGTGAGCTTAGTCCTAGCACGAATGCAAGGTCATGACATATATGCATGTATGAAAATATCCTAAATATGCATAGAATTTCTATATGAGTGCAAAAATAATAGTATAAAGTGTGGAAACCATACCCTACTATCGAATCTAGCAACTACGAAGCAACTAAAAACCTAAATTTGAGGGGAGAAAGTTTATCAGAGAAAAGCTCAGGATGAGAAGTCCTCATCTTCTCTTCAGTTTTCCGTGTGCTTTCCACTGGATTATCTTCCCATTGTACTCGAACCAGCCTAATTTTGTTGTTGTGGAGTTTCCTAGTTCCATACTCCACTATGTGTGTAGTGGCATGGGGTGCTATCGGCTCCATCTCAATGTCTACTAATTGATCAGGCTTTACCACATGGCTGTGTTATAAAGCATTTCCTCAAGTGCGAAACATGAAAAACATTATGGACTCCTGCCAACTTATCTGTTAACTCTACTCGATATGTAAGTTTCCATATTCTTTCCAAAATCAAGAAAAGCCCAACAAACTTTGGCGCCAACTTCCCTAACTTACCAAACCTCATAACATTCCTAAGAGGGAAAACGTTAACGGACACTATGTCTCCTATATCAAAATCCAGTTCCTTCCTTCATTTGTCAGCATAGGACTTTTGACGATCCTGTGTGGTCTTCATTCGCTACCTAATCTAACTTTATCTTCTCCGAGGTCTTGTGAATCAAATATGGTCCGAGTAAAATTTTGTTGGCAGTCCCCTACCAATAATTAGGTGATTTGGACGGCCTCCCATATAATGCTTCAAAGGGTGTCATGCCAATCGTCATTTGGTGGCTATTATTATAAGAAAATTCTATTAAAGGTAAGTGATGCTCCTAATGTCTTTCGAAATCCATGTTGCAAGCTCTCAATAAGTCCTCCAAAATCCTATTCACTCATTCAGTCTGACCATCAGTTTGTGGATGGTAAGCAGTGATAAGATTTAATGAAGTTCCTAAAGCTAACTGCAAACTCCTCCAAAATTTGCTAGTGAATAAGGGGTCCCTATCACTAACAATGCTAACTGGGATTCCATGAAGTCGAACCACCTTAATACAAATTTGCGCTAAAGATGCTGCGATGCTATTACTTCTAACATGAATAAAATAGGCGCTTTTAGTGAGTCTCTCTACTATAACTATAACAACCCCTAAATTACAAATAATTTAATTAATTAAAGGGCCAAGAAAGAATAAATAAGAAAGTGAAGGGGGTAATGAATTAATGAAAATGAGTATGTGTGCCAAAACCCAAATAATTATGGGACAATATACATGACTCTTTCCCATTGTTCTAAGAGAAGATTTTCCTAAGATGATAAGGGAAAATGTGTCTGGAGCAGTTGTGCCAATGCCAGTTGTTCTAAGAGAAGATTTTCCAAAGATGTGTCATGACTACAAGAGTTTAGGAGGAAAAGTGTTTACGGGGATAGAGCCTGTGGTTGAAGCACCGGACTAGCTAAGAAACTGTGAATAGATATTTGGAGACCTAGGGTTGAACAATGCGCAGAAGGGGAGGCTAACATCGAGATAGTGTAGGAAGATGCACTGGATCAGTGGGAGACAATTATTGCTGGAACACCCGAGGAAGAGATTACCTGGGTGCAGTTTAGAGAAAGATTTGAGGCTTAGTTTATATTCGAGTCACAACAGAGCGTGTTACCATGTGAGTTCATAGACTTGAAGCAGGGAGACCTTAATTGTGGAAGGGTATGTTCAGAAGTTTAATTCTTTAGCCAAGTATGGTAGGAAGATCATCAACACTCCAATGAATAAGAACAAGAAGTTTATCATGGGCTTGAAGCAAGGGCTGGATCATAAGGTAATGACTCACTTGGCATATCCTTTTGAATTCGTAGTAGATATGGCTAGAAGTTACGATAGGATGTATCAAGGGTAGAGAAGAGTAGAGGCAAAGCCCAAAGCTGAGATGAAGAAGAAGTTTGTTCCTTATACCAAAGGAAAGAAGGGAGTGCCAAAGGGGAGGAGTGGAGAAGCTGCTGCTGTGGATGTCATCTGTTTTAACTACGGACCGAAGGGACACTATGGTACTAAGTGTCCAACGCCAAAGAGTCTCGTGAGGGCTAAATGCTTCAAGTGTGATAAAGTGAGGAATCTGAAGAAGGACTGCCCACAGCTTAAGGCGTAGGTTTATGCTTTCGAGGGATTAAAGGAAGGTCCATCTACCGAAGAAAGAGGCAAAGGGAAGGTCTTGGAAGGTATGGCTTTAATTTTTGGTATATCGGTTAGGATACTATATGACACTGGCGCTACACATTCATTTATAGCAAGAGATGTAGTTGATAGACTTGAGTTAGGAGTTACCTATTTAGTCACCTCCATGTGTGTAACTAATCCAATAGTTGGATATGCAACTCTCGATTGAGAAGCATTGGGCTGGATATTGAGTTGTGCAAGTGCGAGTTTTCTTGTGATCCATACGTATTTGACTTCATGGATTATAGGGTTAGTTTAGGGATGGATTGGTTGGAGAAGTACTGTACCAGTGTGCACTATGCCAAGAGGATTATTACTCTTAGCCATCCAAACCGCAAGGATAGAATGTACATGGTCCTAAAGGAGTGCAGTACTTAGAGTAGAAGCGTTTTGTTTGCTTTAGCTTTAGAAACAGAAGAAGTGCTGGGAGCAGTACGCATAGTGAAGAAGTTCCAAGATGTATTTGAATAATTTTGGGGTTGCCACTCCCAAAAGCAGTAGAGTTTCGTATAAATTTGCTACCATGAACTAAACTGTTTGGTCGACCTCCTAAAAGAATGCCTCTGAAGGAGATAGAGGAATTAAGGAAGTAGTGGTTGAATTAGAAAGTAAGAGCTTCATTAGGCCAAGTAGCTCACCATGGGGAGCAATGATATTATTGTGAAAAAGTAGGATGTGTCGTTGAGGTTAGTTATAGACTATCGAAAGTTGAACGAAAGGACGGTGAAGAATAGATATCCTTTACTGAGAAATGATGACCTTTTTGATCAATTGAATGGAGCTAAGTTATTTTCACATCTAAATTTAGTTATGTAGTTCCATCAGCCGAGGGATGCAGAGAATAGTTTTCCTTTGACTATGTTCAGGTCAAGGTACGGTTCATATGAGTGGCTAGTGATGTCATTTGGGCTGACAAATGCGCCAACGTTCTTTGTTTATTTGATGAGTAGAGTTTTTCTAGATCAGCTGGATAAGTTTGTGTTGGTGTTTATAAATGACATTTTAGTGTACTTCATAAATGACGAGGAGCACGCAGTTCACCTAAGACATGCGCTGGAGACATTAAAGGAGACAAGTTGACGGAGAAGTTCTCCAAGTGTTATTTTTGGAGAAGGGAAGTGAAGTTCCCAGGCCATATGATTTCAAAAGAAGGGTTAGCCATAGATCCTTCTAAGGTTAACGCAGTGAATGGGTGGAAGAGGCCTGAAACTATTATCAGGATACGAAGTTTTTTGGGCTTGGCTGGCTACTATTGGAGATTCATTAAGGACTTCTCTCGTATAGTTGTGCCAATGACGAGGCTGACCAGGAAGAGTGAGCAGTTTGTCTAGGCACAGGAGTGTGAAAGGCATTCCAGGAACTGAAGCATCGATTGATAGATGCGCCTGTGTTAGTGATACCTCAAGGGAATGATGGTATGACTGTGTATACGGATGCTTCAGGAGCATGATTGGGTGCGGTATTGATGCAGAAGGGCAAGGTGATTGCTTATGCATCCAGGCAGTTGCGACCGCATAAAATGCAATATCCTACTTATGATTTGGAGTTGGCAGCATTTATCTTCGGATTGAAGATTCAAAGACATTATTTTTTAGGGGAGAGGTTTGAGTGATATACTGTTCATAATTCATTGAGATATTTGTTCTCCTAGAAGGAGTTAAACATGAGGCAGCCGATGTGGTTAGAATTTCTAGCATCATGTGATTTTGGGATAGAGTATACCCTAGGGAAAGGCAACAAAGTAGCTGATGCCTTGAGCCAAAAATAGCAAAGTTGTGTTTTGGCTATAATAGAGGAATGTGCTGTCTTAGAAACATTGTCTACGTATGATCTGTAGTTTCAATCTAGTGCAGGTTCGAATAGTACTTTTAGAATGCTAGCATGCTTAGGAGTTAGGTCTGCGTTGGTAGAAAGAGTAGCTGAACTACAGAAAAGAGATGAGTTCTATGCAGACATAGTAAGAAGATATGACATAGGAATTGAGAAATTCAAGCTAAAAAGATTCAGTGCTGATAGAGAGGGCTGACTGTAGAAGAACAGAAGATTGTATGTTCCAAGAGTAGAAGGACTGCAGAGAGGGGTATTGGATGAATGTCATCGTTCAAAGTTTACTATACACCTTGGAGGTATAAAATTTACCAAGATATAAAGAGGAGTTTCTTCTGTGAAGGGATGAAGAAAGATGCGGGAGAGTATATGAGAAGATGTCTTACATGCCAGCAAGTGAAGGCAGAACTTCAGGAGCCAAGTGGGATCCTGTAGCCTTTGAATGTTCCAGTTTGGAAATGGGATTCGGTATTTACGGATTTCATAGATGGGTTGCCAAGAACGAGGTAGGGAATGAGATGATATAGGTCATAATGGACAGACTAACTATGTGTGCCCATTTCATTCCAGTGAAGGCCACGAGAACTGCGTCAAAGTTAGCAAAAAGTTATATATGAGGGCAGTAGTGAGATTGCATGGAGTGCCTAGCACTATTGTTAGTGATCACGATCCATTATTCACTACTGAGTTTCGGCATAGCTTGCAAAGTACTTAGAACTACGCATGAATACTGCTTATCATCCACAGACAGATGGGTAGACCAAGAGAGTTAACAAGATCCTAGAAGATTTGCTCAGAGCTTGCATTTTACACTGCGATGGATCTTGGGAATATTATTTACACTTGGTGGAGTTTTCATAAAACAATAGCTACCGGAGTAGTATTAGGATAGCTCCATTCGAAGCGTTGTATGAAAGACCATGTAAATCGCATGCTTGTTGGTTGGAGGCAAGGGACATGATTATATTAGGTCCATAAGTGATTAAGGAACCTACTGAGAAGGTAGATCTGATCCAAGCTTGGATGAGAGCAGCACAGTCAAGGTAGAAAAGTTATGCCTATTCTAGGAGAAGAGATCTAGAGTTCGCAGTTGGTGATCAAGTGTTCGTGAATGTTTCTCCGATGAGAGACAGGATGCACTTTAGGAAGGCTGGAAAGCTAGTACCCAGCATGTAGGGTTGTTTCCAATTATGGAAAGGACTGGGAAGGTGGCATATAAGGTGGAACTACCTAGTATTTTTGCAGGGATCCATAATGTCTTTCACATATCTCATCTGCAGAAATGCATTAAAGATCCAAGTGCAGTAGTCAATTCGAAGGCAGTAGAAGATCTGGTCATAGAGCCAAATATGACCTATGTGCGAAGATCGATTCAGATAGTGGACCGAGATGAGAAGCGGCTTCGGAACAAAGTGGTGAAGCTAGTTTGTGTTCAGTGAAGCGTAGATCGGGAGGATCGCACATGAGAAACAGAGGACAAGGTCATGAGGGTCTATCTAGAATTGTTTGTTTTGAATTAGCATATGAGCTATATAGTGCATTATGTTTATTGTGGACTATATATATATATATTTGTGTGTGTGTGTGTGTGTATTATGATTGATTGTTGTATTAGTAAATAGCACTAGTAAATTTTATTTATGAATTGGGAATTCACGGTCATGCTTAGGGTAAGCATGGGATAGTTGGCAAATCATCACCGGGCCTAATTTGAATTTCGAAGGAAAAATTCACTTAAGAAGGGGAGACTGTAACAACTCTTAAATTATGAATAATTTAATTAATTAATTAAAGGGTCAAGAGGGGCTAAATAAGAATGTGAAGGGGGTAATGAATTAATGAAAATGAGTATGTGGACCAAAGCCCATATAATTGTGGGACAATGCATATGACTATTTTCCATTCATTCATTCTATTCTTTTAAAAGTAAAATAAAAACTCAAAAGATACGTTACTGGTAGTGGCTTAGAGAAACTGAAATAAAGAGAAAATAAAGTAAATGAAAGTTAAGGAAAGGAGAAGAAGACCTAAACAAGATTTCTTAAAGATTTAGGTAAGTAATACTTAACCTTTTATTCAGTTCGTTTTGGTTGATTGGATCATGTTATTTTGTTGGTATCTATATAGATTTATGTCAAAATGAAAACCTATTATGGTATCCTAACCATTGTCCTGAAGATGGCTTAGTAACTTGAGAAGCTTATGACTTAGGAATAAATTGTTATGAATTTCTAAAGTAAACACTTAGAAAATATACAAGGAAAATAACTTGTAATTCAAATGAAAGACAAGGAAGGGATAAAGGAATTATTCACGAATTTTCTAGAATTTAATAAGACTTTCTATGTGTAAGGACCCGGATTTTTGGTCGTTGATTTTGAACATTTAATTTATTTTAAATGTTGAGTTTTGAAATGTGAATGGAATTTTAATATGAAGTTTATCGATCAAAAATAGTGTAATAAAAACTTAAGCTCCAAATATAACGAATTAATTAATAAATTTAACTGTTGAGTTAATAATTAAAAATCATTTAAATAATTGAATTGGAGTTGAATATGAAACCAAAACGATTTCCAATACTAATATAAATTCTATTTGAATCAGAATTGAGTTAGTAAGATTTTAAAACTGAAAATTTGAGTGATTTCGTAAATTTTGGAAATCGCCAATTTAATCGACACGTTAAAATAGCAATCCGGGGCACCATCTCAGAATTCGACGAAACCAGTTCAATTGGATCCATAATAGTTTATTATTATCCAATTTCAAATTTCGTAGAGTTTGGAGTTATCGTTTGGTCGTACGGGATACAAACGCGTATACAAACAGGTTGAATTTAATATCGAAAATTTAATATAATAATTGGGTCCAAAAAGATATCTTCTCCATACGATCGAATTAGGACTCGAAACCTTTTCCATTGCGTTCGGAATATGGGTATACCATTATAAACGTCAGGCGGCACACCTCAATAGGAGATCGAGATTTCACGGCATGTGATCCGAGATATTTTAAAAATAATAATAATAAAAGTAAAATCGATGAACAGTTGAGCCATCCTATTCAATGCCGACTTATCCTTTCTTTTCTCGTTTAAATCAAGATTCCTTTCCATCCTTTCTGTTCAAAATCACGTCCTTTCCATTTTTCTTCATTTTAAAATCTTCAGAACAAATCGACCAGAAAAAAAAAACGTTCGATCTAATAAATGGCATTCCCCTTCAAATTTTTTTAAAACGAAAATCAAAATATTGCGTATTCATCTCATATGCAATTCTCCTCCTCAAATGAAACCGATTCGAAATCGATTCGAATCAAAAAAAGAGCGAACAAGTCGCGATGCTCTGTGCCGAACTCAGGCGATCGAGCGGCGAGCGCGTGAAGGGGGAAGGTCGCGGTCCATCAGCAATGAAGGCAGGCATGTTCGAATGGAAGCGACGGTCGCGACCTATTATGGACGACGTAGGGAGAGGCGTGGCTTTGGGCGAGTTCGCGATGAAGATGTGTACTCGTAAATGGAGTGGAGGCGGAGGTAGTGTGTGTCGTTGGGGAGAGGGACGCGACTTCGATTTGAACGAACGACAATTTATGGAGGTCTTGACTTCCAATTGTCACGTCAGGGTTTGGGCGCTGGGTTCTGGAGGTGGGGACCGCGGCTAATCACGTGCGTGGTTGGTCAGTGGTCGCTGCGTTCGCGAGGAGGTGCTCGCACGAGCATGCGATGGTTGGCAGCGACCTGGATGTTTCGTTCTCGAGCTTTCCTGTGCCTACCTGACGCGGAATGAGGTATAGGATTTGTTTTTTATTTCTGTTAATTAAGATTTTAAAATTTAAAATTAACATGGAAATTTAGTTTATAGGATTAAGTAAATAATTAAATTTACTTTTGTTGTAACTCGATAACTAAATTTTTTATAACTTCTTCATACGAGGTCGGGTATCGAACGAAAAACATGTTGCACTTCGATCTTTATTGCCGAATCTATGCATTGGAGTTGAATTGGATCGAATGACAATTAAAAATCAAGGTGAGTAAATCTCACTCTTTTTGGATTGCTAGATATTAATTTTAAATAGTTAAAATTAATTATTGGATGCCTGGTTGATTTAATAATTTTTATCAGATGAATGATATATTATATATATAGTAGTATATATATTAGTATTTGGAGTGATATTCCCGCACATTATAGCGGATGAGACCCTATGCGCCCTGCATAATAGCGGATTACCCTTTATACAGCAATATCCCCCTCGAAGTGGGATTTGTATTTTTTTATATTGTATTAACATCTGTGGATGCAAGGAAATAGGTTGGAGGGATCCAACTGGATTCCTCAAATATATTGTTTATTTTTCATATATAGTGATATATGATGTGTGTAGATAATTTTTTATAGATTACTGTTATAATTTTAATTATTGGATGCTGTTGTAGCACTAGCCTGAATCTTGATATTTTAAATACCATAATTTTTTTTAAATTGAAGGAAAAGGGAATTTTGATATAAAAATATTTATATTGGAATTGGGGTTATTTTAAAGAGATTGAGTTAGAAAAATCTATATTTGATTTTTGGTTATACTTAACTATTGTGAATTATTAAATGGAGATTTTAAAAATGAATTATATAAAGAATTTGTAAATGATATTCTAGAAATATAAAAAAAAAGTGTTGAAATCGATAATAAAAATAGATTGGAAGTTATAAATAGATGATAAGAAATGGATTTATAAAATGGAATTTTATAAATAAGATTGTTTTATTTAACAAGTAGAACTCAAAGGAGCATAAGAGTTTATAAACGGTGTTTATAAATAAGGCAAGCGATATCAGTTGCTAAATTAGAAATATAAAATTCATAAGAGAATTTATATTAGAATATGAAAATAGAGTGAGAGAAATAATGGAACTATTTTTTTGAAAGTGAGAATGGTTAAGGGGATCTGAATGAAAGTGATATGATGTGATTCGAGAGGGATTTATAAATTGAATTGGTTATTGAGGTTTTAAAAATATATTTTTAATTCTAAGAAGTTAAGTTTGTTTTTGAAAGGAAATTTTTATTAATTAAAACTATAAAATATTAAACTAGTTAGGATCGAAATATTCCGGTAAGTAGATTTTCAAATATTAAGTATTTATTTAGTAAATTCTAACTTTTAAAATCAGCTTTGAAAATCTATTTGTTTACCTAAAAATGAGTTATTGATGTTTATAAAAGTGTTTTCGATATTTTAAATAATTACTTGAACATGTTTTAAAAATAAATTATTATTCTTTTAAATACTTATTTTATATATATATAGAGTTTGAAGTGATTGAATTTTTTTATTTATAAATTCTCTCGAGATTCGTAAATGAGGCTTATAAATGGATATGATTCTGGAGGAGAGGAATTTTATAAGGGACTTGGAGGAAATGGATTTGAAAATGTATGAATATGGGAGTTTTGAAATGAAATCGGAATTTATAAAAGAAGTTATAAATTTCTGAACGGGGTAATACATAAGTATATTGGGTTTTGGAAATTGAAAAGGGGCTTTATTAGTGATTCCAAAGACTATGAGATAAGCTACGAAATATTCTCTTAAGTGTTGGTATTTGAAAAGATTTTGGAAAATAAGATTTATAATATTTCCTAAGTATAAAAATGGAAATTTGAAAATATTTCTAAGTGTTGAGATGGTTCGAAAATATCCTGTTATGGATTCAAGTATTTGAAATTGTTTTCAAACATTGGAATGTGGAAAGGGATTTGGATATATATATATCTTAGTAAAGATATTTTGAAGTAAAAGTTTGAAGAATTATAAAATAAGGCCTAGTGTCTGCTTATGGATGTTTTATTGGTAGTTAAATAACCGACTATCAATATTGACCAATTTCGTTAATCGTTTCGAAGAGAACCAGATCAGATTTAATTATCCGAAAACCACTTCGATTTGGTTTGAACGTTACGAATGAATACTGTGAAGATGATGATTTAGTTTTTCCAAACGTAGGATAACTTGTATGGCCGAATGCTATTAGAACATCGTCATTGGAGGGCGATGAGCATTTTAAGTAGAATTGTTTCTTGAAAGGTAACGCTTAGCCTCAAGCCTCATCAACTGGGAATGACTAAAACATGGGAGATGCAGCAAGGCTAAGTGGCTCGTATCCAATTAGGATATGTTATCACTTTTCTAAATGTCCTCGGAAACTTATATATTATGGATATGGTTGTGCATGAAAGAAGGAGCGCTCGATTTGTAAGGGTGGGAACACCCGGGGTGATAACATATTCGGTCTATCCAGGTTAGGGGTAGGCCGGTCTTGTGTACCAAGGGATCCCGGCGAGGTCCTCGATACATTGTTCTAGAGGTGTACTGTGATAGGCGGTACCCTAGTGGCCCAGTCATTGTATGGAATCCATTCTCCAATAAGCGCCGTACGGTTTTGATTGTGCCCAACTATGCTGAAACGTGAGATGCAAGCATTTCAGCTATTTTCTATTTACTTTCTATAGACACTATTATAATATCAAATGATTTTGATAAAAATCGTTTTGGTTATCGTATGGTAAAAACCCATCGTGTTGATGTGTGACGCGGTCTTACGAGATACCTTTGTTTTCAAAGGATTTTGAGAAAAGATAATAATTCAAATTGAGTGTGTTTCTCACGTTGGTTTTCCAAATTGACTCGGGTGTTATTTTATTATAATGCTCGGGTCAGACCGAGTATTACAGATTCAGGATAGGATGCTATGGAGCTTAGGAGACGAGCTGGATGACAATATGTATTTCCGTACTTGATTTGTATTTTCCACTGTGTGAGGACAAGTTATTAAACTGTCCAGATTGATTGTTGTATATTGTACTCTGATAATGGTATGTATATTAACATCACAGTTCTTGTTTTTAAAATCTGTTATTATATATTATAATTTGTTCCGCTGCGATTGTGAGATTCTGTTGTTGTTCTATTTTTCTTCTACTTTTTCTCCTTCACCCCTAAAGATTCGTATTTCCGTTCAATTTGAGTTGTACTGGTGTGAATTATGGTCGACTCAAAGGGGTACGGATTTGCGGGCCTTTACACTATGCGTAAAATAAACTAGAACTAATGTAGAATTGCGCTGGTGAAAAAGGGGATTTGCGTCAAGAATTAATGGAAATGACATATGTATTAAAATAATAATGTAAGGGGACAAGATCCATAAAAACAGCTGAAAAGATAAACAAAAGGACTCTGTAAATGTCAGAAAAACAGCGAGGCAACGTATCTAATAGAGACTCATGTAAAGGTGGTAATGTGCTTTGTTAGAGGTGTCAGATATCATCAGGTTCTAAGCTAAGGAGGCGGTGGCCAAACGTCTCAAAGGAGAACTGCGCCTAATAGAACTGTGTTGATTAGTGGGGTAGTGATTTGTCAAAGGAATCCAGGGACTTTCTAGAGAACGTAGTTCTACGCTGTAATTTTTATGAAAGATAATTGAGCGTCAATTATGAAGAGGATAAGACAAATTGCGTCGCCATAACGTGCCACGATTTGGAAAGAAACACACTCAATAAGTAAAGAGTGTATTGCACATATGGGTCGGGGTAGGGTGTACTTCATCGAAGTATTGTGAGAAGAAGTAGAAAGTGGAAGGACTACTAACGTCGAGTAAGGACGCCTTCTCGAATACACACCTGAAGAAATTTCAGGTGGGGAGAGGCATTAAATTTCCTGAGGTTTGCAGGGCGCTGATTCTATGCAACTTCAAATTAAAAAGGAAATAATAATGTAGGGGGATGATTCTATGAAGTATGGGACTACATATGGCTATTTCTTTGTAGTCTAAAATTAAATAATAAGTAAACGAGACCCGTGGATGGCTGATTCATAACAGGTCAAAAATAAATGAATAATAATTAAAAAAGACCCGCGGTGGCTGATTCATAGCAGGTTAGAAATAAATGAATAAATATTAGATAGGGAACTACGGGTGGCTGATTCACAATGGTCCATGTCTAATTAAATAATTTAAAAGATGAGGGAAGGGAGAAATCCACGGGTGGCTATTTCATAGCAGATTTGAACTTAATAAGTTTATAAGAATATGGCTCCCTATGGGATAGCATAATAGCCCAGAGCTAAATGAAACGATACTGCAAGGATGGGATTCTAGGCAGTATAATGTTAATTAAGTAAATAAAATAATACTACGAGGACCAGGGTCGGTGCAATATTGGTAAATCATAAAGAGAATTAAAGGGATGCTGCTAGGGGTCGGTGCAGTATAAGCATAGTTGTAACTATATTAAGGGTAACTTGAGAAGTTTCCAGGATAAGTAAATATGACTTTTGTTGTGTGCAGTATTGTGTATGTTGTTTGTAAGTAGTGAGGGAAAACCCATTCCGTGTTATGCGACGTGTTCTTACTATGTATTTATGTTGTACTTTCAGGAAAGTGTTATTCACACCAGACTTTTTGTCTGATCCGTGTTTTTATCATTGTTTTCCCCATAAACTCATGGGTACTCATTTCAGTAGGCCGATTTAATAGGATAGGTAGGTTATTTTGCATGCAGGCCAAATGTCAAAGACGGAGCTGAAGGCCTAATTATTTATTAATGTATGCTAATTCCATTGTTATAAGTGTTTGGGTGGCATCGTCAGATGTTAACCCGACACTCTGCTATGTATTTCTTATGTTATATTTTGACCCCTGCGAGGTTACGACTTGGGGTTAACTTTGAATATGTATGTAATGAATATTAAAACAAACAAGATGAAATGAAAATAGTATGTTGTTCTGTTTACTTTCATTGTTTTGAATAATACAGAACTCACTCTTGGTCGCTTGAAAATAATTAAGGTGGTGACTGCAGCATCATCGACGTTCATTTTTAGGTCTCCTAGTAAGCGATGTTATAATAACCCAAATAGCTTCATTACCTCTTTGAATCCTGGGCAACCCATTTATAAAGTCCATTGATATATGCTTTCACTTCCAAGTCGGCACCTCCAATGGTAATAACAACCCCACGGGCTTTCCTCGCATCAAACACCTAGAGGCAAATTCTGCTACCCTTTTCTTCATCCCTAGCCAATAGAAAATTCTCTTCATATACCTATACATCTTATCTCCTTCGGGATGAATGGTCATCCTAGAATGTCATTCCGTAAGTACTTCCTCTAAAACACCATCGAACATGGGAACACAAAGGCGTCCATTTCTCCTCAAACGCCTCTTTCATCAGTTGCATACCTACCGCCATTGGGAAAGTATTCCCCTCTCCTCATCTTGTCCAAAATATTCATTTGCCTCATCCTTCATCTGCTCTAGCCCAATGCGGTCTATTAATGTCGGCCTAACCTTCATTGCTACCAAAGAGCCTAGAGTGGATTCTATTGGCGGTTGGAAATTTAAATTCGAGGGGAACTCCAACTACCTCCACTTATGTATAACACCTAAAGTAGCATGCCTCCAGCTAAGGGCATTGGCAATGACATTCCCTTTTGCGAGGGTATACTATATCGCAAAGTAATATGATGCTATTAATGCCACCAACCTCTACTGCCTAAGATTTAAATCTTTTTGGAAAAATAGTTATTTTAGCGATTTGTGGTCGGCGAACAACTAAACATCTATCCCAAAAGATAATGCCTTCACATCTTTAAGGCAAAAACGATGGCCGCTAACTCCAAGTCATGAGTTGGGTATCTCTTTTTATGGTCCTTCAACCGTCTATTAGCATAAGCTATCACTCTGTCTTCTTACATAAGAACCATTCCTAATCTTGTACCATATGTATTAATGTAAATGGTGAAAGGTTTCGTCCCACCGGGAATAGTTAATATCAGCACTCTAGTCAATCGCTCCTTTAGCTTCTCAAATGATTTCGTGCATTTCTCATCTCATGCAAAAACTAGATTCTTCTTAGTTAAGCGAGTTAGTGAGACCGCTATCTTTGTAAAGTCCTTGATGAATTTCCTATAGTAATCCGCCAACCTAAGAAAACTCCTAACCTCCGAGGTATTCTTCGAAATCTTCCAATCTTAAATAGCTTCCACCTTTGTGGGGTCCACAGATAGTCCCTTCTCAGAAACAATGTGTAAGAAATCTCACTTCCTTCTTTCAAAAGTAAAATTTTGAGAATTTGGGTCTATGTTGAAGCCTTCTCAAAGTCCTTAGTACCTCTCTTAAGAGGTTTTCATGCTCATCTTCACTTATGGAGAGTACTAAGATATCATCCACAAACACTATGATGAATTTATTCAGCTTTCCCCTAAAAAATCTACTCATCAAATCTATAAAGTATGTTGGGTGCATTTGTCAATCCAAAAGGCACCACTTCCCATTCGTACAGTCTATTCGGAGTGCAAAATGCGGTCTTCTGCTTGCCATCCTCAGCTATCCTTAATTGATGAAATCCTATTGCTAAGTCTAATTGGAAAAAGATTCTAGCTCCAACAAGCTGATCAAATAAATCATCTATTTTAGGTAAGTGATGTGTATTCTTCGTAGTCAACTTGTTGAATTCTCTATGGTCGACGCATAGCTTTAATAAGCCATCTGCCTTAGTAAAAATATAACAAGTGCTCCCCATTCAAAAGTACTTTGACAAATAAATCCTTTCTACAACAGTTCTGAAATCTGCTTATCTAACCCTCCCTTTCTCTGGGGGCTATGTGCCATAATGGCAAAACTATAGGTCTAGAGTCCCTCTCCAAATCAATCCTAAACTCGATCTCCCTTCGGGTTGGGAGACCCGAGACTTCTTCAAAAACGTCAGGGAATTATCGAACTATGGGTATGAATGAAAGTTCATCTTGTGATAGGCTAAGAGAATATAGATAGGTTAACTTGATTGAGTTTTGGGGTGTACATTGGACATCTAAATCTCATCCCTTACAACTCCTTAACTATACAATCCTCCTCTCGCAATCTAAGACAGCCCCATTGTAAGATAACCAAACGATCCCTAAGATAAGTCGATACCCGTCAAGACTAAGAACATATGCATTACGTGTAAAATCAACATTACATATATCCACAACTAGGTCTTTGCTAGTTAAGATAAGTGTGTTGACCCCTCAATAGGATTTGATACTACTATTGGATCGGTGACGGCGAGGGTTTTTAGACTTAAAGATTTAGCTACATTTTAGCTATAAATGAATGTGATGCTCCCGAGTCAAGTACGAATAATATTCCCAGAAATAATGGTCGTACCTTCTATTCCAGCCTTTCCTTAATATTTAAAAGGAGATCTAATCGAGATATGAATAGCTTCAATAGCATTGGCTTGCCCACTCTGCCCCTCCTTTGACAGCTTGGGACATCGATTCTTATAGTATCCCTCTTTATGATAGTGATAACACCTTCCCTTGAACTCCTCGTTCATCAAACTCACTTTACAATTGCGATGTGTCCTTTCTTTTGGCATCTTAGACATGTACTATCCTCCTTCTTGAACTTGCCCTTAGCCTTCTTCTTTGCCCAAAATCCTCCCTTCTTAGTTCCTCCTGGATTTGGTGCTAGTCCCGCCTTCTCCTTCTCCTTCGAGCTAATCGTTTGAAGAAAAGCCATCTCAACTGACATCTCACAAATGATGCTCATGGGTACTTGGGTTAAGAGCAACTCTCTTAGTGGGAAATTCAGACCTTTAACAAACTTAATGGACTTCTTTATGGAGGTATCAATAAAACTCATTCCTAACTTAGCTAGTTCCGTGAACCTACTGATATATTCCTTCAAAATGGAACTCCCTGCCTAAGTTGTATAAACCTTTCTAATTGCAAATTCACCTTGGCCCTAAACATGAATCGTGACCCAAAGCGGTTTTCGAACTCAACCCAAGTGATTACTGTAATACCCCGATATTTTATGGGAAATATAATTAAAAAGAAATTAAAAGCGCATTTGGTACAGTGGTAAAGGCGCATGTTGACATCCTTAGTGACCAGGGGTCAAGTCCCGTTGTCGTCCAAAATCTGGAGCGATGTTTTTTTAGCTGGTTCGTTTCCAGCGATTTTCCTACATATTTCAGCATTGTTTCTGACATGTGGTAGCTTCCCATTCGCTCCAATGATGTAATAGGATGAGATGGCTAAATTTTATTGGTTGAGTGATATGTATGGGCTAGAATGGATAACCATTAAATGTATGAAAGAACCAGATTTAATCTAAAATAATCTAATGGATTATATTCACTCTAACAATCTATAAATAAACCATCTAACCTAAGCCTAATCTATTATTTAGCCGTTGCCATAATTCTACAGTAAAATTAGTGTGTATTATTCTTCCTTTTCTCCACTAAATAAACAAATCTCTACCAAATTAAATTATCTATATATATTCAAGCAATTTGGGGAATTTAGAAGAATCAAAGGGAGAAAGATTAAAGCAAAGCTTTTTTTTCAAATTTATGCAAGCTCAAGTGCTAGGTGAGTGGGAATTAATATGAAATAGAAAAATAAAGTAGTTCAATTTCAGTTCTTTTCTAGCATGTTAATATGAATTAATTTCTGTTACTAATTGAGAATAGATGTAAATTATTGTATCTTCTTCTTCTTCCACTTCTCAAATCTAATTCATGTTTGGTTTAAAATATGCGACATATAAATTGTCTATTCACGTTTTATAGCATAAATAAGATTGAAATTTATGTAAATTATTGTATCTTCTTCTTCTTCCACTTCTCAATTCTAATTCATGTTTGGGTTGAGATTTGGAACAAACAAATTGTTATTCATGTTTCATGGTGTAAATAAGATTGGTATAATTAAATTGAATTAGAATTGTTATTCAATTTCTAATGGTAGAACAAGTTAGTTGAATAAATTCTGAATATGTTACATGAGTAAAATTATGGTTTTGGTTGATATAATTACATAATTTTGAATATGGTTTTGGAACAAAATTGGGAAGTCTAATTGGCGTAATTGTTTGTTTCATATGTGGCCTAAAAATGTAAAAAGTGAAATTTTGTGTAATTAAATGGTTTGTGGCTATTGGATAAAAAATTTGTACAGATTATATCTCTAAAAGGAGAATGTAAATTAGGGTGAAAAAAATAAATGTAAATTAAATGGACCCTAAAGGTAGTGTAAATCTGTACCAAAATGGCATAAAAATTACAGACAAACCATACGGACTAAACGTACGTGAAATTGAAATACCATTTATGTAAGAAAAAAGGAAATTGTGGAATAACCAAATCGGATGTAAAAATGGCCTAAAGCAGATTAATGGAAATAAACAGTATGTAAACTGTAACGGTAAAATTAATTAATTTGGAAGCAATTTGGTAGGCAGACCTTGTAAAGGCCTGGATAGGTGTTTCATGCAGTTAAGACCAAAATATAGTTTTGGCTGTACGTATTAGGAGCGGGCAAATAGGTTCGCAAGGATGTTTGTTACCTTTCATAGGTTTCTAGTACGTAGGATAGATAGCATCCGCAATTGTAGGCTTCTTCAAGCAGATTGATGCGGATGGAATAGGACAAGTGTGCTCCGACGTTGGCTTCTTTAGGCAGATCGTTGGAGGATTTTGCGCAGCCGACTTAGCTGCGGGAGCTCTTTCGGAGGACCGCCACTTTGGATAGGGGCAAGTTCACATTGGTGATCGAGGATACAGGAGGATAGGAGTCCAGTTTGGCGGAGCCTGAGTGCAACTTCGGGGTCCTGCGAGGTTGTTTGAGTTGGCGCCGGTCAGACGTAAGAGGCATTTAGTCACAGTGCACGGGTGAAGAGCCTGACTTTCACGTTGTAGCACGTGGATAGGTAAGGACAACAGGTCCGACTGGCCGATTGACGTTTAGTATTACTGCATGGTTGACTTCCCTAGAGTGACCACAAACTTTGGCTTCTTAGGAATTATATTTAAGGATTCACTACATTATATTATTTACTTTCTGCGATATCCGAGGAAGACTTGGAATTAAACTATTTTATTCTTTCTGCTTCATTTTATTTCTCATTCACCAGAATTTATGTCTGACCCATTCCAATTTTTCCTATTTTCCCCAAATCATAGGAGGGCGGGTCTAGGTTGTAGTTCTTTGCAGCTTGGAGGGTCATTGGAGCAGTTGTTATCTTCAGCTTTTGTTTCTTTTGTTTCATGTACTTCGTTTCTCTTTTTTCCGTTCTTTACTCTATATATGGGGACCTATATTTGTGAATTTTGTTTATGTTTTATGTTTTGGTGGAGACTACTTGGTACTTTTGGTTTTATAAATAAATTTGGGATAATGTTGTTTTTAATGAAGCTGTTTTGCTATTAATTTATAATTAGTGAAAATTTTCTTCCGCTATAATATTTTAATCATTTTATGTTGTTGCCTTAGTCTCTGTGCTATGTTATGGATTTTTATTTCACCCGACCACCCGTGCTTCTAGTCCTGTTCGATTTTCGGGGTGCCTAGAGGTGTGGGGTGTCAAAATTACTCTCTTAGCATTTTCCTTAGCCACTATAGTCCACCAATCTAAGGCCTCTCCTTTAAGATAACATGCCGCCGTTCTCCTCTTAATCTGGTCCTTCCATCCAAGCTCCCAAAATATACGCTCACAATTGTTGATCCAAGTCTTCATCTCCACAAAATCTTCTACTCCTATATACACCTTTCCACTCATATTCTGGAAGTCCTTATACGTTTTGGGGAACTCTATAGGATGAGGTGCTACTTCAGCAAGCGGTGCAATATGTACTGCTAGTGTAGCTTGTTGAGGAATGAGAACTTGTACTACATGCTTTAGGTATTGCTTGAACCATTCAGGCATCCCTTGGATATCGGGTATCTCTTGGTAGAGAGGTTCCCAGCCCCAAAGGAATGATTTTCAACCATTATCAACTATCTATATGTTTAAAGTTTTAGTTACAATTTCCTTAGATAGTATTATTTGCTGAAACAAAAGATTTTCCTATTGTGTTTGTGGTTGTTCAAAATAAGTGTGTGTATATATATAGTAGGATTTTTGAAAAATACTTTCAAAAATAACAAGTACGCACTCATACGTATACCTATACCCACTGATCAACAATTTAAGCTCCGATACCAAATGTAATAACCTGCCTCAAAATAGGCCTAATTTTTGACCTAGAAAAGGCCCATTGAACTTTAGACCCATTCCAAAGTTGGTTGTTGGTAGGTAAAATTAATACAATGAACAATACATAGAGCTATCTACTAATGCTATCAGAATCTCACAGCAAAAATGATAAAATATAATATCAAAAATAGTACCCATCTTATAAAAATTCAAATCTCAAAACAAAACTTAACATCTAATATCCATGGTACAATATCTAAAAATACAATAATATCATGTATGAAATGGGTACATAAAAATATATAAAAACATAAGTAGATAGATAATTGCAACAGACTCCGTCTCCACCTTCATCTCTTAAAATCTTCATCGCCTTCCCTAATCTGTGTTGTAATGAGGAGGAAGTCAAAACAACAGTGTTTAGTTAATAGAAATCTAGAGTCTTTCCATAATAGTATTTGACCGTATAATTTAGATAAAAATATGTCATATGTATCCTAAGTATGTTTCTTATATATTCCTCCAACTGTAAGCCCGAAAGCGCTCCAGGTCCAATCCTATAACATACACTTTTCTAACCCAACTCTATAATTCACCTTCAACTGTAGCCCCAAGGCCATTCCCAGTCCCACGCATCTACCATCAATCATGTCCTAACAATGTGAAAGAAAGTACCCAGGCCACTTAGTACCTCTCCAATGGAAATTATGCAAACACTAACCATTTAATACCTATATCTTAGACAGGTCTCTGTTATTTAATACCTAACCCAAGGCGGATCCCTCTCTTGTACCCTCTACTGACATCGCACAGAATCTCATTAGTCTACCTAATACTTCTTTATAGAAAAGGCGGACCCTATGATAGCCACTTAATACCACAAACTCGAAGCAGACCCTTCACAATATTTCCTACTACCTTGTCTAAACACTAACCCCGACCATTTAATACTTATTAATTAGGGAGGAGGCAGACTCTACAACAGCTACTTACTACCTCCATCTCCGAAGCAGGTCCTACGCATTATGACTCTTAACCCAAACCATGGCGTCTAACATTAGTCTAAGTATTCGTAAGCACCGAGCCAGATTAACTAAACATACTTAACCTACAGAATAGGACTAACCTCGTGTCTTCCATGGGTACTTATTATAGGTGATGTCTCACATCAACCCCAAAGTCATACTGCTGTTAGCCAGATTAGCTGGGTAGTTTCTGTATGATTTTAAATGACCTCGCATCCTATTACTTAGTCATAATTTCCACTCCCCTAATATATTACCATATATACCTCACCAAATTCCACATTAAGGTCTTATAAGGAAATCTTCTTATTCCCCATTTAATTCTAATTATCCCAATTTCTTTCCTAAGGGGTTTTTAATGTTAATTACTAACTTATTTACTACGCAATTAATACATTATTAGTTATATGTTACTTATACGCTAATATATATATATATATATATAAATACGTAACTAGATATTCCTAAGCGTACGAAGATTGTGTTCTACACTAATCGTTTTAAATGTCAAAACTTCAAATTTTATACAAGTCTAAATTTATACCATAACATACAAATTAGTTAGTATCCTTAGCCCAACAATAAACTTGTATAAGAAAATAGAATCAATTACCAAACTTATTTTGTATTAAAATAGTAGAATCAACATCAACAGAGTTTATAATTCAAATCCTTTTACACTTTATTCAACATTTGCATATATAAATAAAAAGGGATTAATATTTAAATCATGGAAATAGGCGGTTGAAACTATGAATAGGAGAATCCATACTTTACACACCCTTTCCTAACTTATTTTCTTTTTAAAACCCTTAATCACATCAAAAGAGAGAAGTTGAATAGAGTGTAAAATATTAAAATTTAATAACTACATAAATTCTATTGTTTTAATATAGAATAATTGAGATTCTCGTAAGAATTGACATTTCACTTTGGGGGAAATTTTGGAGGTTAAGATTTGATGGTTTCTTGAACCAAAATTCCCCAATGCATAAATCAAATCCAACTTATCTATATAAATACTAAAATGAGAAATACTAAGATTTCCACTTACAGATGATTCCCAACTTTCTCCTTTGGATTTGAGTATGCCCGCTTTTCTTTTCTCTTTTCAGACATCTTCCTTTTGAATACAACAATTGGACTGTATATGAATTAGACTCATAATTCTAGAGATTGGAGGAGAATAAAATTAGAAATTGAATATTAACGTATAAAATACCTTACTTGAAATCTTCTGAATCGTAGGAAAGAAACTGTCAGAGCTTCATTGTTGTTCCAAATAATTTGTGAATAAAAGTGAGGGGGTTAGCCTCTTATTTATAGTGGTTTCATCAGAACCGTCAGATTTAAGTCAGTTTAAAATAATAAAATCCGAGCCGTTTTTGCTGCACAAAACCCTAGCCGCCCCCAACACCCATCGGTTGACTGCCCTTCCTTAAGCGGTCGACCACTAGCGGTCAACCGGTCTAAGGAAGGTGCTCGACCTGTAGCCTATATTTGAAACATATTTATTTCTGCCGTTTTAATTTTTATTTAATTCCTTATTAACTTTTAACGTTACCATTTATTTTAACATTTTCTTAACCTCAATTTCTAATCAACATTAATTTTTATTTCCAAATTCTTAACATAAATTTGAATATTGAATTGTTTTTAATTTGAAAACTTCAAACGTCAATAACTTTTCCGTTTGAGCTTTGATTACAAAAACTCTATATATGAAAATTGATCAGAAAATCACCATGAACGCAATGGCACAACTTCCGTGGAAAATTCTGATACCTATAAAATTTCCATTTTAGCCTTTTTATTAATTAACTAATTTTTTTATGGGGTGTTATAGGATGGTTGGATTGTAATATGGTTTCTTGGTATGCGGAAATTGCGTAGGAAAGTGGATGTTTGATATGATAAATCTTCGTAAATTTTAAAATTCTCATGCCCTTAGGAAAGAATCCATATTTTGGAGGTAGACTGATAATAATTAGAGGAAAAGTTTTTATCATCGCCGAATTGAGCCCTTCGGTCGACCTTGCTTAGGAGCTTGTCTTATCCATTCCTGTTTGAGTGCATTTTTCTAATATGTCATATATTTTTTAATCTTTAGAAGGAATAAATTTGATCACCATCCATATTGCACATTTGATTTGTTTGTACATTTCTATGGAATGAAGACATCGCCTTGAGTTTGCCAAGGCTTGGGTTGAAATTACTCTCCAAAAGTAGTTGCCCTCTCGTATTCTAGTATACCTCGCTAAGGGCGGTTTGCCCATATTTATGTCGCATGCCAATCGAGGCCACCCATTTGTGATACCTATCACTCGTTTGGCCACATCACCTCCACACGCTTTCACCTTCACACGCCACCCATCAACTTGCCTCTAAAGGTTCCTCTTTTGAAGCCCATTTCAAGTAGATGGTGCATGAAAGTTATCCACTACCTCCTCCCCCTCACGCCTCGCCTTCGACTATCCCTTCATCCACCCTAGCAAATTTGCCTCCAGTCTCCCCTATCCCTCTTAAGCATCCCCCTCCAGAGATGGCTGCTTCAACTTTTGTATCCCCAATTTCTTACAACAAGAAACACCTTATTATTGCCCTCAAATCTGACACTCTAGTGCTGAATAGCTTGCCCATGAGCTAGATAATAAGCTCTCTGATGGGATTCCACTTAGTTGGAGCCAAAAGCTGGGACTTGGAATAACCTGGAGAGCAGTCTCTGTTACCATTTAAGGTAGAAAATTTTCACTAAATGGGTCTCAGATGAGGAAAGCAATGAAAGTGAATTCTTCTTCGGACTTCATGATAATAAGCTAGTCCTATTTTACGATAGTGAGTTTGGCACAAATAATAAGGAGATCCTTGCTGGGATGGACTGAAATAGAAAGTATATTTTTTCCACCTCATACACCAAGTTAGTGTCCCGAGCTTATCGATTGATTCTGGAAGTGCGTTGGGTTATAGATTGACTGCATCTCTCTATGTTTTCACGTTATTACTATCTCGGTATTGCTATTTAGCAAGGCATGTTGGCCTTTTTGTATTTGGGTTGTTTTGCTATGTAGCCATGATTGATGGCTACTATGTTTGTGGGCGAGATTGATGCTCTTGTACTTCTGCCTAAATTATATTATATATATTTAATATGGTTGTATGATCCTCAGGTTCATAAATTCTTTCTATCAAAATAATAAAAATAACTACTGATACTTTACTATTATCATTATTAAAATGATTGTTGATATAGTGATAAACGGGTAAATTGTTGACTGGTAATAATAGTACATAATACACTACGATTTTATTCTAGTAAAATTTTGATTATGATAAAAAGAGTATATATTTTGTTCTAGATTCTAACTCAAGTGATATTGATATCAAAATTTATTATAGTCTTTATCAGTGTATGGTCGGAACTAGTTCGAATTCGAATGAATCCAAAGCAAGTTTGAGATAGATATTTTGGGTAAAACTATTTATTTGATAATATATGTAGTATTGTTTCAAAATGGCTTTGAAAAATTAGGAAAGATTTTTTAAGTTAACTAGTTCGAGTGGCTTGAAAATAACTAAAAATGAGCAAGAGATGTGTCCGGATGGTAGACACTTCTCTTGAGTATTACCCTTCTTGGTAAGGGAATGTATGATACTATTGGATAGTACCCAATTTCTTGGTATCAGTTTTGGGTTACTCGGGCTATATATATATATAATATGGATTAAAGTGTATAAGACCATTTTAAAAAGAATTTTTAAATAAAAACCGAGCACTTAGTTCTCGAGTTTTCAGTAAGTTATTATACAGACTCATACATTAGGATAGTTGGTTGTGCATCTTAGTTGATCTGTTGTTTAGTAGTTTTCTTTAGTAAAATAAAATGGAATTTTCAATGATTTTGGACAGTCGAAAATTTCCAAATTGATATAAGAAATTTAAGAAAAGTGTTTTTCCAAAAATATAAAAGTTAAGATTTTACAACTCTTGAATGGAAAAATGGTAAGAATTTAAACCGGTTTTAGTTTTTTTTAAACATTCTGGCTAAGTAAAACCAGACCAGATAATTTTATATGCCCTCAAGATATAATAGGGTATTATATAAATTTTTGAACTTAAGTTGTGTTTTATGAAAATGTTTCATAAATAACTTTGATATTAGTATTTGGTATACTCTCAAGATTTATAAGAGTATTATACATTTAAAAAGATAGTAAAGTAAATTTTTGTAATGTTTACAAATAAAGGGATGTTTTTATAAAATGATTATATTAAGGTTCAGTCTAAATTTTCGTTATATTTTCTGTCCTTCAGAATTTCAAGGACAAAATTCTTTTAAGGGGGGAGAATGTAACGACCCTAAATTTTTAATGTTTTGAATTTGATTATTTAGTCTATTTAAATATTCAAATTGGATTCCGATATAGTAAATTATAAAAAAACAGTTTTTAATTAAAACAACTTGATTTTTAATGACGTATTTTGAATTTAATTTATAGTATTTTTCCATAATTTTTAATTTGGGAAAATAATTAAATATTTCATTTGACGTATTTCACAGCAAATGTTGCCATTTTTGAATTTAATAGAATTTGATAAGTGTTTGTACCAAAATTGGGCACAACACTCTTCGGAAGTCTTTGAAGAGAAAAAGTGAAGAAATTAAATGAAAAAAGAGGAATTATCTAACAAAAACTCAAAATTTCAAAAATGAGAATAATTAAAGTGCAAGGAGACACAAGAATTTAGAGTGGTTCAGCATATAGCCTACGTCCACTATGAAGTAGTTTGCTTTATTGATCTTTCTTTTGTGTTTACAAATGAATTCAATGATTTACAGTAGTCAATTGTGATTTGCAGCAGTGAATCTTGTTGGTAGCAGCAGCAATGGAGTTCAGATCTGGATCTGGCGTAGTCCGGGCGTTGGAGATCTCAAAGAGGAATAAGAACCCCTTTTCTGTTGGCTTTTGGGGTCTATTTATAGGTGTAGGAGGCTGATATTTTGCTCAGATCTCGGGAGACCCTCTTTGGAACGTGACCAGGCCCGTACGCCCAAGCCCATGAAGTTTTGGTCCGATCCGTGATTGACACGAGCTGATTTCGACTCGCTCAAGATTTCATCCAATGGAGTCGAAATTTGGCGTGGACATTCTCTAGCATGCACGTAGTCTTCTGTGAAAATTTCATAGCATTTGGGCTTGTAGATTGGGAGATATGATCGATACGAAATGGAGTCTTCGGTAGGCTATTTCCTTCGACTCGCTTCCTATTTCGACTCGCTTCTGTTCGACTCGATGACGTGGCACTTGATTCTTATTCTGTCCTGGATGTTGCTTCGAGCGAGTCGAAGTAAGTATTTGGTCGAGCGAGTCGAAGCTAGAACTGGTCGAGCGAGTCGAAGCTATCACCGGGAGAGCGAGTCGAAATGGGAAGCGAGTCGAAGTGTGTGCTTTCGATGCTTTTGAACTGGAGCGAGTCGAATTGAGCAGCTCTGAGGGATGTGGAGTGAGTCGAACCAGGTTGACTCAAAGTTGGCCTCTGAGTGAAGCGAGTCGAAGTTGTCACTCCTGGACGTTGTGAAGCGAGTCGAAGGAGCGAGTCGACTGGTAATTGATCTTCATCCAATCTTGTATCGCTCATAACTCGAGCATACGAACTCGGATTGACTTGAGATTTGAAATGTTGGCTCTTATGGCTCAGCTTGCCATGTCCTACTAATTTTGGCTCAATCCGGACTCGGACAAAATTCATCGACATTCGTAGTGAGCCCATGTATAACTGATCTCTAGGATGGACCGTCACTGGTAACTAGTCAATTCCTTGGTGTTACGGCCTTGCCAATAGGTGGGATAACATTTGCCCCCCAAAGTACGTTTTGTGAAAACATGATGTGCTTTGAAGTGCTTCAATCTTTATTCTGAATAGTTATCGTCTTCTCGATGAAAGTTGTAATCTTTGACCGTTCTTCTTGACAATGTAAACCGTTGATTGTCGACTGATGTGCCATGTATTGTTGCAACTGATTGATGTATGACAGTGGTTATCCGTTACCGGATGAATTTCTAATTCTTAAAAATCTGGAACGTTGAATATTAGTCCATCATTCATGCATATATGTTAACCTGACTCCCACTGATGTTTGTACGTTCTCGAGTCGTCGTCAGTTTATTGTTTTTGAATTCCGTACCGATCCTCTCCTTAACCGATGTGAAATCCGTTGTAACAATGCTTGACGGTTGTTTTTGAATGTCCCTTCGTAACGATCCTCTCCTGAATCGTTGTGAAGGATTGAAACGTCGAAGATAATTTTCATTGGATTTGTGGATGCGAAGTAAGCATGTTGAGTTGATGACGGACTCGAACTGAGCGAGTCGAGGTGGAGCGAGTCGATGTTGACTCCTTGATGGAGTCGAACTGGTCGTTCAACTCGGTCTTGGATTCGAATCGCAGAGAAGCGAGTTGAAACACACAGGAGGCAGAGGAGCGAGTCGACACGTTCATCGATTGAGCGAGTCGAAGTGATGTCTTTTATGGCTACACGAGGGAGTCGAACTAGTCACGGGGATGGAGTCAAAGGAGCGATACGAAAAGGAGCTCCACATCAGCGCACTGAAGAGGGATTCGAAGCACGTGTTCGACCCTACTGGAATTCGAATCGGTTATTCCCCTTACTTTTGACTCCATATAAATACCTGGCACTTAGCCGTTTTTTTTTCACTTTTTACTTTTCATCCTTACCTTCCTAGCCTTCGTATCACTCTGGGACTTTAGAGAAAACAAAGAAGAAAAAATACTCTCGCCTTCGAACTGATTTTACATCTTCAATTATTCGAACCAATTAATGAATTGAGGTAATCCATCGAGTGAAAACATTTTGTAAACGAGGAGACTCGATTCTTAACACTGAATCGATCAAATTCGTGATCGATCGAAGAGTCCCTGGCCTTAGCTTCGTGTCGATCTGGAGTAGTGTTTTCGAGATGATGAGGCGGAGGCCTTCGTGTCGATCGATGGTGGAGCTTCGAATCGAGTCGAATGCTTTAGACATGTGGATCGATACAAAGGGGCTGTGTCTAATGGACTCGAAACAATGGCCCTGGATCGAGTCGAAAGGTACATCTTTCGATCGAGTCGAAGTACAAGCCTGGGATGATTCGAAGAGGAGTGCCTGGAGATCGAGTCGAACTGCGTAGCTCTTGATCGAGTCAAAGTAGAGGCTTCGAAGCGAGTCGAAGTGCGTGACTTCGGACCGAGTTGAAGGACATGGTCTTGGATCGAGTCGAAGTGCATACTCCCAAACGATCGATTCAACCTCGAGCCTTAGTGAACGATTTGAATTCGAACCTGAATAATTGCCTTGAACTTGAACTTTTGACGTTTGGCTATTGGTTTAATTTCGACGATATCGAAAATTATAATGCCTTTGACCACTTAATTCCGATGAACTTCAAATTTACTTAACTAGACTTAATTGTATCACCGCACACTTGATTGCCTATTGAAGTTCGTCGATGAAACTGGAACTTACCAAAATAATAATACATTTTGATTTGGACTGATAGCTAATAACTGGATGGCATGGTTGCGACGGTCAGCGATGATGGTCCTTCCGACCGAATTCCGAAGTCTCGTTGTTTACACGTTTCCCTTAATCCGGTTGATCTTCCCAAATAATATACAGTACTGCACTGCACAACACGCTCACACACTTTACACCGGGGGATGCACGAGTGTTATTTGTCAGTTTAACAATGATTTTTTATAAGCTAGCTGGTTATGGATCCTTCAAGTTCTCAGCAGCCTGAATTTTCAAGTTCTGCTCCTTCAGCTATTGAGATACCGGTTATAGAAGACGAAGTTATTGAGATAGCTCCAGATGAGCGTCAATGGGCTCGGTTTATTTGTACTCCAACCGATTCGGTGCCGTCGGGTATTTTTGAAGACATGTTAGGCCCGATCTGCTTAAGGCATGGTTTTTAGCTTGACGACGTGCTACTTCCTGGACCGAAGGACAGGCCACATTATCCCCCGGAAGGGTTTACTGCTTTCAACCGTTATGCTTGCACGGCGGGGACACTTCCTCCCTTTAATGACTATATAAGGGAGACACTATCGTTTCTTGGCATAGCTCCGTCTCAGCTACACTCCAACGGGTATGCCTTGCTAAACAGCACCTTCATCCTGTTTATGGAGATCCTATTTCGACCGCCGAAGCCGATCGAAATTAGATATTTATTCAACGTCAAGAGCCGTGGAGATAGCCCCTCTTTCACCTTCCTGGAGGTAGTCAGAAGCTGTCACATTGTGTTGGGTTCCTGGGGGAGGCTAAGTTATTACAAATCCGAATGGTTCTACGTTCGGTGCCCCCCTGAATTTGCTAGGCGGTGGTTAGATAGACGTAAGTGTCGCCACTTCGCTTCTTGAATCATTGAGATGCTAGCAACAGATTTTAAATACTGACGTACTTTTTCTCTCTTATAGCCGCAATTTCTCGCCCCGATGGTGCATACTTCAGAGAGCTTGTTCGGATTCTTCAAGCGTTTTCGGGCGAAGAGAGGCATATAGACTTAGTTCTGACTGACAGGAATTTAAGGGCTGTCGGGCTGATAGAACGAAGACACAGCATTCACCTGGATGTGATACATAGAGTGGCCCCGAAGAAACGCGCGAAGCGCAAAGCGCCTGCAGTTGTGCACCGAAGAAGTTGATCCAAAAAGAACGCCCACCGAAACTGAGCTCCCGGCCGGGCCTCCTTCCGATGTTCAGGATTCCGGAGGAAAAAGGAAAGGCAAGGCCGCTGCTTACAAATGCCCTAAATCTAAGAGATTTAAATCCATGGTCGTGTCTTTACCTTTCCAGGGGGTTAGAATTTCAAAGGCTCCTCCCCCGCAAGTGGAGAATCCGTTTGCAGGGCTTGATGATATCTCAATCCTGGATTCCATGTCGTCTCCACACAACGCCAAGATGGAAGGGCTTGATAGTGCTTTTGAACCGAGCGGGTCGCTTGCTACGAGTGTGGCCGACATTTCCGGTTGGTCGGGGGATTGCACATGCGTACACTTCACTACACTACATGATTCACAACTGTACTTCATCCGACTTGGGAAGTTACTAACTCTTTCTTTGCTTCTCATTTTCAGGTATTATGTCCGGAAGGGGATCTATGCTTGGTAATCTTCGCTCCGCCCGAAAAGCTTTCGGTTATTATGATTCCCACAGGAGGGATTCAGACAGGGATCGCGATCGCGAGTATTCTAATCAGGATAGATACGGGCGTGACAGGGATAGAGAATACCGACACCGGTCTATATCACGCTCTCCTCCTCCTAGACTTCCGTCTCCTCCTCCTGTTCAAACTTCATATCCACCAGATCCTCCTCGTCATAGGCCGTCCTCTCATGCTTCTAGGTCCGAAACTCATCTTCAAAGAGTTGAGACTACATCTTCCCTGGTTACAAAGCAGGTCCCTGTTGATCCCACTAGAGAAGGGGCCCTTAAGTTGGCTCAAATGAAGAAGGATTTTCCAAACATTTGCTTCGACGATTATGTTTTCCCTCCCCACTTGAAGAGAATTCCATCAGGGGTAGAAGGCACGATGCATGATTATGTCCACGACATCTACACCCAATATCGAGAGTGGGCGAAGGCTACTGAGAAAGCTTCTAAAGTGGCCTTCGAGTGGGCTAAAGAGATCGATAAGATGGAGACCGAGCTCGCAAAAAGGGATTGCATTATCCAAGTACTCTCTGCCGAGTCCGAGTCTTCTCGGAAATCTGAGATGGAGGCCATTAAGAAGGCTGATGAAGCGAAAACGGAAATGGAGAGGTTGAGTCAGGCACATGTTGCCTTGGTGGAGGAGATGGGCCACCGGAACACTAAAGTCGTTGCTGAGCGGGACGCGGCGGTCAAGGAGCTTAATGAACTTAAGGCCAAATTCGCTGATATGGCCAAGGACAAATAACGCAACCCAGGAGGCGTGCGAACAAGATGTCCTGCTCAGGGGCGAATGAGATGCGGCGGTGGCCAAAGTCCAGAAAGTGGAGACTAAGGTCGAGGAGAAGGTGAAGCTGGCTGAGTCCAGGCTAGAGGCCGACATTGAAGACCTCCTTGTCGTTTACAACGCTAATGTGCTGAGGCACAGGGGCCTAGCCTGGCTCGATGACTTTTCAACTCATCTCCACAACGCTTAGAGCCGTCTGGTTGAGGAAGAAAAAGAGGCGCATCAGGGCGAGTCCGTAGACGAATTCGAACTCGAGAACTGCATTCTGACTGATGATGAAAAGAAGGTTCTTCATGAGTCGATGATTCTTCGTGAGAAGGAAAAACTTGGCGTCCAGCATTTTGAAGTGGGAGAGGGTTCTGGAGTTGGCCATCATGAAGCAAGCCTCGAAGTTCTCGCGTCAACCCAACCCGAATCCTCGTCTGCGGTCGATCCCCAGGCTGTTCCTGCTTATAACCCGGATCAGCCGCAGATATCTCCGGCTGCTGTGCAAGTTACTGATGCCGCCCTGTCGCCTGCAAGTCGAAATGAGGAAGGTATTCTGAACATTCCACTTCTTTTAAATTGGAATCTTCGATCGAGTTAAGTCCTAACAGTTCTTTTATTCTTTGTCCAGTGATCGATGCCGCACCGGCCATGCCTCCTGCCGCTCAAGAATCATATCAAATGTAGGAGGCTATCGTGACCGAGGCAACCACCGTGAGTACAACTGCTCCGCTCGACGATCTACAGGGAGGTACAATTATGTTCGACGAGCAGTTGATGAATGAACTCTTTCGCCGTCACGGCGATCCCCTTGCTGACTTGCCACCCGTTATGAGCGGAACTTATCCTGCTGCAAGTTCTTCAACACCAACTGCCGATGCCCCCAGTAGGGCTCGAGCGATAACCGAAGAGGATATGTTCGCCCAAATTGACGCTGAAATGCTAGCAGCGGCTCAAGGTAGAAGCTTTGGAGGTGGGGTGGAAGCATCAGGGCCTGCTTTGCTTAGAATGATATCTCCCGGTGGTTTTGGTTTTCTCACCAGCCTGCCCATTCCACCGTCTGTAATTGATCCCGTTCCTCCGACTCCGCCCGTAGGAAGCATTCGGAGGAGGACGTCGACAAAATGCCATCGCCTGAAGACCAACCGCCGGAAGGCGCAGGCTTGAAGAGGAAGATTGGCGATGGCTCAAGCGGGTCCACATTGAAGAGGAAGCCAAGGAAGAAGAGAGATTAGGCATGATCATCTGGCGTATTTTGATTTTTGCATTTTGTTAGCCGTGTATAGATGCGGGTCGGCCCCTGCTAGTAGGAATTTTTGGAAACTTGTACACGAACGTCTTCTATAATCAATAGAAATGAAACTTTTCTTTTTTGTCATTGTGTATTTTCCTAAGTGTTTCAGTGTCTGAAATGCACTTGTGAAGTTTCAGGTTCCGAATCAAGTTTGTTTTGGTTTGCCAAGTTCGGGAACTGTGGAGATGGCTTGTGACCGGGAAGCGAGTTGAATTCCGATATCGCATCGCTTCAATCTTATAACCTGTTAAGTCTTGTACCACCAAACAGATGTTTGAAGCAAGTGGAGATTGAGCAATGTGTCCATCCTTGTTTGAATGTCGATGATCATATCCGTACTCTGGTGATTCTTATTTGCTTACTGGCGGTTGGTCACGCCGGCTTAAGTTTTAACCACATGTCCGCGGTCGGGAGACTTGGAATTGGCATTTGCACTCTGAGAGTTTGGAGTTGAATGTTTATACTCCGCTTCGTGCTCTGGGAATACGGAGTTGAATGTTTATACTTCGATTCGCGCTCTGGGAGCTCGGAGTTGGATGTTTATACTCCGCTTCGCGCTCTGGGAATACGGAGTTGAATGTTTATACTCCGACTCGCGCTCTGTGAGTTCGAAGTTGGATGTTTATACTCCGCTTCGCGCTCTGGGAATACGGAGTTGAATGTTTATACTCCGACTCGCGCTCTGGGAGTTCGGAGTTGAATGTTTATACTCCGGTTCGCGCTCTGGGAACTCGGAGTTGGATGTTTATACTCCGCTTCGTGCTCTGGGAATACAGAGTTAAATGTTTATACTCCGGTTCGCGCTCTGGGAACTCGGAGTTGGATGTTTATACTCCGCTTCGCGCTTTGGGAATACGGAGTTGAATGTTTATACTCCAACTCGCACTCTGGGAGTTCGGAGTTGGATGTTTATACTCCGACTCGTGCTCTGGGAGTTCGGAGTTGAATGTTTATACTCCGGTTCGTGCTCTAGGAACTCCGAGTTAAATGTTTATACTCCGACTCGCGCTCTGGGAGTTCGGAGTTGGATGTTTATACTCCGACTCGCGCTCTGGGAGTTCGGAGTTGAATGTTTATACTCCGACTCGTGCTCTGGGAGTTCGGAGTTGAATGTTTATACTCCGGTTCGCGCTCTGGGAACTCGGAGTTGGATGTTTATACTCCGCTTCGCGCTCTGGGAATACAGAGTTGAATGTTTATACACCGACTCGCGCTCTGGGAGTTCGGAGTTGGATGTTTATACTCCGACTCGCGCTCTGGGAGTTCGAAGTTGAATGTTTATACTCCGGTTCGCGCTCTAGGAACTCGGAGTTGGATGTTTATAATCCGCTTCACGCTCTAGGAATACAGAGTTGAATGTTTATACTCCGAATCGCGCTCTGGGAGTTCGGAGTTGGATGTTTATACTCCGACTCGCGCTCTGGGAGTTCGGAGTTGAATGTTTATACTCTGGTTCGCGCTCTGGGAACTCGGAGTTGAATGTTTATACTCCGACTCACGCTCTGGGAGTTCAGAGTTGGATGTTTATACTCCGACTCGTGCTCTGGGAGTTCGGAGTTGAATGTTTATACTTCGGTTCGCGCTCTAGGAACTCGGAGTTGGATGTTTATACTCCGCTTCGCGCTCTAGGAATACGGAGTTGGATGTTTATACTCCGCTTCGCGCTCTGGGAATACAGAGTTGAATGTTTATACTCCGGTTCGCGCTTTGGGAACTCGGAGTTGGATATTTATACTCCGCTTCGCGCTCTGGGAATACAGAGTTGAATGTTTATACTCCGACTCGTGCTCTGGGAGTTCAGAGTTGAATGTTTATACTTCGGTTCGCGCTCTGGGAACTCGGAGTTGGATGTTTATACTCTGCTTCGCGCTCTGGGATTACGGAGTTGATGAAGGATTGTCGTGTATCAATCCTTTTTTGACTTTGATGTGATGGCTTGCCCCAGAGCTCGGGTTTCACTTAGTGGGTGATTGGTTACACCGCAGTCACTCTCTATTTGAATAAATCCCACCGTATGATGAGACTTAGCTCTCCGTGCATAATGATGATCATATGAACTATTTCAAGTAAATCACAGCTCTGGCTCGAAGAGGTTGCATTTTATTGCTGAAATAAGAAAGTATGGCAAAGTCAGTTGCCTTATTACAAGTTCTAATTTCAAAATGCAGAAACAAATTGCAGAAAATGAAAGTAAACTAAATGGATAGAGATAGCCTGTTAGATGTAATAACGGCGAAGGCTTTCGCTATTCCAAGCTCTTGGCAGGGTAAGACCATCGACGGTCGATAATTTGAATGTGCCATCTCCGAGCCTTCGTTCAATAACATACGGTCCTTCCCATGTCGGCTTCATATGTGAAGGAATCGAATAGATTCTTTTTAAGACGAGATCACCTAGTTCGAAGGTTCGCGGATGGACCTTGGCATTGTACAATCGGGCGACTCGACTTCGATGTGCAGCTGCCGTCAAATCAGCTTCTTCACGCTTCTCATCTAGTAGATCGAGAGATTCAGCAAGTAATATAGCATTTGTCTTTGGATCATAGTATGTCACACGATGAGAAGGTACTTCTAAAACGACTAGAATAACGTCCTCTGAACCGTAAGAAAGAGAGAACAGGGTATGTCCGCTCGCGGTCTTGTGGGTTGTTCGGTAAGCCCATAGAGCCATAGGAAGTTCATCGATGCACTTGCCCCCGACCTTTTCCAGTCGTTTCTTCAGGATGGACTTTATAACTTTATTAACTGCTTCGACCTGCCCGTTTGCTTGAGGATGTGAAACTGCGGAGAATTTCTTTTGGATGTGAAATCGTTCGTAGAAATCTTTGAATTCAGCACTGTCGAATTGGGTCCCGTTGTCCGTAATTATGGTATGTGGGAGACCGAATCGACAGATGATGTTACGAACCACAAAGTTGATTACTTTTTTCGTTGTAATGGTAGCGAGAGCTTCGGCTTCAACCCACTTTGTGAAGTAATCAACTGCAACGATGGCGTACTTCGCACCACCTTTTGCCAAAGGTAGAGCACCAATGATGTCGATGCCCCACATTGCGAATGGCCATGGGCTGACCATTTGCGTTATCTCAGTCGGAGGAGCTCTAGGAATTCGAGCATATTTCTGGCACCTATCACATTTCTTTTCATAATCTAACGCATCGCGATTCACGGTTGGCCAGTAATATCCGTATTGAAGTATTTTCTTGGCAAGTGCTTTCCCCCCGGTGTGATCACCACATTCTCCCTCATGCACTTCGTGCAATACTCGTTTGATTTCATCATGGGCAATACACCAGAGTAGAGGAACAGAGTACCCTCTTCTGTACATGACCCCATCCTGAATGACGAATCGCGAGGCCTTTCGAAGGACTTGTCTCTTTTCACTCCTGCGTTCCGGCAGGATTCCGTGTTCGATGTAATTTTTGAGCGGAGTCATCCATGAGTCCTTTTTAGGAACGGTTTCGCATGCTCGGTCTATTTCTGTCCGATCGATACTTGGGGAAGGTAGCATTTCTATGGGAACGAGTCCCATTTGCCGAGCTTCGCCTGTGCTGGCTAGCTTCGCCAATGAATCGGCCTTTTGGTTGTGCTCCCGAGGTATACAATAGATGGCGTAGTAGTCGAACTGGTTTAGTACTTCCTGAACTCGAGCTAAGTAAGCAACCAACCTTCGATCTTTCGCCTGATACTCTCCCCGTACTTGACACACAACCAACTGTGAATCACAGTAAATTTCCACAGTGATGATTTTCAGATCTCTGGCGAGTTTCAAGCCAGCTAAGAGAGCTTCGTATTCAGCTTCATTATTGGTTGCATGGAAGTCAAACTTCAAAGCGTAGCATATAGATCGACCTTCGGGGGTTTCGAGCACAACACCGGCGCTTGAATATCGGTCATTCGATGCACCATCGGTATACATCTTCCAAACAGATTCAGGGGATTTACTGGTTTCGAGCAAGTCCTCTGGAACGGTGAATTTGGCTATGAAATCAGCGAGGACTTGTCCTTGGATTGCTCGTCTTGGAGTGTAAGTAATATCAAACTGGCTCAGTTTGATGTTCCACTTGAGTAACCTACCAGACGTCTCAGGCTGCGAAAGGACCTGTCGTAACGGCTGGTCGGTGTAAACAATAATGGAATGCGCTTGGAATTATGGTCGGAGTTTTCTTGATGCAACGACAAGGCAGTAGGCCAACTTTTCTAGCTTCGGGTAGTTCCTTTCAGCCCCAGTCAATCGTTTGCTGACGTAGTATACTGGCTTATGTATTTTGTCTTCTTCTCGGATTAATGCAGCGCTGATGGCGTTCTCTGATATCGCTAAATATACGAACAGTTTCTCATGGTCAATGGGTTTTGACAGGATAGGTGGTGTGGATAGATGTTGGACTAGCGCTTGGAAAGCGCCCTCGCACTCCGCGGTCCATTCAAAGTTGCGTTTTCCTTTTCGGATCAGATTGAAGAAGGAAATGCATTTGTCAGTGGACTTTGAAATGAACCTGCTCAATGCTGCTACTTTCCCATTGAGACTTTGGACTTTCTTTATGGTCTTGGGAGATTCAAGATTTATGATTGCCCAAATCTTTTTAGGATTAACCTCGATTCCTCGAGCATTGACGATGAACCCAAGGAACTTCCCGGACTCAACTCCAAAGTGACACTTTAGTGGATTTAGCTTCATTTTGTATTCTCGGAGTATCTCGAACATAGTCTCCAGGTCTTTAACATGGTCAGTGGAGAGTCGTGACTTTACAAGCATGTCGTCGACATATACTTCCATTGTTTTTCCGATCTGATTGGCAAACATCCGATTAACCAATCATTGATAAGTAGCTTCGGCGTTCTTGAGTCCGAATGGCATAACCTTGTAGCAGTAAAGTCCCAAGTTGGTCACGAAGCTGGTATGCTCCTGATCAGGTAAATGCATCGGTATCTGATTGTAGCCGGAGTATGCGTCCATGAAGGATAAGAGCTCATGCCTGGCTGTCGAATCTACTAGCTGATCGATTCTGGGAAGTGGAAAACTGTCTTTGGGACATGCTTTATTCAGATCGGAATAATCGACGCACGTTCTCCACTTACCATTCGGCTTTCGGACGAGCACGGGATTCGACACCCATTCAGGATATAGTGCATCTCGAATGAATCCATTCGCTTCAAGCTTTTCCACTTCCTCCTTAAGGGCGGCAGATCTCTCTGGATCCATACCGTGCCTTTTTTGTTTGACCGGGACATGCCGTGGGTCAATGTTCAGAGTGTGGCTCGCGTTGTCCGGCGAGATCCCGCACATATCGAAGTGTGTCCAGGAAAATACATCGAGATTTGCCCTCAAAAATTCAACCAATTCCTCTTGATTTTGCTGGCTTAGCTGAGACCCAATCTGAATCATCGTCATTGTCAACTGGGACATCAATCGTCAGTTCAGCCGGGGATGCTTGACTTTCTTTAGATTCTTCTTCGTCTTTGGTTTCTCTCGGGTCAAGATCCCTGAGGGATTGGCTGGGGTGCCCGGGCCTGGGCCTGGGCGTTAATTGTCAATTATTAGCGAAACAGACGTAGAGAGATTCCTCTACGCCCTTTCCTTTCTCCTTTCGCTGCGCTTCCCGCAGCTCAGCAACATAACAGGCTCTGGCAGTGGCCTGATCTCCCTGAATGATTCCTATTCCATGATCAGTGGGAAATTTTAAGGTCAAACACCATGGGGCAATGGCTATTCTGAATTCAACGAGGGTCGGTCGGCCCAAGAAAGCATTGTAAGGGGAGTCTATGTCTAAAACGATGAACTGCAGCATCCGTACTCTCCGACATCCTCCGACTCCCAATTCGACTGGCAATTCCACCATTCCAGTAGGTATAGTGGCACTTCCGTTGAAACCATGGACTCGAGATTGACAAGGTTTCAAGTCTGCGGCTTCCATCTTCATTTGATTATAAGCTCGTTTGAATAGAATATTTACAGAGCTCCCACTGTCAACTAAGATCCTTTTCATCCAAGCGGGACCTACTTGTGCTGAGATGACCAGTGGATTAATAGTGGGAGCTTCGATTTTATCTACGTCTTTGCTCCTGAACACGATGTCATCCGTCATCATTTTCTGTTGCTTGGCCGGAGCTCCCTCATCAAAACTACCGTAACACTCGAAGTCCGCATGCCTAATAGAACTGGCATATGACTCCATTTCCTTCCAGCTTCGATCTGCTGGGTGAGGACCACCACTTATTGTATTGATGACTAACCTCCCGTCCACACGAGCGGGTTCTTCCTGTCTTTCCTGATTCGGCGCACGATTCTAATTTGATGGGCCCGCACCACCGGATTGCGGCGCCCGTACATAGCGATCTAGCTTTCGCTCACGTATCAGTTTTTCAATGAGGTCTTGTAGGTGACGACACTCATTGGTGTTGTGGCCATAACTCTCATGGAATCTATAGAATTTTCCTGTTTGGATTTGTCTTTCAGTTGGTGGTTTCGGGGCAGGTTTCTTAAATTGCATTGTATTGCAGATTTGCAAATACACATTTTCCAGCGACGTGTTTAACGGAGTGTAGTTATCATACATGGAAGCTCTACGCCGTGGACCGCGATCCTGATCGCGTTTCTTGTTCTGATTTCTATTATCCCTCTGCTGACTCTGCTCATTTTGGACGTTCAACTGAATTTTTCCAGAACTATCTCCGGGCTGTTTAACTGCGATGTTACTTTGGATTCCTTCGATGTTGGGCCCCGCATCATCCTGTTTCCTAGACTGTTTCGCATCCTCCCTTCTCAAGAATTGGGCTGCCTTGGAATAGAAACGGTCCAATGATGCAGGTGGTTTTCCAGCTAACCAATTTCCGAACTCGGAATCAGCATCAAACCCCTTAGTCAGAGCCATCAGGATAGAGTTGTCTTTGGGATTGCTTATTTCTGCACACGCAGCATGGAATCACTCTAAGTAACGTCTAAGTGTTTCTCCGGGAGCTTGTGTAACACTAGACAGAGTGTTAACGTCCTTTGGTCTCGCCACGTGCATACGGAATTGTTCGACAAACTTGGTGGCCATTTGGTCAAAGTTAGAAATGGATCGCGGTGGCAAACGAGTGAACCACATGGTAGCGATGTCCCCTAGGGAAATGGGGAAACTACGGCAGTTTACTGCGTCATCAGCTCTAGCAGCATTCATCAACCATTCGTATTTCAAGACATGTTGATTGGGGTCAGAACTTCCTTCATAAACTGGCAAAGCTGGCATCCTGAAGTGCCGAGGTGGTTCAGAATATAAAACGTCATCGGTGAAAGGGGTATGACTTCGGGAGATTCCCCAGTCGTCATTAGAGAGACCCTGACTTTCACAGATCATTTGGTGGATCATTGTCGGTATATCTGGTGTTCGGACACTTGGAGCATGTTGTGCTAAGGTGTGGTCGGGTTCCACAGTGCGAGTCTCCTTGGTTCAACATCTTCAGGGACATAAGGCTCAGGAGTCTGCTCTCGTTGCTACGTTGAGGATCAGCTTGGTTTCTAGCGTCACCTCCCCGTCCAGCAGTGGTGGTGGTAGCAATGTTGCCGGTAACATGATAAGGAGCAGCTCCTCCTCGAGTTGAAGGTTTTGTAAGGAGACTAGCGGATGGTCCAGCTCTAGGTTGCCCAAGGTTCGCAGCAGGTTGGAGTCCTGTGGCTTGGGTGTAGCTTACACCTAACCGTGGACGTGTGGATCTAGTTTGGCCATCGGAGGAGGCTGAACTTTCTGTGAAGAGTGGGAGTTTTGGTCTCTTCTGGATCTTCTTCGCCTCTGGCGGTTTAGCTGGTTAGTCAACTCCGTGTTGGCGCATAGTTGTTCCGCTAGCTGCTGTCGACTTTGAGTCAACTCTTGAAGCAATGTCTGGAATTCTTGTCTAGTGATTGGACATGATGGATCTGAAGTTTTTGCAGCATTTTGGTTAGATGGAGGTGATTGCACGGGATTTTGTCGGTCCCGTGCTCCCTGATCAGCTACTGTAGAGGTGGTACGTGTGCTCACCATAATGAATTGATGAAGTCCTTTCCTAGATCTGATTGCAAATCTGAATAGAATGGAAGCGCTTCAAAGTTCTAGATCTGGATCTTCTTCTTAGATTTATGCAATCCAATATAGATAGGAGATCCAAAGAGCAGGAGAATAATCAGTTGTTCTCAGCGAAAGCACCAAAGTGTTTGTACCAAAATTGGGCACAACACTCTTCGGAAGTCTTTGAAGAGATAAAGTGAAGAAATTAAATGAAAAAAGAGGAATTATCTAACAAAAACTCCAAATTTCAGAAATGAGAATAATTAAAGTGCAAGGAGACACAAGAATTTAGAGTGGTTCAGCGTATAGCCTACGTCCACTATGAAGTAGTTTACTTTATTGATCTTTCTTTTGTGTTTAGAGTGGTTCAGCGTATAGCCTACGTCCACTATGAATTTAGAGTGAATTTAGAGTGGTTCAGCGTATAGTCTATTTATAGGTGTAGGAGGCTGATATTTCGCTCAGATCTCGGGAGACCCTCTCTGGCACGTGACCAGGCCCGTACGCCCAAGCCCATGAAGTTTTGGTCCGATCTGTGATTGACACGAGCTGATTTCGACTCGCTCAAGATTTCATCCAATGGAGTCGAAATTTGGCGTGCACATTCTCTAGCATGCACGTAGTCTTCTGTGAAAATTTCATAGCATTTGGACTTGTGGATTGGGAGATATGATCGATACGAAATGGAGTCTTCGGCAGGCTGTTTCCTTCGACTCGCTTCTGTTCGACTCAATGACGTAGCACTTGATTCTTATTCTGTCCTGGATGTTGCTTCGAGCGAGTCGAAGTAAGTATTTGGTCGAGCGAGTCGAAGCAAGCATTGCTTTGAGCGTGTCAAAGCTAGAACTAGTCGAGCGAGTCGAAGCCATCACTGGGAGAGCGAGTCGAAATTGGAAGCGAGTCAAAGTGTGTGCTTTCGATGCTTTTGAACTGGAGCAAGTCGAATTGAGCAGCTCTGAGGGATGTGGAGTGAGTCGAACCAGGTTGACTCGAAGTTGGCCTCTGAGCGAAGCGAGTCGAAGTTGTCACTCCTGGACGTTGTGAAGCGAGTCGAAGGAGCGAGTCGACTGGTAATTGATCTTCATCCAATCTTGTATCGCTCATAATTCGAGCATACGAACTCGGATTGACTTGAGATTTGAAATGTTGGCTCTCATGGCTCAGCTTGCCATGTCCTACCAATTTTGGCTCGATCCGGACTCGGACAAAATTCATCGACATCCGTAGTGAGCCCATGTATAACCGATCTCTAGGACGGACCGTCACTGGTTACTAGTCAATTCCTTAGTGTTACGGCCTTGCCAAAAGGCGGGATAACAATAAGCGATGTGTTTTATTATTGTTTAGTGATCGCATCGCATTTCTATGTGCGATCGTATTTTTTGTTTTTGTCGTTCGCGGTTCATACACTGATGCAGTATTGTGTGATGGGGTACTTGAATCTTTTCAAATCAAATAAACATAGCCCCCTTTGCCTTCAGATCACAGTACACAGAGCCTATCTTTACCACAGCAATGACTTTGCCTCCCCTTCCTCTTGTCTTCCTGCCCATATCTGCCTCATCCCCTCTAGTTTCCTTGGCTTAACATTAATGGTTGTCCTTCTTGTCTACACATCACGCAAGTGAGGGTCTATTTATATACAACCAGGAACCAGAGAGCAGGACCTCCTTTTCTTCGTCTTCATTTCATTCAACTTCCTTGTAACATCAAAAATCAAGAAAATATCTACATTCATAACTTCAAAAATCAATACACTCCAATCCACTAACATTTAACTAAATCCTCTAACACGAAAGTTATTCGTGTCGGCCTCTACTATTTTTACAAATTCGTCGCTGAGTTTTCATCGAGCAACGACTGAGATATCTCATTTTTACCAAGCGAGGGAAAGTTTTTTTCAAAAATTCATAAAATCAAATTTGATCGATCCGGGAAGAATTGCTCAATGTCGTATGCGTCGTTGAAGTCATATCGGGGTGTCAAATTTTTGGTATAAGTTTGAGACATTTTGTGATGATCGTCGACGGTCATCGGCGCCTAGGGTTTGAATTTTATCAGGCTATAGCGGACGGTTGGTGATTTGGAGAGTTCGAGGGTGTTTGTGGAAGAGAGGAGCACATATGGCTGAAGTTTGGTAGGGTCTGTCGTTATGTGGGGGTTGCCACAATGAAAATGTCGCAATTTGTTCTTTCGGTCGGGAGCTTCGATTTTCGGTCGGAATCTGATTTGGGGGCTCAGAGGTCACGGCGGAGGGTGCGTAGAAACGTGGACATGAAGGTGTGTTCTCTAGTAGCCGCAGTTCATCGATGGAGTGGATGGAGGTGGTGTGCGCATGCACATGAATAATGGTGCCTTGGAGCTTTCGAAAATGATTAAGGAAGAAGAAAGCACTGTTAAAGTGGATGCAGATTTGGAGTATGAAGCAAGCTTGGGTCTGGAAAGTAGGGGATGCGATTGGAAAACAGGCTGGCTTGTTTTCTTTTGGGTGAGAAAACTTTTGAAAATTTATTTAATTATTATATTAAATGATGTGTAGTTATAAAATTGAATAACTTGCTCATATGTATCCCGTTTAACGTGCGGATTTTTACATAGTACTCATAATGAATAGTACAATGTTATAGTGTATCTTGTTAATAGCATTGGCCATGTATGAATTTAGGACATATTAAAAAGGGCTGAATTTAAAAAATGTTATTTTAATTATGTAAGGACGGCTTTTTTTCAACCGAAAGATAAATCATTAAGGGTAGAAAAAGAAAGATAAAAAGAAACTAAACAATCACAGAATCTCACCATGAATCAGAACAACATATAATAGATAACATAGGATGTTACATAGTCATTCCAATAATAATAATAATAATACATCAGATTCATTACGATACAATTTCAACTCTACAGTTATACTACCTGCCCATCAAAAAATACACAGACCATACATAAACACAGCGAAATAAGATAATGACAAGCTACGATGAAGCCACCTGCTCCAACTCCTTCAAAATGTTTTCGTAAAATACTGGATCACTTGGCTACTCATAAATATTTGAGTACCCAAAAGTTTTAGGAAAAGAAAAGAAAACTCCACGTTAGACATGGGTCAAGTGTGAGTACACTCAAACAACTTAATTCTTACTTTATAAAACACTTTGAAATCGAAGGTATCTCGTAAGACCATGCCACACATAAACACGGACGGGTTTTCACTTTACAATAACCAAAACACTTTATATAGAAATCCAGTGATATTATGATAATGTCTAGGGTTTTCAAGTAAAATAGAACATAGCGGAAATGCTTGCATCTCACATTTCAACATATTTGGGTACAACTAAAAATGTGCGACACTTATTGGAGAATGGATTCCATGCAATGACTGGGCTACTGGGGTACCGCTCGTCACAGTGCATCTCTAGATAAAATAACACCAAGGTCGAACCTATCGACCCCTGCCGACACAAGACTGGCCTACCCTTTACCAGATAGTACCGAATAAGATCACCCCTTGGTTGAGATCAGCAACCATACCGAAGCATAAATGAGTTAATAGTGGGGACTCTAGATGGGGATGACCTTACCCTCATGGGAGCGACCCACCTAGCCTTGCTGCATCTCCCTTGTTTTAGTCATTTCCGGTTGATGAGGCTTGATGCACGTTTACTTTTATTATAGCATTGCCACTTGGAATGCTAACATTATCTTTCATACGTTGACACAAAGTCAGCATTCATCCATACAAGTCGTTCAAGAGAAGAACGAACCGAAGGCACTTCATAGTCTTCGTCTTGGATCTTGCCTTTACTATTTCCAATTCGAACGTTTACCATGGTTCGAAGTGGTTTTCAGATAACAACTAATATCCGATCCCGGTCTCCCTAAACCAACATTCGATAATTAAAAAGGGTCAAGTTGTTTATAGTGGACTATTCCACTATCAGGGTGTAAAGATTTACATATGGACATATGTAACATATGCTTAGATTATCATGACCTGCTTATCGAAATTAACCCCCTTGTATTCATCACGTTCCCGAAGTGCGATATTTGTGATAAGTACAAGTCGACTTACTTTCAATAAAACGCATCATCGTTATATTACAACTACTTTAATTTATTTGGCTACTTAATAGCAGGGACAAGAGATCCTTTGGTTTTAAAACCATTTATTTAAACAAGAAAAGTGGTGTAAATAAATAACCGACAAAAATTTAAAAGAAACTTTAAAATAAATAAACTTAAATTGAATCATAAGTTTAAAACTCAATTAAATCTTAATTAGTCCTTAATTAAATCAAAATTAAACCATTATCAATCCTAATTTTATTTATAATTAAACTTTAATTAAGTAAAATTTATTTAAGAAATTAAACCTTAATTAAGTGGATAATTAACCTTTAAGTAAATAATAATTAATTAAATAATTAAATATAATTAAATAATTAATTAAAATTAATTAACTTGATTAAATAAAAGTTAATTTTCTTTCATCTTAATTAATCATTATTTATAACTTACTTAATTAAAAATAATTAACTTAGTTAATAATTTATTAAACTCTAATTACTTAACCTAATTACTTAATTAAATAATAATTAACCTAATTAATAAATTAATTAACTAAATTATTAAATAATTAAAAATTAAAATTTTGACTTGCTTAATTATTTTGAAATTAGTTTTCAAGAACAATCCAAAAGAAAACATTTAAAAACATGAAATCGTGAAATTTCCCGAACTACATCCATAGCGACTATCGCTATGAGCGCAGTTCGCTAGAATTGATTTCTAGGTGAAATCTTCACTTTAACTCTAGCTACTACATTTTGAAAACACAAATGGGAAAGTTTTTAAAACTTAAAACAATGGTAAAAACTTGGAAAAACATTTTCAAAAATCCAAAGCTAGAAAATAGCTTTCGTTTTAAAATCGCATCTCAAGTCCTTTGCGACTTTTTAAGGTGCAAACATCACAACATTTTCATCATATACACTTGGTTTTTTTTTCATAAACATACTACCATAATATTATATCCAATATCACATATCCATATCCATATACACATCCAAACATATCAGCATATCAACCAATCACTAAATCCAAGTTCAAACATAAACATATCATCATATGCCATAAATACGACATGATAATTCAACATAAAATCACCATATTTTCACAACATATAGTCCATCAAAATCAAGTTAATTTATTTTCCAAAAACAAAAGTTTTACTCACCGAAATTTTTTCTAAATCAAAGCAACTTTTGTCGAAACTCGAAAACGCTTAAGAATGTTGCAAATTTGAAACTTTGGACCCTCGAACGCTTGAATTGAGCTCGGCCAATTGGGATTGGGCTCGACCTAGGCCTTGTGGGGTACGGCCTTGGGATGTTTAGGCTCGGGCCCAATGGTTTTGGGTGGTGGAGTGTTGTATTTTGGAAGAGGAGATGTTGAATGGTTTGTAGAAATGGTTTTGTGAATAAAAGAGGAGATTTTAGCCAAAAGAAGTGATTTTTTCTCAAACTACAGAACATGAAGAGAAGCTATGAAAGTGTTTATCCAAGCTCTTAGGAATTTTTGAAATGAAGAGGAGGGATGTAAAATGAGAAACGTGAAAGAGTAGTGGTATTTATAGACTTAGGATTTTATTTAAATAATATAAAGTGATTTATATTCAATATATACATATGCATGCACACCATACCCCTCCCTTCCCTTCAAAACCGTCCATACCACCTTCCCCCTTACTTTCCACTATTTAAACCATGTCATGTGTACTTATGTTGAAAAAGATGCACTTTATACATATATATATATACATATTTTTTTCCTTTTTTTAAATATCTTCTTTTATTCTGTTATATATATACACACACTTAAGAAGAAACATGTACATGAATATATGTATACATGTACACATGTTTAAATGGTTTATAATGTGTGCATGTGTGTTTAACATAGTGTTATGAATATATGTGTACATGTCACATTTTCTCTTTCTCTATAAACTATATATATAGGTAAAAAAAATTTGAAAATGATTTTATCATCATTATTTATTATTTAAATTAGTTTTATTTATTAATAAAAATCCATTTATTAATTATTTAAAATCTAATTAAATATTTATTTAAATAGCGATTAAATTCCAGGTCGTTACACTCTTTCCTCCCTTAAAAGAGTTTCGTCCCGAAATTAGCAATCAAGGAGATAAGTCAACCTACGCAAAAAAAAAACTATACATTCATATCATAAAACACATACAAATACATACACTAGCATCCATAGCAAACAAACATACACTATACATACAACCTACGACTAGCTATCCTAACGTCAACTCGGGATAGGCTTCTCTCATACGATCCACCATCTCCCAAGTGCAGCCTCTAGGATCCTCGCTCCACTGAGCCTTAACTAGTCGCACCACCTTGTTACACGATCTCTTTTCATCCTGATCCACAACATAAACTGGACGTCTAACCACTGCCTCGTTCGGTTCTATCTCTAATTCCTCTTGAACTAATGGCTACACAATTAGAGATGGGTCATGAACATATTTCCTCAAATGAGACACATGGAACACATTATGAACTGCCACCAATCTCTTTGGAAACTCGCCCCTATAAGCAAGCAATCTGATCCACTAGAGAATATGGAAGGGTCCAACATACCTTGGAGCTAACTTCCCAGCTTTTCCAAATCTAACAGCTCCTCTTATTGGTGAAATCTTTACGAACACCAAGTCTCCAATCCTAAATTCCAAATCCCTTTGCCTCTTATCCGCATAACTCTTTTAGCGATCTTAAGCCTCCTTCATCCTTTTCTTAGTCATTGCAACTTTCTCTGTAGCCTCTTGGATCATGTCTGATCCAAGAACTAATCTATCTCCCGTCTCAACCCAACATGCTGGTGACTTGCACGGTCTTCCATACAGGGCTTCATACAGTGCCATTCCGATGCTTGCTTGGAAACTATTGTTGTAGGAGAACTCAAACAAATGCAAATGATCCTCCCATGACCTACCAAAATCCAGAATACACGTCCTCAAGAGATCTTCTAGAATCTGATTCACTCGCTCCGTATGTCCGCTTGTTTGGGGGTGATATGATGTGCTTAAGCACAACATTTGTTCCAAGGGTTGTTGGCAATGCTTCCCAAAATTGGCTAGTAAATATGGGGTCTCGATCACTAACAATACTCATAGGAACTCATGCAACCTGACTATCTCCATCATAAAAACTTCAGCTAAGGAAGCAGTGGTCCTTGTTGGTTTTACCAGAATAAAATGTGCGCTCTTCGTTAGCCAATCCACGATAACCCACACTCCTTCATTTCCTTTTCTGGTTCTAGGCAAACCATCGATAAAATTCATTGATATCCTTTTCTATTTCCAATTGGATATTTCCAAAGGTTGTAATAATCTAGCTATCTTCTGATGATCACCTTCGATTTGTTGACAGCACGAACACTTGCTAACAAAGACTGAAATGTCATTCTTCATCCCCGGCAACCAAAATACTATTTTCATGTCCTTATACATCTTATGAACTCCTGGATGAATACTTAACTTAGATTTGTGGCATTCTGACAAAACTTCCTACCTCAGCCCATCCACATCTGGGACGCATAATCGTTCGTTCATTCTCAAAGCACATCGACCATCCATTTTGAAATCCAAACATCTACCCTTCTCAACACCTTGTACTAGATCTTCCAGTATCTCATCCTCCCTCTGATTCCTCATAATCCTTTCCTGAAGTGTCGGGGTAACCTCCAAGAGAGTCAAAATAGCATTCCTTCTCAAAGCATCCACCACCACATTAGCTTTCCCAGGCATATATAGAATATTCAAGTCATAAGTTGCTAGTAACTCTAACCATCTATGTTGCCTCAGGTTCAGATCCTTCTGAGTAAAAAGATACTTCAGGGATTTATGGTCCATAAAGAGCTTGAATTTTTCACCTAATTAAAGAAAGAAAACTTATAACTAAAATCTCTAAATATGAGAAAGAAACAAAGAGGAACAGAATGATCCTTACCCAGCAAGTAGTGTCTCCACATTTTCAATGCAAAGACAATAGCCAATAACTCTAAGTCATGCATAGCATAGTTCTTCTCGTGAGGCTTCAACTGTCTTCTTGCATATGCAATCACCCTACCATGCTGCATCAGAACAGCACCAAGTCCCACTCCACACACATCTGTGTAAACTATGAACCCACTATTTCCATCAGGAATAGCCAAAACTGGTGTGTTGGTCAATCTCTTCTTCAATTCGAGAAATGCCTCCTCATGCTTAGGGATCCATACAAACTTCTCCTCTTTCTTATTCAGCTTAGTCAAATGGGATGAAATCTTGGAATAATCTTGAATAAACCTCCTATAGTATCCAACCAATCCTAAGAAATTGTGAACTTCGGTAGGAGTTCGCGGTCGCTTCCATTCCTGAACAGCCTCTACCTTCACTGGATCCACTTAAATACCTTCTCCCATCACAATATGTCCTAAGAATCTTACCTCCAATTTACAAAAATGGCACTTAGAAAATTTCGCCTTAAGGACATGTCTCCTCAATGTTTCCAACACCACTTCCAAATGATGTTTATGCTCCTCCTCAGATTCGGAGTAGATAAGGATGACGTCGATGAAAACTAACACAAACTTATTAAGAACATCTTAGAAAACACGGTTCATGAGATCTAAAAAATATGTCGGTGCATTGGTTTGCCCGAAAGCCATAACCAACCATTTAAAGAAACAATCGAGGCCTCTAGAAGCAGTTAAGGGTAAACTATCTTTAGCAACCCTCAGCTAATGGAATCCAGTAGCTAGATCCATTTGAGAAAATATATTAGCTCCAAGAAATTGATCAAAAAGATCATCGATGTGTGGTAAGGGATACTTATTCCTAATGGTCAGCTTATTCAACCCCCAATAGTCCATGCATAACCTTAAAGATCCATCAGCTTAGCCGTAAACACCATAGCAGAACCCCAACATGAACGACTGGGTCTAATTAATCCTCTCCTTAACAGGTCATTAGTTTGCTTTTCTAATTCTTTCCACTCTTTCGGGGCCATCCTTCTCTTGGGTTGAACCACGGGTCTTGCACCAGGGACCAAATCAATGCGAAACTCTATCTCACGGTGAGAGGGTAAACTATTGACTTCTTCAAACACATCGGGAATTTTTTTAACAACTTCTACAAAACTTAACTCATCCTGGGATGGTTCTAGGGCATACAAGAAACTACACATATTTATACCGGGTTCCTTACATGGTACTTTAGCAATTCTTCCCAACTTAGTTTCTAATGATACAGTCCTTTCAGCACAATCTAAAACAGTTCCATGTTTCGATAACTAATCCATACCCAAAATAATATCAAATCCTTTAAAGTCTAAAACATATGGATCGCAAGAAAAGTGATGAGAAAGGTAGGAAATATGCACATTCACAAATCATGTTTAAATGGGCTACGCCACCTATAGGGTTAGACACACACATAGGATTGTCAACAATAATAGGAACAAGATGAAACTTATCTACCGATTCGCAAGAGATAAAACTATGAGAGGCACCAGTATCAAATAATGCTCGAACAAAAATACCATTAATCAGTAAGGTACCTTCAAGGACGCCTTTTCCTTTCACATCTGTTGAAGTAGGTGGTTCACTCTTAATGGTGTGCACCTTGGGCTGTTGCACCTTCTTCATGAGTGGGTAGTATTTAATCATATGGCCCGGCTAATGAAAATTTAAACAAAGCGACATTAGTACCATTGGAGAGATGGGCCCACTTTGCTGCTTCGGAGCTTCACGGTTTGGACAGGATCTTGAAATATGACCTCTCTACTTGCAAATATAACAACTAATATTCCTGAACTTTCCTCCTTGACCTTCTGCCTTTTTACCTTTTCCTTGATTCTTCCAATTCGGATTAATCTTCCTCTTATTAGGATCACCTCCACTGGTATTTCCACCAGTTGGTGCTACTAGAGTAGGCTTCTTCTTTTCCAAGGCCTCATACCTCAAAGCCATATCAACTAAATCCACAAAACTACCTTTAACATGAGCAGTCATCCTCTCATGGTACTCCTCCCTCATACCCAAGACAAACATCTCATTCTTCTTCAATGGGGTGTTGATCAATTCTGGCCCAAAACAAGATAACTTGTTGAACTTTGTCTCATACTCTGTTATAGACAGATCCCCTTGCTTCAAATCCATAAAGTTTTGGTACATCCGGGTGCTTCGTGCTGCCGGCAAGAATTCATCCTCAAAAACTTCTTTAAATCAGGCCCATGAGAATTCTTCCTCAGGAATATTTGCCGTAAGAGAGTCCCACCACGCTGCTGCTCCCTCCCGCAATTTCCATGCTGCTAAAAATCTCTTCTACTCATCTGATAAACCAAGACCTTTAAAAATCTTTTCGCAAGATCACAACTAAGCTTGCACTTCCATAATAGACTCAGCCCTGTTAAATGGAGTGTAATCCTTGCATAGGTTGCGAAATTCACTCTTGGCTGTTCTGGCGCTGCCACTTCGGTAATCCAAACTCCTCCAGGATTTAGGGGTCGACCATTTGTAGTTGTAGTGCTACCCGCTCCCCTACCTCGTCTGCCTCTATTACTCATGTCTGACTACTTGGTGTAGTAAGATAATTCTTAGAATACTTGGACAAGATAAGTCTTGATAGAAGGGTACTAATCAAACCTATCAAGCTAGTCTATCTATCAGATATATATATATATATTTATATACACACACGAATGAAAATTACAAATACGCACTCTTGAAGTAGACCCTAGCCCAAAGCCTAAGTATTCGCTCAACCTAGGCTCCGATACCATAATGTAATGACCACCTTTCTTGAACCGAAAGACGAATCATTAAGGGTAGAAGAAAAGGAAAGATAAGAAAAAACTAAACAATCACAGAATCTCACCATGAATCAGAACAACATATAAAAGATAACATAGGATGTTACATAATCATTCCCATAATAACAATGCATCAGAGTCATTACGATACAATTTCAACTGGACAGTTATACTGCCCGCCCATCACAAAATACACAGACCATACATAAACGCAGCGGAATAAGATAATAACAAGCTACGATGAAGCCACCTGCTCTAGCTCCTTCAAAATGCTTCCGTAAGAAACCTGAATCACTTAGCTACTTATAATAATTTGAGTACCCAAGAGTTTTAGGAAAAGAAAATAAAACTTCGGGTCAGACATGGGTCTGGTGTGAGTACACTCAAACAACTTAATTCTTACTTTATAAAACACTTTGAAATCAAAGGTATCTCGTAAGACCACGCCGCACATAAACACGGACGGGTTTTTACCTTATGATAACCAAAACACTTTATATAGAAATCCAGTGATATTATGATAATGCATAGGGTTTTCAAGTAAAATAGAATATAGCTGAAATGCTTGCATCTCACATTTCAACATATTTAGGTACAACTAAAAATGTACGACACTTATTGGTGATTGGATTCCATACAATGACTGGGCTACTGGGCTACCACTTGTCATGGTGCATCTCTAGATAAAATAACACCGAGGTTAAACCTATCGACCCCTGCCAACACAAGACCGGCCTACCCTTTACTGGATAGTACCGAATAAGATCACCCATCGGTTGGGATCAGGAATCGTACCGAAGCATAAATGAGTTAATAGTAGGGACTCCAAATAGGGATGACCTTACCCTCATGGGAGTGACCCACCTAGCCTTGCCACATCTCCCCTGTTTTAGTCATTTTCGATTGATGAGGCCTGAGGCTACGTTTATCTTTATTATAGAATTACCACTTGGAATGCTAACATTGTTTTACATACATTGACACAAAGTCAGCATTCATCCATACAAGTCATTCAGGAGATGAACGAACCGAAGGCAATTCATAGTCTTCATCTTGGATCTTGCCTTTACTATTTCCAATTCGAACGTTTATGTTGGTTCGAAGTGGTTTTCAGATAACAACTAATATTTGATCCCGATCTCTCCAAACCAACATTCGATAATTAAAAATGGTCAAGTTGTTTATAGTTTCCGCTATCAGGGTGTAAATATTTACATATGGACATACGTAACATATGCTTAGATTATCATGACCCGCTTATCGAAATTAACCCCCTTTTATTTATCACGTTCCTGAAGTGCGGTATTTGTGATAAGTACAAGTTGACTTACTTTCAATAAAACGCATCATCGTTTTATTACAACTACTTTAATTCATTTTGCTAGTTAATAGCAGGGACAAGAGATCCTTTGGTTTTAAAACAATTTATTTAAATAAGAAAAGTGGTTAAAATAAATAACCGATAGAAATTTAAAAGAAACTTTAAAATAAATAAACTTAAATTGAATCATAAGTTTAAAACTCAATTAAACTTTAATTTGTCCTTAATTAAATCAAAATTAAATCATTATCAATCCTAATTTTATTTATAATTAAAAATTAATTGGACTTTAATTAAATAACATTTGTTTAAGAAATTAATCCTTAATTAAGTGGATAATTAACCTTTAATTAAATATTAATTAATTAAATAATTAACTCTAATTAAATAATTAATTAAAATAAATAAACTTGGTTAAATAAAAATTAATTTTCTTTTATCTTAATTAATCATTATTTATAACTTACTTAATTAAAAATAATTAACTTGGTTAATAATTTGTTAAACTCTAATTACTTAACCTAATTACTTAATTAAATAATAATTACCCTAATTAATAAATTAGTTAACTAAATTATTAAATAATTAAAAATTAAACTTTCAACTTATTTAATTATTTTGAAATGAGTTTTCAAAAACAATCCAAAAGAAAACACTTAAAAACTTGAAATCACGAGATTTCCCGAACTGCATCCATAGCGACTATCGCTATAAGCACAATTCGCTAGAACCGATTTCAAGGTGAAATCTTCACTTTAAATCTAGCTACCACATCTTTGAAAACACAAATGGGAAAGTTTTGAAAACTTAAAACGAAGGTAAAAACTTGGAAAAACATTTTCAAAAACCCAAAGCTAGAAAATAGCTTTCATTTTCAAATCTGATCTCAAGTCCTTTGGGACTTTTCAAGGTGCAAACTTCACAACATTTTCATCATATACACATGGTTTTATTTTCATAAACATACTACCATAATATTATATCCAATATCACCTATCCATATCCATATACATATCCAAACATATCAACCAATCACTAAATCCAAGTTCAAACATAAACATATCATCATATGCCATAAATACGACATGATAATTCAACATTAAAATCACCATATTTCACAACATATAGTCCATCAAAATCAAGTTAATTTCTTTTCAAAAAACAAAAGTTTTACCTACCGAAAACTTTTCTAAATCAAAGCAACTTTTTCTGGAACTCGAAAACGCTTAAGAATGTTGAAAATTCGAAACTTTTGGACCCTCGAACACTTGAACTGGGCTCAGCCTAGGCCTTGTTGGGTACGGCCTTGGGATGTTTGGGCTCAACCCTAATGGTTTTGGGTGGTGGAGTGTTGTATTTTGGAAGAGGAGATGTTGAATGGTTTGTAGAAATGGTTTTGTGAATAAAAGAAGAGATTTTAGCCAAAAGAAGTGATTTTTTCTCTAACTAGAGAATATGAAGAGAAGCCATGGAAGTGTTTATCCAAGCTCTTAGGAATTTTTGAAATGAAGAGGAGGGTTGTAAAATGAGAAACATGAAAGAGTTGTGGTATTTATAGGCTTAGAATTTTATTTAAATACTATAAAGTGATTTATATTAAATATATACATATGCACGCACGCCATACATCTCCCTTCACTTCAAAACCATCCATACCACCTTCCTCCCTTACTTTCCACATGTCATGTGTACTTATGTTGAAAAAGAAGCACTTTATACATATATACATTTTTTTCCTTTTTTAAATATCTTCTTTTATTCTTATATATATACACTTAAGAAGAAACATGTACATGAATATATGTGTATATGTACACATGCTTAAATGGTTTATAATGTGTGAATGTGTGTTTAACATAGTGTTATGACATTTAACACAACTTTTAACTAATGAAAAATCGATATTTTGGAAAATAATTTTCGGTCACATTTTCTCTTTCTCTATGAACTATATATATAGGCAAACAAATTTTGAAAACAATTTTATCATCATTAATTATTATTTAAACTAGTTTTATTTATTAATAAAAATCTATTTATTAATTATTTAAAATATAATTAAATATTTATTTTAATACCGATTAAATTCTGGGTCGTTACAAAATAATAACGTCGTTTTAATTTATATACCTTATTTGTGATATGTATTTGGCTTAATGAACACCATTTTGTTAAATGTAAATTGAATAGGGAAATTGGACACCTTTTTAGGGAATAAAACACCGTTCCGTTAATTTAGTTTATTGGATACCTGTTTAGAAGAATAAATCACCATTCTGCTATAATTAACTAGGTATCTTATATTTGGACATCTATTTAGCAGTATAAATCACAGTTCTACTCTTAAATTAGTGTAGACACTTATACATACTTGTTGATTAATATTGGATAAGTGTTGTATTAACAATTGATTGTCAATTATGAATTTAATTTACACATATGTCTGCCTATGTAAATATCAAGTATTATAACTTGGAAAGTTAAATTGAATGAAATGGTAACTTGTTTAAATACCATAGTGCTCGCTAAGCCTTTTTCTAAATTTGAAAGTTAATTATTGAGTCCATGTTATTTTAAAAATAATTATTATTTTATGAATAAGGTTTTAAGGGTAATTATTATTTATCAATAAGGTTTTAAAGGTAGCTATTATTTATTAATAATGTTTTAAAGATATTTGATTATTATTTTAATAATGGTTTAAAGTTAATTATTTTATTAATATGATTCTTTAAAGTTACTTAATTATTTCCTAAAGTTATTTAAGAATATTTAATTATTGTTTAAATTTTATTTAATTATTATTTTAAAATATTTTATTTATTTATTTTAAAGTTATTTAATTATATTTTATTATTATTTAAAGGTTAATTAAATATCATATTAATATTATTTAAAAGTTAATAATTACTATATTTATATTGTGTTATAGTTTAATTAATTACTATAATAATGTTTTGAAGTTAATTAATTATTATATTAATATTGTTTTGAAGTTAAATTGTTAGTGTAATAATATTGTTTAAAGTTAATTTAATATATTATTAATGATATTGTAAAGCTATTATTTTGAATGAGGTTTAAAGTTAATTTAATGAAGAATGTTTAAATAATAACTTGTTTATTTAAAGATGTATTAAATGATTGATTTTTTATCAAAGCAACTTTATTGATTAAAGTTTATTTAAGAAGTTTTATTTTAAACAAAGAAAGTTTATAAAAGAAGTTTTATAAATTGAAAAGAGATCTTGAAATCGAGAAAGAGTTTTATAAATAATTTTTGATATTTATAAAAGAGTTTATAAATGGTTTTGATATTTATAAAAGAGTTTTATAAACAGACTTGGAGATTTAAAAAGAAATTTTATAAATAGATCTGGATTTTTGGTAAAAGATATTTCCATAAACGAAAGAGATTTATTAAAAGGATTTATAGTAGAAATTTATAAAGGAGTTAAGATTTGGATTTCCCTTAGTTGACCTTCTTAATTATGGTGGTGTGGAATTTACGTTCCATACTCAACACTGAAGGAATAGTGTTTGGGGTTATCCTTATCTCTATTTAAAATAACATTTGTTTTGATCCTCTGATATGATTTTGAAATAAAAAATCTTTCATAAATGTTTTGTGAATATACTTATGCCAATGGGATAAGTAAAGTATACAAATATTTTAATAAATATTCTAAAAAAGGATTTAATAAATGAAAGATTTATATAAATGAGGCTTGTGGTTGTTATGTGAAATTTAATCTCTGAATTATTAGTTGTTTATTTATTTGATAGTTAAATAACTGACTATAAACCCTGGACTAAACGTAACTTTGGAAATATTTAGGAGAAACGCGTGAGTTATATGGCACAATCATCTTCAATGACGTTGTACTGTGCATATAAATCTCGTTTGTTCTCCTAGGACAAATGATAAGGAAATCCGTTCACTCAATGGTTAGGAGGTGATCTCCGCTCTTATCTATTGTCTGTTTATTTCCAAAAGAACCGGGGTTGAGTTTACTAGAAACTATCAAAACGTTGCTTCGAAGAGACCGGGATCAGGTAAGTATAAATATCCAAAAACCACTTCGATCCAACTCAAGCATTTCGAATTGAAGACATCTTGAAGAGTATGGAATCGAAGATGGAGCTTTTGAAGTGTAAGGGCTACTTGCTTCTAATCCTTAGGGTGATTCCAAAATAGATGTAGTAGAAGTGGTGCCTTCGGTTACGTTCAGACCCAAAACGAACTTGTAGGGATAAATGCTGGCATTGCATTGCTGCCTGGAAGGCAGTGTTAGCATTTCGAGTAGGATTGCTATTCTAAAGGTAAAACGTACCCTTTAGCCTCATCAACCAGCAAATGACTAAAGTAGGAACATGCAACAAGACTATGTGGGTCGCTCCCATTAGGGCATGATCATCCCTTATCTAGAGTCAATATCTATGTATGCTTCGGGGCCATTATGGATGTTTATCAACCTAGAGTTTATCGTATTTGGTGCTACCTAGTAAGGGGTAAGGCCGGTCCTGAGTAGCAAAGGCACAACATGTTGTAGCCTCCAATACATTTAATCTGGAGGTGTACTGGTTCGGTGTAGAGACCCTTACCCTTTCATAGTTGGAATCCATTTTTTTATATGAGCCTTCGGACTTGATTGTATACCTATCATGCTGGAATTTAATAATGTCACAATTTCGACTATGATTAATATGTATTTGTACCTTAGACATTATTATAATATCACTGGATTTTCTATAGAAAGTGTTTTGGTTATCGTAAGGTAAAAACTCATCCGTGTTTATGTGCAGCGTGGTCTTACGAGATACCTTTGATTTTAAAGGATTTTAAAATTTATAATAAATAAAATTCCATATGATTTGAATTTCTCACGTTGGTTTTACAAGACTGCCCTAGGTGTTTTTTTTCTTATAATGCTCGGGTTAGCCCGAGCATATTTTCTATATTTAGTTGGATGCTTCGGAGCTTTCAAGGGACGAGCTAGATTCTTTTAGACGCATTCATGTATCTTATATTCTTCCGCTGTTTTGTTGTTCTTGATTTCTGTCAATATTTATCAGCAATTGTAAGGACCGACTGTTATAACTGTCCAGGCTAAAAATAGGTTAGTGTACGCTGGTGTTGTGTATAATAAAGATGATGTCTTTTTATAAAAATGTTGTTTATATTATATATCTTCTCGTTACGATGTGAGATTCTATTCTATCTTCTATTTCTTTAACCCTGACAATCTGTCTTTCCAACATTTGGATATTCGACACGTGAATACTGTGGATGTATTAGCATCGATTCTTAAGGGTCGAAATGCATGTCGTTACAGTTACCATACCGATAACATGAACACACAGATTTAGTTTAGTATCGATTACCAATTTCTTGGTATTAGTATGATGATGGAAAATTTATCATTACTTTAACAACCCCACCTTGGATTATGTGGCCCTAGGTCATCCCTTTGGTCTGATATTATGTTGAGATAATTCTACCATCCTTTTGTTATCAATCCCTTTCACATCATTAACTTAATTTGACTTAAAAAAATTCTGAAAGTATTTAATCCACCTTATATCTTTCTAAAATTTATATCATTTCACAATTTTAGTCCAATCAAAAGTTAATATTAACCATTAACACATTATTCATTAAAGCAAGTTCAAATTACTAGTGGCAGTAACAATAAAAATATTAAATTTTTCTTAGTACATATGCACTGTTTGGACAATAAATTAATTCTTTTTATTTTCAGAGTAAAGTTGGATCATAATATTTTCTTTTGACTAACTATGGATTGAATTGCGGCCACCTAAAGCTAGATTTTGTGAAAAACAAACCAGTGACATTATCGAAATTAAGACAACTATAAATTTTCAAATCTTCTACTTCAAATATAAGTTTTTCAAATAAGTTAATATTCGGTGGAAAAACATAATTTTAGCAGTAAATGAAAAGACCTTTGATAAACTTACGAAGGAACAGGATAAGAACCTGTATCCTAATGCTAATGGACAAGGAAATGACAACCCTCATGACATCCTAGGACTGAATTGTCTTTGGTTTAGTACTACACTAGACTTTGGAACGTAGTTGAGAATGAATTGAATGTAAACTGTTCATAACATCTTGAGCTTGCAATAAGTCCCACATGGCATATACTAGTATAGAGCATCAAGCACGTACGTTTAAGAGCTTTCTTAAACTGGCTGGTCAGGGGATTACATATAAAATCCCCTAAGTACTAGATTTATTTTACATTCACCTCATTCACCTTTTGACTTTCATTCATAACAGTTTCTTTTTTTTATTTAACCGTGTACGTATTTAGCATTGGAAACTTTTGTAAACATACTTTTTAAGATTCAAAATGTACAACCATACTCCTAAATACCTATTACAAAAGAACATCCATGTTTTTTACAAATATTTGGAATGCATTAGTAAAAATTGCAAAAAAAACAATAATATATTGTTGTTTACAAAAACTTATGATTAAGTGCAGATAAAATTTTCGAGAAAAGACGGAAAAAAATTGTCAAAAATAATTTTAGAGTTGCAATTTAATAAATGATTGTATGATGCTTTTTTGTGTATGAAACTTGAAAATAAAGGACGGAGCCAAAGATCCACTTTCCTATTGCTGATAAAATGGAAACAATGAAGATACGTAAATTTCCCAAATTCCTATACTGAGTATTACGATCCATTTATCATTTAACTACAACCATACGCATGCTCAACAAATTGTAGTCATCATGGCAAGTAACTCCTTATTAATTATATTTCATATATAATTCCTAGTCATATATTTATTTTCCCTCGATCATCTTTATGACCTTGATCGATCTTCAAAATAATAAAGTACATTAGATACTCTAGACTTATCATTTTGCGGTAACTAGTAGGTAATTTTGTAATCCTTGATGATGCTCAATAAAGTTACAAAATATTCATACCAATCTAGAGACCATATAAACATTACTATAACTATTTATGACTAGAGGGTGCTCAAAAAGCGTAACCATGTATAGTACTCTGTTTTTATGGTAAATGAAGGAGAGCAACATTATTTTAACTTCATAATTTATATAACCGAGTAATATTAACATTTTAAGAGAGGCGAGTGCAATATTTCATGACATCATATGTCTCTACATCTTATGTATACTCCCTTAAGTCTATATGGGTTTTAATCTATTTAAACTCTCTTTTCTTATGTATGTTATGCATATTTTAATTTATTATAATATTTACAATCCAATAGTGCCAACTCCCCAAACCAAGAATGGCCATAGGCTAACCATTTATGTAAGCTTATTGGATAGGGCTCTAATATGATCTCCACATTTCTTGGAAAATTCAAGTGCATCGCGATTGAAAGTTGGCCAAAAGTATTCGTAGCAAAGTAAATTTTTTGCTAGATTATGCCCCTTAATGTGATTTCCACAACTTCCTTAATGAACATCCTTAAGGATTTTCTTTGCTTCATCCTGGTCGACACAAGGGGGCTGAAAATCCTCTCCGAAATAACACTTTGTCTTGCATAATGTGATGCGATGCTTTACATAGGAGCTTCATATCGTTCATTTGGGTCTTTGGGAAATCCCTTTTGTTGAATATTCCTTAAATAGGGTCATCCGTTACTCCTCCTCGACCACCATAATGTAATCAATATCCATCTCACCAATGCTAGTGGTCTTCAATACTTCTACTGGAACGGCTCCCATAAGTTGTGCATCTCCAGAGCTAACTAGCTTGGCTAAATAATCTGCGTTCGTATTTTCTTCTATGAGGATGCACGTAATTGCGTAGTGTTCAATCTCATCCAATAGTTCCAACACCTTTGGCGTGTAAGGGGCATGTCATGCTCTCTTAGCTTGAAACTCCTTCTTAACCTAACAAACCAATAGTTGTGAGTCACTAAAAATGTGCAGTGTCCACACTCCCAATTCCTTCACTGTCTTGAGTCTTGGGATTAATGCCTTGTATTCTACTTCATTGTTTATAACACTAAACTCAAGTTTCAAAGCATATCAAACTCTTCGACCTTCTGGAGTTACCAAGACTACATCTGCTCTAGAATCATGGTCATTGGATGCACCTTTGACATACAACGTCCATTGAGAAAATTCAACCATCTCCTCTTTCATCTCATCATCCTAGATAGTAAATTCTGAATGATATCTGCCAAGGTTATCTGCGAATCACCTTCCTAGGATGATAAGTTATCTCATACCGACTCATCTCAATAGTCCATTTCAAAAATCGCCCTAAAGTATTGGGGCGATGCAATACTTGTCTGAAAGGTTGATCCATCTATAGTCTTAGTAGATGAGCCTGGAAGTAGGTCCTAACTTCCTCAATGCTATCAGTAGGTAGGAAGCTCGCTTCTTTAGTCTAAGATAACACTTTTCTATACATGGGAATCACTGACTGAAATGGTAGACCGACCTTGAATCTTCGCTTCCTCACACACCAATGTTACACTTAAAGCATGAGTCAATTTTGTTGGAACTAGGCCAACCCACAGTGGAATTATGGATGAATTTCAAAATTATTTACCCTATTGGATCTTTATTGAGCCTATGAAGTTTACTTTATTTTGAATATTTCTAAATATTATTTAAATAAAATATTTTATTTAAAATTATAAATTATATAGTTATATTTAATTTATGTCTTGATATACAGACACGTGTATCATATACACGTATATATGTGTGTGCATGTGTAACATATCAACTCGTGTAAGGTATAACATGTCCGTGTATAGATGCTGATATTTACATCCCAATAGACATGTTAACTCATACAACATGCCCGTGTCCAAGTATATGTATGTGTATATATACACACTATATTTGTAAATTAATATTTTAGGTATATATGCATTAAGTTTTGTTTAAATAATTTTATATAAATATATAAGTGTATTTATATATATGTGTATATTTGTATATATAATCATATGAATAAAATATTAATATTATATATACATATTATGTAATGGATTTATATAAATAAATTATCTGTAAACATTAAAATAATTTAAAAAAACATGAGTCATATATATATATATATAATATTTTTAATTTAAATACACACACACACATATATTCATAACAAAATATACAAATATATAATAAAAAGATAAAAAGTATTTTTGATTTCCAGTAAATCCTAAATAATATTTTATGGTTTGAAAAAAAGTTTCACATTTTTTTCGATTTAAATTAATTTAAAAATAATTTATTTATTTTCGGCCAAATTAAAAAATTAATTTTTAAAAATAAAAATATTTTTTGGTCGAGAGTTAAACTAATTTTGATATAATTTATAAAAATTTAAAAATATATTTCATAACATATTTGAATTAATATAATTTATTTTTGTAATAAATTAGTTTAAATAATACTAAATAATAATAAATATTTATAAAACAAATTATATTTTACTGTCGAAAATTGGTATTACTATAATAATTTTTATATATAATTATATAACTAATTTAAACCATAGTATGATGTTGTAATTAATTATAACCTGTGCAGTTAATGCCCCGCTATTACCCCGCTATAACCCTGCTATATCTCATAGCGGGTTTCTGCCGCTACGATATTTTCATATAGCCCCAAATATAGCCTTTCCGCTTTAAGCTCTGCTAGCTATATCCCGTTATGTAGCGACCCGACCTTCTACGCCTAGAAAGTCGTATCGTTTTGAAGAAAAGAAAGAGGTGAGAAAGTAGAAAAGATAGAGAAGAAGAAGAAACAACATCAGAATCTCAACAGCGGAACGAATAAAATATAATATATCACATAAATATTCAAAATATCATATACATCAGAGTACACAGATAATACAACACATACTAGACAGTTATAAACACCTGTCTAGTTAATACATCTCACACATCACAGAGATACAACACAGCGGAAAATACAGAATAAACACTAACACATCGGAACCAATATATATATATCTACACGCTGAAGCCTCCTGCTCCATTGCTCCTCCAGAATTCATCAAAGCTAACCTGAATCCCTTGACTACCCGTAAAAATTTGGGTACCCGAGAGTTTATAAAAAAAACAGAAATAAACTTCGGGTCAGACATGGGTCTGGTATGAGTAACAGGTTAAAGTTGTTTAACTTTGAAAATCATTTGAAAAACAAGGTATCATGTAAGACTCCCCACAAATAAACATGGAAAAGTTTTTACCTTACGCTAACCAAAACATTTGATAGGAAATCCAGTGATATTATAATAGTGTCTAGGGTTTTTAAGTAAATAGAAAATAGCTGAAATTGTTACATGATTAAATTCCAGCATACTAGCCACAACGTGGGTAATACAATCAAACCCGTAAGGTCACGTAGGGAAAATGGGTTTCCATCAATGGCTGGGCTACTGGGGTACCGCCCGTCACAGTACGTGGCCTAGATCACCGTACCGAGGAGTACGCCCGCTCCCCTCCAACACAAAGCCGGACCCGTTCCTTACTGAACAGTTCCAAACGAGACAACCCCGGCAGTAGGACGTCAACAACTGCCCACATACCGAAATAAAAAGGGACATCTAGACAGGGGGAAATCTCGCTCTCAAGTGGGAGCTACCCACGAAGCCTTGCTGCACCTCCCCTGTTTTAGCCATTCCCGGTTGATGAGGCTTGAGGTCACGATTACCTTTATCAGAACTCATCACTTAGAGTGCTCATCGTCCACCTGACGATGTGCTGAAAGCATTCAATCCATACAAGTTCGTTCCGGGTTCGAACGAAACCGAAGGCATTATCTCGTTACACTCGTATTGGAATCACCCTCAGAGTTAACGACAATAACCCTTGCATTCTGAATCACCATCTCGAATCTATAAGTACTATCTCCGTCAAACTCATTACGGAATCACCCACAGAGTTATACTGATGAATAGTCCTTATACCTCGAGTCTTCACTTGCTCCATTTGAATTTCACGACCTAACGTTAATTTGGATCGATGTGGTTTTCGGATCTCCAGACCTAGAATCCCGGTATACGGAAACCCGATCCCGGTCTCATCGAAATCCAAAACATGTCTTTTAAGGCCAAGTTGTTTTAAAATTTAAAACAATCCAATTCAATTATCTATATACACAGATAGATAAATCACAATATAACAATGGATATCACAACATCATCATAAACAGATCATCAATATCATCTCAAACAAGCATTAATATCACAACAGGTATCACTCGTCTCATATCTGAGATCAAAATCAATCAATGGGGTATCAATACATTCATAAGCGAGGGTTTATCATTCACAACTTATCATTAATTTAAAATGAATTAAATTAATCACTTCTGTCCCTAATTAATTTAAAGTAAATTAAATTAATTACTTATCTATAAATCCTGCTTATACAACCATTTTCTAATTACAATAAGTAATTAGTCTTAATTTAATTTCACAGATTAATTAATGTAAATCATTTATAGTAATTAACATTTAATTACTTCATTTATTAATTAAATAAAATTAACTACATTTATTCTTAATTAATTACATTAATTAATCACCTCATTATTAATTATTACTTAATTTAACAATTCATAATTACGCCATTAACTATATAAATTAATGATCTCTAATTAATTTTTAAATTAAACTACTTCATTACTTTAAATAATTTAATCTTTAAATTAAACAATTATTAATCATCCTGGATTAATAACACCAGTAATTAACTACTTTTAATTACTTATTAAATAAATAAATTATCCCATAATTAATTATCTTCATTTATTAATCCCTTGATTAATTTCAAAAGTAATTTCCCATATTATTTTATCTACACATCAACTTGTATTAATCACATCCAGTGATTATTATCTAATTACTCCTCTAAGTAATTCTGCTCCACTAATTACACTGAATAATTTCACTTATCGAATCATTTACTGATTTATAAATTTGATTAAACTAGATTAATTCATTCCTTTAATCATATCATCGAGTTTAATTTCAACAGATAATAAATCCTTAAATTACTTTTGTTAAATATTACATTCAACAGCTTCAATGAATTATCCAAATTAATTCATCTAATTATTATCAAAATTTATCACATTTATAATTAAATTGAAATTCTTAGTTAATTAACTTCATTAACTAAAAACAATTACTTGATTACTTCTTTTTGTAATTTCTTCTTAATTATAACTTAATGTAAATAAGACGTTCACTAATTATCTTATTAATTACTTCAATAATTCTAATTATTTCTGAGGTAATTAATTACTTAATTAATGCCTTTTTTAACATTGATAATGTATTAAAACATTACATTTCCCTATTTTAAATTTCAAATTTCACTTTGAATTTAAGATTCAAATGATTAATGATTTAAACATTTACCTAATGTAAATTCATTTAAAATTCTTTTAAATAAACGTACATAACCTTTATTACTTGAAATAAAATTTATATAAAGGAAAGAGATTTTAAATTTAAATTATTATGAAATCAATTCTTTTAAAAATATATTTTTAAACTTGCAAATTCCTTTCTTTTATTCAAGAACCTTTATAAAGGAATTTCTCAAGTCCCGTTAACATTTATTTTAAACAAATTTACTTTTTATAAAACTGTTTATTTAAAACTATATTTACTTTAAACATTCAAACTAAAAGTTACTTTAAATTTCAGATTTTGGATTCAAAGAAATTTTGAAACCATCCTCTACTTGATTTTTAACTACTATTTAAATCCTGTTAAATTTTTGAACTAAATTTAAACCTGGAAATCAAATTTATTTAAAACTGGAAACATTCCTCTGTCTCTAGACTTAACCCAGGCTGCTTCGATTTTTAACCTTCCTGCTTCGAGTCTTGCACGCGATTTACTCGAGTTTCCCCTAGAACAATTTCCACGCAAAATTTAACAGTTTCGACCTGTAGCCATTTAACTACTTCGAGTTTTCTTGTCTCTACTTCGAGCAACTCGAGTTCTTCGCGAGTCCTAACTGCACCACCCCAAAAATGACAAACATCCCAAAGCATACGTGCACGTGCACAGGCGAAACGTTCGCCTGCGACCATCGACTCCGACGCCGGCATATCGTCTCCGATCACCCCTCACGATCTCGATCCCCTGAACCTCGAACAAATCCCTCTGTCGAAATCGAGATTACCTGTTACCAAAACAGGAATAGAACCCAAACCTGGAACATCGTCAAACTCCGTTCTCCGATCACCAGAAACATCACCGCCACCGGCCACGCCTTCGCCTACTCCCCCTCTACACATCCCCAAACACCGGTCGAACTCGATCCCCTGTGGCATTCGAACGAGACCAAAATGTATTCACGACAAAAACTAGGTTTATAGAAAAGACCCCGTCGCCGTTGCCACCACGACGATCTACAGTGTCTCTCTTCATTTTTCCCGGCCTCTCCATTCACTACTCCATCATCACAAGAAACCCCAAACACTCCAGTCTACGTGATCACCCCAAATCGAGGAAAAACTCATTTTTGTTCTACCTCAAACTGCACCTTAAATACACTATTAAAAATAATGATATTTGTTTTAAAAATCATGTTACCGGATAGTAATTCAACCTGAGATCCTGAATCGATGTTTTAAAATGTTTGAATTTGCTCACTATTTAAGTTTGCCTGTTGTTTATAAGATTCCAGTGATATTTAAACTTTAATTCAACTTAAATAAAATTTTAAGAACTACACTATGATAAAACATACAAATTTGTTTGAATCTTAAACCCTATCACAGACCAAATAAAGAGATATGGGTTTTAAAACTTAAAACTGAAGCTTGAAAACAAAACAGAGAGGCTACAGATATATAATCATGTACACATATACAATCACTCAGGAAATCACATAAACATATATATACCCTGATGTAAGCATGCAACCATCATACACTTAAGTAGTTTTTAACAAAAAATGTTACTCACCTTTGTTTGCAAAGGGACAGAGGCTTTATTTTTGAAATCTGTCTTGAATTTGAAAACTGGGAAGGCCTTGCTTGATCCTCCTATCACCTTCCTTTTGTTGTTTGGAATTGTTGTTTTATTTTGCAAAAGAAATGTTTACTACATATTTTCTTCTCTGGTTTGCAGTGTTAAACGAAAAGCAAATATGAAATAATATAAGGAAGTTTGTAAGAGGGTAGGTGGTATCTGGTCAAGTAATGCTTCAGGTACAAGCATTTCATATTCACTAGAGATTTCTTTTTTTTAGATAGGAGGCTGAAATGATTTTGGAACCAGTTCGAATGGACTTTTGTGTGCTGTTGAAAATGAAAGCATTAATTGCTTTAAGTACTTATGTCTCCATTTTGATTATTCTATGTTCATATGTCATAGATATTTTTATTTTTGCCTGAGTCTTGTTTTACAAGGCATATGCACAACACATTTTTGCTTTGATAAGGTCTGCATGCATAGCCCCATTCGAACACTTGTTTTTTTTATTTCTTCAGCTTTTCATTTGTTTAAGTTTGCTATGTTGAACAAAAGAGAATGAGCAGACTTTCATTTCAAGTCTGGTTTATATTTTGAAATATATTCGAAATGTCATTTAGATGCTTCAGTGTTTGTTTTAGGTTGATTTACTTGCTTATTAATCTAATGTGTTAGTTTTATTTTACAAAACTATGAAATCTATTTATACGTATTTGTCCTTGTATTATTGCATTGTTGTTTCCATAACTATGTATACATATATATAAAGTTGTTGCTTTAATACTTAAACAATTTACAAATTTTATATTCCCATTATTTTAAACTTAAACTATTAAACATTTAATTTACTTGTTATTTACTTTATTTCATACTCATGTTAATATATTTGATTTACATTTAAGTTAAATATTTATAAAGTTTATCTTATTTTAAAACTTAACTATACAATATTATATTCACTTACTATTATTTTACTTTACACTATATTAAACATTTATAAGGTCTATTTTAAATTTAAAACATAAACAAAGATTTTACTTTAAACTTCAAATATAGTTCTTCTAATTATACATATATATAACAATTTCTATTTATTTAAAAATCTATTCACAAAAATATTACATCAAAAAAAATGATTTTATAAAAGAAATTATCACTATATAAATAAATTACTTATTATATCAATTATGTTTAAAAAGAACAAAACAACCTTTGTTAAATTTAAATTTAAGTAAAAATCAATTTTAAACAATTTAACTTATCCTGTATATCTCAAAATCAACTAATTATTTATTCAATAGCTTTTAGAAAGATATATATATTAAATCAAACCAAAATTACCAAAAATAAGAAAACTTATCTTCATTTATTAAAATTAAAGCAGATCTTATCTATTTACAATATATATACAGATTTATATATATATTATAAACAGAAAACAATTTATTAGCTTTTGAAAATATAAATTATTAGTTAAACATTTATTCAGAAGAAAATTGTTAAATCAAATTCAAATTTTATTGACAATTATTATCATATCAATTTAATTTCTACCGCAGATTATTAAATTGATATTGTCAAAATTTCCAAGATGTCACATTCCTCTCCCCTTAAAAGAATTTCGTCCCCGAAATTTAAACAAAGGTAATTTAATAATTCAATTAAAGATTTAATTTATAAACACAAGCACATATCAATCATATGCTAATAATCATAGCATCCAATCAAACAAATCTAACTATCTAGAAAAAATTCTGGATGGAATTCTCACGAGTTTTCCCGAGTACAAATACTGGGTTACTCGCTCTATAGAATCCAAACCATCAATGCTACTAAACTACAGAGCTCCTACTCATCTAGATCTACACAACTAGACAAGATATCAGACTATAGACAAGTCTGACTCAACAACCAAAACTCCTGAACTGCAGGTTCTATAACCAGAGATAGATCTCACACGTACCCCCTCAAAGATACGTGAAATACAATGGATCCCAATCATCCCAACTGACAATTCAAATCTGAAGACTCAACACTTATCCTCAGAAGAACAACAGAAAAGATCCAAAATATCTCAGAGTTGGCTTTCCACATCTTACCCAACTTATAGCTCCCTGAATCAGGGAAAAGTTTAACAACGAAGTCTCTATCTTCGAATTCAAAATTCCTCTGTTTCTTATCCGCAAAATTCTTCGGACGATCCTGGGTCTCCTACATCCTTACTGATCAACTCATCATGGCTGATGCCCTACAGAAACAAACTGGACCCAAAACAATCCAACAAAGGATCTTTTCCAAGATCAATCAAAACACAAAACACAAACTCTACCCCACAATCAGAAGACAGATCTCACATCTCCCATCTGGAAGAGATAAAACAGATGCACTCCAATCTGGTCTCAGATCCTGAAAAATTTCCTGTAAAAATTCTCTAATCCAAACACGGCAACTTCCATTTGCTTCCACTCTGAAACTGCTGCCACCATGCTTCCACTGCGCTATTTTGATATAGGTAGATGAAAACATAGATGATGTACACAAGCACAAACTTCCACTGATAACAATTGTGATGGACCTAGGCTTTGCAACCATCAGTCAGCAATCACAACTGATAGGCTTCTCAACTATTCGGAAATATGGTTCAACAGATCCCCAAATAAAATTCAGAAGTTCCTTCAAAACTGAGCTGCTTACCAAACTTCAAAAATCATCCTACTATTAAGCTGAACTATCGGTATCACTTCTGAAGTCCAGTCGATACCAAACCCAAACTCCAAATGCCGACAAAATTCTGACTTCCAGAAGACACCAGAAAAATCCAAAACACAAGAGAATACTCAAGCTATCGCAAGTCACTTTTGCGATCAATCCAGCTTAATCCCAGAGAAAACTGCTTTCTCGTCACAAATCAGAACAGCATACACTTCTATAGCCAATCCATCGAAGAAATGGATTCACTCTTCTGCTTCTGAAATCTACTGCTATGCTAGAAAGCTTTCTTGCCAACACACAGAACACCCTGAGCCACCCTGCTGACCCAAATGCCACAGACTTCCAATCTAGAATCTCCTCGAGAGACTCGGACCACAAACCAACAAAAACATCCTGCTGAACACAGCCACAACATCTAATCAGACACACTTCTTTAGCTTGTTCCAAAGAAATATCTTTGGAAACATCCCTGATCACTGCGTCTCATCACAAAGCTACTATATCCTGAAGTATCAAGATATCATCACCAACTTCTATCAATCCGATAGATCCAAACTCTAGCTCATCCAACTTACACTCCAAAGATAAACTCCAAACTTTATCAGGTTTCCTTCAGAGATCGATGAAATTCTTATACCACAATTTCACTCGAGACGGACTGTAGACCTAATACCGTCTCGGTAGATATACTTCCAACCTTAACAAATTCAATCATTGGTGATCGTGTTACACACACCACCCCATCTACCTTTATACTCATATTGGATAACCTGAACAGGTAACCCAACAAAATAGGTAGAAATAAATATAAATATATATATATATATATCAAAAATACATGTACGTTCTCTCAAGATAGACACCGCTCCAGAGCCTAGGTATTCACTCAACCTAATGCTCCGATACCAACTGTAGCGACCCGATCTTCTACGCCCAGAAAGTCGTATCGTTTTGAAGAAAAGAAAGAGGTGAGAAAGTAGAATAGATAGAGAAGAAGAAGAAACAACATCAGAATCTCAACAGCGGAACGAATAAAATATAATATATCACATAAATATTCAAAATATCATATACATCAGAGTACACAGATAATACAACACATACTAGACAGTTATAAACACCTGTCTAGTTAATACATCTCACACATCACAGAGATACAACACAGCGGAAAATACAGAATAAACACTAACACAGCGGAACCAATATATATATATATCTACACGCTGAAGCCTCCTGCTCCATTGCTCCTCCAGAATTCGTCAAAGCTAACCTGAATCCCTTGACTACCCGTAAAAATTTGGGTACCCGAGAGTTTATAAAAAAACAGAAATAAACTTCGGGTCAGACATGGGTCTGGTATGAGTAACAGGTTAAAGTTGTTTAACTTTGAAAATCATTTGAAAAACAAGGTATCACGTAAGACTCCCCACAAATAAACATGGAAAAGTTTTTACCTTACGCTAACCAAAACATTTGATAGGAAATCCAGTGATATTATAATAGTGTCTAGGGTTTTCAAGTAAATAGAAAATAGCTGAAATTGTTACATGATTAAATTCCAGCATACTAGCCACAACGTGGGTAATACAATCAAACCCGTAAGGTCACGTAGGGAAAATGGGTTTCCATCAATGGCTGGGCTACTGGGGTACCGCCCGTCACAGTACGTGGCCTAGATCACCGTACCGAGGAGTACGCCCGCTCCCCTGCAACACAAAGCCGGACCCGTTCCTTACTGAACAGTTCCAAACGAGACAACCCCGGCAGTAGGACGTCAACAACTGCCCACATACCGAAATAAAAAGGGACATCTAGACAGGGGGAAATCTCGCTCTCAAGTGGGAGCTACCCACGAAGCCTTGCTGCACCTCCCCTGTTTTAGCCATTCCCGGTTGATGAGGCTTGAGGTCACGATTACCTTTATCAGAACTCATCACTTAGAGTGCTCATCGTCCACCTGACGATGTGCTGAAAGCATTCAATCCATACAAGTTCATTCCGGGTTCGAACGAAACCGAAGGCATTATCTCGTTACACTCGTATTGGAATCACCCTCAGAGTTAACGACAATAACCCTTGCATTCTGAATCACCATCTCGAATCTATAAGTACTATCTCCGTCAAACTCATTACGGAATCACCCACAGAGTTATACTGACGAATAGTCCTTATACCTCGAGTCTTCACTTGCTCCATTTGAATTTCACGACCTAACGTTAATTTGGATCGATGTGGTTTTCAGATCTCCAGACCTAGAATCCCGGTATACGGAAACCCGATCCCGGTCTCATCGAAATCCAAAACGTGTCTTTTAAGGCCAAGTTGTTTTAAAATTTAAAACAATCCAATTCAATTATCTATATACAGAGATAGATAAATCACAATATAACAATGGATATCACAACATCATCATAAACAGATCATCAATATCATCTCAAACAAGCATTAATATCACAACAGGTATCACTCGTCTCATATCTGAGATCAAAATCAATCAATGGGGTATCAATACATTCATAAGCGAGGGTTTATCATTCACAACTTATCATTAATTTAAAATGAATTAAATTAATCACTTCTGTCCCTAATTAATTTAAAGTAAATTAAATTAATTACTTATCTATAAATCCTGCTTATACAACCATTTTCTAATTACAATAAGTAATTAGTCTTAATTTAATTTCACAGATTAATTAATGTAAATCATTTATAGTAATTAACATTTAATTACTTCATTTATTAATTAAATAAAATTAACTACATTTATTCTTAATTAATTACATTAATTAATCACCTCATTATTAATTATTACTTAATTTAACAATTCATAATTACGCCATTAACTATATAAATTAATGATCTCTAATTAATTTGTAAATTAAACTACTTCATTACTTTAAATAATTTAATCTTTAAATTAAACAATTATTAATCATCCTGGATTAATAACACCAGTAATTAACTACTTTTAATTACATATTAAATAAATTAATTATCCCATAATTAATTATCTTCATTTATTAATCCCTTGATTAATTTCAAAAGTAATTTCCCATATTATTTTATCTACACATCAACTTGTATTAATCACATCCAGTGATTATCATCTAATTACTCCTCTAAGTAATTCTGCTCCACTAATTACACTGAATAATTTCACTTATCGAATCATTTACTGATTTATAAATTTGATTAAACTAGATTAATTCATTCCTTTAATCATATCATCGAGTTTAATTTCAACAGATAATAAATCCTTAAATTACTTTTGTTAAATATTACATTCAACAGCTTCAATGAATTATCCAAATTAATTCATCTAATTATTATCAAAATTTATCACATTTATAATTAAATTGAAATTCTTAGTTAATTAACTTCATTAACTAAAAACAATTACTTGATTACTTCTTTTTGTAATTTCTTCTTAATTATAACTTAATGTAAATAAGACGTTCACTAATTATCTTATTAATTACTTCAATAATTCTAATTATTTCTGAGGTAATTAATTACTTAATTAATGCCTTTTTTAACATTGATAATGTATTAAAACATTACATTTCCCTATTTTAAATTTCAAATTTCACTTTGAATTTAAGATTCAAATGATTAATGATTTAAACATTTACCTAATGTAAATTCATTTAAAATTCTTTTAAATAAACGTACATAACCTTTATTACTTGAAATAAAATTTATATAAAGGAAAGAGCTTTTAAATTTAAATTATTATGAAATCAATTCTTTTAAAAATATATTTTTAAACTTGCAAATTCCTTTCTTTTATTCAAGAACCTTTATAAAGGAATTTCTCAAGTCCCGTTAACATTTATTTTAAACAAATTTACTTTTTATAAAACTGTTTATTTAAAACTATATTTACTTTAAACATTCAAACTAAAAGTTACTTTAAATTTCAGATTTTGGATTCAAAGAAATTTTGAAACCATCCTCTACTTGATTTTTAACTACTATTTAAATCCTGTTAAATTTTTGAACTAAATTTAAACCTGGAAATCAAATTTATTTAAAACTGGAAACATTCCTCTGTCTCTAGACTTAACCCAGGCTGCTTCGATTTTTAACCTTCCTGCTTCGAGTCTTGCACGCGATTTACTCGAGTTTCCCCTAGAACAATTTCCACGCAACATTTAACAGTTTCGACCTGTAGCCATTTAACTACTTCGAGTTTTCTTGTCTCTACTTCGAGCAACTCGAGTTCTTCGCGAGTCCTAACTGCACCACCCCAAAAATGACAAACATCCCAAAGCATACGTGCACGTGTACAGGCGAAACGTTCGCCTGCGACCATCGACTCCGACGCCGGCATATCATCTCCGATCACCCCTCACGATCTCGATCCCCTGAACCTCGAACAAATCCCTCTGTCGAAATCGAGATTACCTGTTACCAAAACAGGAATAGAACCCAAACCTGGAACATCGTCAAACTCCATTCTCCGATCACCAGAAACATCACCACCACCGGCCACGCCTTCGCCTACTCCCCCTCTACACATCCCCAAACACCGGTCAAACTCGATCCCTTGTGGCATTCGAACGAGACCAAAATGTATTCACGACAAAAACTAGGTTTATAGAAAAGACCCCGTCGCCGTTGCCACCACGACGATCTACAGCGTCTCTCTTCATTTTTCTCGGCCTCTCCATTCACTACTCCATCATCACAAGAAACCCCAAACACTCCAGTCTACGTGATCACCCCAAATCGACGAAAAACTCATTTTTGTTCTACCTCAAACTGCACCTTAAATACACTATTAAAAATAATGATATTTGTTTTAAAAATCATGTTACCGGATAGTAATTCAACCTGAGATCCTGAATCGATGTTTTAAAATGTTTGAATTTGCTCACTATTTAAGTTTGCCTATTGTTTATAAGATTCCAGTGATATTTAAACTTTAATTCAACTTAAATAAAATTTTAAGAACTACATTATGATAAAACATACAAATTTGTTTGAATCTTAAACCCTATCACAGACCAAATCAAGAGATATGAGTTTTAAAACTTAAAACCGAAGCTTGAAAACAAAACAGAGAGGCTATAGATATATAATCATGTACACATATACAATCACTCAGGAAATCACATAAACATATCTATACCCTGATGTAAGCATGCAACCATCATACACTTAAGTAGTTTTTAACAAAAATTGTTACTCACCTTTGTTTGCAAAGGGACAGAGGCTTTATTTTTGAAATCTGTCTTGAATTTGAAAACTGGGAAGGCCTTGCTTGATCCTCCTATCACCTTCCTTTTGTTGTTTGGAATTGTTGTTTTATTTTGCAAAAGAAATGTTTACTACATATTTTCTTCTCTGGTTTGCAGTGTTAAACGAAAAGCAAATATGAAATAATATAAGGAAGTTTGTAAGAGGGTAGGTGGTATCTGGTCAAGTAATGCTTCAGGTGCAAGCATTTCATATTCACTAGAGATTTCTTTTTTTTTTTATAGATAGGAGGCTGAAATGATTTTGGAACCAGTTCGAATGGACTTTTGTGTGCTGTTGAAAATGAAAGCATTAATTGCTTTAAGTACTTATGTCTCCATTTTGATTATTCTATGTTCATATGTCATAGATATTTTTATTTTTGCCTGAGTCTTATTTTACAAGGCATATGCACAACACATTTTTGCTTTGATCAGGTCTGCATGCATAGCCCCATTCGAACACTTGTTTTTTTATTTCTTCAGCTTTTCATTTGTTTAAGTTTGCTATGTTGAACAAAAGAGAATGAGCAGACTTTCATTTCAAGTCTGGTTTATATTTTGAAATATATTCGAAATGTCATTTAGATGCTTCAGTGTTTGTTTTAGGTTGATTTGCTTGCTTATTAATCTAATGTGTTAGTTTTATTTTACAAAACTATGAAATCTATTTATACGTATTTGTCCTTGTATTATTGCATTGTTGTTTCCATAACTATGTATACATATATATAAAGTTGTTGCTTTAATACTTAAACAATTTACAAATTTTATATTCCCATTATTTTAAACTTAAACTATTAAACATTTAATTTACTTGTTATTTACTTTATTTCATACTCATGTTAATATATTTGATTTACATTTAAGTTAAATATTTATAAAGTTTATCTTATTTTAAAACTTAACTATACAATATTATATTCACTTACTATTATTTTACTTTACACTATATTAAACATTTATAAGGTCTATTTTAAATTTAAAACATAAACAAAGATTTTACTTTAAACTTCAACTATAGTTCTTCTAATTATACATATATATAACAATTTCTATTTATTTAAAAATCTATTCACAAAAATATTACATCAAAAAAAATGATTTTATAAAAGAAATTATCACTATATAAATAAATTACTTATTATATCAATTATGTTTAAAAAGAACAAAACAACCTTTGTTAAATTTAAATTTAAGTAAAAATCAATTTTAAACAATTTTACTTATCCTGTATATCTCAAAATCAACTAATTATTTATTCAATAGCTTTTAGAAAGATATATATATTAAATCAAACCAAAATTACCAAAAATAAGAAAACTTATCTTCATTTATTAAAATTAAAGCAGATCTTATCTATTTACAATATATATACAGATTTATATATATATTATAAACAGAAAACAATTTATTAGCTTTTGAAAATATAAATTATTAGTTAAACATTTATTCAGAAGAAAATTGTTAAATCAAATTCAAATTTTATTGACAGTTATTATCATATCAATTTAATTTCTACCGCAGATTATTAAATTGATATTGTCAAAATTTCCGGGATGTCACACGTTATTTCCGCTATATTCCGCTGTTTCCACTATATCTTCTTTAAAAGAAATGAATTGAAAAATGGTATTTGTACATTATAAAAATTATGAAATTAATTTATTTAATTGATTTTTTAATATATTTTCAGAAATGAAAATACTCTAATATTCTACTAAATTCAATTATGTTATATAACAGTTTTACGTTTATTTACAGTATATTCGCACATGTTTTTATTTAAAATTATTTATATACTAATTATAATTCAATTGAATGTTAATTTTTCACTTAATTACCATTTATATATTTGTAAAAACATTAAGTATGAGTTTTATATGCTATTTTAGAGTCATCCGCTATATCCCGTTATATCCTTGTTGTATCCCCGCTATGACTTTTTGCACCTCCGCCGCATTGAGTCTGCCGAGCGCTTTAACAACACGGATTATAACCTATATATGTAATTAAATAATATATATTAATCTAATAATATATAAAATTATATTATTTTTATATATGGCTATACTGACCTTATATATGTATGTGATAAAAAAACTAATTTTTTTATACATAAATATATACATGCACATAAGAAAACTACTTTGTGACAACATTACTTGCATATCAGAATCGTTGCATAACTAATAATATATTATACACATATATAATAAAACATTATACTGAAAATTATTAACTATAATCTAATAAAATCATACCTTAATCCCAAAGCCTTGAAGTACACCTTGTAAAGATAATTTCTTCCCTTTGAAACTCTTTCCGATTCAACATATTGCTAGTCCTTGAACCGTTGACCTTCATCTATCGAATAACAATCGATTTGATTTGATTTGCACTTGAGAAATTAGGGAGACAAAAGAGATGAATTAGGCTAGCAATAGATTGGGTTGGAGGCTTCTAAAATTCCTCAAAAGTTTGGGGAACAGAGAAGCTTATATATAGGAAAATTAAGAGATAGTTTAGGATCAAGATCCGACAAATTCTCTTCCATCTTAGCCCTCCATCTCAAGTCTATGTTGCACCATCTTATGACCACAGTGAACCCTCATTGTAGCCAAATTTTCTAGCCCCATACATGGGCTTTTATACCCATTTAGAGTCCAAATAAAATATTGTGCAATTAAATCCAATTTAATGCTTATCGATATCGTGCATTGATTGATATACTTATAACTATTATAAATATATTTAATAATTTTTATTCATCAAATAAAAACTATTTTTTAATTAATATTCATTAGTATTAATTAATTTATAACAATTACAAATTAATTAAATCATTTGGTCAAAGAAGAATTCATCGTTTCAGTTGTATGACTCGTCGGGGTAAACTTGGTCAACGATTAATATCGAAATATTCGAATAGTAACGTTCACACATCACTTAGCAGGTGATGTAACATTTTGGCCAAATTTATCACTAACGTGGTTCTGATAAAATTCAATTTTATTTTATTAAGCGTTACCTATTTGTGACTTTTATTTACACCAATTCTCTTCCTCAAAACTATATCATTTTGGACTTATGGAATTTGTAATGGTTAAAATTCCAATATCGTCTACATTCAACTTTATAGTCCAAACACAAAATCCTTAGTTTAATAATAACAATTATTATTAACCGAACTGTTCTGGCCAAAGGCTTTGACTTTGAGTTGACTTGAGTTGACCGTTATACTAACCCCATATTATTGAGCAGACGAATCCTCTCTTGAACAGTGCTTAAATTTCAATACTTCAACTCGACCCAACTATAGTCACTCGATGAACGCTATGCCATGATTTGACTATAATCAAAGCAGAGCTTTTATATTAAAGATTGACAGTGTTCTCAAGTCGAGAGAACTGTGTAAATTAGTCACACCGATATTTCCTGTTTGACCTTAATTATAACAACCAACATAAAATTACCGAGTGAGTAATTCCATAATTATCCAATAACCACCAGAATTTAACCCTTTGGTGCCCCTAATAGCCATGAGTTATACACTGGCCAATATTTTAAGGGCATTACATACTCCAATCTCAACGGATGTATCGATATCCAATCTTGATGCATCTTGACTATGAATATTTAAAATGCTATATTTACTTTTACTGTGATAATTTACTCGCGGTGATAACACTTTGTAACTACTATTACAAAACATACCATTTATGGATTTTCTATCAAATATACATTTAATTAAATTAACTAACTAATATAACACATTATATCAAGTATGTAATTGAAAAAACACCTTTTATTTTGAACAAGATTGGTTATCGAGTTAGATATATGTAACAAATTACATAATCGCCCCTAGGACATACCCCTAACTCTATCAACTCCCACTTGCATTTGGGGTCAATTATGGAATCTTATTCCAACTTCACCAATCAATTTCCTCGAAACAAATTAGGTCGGTCCCTCAGTGAATGAGTATGATATTATGTTTCAATTATCTACTCTGACAATCAACTGTCTTCGACGTTGGCAAACTGCCTTTATCATATGGAACAATTTGGAGTATGTCTGTCGACTTTTAGTGAGCTCTAAGTTCTGTTACGAACTATATCGTGACATTGTTATCAAATAACAATGTTATGGGATTCTCAACATTTGGAATTACGCTCAGCTCAGTTATAAATTTGTGCATTTATATTTATATACATTATTTTTATTTTGGCACTATTCATACCGATGTACTCAGCCTTTTTTTATTGAATAAGCCATAATGTTTCATTTGAAACATTTCCAACTTAAATATTCTTAACTTGAATTTATTATTGACATATTATACTCGATATCACTTATGAAAGTTTGAGTTCGAACACTCTTTTTTAAGGAGCTTATTGGTTCTGCAAATAATTCTCTAGTATTTCGTAAATACACGAGAATACTCCAAACTATCATTTAGTGATATCAATTTGGATTTGATGTTTGCTTCATGTATCAAATACATAAACAAGTCATGATATCATAAACAACATAACATGTGTGATATTTCATATTGTCAATGCATAAGGAATCCATCTTAGATGTTCCATATTAAACATTTTAATAAGGTTTCCTTGCATATCATTTGGGACATTCCCAATATCTTTTATACTTACTATAAAAGATATTATTTACAAATCTAATGTTGAGTATCAAAACAACTAAAACTGATTTTGACACAAGTACATCGTTAACAATCAATAGTGTGTTGTTTACTTATGTTTTAGAAATATCTATGTACCTTTTAATGTTATTTTTTATGAACACATGCTTCATCTGCATTTTGACTGATAATCAAACTATTTGATACATCTATCAAATCACTTGTTCAATTTTGATTCTTTTAGAACGATACTTCCATATCGATTCTTGGATCGTATCTGAAAATGCACAAACTCAATATTGCTCCCACTGACTTCGAGACACTTTGGTTGTTATGTGCAAATAGACTAGTCTAAATCTATATTCAGAATTTTTTATTTCAACACATATATACCAAAAAATAAATTCATACTATGCAATAATTTTGTGAGTTAAATCCAAACCAATTTGAGCACATCAAATAGTAAATCTGTTACGTTAATTTCAACAATTGAAATTCTCGGTAATATTCTTATCAATGTAGCTCACTATATTCCAACTGCATTTGTCTTTTTCATAAAGGCACATTTGCGACCAATGGATCATATCCTTTCGAATACAACTATTAAAATAATATTTTGATAATGTACTAGGAATCTATTTCAAATTAACGCATCGTACCATATCATAGAGTCAATACTCTTAATGGTTTAATTTAACAACCGAGGATTATTTATTCTTAACATGGATAAGAAACTCATTATTTATCTTTATTTTACAAGAATGCTCGTTAGGCGTTCTAATGTATTTGTGTTCTATAACGACCTTGAAATTTGAACACTTCATCTTCGAATATTGAAACATATTGAAATATAATTAAGTGTTATAAATACGATATTATATTAACCATCATTTAATTAATAAATAATGATAAGAAACATTTTTTTGAAATTTTTTAAGAAAATATATTCTTCGAAGAAAAATCAATAATCTGACCGAAAATGGGTTTATCGATAAGCAGCTTTTCGATCAATATATGTTATTCGAGCTCCTGTGCACTTGTCTAATGATCAAATGAACACATTAGTAACTAATCAATAATTCTCTTCACAAAGAAAATAGAACATTCTAGAATGTTCCAAATGGATAGAGATATTAAAATGTAAAGGGCATTAAAGGAATTTGCAAAATGGAAGCGATGTAAAGAAGAAGTGATGGGCATGTGGAATGGTGATGTTTCCATGGCATGGTGGGGAGGATGAGAACAAGGCAGAAAAGAACCATTCGAAGCCTACATAAGAAGGGGCATACCCTTGTTAAATAATTACAAATTTATAAAGCAAAAGTATCACACTTTCTTGTCTTCTTCCTCTCTCGTGTTCTGAAGAAAATAATTGTAAAACTCATCCAATCAATTCAAATTTGAAGTGAAGCCATGGGAAAAAATTACAACATCTTCCACCAAGTTAGATTGTGAAAAAGTGAAGCCAATCCTTCCCCTCCATCATAGGCCATGAGAATTAGAGTCCATTTTAGGCCAAAGGGAAGTGAAAGCAAGGAGAAGCAAGGAAGAAAGATGGTTGCGAGGTTGAGGTTGGACTAGGGTGCTTTCATCTTGATCGTTTTTTTAAAAGGTGAGCTAACTCACCAATCTGAATGGAAAAATAAACCATATATGTTTGTATTTGATTGTGTTTAAGTGGTTTGAATTGATGGTGACATATGTTGAAACTTTGGTTTTGATTCTTGCTGCATATTTACATCAAACGGACTTGAACATACATGAATTGACTTGTGTAACATATGGCACAACCATAAAATAAAGCACATAGGTTGTAGTTTAAATTTGGTTTAGATTGGAGTTGGATTTGAAAGTGCACTTACAACGATAGTCGTTGTCGATGCACTTTTAAATTGTTGTGTTTTTTGGCGATTTCTACGGAAACTTATAGAGAGATTCTTATGGGTTTCTCACCGTATTATGATAATTTATAAGTATGCTTGCTTCCATAAAAATATTGGTTAGTAAAAGTTAGGTAACATTTTGAAAAGTGGCCAAAACTTCACTTGTGCAAAACTCCCCCGTTCAGCCTTGATTTATGGAATTTAAAGGTTTGAAAAGGTATTTAAATTTAAGTATTTTATTTTATAATTTTTACAAGTGTTTACTAACTCATATTAGAGTAATTCAAAAGTGGTTTGAGATATTTTTGAATTTTTAAGAATTAGTTGTGAATTTTTAAAGGAGAGGTTTTTATAATGAAAACTTGTTTTTCCAAGTTTTTAAGTAAATTATAAAGTTGTTATTTTCAAATAATATTTTGAGTGAAAGTTTGAAACCTATTATAAGTATTTTAAAAGCATTTTTAAGTATATATAGTTTTTAGAAAATATGTTGACTATTTTATATCTTATGTAATAAATATCTTCTAAAAATGGTTTATTTAATATCTAGTTTTATAAATAAATTACTATGCATACATATCATATTAAAAAGGGCTTTAAATCAATAAACAAAAGGTATAAAATGGGGTTATAAATTGCTTAATGGTCAAATGGTTAGTTGTTTAATTACTTGTTTGAAAGGTAATTAACTATGCTTAACATTAAAAGTCAACGAAGTAGGCTTATCGATTTATGAGAATTAAGATTGATGTTCGAGTAGAGATATGAGCAATAGAGCTCCAACCTATTGGCTTCCCTCTTGACCGAGGAATAGTTAAGTTGGGAATGTTGAAAACGTGTTAATCGTGTTGATTACTTATTTTCTTATGGAAATCGTCGATACTATACTTAACATTAAAAGCTTACGAGGTAGACTTATTTATTTATGAGATTCAAGGTGGATAATAGTTATGTATCTCATGTTTTAAGAATTATTTTTGGTTTTAAGCATAAATCCATTTATATTGCTTATATTATGTCATGTTATGATAGTTTGAATGATTATATGCTTATTGGTGAATTTATTTAATTTAATTGTGAAATTATTTGATAAGTTTGAGTTAGAAAACCTATCATATGACACCTAAATAACATGATATTTTGATATGATGTTAGAAACATTTTAGAGGTGGGTTTTTAATTTCGTAATTTTTGATTTAATGAGAATATTTGATGAATTTTCTAAGGTCGGAAAATGAGAAATTTTGAGTTTTAATTGTTTAAAATAATTAAATTATGTTTTTGGTCTCAAAATTTTTATATATTACAAAGGATATAATAAATTGGATTTATTATGATTTTTCGAGATTTTTTCCAAGTGTTTGTGATTTATTATGAATTATTTAAGCTAGAAAAGCTTAATTATTATAATTAAATATTAGTATAAAAGGTGCGGTTTGCAAATATGTTTTGGGGATGATAAATCTGCCCTATGGCAGTTTTCTGGAGAAGGATTTTGATAAAGTAAATATTAACCAATAAAATTTTGACAAACAATAGGTGTTGGTGAAAAGAAATTACTTTTAATGGTATAAAAATAGTTTTCCTATAAATTATGATTGTGCCACGCGAATAGTCACGTTGCCGCACTTCATCTCTACGCCTCTATGAACATCGTCGTCAATCCAGTGCGATACATATGACACCAAATGTAGTTGGTGTGGAATGAATCGGTTTGGGTCGAAGTGCGAAGTCAAGCATCATAGTCGATGTCGTTCTCTTCTGAGATGGCATTGCTACATAGCTTAAGCACTACATTTTATATAAGTAAGCAAACTGCTGCCTATGTATAACGTCCCTGACTCCAATGTCTTTGAAGAGACTTATAGCGGCGATATCGACGTCGCACATTTTGATATGACTTTGAAAGGCAAGGAAGCAACATTTTCAAACTTAGGCAATGATGCCGCATTTCATCACTTCGTCTTGATCCCTTGCCGCCTCCATTCCTTATTGTTTTTTTGAAGAGGGCTATGATGTCGCTCATATTGAATTTGGCTCTAATAAAGCCACATAATTTTATTGAGGCAGTGATGCCGAGACTTATCAATGTCGACCCTATTCTTTTAAAATTTATTAATATGCAAACCAAGCTTTAATATCCGAAGATACCCTATGAGGTGCAAAGTCCAGGTTATCAACCTTATGGCCTTATGTTTTATAAATAAAACACTTTAACATATTTTAGGGGCGAAGAACTTCATCGGCTATATCCTTGCTGCGTTTATCAATATAAAGGCTTTATATTATTTTGGAATTATAGCCCATGGTTTCGAAGTGAGATAACTTCCAAGTGATTTCAAGATTCATCGGTATAATTTTATAAAAGCATATATCATAGCATAAATATTTTAGGATAAAATAAAGGGTTATAATTTCCTTGTTCTAGAAAGTTTGATTTCACGGGTTAAATCATCTACAAAGGTTTTGTTTGCAAGGAAATCGGAAAGGGTATTTAGCCCGGGATTTTTATTAAAGTGATTATTATTCTTATCACTTTTGGATAGATTGTGATACAATAAATTTGACTTATAGATTAGAGAACCGGATGGGACTGGTGTAGGGTAGCATCCTATACTTCAACCGTTAGCCCCCAACTGATATAAGTCCAAAATTCCAATGCATAGGGCTTTGTCAAGGGTAAAACTAAAAGTATGTGTACACACGAAAGGAATACATAAAGATATATATATGTTATAGGTTAGCCTTCAAAACCTTTAAGTTCATTGTAAGCCTGGCAAAATTATGAGATTGACAGATAGTTAGGTAAACACTAGGATAAGTATATTTGGACAGACTGCCCAAATTTTTTCTAACGTTCAGTTAGAAAATTTAGTATATTTGGTAGGACCGAGTCATCCATGTAGGTCTGTAGTTACCCTGTGAAAACTAAACAATGGGATGGATAGTCCATTGATTGGACGAATAGTCATGATTACCCATGTCGCATCCATGCACATTATTGTTTATATTGTCTATTTAACCAGTGTTGTTGTAGGAATTTATTTGCAAAATATATGTTTTAAAAAGAGATATTAGTGAGGGAAAAACCCGTTCCATTCAGCGGTGTGGTCTCACTAGATATTCATAAATCGAGATGGCATATTATTATTCACACCAGGATTTTTATCTGACTCAAATTTTATGTTTTTCCCTTAAACTCTCGAGTGCTCAAAATTAGATTTGAGTAGGTCGGGAGTAAGGGCTTTTTAAATTAAGTAGGTTTTGGCGAATAAAGCTTTCGGAGACGTCCAGAAGGCAAAGCTAGCTATGTAGGAGTCTATCTATGACTATTATCCGCTGTTTTATGTCAATTTTTGTATGAACGTATTGACAATAGATGTATCTATCTATTTAGTGCTTTGATCACCCAAGAAGGCATCTTCATATGTCGCTCTTAGAGTATTTTGTAATAATTATATTTCATCTAAACCTGGGCAATGTTTGGGATTATGTAACGAATATGGAATATTATCATCAAAATGAAATGTGAAATTTTGCTTTGAAATTGTATTTAAAATTATTTCATATTTTTGTGCTTTTGATATTATGGATACCATTAACTTGGCTGTACTTTATCATCAGAAATTAATACTATAGATTACTGCAACACCTATAGCTCTTAGTTTAGGGCCTCAAAATGGGGGATGTTACAACTTGGTATTAGAGCATAGGTTTATGTAAAACTAAAGTAAATTTGAACATTAAAAAGAGTTATGAAAACATAATCCAAACGAATTAGAGGATAAAATTGGGGTATGGCATAACATTATACTAACGTACTTGTATTTGCTGTATATAAGTATACGCTTTATCTCTATTCTCTCTCTCAGACCATTCTTCTGTATCTTATTAAGTTTCGAATGCAGATTTAAGGAAGTAAGATATGGAGGCAGGAAATGGAAGAGTGAATATCACCAGAAGAAGCACCACTACTAATGGGAATGTTAGGCAAAATACTAAAAGAACCCGGGTCGATGAACAGCTACTAATGTTGGTGTTGGAACACTACCAATTGATATGGGAGCAATGTATCAGTTCTTTGTCAACATGATGCAAGCTGGAGCTGCTGTTGGATTAGTTGGAGGAAATGCTGGAGTAGCTAATATAAGAGTTTCAGTTGTCAACAACTATGCTGTTCTAAGTAGAGACTATGCAAGGCTTAGAGGGAAGCCATTTATTGGAATAGAGGATACAATTAAAGTAGAGAATTGGTTGCTTCATTGTGAGAAGATTTTCATTGATCTTGGTTTGAATGATGGACAAAAGAGGAGATTGGTGTCCAGGGAATTGCAAGGAGCTGTGTTGTACTAGTGGAATAGTGTGACTGTCAGGTAGCAAAGGAGACTTTGACTTGGGCTGAGTTCAGAAGGAGGTTTGAAGAAAGATTTATGTCTGAGATCGCTACGTTAAATATGTGAAGGAAGTTTGTTGAGTTGGTACAAAGCGATATGACAATGCTTGAGTACGCAACCAGATTTAAGGAACTGTCCTGATATGGGTATGCTACCGTGGATATAGTGATAAAAAGGAATGAGAAGTTCATCTGTGGACTGAGACCTGAGCTTGCTAGGGCAACTTTACCACATCTCAAGGGATCCATGTGATGTAGTCATGGAAATGGCTTTGAGAAATGAAGAGATGCTTGCTTTATTTAGTAATAACAAACTGACAGAAGCTCGGAGTGGACAGAATAAGAAGAGAACGTTTTACAAAAAGAAGGGAGCTTAGAATGGTGGAACTACCAAGAAAGGGAAGTTTAAGGTTGTATGTTACAAGTGTGATAAGAAGGGACATTATGCTCATGAGTGCCAAACCGGTAAGGGTAAGGAAGTCGTTGGAAATAAGAACATTAAGTGCTTTAATTGCTACCAAGTGGGACATTACAAGAACAAATGTTTGGAGGTGGTCTAGGCAGAAAAAGAAAAAGTATTTGCTTTGAAACCGGCTACCTCGAGACCAACAACCGAGGAGAAAGGAAAAGCTGTGATGGGAGGTACGCTTTTGATTCATGACTTACTTGTTATTATACTATTTGATACCAGTGCATCACATCCTTTTATATCTTATTGTTTGGTAGATAAGCTTAACCTAGAACCCTCATACCTAGTTACTTCTTAAGGGTTGCAAATCCAATAGAAGGGTGTGCAACTATTGGGAAGAAATGTGACCATTTAGAGATTGAATTATTAGGTTATATATTTTCCTGCAATTTGCATGTGTTTGATTTCGTAGGCTTTGGAATTATTTTGGATATGGACTGGTTAAGTAAGTATGATGCTAGGATATTTTTCCATGATAGGAAAATATCACTAAGACACCCTAATAGCAGCGACCAAATTATATACTCAGTAGATAATCCAAGTTTTGATGTTTTTGCTTTATTGGGAGCAATGGAGGAGGAAGACAAGTTGAATGGGGTTTTCATAGTTAGAGAATTTGCAGATGTTTTTGAGCCTGTTATAGGACTATTGCTGAAACGAACTATTAAGTTTTGAGTAGATCTTGTATCTGGAGCTGAACTAGTAAGTAGACCACCTAGCAGAATGACACCTACCAAGATGAAAGAGTTAAAGGTGCAGCTAGTGGACCTAGAAGGGAAAAGTTTTATTAGTCCAAGCAGTTCGCCTTGGGGAGCGGTCATGGTGTTTATGAAGAAACCGAATAGGTCGTTTAGGATGTGTATCGACTATCATAATGAAAAGACAATAAAGAATCGATATCCTTTTTCGAGAATCGACAATTTATTTGACCAGTTGAGTGGAACCAAAATATTTTCTCAATTAGATTTGGAAATAGCATTCCATCAACTAAGGATGGCAGAAGATAGCGTTCCATTGACGACGTTTGGAACAAGATATGGTTGATACGAGTGGTTAGTTATGCAATTCGTATTGACAAATGCAACTGCTTTATTCGTAGATTTAATGAACCGAATCTTCCTACAACATTTAGATAGATTCATATTAGTATTCATAGATGACATTTTTATATATTCTAAGGACGAAAGAGATCATGAGATTCATCTTAGAATATTGCTTGAGACATTGAGGTAGCATCAGTTAAAAGCAAAGTTTTCGAAATGTTATTTTTGGAAGAAGGAGGTGAAGTTTCTTAGTCATGTAGTCTCAAAAAAATGGTTGTCAGTAGATCCAGCTAAGATAGAAGCCGTTAATAATTGGAAAAGACCCGAGATGGTGATTGAGATAAAGAGTTTCCTTGGTCTAGCTGCTACTGCTAGAGATTTATCAAGGATTTCTCTCGTATAGCAGCACCAATGACTAAACTAACGAGGAAAGACATGAAGTGTGTTTGGACTAATAAATGTGAGTATGCATTCCAGAAGCTAAAACATTTATTGACCAATGCGCCCGTGATAGTAGTTACAGATGGAAATTAGGATTTAGTGGTGTATACTGATGCGTGTGGAATAGGATTAGGAGCTGTGTTAATGCAAAGGGGTAAAGTGATTGCCTATGCTACATGACAACACAGACCGCATGAAGTTAGATATCCAACCCACGACTTGGAGTTGACTGTGGTGGTATTTGCTTTGAAGGTGTGAAGATATTATCTTTTGGGAGAACGACTCGAGTTGTATACAGATCACAAGTCTTTAAGGTACTTATTCTCTAAGAAGGAGTTGAATATGAGACAATAGATATGGTTGGAGTTTTTAGCTACTTATGATTTTGGAATTGAGTAAACACCATGGAAAGAAAATAAAGTTGTAGATTAACAGGAAACATCAAAATGACGTGTTGACTATGTTGGACGAATGAAAAGATTTAGAAGCATTGACTACTTGTAGTGTGTCGTTAAAATCGACTTCTAGTTCTAGTCAGAGTACCGCAAAGTTATCTTGTTTGGAAGTTCGACTAGTACTGATCAGAAAAATGTCTTCTAAGCAAAAAGATGATCTATGGTTAGCTGAAAGAATTAGAAGACTGGAAGGTGGAACTAAGATTGATGATTTGAAAGATTTTTACCTTGACCAAAATGGATGTTTGAGAAAGAAAGAACGATTATGTGTTTCAAATGTGGGTGACCTAAGGAAAGAAGTACTTACAGAATGTCATCGATTAAAGTTTACTATTCCTGTAGGAGGAACTAAGATGTATCAAGATATAAAGAGAAGTTTCTTCTGGAAAGGTATGAAAAGGGATGTAGGCTTATGAGTAAAGCAGTGTTTGAATTATGAACAAGTAAAAGGCGAGCATCAGAAGCCAAGTAGATTGATTCAGCCTTTGGATATACCAGTTTGAAAATGGGATTCGATATCTATGGATTACATATACGGGTTGCGAAGGACAAATAGAGGAAATGAAAGATTTAGATCATAGTGGATAGACTGACTAAGGGTGCCCACTTTATACTCGTTAAGTCGACAAGGACGGCACCTGTTTTAGCTAAGCTATTTATGAAGAATATAGTTAGACTGCATGAGATTCCTAGTAGAATAGTCCACCATAGAGCTTGTTCACTAGTGAATTCTGGAAGAGTCTACAAGAGGTTTTAGGTACCAAGCTCAAGATGAGTATCGCTTGTCATCCACAGACCGATGCGAAAACTGAAAGAGTTAACAAAGTTTTGAAGGATTTGTTAAAAGATTGTGTGCTAGATTTTGGAGGATCACAGGAACACCATCGACACCTAGTCGAGTTTTCATATAAAAATAGTTATCAGACTAGTATAGGGATGACAACATTTTGAAACTTTATATGGAAGGCCGTGTAAATCAACTTTATGTTAGTTAGAGATCGGAGATAGATTATTTCTTAGTCCAAATAGGGTAACATAAGCCGTAGAAAAGATTGAGTTGGTTAGGGCTAGAATGAAGGAAGCTCGGTCTAGGAAGAAAAGTAATGCAGATAAGAGATGAAAGGACTTAGAATTCTCAATTGTAGATCATGTTTTCATCAAAGTATTACTAATGAAGGGTGTAATAAGATTTGGAAAGTTAGGGAAATTGGCACGTAGATTTGTTGGACCATTTCCTATTGTAGAAAGGATCGGGAAACTCGCTTACAGGATAGAGTTACCGAATAGTTTGGCGGGAGTCCATAATTTTTTCCATTTTTCTCAGCTAATTAAGGAAATGTGTTCGAGATCCAAAGTCTACTATAACTCCAATTGCATTGGAAGATTGGTGGAACCGGATCTGACCTTCGTAAGATAACCAATTTGAGTTGTAGCAAAAGAGGAGAAGAAGCTAAGAAACAAGACAGTCAGATTAGTAAAAGTCCAGTGGAATGATGACGAAAGTGACTGTACGTAGGAATCGGAGGGCACGATTAGGGATACTTATTCTGACTTATTCAATGGTATGTTTTACATCCATGCTTATATGTTTGATGTGTCTACCTTAGCGTAATTTTGAGGACGAAATTCTTTAAGCAAGGGAGTCTGTAATAAGCCTAATTTTAATTAAGTGAAAATTAGCCACACATCCTTAAAACGGAACTTAAATTCAAAGCGGGTCCCTGTCATAAAATATATATTTTCTACATCCCTGTTTCTGTTTTCCGCCATTTTTTTCCCAAATTACCCTTGCGTTTCGCTGTGGAGCTGAATCTTCTTCTTATTTTTCGATTTAATGGTAAACTGCAATTAAATTAAAGACGAATCAGTTTTTTTTTATGAAATATGATATTCTTAATATTTGCAGTTATGAATAATCGCAATAAATTTCTGCAAATATATGCGCAATAGTTGCAGAAATTTCTGCAACTATACGCAATAGTTGCAGACATTTCTGCAACTATAAGCAATAGTTGCAGACATTTCTGCAACTATAAACAATAGTTGCAGACATTTCTGCAACTATTAGCAATAGTTGCATTTCTGCAACTATATGCAATAGTTGCAGATATTTCTGCAACTATACGCAATAGTTGCAGACATTTCTGCAACTATTAGCAATAGTTGCATTTCTGCAACTATATGCAATAGTTGCAGATATTTCTACAACTATACGCAATAGTTGCAGACATTTCTGCAACTAAACGCAATAGTTGCAGACATTTCTGCAACTATTTGCAATAGTTGCATTTCTGCAACTATATGCAATAGTTGCAGAAATGTTTGCAACTATGTGCAATAGTAGCAGATATTTCTGCAACTATTTGCAATAGTTGCATTTCTGCAACTATATGCAATAGTTGCAGATATTTCTGCAACTATACCGTATAGTTGCATAAATTTCTGCAACTATACCCAATAGTTGCAGACATTTATGCAACTATACCATATAGCTGCAGAAATATCTGCAATTATTTGTAAATTTTGTAAATTTGAAAAAAAATCAAAAAGGTTTAAAAGTTGCTGAATTGTTTGCAAATATTTGAAATAATTTCACATTTACTACAAATATGAATTTTTGGTATCAACAATGGATCTCATTTCAAAGATCATAAAATTTGTGATTTTTTGGTGAAAACGGTTTGTTGATCCGGTTTTTGTACATAAAGTTATACACGTTTGAAATGTTAAAAATGTAAAGGGTATTTGTGTATTTTTTCCTGTGCGAATTTGAAAATAGGGGGCGGAAATGTAAGTTTTGTATGTGAAGGATGTTTTGTTTATTTTGAAAATTATTAGGGATGTGAGCCAAACTTACCCTTTAATTAATGTTATTTAGGAGATTTACTGGATAACTTAAATAAAATAATGTAAAGGTTAAGGAGATTGAGATTTGATAATTAGTTTGGGTTGAGCCTTAATTAATGAACTAATGGAACTAATTAGAACATTAATAGGAAGGAGGAATTCATGAGAAGAGTAAAATAGGCAAAGGGTTATATTTCCTAACACAAACCCTCATCTCCTTTCCAACTCATTCATTTTACACTTATACAAACGAAACTAAAGCTTAGGCCGATCATTGCTAGAGGATTCAAGAGGAAGAAAAGGTAGGAAAACAAGTAGAAAGCTTAGAGGAATCAAATTAAATCCAAATGCTAACCTTCTTTAACCATCCAAGATGAATAATAATTATGCATCTCATGTTTAAAGAATTATTTTTGATTTTAAGCATAAATTCGTTTCTTTTATTTATATTATACCATGCTATGATAGTTTGAATGATTATAAGTTTACTAGTGAATTTGTTTTATTTAATTATGAAATTATTTGATAAGTTTGAGTTAGAAAACCTATCAAATGACTTAAGATTCTAATATGATGTTAGAAACATTATTTTAGAAGTGGGTTTTTAATTTCATAATTTTCTGATTTAATGAGAATATTTGGTGAGTTTTGTAAGGTTGAAAATAACATATTTTGGGTTTTAATTATTTAAATAATTAAATTATGTTTTCAGTCCTGAAATTTTTATATGTTATAAAGATATAATAAATTGGATTTATTATGATTTTTGGGGATTCTTCCCAAGTGTTTGTGATTTGTTATGAATTATTTAATCTTGAAAAGCTTAATTATTATAATTAAATATTAATTAAAAGGTATGGTTTGCAAAAATGTTTTGGAAATGATAAATCTGCCCAATGGTAGTTTTCTGGAAAAGGATTATGGTAAAGTAATTATGAACCAATAAGATTTTGATAAACAATAGGAGTTGGTGAAAAGAAATTACTTTTAATGGTATAAAAATAGTTTTTCTATAAATTACGGTTGTGCTGCGCCGATAGTCACGATGCCGCACTTCATCTCTCCGCCTCTATGAATTTTGTCGTCATTCCAGTGCGATACATATGACACCAAATGTAGTTGGTGTGGAATGGATCAGTTTGGGTCGAAGTGTGAAGTCAAGCATCATAGTCGATGTCGTGCTCTTCGAAGATGGCATTGCCGCATAGCTTAATTACTACATTTCAAATAAGTAGGCAAGCTGTCGCTTATGTATAACGTCACCGACACCAATGTCTTCAAAGAGTAGAGGTAAATACCGATGCCGCACATTTTGATATGACTTTGAAAGGCAAGGAAGCCACGTTTTCAAACTTAGGCAATGATGCTGCATTTTATCACTTTGGCTTGATCCCTTACCGCCTTCATTTCTTGTTGGTTGTTTTCGAAGAGGGTTATGATGCCACTCATATTGACTTGGGCTCTAATGAAGCTGCGTAATTTCCTTAAGGCAATGATGTCGAAATTTATCCATGTCGACCCTCTTCTTTTAAAAGTTATTAATATGCAAACCAAGCTTTTATATCTGAACACCTTATAAGGGCGAAGTCCAGGTTATCAGCCTTATTGTCTTATGTTTTGTAAATAAAAGACTTTAACATATTTTAGGGGTGAACACCCTCATATACTATATCCTTGCCGCGTTTATCAATATGAAGGCTTTATATTGTTTTGGCTTTATTGCCTATGGTTTCGAAGTGAGATTACTTCCAAGCGATTTCAAGATTCATCAATATAATTTTATAAAAGCATATACCATGGCATAATATTTTAGGATAAAGTAAAATTCATAATTTTCTTGTTTCAAAAAGTATGATTTCAAGGGTTAGATCATTTGCAAAGGTTTTGTTTTCAAGGAAATAGAAAAGGGTATTTAGCTTAGGATTTTTACTAAAGAGATAATTGTTCTTATTACTTTTGGACAGATTGTGATATGATAAATTTGACCTAAAAATTAGAAAACCAGATGGGACTGGTGTAAGATAGTGCCCTATACTTCAGCTGTTAGCCCCTAGTTGATATAAGTCCAAAATTCTAGTGCATAGCACTTTGTCAAGGGTAACACTAAAAGTAGGTGTATGCGCAGAAAGGAATACATAAAGATAGATAGGTCATAGGTTGGCCTGCAAAACCTTTAGGTTCATAGTAAGCCTACCAAAACTATAAGATTGACCGATAGTCAGGCAAACACTAGGATTAGTGTATTGGACAGACCGTCCAATTTTTTTCTAACAGTCGGTTAAAAAATTTGGTATATCTGGTAGGCCCGAGTCAGCCATGTAGGTTGGTGGATACCTAATGAAAACTAAATAATGGGATGGATAGTCCAATGATTTAATGGATAGTCATGATTACCCATGTTGCATTCATGCGCATTATTGTTTACATTGTCTATTTAACCAGTTTGGTTGCAGGAATTTGATTTGCAAAAGGTAAGTTTTCAAAAGGGATATTAGTGAAAGGAAAATCCGTTCCTCTAAGTGGCGTGGTCTCATTAGATATTCATAAATCGAGATAACATATTATTATTCACACCAGGCTTTTTGTATGACTCAATGTTTATGTTTTTCCCTTAAACTCTCGGGTGCTCAAAATTTGATTTGAGTAAGTCGGGAGTAAGAGCTTTTCATGTTAAGTTGGTTTTGGCGAATAAAGCTTCCAGAGACGTACAGGAGGCAAAGCTAGCTATGTAGGAGTCTATCTATTACTATTATCCGCTGTGTTATGTCAGTTGTTGTATGAATGTATTGACAGTAAATGTACATGTCTATTTAGTATCTCTGATCAACCATGGGAGCATCTTCATATGACGCTCTTGGAGTATTTTGTAATAATTATATTTCATTTGAACTTGGGCAACATTTAGGATTATTTAACGAATATGGACAATTATCTTCGAAATGAAATGTGAAAGTTTGCTTTGAAATTGTGTTTAAAATTATTTCATATTATTGTACTTCCGATATTATGGATACCATTAAGGTGACCGCACTTTATCACCGGAAATTAATATTATAGATGACTGCAACATCTATAGCACTTAGCTTTTGACAAAGATGACTTGGAAATTCAAGAGCATCCCTTCGAATGGGTGGGGGCCAAATGTTACTAAAAACAATCCACCTTTCGACTGAGTCGAAAAGTCCTTCAACAAAGACTAAGAAAGAGGAGTTCAGATCAAACCTTTCGAAGGTGTTGAAGGGATGCAGTCATTAAAGTTTAGCGGCTTCAAGACCTTTCGAATGGTTCAGAAGGTTCCAACTCACAATATTCAGAGAGTCCTTACCTTTCGAAGAAGCTGAAGAAGTCAAAGCAAGTGTTAGCAACTCCATAGCGACCTTTTCAAAAGCATAGCAAGCCTTTCGAACCGGTTAAGATCCATCCAGGATACCTTTCGACAATGTCGAAAGGTGCTGTGAAGAAAGCAACACTCGGAAGTCAGCAAAGGCAGAAGAGTGGAAAAGTACCTTTCGACAACATCGAAAGGAAGCACAACTCTCGACAAAATTTAAAGGAAACATGGCTTTCGACAAGGAATGGTTCATAAAAACAAGTGAAGTGCAAACCTTCCAACAAGGTCGAGGGACTCAAAACAGCAAGTGAAAGACAAAACTTTCGACAAGGTCGAAGGGTTCATAACAGCATATGGAAGGAAAACCTTTTGACAAGGTCGAAGGGTTCATACCGGCAACCGAATGGTAAACCTTTCGAAAAGATAGAAGGGTTCATGACAGCTTACGAATAGCAAACCTTTCGACGAGGTTAAATGTAACGACCCGTATTTTACGGATCGAAAAGTTTGTCAAAATCTGGGATTTTCAGCATTTTCTAGTTGTTTCAGATTTTGGTTGAAATTGCCTAAGTCCTAGGTCATACGCGACCTAAAGGTTGTTGGCAACTTAGGAGATAAGTTGTGAGCGACTTAGAGAAGATCTGCGACCTAAGGGGATAGGCAAGTTAAGGGATAAGTCTGGGTCGAGTTGCCGACTTAAGGTAGTGACCGACCTAAGTGATGAGTCGTAACCGACTTAAGAGGTTTAGGCGACCTAAGGAAGAGTAGTAGGCGACCTAAGTATTCTGGGGTAGAGTTAGGTCGGCAACGACCTAAGGACATGTTGTGAGCGACCTAAGTGTTTGGGTGTTAAGTGTTAGGTCGGCAGTTCGAATTAGCGACTCATAGGATGGACCGACTTATAGGTTTGACCGACTTAAGACTTAGACGACCTAAGAGTTTCTCCGACTTAAGGTAGTTAGCGGCTTACCGGGATAAGCGAGTTAAGGATAGGTCGGCAGTGTGTGTTGAGTTGTGAGTCGGTAGGTAGTTGAGTCGGCAGCGTGTGTTGAGTTATGAGTCGGTAGGTCATCTCCTGTGTTAAGTTGTTGAGTCGTCAACCGACTTAGGACTTGGGTTTTGCGGCAGTATGATGAGTCTGCTTCGTTAGGTCGGTCATATGGTTAAGTCGTAGGTCGGCGAGGCAGTTAAGTCGTAAGTCGGAAGAGGGTGTTAAGTCGGCGACGACTTAAGGAGGCGGACGAGTTAAGGTCATTTTCTGCCTATAAATAGAAGGGTTTGGCTCACTTTTTGGCACCGGTTTTTGAAGTGACGAAGTGCTGCCATTTTGAGAGCTCGACTTCTACACTTCTTCACTTCTTTTCTCCACTCTAATCTAGTGCTTCCATCCATCCAAATCGAAGATCAAGATTGAAGATTCAAGAGCTAAAGTTGAAGATCTTCATCTTTTCAAGAGAGATTTCTTCGTTTGAAGCGGATTCGTGATAGATCAAGCTTGATCCTTCGCTGTCCAGATCTGAAGCATGTTGATTTGGGTTTGTTTAGGTGATTTGGTGAGTGGTGATTATCTCTCACACGGATCCAAAGGAGTATATCGGATTGTTGGCTCGATTTGGTGTTAAAATAGTGATTTCCATGCATTTTCTTCATCCTATGTGTAGATCCATATAGATCCATTGTTCATGATGATGTTACATCCATTTTATCATATGTTAACCTATGCAAGTTCATTCATCAAGTTTGTAGAGATATAATCCATGTTTTCATGCTTATTGGACTTTCAACTCTTTAATTACGAAAATGCCATTATTGTTATAATTGTCTACTTAGATCATTTTTGAATGCTTGATTGCTTGGATTGATGTTTGATTTGATTGATTGTTATGAACTAGATGATTGATGATTAGATTTAGATCGAAGGTGATTCAAAAGCTAAGGGGAAGGCTCTTGAATTGGAAAAGCTGCTCGTGGCATATGTAGCGGGATGATGAAGCTCTTATGCATAGATTCGATGATGTGATGATGAGATGAGGCTTTGCGAGGATGTAATGAAGCGAGGCAATCATATGATGAAGACTTGGTCTAATCCAGACGGGATCATTCCAAGCATGTTGATAACTCGGTGATATGATTCGAGTTGAGGATAATGAATGGATATGAGAATAGTCGTCGAGGAGGATGACTAGGAGGCTTGGATAGCATCGTTGTTGAAGGTTCTAGCATGCTCTAAGCAAGAGTACGTTTGGGCAGATTCGATAGTCCCAACGGCCAACTGTTGATGGTCGAGTACTCTGGGCAGATTCGATAGTCCTAGGCACGGGCTGCGACGACGTGCGGGAGTTATATTTAGAACCGGGGTTTCCATTAGCCTTTGACGGACGGCTGAAAGAATGTGTCGGTCATTCAATTAACGGTGATATCGAAGCAATGATAACAGTGATAGCCAGAGTCATGGATGTTTGGTTGTAACGTCATTTCGGACTCAAGAGCGGTATTTTCTGGGTGCTTATCTGATTTAGGCCTTGGTACTTGGAAAACTTCGCCCTTGACTCGAGTGATAGTAGCTTTACTTTAAAATTGTATGCTCTGCTATGTTTGCTTCTGCTTAGTGTGTGTTTGGGGGCTATCACTGTAGAATGAGGTTGGAGTGGGAGGGTTGTATTCCTATTCCTTTTCCTTTATGCTCTTTTGGTATGTTGTTAGTTAATTTACTGCTCACTAAGACTGTTGTCTGACTCAAGGCTTTATGTTTTAATTCTTATTGCCTTGGGCTGTTCGTCCATTTTGGGACGGGCAGACTAGGTAGCAGGTGACAGGTGCTGTTCTCTTCTCACGATGCTGATATCGAAGACGAGCTGGAGGGTTGCATATTATCTTCTTATTATATGTACTGGATATTCCGCTGTTTTGTATTCTCTGAGAGATATGTAGTGAGGCTTGATGTATTGACTATGTGGATGCTTGTATTCAACTATTATGGAGTTTTATATGATGTCATTTTGTTCTGTAAAGCTTCACTATACATATGTTCTATTGTATTTTGTCCATGCGCTGTGAGTAATACGATAGATTCTGTCGTTTTAATCTTACCTTGACAATCGTCCATGGTCGCCTGGCACACTTTACAGCGCTCTATCTCTAGATTCGGTGCAGGGGTCATGGGCGGTCGTCACATTTGGTATCAGAGAATTGGTTAAACGATTTTACCCAACGCTCGCTGTCGTAACTACGTATGAGAGACGTAATTGTATTTTGATGGATGAATACTATATATAATATAGTAGCTTAGTAGAGTTGAGTCCTTTATGCAGTTGTTTCTCTAGATGTTCTAATCATTCTTTTTTATAGATATTGAGAATGAGTCGAAGAGGGAGACCAGCTGCTAGGGAAGGCCGTGCTACTGAAGAGACTGCTGATTATGCAGCCATGTTCGAAGCTATGATGACTTCGATCATGAGGAGAATACCAGTTCCGGGAGCGGCAGTTGATGTTGGAGTTCAAGTTCAAACTCCAAAACCGGTGGATTTTGCTAAGTTGTGTAAGGACTACACTGCTCTTGGAGGAAAGGTTTTCTTGGGAACAGAATCAACTATTGAGGTCCAGAGGTGGATAGATGTTTGTAGAAGGATCTTTGGTGATTTGGGAATTGATGATGCAACTAAGAGGAAGTTGGCATCAAGGCAGCTTCAAGGGAGAGCTTCTGATTGGTGGAATTCTATTACCATCACTACTCCGGAAGAAGAGATTACTTGGGAGCAATTCCAAGTCAGATTTGAAGCTAAGTTCATTTCTACAGCTCAGAAGTCTGTTCTGTTCAAGAAGTTTGTAGAGCTCAAGCAGGGTGGAAGATCTGTTCTTGAGTATGTTTCTGAGTTTGAAGCTTTGTCCAAGTATGCCCGGTCGTATATTGTGTCTGCGTACCAGAAGAATGAGAAGTTTGTGACCGGCTTGGATAGTTATCTTGGGAGGCAGTTGGTGGATCATTTGGACGATTCATTTGAGAAGCTTGTGGAGAAAGCTCTTAGGCATGAGAGTCTGTTTCCTAAGGAAGGACCTGTTGTTGCTGTTACCAAGGGAGAGTCTAAACCACAGCAGGGTGGAAACCAGAAGAGGAAGCAGCAGCAGTAGAAGGGTAAGGATGGCCAGAAGAAGCCGAAAGGCGAGGTAACTTGCTACAATTGTCAGCAGAAGGGCCATTTCTCTAAGGATTGTAAGAATCCGAAGGCACCGATGAAGTGTCACAACTGTGACAAGCCAGGGCATTTCAGGAAGAATTGTCCAGAACCGAGGAAGGACAGGCAGATTGTGCAAGCTTATGCTTTGGGGGCTGTTCCGTCGTCTTCAAAAGCTCCTACTGCTGAAGAGAAAGGAAAGAGTGTGGTTGTTCAAGGTACTCTTTTCCTATGTGGTGTTCCAGTTAGAGTTCTGTTTGATACTGGAGCGTCGCATTCATTTGTTTGTAATGAACTAGTAGGCCGGTTAGATTTGAAGCCGGATATTGTTGATAGGCCGTTGGTTGTGACTAATCCAGTTGGGGGTTCGTCTTGTTTGTGTATGTTATGCCATGGTCTAGTTGTGTCGAGTCATGGTTGCTCTTTTGTTTGTGATTGCTTTGTTCTGAACTTTGCGGGGTTCGGAATTATTTTGGGTATGGACTGGCTTAGGAAGTATGCGGCTAAGGTTGATTGTGAGAGGCTGGAGGTGACAGTCGAGAATGTGGAAGGGCGAAAGATTGTGATACGATGTAAGCATGAGGAAGGCGTCTTCATGAGCTTCATGTATTCGCTAGTTGTTCCACGGGATGGACTGTCCTTAGTGCCAATCGCAAATGGATTCGAGGATGTCTTTGACGAAGTCAAAGGGTTGCCGCCGCATAGAGAGATCGAGTTTCGTATAGATCTAGTTGAAGGAGCCAGACCTGTTGTGATGCCTCTTAGGCGGATGGCGCCTAGGGAACAACAGGATTTGAGGGTGCAAGTTGATGACCTTTTACAGAGAGGAATCATTCGGCGTAGTGTGTCCGAGTGGGGTGCACCAGTTGTGTTTGCAACCAAGGCAGATGGGTCGTTGAGATTGTGTGTGGATTATCGTGAGCTGAATAAGGTGACTAAGAAGAACAAGTATCCATTGCCGAGAATAGATGACTTGTTTGATCAGCTTCACGAAGCTAAGGTGTTTTCTCAGATGGATTTGGCAACGGGATTTCACCAGTTGAGAGTGGCTAAGGATAGTGTACCGAAGACTGCTTTTAGGACACCATCCGGTTTCTTTGAGTGGCTGGTAATGCCGTTTGGATTGACTAACGCGCCAGCATATTTTGTGGATCTTATGAATAGAGTGTTCAGAGATCAGTTGAACAAGTTCGTACTTGTGTTCGTGGATGATATTCTTATTTATTCCAGAACGGAGGAAGAGCACAAGACGCACTTGCATATTGTTTTGGAGATCTTACGGAAACATCAGCTGAAGGCTAAGTTTTCGAAGTGTCACTTCTGGAAGAGTGAAGTGAGGTTCTTAGGCCATGTGATTTCTGGAAGTGGAATAGCGGTTGATCCCGCTAAGGTGGCAGCAATCCAGGATTGGGTTAGACCTAAGAATGCATCTGATGTGAGAAGTTTTCTTGGATTAGCAGGATATTATCGACGATTTATCAAAGACTTCTCCAAGGTGGCTGCTCCATTAACAGGATTGACGAAAAAGAACCAAGTGTTCAGTTGGGATGCTAAGTGTGAGCAAGCTTTTGGAATCCTGAAAGAGAGATTGACGAGTGCTCCTGTTTTGACTATTCCAAGTGGGAATGATGAGATGGTGGTTTACACCGACGCATGTGGTACTGGACTTGGAGCAGTGCTGATGCAGAAGGATAAAGTTGTTGCGTATGCTAGTCGACAACTGAAACCGCATGAAAGGAATTACCCAACTCATGATTTGGAATTAGCGGCGATTGTATTTGCTCTGAAGATGTGGAGACATTATCTGTTGGGAGTTCGATTCGAGTTGTTTACGGATCACAAGTCGTTGAAGTATCTTTTCTCCCAAAAGGATTTGAATCTTCGGCAGCAACGTTGGCTAGAGTTTTTAGCATCATATGATTTTGGTATAGCTTATACTCCGGGAAAAGGTAACGCAGTGGCAGATGCGTTAAGTCGAAGACATGCAGGATTGGGAGCCATGTTTTCAGAATGGAAGAGTCTCGAGTATTTAGCTGGATTTGACTTCAGGCCTAGATGTGAATTGGAACCTGAGATGTTGGCAAACTTATCGATAAGACCTACTCTTGTGGAAAGGATTGGCGAGAGCCAAAAGTGAGATGATAAGCTTGTCAAGATTATCCGTGATTTGGAATCTGGATTGGATCCAGAAAAGGATAAAAGATTCGAGGTCGATCGAGAGGGTTAGCTTCGGAAGCAAGGACGACTAGTTGTTCCCGATATAGATGAATTGAGGAGAGAAGTTCTGAAGGAAAGTCATCACTCGAAGTTGACAATTCATCCAGGAGGAAATAAGATGTATCGGGATATGAAGAGAACCTACTACTGGGAAGGTATGAAGAAGGATGATGGAAATTTTATTTCCAAATGTATGAATTGCCAGTTGGTAAAAGCCGAACAGAAGAAGCCAAGCGGATTGCTTCAGCCATTAGAAGTTCCTACATGGAAGTGGGAACAAGTGTCGATGGATTTTATTGATGGACTACCTAGAACAAGAACGGGAAACGAAGGTATTTGGGTCATTGTGGATCGTCTGACTAAGAGTGCACGATTCATTCCTGTTCGATCGACTAGGACTGCATCAAAGTTGGCTGAGTTGTATGTTAAGTGGATAGTTCGATTCCATGGTATTCCGAAGAGTATAGTGAGTGATCGAGATCCATTGTTCACTAGTGGATTTTGGAAGAGCTTCCAGGATGTTTTGGGAACCGAGTTGTGTTTGAGTACAGCTTATCATCCCCAAACAGATGGTCAGACCGAGAGAGTCAACCGAGTTTTGGAAGATCTTCTTAGAGCTTGTGTTTTGGATTTCGGAGGATCATGGGAAGATCACCTTCATTTGGTGGAGTTTGCGTACAACAACAGTTACCAGTCAAGCATTGGTATGGCACCGTATGAGGCATTGTATGGAAGACCGTGTAACTCTCCGACATGTTGGTTGGAAACTGGAGAAAAGCTGATGCTTGGGCCAGAGATGATTCGACAGACTTCGGATTGCATAGAGATCATTCGGCAACGAATGAAGGCAGCCCAAGATCGTCAGAAGAGTTATGCCGATAAGCGTCGAAAGGATTTGGAATTCGACGTTGGTGATATGGTTTTTGTGAAGATTTCTCCTCTGAAGAATGTTATTCGATTCGGGAAGAAAGGAAAATTGACTCCGAGATTTGTTGGACCATTCCCGATCATCGAGCGAATTGGAAAGCTCGGTTACAGATTGGAGTTACCGGAGAAGATGTCGGGTGTGCACAATGTTTTTCACGTATCATATCTACGGAAGTATGTGCACGACTCGAGTACGGTAGTTTCTGCTGATAGCTGTGAAGACTTAGAAGTTGATCCAGTCGATAGAAGACCTCGTAAGCCGCTTCGTGTTGTTGAAACTGACACGAAACAGCTCAGGAGGAAGGTAGTTAAGTTGCTCAAGATACAATGGAGTGATGATGATAACGACTGTACGTGGGAGGTGGAAGAGAGGATGAAGGCAGCTCATCCTGAACTCTTCAAGGTATGGCCCTAAGGTGTCGTCTCATCTCGTGATATTGTAACTTGTTCTAAGTCTTAAAATTCTGTACGCTAAGCTAGAATTGGATGCATGGTTTGTTGATTGCTATGGATGGTAGGCGTACAGAATAGTCTTTGATTGCTATGATTGCTTGGAATTTCGGGGGCGAAATTCCTAAGGGGGAGAGAATGTAACGACCCGTATTTTACGGATCGAAAAGTTTGTCAAAATCTGGGATTTTCAGCATTTTCTAGTTGTTTCAGATTTTGGTTGAAATTGCCTAAGTCCTAGGTCGTACGCGACCTAAAGGTTGTTGGCAACTTAGGAGATAAGTTGTGAGCGACTTAGAGAAGATCTGCGACCTAAGGGGATAGGCAAGTTAAGGGATAAGTCTGGGTCGAGTTGCCGACTTAAGGTAGTGACCGACCTAAGTGATGAGTCGTAACCGACTTAAGAGGTTTAGGCGACCTAAGGAAGAGTAGTAGGCGACCTAAGTATTCTGGGGTAGAGTTAGGTCGGCAACGACCTAAGGACATGTTGTGAGCGACCTAAGTGTTTGGGTGTTAAGTGTTAGGTCGGCAGTTCGAATTAGCGACTCATAGGATGGACCGACTTATAGGTTTGACCGACTTAAGACTTAGACGACCTAAGAGTTTCTCCGACTTAAGGTAGTTAGCGGCTTACCGGGATAAGCGAGTTAAGGATAGGTCGGCAGTGTGTGTTGAGTTGTGAGTCGGTAGGTAGTTGAGTCGGCAGCGTGTGTTGAGTTATTAGTCGGTAGGTCGTCTCCTGTGTTAAGTTGTTGAGTCGTCAACCGACTTAGGACTTGGGTTTTGCGGCAGTATGATGAGTCTGCTTCGTTAGGTCGGTCATATGGTTAAGTCGTAGGTCGGCGAGGCAGTTAAGTCGTAAGTCGGAAGAGGGTGTTAAGTCGGCGACGACTTAAGGAGGCGGACGAGTTAAGGTCATTTTCTGCCTATAAATAGAAGGGTTTGGCTCACTTTTTGGCACCGGTTTTTGAAGCGACGAAGTGCTGCCATTTTGAGAGCTCGACTTCTACACTTCTTCACTTCTTTTCTCCACTCTAATCTAGTGCTTCCATCCATCCAAATCGAAGATCAAGATTGAAGATTCAAGAGCTAAAGTTGAAGATCTTCATCTTTTCAAGAGAGATTTCTTCGTTTGAAGCGGATTCATGATAGATCAAGCTTGATCCTTCGTTGTCCAGATCTGAAGCGTGTTGATTTGGGTTTGTTTAGGTGATTTGGTGAGTGGTGATTATCTCTCACACGGATCCAAAGGAGTATATCGGATTGTTGGCTCGATTTGGTGTTAAAATAGTGATTTCCATGCATTTTCTTCATCCTATGTGTAGATCCATATAGATCCATTGTTCATGATGATGTTACATCCATTTTATCATATGTTAACCTATGCAAGTTCATTCATCAAGTTTGTAGAGATATAATCCATGTTTTCATGCTTATTGGACTTTCAACTCTTTAATTACGAAAATGCCATTATTGTTATAATTGTCTACTTAGATCATTTTTGAATGCTTGATTGCTTGGATTGATGTTTGATTTGATTGATTGTTATGAACTAGATGATTGATGATTAGATTTAGATCGAAGGTGATTCAAAAGCTAAGGGGAAGGCTCTTGAATTGGAAAAGCTGCTCGTGGCATATGTAGCGGGATGATGAAGCTCTTATGCATAGATTCGATGATGTGATGATGAGATGAGGCTTTGCGAGGATGTAATGAAGCGAGGCAATCATATGATGAAGACTTGGTCTAATCCAGACGGGATCATTCCAAGCATGTTGATAACTCGGTGATATGATTCGAGTTGAGGATAATGAATGGATATGAGAATAGTCGTCGAGGAGGATGACTAGGAGGCTTGGATAGCATCGTTGTTGAAGGTTCTAGCATGCTCTAAGCAAGAGTACGTTTGGGCAGATTCGATAGTCCCAACGGCCAACTGTTGATGGTCGAGTACTCTGGGCAGATTCGATAGTCCTAGGCACGGGCTGCGACGACGTGCGGGAGTTATGTCTAGAACCGGGGTTTCCATTAGCCTTTGACGGACGGCTGAAAGAATGTGCCGGTCATTCAATTAACGGTGATATCGAAGCAATGATAACAGTGATAGCCAGAGTCATGGATGTTTGGTTGTAACGTCATTTCGGACTCAAGAGCGGTATTTTCTGGGTGCTTATCTGATTTAGGCCTTGGTACTTGGAAAACATCGCCCTTGACTCGAGTGATAGTAGCTTTACTTTAAAATTGTATGCTCTGCTATGTTTGCTTCTGCTTAGTGTGTGTCTGGGGGCTATCACTGTAGAATGAGGTTGGAGTGGGAGGGTTGTATTCCTATTCCTTTTCCTTTATGCTCTTTTGGTATGTTGTTAGTTAATTTACTGCTCACTAAGACTGTTGTCTGACTCAAGGCTTTATGTTTTAATTCTTATTGCCTTGGGCTGTTCGTCCATTTTGGGATGGGCAGACTAGGTAGCAGGTGACAGGTGCTGTTCTCTTCTCACGATGCTGATATCGAAGACGAGCTGGAGGGTTGCATATTATCTTCTTATTATATGTACTGGATATTCCGCTGTTTTGTATTCTCTGAGAGATATGTAGTGAGGCTTGATGTATTGACTATGTGGATGCTTGTATTCAACTATTATGGAGTTTTATATGATGTCATTTTGTTCTGTAAAGCTTCACTATACATATGTTCTATTGTATTTTGTCCATGCGCTGTGAGTAATACGATAGATTCTGTCGTTTTAATCTTACCTTGACAATCGTCCATGGTCGCCTGGCACACTTTATAGCGCTCTATCTCTAGATTCGGTGCAGGGGTCATGGGCGGTCGTCACATTAAAAGTTTCATAACTACATATAAAAGGGGAACCTTTTGACCCGGTCGAAAGCACTAGCTCGAAAGAGGGGCCGCCTGCATCTATAAATAAGACCCAAGGGGTCACATTTTGGGGATCCGATTCTCTCATTTTAAACTTGTATTTCCTTAAATAAAGCATTGTAACCCTAATTTGGGAAACTGTTGATTTGAGTATTTTGAGAAATAAAGTTTGCTTGGATGAATAAAGGGAGGTTTTGAGCTTTATTGGATACTTTACTGTTTATTAAAACCTTTGTTGAATTAACTTCTATTTTCTAGGTTTAACCTCATCGAAAGGTTCTTGATGACAAGATCGACAACACATCTGGTCCAAATACCTTTTGTAACCTTTCGAAGCCATTAACTCTATGGATTAAACCTTTCGACAAGGTCGATAGGTCTTTATGCTCTAACAACACCTGTAACCTTTCGAAGCTATATATTTTGTGATCTAAGCTTTCGACCAAGTCGAAACCTACTTCAAATCCACTAAAGTATCTGATTTCCTGCTTAAACCCAAGGAAAGCTAACACCTTAGCCTTCGACAAGATTGAAACCTATCTATAAAGGACTTAATTTAGGGAATCTCAACCTAATCGAAAGGAAAACCCTCGTATGAGATCTCATACTAGCTCAACAAGGTCAAAAGGTTACTCAATCCAAAGACTAAATCATTCAACGACGTCGAAAGGTCTAATTCAAAAATTGTCCATAAATAAAACCAAAAATGAAAGGCAATTCCTAAGGGAATCTCGTTCACTGCTCTTGTAAAGGATATTCATCTTTTTTACCATTACTTTGGGGCGTTGACAAGAAATCTTATTAACATTTTTGGCGCTAGAAGGAGGGCTTGAACCTCCGACTTGGATAAACCCACAACACCACTATTCTCTAACCCTACTTAAGTCGATTCCACTTCATGTTTATCTGCATTGGTGAATCATGGCTACAAGAATTAAGAGATCAGAACATGGGTCCTCTGAACCACATTTGACAAGGTTCCTCCAAATAATCATCAAGAATTCCAATCAAGATGAAGAACAAAGGCTAAGGCTTGAAGCCCTAAGAATTATAAACAAGAAGAAAGCAGAATCTTATGATCTGGAAAAATGGAGTCTAAATCCTTTTTATGTTGGTCCTACCTCTATCTTCGCACTCGGAAAAAGGAAAAATGGAAGTGACAATGTCTTTAAACAAATAAGAAGAACCATTCAACATTATTCAAAAGGCACTATCTTTGAGAAAGAAATAATGGCTTATTACAACACCTTTGCAAATAAATGGCAACAACCAATTGTAAAGAGAACACTTCCTACACAAGATGTACAAAGAGCGCTAAAAAGAAAAGCAATTGAGGGGCATGAGAACACAGAGCCAAGGAACAAAAAGTCAAGAAGCCATCCGCAAGAATCAAGCTCCAAGTCTAGACTTCCCAAGGAATGCAACTTAACAACATCAATTGAGAACGTCTACTTGCTTACAAAGGATGGGCTCAACTATTGGCCATCACAGAAAAAGAAGCCAAAACATGAAAGGAATTTGGGAGGATCCTACTGCCACTATCATATGATGAATGGTCATGAAACCAACCACTGCAGGGCCCTAGAAGGAATGATCATAAACTTCTTTCGTCAATGAAAAATCCATGATGTAAAAAGAATATGAGATAAAGTCAATAAAGAGAAACTTTCTTTAAAGAGAAAATCTACATGGTTGGGAGTGAAATGCTCCATATATTTTGATACTACCTAAGATGGTAGAAAAGCCTCTATCCGTGCCGAGATAGCCAGGGCGGAGCACCTTCTGGAGGGAGGGCGGGTATGCCTTTAGCCGCGCCATGAGATGGCCAGGTTAAAGCACCAGACAAGCCCTTGGCCGCGCCTTTGGTCAGGTCAAGGCACCTCCTAGAGAGAGGATGGAGTAAACCTTTATCTGTACCATAAGATGGCCAGGGTAAAGCACCGACAAGCCCTTATCCATGCCGCAAAAGGGCCAGGTTAAGGCACCTCCTGGAAGAAGGACGGAGTAAGCTTTTATCCGTGCCATAAGATGGACAGGATAAAGCACCGACCAAGCCCATGTCTGCCCCACAAAAGGGCTAGGGCCGGGCGCCTTCTAGAGGGAGGTCGGGTAAGTCCTTGGTTCCAGCCTCTAAGTTGAGCTAACCAAGAGCACTAGACAACAATGGACTAAGATGTCCAGGCCCAAGAAGAGGCCCATCAAACAATAGACTAAGATGTCCAAGCCCAAGGAGAGGCTCATTCAATAAAGGACTGAGATGTCCAAGTCCAAGAAGAGGCTCATCAAATTGTGAACTAAGATGTTCGAGCTTAAGAAAAAAAGCATATCCGATCATGGACTAAGACGTCCTAGCTCGAGAGGCAGCCAATCAGATTATTTCAATATATATTCAAAACCTGAAGGGTTCATATATGTCAAAGAAGACATGAGCAAAGGAGTGGGATAAAACTCCACTTATTGTTAGCCGAACCTAGGTTTCAGGACTCCATCTCTAAAACATCAGCTATTAATACCCGAATGATGGTTTCGGGTCTTTCATATATGAATTCCATCATCTAATGCCCAAATCTGGGCATCGGGTCTTATCAATCATTGGCCTATTATACCTGAATCTGGGTATCAAGACTGCTGCTTATGTAAACCCTAATCTGGGTGCAAGATCATTGGATTTCTATTCATCCCAAATGCCCGAATCTGGGCCAAAGAATATCATCATAAAGATCGCTGTTAAGAGTTTCCAAATGGGAACTACGAATTTCTAACTTTTTTAAGTCCTATTAATGTTGAGGAATGGGTCAAAGAGTTACTACTTCAAAATTTCAAACGCTGATTTCTAAATCAGGTTCTTTATTAAATAAAGGTTACATTTTAATATTTATACCCCTATGATAAAGTGGAATTTTCTATCATCAAATTGCAAACTTTCCAGCCAAGTGGAAGGAGTTACATCCATGATCATCTCTCATCATGGTTAAAGATGAGATTCTAACATTTAATATATGCTATTTGTTATACAATTAATAGAATGGTTCGTTAATCTAAGCAAATGACATGCATAGACAAATATGTCGATTTCAAGCTAACAATTAGAAATATTGTTTGCTATATGCTTTTCAGGAAAATCAAAACAACAAGGAATAGCAAAAGATTCAGCAAGTCTAGAAATCAATGAGTGAGCAATTCAAAGATGTTTCAGAAGTAACATTGCAGAAAAGGATTACAAATCAGGTGACATTTACAAAATTTTGTGTGGTTTACATAAGTTATGAAATTGTTTACAAGGCTACAAAATTATTTACAAAATAAATTACAAATCTTGAGTGGCTTTATTAAGAGATTCCACAATTGAAGAGTCTACAACATGACGAATTGCAGCACGGAGAACTTCCTTAAGCTTCTGTTCCTTTCTTCTTATGTTGTTCTTGTTGTCAATTGCATCAATGTTGGTCTTCAGGGCGTGATTAAAAGTTCTGTTTGCAGCCCTAACTATTTTATTAACTCTTTCCAACTCTGCGACGCGCTTGACAAGCAAGTAGTTGTCACGCTCTAGCTTCTAATTCTTAGCAGTGTACTCATTGATGGTCTGGAGTACTTCATTTTTTGCCGCTCATCAAAATATTTGGCTATTTCGAATTTTACTCCCCTGCACCAATTGCCCATGGCATTCTCGTCTAAGCCCGGGAAGGATTGAGCATGGTAGGGAATTTTTCGGCCACAAGAAGTTTTGACCTGATGGGTTTAGTAACCGTAGGAGTAGGGTGAGGGACTGACAAGTCAATACTCAAGATCTTGTTGTTAGTTCCTGAGATGATGGTTTTGATGACAACAACCTTAGGACTTGTTATAAAATATAAATACTAATATTCTTGTCTAGATATATATATATATATATATATATATATATGCAAGTATTGAGAATGAAGACTGTACAGTATAAAGATTCAAGACCGAGTATAGAGATTCAAGACTGACGAATTAGAGATTGAAGAAATCAAGACTGAAGACTCATGAGTATAAAGATTATCAAGAGTTCAGGAGTTCAAGATATCAAGATAAGTAATAAAGTCTAGATTTATGTTAAAACTTCATAATAGTACTAAAAAATTTTGTTCGGATTTTAATTATGGAATGGTATCCACCTTCTCGCTTTAATAGTGGGATGGAACCCACGACCTTCTCTAATGGAATGGAATCAACGAAATTTTCAAAATAATTTTTTTTTTCAAAACTATTTTTTTAAGGTCATCTCTATCAACTTAAATACTTTAGCCTTAATTCAAAAACTATTTTTAATCATATTAGTTTAGAAATCATCTCTTGTTTTTTAAACTATCTCTTGATTTTAATATTTTAGCTTTACTATATTTTAAAGAAATCTATATTTAGTTTTTAATATTTCTTTTATATTATAGATTATATATTTTAAGATTACTTTCTAAAATTCTTTTATAAGTTTAAACTATATTAAAAATTGTTCACATAGTTTAGAAATTGTTTTGACAAGTTTTAGAATAGAAATCATTTTAAAGCAAAATCTAATTTCAAAAATAACATAGGCATGACGACATCCCTCATCACCCCATATCGACATGGTAGCCGTGGAATTTAAAATTCAAATTTTCAAAAGAAGTGTCTATTCATCATAACCTATCGCAAATGGACATGACCGTTGTTCTCCTATAAATACCAGTTGTTTTCAACGAATTTTATGTTAGTTTTTCTTCATTTCTTCACTCCTTCTCCACTCAAATATTCTCTTATATTTCAAATGCTTTAACAAAACTCTGCCGAAATTTTAAGTGAATCAAACTCGATCATCTCTAGTTTGATTCTCTACCACTCTCTCTCAAAGATCTCAGTGCTATTCAGAGTTATAGGATCATTTGTAATCAAAGAAGTGTATCAAGTCTCTCTCTACCAAAGTGTGATTGGAAACAGTGCGATTATGGTCCGCAAATCAATTTGGTGTGATTGTAGCCCGTAAATCAATTAGGTGATCTTGTAGCCTAGTTAAATCAAGAGAGTTTGCCCTGGACTCGAAGACACGAGGGTGTATCTCGTGGCCTTGAAATCGAGGTTGTAATATCGACATTATATTTGAAAAGAAATCTGCATAAGAAATTGCGTGGGATTGGATGTAGGGTAACTCCGAACCAGTATAAATTCCAGTGTGTTCTTTCCTTTACTGCTTTTATTTACTATTTGCATCTGTGTCTGGTTCTGTGATTGTCTCTGTGTTTATGAATTGCATTTGTTTGGATTTAATTTGAAAATATTTCAAAACGATTCATAAAATTAATTAAACACTATTCACCCCCCCTCTAGTGTTAATTCTGCCTTAACATCTGTAATCTGCATTTTCTACATTTGGTATCGGAGCATTGGTTTTCAAAGTTATCATAATCTGAATTTTGAAAAAGTTTAAAATGGCAATTTTTGGAGATTCTGTTAACACTAGTTCAAAACTGTCCAAATCATCATTGTCTCGTAAGTCTGCATATTGTTATTATAGAAAATCAAGTTATCTACTGAATTGGTGTATTGTGCAGGAACAGATGTGTTATACGGCTTTTGAAGAATCAACACTCAATGGACAAATGGTGCAAATCTAGAAAAACAGATGGATACTTGATAGTGGATGTTCAAGACACATGACTGGTAATCCGGAGAAACTAAATGACATAATTTATGAAAATGGAGGAATGGTCAACTCTGGAGACAATTTAAAAGGATATGTGATTGGCATCGGCAATGTCAGTAACTCTAAAACTCCTACTATTTCTGATGTTCTGTTAGTTAGAAATCTAAAACACAACTTACTTAAAGGGCTACAAAATTAAATTTGAAAAGGATAAGTGTCACATCGAAGATAATAAATCAAATATTATCTTTGAAGGAATTAGGAAGAAAAATATTTATATTCTCAGTATGAAAATCTCAAATTATAACCTATGTCTTTTGGCTAATACAAGTGACCCTTGGATTTGGCATAAAAGATTTGGGCATTTGAATTTCAAACTCTTATCTAGACTTTCAAAACTTGATCTAGTAAGAGGTCTCCCTAGAATGGATTTTAAAGTAGATAATATATGTGATGCTTGTCAATTAGGAAAACTTAGAAAGAGTTCATTTAAATTGAAAGATATGATTTCAACTTCAAAACCTCTTGAGTTACTTCATTTAGATCTGTTTGGTCCATCTCAAATTCGGTCAATAAATCATAGTAAATATGTTTTTGTAATTGTAGATGATTAATCTAGATTTACATGAATAATTTTTCTGAAACATAAAAGTGGTGCTTTTGATTTATTTAAAACTTTTGCAAAAAGAATTCAAAATCAACTTTATTTAAAAATCAAAACTATTCGTAGTGATCACGGTGGAAAACTTGAAAATGAAAATTTTGGGAATTTCTGTAATAAAAAAGGAATAACTCATAATTTTTCTTTTCCAAGAACTCCACAACAAAACAGAGTGGTACAGCGTAAAAATAGGACGATTCAAGAGTGTGCAAGAACTATGCTTTCAGATAGTAAATTACCAAGAAATTTTTGGGCTGAAGCAGTCACTATAGCTTGTTACATTTTGAATAGGATTTTAATTAGACCTCTAATCAATAAAACACTATATGAACTTCTTTTCAATAAGAAACCAAAGGTATCTTATTTTAAAGTTTTTGGAAGTAAATGCTTTATTCTAAATACTAAGGACAATTTGGATAAATTTGATCCTAAATTCGACAAAGGAATCTTTATCAGATATTCTAATAGAATTAAAGCACATAGAGTTTTCAATTTAAAAACTAACACCATTGAAGAAACAATGCATGTATCTTTTGATGAAAATTTCAAAGATTTTGGTCAAATAAATGATGAAGATGATTTTGTTACTTTAAACAATGAATCAAACGAAACAAATTGTGAAACTATTCATCATAATAAAGGATCAGGCTTTTAAAAGATCATCCTATAGAAAATATACTAGGAAATATTGAATCTATTGTTAGAACTAGAAATCAACTAAACAAGATGAGTAATGTAGCTTTTATATCAACTATTGAACCCAAAAATCCAAAGGAAGCATCATCTGATAATTCATGGATTCTTGCTATGCATGAAGAACTGAATCAATTCACCAGAAATGATGTATGGGAACTTGTTCCTAGACCTGAGGACAAAACTATAATAGGAACTAAATGGGTTTATAAAAATAAAATGAATTAACAAGGTGAGGTCGTTAGAAATAAAGCTCGGTTAGTCGCGCAAGGTTATTGTCAAGAAGAAGGAATAGACTATGATGAAACCTTTGCACCCGTGGCAAGATTAGAAGCCGTTAGAATTCTACTTGCTTTCGCAAATCACAACAATTTCAAATTATTTCAAATGGATGTCAAAAGTGCCTTTTTAAATGGTTTTGTTAAAGAGGATGTTTATGTTGAACAACCTCCCTTTTTGAAGAAGAAAGGTTTCTAAATCATGTTTACAAATTAAAGAAAGCTTTATATAGTCTGAAACAAGCTCCTAGAGCCTGGTATGAAAGACTAAGATTTTACCTATTACAATCAAAATTTCAAATTGGTAGAGTGGATAATACTCTTTTTATTAAAAGAAACAAAAATGATAACCAATTAGTACAGATTTATGTAGATGATATCATTTTTGGATCAACAAACAATGAAATGAACAAAGAGTTTTCTGAAATAATGACAAAATAGTTTGAGATGAGTCATATGGGTGAACTTACTTTCTTTGTAGGATTGCAAATAAAACAATTATACAGTGGTATTTTCATTAGTCAAGAAAAGTATGCCAGGGATCTAGTTAGTAAGTTTGGTATGACCACTGCGAGTGGAAAATCCACTCCTATGGCAACCAATGAAGCCTTGAATAAAGAAGACATGTCAAAAGATGTTGATCAAAGACTATACATGGGAATGATTGGATCGCTACTCTATATAACTGCGTGTAGGCCTAATATCATGCATAGTGTCTGTCTCTATGCTAGATACCAATCTCAATCCAAAGAAACCCATTTAAAATCTGTTAAACGTATCCTAAGATATGTTAAACACACTTTAGACTATGGCCTATTTTACCCTAAAAATGATTCATTTGAGTTAATCTCATATTGTGATGCTGACTATGCTGGTTGTAAATCAGACCGAAAAAGTACAAGTGGAACTTGTCGCTTTTTATGACATTCTCTGGTTTCCTAGTTTAGTAAAAAGAAAAATACTGTCTCACTATCAACAACTGAAGCAGAATATATCTCTACTGCTTTGGCTTGTTCTCAAGTTATCTATATGCAACAGACTCTAAAGAAATTTGGATTAAATATTTCAAAATCACTAATTTATTGTGACAATACAAGTGCAATAAATTTATCCAAAAATCCTACTCATCATGCCAGAACCAAACATATTGATATCAGACATCATTTTCTCAGAGATAATATAAGCAAAGAGATTATTTTCTCTTGAATTTATCAATACTGAGAATCAAATAGCTGATATTTCTGACCAAACCCTTGAATCAATCAACCTGTACTAAATTAAGAAGAGAACCAGGTATTTGTTCTATAACTGAGATATAGAAAATAAATATAGAAAATAGATATAGTAACATATATATTTAAATAAATAGAGAAAAACAAAATTGTCAAAATTTTCAAAGGGATGTCGACATGCCCCTACCCCTCATGTCGACATACAATAGTGAAATGTGAATTTTTGTTTTTCCCTCTAAAATCAGTTTGGTGGTTATATAATCACAACATTTTGAATTTTTCTGTCTTCTTACTTCATTTTTCTCTGTAATAAACTTCTGAAAATATAAAATAATGGCCTCCCCTTCTAAATCAAACCCAAATGCAACCATTTCCTTCCATTCTCCTAATTCTAGTCCATTTCAACGAACTACATTGGCTCGAGTAATGAAGATCGAGGAAATCATGAAGGATTCTCTGCAAATGCTGACTGAATTACAAATCACTCAAATAAGGATGGCAAAGGAACAAGAGAAACAAGGTAAGATTCTTAGAAATTTGCAAAAATTTCTAATGGATAATCATGCAGACCCTATTGTGATTAAAGATGATTCCTCTAACTTACATATTCATAATCCATTAGAGGACGACGAAGAAGAAGAAGAAGAAGAGGAGGAAGAAGCGCAAATGGACGAGGACGATAATGCTGTTTGCGTTGGAGAAGTATGTTTTGACAAAAATGGTAATTTGGTTAAACAACATGGAAACTTTTGTCTCCTTTATCTTAATTGTTCAATTCACAAGTCACCAATTGTCAAGGACTCTCGTTAGATTATTATTATATTAATGTTTTTATATTTTGTGTACTTGTATATATCTATGTCTATGTTTCATATATATGTGTAATGTAACATCATATATAATAAAATTAGATTTAAGTTTCGCTTATTATACTTCGTTATTAGCATTTAGTTCCATAGTATTAGTTTAAGGGGGAGTTATGTAGTTTCAGCTTAGTTTTTCTTGATGACAAAAGGGGAGAATTATAAAATAGGTTAGATAGGCTTAGATTAAGGAGGAGTTGTTGGAATAAGGGGGAGTTGGAGTAGATTTTATAAACAAAGGTTGTCATCATCAAAAATGGGGAGATTGTTAGTTCTTGAGATGATAGTTTTGATGACAACAACCTTAGGACTTGTTATAAAATATAAATACTAATATTCTTGTCTAGATATATATATGTATATGCAGGATATATATATATATATATATATATATAAATATGCAGGTACTGAGAATGAAGACTGTACAGTATAAAGATTCAAGACTGAGTATAGAGATTCAAGACTGACGAATTCAAGATTGAAGAAATCAAGACTGAAGACTGGTGAGTGTCATGATTATCAAGAGTTCAAGATATCAAGATAAGTAATAGAGTTTAGATTTATGTTAAAACTTCATAATAGCACTAAAATCTTTATTCGGATTTTAATTGGGGAATGGAATCCACCTTCTTGCTTTAATAGTGGGATGGAACCCACGATTCTCTAGTGGAATGGAATCCACGAAATTTTCAAAATGAATTTTTTTTCAAAACTATTTTTTTAACTATCAATTTAAATATTTTAGCCTTAATCCAAAAACTATTTATAATCATATTAATTTCAAAATCATCTCTTGTTTTTTAAACTATCTCTTGATTTTAATATTTTAGCTTTAAGATATTTTAAAGAAATCTATATTTAGTTTTTAATATTACTTTTATATTATAGATTATATATTTTAAGATTACTTTCTAAAACCCTTTTATAAGTTTAAACTATATTCAAAATAGTTTACAAAGTTTAGAAATTGTTTTGACAAGTTGAATAGAAATCGTTTTAAAGCAAAATCTATTTTCCAAAATAACATAGGCATGTCGACATCGCTCATCCCCCCATTTCGACATGGTAGCTGTAGAATTTAAAATTCAAATTTTCAAAAGAAGTGTCTATTCGTCATAACCTTTCGTGAATGGACATGACCGTTGTTCTCCTATAAATACCAGCTGTTTTCAACGAATTTTAAGTTAGTTTTTCTTCATTTCTTCACTCCTTCTTCTGCACTCAAATATTCTCTTATATTTCAAATGCTTTAACAAAACTCTGTCAAAATTCTAAGTGAATCAAACTCGATCATCTCTAATTTGATTCTCTACCACTCTCTCTCAAAGATCTCACTGCTATTCAGAGTTATAGGATCATTTGTAATCAAAGAAGTTTATCGAGTCTCTCTCTTTCAAAGTGTGATTGGAAATGGTGTGATTGTGGCCCGTAAATCAATTGGGTGTGATTATAGCCCGTAAATCAATTAGGTGATCTTGTAGCTTGGTTAAATCAAGAGAGTTTGCCCTGGACTCGGAGACAAGAGGGTGTATCTCATGGCCTTGAAATCGAGGTTGTAATATCGACATTATATTTGAAAGGAAATCTGCACAAGAAATTGTGTGGGACTGGATGTAGGGTAACTCCGAACCAGTATAAAATTCCGGTGTGTTCTTTCCTTTACTACTTTTATTTACTATTTGCATCTGTGTCTGATTCTGTGATTGTCTCTGTGTTTGTGAACTGCATTTGTTTGGATTTAATTTGAAAAGATTTCAAAAAGATTCATAAAATTAATTAAACACTATTCACCCCCCCTCTAAAGTTAATTCTGCCTTAAGATCCGTAATCTGCATTTCCTACACTTGTCCCCCATGATGAACTCTAAGGAGGCACACTGAGCCTGACCATCTTTTAATTTCAACTCTAAATCGCTTATTTGCTGAATAAGTTCAGACATCTTTTGATCGAAGTCGATCGTGCGATTGTCTTTACTTGTCGCTTAAGCGCGGAAATTATTTCATCTTTATTTTTAAATTCAGCCTCGAGGTGGATAATGTGATCTTTTTGGCCGTTGGCGATGGTTTTCTGAATAACATATCTTTTGTGCCATTTCACGGCCTCAATATTACCGCCAAAACGTTCTAATAGAATGTCATCTCTAGGCACGATTCCTCCACTTCTTTGTAACAACTTTTCCCTAAAAGCGTCAACACGTGATGATAAATTATAAGGAAGAGAAGTTGCAGACAATCGTAGTTCCTATTTAAACGAAAGAAGTGAAATAAAAATCAAGATAAAGATAAAAGGTATCTTTTTTATCATGGCAACAGATTACAACTGAAACAGCAACAAAGTTAAAGATACAACATGCAATTTGATTACACTTAAAGTTTAGAAACCACTTTTCTAACTTTGTCTAAAGAGTTAGCTGAAAGCATAATTATCGAATCAAAAGGTATGGTGACTCCTTCCAGGGTTATGACCGACGGGCATTTGCTAAAGTCTCATTTCCCAACCGAGGGACTATCGCGACCAAAAATTAGTTTAGAGTGGAATGTTTTGATCTCTTTAAGGAAAGTTTCCTTCTCGTCATCGAGGAAGGCAAAACAGAGGTGAGGGTATTCCAAGTACAATTTTTGTAAATCTCGAAGAAAGCAATATCTCGCTAACTTTGAAGTCTTTAAAATTGATGCATTTTCAGAGTAAAACCTTCTCACATTAACGTATTGGCTTAGGTGGTCTCTAGGGACAAGTCGACCTAAAGAACTGTCATTCTAAAATAGTATAGTAAAGAAAAGCTAAGCATAAAGAAAATAGAACTAAAACATATATTCATATACCAATAAATTGTTACATATTCAATCATTCATCTGGTTCATACAAAATAGATTTGGAGATAAACTCATAAATAAATTTATCTCTATAGTACTTAAACTTTTCGGGGGGGGGGAGATTTTAAGGAATCGATCTAATCCACGGTAAGTTCTAGCAAGCTCCAGGATGTGGGTTCGATCCGAATTCATCTAAGTATCTTTTATGGAAACGCCTGAGTAAATCCCCATTGAATTCACCTAAGTACGAAAAATCTATTATCAAATGTCTACAGTAAGCTTTATACAAGAATTAACTAAAATATCCCTTTCATCAATCATCATCCAAAATAAAGTAAGCAACTTTCGATTCTCCTTTAAGAGAGCGTCGTATCGGAGACGCGCTCTCTTTAATAATGGGGCATCCCTTTGATTTTTAAAAGATGCTAGGACAGAAGCGCTCCGGTCAAGATTGTGATACTTTTCAGAGAGGATGTTATGCTCATTTATATGTCTATCTAATTCCCTATATAACTTTCTAATTTCTGCTATTTTCCTTTCAAGTTTTGTTTTATAGGGAAATTGAGACTTCCTCTTTATCTAAAATGAATGATTTCACACTAATTATTATTTTCAAAGAGAAAGATGGTTAAACAGGGAATTCCATACCTGAGAAACTAGGATGGAAGCCTGAAGGGCCTGCTCCTTTCTTTTTGGATCCTCGGTATGAACTGGAGCAGATTCTTCCTCATGAGAAGCAGAAGGCCCGGGAGATGTAGGTGGCATATCTTTCTGGGGAGATGGTTCTTTTTCAAGAAATTCAGCTTGGTCGCCCCCATCCTTTTCTGAAACGCCAGAAGTCCCCCCTTGTCTCCACCCAAGCCTTGGAGGAGACATCATCATTGTCGTCATCATCATTATCATTATCAGTTCCCTCATCACCATCATCATCCTTTTCCTCTTCTGCATCATAAGTGTCACCCTCCTCCTCAGAGTCAGATTCAATTTCAAAGAAGGGGATACCAAAGGAAAGCACTTCAGCTGCATTAACTTCTTCCTCACCCTCGAGTTCAATGCCCTGCTTCAACTGATTAATTTTTCCCATCACTCTTTCGGCTAAGGAAGGATCAAGTGAGGGGAAGCCAAAGCTAGGGCAATTCTTGTAGTTTTTGGTGTAAGCGAGCATAAGGGCATCTTCATAATTTTTTAGCATCATAGGCCCTAGGGTGACGTCGACAAACTGAGAGACTTGCTTCTTAATGTCATAGAGGGTATGAATAGCAAGTTTAAGCGAAGCTCTCGTCTTCTTAAATTTATCTCTCAAAGAAGCGTTCCTAGCAACCAAGCGAGCTTTTTCATCTTCTGTATCTTTCAGAGTGAGATCTATGGCAAATTTTCCATTGGTATTGAGTTGGTGAGCTTGCCTCTCGGCTTCTAAATCAGCCTCGACCCTGGAAAGGGAAGCTTTTACTCACCCCGATTCTGTGGAGGCGTCGTTTTAGCCGCGATCAAGGAGGATACTTAATTTTTGAGCTCAAAATTTTCCTCCTATAGCTTGGAGGATCGGTAGTAAGCCTTGAAACATGTTAGTTTAGAGCTATCCAACTCCTAGAAATCTGGAACGAGAAGTGTAAAACAAGTTAATTAGCGATTCGAGAAAACCGGTGATAATAAAGTCAACCGAATAGGAGCTTACAAAAAGTTGTTGCTCCATTAAAGAGCGATAATTTCCCGCCATGTCTAGAGTGAAAGAAGGCGGACAAGAAGAAGTGAAGGATTCAAAGTGCAAGATGAGCTCGATCAGTTCTTCAAAATTGGTATATGGAGGTGCAGAAGGTGATGACTCCGGAGGAATTTGTTTCTTAGAAGGAGTCGTCAATAAAGCAAGCTGCATCCGCTCAAGTGCAGCGGGGGAATCAGAAATAGTGATGTGAGGAAAAGGTTCAGGAATAGGCGGAGTTTGCTCCGATTTGTCTTCGGAAGCTTCGACAATGGGGCTCTTTGAGACTTGTTCAAGAGACAGGTGCTCCTCCTCTTCCTCCACCTCAGTGATTTTAGCTATTTTCTTCGGGGGCGCGTCTTCTGGGAACTCCATCAGTTTTCTTTTGAAAGTTTTCTTAGATTTTGCGGAGGCTACCATGATAGATGTTACCCCAGAAGTTGATGGAGGAGGGGCAGCGCCGCAAGAGGACACTATAATTTAAGAAGAAGCTGAAACAAATCAAACGAATGTAAAGTTAGTCAAAATGATTGAGAGAATGTCAAGGACAAAGAGGACAATAGTAGACCAATAATGTACCAGAGGGGTCAGCACAAATAGGTGACATTGGGGAGAAGTGTTCAACATTGCCTAAAGAGAGAAAGAGCTTGCCATGTGTAGTATGCATGATAGAGGGAAGAGTTGCTAGGATTCTCTGGCCCGTTGGTAGTAAAGAATGTTTTCTCAAGTTTGAAGGAGTTATAAGCGTCAATCCGCTCCCAATTTGTTTTGAAGCAGCAATTAGAGAATCAACGGTTCTCTTGTTAACATCATTAAGCTTCTTGGAAGAGTCACCTGACAAAGCAAGAGATTAGTTAATGGAAAACGTAAAGTAAGACAACACTAGACCCAACTTATAGAGAGAGGCAAAAGTCCCACGAATATCAACAAAGCACTTGACAATGAAGAACTGGTTCTCCTAGTCCTTGAATTTGTTGTCACTATCTGATATTAACTTCTTATAGGCGTTGACTCTGTATATATAATTGTTGAGATTACTTAGCCTTGCCAACTTGGTCAAGAAGTTTAGTACTTTTGCATTAAGTGAAGGGAGCCCAGATTCCAATGCCAACATCTCCAGAGGCAGAAGATGAGTGTAGACGTTTGGAGATAGTTGAATCAGAGCAATTCCAATATGAGATATATATGAAGACAGGAACTCAGGGAAAGGAAGGAATCCGCCATGCCATATGTGGATGGCAGTATAAGAAAAATACCCTTCAGGAGGGTTGTCGATGGTGTCAGTTGCCTGAGGAGGGATAGCTTCAATCCTGGTAATACCAAAATCCTTAAGAATGGCACTGACCTCATTTTCTAATACAATGGAAGAATGCTTAGAAATGGCTTCAACTTTAGGAGAGCTCATGATTCTGCCAGGTGATAACGTTTTAGCTAAAATCCTTGATCATTTATGAATTTAGAAGGCATTCAAGAAGTAAACAAATAAATTTACTAAGATAACTCAAGCATGAAAACAAACATAAAGTTTGAAAATTGTGTAAACAGTTTAGGTCGGGAACTAAATAGTTTGAGCTTTCGACTATGTCGAGGGGTCAATAGCTTAGGCTTTCGACAATGTTGAAAGGACAATAGCATCAACTTTAAACCATCATACTTCAACATTGTTGAAAGCCTAAAAAAGTAAATAAATAATAATATGAATTCCTTGAGCTATTGACAGAGTCGAAAGGAAGAGATGAAATATTAAACCATTCATCCCTTTCGACAACGTCAAAAGCTCTATGGAAGTCGGGATACACTTCAAGTGTAACATAAAGCTAAGTGGCAAGACCTTTGGACATGATCGAAACCAAGAACTTAAAATTCCTAAGTAAAATTGTTAGTATTGTCGACGTGGTCGAAAGGTCTGGTCAATGTTGTCGAAACCTATCCTATCCACTGAATTCGAAAGGTTTAAGGTTAAACTCATATGTGCACTAGACGTTTCGACAAAGATGGGTAAGGAGAACTCTAGGGTCAAAGAATTTCAACCTTGTCGAAAGCCAATAGTCAAAAGGTTTGAATGTCTTTGACCTCGTCGAAAGCCTGTTGTCGAAGGGTTAGATCCATCCCACTTAGCCATCTATCCTTTCGACAACATTGATCAATTTGGCACCACAACACCTTTCGACCCCATCGAAAGGTGCTAAGAAAGCAAAACCGATATTGCCATCTCAATCTCTTTCAAAGCGGCAGAAATATCATTTTTGTGCCGCCAAATTTATCATCTGAATACGAGAAGTTTCCAGGTAATTGAATCGGGTTTAACTAACCCAAACCCGATTATGAATCCAGTTTTCAAAATTTTCTTGAGGAACAAGAAAATTAAATATGTTAACAAAATGGGTTTAATCTGAAATTGATCTAACTCGATTTCAAAAGAGGTATAAAGATTTTCAGTAAATTGAAAACTTAGGTTACAAACAAAGGGAAAAAATTAAATTTTTTGGAATAAGAGCTGAACCCGATAAGGGGATTTTTAATAATAATCACTGTCAACCTCAAGATCCAAAGTGTGAAATGAGTTTTATTGATTTAAGAAACTGAAGTAGGAGGGAATTTTTCAGCAAACCGAACCAAAGTTAAATTTCAATTTTGAGATCTGAAAAATGAAAATTTGATTAAGGCATGAATGAATTTCGAATGAAAACAAAGAAAAACAGAGGTTAATCTAAACCCATAGTTTAAATTCAGAAATTACCTTGATTTCTAGAGAGCGAAGTATAGGAAATTTTGGAGAACTCTTTTACTTTTGCTCGATGATTTTGATTGCAGATAAAAGAAGAAGAAAGAGAAGAAGCATACTTTATAAGAAAAGTCGCCTAAATTCTCGACCGTTGGATAAGATTTATATGAATGGCCTAGATCTACGCGTGAAGGCCAAGGGGCGGGAAGATTTTAGCTTTCGACAAAGATGATGTGGAAAGTCAAGAGCATCCCTTCGAATGAGGAGGCAAATGTTACTTAAAAAAATCCACCTTTCGACTGAGTCGAAAAGTCCTTCAACAAAAACTAAGAAAGAGGAGTACAGATCAAACCTTTCGAAGGAGTCGAAGGGATGTAGTCATTTAAGTTTAGCGGCTTCAAGACCTTTCAAAGGGGTCGAAAGGTTCCATCTCACAATAACCAGGGAATCCTTACCTTTCGAAGAAACTGAAGAAGTCAAAGCAAGTGTTAGAAACTCAATAGTGACCTTTTCGAAAGCGTAGCAAGCCTTTCGAACCGGTTAAGATCCATCCAGGATACCTTTCGACAACGTCGAAAGGTGCTATGAAGAAAGCAACACTCAGAAGTTAGCAAAGGCAGAAGGGTGAAAAAGAACATTTCGACAACGTCGAAAGGAAGCACAGCTCTCGACAACATTTAAAGGAAACATGGCTTCCGACAAGGTCGAAGGGTTTATAAAAACAACTAAAGTGCAAACCTTTCGACAAGGTGGAAGGGTTCGTATCAGCAAGTAAAGGGTAAACCTTTCGACAAGGTCAAAGGGTTCATGACAGCTTATGAATAGCAAACCTTTCGACGAGGTTGAAAGGTTCATAACTACATATAAAAGGGGAACCTTTCAACCCGGTCGAAAGCACTGGCTCGAAAGAGGGGGTCGTCTGCATCTATAAATAAGACCCAAGGGGTCACATTTTGGGGATCCAATTTCTCTCATATTTTAAACTTGTATTTTCTTAAATAAAGCATTGTAACCCTAATTTGGGAAACTGTTGATTTGGGAATTTTATGAAATAAAGTTTGCTTGGATGAATAAAGGGAAGTCTTGAGCTTTATTGGATACTTTACTGTTTATTAAAACCTTTGTTGAATTAACTTCTATTTCCAGGTTTAACCTCATCGAAATGTTCTTGTCGATAAGGTCGACAACACGTCTGGTCCAAATATCTTTTGTAACCTTTCGAAGCCATCAACTTTGTGGATTAAACCTTTTGACAAGGTCGACAGCTCTTTATGCTCTAACAACACCTGTAACCTTTCGAAGCTATATATTATGTGGTCTAAGCTTTCGACAAAGTCAAAACCTACTTCAAATCCATTGAAGTATATGATTTCCTACCTAAACCCAAGGAAAGCTAACACCTTAGCCTTCGACAAGATTGAAACCTATCCATAAAGGACTTAACTCAGGGAATCTCAACCAAATCGAAAGGAAAACCCTCGTAGGAGATCTCATACTAGCTCAACAAGGTTTGAAAGGTTACTCAAACCAAAGACTAAACCTTTCGACGACGTCGAAAGGTCTAATTCAAGAATTGTCCATAAATAAAACCAAATTGAAATGCCATTCCTAAGGAAATCTCGCTCACTGCTCTTGTAAAGGATATTCATATTTCTTAGCACTACTTTAGGGTGTTGATAAGAAATATTGTTAATATTTTTGGCAGTAGAAGGAGGGCTTGACCCTCCGACTTGGATAAACCCACAACACCACTATTCTCTAACCCTACTTAAGTCAATTCCACTTCAAGTTTATCTACATTGGTGAATCATGGCTACAAGAATTAAGAGATCAGAACAAGGGTCCTCTGAACCACATTTGACAAGATTCCCCCAAATAATCATCAAGAATTCCAATCAAGATGAAGAACAAAGGCAAAGGCTTGAAGCCCTAAGAATTATAAACAAGAAGAAAGCAGAATATTATGATCCGGAGAAATGGAGTCTAAATCCTTTTCATGTTGGTCCTAACCCTATCTTTCCACTCGGAAAAAGGACAAATGGAAGTGACAATGTCTTTAATCAAATGAGAAAAACCATTCAACATTATTCAAAAGGCACAATCTTTGAGAAAGAAATAATGGTTGATTACAACGCCTTTGCAAATTAAGGGCAACATCCAATTGTAAAGAGAACACTTCCTACACAAGATGTACAAAGAGTGCTAAAAAGAAAAGCAATTGAGGGGCATGAGAACACAAAACCAAGGAACATAAAGTCAAGAAGCCATCTGCAAGAATCAAGCTTCAAGTCTAGACTTCTAAAGGAATGCAACTTAACAACATCAATTGAGAACGTCTACTTACTTACAAAGGATGAGCTCAACTATTGGCCATCACAAAAAAAGAAGCCAAAACATGAAAGGAATTTGGAAGGATCCTACTGCCGCTATCATATGATGAATGGTAATGAAACCAACCACTACAGGGCCCCAGAGGGAATGATCATAAACTTCTTTCGTCAAGGAAAAATCCATGAGTTTGTAAAAATAATTTGAGATAAAGTCAATAAAGAGTAACTTTCTATAAAGAGAAAATATACATGGTTGGGAGTGAAATTCTCCTTATATTTGGATACTACCTAAGATGGTAGTCTACCTAAGATGGTAGAAAAGCCTATGTCCGCGTCGAGATGGCCTGGGCAGAGCACCTCTTGGAGGGAGTGCGGGTAAGCCTTTAGCTGCGCCATGAGATGGCCAGGTTAAAACACCGGACAAGCCCTTGGCCGCGCCTCTGGTCAGGTAAAGGCACCTCCTGGAGGGAGGACGGAGTAAGCCTTTATCCACACCATAAGATGGCCAGGGTAAAACACCGAACAAGCCCTTATCCGCGCCGCAAAAGGGCCAGGGTAAGGCACCTCCTGGAGGGAGGACGGAGTAAGCCTTTATCCATGCCATAAGATGGCCAGGGTAAATCACCAACCAAGCCCCTATCCACACCGCAAAAGGGCCAGGGCAGGGTGCCTCCTAGAGGAAGGTCGTGTAAGTCCATGGTTCCAGCCTTTAAGATGAGCTAACCAAGAGTATCGGACAACAATGGACTAAGATGTCCAGGCCCAAGGATATTGCTATTTTGATATAATTAGTTCGATTAATCAGTTTGGTTGTAGGGAAGGATTGCAAAATATATATGTTTTAAAAAGTATATTATTGAGGGGAAACCCGTTTTGCTAAGCGGTGTGGTCTCACTTAATATCAGTAAACTGAGATGTAACAGAATTATTCACACTAGGCTTTATGTCCGACTCGAAGTTTTTGTTTTCGCTGAAGCTCTCGAGTACCCAAAATTGATTTGAGTAAGCTGAGGGTTGAGGTTTTCAGGTTTCTGTCTTTTGGCAAATAAAGCATCCAAAGACGAGAAGGTGGTTGACGGATAGCTAATTAGGATTTGTCGTTTCATTCTGTTTTGATTCTGCTGTGTATATAAGTCAGATATGACTATATTGCTTTGATCAACCAAGGGGCATCGTCATATGTCGCTCTTGGCGTATTTTGTAATGATATATTTAATCATTACCTGAGAAACGTTAAGGGATTATGTAACATGGATATGAATTATTGTTTTGAAATGTAATCGGCAAAGTGTTGGTTTTTGAAATTTGTGATTTTGTTCATATTCATGTACTTCTGATATTATGGATACCATTATCAGTACCATATTTTGTCATTGGAAGTTAATACTATGGATGACTGCAGCATCTGTAGCACTTAGCTTTTGGCCTCCAAATACGGGATGTTACAGCAAACACCTTGGATTTGGTTGGGTATAGCTCATTAGAGATAGGGTAAGCGACACCCTAGAATAAGTCGAGTGTATTATATATACAAGAGCGTATTTGTATTTTTCGATAAACCAATACCCCTTTTTTAGTTTTTCCTTAGGATTAATCTCTTTCGTTGAAATAACTATAGCCTTTCATATCCTAAATATATTCTATTGTATTCAGGTAGTACAAATCATGAGTACTAGAGATGCCAATGCTCGAGGAGATAAAGGTAGAGATGGTTGGGGTAGTACCTTCATAAATGATGGACAATGAGCACCGAGGAATGTTTCTCTGGTCAAGGAACCAAGGGTGAATATTGTAGAGGAGGTCGTGCAGGTCAAGCCTTGGGGGTGAATTTTGCTTTGCTCTGTAGCAATTATGAGAGACTGGGGGTAAGAGGTTTGGTGGTATGAAGATGATCATAAAAGTCTAGACTTGGATCAAATTGTGTGATCGAATATTTAGGGATATGGAGCTAGATGACGTGATGAAGCATCAGTCGGCGTCATGACTCTGATGGACACAGCCATGGATTAGTCGAGTTCTATCACTGCTGATGTCCAAGAGAACGGCTTCTCTTAGGCCCAATTTAAGGAGGAATTTGGGATGGAACTTGTCCCGGAAGCCGGGAAGACTTTTTTATTTAGGAGCTTCCTCGACTTGAAGCAAGGCGCCATGATAGTGGTAGAGTATGATAACCGATTCACTGCCTTGTGTTTGTTCGGGCTTATTTTGGTCGATATGCCATTGAAAAGAAATGAGATGTTCATCACAAGGATGCACCCAGAATTCAAGGGTAACATGGAAAATCAGATCTTAGGGTCTTATGTAAACTTGATGAACATGGGGTTGAGGTTTAAGAGCTTAGCATTGAAGCCGTCTATTCCTACACCAGTTGGGAACAACAAGCGGAAGTTTCAACTGCCTGGAGATATTTCTAGTTTATCCTATTGCAAGTCTGGAAAGAAAGGGCATTTTGCTAGGAGCTGTGCATCGGTTAGGGGAGGACAGATGGAGAAATTGCCATTGGTCAAGGAATCTATTGCTAACATACGTAAGCTAGAGCCACAGAAGGTCAAGGCACAGTTTGCACCAAGGAGCTGCTACAATTGCCACCAGCCCGGTCAACTTGTTAAAGACTATATGATGCTCCATATGGAGGAGTAACCTAGAGTTTTGCACTTACTTCAGTACCTTCTACTTCTGTAGTGGCAAAGGAGGTGGAAATATTGGAAGATATTCTATCTATTTTTGGTATTTCTATTCGTGTCTTATTTGATACCGGTGCTTCTCTTAGTTTCATATCTCGTATTTTTGTTGATAGAGTGAAACTTGAATCAGTTATAGCTTTAGATCCTATTTGTGTATCGAATCCTATTGGGGATCGGCCAATCTTAGTATGGTTTGCTTAGGAGTTCCGATTCCTTGTTTTGACCGACTCTTTCCTTGCGATATGTATGTTCTTGGTTTTACGGGTTTTGATGTTCTACTTGGGATGGATTGGTTATTGTGGAATAACGTAGTCTTGGATTATGATAGGAGAACCGTGGTATTGAAGCCAGGAAGGAAGGCTCTGACTGTACATTATAAAGAGCTTAGCTCACTTATGACTAGTTTTCTTTATCTCTTAATATGGAGGAGGAGGAGTTGGGTTCTATCCCTATTGTTTAGGAATCTGCGGATATCTTCGAAGATGTATCAGGTTACCACCTTATCGGGAGATAGAATTTCGCATTAATTTAGTGAAGGATGAAAGGCCTATGGTGGTGCATATTCGTAGACTTGCGCCGAAGGAGAGGTTGGAGTTAACAAATCAGGTTAGTGATCTGTTGCAGAAGGGCTAGTTTCGACCGAGTCATTCGAGTTGGGAAGCGCTCTTGGTCTTTGCTATGAAGGCGGATGCTTTCCTAAGATTGTGTGTAGATTATCACGAGCTTAGCAAATAAACTGTTAGGAACAAGAATCCTTTTCCTAGGATAGTTGACTTGTTCGATCAGCTCATGAAGCTCAAGTATATTTTTAGCTTGATCTTGCTATGGGGTTCCATCAGTTGAGGGTGACATAGGAGAGTGTGGCATTACTGCTTTTAGATCTGACCAGTTTTATGAGTGGTTAGTTATGCCGTTTGGCCTAACTAACGCTCTAGCATATTTCATAGACTTAATGAATCGAGTTTTCCAAGATGTATTGAATAAGTTTGTCCTTGAATTTATCGATGATATTCTGGTTTATCGGAGACCAAGGAGGAACATTCGCGCCATCGGGGGATTGTACTAGAAACACTGGGAGAACATATGTTGAAAGCTAAGTTCTCTAATTGTCACTTTTAGCTTTCAGAAGTTAGGTTCTTAGATCATGTTGTTTCAGCAAAGGGTATTTCTGTTGATCCCGCTAAGGTTGTGGCCGTTCAGGACAGAAAGAGGCCAGAAAGCGCAACTAGTATTAGGTGCTTTTTGGGTCTAGTAGGTTATTATAGGAGATTCATATAGGATTTCTCGAAGATTGTCTCTCTCTTAACGAATTTGATGAAGAAAAATGTCAAATTTGTATGGATAGATAAATACGAACAAGCATTCTTAGAGCTAAAGGCAAAGTTAACTAGTGCTTCTATTCTTACTATGCCAGATGGAGGTGAGGGTTTGACTGTTGACACTGATGCATGTGGAACATGTCTAGGTGCTGTATTGATGCAGCATGGAAGAGTGATCGCTTATGCGAGTCGACGGCTTAAACCTCATGAAGCGAGCTATGCAACTCATGGTTTGGAGTTGTTAGCAGTGTTATTTGCATTAAAGATGTGGAGACATTATTTGCTAGGTGAAAGGTTCGAGTTATATAGAGACCATAAATCTTTGAAGTATGTTTTTACGCCGAAAGATTTGAACATGAGGCAACAAAAGTGGTTGGAGTTTCTTACGGCCTATGATCTGGATATTTTGTATACTCTAGGAAAAGAAAATGTTATAGAATATGCTTTAAGTAGGAAGTATTCTGTTATGGCTAGCATTGAGGTTCATCCAACCTTGATCTGCCGTATAGAAGAGAATCAGCTTATAGATCCTCTTATTGCTCGAATAGCCAAAGCGGTAAGCGAGAATAAGGCACCTGGAGGTGGCTGGGATTTGAAGTAGATAGCCATTGTTTAGTGAAGATGAATGGAAGGTTGTGTGTTCCTAAGGTTGATGGGATTGGGCAAGAGGTTCTGACGGAGAGTGATCATTCACGGTTTATGATACGTCCAAGGGTTACTTAGATGTATCAAGATATGAGGCATAGTTTCTGGTGGAAAGGTATGAATAGGGATGTTTCTATTTTTGTGAGTAGGTGTGCTAACTGTCAGCAGGTAAAGGGTAGTCACCAGAAGATGGCAGGAATGCTTTAGCTGCTTAAGATTCCTAATCGAAAATGGGAGAAAATTTCTATGGACTTCATCAGCGAATTGTCTAGGTCGAGAAAAGGTAATGAAGGTGAGTGGGTTATTGTGGATGGATTAACCAAGAGTGCGCACTTCTTACCTATTAAGACTACAAGGATGGCTTCTAGTTTGGCTAAGTTATATGTTAAGGAGATCGTCAGATTGCATGGTGTTCCATGTGATACCATAAGTGATAGAGATCCGATATTCACTAGCCAATTCTGAAAGGATTGCATAAAGTAATAAAGACTGAGTTTAGTTTGAGTATCGTTTACCATCCGCAGACTGATGGGCAAATAGAAAGGGTGAACCAAGTGTTGGAGGACTTGACTCGAGCATGCAATTAGATTTGGGGGTTTGTGGGAAGAGCACTTACCACTTGTTGAGTTTTTATATAACAACAGTTATCAGGCCCGTATCAGAATGGCACCATTTGAAGCGCTATATGGAAGACCTTGCAAATCTCCATCGTGTTGGGTAGAACCTTGAGATCATCTTGTGCTTGGGCCAGATATGATTCGAGAGGCATCGAATAAGGTCATGGTGATTCGAAAGCAAATCAAGGAAGCGTATAATCGATAGAAGAGCTATGCAGATGAGAGGCGTAGAGCCTTGAAGTTTTTGTTGGAGACTTTGTGTTTGTAAAGGTTTCTTTGATGAGAAGTGTAGTTCGGTTTGGAAGGACTGAGAAGTTAGCTCCTCGTTATATAGGACCATTCCAAATTCTTGAGCGGATTGGTACAATCGCGTATAAAGTTGAGTTATCGATTAGGCTATCGGTGTGCACAATGTATTTCATGTGTTGCATTTGCATAATATTTGTGCATGATCCTTTGATGATAGTAGAAGTATCACAAAAGGAGGACTTGGAGATTGAGCCAAATTTGACTGTATTAAGACATCCTATTCATACCATTGATAGAGATACGAAGTTATTGAGGACTAAGGTTGTAAAGTTAGTCAAGGTACAATGTAGTGAGGATACTCGGGATTGTACAAGGAAAACAAAGGATAATTTGAAAGAGTCCTATCCCGATTTGTTCTTAGACTAGAGATTTCTTATCTTAGTATCATATATCTTTTGTAGTGTCTCACTTTTTGAGGTGGAGTCACTTAGTTTGCATTTGGGTTGCAATTTATTTTGTGTATAGTTTCAGCAATACTCTATATATGTACCTTATTCTTCTATCTTCTTTGATTATCGTTCTTGTTGTAAATTCAATGACGAAATGTTCTAAGTGAGGTAGAATGTAGCGACCCTGAAATTCGAACACTTCGTTTTCGAATATCGAAACATTTTGAAATGTAGTTAAGTGTAATAAATATGATTTTATAACCTTATTAAATATCATTTAATTAATAAATAATGATATGAAACTTGTTTTTGAAATTTGTTTACAAAAATATATTCTTTGAAGAAAAATAAATAATGTGAGCCTTTCATGGCATGGTGGGGAGGGTGCGAACAAGTCTAAAGAGCACCATTTGAATTGTATATTAGGAGGAGCATACCCTTGTGTTAAATAATCACAAATTTACAAAGCAAAAGTATCACACTTTCATGTCTTCTTCTTCTCTTATGTTCTAAAGAAAATAATTGTAAAACTCATTTGAATCAACTCAAATTTGGAGTGAAGCCTTGGGACAATAGTACAACACCTTCCACTAAGCTAGATTGTGAAAAAGTGAAGCCAATCCCTCCCCTACATCACAGGCCGTGAGCATTAGAGTCCATTTTGGGCTAAAGTGAAAGTAAGGAGAAGCAAGGAAGGAAAGGTGGTTGTGGGGTTGAGGTTGGACTTGGGTGCTTGGATCTTGATTGTTTGTTTGCTAAAGGTGAGCTAACTCACCACTTTGAATTGAAATATAAACCATATATGTTTGTGTTTGATTGCGTTTAACTGGTTTGAATTGACATTGACATATGTTGAAACTTTGGTTTTGATTCTTGCTTTGAAAGCAAGTAGCATATGTATGGACTTAAACGAACTTGAATGGACTTGTATAACATATGGCATAACCTTGAAGCAAAGAAATAGGTTGTAGTTAAACTTTGGTTTAGATTGGACTTGGATTTGAAAGTGCACTTATAGCGATAGTCGCTGTGGATGCACTTTAGAATTGCCTTGTTTTGGGGAGGGTGGGGGCCCGCACTCCCACCCGGCCGTCCAGGCACGATCCACCTTCCCTTCCGCGGGCTTTCGGGCACTTCGAAGGCTGCAGTTTCTGCGCAGATATTCCAGGCACGATCCTCCTTTCGGATGCTGAGACGGTCCCAGATCGCGATCGCCCCAACCTGAAAAACGATCGGCTTCCCCTCCTGGGTGGGTGGGTCAGGGGGAGGGTGGGGGCCTGCACTTCCACCCGGCCGTCCAGGCACGATCCACCTTCCCTTCTGCGGGCTTTCGGGCACTTCGAAGGCTGCAGTTTCTACGGAGAAATTCCAGGTACGATCCTCCTTTCGGATGCCGAGACGGTCCGGGGGAGGGTGGGGGCCCGCACTCCCACCCGGCCGTCCAGGCACGATCCACCTTCCCTTCTGCGGGCTTTCGGGCACTTCGAAGGCTGCAGTTTCTGCGGAGAAATTCCAGGTACGATCCTCCTTTCGGACGCCGAGACGGTCCGGGGGAGGGTGGGGGCCCGCACTCAGGCACGATCCACCTTCCATCCCCACGGTCCGGGGGAGGGTGGGGGCCTGCACTTCCACCCGGCCGTCCAGGCACGATCCACCTTCCCTTCTGCGGGCTTTCGGGCACTTCGAAGGCTGTAGTTTCTACGGAGAAATTCCAGGTACGATCCTCCTTTCGGATTCCGAGACGGTCCGGGGGAGGGTGGGGGCCCGCACTCCCACCCGGCCGTCCAGGCACGATCCACCTTCCCTTCTGCGGGCTTTCGGGCACTTCGAAGGCTGCAGTTTCTGCGGAGAAATTCCAGGTACGATCCTCCTTTCGGACGCCGAGACGGTCCGGGGGAGGGTGGGGGCCCGCACTCAGGCACGATCCACCTTCCATTCCGCGGGCTTTCGGGCACTTCGAAGGCTGTAGTTTCTGCACAGAAATTCCAGGCACGATCCTCCTTTCGGATGCCGAGACGGTCCCGGATCGCGATCGCCCAAACTGGAAAAACGATCGGCTTCCCCTCCTGGGTGGGTGGGTCCCGCACTCCCACCCGGCCGTCCAGGCATGATCCACCTTCCCTTCCGTGGGCTTTCGGGCACTTCGAAGGCTGCAGTTTCTGCGCAGAAATTCCAGGCACGATCCTCCTTTCGTATGCCGAGACGGTCCCAGATCGCGATCGCCCAAACTGGAAAAACGATCGGCTTCCCCTCCTGGGTGGGTGGGTCCCCCACTCCGACCCGGCCGTCCAGGCACGATCCAACTTCCCTTCCGCGGGCTTTCGGGCACTTCGAAGGCTGCAGTTTCTGCGCAGAAATTCCAGGCACGATCCTCCTTTCGGATGCCGAGACGGTCCCGGATCGCGATCGCCCAAACTGGAAAAACGATCGGCTTCCCCTCTTGGGTGGGTGGGTCAAGGGGAGGGTGGGGGCCCGCACTCCCAACCGGCCGTCTAGGCACGATCCACCTTCCCTTCCGCGGGCTTTCGGGCACTTCGAAGGCTGCAGTTTCTGCGTAGAAATTCCAGGCACGATCCTCCTTTCGGATGCCGAGACGGTCCCGGATCGCGATCGCCCAAACTGGAAAAACGATCGGCTTCCCCTCCTTGGTGGATGGAGGCCCGCACTCCCACCCGACCGTCCAAGCATGATCCACCTTCCCTTCCGCGGGCTTTCGGGCACTTCGAAGGCTGCAGTTTCTGCGCAGAAATTCCAGGCACGATCCTCCTTTCGGATGCCGAGACGGTCCCTGATCGCGATCGCCCAAACTGGAAAAACGATCGGCTTCCCCTCTTGGGTGGGTGGGTCAAGGGGAGGGTGGGGGCCCGCACTCCCAACCGGCCGTCTAGGCACGATCCACCTTCCCTTCCGCGGGCTTTCGGGCACTTCGAAGGCTGCAGTTTCTGCGCAGAAATTCCAGGCACGATCCTCCTTTCGGATGCCGAGACGGTCCCGGATCGCGATCGCCCAAACTGGAAAAACGATCGGCTTCCCCTCCTTGGTGGATGGGGGCCCGCACTCCCACCCGACCGTCCAAGCATGATCCACCTTCCCTTCCGCGGGCTTTCGGGCACTTCGAAGGCTGTAGTTTCTGCGTAGAAATTCCAGGCATGATCCTCCTTTCGGATGCCGAGACGGTCCCGGATCGCGATCGCCCAAACTGGAAAAACGATCGGCTTCCCCTCCTAGGTGGGTGGGGCCCGCACTCCCACCCGGCCGTCCAGGCACGATCCTCCTTCCCTTCCGCGGGCTTTCGGGCACTTCGAAGGCTGCAGTTTCTGCGCAGAAATTCCAGGCACGATCCTCCTTTCGGATGCCGAGACGGTCCCGGATCGCGATCGCCCAAACTGGAAAAACGATCGGCTTCCCCTCCTGGGTAGGTGCGTCAGGGGGAGGGTGGGGGCCCGCACTCCCACCTGGCCGTCCAGGCACGATCCACCTTCCCTTCCGCGGGCTTTCGGGCACTTCGAAGGCTGTAGTTTCTGTGTAGAAATTCCAGGCACGATCCTCCTTTCGGATGCCGAGACGGTCCCGGATCGCGATCGCCAAAACTGGAAAAACAATCGGCTTCCCCTCCTGGGTGGGTGGGTCCAGCACTCCCACCCGGCCGTCCAGGCACGATCCACCTTCCCTTCCGCGGGCTTTCGGGCACTTCGAAGGATGCAGTTTCTGCGCAGAAATTCCAGGCACGATCCTCCTTTCGGATGCCGAGACGGTCCCGGATTGCGATCGCCCAAACTGGAAAAACGATCGGCTTCCCCTCCTTGGTGGGTGGGTCCCGCACTCCCACCCGACCGTCCAGGCACGATCCAACTTCCCTTCCGCGGGCTTTCGGGCACTTCGAAGGCTGCAGTTTCTGCGCAGAAATTCCAGGCACGATCCTCCTTTCGGATGCCGAGACGGTCCCGGATCGCGATCGCCCAAACTGGAAAAACGATCGGCTTCCCCTCTTGAGGGGGAAGGTGGGGGCCCGCACTCCCACCCGGCCGTCCAGGCACGATCCACCTTCCCTTCCGCGGGCTTTCGGGCACTTCGAAGGCTGCAGTTTCTGCGCAGAAATTCCAGGCACGATCCTCCTTTCGGATGCCGAGACGGTCCCGGATCGCGATCGCCCAAACTGGAAAAACGATCGGCTTCCCCTCCTAGGTGGGTGGGGGCCCGCACTCCCACCCAACCGTCCATGCACGATCCACCTTCCCTTCCACGGGCTTTCGGGCACTTCGAAGGCTGCAATTTCTACGCAGAAATTCCAGGCACGATCCTCCTTTCGGATGCCGAGACGGTCCCGGATTGCGATCGCCCAAACTGGAAAAACGATCGGCTTCCCCTCCTAGGTGGGTGGGGCCCGCACTCCCACCCGGCCGTCCAGGCACGATCCACCTTCCCTTCCGCGGGCTTTCGGGCACTTCGAAGGCTGCAGTTTCTGCGCAGAAATTCCAGGCACGATCCTCCTTTCGGATGCCGAGACGGTCCCTTATCGCGATCGCCCAAACTGGAAAAACGATCGGCTTCCCCTACTGGGTAGGCGGGTCAGGGGGAGGGTGGGGGCCCGCACTCCCACCCGGCCGTCCAGACACCTTGGACTATACCATACACACACAAATCGGAAAACTTTACCAAGTTATTCAAAATAACTTTTATCCACGATCCTCCTTTCGGATGCCGAGACGGTCCCGGATCGCGATCGCCCAAATTGGAAAAATGATCGGCTTCCCCTCCTGGGTGGGTGGGTCAGGGGGAGGGTGGGGGCTCGCACTCCCACCCGGCCGTCCAGGCACCCTGGACTATACCATACACACACAAATATGGATTTCACGAGGAAATTGGTTAAGTCACAGATGATTTAAATTTAATATTTTTGAAATTGAAATTTTAATTTCAATTGATTTTGGAAATGGATTTGGGTTAAATGTTAAAGCTTTTGAAAAGGAGTTTTTAAGATAAAAGTTATTTTGAATAACTTGGTAAAGTTTTCCAATTTAAATAATTTAATTTGAATTTGAATTCAAATTTTAGAATTGAATTCCATGGTTAAAAGTTATGGTTAAAGATGTTATAAATGTGTTTATATGAATTTAAATCATTTTAAAAGTATGGTTTTGAGAATTTGAATTTAACCCAAGGACTTTAACTTGTATTAATGAATTAGATTTTCCGGAATGAAAAATGTTTGTTTTCAAATGATAAAAGCTTTCATATAAGAAATGAATTTCCAATTTGAATTAAAGGAATTTCAAGTTTGAATAAAAAGAATGGTTTTCCAAGTTATGAGTGAATTCCTTCTGAAAGCAATGAATTGAATCTGTTTATTTTTAACAGATTTAAAATGGTGATTTGTTTAAACCATTCGAAATGAAATTGTTTTGAAAGCTATAAATTAAATCTTTGATTTAAAGATTTAACGAGTTAATCCAAATTGAAATGGAAATCGATTTGAAAATCTATGAATGAATCTTTGTGAAACTGGGTGAACTTTGTGAATTGAATCTGTTTGTTTTTAACAGATTCAAAATCGTAATGTGTTTAAACCATTTAAAGAAAAGTTTTGGGTAATAAGTTGTGACTTAATTGAAATCCCAATATCCATATGTTTTTAAATATTACGCTCATTATTCGGTTTAGCCGGGAGAGGACTTTGTGTCATATAACCCATTCCGAATAATGATACGACGCATATGGATAGCATTTGAAGACCGGTGGTGAAAATCGGATATTTTCGAAAACGAAAGGACAACTCATCGAATGTCTCTGCATCGACTGGTCCCCGGTATAGAGATTTTAGCACCCTTTGTGATGGGAAGTCCGGATGTGATTAGAAATTATCCGGATTTGCAAGGGCTTCTTCGGAAGTGCCTTCGGTTCTGTTCGAACCCGGAACAGACTTGTATGGATGTATGTCTGACATTACACTTGGAGATGTAAAGCTGGTTTCTATCAAATACATTTATGTTTGGTGGTGGAGTTTTATTCTCTTAGCTTAACACCCTTCTCTGAGACGTACGAGCTTAGAGGTTATGTAGTTGATGGTTACTAGTGATACATTCCCAATTTCGGGCACTTCGAAGGCTGCAGTTTCTGCGCAGAAATTCCAGGCACGATCCTCCTTTCGGATGCCGAGACGGTCCCGGATCGCGATCGCCCAAAATGGAAAAACGATCGGCTTCCCCTCCTGGGTGGGTGGGTCCCGCACTCCCACCCAGCCGTCCAGGCACGATCCACCTTCCCTTCCGCGGGCTTTCGGGCACTTCGAAGGCTGCAGTTTCTGCGCAGAAATTCCTGGCACGATCCTCCTTCCGGATGCCGAGACGGTCCCGGATCGCGATCGCCCAAACTGGAAAAACGATCGGCTTCCCCTCCTGGGTGGGTGGGTCAAGGGGAGGGTGGGGGCCCGCACTCCCTCCCGGCCGTCCAGGCACGATCTAACTTCCCTTCCACGGGCTTTCGGGCACTTCGCAGGCTGCAGTTTCTGCGTAGAAATTCCCGGCACGATCCTCCTTTCGAATGCCGAGACAGTCCCGGATCGCGATCGCCCAAACTGGAAAAACGATCGGCTTCCCCTCCTGGGTGGGTGGGTCCCGCACTCCCACTCGGCCGTCCAGGCACGATCCACCTTCCCTTCCGCGGGCTTTCGGGCACTTCGAAGTCTGCAGTTTCTGCGCACAAATTCCAGGCACGATCCTCCTTTCGGATGCCGAGACGGTCCCGGATCGCGATCGCCCAAACTGGAAAAACGATCGGCTTCCCCTCCTGGGTGGATGGGTCCCGCACTCCCACCCAACCGTCCAGGCACGATCCAACTTCCCTTCCGCGGGCTTTCGGGCACTTCGAAGGCTGCAGTTTCTGCGCAGAAATTCCAGGCACGATCCTCCTTTCGGATGTCGAGACGGTCCCGGATCGCGATCGCCCAAACTGGAAAAACGGTCGGCTTCCCCTCTTGGGTGGGAGGGTCAAGGGGAGGGTGGGGGCCCGCACTCCCACCAGGCCATCTAGGCACGATCCACCTTCCTTTCCGCGGGCTTTCGGGCACTTCGAAGGCTGCAGTTTCTACGTAGAAATTCCAGGCACGATCCTCCTTTCGGATGCCGAGACGGTCCCGGATCGCGATCGCCCAAACTGGAAAAACGATCGGCTTCCCCTCCTAGGTGGGTGGGGGCCCGCACTCCCGCCCGACCGTCCAGGCACGATCCACCTTCCCTTCCGCGGGCTTTCGGGCACTTCGAAGGCTGCAGTTTCTGCGCAGAAATTCCAAGCACGATCCTCCTTTCGGATGCCGAGACGGTCCCGGATCGCGATCGCCCAAACTGGAAAAACGATCGGCTTCCCCTCCTAGGTGGGTGGGGGCCCGCACTCCCGCCCGACCGTCCAGGCACGATCCACCTTCCCTTCCGCGGGCTTTCGGGCACTTCGAAGGCTGCAGTTTCTACGCAGAAATTCCAGGCACGATCCTCCTTTCGGATGCCGAGACGGTCCCGGATCACGATCGCCCAAACTGGAAAAACGATCGGCTTCCCCTCCTAGGTGGGTGGGGGCCCGCACTCCCACCCGGCCGTCCAGGCACGATCCACCTTCCCTTCCGCGGGCTTTCGGGCACTTCGAAGGCTGTAGTTTTTGCGCAGAAATTCCAAGCACGATCCTCCTTTCGGATGCCGAGACGGTCCCGGATCGCGATCGCCCAAACTGGAAAAACGATCGGCTTCCCCTCCTACGTGGGTGGGGGCCCGCACTCCCACCCGGCCGTCCAGGCACGATCCACCTTCCCTTCCGCGGGCTTTCGGGCACTTCGAAGGCTGCAGTTTCTGCGAAGAAATTCCAGGCACGATCCTCCTTACGGATGCCGAGACGGTCCTGGATCGCGATCGCCCAAACTGGAAAAACGATCGGCTTCCCCGCCTGGGTGGGTGGGTCAGGGGGAGGGTGGGGGCCCGCACTCCCACCCGGCCATCCAGGCACGATCCACCTTCCCTTCCGCGGGCTTTCGGGCACTTCGAAGGCTGTAGTTTCTACGCAGAAATTCCAGGCACGATCCTCCTTTTGGATGCTGAGACGGTCCCGGATCGCGATCGCCCAAACTGGAAAAACGATCGGCTTCCCCTCCTGGGAGGGTGGGGGCCCGCACTCCCACCCGGCCGTCCAGGCACGATCCACCCTCCCAGGAGGGGAAGCCGATCGTTTTTCCAGTTTGGGCGATCGCGATCCGGGACCGTCTCGGCATCCGAAAGGAGGATCGTGCCTGGAATTTCTGTGTAGAAACTATAGCCTTCGAAGTGCCCGAAAGCCCGCGGAAGGGAAGGTGGATCGTGCCTGGACGGCCGGGTGGGAGTGCGGGCGCCCACCCTCCCCCTGACCCGCACTCCCACCCGGCCGTCCAGGCACGATCCACCTTCCCTTCCGCGGGCTTTCGGGCACTTCGAAGGCTGTAGTTTCTGCGTAGAAATTCCAGGCACGATCCTCCTTTCGGATGCCGAGACGGTCCCGGATCGCGATCGCCCAAACTGGAAAAACGATCGGCTTCCCCTCCTGGGAGGGTGGGGGCCCGCACTCCCACCCGGCCGTCCAGGCACGATCCACCCTCCCAGGAGGGGAAGCCGATCGTTTTTCCAGTTTGGGCGATCGCGATCCGGGACCGTCTCGGCATCCGAAAGGAGGATCGTGCCTGGAATTTCTGCGTATAAACAACAGCCTTCGAAGTGCCCGAAAGCCCGCGGAAGGGAAGGTGGATCGTGCCTGGATGGCCGGGTGGGAGTGTGGGCCCCCACCCTCCCCCTGAACCACCCAGGCACGATCCACCTTCCCTTCCGCGGGCTTTCGGGCACTTCGAAGGCTGTAGTTTCTGCACAGAAATTCCAGGCACGATCCTTCTTTCGGATGCCGAGACGGTCCCGGATCGCGATCGCCCAAACTGGAAAAACGATCGGCTTCCCCTCCTGGGTGGGTGGGTCCCGCACTCCTACCCGGCCGTCCAGGCACGATCCACCTTCCCTTCCGCGGGCTTTCGGGCACTTCGAAGGCTGCAGTTTCTGCGCAGAAATTCCAGGCACGATCCTCCTTTCGTATGCCGAGACGGTCCCGTATCACGATCGCCCAAACTGGAAAAACGATCGGCTTCCCCTCCTGGGTGGGTGGGTCCCCCACTCCCACCCGGCCGTCCAGGAACGATCCAACTTCCCTTCCGCGGGCTTTCGGGCACTTCGAAGGCTGCAGTTTCTGCGCAGAAATTCCAGGCACGATCCTCCTTTCGGATGCTGAGACGGTCCCGGATCGCGATCGCCCAAACTGGAAAAACGATCGGCTTCCCCTCTTGGGTGGGTGGGTCAAGGGGAGGGTGGGGGCTCGCACTCGCAACCGTACGTCTAGGCACGATCCACCTTCCCTTCCACGGGCTTTCGGGCACTTCGAAGGCTGCAGTTTTTACGCAGAAATTCCAGGCACGATCCTCCTTTCGGATGCTGAGACGGTCCCGGATCGCGATCGCCCAAACTGGAAAAACGATCGGCTTCCCCTCCTAGATGGGTGGGGGCCCGCACTCCCACCCGACCGTCCAGGCATGATCCACCTTCCCTTCCGCTGGCTTTCGGGCACATCGGAGGCTGCAGTTTCTGCGCAGAAATTCCAGGCACGATCCTCCTTTTGGATGCCGAGACGGTCCCGGATCGCGATCGCCCAAACTGGAAAAACGATCGGCTTCCCCTCCTACCCGGCCGTCCAGGCACCCTGGACTATACCATACACACACAAATATGGATTTCACGAGGAAATCGGTTAAGTCAGAGATGATTTAAATTTAATATTTTTGAAATTGAAATTTTAATTTCAATTGATTTTGGAAATAGATTTGGGTTAAATGTTAAAGCTTTTGAAAAGGAGTTTTTAAGATAAAAGTTATTTTGAATAACTTGGTAAAGTTTTCCAATTTAAATAATTTAATTTGAATTTGAATTCAAATTTTAGAATTGAATTCCATGGTTGAAAGTTATGGTTAAAGATGTTATAAATGTGTTTATATGAATTTAAATCATTTTAAAAGTATGGTTTTGAGAATTTGAATTTAACCCAAGGACTTTAACTTGTATTAATGAATCAGATTTTCCGGAATGAAAAATGTTTGTTTTCAAATGATAAAAGCTTTCATATAAGAAATGAATTTCCAATTTGAATTAAAGGAATTTCAAGTTTGAATAAAAAAAATGGTTTTCCAAGTTATGAGTGAATTCTTTTTGAAAGCTATGAATTGAATCTGTTTATTTTTAACAGATTTAAAATGGTGATTTGTTTAAACCATTCGAAATGAAATTGTTTTGAAAGCTATAAATTAAATCTTTGATTTAAAGATTTAACGAGTTAATCCAAATTGAAATGGAAATCGATTTGAAAATCTATGAATGAATCTTTGTGAAACTGGGTGAACTTTGTGAATTGAATCTGTTTGTTTTTAACAGATTCAAAATCGTAATGTGTTTAAACCATTTAAAGAAAAGTTTTGGGTAATAAGTTGTGACTTAATTGAAATCCCAATATCCATATGTTTTTAAATATTACGCTCATTATTCGGTTTAGCCGGGAGAGGACTTTGTGTCATATAACCCATTTCGAATAATGATATGACGCATATGGATAGCATTTGAAGACCGGTGGTGAAGATCGGATATTTTCGAAAACGAAAGGACAACTCATCGAATGTCTCTGCATCGACTGGTCCCCGGTATAGAGATTTTAGCACCCTTTGTGATGGGAAGTCCGGATGTGATTAGAAATTATCCGGATTTGCAAGGGCTTCTTCGGAAGTGCCTTCGGTTCTGTTCGAACCCGGAACAGACTTGTATGGATGTATGTCTGACATTACACTTGGAGATGTAAAGCTGGTTTCTATCAAATACATTTATGTTTGGTGGTAGAGTTTTATTCTCTTAGCTTAACACCCTTCTCTGAGACGTACGAGCTTAGAGGTTATGTAGTTGATGGTTACTAGTGATACATTCCCAATTTGGTAGTGTGGCATGCTGAGTGCTACTGTGTGTTGCTGATCATTTGTTGATCAAAGCGTGGCTTTGTGAAAAAGCGTAGCTTTGTGGACGAGACCTCATCGAGCTTCACAGACCGGAAATGGTTGAAACAGGAAGTGCGGCAAGGTTTCAGGGGTAGATCCCCTAGGGTATGTCCATTCCTTCTGGAAAAAGGTGGTATTATGGTATGGAGCCCAGATATTTACCTATGTGGTTGCTCCAATCTCATTTACTATGTGTGATTGTTGCTTTGTGATCAAGACGTCTCGGATAAAGGTCCTAAAGGACCGGGGGTGGCATATCTCAGGTTTACTACCCGGGAAGGGGGTAACCGACCTTGTTTTGGCAGAGAGCCAGGTGATTCTCGGGGCGTCCTTCCAGAGGCATTCCCATGTGGCATAGGAAGTTCCTTAGCCTGATCATTTGTTGGAAAATCCAAAGAAACAATACGAGCCCTTTACGATTGCATTTGTATAACCTGTCTCCTCAGGCTGCAGCTATAGCATGCATAATATAATGGTACCTATGCTGGCTAAGATTAATATTATACTTTCGAAATGTTTTTTGCACTATGCACTAATAATAATATCAAATGATTTTGCGTATTAAGCAAGTTTAACTATCATAAGAAGAAATCTCCTCCAAGTCTGCGATTGCATTGTGTGTGTGGTGGGAGGTCTTATGGTAGTTTCATTTTCCAAAAGCATTGCGGATTTCAATGTTTAAAATTCTTTTGTTGTTTGTTTAAAGATAAACTGTTTTTGTTACTCACACCAGTCCCACGACTGACCTGGAGTTTATTGTTCCCTTCCTAAACTCAGGGTGCCCATAATTTTCCACACGGGCAGTCTGGAATTAGGTTTCTTTTCATATAGTCAGGTTTAGTAGAGTATCTGGAGCTAGTTCAGTTTTTGGAGTTCACTGACTGTCGTTGCTTATCTTGGTGAAACGTGATGGTGGTTCGAGCTTGACATTGGAGTGGTTGGACTCAGCCTCTCTGACTGATCATTTGGAGTTATCGCTTCTGTTATTTCCGATGTATCATTATTTATCTCTGATATTGTTGTATCATATTGATATCATTGTTATATATCATTCTGGATATTGTATTCATTGGAGTTGTATATGATATCATCTATTTCTTTCTTCCACTGTGTTGTTATACTTAATGGTGTTATAAGCTCCGGGGAGCCAGATTCGGCGTTTGGATCTACGACATTCGAGTACAAGTGAAGTACGGGTGCCGATTTTCGAAGGCCGAGTTCATGACCTTCACATTTGGTATCAGAGCTAAGGTTGAACTTTAGCTCAGGAGTATAACACATTAAGTGGCTCATTAGAGATAGGGTGAAGTATACCATAGAATGAGTATCCCTAAGATATCCGTCCGACGCCTCAGTAAATTCTCTTGCTATCCACTGATAGTAAGTATGAGTGCAAGAAGAGGATGAGATAGGGGACAGGGGAATACGACTATAAATGTTCAATACCCTGTAACAACAAAGAAACAATCTTTTCTCTATCAATCTCTTTTGTTCAGCATCTCTTCTCAATTCTTCGATAATTTCTGGTAGATCCAGGAAGAAGATTGATATGGGACATAAACTCCAACTGAGTCAGAAATTGTTGTTTGGATGAATTGGTTGCTTTGGTTGCTATGGTTGATAGGTATATTTTAGTTTCTAAACTAAAAGTTTTGAAATTGTACCCAAAATAGACAGATATATGAATACAATTTGGGTCCGGATATGTTCTACGAATGGTTAGTTATCCTTTCGGACTAACCAATGCCACTGCATACTTCGTAGATCTGGATAACTGAGTATCATGTGAAGAATTTAAAAGATTCGTTCTTATATCTATAATTGATATTCTGATTTGGTAAGCCAAATGCCGAATAGATATTCAGTTGATTTGATGAAATATTCTTCATCTATCTGTGTGTCTCCTTAGCAAATTTCGAGAACGAAATTTTTTTTAAGGGCGGAAGTTTGTAACGACCCCGGATTTTAATTAAATTTAAATTGATAATTAATTTCATTTTTGAATAAAAATTGTGAAATAATTGGTAATTAATATAAAATAGTTGTTAAATTAAGAATTAATTGAGAATTAATTTGGATTTTGGATATGATTAAATTAGAGGTGCCTTTATTAATTAAAATGAATATTTTGGAAGTTATATTTTTAAATTGACATAAAATAATTTTCAAAGGATGTTTAAAGTTAAATTCTATATTTTATAATATATCATATGTGTGAATATATATGTATATGTGCATATATGAGTAGATTTGAATTCATATATATATATATATATATGTTGAATTTGAATTTAAAGTTTAAGTGAATGTTTTAAAAATAATTTTAATTTATAAGAAATATCTTTCCAATATGTAAACATAAGTGTGAAATAAACATACGTTATAAGTATAAGAAGTAAAATAAAATACATTTAAAATATGTACAAACAACTAAAATATATATATGTGAAGACATATCAAACAAATAAAAGAAAAATAAAATAAAGTAAAAATAGAAGTTCATTTACATTATAAAGTAATGAAACAAGTAAACATTTGCTAAATTCTAACAATGAATTAAAATAGAAATTATTTATATTACAAGGCTAAAAGTATTTGAGTTAGAAATAAATAAAAATGGAAATGTATAAGATAAACTATGTACAAAATATAAAAGTAAATACACTTAATAAAATCTAACAACAAACTAAATTAGAAATTCATTTATCTTATAAAGTAATATTATAAAGACAAAGCAAAAGGGAAATAAAAAGAACTATGTAAATTCAAGTGTAAACAAATCAAGATTGATATGAATAATAAAATGAAACATGGCAGGAAATAAATGTATTAGATTGTAAAAGGAAACAAAGGTATATATGTAGACTTGTAAAAGAATAAAACAAATAGATATATATAATGGCTTGCAAAGGAAGATATAGCACGTAGATAAAAATATATTTTGTACAAAGTCAATTAATGCTCATCCCACAAAAGAAAAAAATCTATCAGCCTAAAGAAAAAATCACTGACTATTGTACAAAAAAAATATCACTTTGTATTGTACAAAAAAATTATCACCTTGTACAAGATAATACATCACCCAGTAAAACTTATTTCTATATATCATTATCTTCATCAGTTCGTTCATCTAAAAATTGAGTAACCTCTGAAGTGAATACCATCTTAAACCTTAAACAAACTTCAACTACAACAACACAAACTCAAATCAATACAACCAGATATCAAAGGCAATGGTTTCAGCAAGCTTGTTTCCTTCACCAAGCTCTGCTTTCTTTCTCTAGAAAACACTATGAGTAACATCACCATTAAATAATTCAAGTATATCAGTTTTGTGGCATGTTTTTCTCTGGAATTCAGTTTGCTTTAAGTTCATTTCTGTGTTATGCATGAATATGGTGGTGAGCAAATCTGTGCTTCTCTCTGATTTTAGTTCCAAGCTTAAATCCCCCTCAAAATTTATTTGCTCTTAATCCAAGCATTAATTAGACTTAAGTTTTGAACATAAAATGTTTGTTATAACATAGACTTAAGTTTAAAAAAAAATTTAAGAGAAAGAATAATTTGTATTGCCTCTGGGAATAATAAAACAACTGTGCAAACTTAAATAAGATAAAATTCAACTATCATAATTCATGGATTCAGGTATATGAATCAAATGTTTAAACTAAAAATTGATTTTTAAAACAAAGATTACTATTTTTAGTTAAGTACATTCAGAGCAGTTCTTAGTTGAACAGAATATGCTTTTTTATCTATTTCCAGCGATCGATCAAATGTTGAACGCTGAAACTTTGCTCGAAGCAAGTTTAGCAATCGATTATATTGGGAAAATTGCTGAATGATTTTTCCATTGTACGAATTGATGGGACGAGAGCATTGTAGGGTTTAAAGATCCATTTTGGTCGAGGGGAAAGATAAGATCGCCGCGACGTCATCGTGGCATCGAGTGTCACCGGACCTGGGGGAAAGGTTGAGTGGATGACTAGAGAGGGTGTGGCCGGAGTTTCAGAAGCTCTGGTGGCCTGTGGTGGCGTGGTGATCGGGTTTTGGTCATTAAACTTTGTTCCAGCTTTTGATTCGAACTCTTTGTTTTCGATTGCGTGGGAAATTCGACGATCTGGGTGATAAAAAGGGGTAGGTAGGTGCTCGTTGACGTGAGGTTGCCGGCGAGGTCGACTGGAGATCATCGGATCGCCTGTGCATGTGCACGGCGTTATGCTTGTATCAGTGAAGATGGGTTTGGGGAAGAAGGGTTTTGGCTCAAAGTGATCTTCGGGGAAATTGGGTGCAGGCTCGAGTTCGAGCTCGTGTAGTTTTGGGTTGTACCGGGTTCACTTAAAAAACATCTAAGTTTGAAAAAAAATGGCATACGGGTTGATTTTTGATAAAACTCGAAGCAAGGAGCACATTGGCTTGGGAAATACTCGAAGCAGCCTCGAGTTGACCATTGAAAACAGAAATTTCAATTTTTAATTTTTAAGTTAAATGATCTCTAAATTTATTTTTATTTTTTTAAATAATGATTGTTTGTTAATGGAATATGAAGCTAATGGTATTGGGAAATTTTGAAATTAATTTAGTTTAAAAAAATTATGAACAAATTTATTTAAAATTAAATAATAAACAAAATTTTGATTTGTAATCACTTTGTAATTAACAATAGTTAATTAAAGCAATAAAGTTTTGACTTACAATGTAGAATTGATAAATTAAGATAATTAATAAAAGGGATAATTACTTTGTGTAATTATATTAAAGAATGATTAATTAAAATAATTACTTAGTAAAAGTAATTAAGAATGGGTAATTAATGATCAAAAATGGATTAACCAAGAAATTAGAGATTTATTACTTAGTGTAATTAATCAAAGGATTAATATAATTAATTTAGAAGTTAATTAATTAAGGTAAGTAATTACAGGGTGGTAATTATTGTTTATGGTTAAAGTTAATTAATGGAAGTGATTAATTAAAAGTTTAATTAATTAATATAATTGATTAAGGTTCAATGTAATTAATTATAATTAATTAATTAATGGAAGTAAGTAATTAAGGGTTGATTACTTTAAAGAATAAATAATTAAAGGTTAATTAGTTAAAGTGATTATGAAATGATTAGTAATTAAGGGTAATTAATGATTAATTAAAGAATAATTAAATAAATGTTTGTAATTAATTAATTACTCATTAACCCAGACTAGGAATTATCCATAGGCAAATGACCTAGTTTACATTAATCAGATATCTTAATTGGTTTCACTTATGGATGATTTTATTCTATTGAATGCTGTGAACTGTTTTGTCATCTCTGTTGTGTGATGCTTTGTGATTGGAATTGTTTTAATTCAAGCTATGATGAATGTAATTCATTTATTTATAATGCATTTATTTTATCTATCTGTGATCTGTATATGAAAGATAAGCGTTATAGTTTATACCGCTTATCAAATATATTGTTGTATTTGAATCTGTGCTAATTGATGATGATGTTGCACTATTGTGTAAAACCCCTGGACTATACCATACACACACAAATATGGATTTCATGAGGAAATCGGTTAAGTCACAGATGATTTAAATTTAATATTTTTGAAATTGAAATTTTAATTTCAATTGATTTTGGAAATGGATTTGGGTTAAATGTTAAAGCTTTTGAAAAGGAGTTTTTAAGATAAAAGTTATTTTGAATAACTTGGTAAAGTTTTCCAATTTAAATAATTTAATTTGAATTTGAATTCAAATTTTAGAATTGAATTCCATGGTTGAAAGTTATGGTTAAAGATGTTATAAATGTGTTTATATGAATTTAAATCATTTAAAAAGTATGGTTTTGAGAATTTGAATTTAACCCAAGGACTTTAACTTGTATTAATGAATCAGATTTTCCGGAATGAAAACTGTTTGTTTTCAAATGATAAAAGCTTTCATATAAGAAATGAAGTTCCAATTTGAATTAAAGGAATTTCAAGTTTGAATAAAAAAAATGGTTTTCCAAGTTATGAGTGAATTCTTTTTGAAAGCTATGAATTGAATCTATTTATTTTTAACAGATTTAAAATGGTGATTTGTTTAAACCATTCGAAATGAAATTGTTTTGAAAGCTATAAATTAAATCTTTGCTTTAAAGATTTAAAGATTTAATCCAAATTGAAATGGAAATCGATTTGAAAATCTATGAATGAATCTTTGTGAAACTGGGTGAACTTTGTGAATTGAATCTGTTTGTTTTTAACAGATTCAAAATCGTAATGTGTTTAAACCATTTAAAGAAAAGTTTTGGGTAATAAGTTGTGACTTAATTGAAACCCCAATATCCATATGTTTTTAAATATTACGCTCATTATTCGGTTTAGCCGGGAGAGGACTTTGTGTCATATAACCCATTCCAAAAAATGCTACGACGCATATGGATAGCATTTGAAGACCGGTGGTAAAGACCGAATATTTTCGAAAACGAAAGGACAATTCGTCGAATGTTTCTACATTGACTAGTCCCCGGTATAGAGATTTTAGCACCCTTTGTGATGGGAAGTCCGAACGTGATTAGAAATTATCCGGATTTGCAAGGTCTTCTTCGGAAGTGCCTTCGGTTCTGTTCGAACCCGGAACATACTTGTATGGATGTATGTCTGACATTACACTTTGAGATGTAAAGCTGGTTTCTATCAAATACATTTATGTTTGGTGGCGGAGATTTATTCTCTTAGCTTAACACCCTTCTCTGAGACGTACGAGCTCAGAGGTTATGTAGTTGATGGTTACTAGTGATACATTCCCAATTTGGTAGTGTGGCATGCTGAGTGCTGCTGTGTGTTGCTAATCATTTGTTGATCAAAGCATGGCTTTGTGAAAAAGCATAGCTTTATGGACGAGACCTCATCGAGCCTCACAGACCGAAAATGGTCGAAACAGGAAAGTGCGGCAAGGTTTCAAGGGTAGCTCCCCTAAGGTATGTCCATTCCTTCTGGAAAAAGGTGGTATCATGGTATGGAGCCCAGATATTTACCTGTGTGGTTGCTCCAATCTCATTTACTATATGTGATTGTTGCTTTGTGATCGAGACGTCTCGGATAAAGGTCCTAAAGGACCGGGGGTGGCATATCTCAGGTTTACTACCCGGGAAGGGGGTAACCGGCCTTGTGTTAGCAGAGAGCCAGGTGGTTCTCGGGGCGTCCCTCCCGAGGCGTTTCCATGTGGCATATGAAGTTCCTTAGCCTGACCATTTGTTGGAAAATCCAAAGAAACAATACGAGCCCTTTACGATTGCAGTTGTATAACCTATCTCCTCAGGCGGCAGCTATAGCAGGCATAATATAATGGTACCTATGCTGGCTAAGATTAATATTATACTTTCGAAATGTTTTCTGCACTATGCACTAATAATAATATCAAATGATTTTGCATAGTAAGCATGTTTGACTATCATAAGAAGAAATCTCCTCCAAGTCTGCGATTGCATTGTGTGTGTGGTGGGAGGTCTTATGGTAGTTTCATTTTCCAAAAGCATTGCGGATTTCAATGTTTAAAATTATTTTGTTGTTTGTTTAAAGATAAACTGTTTTTGTTACTCACACCAGTCCCACGACTGACCTGAGTTTATTGTTCCCTTCCTAAACTCTGGGTGCCCATGATTTTCCACACGGGCAGTCTGGAGTTGGGTTTCTTTTCAGATAGTCAGGTTTAGTAGATTATCTGGAGCTAGTTCAGTTTTTGGAGTTCACTGATTGTCGTTGCTTATCATGGTGAAACGTGATGGTGGTTCGAGCTTGACATTGGACTGGTTGGACTCAGCCTCTCTGACTAATCATTTGGAGTTATCACTTCTGTTATTTCCGCTATATCATTATTTATCTCTGATATTGTTGTATCATATTGATCTCATTGTTGTATATCATTATGGATATTGTATTCATTGGAGTTGTATATGATATCATCTATTTCTTTCTTCCGCTGTGTTGTTATACTTAATGGTGTTATAAGCTCCGGGGAGCCAGATTCGGCGTTTGGATCTACGACATTCGAGTACAAGTAAAGTACGGGTGCCAATTTTCGAAGGTCGAGTTCAGGACCCTCACAAATGTCACAAACCAAATTTCAGCGTTCGAAAATCGACACCCGTACTCACTTGTACTTGAATGCCGTAGATTCAATCGTTGAAATTCGACTCATGCCGGAGCTTATAACACAGTAATTATAACAACACAGTGGAAGAAAGAAATAGATGATATCATATATAACTCCAATGAATACAATATCCAGAATGATATACAACAATGATATCAATATGATACAAGAATATCAGAGATAAATAATGATACAGCGGAAAACAGAAGTGATAACTCCAAATGATCCGACAAAGAGAATGAGACCAATAACTCCAACATCAGCTCGAACCACCATCACGTTGCACCAAGATAAGCAAGGTCAGTCGTCATCTCCAACAACTGAACTGGCTCCCGATAATCTACTGAACCTGACTATTTGAAAAACCCAACTCTAGATTGCTCGTGTGGAAAATTGTGGGCACCCAGAGTTTAGGAAGGTAACAATAAACTCCGGGTCGGTCATGGGACTGGTGTGAGTTACAAAAACAGTTTATCTTTAAACAAACAACAAATTTATTTTAAACATTGAAATCCGCAATGCTTTTTGGAAAATGAAACTACCATAAGGCCTCCTGACACACACACAATGCAATCGCACACATGGGGGAGATTTCTCCTTATGATAGTCAAACATGCTTACTACGCAAAGAAAACTCTTTTGATATTATTACTAGTGCATAGTGGAAAACATTTCGAAAATACAATATTAATCTTAGCTAGCATAGGTACCATTATATTATGCCTGCTATAGCTGCCTCCTGAGGAGACAGGTTATACAACTGCAATCGTAAAGGGCTCGTATTGTTTCTTTGGATTTTCCAACAAATGGTCAGGCTAAGGAACTTCCTATGCCACATGGGAACGCCTCTGGAGGGACGCCCCGAGAACCACCTGGCTCTCTGCCAACACAAGGCCGGTTACCCCCTTCCTGGGTAGTAAACCTGAGATATGCCACCCCCGGTCCTTTGGGACCTTTATCCGAGAGCTCTCGATCACAAAGCAACAACCACACAGAAAATGAGATTGGAGCAACCACATAGGTAAATATCTGGGCTCCATACCATGATACCTCCTTTTTCCAGAAGGAATGGTCATACCCTAGGGGAGCTACCTTTGAAACCTTGCCGCATCTTTCCTTTTTCGATCATTACCGGTTTGTGAGGCTCGATGAGGTCTCGTCCACAAAGCTACGCTTTTTCACAAAGCCATGCTTTGATCAACAAATGATCATCAACACACAGCAACACTTTGCATGCCACACTACCAAATTGGGAGTATATCACTGATAACCTTCAACTACATAACCTCTGAGCTCGTACGTCTCAGAGAAGGGTGTTAAGCTAAGAGAATAAATTCTCCGCCACCAAACAGAAATGTATTTGAAAGAAATCGGCTTTATATCTCAAAGTGTAGTGTCAGACATACAACCATACAAGTCTGTTCCGGGCTCGAACAGAACCGAAGGCACTTCCTAAGAAGCCCTTGCAATCCGGGTATTCACAATCCCGACTGAACTTCCCATCACTTAGGAAATCTCTATACCGGGCGCTACTCAGTGCAGAGACAATCGATAGGTTATCCTATCGTTTTCACAAATACCCGGTCTTCACCATCGGTCTTCAATTGCTATCCGTATATGACGTATCACTTATTCGGAATGGGTTGTATGACACAAAGGTCCTCTCCCGGCTAAACCGAATAGTGAGCGTAATATTTTAAAACATATGGATAATGGGATTTCAATTAAGTCACAACTTATTACCCAAAACTTTTCTTTCGAATGGTTTAAACACATTACCATTTTAAATCTGTTAAAAATAAACAGATTCAATTCACAAAGTTCACCCAGTTTCACAAAGATCTATTCATAGATTTTCAAATCGATTTCCATTTCAATTTGGATTAACTCGTCCAATCTTTAAATCAAAAATTTAACTAATAGCTTTCAAACCAATTCCATTTCGACCTTTTATACAAAAGGTATATTATTCATAGTTTTCCAAACTATTTTCATTTCAAAATTGAAATCCTTTCCTTATATGAAAGCTATTATTGTTTGAAAACAAATACTTTTCATTTCGGAAATCTGATTCATTTATACGAGTTAAAGTCCTTGGGTTAAATTCAAATTCTCAAAACCATACTTTTAAAATGGTTTAAATTCATATAAACACATTTATAACTTCTTTAACTATAATTTCCAAACATAGAATTCAATTCCAAATTTTGAATTCAAATTCAAATTAAATTATTTAAATTGGAAACTTTACCAAGTTATTCAAAATAACTTTTATCTTAAAACTTCTTTTCAAATGCTTTAACATTTAATCCCAAATCCATTTCCAAAATCAATTGAAATAAAAATTTCAATTTCAAAACATTAAATTTAAATCATCTGTGACTTAATCGATTTCCTCATGAAATCCATATTTGTGTGTGTATGGTGTAGTCCAGGGATTTCACACAATAGTGCAACATCAATAAATCATCACAGATCAAAATATAGCAATATCGATAAGCGGTATAACTATAATGCTTATATTTTGTTCACAGATCACAGATCACGGATATATATATATACATATATATATATATGTCACAAATAAATGAACAAATTATACACAGTTCAATCCACAGAACAAAATATCACAGATCAGATAAGACAATCAATTCAAGGCATCTCATACAATACAATCATTCATAAGTAAAGTCAAGCATTCAATAATCATTTATAAGCAGGATTAATTAATGGTTTAATCCTAATTAATTCCCAATTAAATTAATTACTTATGAATTAATTATCCAATACTGATTTATTAATTACAAATCATTTGATATAAATAAATTTATCAAACACCTTAATTAATTATTCTTATTTAATTACAATAACTGATTAATTACTCCTTAATTAAAAATTATCTCTTAATCACTTTCATTAATTAATTTACCTTTAATAAATTAATTATTCTAAAATATATTACCTTAATTAATTGACCACATTAATTAATTATTCTTTTAAAGTAATTAACCATTAATTACTTGGTTAATCAATCTTTGATCATTAATTACCCATTCTTAATTACTTTTACTAAGTAATTATTTTTAATTAATCATTCATTAATTACTTGATTAATTAAATTGAATTATTAATTAATATTAAATTAATAATCCTTAATTTACCAATTAATTATTTCTTAATTAATTAATCTTTAAACCTTAATTAATTAATTTAAACCTCTAATTACTTATTTAATTAATCCAAATCATTAATTAATTAAATAAATAAATTATCCATTTTAATTAACTTAATAATTTAATGAATCACAAATCATTAAATCCTAATTAACTTTAAGATAAAGCTTATTCTTACTAATGATTAAATTATCATTAACAAAGCATTTAAAAAAAACAATTAACTTTTAAATTTACTTTTAAATTCCATTTTAAATTTAAGATTTAAAATGAATACAATTTAAATTTAACAAAGTTTAAACAATTTAAAAACCTTTTTAAATCTCATGTTAAAGAGATACTTACCTCATAAAAGAAATTTAAAAGAATTTAAACCAAATTCACTTTTAAATTCAAATCATTTTAAAATACACTTTAAGCATTTAAAGTTGTTTAGAACATTAAAATTTCCTTAAAACTTTAATTATTTTAAAACTTGGATGCAAAGTAAATTTGAATCCATATTTTAAACTGGATTTTACAACTTGTTTAAACCTTGCTTTCAAATTTTTTTAAAATCAATTCAAAAATTTAAAAGCAGACAGGTTTCTTTTTAAAACCTGTAACCATAAAACTACCCGAGCCCCCATCAAAATGCTTCGAGTCGAACACCCCATCACTCCGAGTAAACACTCGACCTAATCGAGATAAACTCGAGCAACTCAACTTCCAGATATGACGTGCACGTGGTGCACGTACACCAGTGACTCCGACCACCAGAGGTCATCGCGGCGTCACTCGACAACTATCCTAACCCACGCGATCACACACTCGAACCTAGATCCTCGAATCATCTACGAAATTGAAATTGAGTATGTTGAACAACTTGGAACCCAAACTGCTCATCTGAAAACGCCTCGTGTAGCTACCTCCGACCACCAGCAGCCTCGACACCCTGTCCAAAGCTTCGCCGTAGACCTAAGCTCCTATTCCACCTACTATGAAAAAGTCTGATACATCGACGACGACAATCCTACCCCAAAACCAATGTCGACCAAATCAAAGCTAAAACCCTACTTCATCGCCATCTCGCCACCATAGTGATCTATAAAACCCCCGGCCATTTTTCCTACGATCTCCAGCAACCCAGCTACCTTCAAACCCAAACACGAGAAGCAACTCGTCGATGATCATCGGAATTCGACGAAAACGTATTTCCCGTTCATGTCGAAAAATCTCGACAACCCAAATCTTAAAAATCAGGAAATTACTATCAAAAATCTTTATTTTCTAATACGAAACCGATTATGAAATCAAATCATGATTTCGTGGATGTTGATTTTCTGGTTTGAACAGTTTTTTCACTGTAATTTTCCATTTCCAGAATATTTACTAAATTGTTTTAACTTAACAAATTTTTAAACTTTAACAAATGCTATAACAAACAGTTTTTGTTTATATTCCAAGTGCTAATAGTTGTTAGATTGAGAGAAAAAATTTATTTACACATCTGGGTCTAAAAGAAAAACAAAAACAGGAATGCCTCAAATTGTACAGGCATACATATACTCACATATATGTACAGAAACAAAGTTCAAGATACATATTTCCAGAATTAAACTTGCAAAAATTTCAGATACTTAAAGTTATAAAAGAAAGATGAAGTTACTCACAGTGTTTCAAGAGAAGAACAGAGCACTTCTTCTTTATGTTGAAACAGGTTATGAAAATTGCAAGTGAAACCTTCTTCTTTGATCTCTGGCTTTTATGAATTTGTATGGTTGTTTCAGTTGGATTTTGTTTTAAGTTTTAGGATGATATTTACTTCAGGTTTGTTTAATTATCTTGATGGACGAAAATGAAATGAAAATGAGAAGGCTGATATACAAAATAAGTTTACAGGTGATAATGTTGTTGTACAAATACCAGAGATATTTTCCTTTGTATATTTGACTATACAGATGTTTTTGGTGGCTGAAGTGATTTATATTTTGTGCGTGCATTAATTGTGTTGTACAAACATACTTATCCATTGTTTGTTCATAATTATCCTATTCCATATGTACATACTTGTATACATATCTTCTTTTGCAAGCTACTAGATATTTATATTTTTTTATTTGCTTCATAGTTGAATACCATTGGCTGTTTTTCCTTTGCAAGTTCAAAGATGTTTATATCTTTTGTTTTCTTTTCAGCTGAAATGATTTGTTTTCCTACTTATATATATATATATATGTTTTGTTCTATTGCTTTGTCTTATTACTTTATAGTACGAATAAACTTTTATTTTAACATGTTGTTAAATTTTATTTAAGTGTTACTTCATTTTTATTATAGTTTATATAATTTACCTTATATATTAGTATTTTTTACTTTTATTTATTTCTTTTTATTTTATTTTATTTTTCTTTAGTCTTATTATTTTGTAATATAAGAAATTTCTATTTTAACTTGTTATTAAAAAAATTAGCAAATGTTTTTCTTTATATTTTATAATTTATCTTATATTTATTTCTATTTCTAGTTTAAATATTTATTATTAATTTATTTTTTAATTCTAACATAACCATCAATTTCAAATTTAAAGTTATTTATTTTTAAACTTGTATCAATTATCTATATTTTTATATTTATCTTTAAACCATTCATATTAAGATTTAAATTCAAATTCAATGTATATATATATATATATAAATTCAAATTTGCTTATATATGTCCATATACATATATATTCACATATATACATATATATACAATATTTAAAATTTAAATGATTTATACAGAATTTATTTGAACTCGGGGAAACTCGCATCCATTTATCGATTAATTTCACAATTTTTATTCAAAAACTAAATTAATTATCAGTTTAAATTTAATTAAAATCCGGGGTTGTTACAGACTTCCCCCCTTAAAAAGGTTGAACTTTAGCTCAGGAGTACAACACATTAAGTAACTCATTAGAGATAGGGTGAAGTTTACCCTAGAATGAGTAATCCCTAAGATATCCGTTCGAACGCCTCAGTAAATTCTCTTACTATTCATTGATAGTAAGTATGAGTGCAAGAAGAGGATGAGATAGGGGACAGGGGGATACGACTGTAAATGATCAATACTCTCTAACAACAAGGAAACAATCTTTTCTCTATCAATCTCTTTTGTTCGTCATCTTTTCTTAATTCTTTGATAGTTCCTGGTAGATCCAGAAAGAAGATTTGATATATTTGCATGGGACGTAAACTCCAAATAGGTCAGAATTGTTTGTTTGGATGAATGGGTTGCTTTGGTTGCTATGGTTGATAAGTATAATTTGGTTTCTAAACTAAAAGTTTTGGAATTGTATCCATATATCTGTCTATTCCTTGGGTCCCAATATATTCTACGAATGGTTAGTTATCCCTTTCGAACTAACCAATGTCACTGCACATTTCGTAGATTCGAATAACCCGAGTATCTTGTGAAAGAAAATTAAAAAGATTCGTTCTTGTATCTTATTGATATTCTAATTTGGTAAGGCAAATGCAGAATAGATATTCAATTGATTTGATGAAATATTCTTCATCTATCTTTGTATCTCCCTGGCAAATTTCGGGGACGAAATTTTTTTTAAGGGGGGAAGTCTGTAACGACCCCGGATTTTAATTTAATTTAAATTGATAATTAATTGAATTTTTGAATTAAAATTGTATTATTTATTGTAAATTGAAGCGAGTTTCCCCAAACTCAAATGAAATAGATGTTAAATCATTTGAACTTAAATTGTATATATGTGAATATATATATATATATACATATTTGATTTGAATTTAAATCTTAAATAAATAGTTTAAATATTAAATATAGAAATTATAGACTTTGACACAAGAAAGAAAATAAATAAATGATTTAAATTTAGGATTGATGGTTAATATATAAAATAAATACAAGATAATAAATAAAATTAATAATAAGTATTTGAGCTAGAAATAAAAATAGAAATAGAAATAAATAAAATACAAGTCAAAAAGGAAAGTGTGAATCTCTTAGACCTTGCAAAATAAAGAAACAAAAATATATAGAAAAGCTTGCAAAGGAAGACACTCAAAATATCTTCATACATGTACAAACGAAATAAAGAAAGAAAAAAAATAAGTATAAGTTGGTACATGTTAATTAATGCAACCACCACAAATATTATCATCTCAGCCCCAAACGGAAATATCTCTGCTTATAATTGTACAAGAGAAAAAAAAATCATGTTGTACAAAACCTATTATCACCAGTAAAACTCATTTTATACATATCAACCTTCTTCATTTCCTTTTTAATCCATTCTAGCTAAGAAAACTGAAGTAAACATCATCTAAAACTTAAACAAAAATCCAATCCAAACAAACAACTTAAATCAAGACAACCAGAGATCAAAAAGAGAAAAAAGATTTCAGCAAGCAAAGTTCAAGTCTGGTTCTTCATCAACTCTGTTCACTTCTAGAAATCAAGTGAGTAAACATAATTTTTAAAAGCTTTGAGTTTGATTAAAAACAGTTCAAGATGCTTTGATGATCTGGTTGTATATGCTTCAGTTTGAATATGATTTTGTGATGCTCTGTGTTTCTCTGTAATTGATACAGGGTGTATATTTGTTTTCAAAACTTAAATCTATTTGCTGCTAATCATTGTTAAGTTTAATTTTTTAAATCAAACAAGAGATTTAAACTTTAAATTTAGATTTTAAAAGTTGTTTTAAATCCTGTTTGTAAAATATACACTGTAACTTTGTTTTACAGGTAAGTAAGTAGAGATTTGATAAAATCGATTGTTGTAAAATACTAATTCAAGATTATATATTGAATTCATACTGCAAGTCATGATTTTTAAAACAAAATTTAAGATTTTTAGATTATTATTTTATGAGCAGTTTGAATTTAAATAAAAATTGCATTTTTACAAATTTCAGACACTTTAATCAATTTAAAAAGTTGAAATTTGGTATGAAGGTAGGATGGACATCAGTGATCTCAAGAAAAATGTGCAATAATTTTTCTATTGCATGAAATTAGGATACGAGATCATATTAGGGTTTTAGTTGGAGTTTTTGGTCATGTCTTTTATGTGTCAAGTTCGTCATCAATACGCGATCGAGTTGCACAAATTTCTGGTGGAGGGTTGCTTGGTGGGCTGTCGTAGTGTGGCCAAAGTTCGAGCGCCTTCGGTGGTTAGTGCGACGGTGACGAGGTGATTTAGTCAGTGGTGATGTTTGAAGTTTTTCGTTCGAACTGCTATATTTCGAATTCGAATTTTTGGAGGCAATTCGAGTTTAGTTTCCTAGTATTCGTGAGATTTGTGATTTGCCTGAAGCATTGGAGTTCGTCAGAGCTTGGACGTGCCGCCGTGCACGTGTACGACGCGGTGAGTTGTGTCAGTGTTGTTGGGGACTTACGTCTCGAGTCGTGCTCGAGCAACTGGGGTGATTTCTTCGGGCTATTGTTCGAGTTCGAATGCGTAAGTAGGTTTCCTGATGCTTTAATTTATATCTAAGTTTAAACTAAGGTAAACTTACTGGAAAAAAAAGGGAGGAAAGGGAAGAAGCAAAAACGAACGAGAGGGAGAGAAGATAGACTCGGGGAAGATGGAGGAAAACTCGAGTAAATACTCGAGTGGAACCTAGGTAATCCCAGGTTTTGGTTTCAACAGAGTTAGTAAACAAAATAATTATTGTTTGACAATTAATACTTTAGAATGTTTTAAAATCTAGTTAATACTTTAATTAAGTAGTTAATAAAAAAAGTATTGGAATTTAATTAACATCAAAGTTTTCAAATTAGTAACCATTGATTTCCAAGTTATAGAAGATTTTAAAATGTTAATCAAGACAAATAAGTATTATTATTAATTGTTTTAAAGGGGTAATTCATAATGGATAATTAATTTAAACTTATAATTAATTAAGTGACTAGAGATTAGCCGATTTGAAATTAAAGATTTGGTTAATTAACAATTAAAGTGTTTAATTTATTTGTAATTAATAATTGTTGATGATAATTAAATTTCAAGATGGTTAATTAAAGATTTTTAATGATAAGTTAGTGATTAATTAAAGGATAATTGAAAAATTAAAGGTTAATTATTTAATAATTTAAAGTTGATTTAATTTGATTAATAAATGATTAAAGGACCTTTAATCAAATGATTTGGAATCGATTAATGTTAATTAACTATAATTGATGACCCAACTGATTTAAATAAATCAGATAATTAATTGCGCTTATTTATGGATGACTATGTTCTATTGAATGTTGTGTATTGGATTGATAACTCTGTTATGTGATTGTGATGCTTTGTAATATAAATTGCTTTGTGCTGAGCTGTTATATCTGTGATGAATATACTGTTGTATGAATATGGAAATCCCTTTTAGCCCGTAAAACGGCATTTAAACTTCGATGCGACAGGGAGTCGGATTCCAGTTAGTTATCCGAAACCCACATCGAATTATAATGATGAATCTTCGTGATTGATAAATTTATTTTATCTGTGAAACTGTGAATGAAGATAAGCGTTATGGGTTATACCGATTATCGATATTGATATATCTGTGATGTGTTATGATGTTGCACTATTATGTTAAACCCCTGGGCCACACTTTTACACACACAAATATGGATTTCACGAGGAAATCAGTTAAGTCACAGATGATTTAAATTTAATATTTTTGAAATTGAAATTTTAATTTCAATTGATTTTGGAAATGGATTTGGGTTAATTGTTAAAGCTTTCGAAAATACGTTTTTAAGATAAAAGTTATTTTGAATAACTTGGTAAAGCTTCAATTTAAATAATTAAATTTGAATTTGAATTCAAAATTTGGAATTGAATTCCATGTTGGAAATTATAGCTAAGATGTTATAAATGTGTTCATATGAATTTAAACCTTTGTTAAAGTATGGTTTTGAGAATTTGAATTTAACCCAAGGACTTTAACTCGTATAAAAGAATCAGATTTTCCAAAATGAAAACTGTTTGTTTTCAAAAGAATAAAAGCTTTCATATAAGAAATGAAATTCCAATTTAAGTTAAGGGAATTTCAAGTTTGAATTGAAAAAAATGGTTTTTCCAAGTTATGAGTGAATTCTCTTTGAAAGCTATAAATTGAATCTTTGATTTAAAGATTTAATGAGTTAATCCAATTGAAATGGAAATCGATTTGGAAATCTATGAATAGATCTTTGTGAAACTGGGTGAACTTTGTGAGATAAATCTTTTTGCGTTAAAGATTAAAATGGTAATGTGTTTAAACCATTTGAAAGTGAAGTTTTGGGTAATAAATTGTGACTCAACTGAAATCCCAATATCCATATGTTTTAAAATATTGCACTCACTATTCGGTTTAGCCAGGAGAGGACTTTGTGTCATATAACCCATTCCGAATAAGTGATACGTCATATATGGATAGCAATTGAAGACCGGTGTTGAAGACCGGGTATTTGCGAGAACGAAAGGATAACCTATCGATTGTCTCTGCACTGGGTAGCGCCCGGTATAGAGATTCCCTAAGTGATGGGAAGTTCGATCGGGATTGTGAATACCCGGATTGCAAGGGCTTCTTTGGAAGTGCCTTCGGTTCTGTTCGAACCCGGAACAGACTTGTATGGTTGTATGTCTGACATTACACTTTGAGATATAAAGCTGATTTCTTTCGAATACATTTCTGTTGGTGGCGGAGAATTTATTCTCTTAGCTTAACACCCTTCTCTGAGACGTACGAGCTCAGAGGTTATGTAGTTGAAGGTTATCAGTGATATACTCCCAATTTGGTAGTGTGGCATGCTGAGTGTTGTTGTGTGTTGATGGTCATTTGCTGATCATTTGTTGATCAAAGCATGGCTTTGTGAAAAAGCGTAGCTTTGTGGATGAGACCTCAACGAACCTCACAAATCGGAATGGTCGAAACAGGAAAGATGCGGCAAGGTTATGAGGGTCGCTCCCTTTAGGGTATGTCATTTCCTTCTGGAAAAGGGTGGTATCAGGTATGGAGCCCTGATATTTAACCTATGTGGTTGCTCCAATCTCATTTACTCTGTGTGATTGTTGCTGTATGATCGAGGCCTCGGATAAAGGTCCCAAAGGACCGGGGGGGTGGCATATTCATGAAGTAGTTACCTAGTGTAAGAGGTAACCCGGCCTTGTGTTGGCAGAGAGCTAGTTAGTTCTCGGGACGTCCCTCTAGAGGCGTTTCCATGTGGCATAGGAAGTTCCTTAGCCTGACCATTTGTTGGAAATCCAAAGAAACAATACGAGCCTTGTACGGTCATAAATTTTCTTGTTAGATTAAGTTCATAAATTTTCTTGTGTCAACTTGATTGAAGGGTCACCATTGAAGTGAGTCGAAACCATTAGTTTAACTAATAACCTTAGAGCCTTAACTCTTACTCTCAAATTGTCGAAAGGTTAGCTTCCGAAGAAGTCGAAACCAATCTATCCAACCCATATCCTTACTCATTAAAGCCAATCTTAGGGTCTCTTCAACTGATTCGTCAGGAGGTTTTCGACAGGGTACTAAAGTAGATTAACTGATTCGAAAGGCAATATAAGAAGGATTTTCAGCGTTTTGTCTAAATCGAAAGGTCTAATAAGAAGGAGTTTATATAACCTTTGCGAAAGGAAAACTGAAGAGAATATAATGGATTATAACCATCTCAACCTGATTAAGAAGTATCGAGTACTTTCATCTTTTTGATAGAAGGTCTCAAAAGAGTTATCTACACTTTGGATTCAACTTTGGGGTGTTGACAAGTTTTCTCGTTAACATTTTGGTGCTAGAAGGAGGCCCTGAACCTCCGACCTTGTTGAACTTTCAACTCCACTTACCACTAACCCGATCTTATTCCAAGCCTACCTACTTTAGACTTTACATCATCATGTTGAGCAAAGTGAAAAGATCCGAGCAAGGATCCTCGTACCACATCTAATTGGATTCTCCCATGGAACAATTAATGATTCAAATCTACATGAAGAACGATTGTTAAGAATGGAGGATTTAAGGGTCATAAGGTAAAAGAAAGTGGAATCCTATGATCCAAATAAATGTAGTTTAAACCCTTTTCATATAGGACCCACTCCTATCTTTGCCTTAGGTGAAAAGAAAATTGAAAGTGATAACTTGTTTGATCAAATGAGGAAAACAATTCAATATTACACCAAAGGCACAATCTTTGAAGAAGGAATGATGGATGATTACAACGACTTTGCACACAAATGGCATCAGGACATCAGGAAATGAGTGGGACATTACCAACACAGGAACTTCAAAGGGTTTTAGAAAAAAGAACTAGTCCTTGAGGGTGAAACTCCAGAACCAAGTAATAAAAGATCTAGAAACCGTCCTCAAAAGACGACCTTCAAGTCAAGACTCCCTCGGGAATGCAATTTGACAACATCAATCGAGAATTTTTATCTGTTAACCAAGAAAGAACTCAACTATTGGCCACCACAAAAGAAAAAACCTAAATATGAAAGAAATCTTGGAGGATCCTATTGCCACTACCATATGATGAATGGTCATGAAACAAATCAATGAAGAGCACTCGAAGGAATGAAAATCAATTTTTTTAGACAAGTCAAAATTAATGAGTTTGTAAAGAGATCCTAGATGAAGTCAATAAAGAACTACTTTACTAAGAAAAATCTACATGGTCGGGAGTAGAATTCTCCTTGCACTTGGACATTACCTTAAATGGTTAAAGCCTTTGTCCGCGCCCAGTTGGCCAGGTCAAAGTGCCTCTTAGAGGGAGGTTAGAATAAGCCTTTATCCGTGCCACGCTATGGCCAGGGTAAAGCATTGACAAGCCCTTGACCATGCCACGCTATGGCCAGGTCAAGGCGCCTTCTGGAGGGAGGACGGAGTAAGCCCTTAGTCCCGCCATGCTATGACCTGGCCAAGGCATCGAACAAGCCTTTGATCGTGCCACGCTATGGCCAGGTCAAGGCACCTTATGGAGGGAGGACGGAGTAAGCTCTTGATCCCGCCACGCTATGGCCTGGCCAAGGCACAGAACAAGCCCTTGATCATGCCATACTATAGCCAAATCAAGGCGCCTCCTAGAGGGAGGTTGGGTAAGTCCTTAGGTCCTGCTTGTGGATAAGCTAACCAAGTGCACCAAACAACAATGGACTAAGACGTCCAAGCCCGAGAAGCGGCATATCAAATAACGGACTAAGACGTCCAAGCCTGAAAAGCGGCATATCAAACAACGAACTAAGACGTCCAAGTCCTGGAAGCGACATATCAAGCAACGGACTAAGACGTCTAAGCCCGAGAAGCGGCATATCAAACAACGGACTAGGACATCCAAGCCTGGGAAGCAACATATCAAACGATGGACTAAGACATCCAAGCTCGAGAAGCAGCAAATTAAACAACAACAACTTACAAAGCCTAAAGGGTAAACATGTCAAAAGAGTCAAAACCCGAGGAGCGATACAGAACAGAAGGCTTAAATAAGAATCTGCAGCCTCCAACTAATTATCAAAGAAGAATTTATGAACTTCACTTATTAATACCTGAATCAGGGTTTCGGGTCTTTACTAATAACCTATGGTCTTCATCATACCCAAATCTGGGTTTCGGGGCTATTATTAATTATTGGATTTCACTCATTAATGCCCGAATCTTTGCTTAAGACTTCTAAGAAGATTATTATTATGGACTTCTGGTTATCATCCGCTAATACCCGAATCTTGGTTTCAGATTTTCTAACTTTTAAATTTCATTCATTAATACCCGAATCTAGGTCACTGGATTTCTACTACAAACTTTCAGACAATGATTTCTGGACTTCTATTACACGATCATTATCGACTTTCTATTAGCTATCTCCAGAAGATGAATTTCTAAACATCTATAATTAAACCCTTGATTGAATTTATGGTTTTCTACCATCGGATTTCTAGTATTCCACCAATATAATTGAAGTTGAATTCCTGGTTCTCTCACATTACCAAAGATGGATTTAAAGACATTCAATCGCATTCAATTATAGAATTACTTTTCACTTATTATCATATGTTAACATAATGATCTGTTAACCTCCACAAGTACTATGGATAAACTTCTATATATATTCCAAGCTAATGATAAGGAATATTGTTTACATCGTGCTTTTCAAGGAAAGGAGACCGGTAAAGAGGATTGAAAGATCCAACGAATACAAAAGTCATAGTACAAATTATCAAAAGGTTGATTCAAAAACAATATTATAAGAAAGGACTATAGACCAGGTGATATTTACAAAATTTTCATAATTTATGAAATTATTTACAAGTATATGGTACAAATATACATATTTCACAAACCTTCAACATCCTTTTCTAGATTCTCGGCAATTAAAGGATCAAAGATGTGACGAATTGCAACACGAAGAACTTCCTTAAGCTTCTTCTCTTTTTTCCTTATCTTATCGGCGTCGTTAATAGATTCAATGTGGGTCTTTAAAGCATGATTAAAGGCTTTGTTTGCACCATTGAGAGTTTTATTTTCCCTCTCTAAATCAGCAATACGCTTCTGAAGAAGATACTTTTCTTGTGCAAGTTTCTGAATCTTAGCTGCATGCTCATTTATGCGTTGCGAGTACCTCGCTTTCTGTTGTTCATCTAAATATTTTGTCATTTCAAATTTGACTTTCCTGCACCATTCTCCTACTACCTCCTCGTCTAAGCCATGAGGAGGATTAGTCGTAGCAGGAAACTTTTGGATGGCAAGGGAAGTAGACCTTGTTAATTTTGCAACCGATAGAATAATGGAAGGAACTGGTGAATCGATGTTCGAAATGTTATTCCCCATAATGAATTCAAGAGATTCACACTGAGCTTGACTATCTTTTAACTTAATCTCCAAATCACTTATTTGCTGGAGAAGTTCGGACATCTTATGGTCAAAATCAATTGAAGGATTTGATTTAATTTGTCACTTCAATATGGAAATTGTTTCATTCTTGCTCTTAACGTCTGCTTCTAGATTGACGATCTGATCATTGAGATTTCTAACGATTATCTTTTGAAGCAAATATCTTTTGTGCCATTCTAGAGCTTCGGCATTGTTTTGAAAGCTAGTAGACAAAGGATCGCTAAGAAGCTTCCTTCATTCAATATCTGCTAACAACCTATCTCTAATACTGATAAAGCGATATATTGAATCTAGCGAGAGTGGCATTGTAGATAACTGTAACTCCTATTTGAACAAACAAAAAGAAAATAAAGTCAAAACTCGAATAATCAATCTCTTTTATTATAAAAATAAAAGATTACAACTTAAGTAGGAATGAAACAAAAAAAGTACAATTGGACATTTGTTTCACATTTAAAGTTGAGAAACTGTATTTCTAACTTTACTCAAGGAATTAGCTGAAAGAATAATTGTTGAGTCAAAAGGAGCATTAAATCCTTCAGGGGTAATAATTTAAGGATATTTGCTATAGTCTCACTCCCCGGTAGGAGGACTATCATGACCATATATCAATTTTGTATGATGTATCTGAATTTCCTTAAGAAGCTTTTCCCTTTCTTTGCCAAGAAAATCGAAATGAAGACGAGGATGTTCCATGTAAAGTCTTTGCAAATCTCTGAGAAAGCAACATCTGGCTAATTTTGAAGATTTCAAAAGTAAAGCTTTTTCTAGATAATCTCTTCTTAGTTTAACATACTTGCTCAAATAATCCCTAGAAACAAAGCTGCCTGGGAGACATTCATTCTGTGATAACGTAATAAAATATAGCTAAGTATAAAGGAAACTAGAGCAAAAAATTCACAAACCAATATTATTACATAATTATGAATGTTCATCTGGTTCATACAAAATTGACTTTTTGAATAACTCTGAAAAATTTGTCCTTATAGTATTTAAGTTTTTCAGGGGGCAACTCTTGGGGAATCGATTTGACTTATGGTAAATTCTAGTAGGCTCCTGGATGTGAATCAAATCCAAATTCGTCCAAATATCCCTTGTGTAAATGCCTAAGTAGACCCCCACTAAAATCACCTAAGTATGAAAAATCTACAGTTTGGTGTTTGCAATTGGCTTTGTATAAGAAGTCTACAAGGATGTTCCTCTCTCAATCAACATCCAAAAGAGCGTAATTAACTCTCGATTCTCTTTCAAAAGGCTATCATATCAAAGGCATGCCCTTCTCAGTCGTGGGCAGCTTCTTGATTTTTGAAAGATGCTAACATTGCCGCACTTCTGTTAAGCCTTTAATATTTATCGGAGAGGATATTGTGTTTTTAACTGCTTATCTAACTCTCTATACAAGCTATTAATTTCTACTTGTTTTCTTTCAAGCTTGGTTTTATAAGGGTGAATGGATTTCCTCCTTATCTAAAATAAAAGGTGTAAACTATTATTATCTTGGAAGTGAAAGCCATTTAAACAAGGAATCCCATACCTGAGAAACGGGGATTATAGTTTGAGAGACCTGCTTTTTCTCTCTTTGTTCATCGACGTCAATGTTCATAGTCTCTTGTGATAACCCTGATTTTTGTGAGCAATTTCATGATTTAATTTAGTTTATATTTGTTTAAAATTGCATTGAAAAGATAGGAATAGTAAACTGATTTGCAGATATATGGTTTAAACATGTACATATGCACAAGATAGTGCACATACATGCACACAGTTTTATGTATAATAAAATAGGCAGAAAACAATATATAAATTAAAATAAGTAATTTAGAAATACATATGTATGAAGATAGGATTATGTCTTTAATAAATCTGGCACAAAGAAAAATAAAATCTAGGCAGAAATAAAAATAGGCATACATATACATGTGCACAAGCAAACATTTGTTGGAAGAAAACAAAAATTGCATGAAAATAGCATAAACCCTTAAGCAAACACTTTATCCATTTCCAGTAATTTCTTTAATTTGGAAAATGAGAGTCATGTATATAACATGACCGGGGAAAAAGGGATAAGGCTTATTTCTGAAAAAAAAAATAAGGACAACATACCCTTTTCCTCTTGAATCAAATAAGAGGCAGACCATGTTTTGTATAGGGTAAAAATGACATTGGGTAATTTGTTAAACCCTAGTTGTAGTCAGGAACTCTATATAAGGAGTCTTAGAGTAGTGAGATCTTACAGAATTTGCTCTCCATCATTTAGAGAAAAGAAATAAAAATATAAGCCAGAGAAAAAAAAAATAAGGAGCATCAGCCATTAGAATTAGAAGAAGGAAGAAGACTAAAAGGATTCAAAAAGCTTAGGAAAAAAAGAAGAAGAATTAAGTGAGTAACCTCACTGGAAACTTTGGCAATAAGTCCTGAATATTGAGGCAGCCTAACTAAATTTATATTTCACTTTTACAAGCTATGTTCATTTTATGATTTGATAATTTTGGCTTGTCAATGATCTGCTTAAGTGTATAACCCTTTATAATGACATTATCCAGTATACAAGAGTCATGGATTTCATGGTTGAGTATGGTTATCTGTGTTGTGTTTAACTTTGAGATGAAGTAGACTTTTATGGGTTTTTCTTTATGCATTTATTTATTTTAAAACCCAGGATTGATGTTGTAGATGTATGGTCTGGAAATGAAAGAAAATGTGGGGCTGCAACATTGTGTTGTTGCTTATGTCTCACATCAACTAAAATAAAGATAAATGTAGAGGTGCAATGTTATACATGTGATGAGCTTCTATGTTTTATGAACTCTCCAAATCAATGAATATACTTGTGATTTAGCCAGATCTTAAATCAACAAAGGTCTGATTGAACCAGAGGTAAAAGGAGACAACCAGAAAATTATTTATGACCATATGTATGTAACTTGATCCACTGAAACCCATAGACAAAAATAATATGCTTAGAAACCACATCTGTTTGCATGATAAAATGATTGCTTATGAGAACATGACTTACCAATCTCTGGATGAATATATGTTGGCTGAATGTATGTTTATTTCTCTGATTAAAATATGATATGCAGAAGGGATTAGCATAGGAATGAGCAATGGAAAATAACACTTAGTAATTTAAATAAGGACTTTTGGGATCTTAGGGCTACAAAATATGGCTTGGTAAGGTGAACATTGCAAGCTCACACATGGTATGCTTATACCCAGGGGCCTGAGTTTGCTGGGTTAACAGAGATATGTCCCAGGCAGTGTGTGGTTTAACAAGAGAAAGTAGCTAAAGACCATAATATACTTGATAGTGAACAATAGAAATAGGTTCATGAGAGGGCTTGGATAAAATCCCTGATGGCCAGTAATTTGGTAGGAAAGACTTGATGATTAAATTGATGAATATGTTGATTGATTTATAATGTTTTATGGATAGATCCTATGATTGTTATCACTGAACTAATCCACTAAATCATGTATGATTTGTTGTGCACAAATGAATATACACATGTATCACAGAAACGTGCACAAGAATGGTATTGAACTCCTTTATCCATTTTGAAGTTATTTGTGTATGGATAAGTGTCATATAATCATGTTTTCAGTTAGATTACTCATACCAGACTTTAGTCTGACCCTTGTGTGTTTTATGCACCATTGGGTGTCTCATATTCATATGGGGCAGTTCATGGTGGTTTTGTAGGAAAGTAAGAATTCCTTTGATCAGGCTTTGGATGTTTAGCTGCTTAAGGAATTGGATGCTATCTTTAAGGATTTGTTGAAGTTAAAACAGATGTTTATGCTGAATTATGTTAAACTATTTTGTTTAAATTTGCTTAGAAAACTAATGTATTGTTAGAACTACTTTTTGCAAGTATGTATATCAGTTGAAACTTATGTGACTTGTTTTGCAAATGCTTTGCTAAGAATTGGAATTTTCAAGCTTCAATAATAGTTAGTTAAAATGGTGGAAAATCTGAGATTGAAAGGATTTGTAGATTGAATGTATATCCAAATATTTGACATAAGAAAATCTATGTTTGAGTTGAAGAAAAAATCTGGCAGAAAGGTTTTGAGTTGCTTTGAAAAGAAAACAAAATAACATGTATTTTGTTTAAGAAACAGTGCAAACTGAATATGGCTAACATAACCATTTTATTGAGCCTGGGTTAAGCCAGCACTAAAGAGTTTTTAAACTAAAATTTTCAGTTTTGTTTTTACAACCCAAATATAGGGTAGACTCAGACCTTTTGCTAACATGAGGAGGAAGAAATTAGGCACACGCAAGAGCACAAACACACACATGCACACACATGCACATGTGAAAGCCCAGTTCATACAGTAATAAAATTATGGAAATTCATGTAAAAATGATAACTCTTGAGACATGAAACCAATAGATATGCAATAATCTAGGTATGTTTAGAAAATCTAGATTTTGAAACACTATTGCTATGTAGGGGTTATTTCTTTTAATAATTCCTAAACAGATTTCTACTTCCAAATTTCTGTACTCTGGTTTAAGTAGAAGGTGACTTATATATCTTCAAATATGTAAGTATAAGATGAAATGAGTAAACCAATATTTTTATATTGTCATAAGATCCTGGATAGAAGAAAATTGGAATGTAATATTTTCTGGATTAAATGGCCACTGTATATATATAAAAAAACATTTAAGTGGGTCATTTCATCTCTTTTAGAAGGTCAGAAAGCACATCCAAATCCGAGCTCATATGCAAAAGTTATAAGTGTTAGAACATTGAAATTTAAAATTTAAAATTAAAATAAAGTGAAAGCATATTGGTAATTATCTCACCTTCAAACCCTAGCCTCAGAATGCACGAAGCATCAACACACGTTCAGCCGCCTAACAAATCTCATCACCGTCGCGCCTAGACACGCCACCACTATGATCAGACCACGCCGATAAACTCGGCGTCCAAGGCCACTCCTACCACGGCCGTGCGGCCCCTCCAGGCGTCGCTTATAGCTCCGCCGCCACCGCTGCTTTGGGCATGAATTCTGGCGAACTCGTCGACCTCCGACACGAAAAAACCATTTGGATGCACTCTACTCGACGCCCTCTATAAGCCTGAACCTTCCGATCGTCGTATCGATGAAGATCCACTGTTGAAAACAAAACCCTAATTTCAATGACCGATACTAATTCACTGATTTCTGGCCAAACCGAACCTCTATTGCAAAAATGAATTGCAGAAGCAGATTACGCTCGTCGAGAGCTTCACGATGATATATAATTCGATAGGTTTTGAAGAGTTTGAATTTTCGATTTGATTTGGAATTTGGGAATTTAGGGTTTTGATGTCTGACATGAGAAAGAAGGGAAGGAGCCGATGGAAATAACAGTACATACAGAAATAAGATAAAAGACTACGAGGGTTTTAGAAAATATCTATTTATATAGACAGAGATGGATAAGAATGAGTGGACATATCGAATTGGGTCGAAACGATAACAACAACCCGATAAGCCCGTTTCGTTCCCGAAACGAAACTAGGTCATCCAATATATCAAAATATAGGTTTTTGATATTTTTAAACTCAATGGAACTAGTTTCAAACCCTAATTCCATTGAATACAGAAGTTAGCTTTTAAAATCAAATTATATTCATTTAAATTCCTTTAATTGATTTCTACGCGTTTCGAGCTCGCACGATCAAACGATAAGTCCTATCGCTACAAAACTTGAAATATTATAATAATTCACTGTTACGGATTTGATGAAACTGGTTCCGTTGAAATCCGAGATAGTGCCCAAAAAGGCTAATTTTACACGTTAATTATAAATTATTATTAAATTGATTTAATCACTTTTAAATTCAAATTTAAAAGTTAACAATTTTATCATTCTTGATTATATAGAAATTTATAATCTTTTAAAATTAATTTTCCATGTTAAATCCAATATTTAAATATTTCACTAATTTCAGCGTTCAATTACAACTGTAATAAAACCTTAGTTAATTATATTTTCATTTCAATCAAATTCTTTTATTTCGATTTAAACTCTTATTATTCAATCATCCAATACTTTATGAATTCATTTAACACTAGTTTACATTTTATTATATTTATATTCTACAGTTATCATCTTAACTCATATTAACTGCAATATTTAATTACATTAAATTTCATTGATTTCTAAATTAATTTCAACAGATTTAATAATAAAATAATAATTAAAACAATTATTACACATTAGTAATTCAAACACATTCCTAAATTTATTATTTGCAAACAGAAGCTAATAAATTTACGTACTAATTAATTGATTTCATATTCCATAATAAACCTATTCCAAATTATAATATATAATTTCAACATTAAATCCAACATTTAATTTATTCCTTATATACAATTATAACAAAATTAACTTTACAATTATTTCAATTTATTGAAATTACATTAAAATAGTTGTCAATAACATTCAAATAATATTATTAAATCATATTCTAATTATTTTTCTCATTAATAAATAATAAATTTTAATTTCTCACAATATTAAATTTCAAAATTTTATTTAATTTAATAGTTTTAATTATCAAAAATACGGGTCATTACACGAGATCCTCCGGGAAGAACTCCTTTATATCGTTCACTTACTTTTAAAAGAATCGGAATTGAGTTAACCATAAATTCACCTATTTAGTTTTGAAGAGTTTGGGATCGAATAAGTGTATTACTTATTGAAAACCACTTCAAAACTAATATACGAGTTCTATGTTTTAAAAGCGGTTATGGAGTGAACTGTTATAAAGTTGAACTGTCTATCCTAAGGTTAAGTCCAAGGGAGAGGTCAACTTTAACATTTAGGATAAATGCTATAGTGTTGAACTAACTATCCTAAGGTTAAGTCCATGGAAGAGGTCAGCAATTGCATTCGCCGCATATTTCGACACAGTATAACCAAGGTTATTGAAAATTTATGGAATTAAAAATTTCATTTTCTCAGATATTTTGAACAAGACTAGACAGCAAGCTCAAACATTCGATTGGGGAAAATTAATTTGGCACAATACCATAGCAAAAAAGATCAGTTTCACTACACATAAAGCTTGCCTATTTCGGTTACCAACTCGAGATTGATTACATGTATGTAGCGTTAGTGATACTACTGAATGAGTTTTATGCAATAAACATATGGAGAATAATAAGCACCTATTTTTTAAATAAGTTTATAGCACTTTAATTTGGAATGAAGTGGACACAAATTACTGCTGATACCCACGTCAGATCCAACCTTGCATAAGGAACTACAGTTCAGAACTAGCGATTCAGAATGGAAGGAAGAATTCAAGATTTTGCTTTGACAACTATAAAAATGACGATTCATCACATCTGGCTAGAGAGAAACAAATGTATTTTCACCAACATGTTTGGCTCGGTTGGTTGGTAGTTCAGACTATAAGACTAAATGTTATGAGTTCAATCCTCGAGATCGACACTTGTTGACGTCAATGAACCATGTTAAAAAAACAAAGGTATTTTCAAATGAAAAACATATTGTAAAGAGAAAAGAAGCAAACGGGTAGAGATTGATGTGTGATTTCATATGTATAGAATTTATAGAGAGGGAATTAAAGAGGAAGACATAGGTTTTCTTAGAAGCTGAAGTATTAGCTTCGATCCAAGATAGATGGAAGCGGTAGAAAATTAGGGTTTTGGTTGTATTTAATGGATTGGGCTGGGTTGAATGTTGCTGAAGCAGTTGTGTGTTGTATTTATTTTATTTTATATGTATGTATTAACTTTGTATTATAAAAACTGCCATCCTCTTTTTCATTACTATACTGGTAAGTCTTTTTAAGACGGCGGAATCTTTGTTGTCCTTTAACGTCCCATTTTCAAAAAAAATTACACATACACACATACATATACATAGATACACACACATACATACATACAAATATATACATACACAGACACACACACATAGAGATATATATATATATAATAAGAACACCGAATATCTTGATTTGAAACCTTTGAATTTATAAGTTTACCATTTTCCAGTAATACAGTAAAATGGATAACACGCTAATTTAAAGCTTTTGAATTTACAAATTAACACTTTTTTAAAAATAAAATAAACTAAATAACACAAATGACATTTTGGTACCTTGATTTAAAGCTTTTAATTTTTGAACCAATGCATCTAGGATCATTTTAATTTTAGTTTTTATGCTTATTTATTATACTAATTAGTAATAACTAGAAGTAATCAGGACTTTCTAATGTCAGCAACACCATTTACTGGTCGTCGGTATCTAGTAATCAGTATTTGCTTTTAATGCAAAGTATCCTGGTTAGAATAAGCCCTAATTCCAGTTTGGTAACTCATATTCTTCTCATTCTTTTTCCAACGATGAGGCTCTAAATCCAGCTTAGGCTAAGCTCTACTTCCTATTTGGATGATTGTTATTTAGAAGTTTTATACCTCATAATCTAATTATATATCAAAAATACAAGACCAGTACCAACAACAAACATGTTCACTCACCCTCTTTGTTACTTTTACATTGAACGAACAAGCTCTGCAACTAGAAAAGGAAAAACCAATCAGGGACCAGTTTTAAAAATAATCACAAATAAATAAAACGACAAAAAATTTATTGTTTTATTTTAAATATTAAATAAAACGGCAAAGTCTTTGTCATTTTATTCAATTTGCAATAAAATGGGAATACTTTGTCATTATATTGCAAAAATTAAATAAAACAAAAAAATCTTTGTTGTTTTAACCTATTTTGCAATAAAATGGCAAATTCTTTGTCGTTTTATCCACTTGTTTTATGTTCAGTTCATTTACCATAAAATTGAATTGAACCAGCCAAAGATAACTAAATAAGGCATACATGACTACGCTATGGCTTCTTCAGTTCATTTTTCCATCAAATAAACCATTGTTGGTTTTGCTCTACTATAAATGTCAACTACCATTATTGTACTTGCATTTAGTGGTAATAATTTCTGTTTTTCAGATAGATAAATAACGTAATAACATTGCAGTTATTACCTAACTTTTTGATTATTATTACTCCCTTCTTGCACTTTTATTTCAATTATGTACAATGCTCTTTATAAATGGTATTACCCATCACTTTTCTATGTGCTTTTAGCAACACACTTTTTTGAATCCACAATTCAAACCAAACGCACTAAAATCAAATATAACCAGAAAATAGTCGAGAGAAATAAAGCAATAAAACAAAATTGAAGCGGAACCGTGTTGTGTGTTTAGATCTAACCATCTTCTCATTGAAGTGGGAAATATTTTGTGAAATGATTGATGTTTTTACTCTGGAAGAAGATAGAACAAAAATAGAGAGATAAAATAAGGTAAGGGTATGTTTGAAACAAACTGGGGCATGAAAAGAAAAAAAAATGGGATGTGTGCAAAAGTTGAATACAATGTTAATTATAACCAACATTTGTCCTTCACTTTACTTTATTTTTTTTTGTAAGTTTGTCTTTTTCTCTGATTCTTCCAATTAGGAATAAAAATAGTAATTAGTTCTGATCAGTACTCGTCTTCAATGCGAAGTATCCGGGTCATAATAAGCCCTAATTCCAGTTTGGTAACTCGGATTCTTCTCTTTTTTTTCCAACCGCGAGGCCCTGAATCCATGTTAGGCTAAGCTCTCCTGTGTAGATGGTTGTTTTTAGAAGATTTATACCTCATAATCTCATTATGTATCAAAAATATAATATAAATGTCAACTGCCATTATTGTACTTGCATTTAGTGGTAATAATTTATGTATTTCAAATAGATAAATACTGTAATAACATTGCAGTTACTACCCAACTTTTTTATTATTATTACTTCCTTCTTGCACCTTTATTTCAATTATGCCACTCTGTGTATATTTGTTGTTTTTGATTTGTCTTTACCATTTTTAACCACGTCTTCTTTTCTCGTTTGAAAGGGTGAGGTTGAGGCCTTTTTTCTATTGGGGTTGAGCAATATAAGGTACTAAGTATTATTTATGTCTTGTATATGAACAATCTAAGCATGAAAGAATGCATGATCAAGTGTCCTATGGCTAAGTGACCTTCAGAATGGCATTGTCTATCCATCTTAACCACTTATATGTCAACTTCAACATCACAATTCCATGTAATTGATAATTGAAATTTGGATAGAGGTTTGAAAACTCTAGTTCTCAGTCATATTTTTCACAGGAAAGTTTGTTGGCTGTCAAAGTGTGCAACCAAGCCTTGTTTTCCTTAGGGCCGTCTCAACCAAATTAGAGATCCCAAGCAACACTGATTACTTTGAGCTTTAACTAATTTATAAATATTAGCTAACATATGTTAGTTTTTATACCGCACCGATATTGTCAATTTAAATTAGATTACAATCAACACTAAAATTTACCGTCGGATTTCTTTGGAAGTTTACAGTTTATGAGCACAACTACATAAAAAGTTATGTATATTGTAGAGGTATGTTATGCTCAGTCGTGCATATAGCTAGGCTTGTCAATGGTACGGGTTTCGTCCTGAGCCCGGCCCGAACCCACCCTATTTATGCGGGTACGGGTTTTGCCTTTTACTACCCAAGCCCGACTCAGGCCCGATCCGGGTCGGGTACGGTTTAATCAAAACCCGGCCCGGTTAGGGCCCGACCCGACTATTAGTTTTTCATCGTATCAAAACGTGAGTGCATATGTTATTTATTTACCACTATGTTTACATGTAGATATTTTTGGATATTTTTGTTATGAGTTTACTACATCATCGTCCAATTTATATGTTAACATTATTTGTATACAAATTTTACCAAAGTTGCAATTTTAAAATATGGTTTTAAAATAAATATTCCGAGTTAGGTATATAGTTATTACCCAACGGGCTTAAAAAGCTCGATTGGCTGGGCTCGGATATTGGGTTGAAATACCTTGCGGGTTTGGGCCGGGCTCGGGTTTTAATTATTATAATTGGACTCGGGTCCGGGTTTTATAATACCCGGACCAAACCCTGCCCATTGACAGGCCTACATATAGCAAGTGTCATAATTCACCTAAGAGGCGAGTGTTCCTAGCACTGTGCTATATTAAATGATGATCTTGTATTTTATCTATTTAACAAATTGAAATTGAAAGAGATAAATTAGAATTTCAAATACCAATGCAAAAGTTAAGTAGAAGTTCCATATTATTAATGTTGTCCAAAGATGTTTCTGTTGTGTAATTTCCAATGCATTCTTTGTTAATATATTAATTTGAAGTGTAGGCTACTTGGGGTGTAGGTTAGTGCCTACTCTGCCTTCCAATTGAGCCGGCAGTGGTCTTTTCTTATGACTTTCTTTGATGTTTCATTAGACACTCCATGCTCACCATAATGTATACTGTCTTAAGGAAAACTTACCTTCTTCTGACTCTAATGTGGTCATCATTAGACCATGAGTCACGGACGATGAAGTTGTTTTCGTGAGTAAAAAAAGGCTCAGGTATTTTTATTTTAGTGAAAATAAGGGACACATTCCTAAAATCAAACTTAATATACAAAACACCTCCTCAACAAAAAATATAAATTACATCCATGTTTTCAAATAATGCAATTTTCTTCCCTAAAATACCCCTCTGCTTCATGGCAGAACTGTAACATCCCGTATTTTTAAACTATTGAATTTGAACATTTAATTCATTTTAAATGTTTAATGTGGATCCTTAATTGATTTTGAAATGAATGGATTTGGATTCAATCAATGAAAATGAGCTATAATTTTAATTTATAGCAATTCTGGTTGAATTTGATTAATGGAAAAATAATATTTAAAATATTATTTGGACTAAGATGAATTTGGGGTAAATGACTATAAAATGATATTTAAATGTATTTTAGGTTCGATTGGTTATAAATAATATTGTTGGAATTTTAGATGAATTTTAAAGTGAATAAATTATTATTTGGTATTTTATATTAATTTAATAATGAATTTAATATTATTATATTGCAGTTTAATCAGATTTTGAGTCCGGATTGAGCCGGAATGATTTTAAATGTGGTTATACATTTTATATGATTTATTGTTAAGTTATTAAATTTTAAAAGTGAAATTTTAAGCGTTCCTGATAATTTCAGAAGATCGCCTGGTTTAATAGACGAGTTAAAATAGCCTTCCGGGGCACAGTCTCGGAATTCGACGAAACCAGTTCCATTGGATCCGTAATAGTTAGTTATTATCGGATTTCAATTTTCGTAGCTATCGGAGTTGTCGTTTGACCGTGGCAGTTCGAAATGCCTAGAAATCGATTTAACCGATTTAATTTTAAATTGATCGTTTAATTACGTAACTCATGCATACGATCTAATTAGCTTACGAAACCTCTTCCTTTGCGTCCGGAATGCGGAAAAACCCTAGGATAGCCTGTCGAAACGTGATAATTGGTGGTCGTTTGCTTAAACTGTTAAATCGAGAAATTATATAAATAAAATAATATTAAACAGTATATATATATTAACATTTATCTCTAACCCTAGCAAAAACAAACGGGCCGCCACCCTTATCATTCAATGGCCGGTAACGCTTAAAATTCATCGTGAATTTTCTCCCAATCCATTAAGTAATCGCGAATTCTTCCAACTGAAGAATTGTAGTACTCTTCGAGATCTTTGAAGTGAACGGGTATGATGGAAAATGGCGAGGTGGATCGCAAGTTAGAAGGGTTCGAACGTGGTTCGTTCATATGGGGTTTTCGCGAAGAGGAGGGAGCCGAGCTTCGTGGAAACTGGGGCGTAGGTGGTGGTGACAAGGAGCTTCGATGTGGTTGTCATTGATCGTCATCTCGATGACCTGAGGGGGGGCGGTGATCGAGACCTTGGGGACGAAGATGGGTTCGTTCTCGTCTGGGAAAATTCGCGTGAGGAAGAGAGAGTGGGGACGGGCCGTTTAATTTTGGGTAGTAAAAATAAAAAAAAACATTTTTGTTTAAAATCGTTGTTTAAGCTTTGAAAAATCATAACGAGCTCATACGTTTTTGGATTTTGACGAATCAGGGTGCGTTGGAATCGCAGGAACGCGTACTACGCAGTGGTACAATTCCGAAGTCATTCTAGGCAAGTAGAAATTTGGGTTAAATCGGACATCGTCCGGTTTAATTTAAAATTTCGAACGCTCGCCGGAACTCAAGGTGAGTTATTCTCACTCACATCTGGATGCTAGACATTATAAATAATTGATATTTAAATATCTGAATGATTGGTTGACTATAACTGCTGTTATCTGTCTGGATTGATATTTTTATTGTGATGTGCTAATATCTGTGATGCAGGGAAAAACAGGTTGGAGGGATCCAACTGGATTCCTCACGATGTAGCAATTATTTTATAATTGATAGTGATACCTGTTTATATGTTGTGATTGATAAATCTGGAATTTTAAATTGTTCTGTGAAATTGTGGTATAAATTATAATTCCAGAATTAAATTATAAATGAAGAAATTGGGGATTTAAAAGAAATTAAAGAAATTGTTAAATAAGGAATTTAAAGGAATATAAAAATTGGATTCTGTTTTGAAATGGAAAATGTAAATTGGTAAAATTGGGATTTTAAATATTGTGGGAAATTTATCAATCGTTGAATGTGAAATATAAGTTTTCTGGAAATGAATTCTATGAAATTATAAATCGAGTAAAATAACAGTGGTTTATTTAATGATGAATAGTGATATCCGGAAAAGTAAAAAAATATGTTAAAATGAAGCTTCCGAATATAAATGTACAATTTTAAGTGTTAATAGAATATTTTTAAAATTCCGTCTTCTCCATTGGAATTTTATTTAAGTAAATTGAAAATATGCTTTCCATTGAAAATTCACCAAAATGTTTAGTTAAAAATGTTTAAACTATATTTTTAAAATGAATTTCCAGAAATGAAAAATTGTGATTTAACTTCGGAGGAAGTTATAGTTAAGTATGGAATTGGAAATTTATGTTGTAAACATAAATTGAATTTGAAATAAATCGTTTGGATCTATATGAAGGATACTTTGGAATGCTTGAACGGGATAGTGTTTCCCTGGGAAAACCAAGTAAATGTTTATAAAAAGATTTTTTATTTAACTAAGGTTAAGTTTTAAATCGTTTTAAAGGTATTTTTAAGAAATCGTTATTTTTAAAGAAATAAATTAATAATTTTTAATACCGTAATAATTTGAGAATATATTAGTAAATATTTTTACGAATGGATTTATTTAAAAGTTGGTTTTAGCTTAAGCTGTTAAAATTAGTATTTTTCTTCTTATAACGCTATTTTGAATTTAGTTAAACTAAAACCCTTATCTTTATATCAAAGTATATGTGTTAATAACTAGTTTTCTTCACATATTTTAAATTTATATTTTGAGTAAATAGATAGAAGTAATTTTCATATTTTAAAGTATATTTCAGTATAAGTATTTTTAACTGTTTTAAATGCAAATTGTTTTATACTTGGTTATTCCCGATGGGAATAAAGGGTAAAAGATTTACCTTGTAAAGGAAGAGTGGAAAATTGTTTTCAAACGAGTTTTGAAAATGTGAAAATATATCTTTGAAAGATATTAGAAGCAAATAAATAATATGGAGATTATTTATTATGTGATGGATGTGTATGGATGTTTGCGAACATTAATTGATAGTTAAATCACCGACTATCAATATTGGCCAAATGCGCGATCGTTTCGAAGAGACCGGGATCGAGTTTCCGTATACCGGGATTCTAGGTATGGAGACTCGAAAACCACTTCGATTCGGTTTGTACGTTTCGTGTAACGTGTTCGAAGTCGAAGATGGAGCAGTGAAGTGCAAGGGCTAGTCGCTACTAATCCTGAGGATATTTCCAAAATGGATGTAGTAGGAATAGTGCCTTCGGTTCCGTTCGGACCCGGGACGGACTTATATGGACGAATGCTTTCGTGACATCGTCAGGTGGACGATGGGCATTCAAAGTGAAATGTGCTATAAAGGTATCGTTTAGCCTCAAGCCTCATCAACCGGGAATGACTGAAAATCAGGGGATATGCAGCAAGGCTTCGTGGGTAGCCCCCACTTGAGAGTAAGGTCATCCCTGTCTAGATGTCCCTTTTATTTCGGCTTAGTGGTGCGGTTGCTGATCACAACCGTGGGGTGATTTTACTTGGAATTATCCAGTAAGGGATGATTCCGGCTTTGTGTTGCAGGGGAGCGGGCGTACTCCTCGGTACTGTGATCTAGGCCACGTACTGTGACAGGTGGTACCCCAGTGCCTAGTCATTCGTTGGAAATCCATTTTCCCTACGTGCCTTGTACGGTATTTGTTTGTATACCTAGTATGCTGGAATTTAATCATGTAACAATTTCAGCTATTTTAATAAGTATTTGTAAATAGACACTATTATAATATCAGAGGATTTCTATAAAAAGTGTTTTAGCTATCGTAAGGTAAAAACCCGACATGTTTATTTGTGGCGTGGTCTTACGAGATGCTTTTGTTTTCAAAGGATTTTTGAAACTTTAATAATCAGTTTGGATGTATTTATGATGCGCTGGTATTCCAGACTGACTCGGGTGTTATTTTATTATAATGCTCGGGTCAGACCGAGTATATTACAGGATAGGTTGCTATGGAGCAGAAGAGGAGCTGGAGTTCGAGACGTACTTCTCGTACTTGTATTATTCCGCTGCTATGATTGTTGAGATTGTTTGACTGGTTATGGTTGGTTGTATTGATATACTCTGATGATGATGTATTGTATATAAACAGATATAGTTTTGATTTGTGTAAAGTTCTGTTCTATATATTATATTTTATTCCGCTGCGACTGTGAGGTTTGATGTTGTTTAGTTCATTCTTCTTCTTCTTCTACCTTCTTTCTTTTACTACAATCTCTCTTTTCCGGCGTTCGATCGTCGACATATTATACTGTGGAGTATGTTGTGTCGATTTTCGAGGGTCGAGAAGGGCGGGTCGTGACAGTTGGTATCAGAGCTTAGATTGGCGACAACCTAGGCTTTGGTGGGAAATGACTCATTTTTAAATAGAGTCGGAAGTACTCTATGATGAGTTGAGTGTAATAATAGCTATGAGAGCGTACTTGTTAGTGAATATAAAATTGTTTTTATACTGTGTTGACTTATCGGTTGAGTGTTTATGAATTCTGGTCGGTGCGGGAAGTACAACCGTATCGATAGGGGTTTCTAAACTCTTAAACAAGATAAACCGACATAGTATTGTTTTTAAAGTGGGGAAATGAAATAATTTTACCCAAAATTATATTTTGATATAAAAAGAAATAATTTTCTGAATTATTATATGTATTGGATGCTTGTTTGGTTGTTTCTTCTATAATCAAATAAGAAATTAAAACATGATCTAAAATTTGGAATGATATATATAAGAAAATAAGAAGTTCAAATATTAAAATGGTTTATAACCAAATGGAATTGACTGGATATGTTTTAAATAAGAAAAGTAAAAATTAAAATTTGATTTAAACTAGAATTTTGACCCCGGAAATTTTGAAAGGGATTTCAAATGGAATTAAACAAAGTTTTGGGAGTTTGACTTTGTGGAAATGTTAGAAATGTTTTCAAAAACATTTGAAAGAATGGGGTATATTTTGGAAAATCTTTCTGAATAGGAATTGATTGAGATGAATTTTTGAAGTAAGGAAGCCATGAACTCACTTCAGTCGCTGGAAAATAATCTTGATGATGCTGGCCACATCATCAGAATTCATTTTCGAGTTTCTAAAGTGATGGATTGCTACCGAAATAGTTGATTTTGACATTGTTTGGACTTGTTGGGGAACAAGTGATTTTGGAATTTTCAAAAGGAGAAATTGTTTTGGGTAAAAGCAGTTTGTTTTGGAATTTGGTATTTGATTTGAATATCAAAAGAGAAATGTGTTGATTTTTATTTCAAATTGGCTTTGAAATAAATCCGGGTAAATTGAATTCTGGGAATTCTATTTTAAATAAAAAAAAATGTGAAAGTTGAAATGATTCAACTACATAACTTATAAAGGAAAGTTGATTTAAAAAAAAAATTGAGTATATATGGAATGTAAATTTACTTTGAATAAATGAAGGTGAATGGAATATATCTGGATTTAACTTATGATAAGAATTTGAAATTGAATTAAATCGAAATGAATTGGAATTAAATGGAAGTGGAGATAACGGTGAAATGTAAATGCTTATGATTGTGCAAATGAATTCATATTCTTAAGCTATTAAGTGTTAAAAATTGACATTGTGATTATAAAAATGTGGATTGGTTTGAAATGAGCAATATAAACTTACAAGTAAATAAGTTGGAGAACTTGAGAATGGAAGATTTGATTTTAACTCAAGTAAAATGGGATTATAATCACAAATGGAAATAATAAGTGGAATGGTGAATTCGAACTTAATTTTAAATGGAATGCAAGGTAAGGTGAAACAATTATAAAATATAAAAGAGGTAAGTGAACTGAAGTTAGTAAATAAGTTGAACTTGGATATGAAGAATTAAGATTAAATTGAATTTGGTTTAACTTCGACTAAGATGGAATTAAGCTGAATATTAAAATTTCTGTTGTGTTATGAATAAGAATGAATGTAATTAAATTCTTATTTAAAGTAGTAAAGGAAATGGTTTAAATTCAGGTGGGCTAAATAAAATTTAGATGAGCTTGAATAAATTCTGGAAAGGAATTAAATTGAAAATGCATATATAATCTAGTTAACCTTGAATTAAAATGGGATAAGAATTGAGTTTAATGGAAATTTAATTCAGTTGAGATGATGTTGAATGGAGTAAATGTTTACTCAACTAAATCCAAAATGATTGTTTGGAAATAAATCTTGTGTAAGCTAAATTAAATGGAATTTGTATTGTTATAAATAGGATTTTGATAGTTGGTCAAAGTTTGAAAGGTAAATAAAATCCAGTTTTGGGATGGAATTTAAGTTTGGTAATAAGTGTTGAGAGTGTGAATGAATAATGGAATTAGCTTATAATAGTGATGGTTTGAATTGTAAAGGAAATTCAAATGAGAGAAATAATTTAAAGTGATCTCTTTGTTAATGAATAAATCTAAAATGGATTTAGTAAATAAACAAAGAGCATTAAAGTTGTAAATGAATTGAAAATTTGATTGAATGAGATTCAAATGGAAATCAAATAAAATTGATATAAGAAGATAATGAATCTATTGTGAAAGAACTTAAGTAACTTGAAAGAAAAACAAAGTGATTTTGAATGGGCTTTATTAAGTAAGCTTGAGTGCAATGTGATAGATAACAAAATTGAATTGCAAGTGAAATTGTATTAATTAATTATTGAGATGAAATAAAATGTAAGGAAATTTTGAGTTTAACAATTGCATTCGGAAAAGAAAATACTTGAATTGTGAACAATGCAAAATTGAATAAAATAAATACACATCCAAGTGGAAATAATTTTAAATGGTTATAAGCTTAAGTGGAAATTGTTTTATTTGAATGACATGGAAATTTGCATGTATTTGCAATTGAGTGTTTAAAAGCAATTGGAATTGAATTGTGAATAAATTGAGATGAATGGGAACCCAATTCAAAGAGTTTTGTATATGAATGCAAGTGAATTGGTTAAGAATAGCAAATGAAATTGATTTTGAATCAATAGGAATGAATTGACCTCTTAATAAGTAATGTTTGCATATGAATGAAAATGGATTATAAAAGAAATGCAAATGTTTCAAGTTTAAAATGAAATTTGATTGTAAATCAAATTTGGAATGTAAGTAAAATTAAAAGGTAAGAAAGGCATATGTAATCATATTAAAGTAGAAATGAATTGGTTGAGATAAATATGAATTGTATGTAGTGAACTTGAATTTAAAGCATTCAAATGAAATAAAATGAAGTAGACTTGAATAAGTGATTTGAATGTGATTGAAATCTTTGGATTGTTGAAATAAATTATGGTTAACATTGTTAAATTATGAACTATGCTTGGATTGGTTATGCAACGAATATGTTTGGTTTGCATTTGTATTGGAAATGTTGTTAAAATGCTCATATTGGGAAACTGATGAGTTTGTTGAGTTTAGTACAGGTACGGGAGGCGTTCGAGAGAGTTGGAGCGCGTATATGCGTTATAGTAGCCGCTCGCTATTAAAATTTGCTTAAAAGGTACGCCTACGCAAATATAATTGGGAAAATGATATATATATTGTGATATATTTTGGTTTCCGGCCATGTGAGCCGATGTATATATATTCGTGTATCCTGCGATATCGCAGAAGCTCCTCCGTACAAAGGAGACTCCGCCAAAATTTTCCAGAAATTTTGGGAGTTAGAAAATTTTTGGGGTTTTGGGAAAATTTTTTTATAACTAGTAAAGTTATTGGAAAACGTTAAAGTTCAAAGGCTTTTGAATGTGAATAAAGCAAATGTGTTTAGAATTGAGTTAAAGTATTTTGGAAGTGAATATAGCCTTTAACTAAGCAAATGGGATAAGTGAGTTGAGTTGGAAAGTATATTTTTACCTTAGCAAATTTCGGGGACGAAATTTTTATAAGGGGGGAGGAATGTAACATCCCGTATTTTTAAACTATTGAATTTGAACATTTAATTCATTTTAAATGTTTAATGTGGATCCTTAATTGATTTTGAAATGAATGGATTTGGATTCAATCAATGAAAATGAGCTATAATTTTAATTTATAGCAATTCTGGTTGAATTTGATTAATGGAAAAATAATATTTAAAATATTATTTGGACTAAGATGAATTTGGGGTAAATGACTATAAAATGATATTTAAATGTATTTTAGGTTCGATTGGTTATAAATAATATTGTTGGAATTTTAGATGAATTTTAAAGTGAATAAATTATTATTTGGTATTTTATATTAATTTAATAATGAATTTAATATTATTATATTGCAGTTTAATCAGATTTTGAGTCCGGATTGAGCCGGAATGATTTTAAATGTGGTTATACATTTTATATGATTTATTGTTAAGTTATTAAATTTTAAAAGTGAAATTTTAAGCGTTCCTGATAATTTCAGAAGATCGCCTGGTTTAATAGACGAGTTAAAATAGCCTTCCGGGGCACAGTCTCGGAATTCGACGAAACCAGTTCCATTGGATCCGTAATAGTTAGTTATTATCGGATTTCAATTTTCGTAGCTATCGGAGTTGTCGTTTGACCGTGGCAGTTCGAAATGCCTAGAAATCGATTTAACCGATTTAATTTTAAATTGATCGTTTAATTACGTAACTCATGCATACGATCTAATTAGCTTACGAAACCTCTTCCTTTGCGTCCGGAATGCGGAAAAACCCTAGGATAGCCTGTCGAAACGTGATAATTGGTGGTCGTTTGCTTAAACTGTTAAATCGAGAAATTATATAAATAAAATAATATTAAACAGTATATATATATTAACATTTATCTCTAACCCTAGCAAAAACAAACGGGCCGCCACCCTTATCATTCAATGGCCGGTAACGCTTAAAATTCATCGTGAATTTTCTCCCAATCCATTAAGTAATCGCGAATTCTTCCAACTGAAGAATTGTAGTACTCTTCGAGATCTTTGAAGTGAACGGGTATGATGGAAAATGGCGAGGTGGATCGCAAGTTAGAAGGGTTCGAACGTGGTTCGTTCATATGGGGTTTTCGCGAAGAGGAGGGAGCCGAGCTTCGTGGAAACTGGGGCGTAGGTGGTGGTGACAAGGAGCTTCGATGTGGTTGTCATTGATCGTCATCTCGATGACCTGAGGGGGGGCGGCGATCGAGACCTTGGGGACGAAGATGGGTTCGTTCTCGTCTGGGAAAATTCGCGTGAGGAAGAGAGAGTGGGGACGGGCCGTTTAATTTTGGGTAGTAAAAATAAAAAAAAACATTTTTGTTTAAAATCGTTGTTTAAGCTTTGAAAAATCATAACGAGCTCATACGTTTTTGGATTTTGACGAATCAGGGTGCGTTGGAATCGCAGGAACGCGTACTACGCAGTGGTACAATTCCGAAGTCATTCTAGGCAAGTAGAAATTTGGGTTAAATCGGACATCGTCCGGTTTAATTTAAAATTTCGAACGCTCGCCGGAACTCAAGGTGAGTTATTCTCACTCACATCTGGATGCTAGACATTATAAATAATTGATATTTAAATATCTGAATGATTGGTTGACTATAACTGCTGTTATCTGTCTGGATTGATATTTTTATTGTGATGTGCTAATATCTGTGATGCAGGGAAAAACAGGTTGGAGGGATCCAACTGGATTCCTCACGATGTAGCAATTATTTTATAATTGATAGTGATACCTGTTTATATGTTGTGATTGATAAATCTGGAATTTTAAATTGTTCTGTGAAATTGTGGTATAAATTATAATTCCAGAATTAAATTATAAATGAAGAAATTGGGGATTTAAAAGAAATTAAAGAAATTGTTAAATAAGGAATTTAAAGGAATATAAAAATTGGATTCTGTTTTGAAATGGAAAATGTAAATTGGTAAAATTGGGATTTTAAATATTGTGGGAAATTTATCAATCGTTGAATGTGAAATATAAGTTTTCTAGAAATGAATTCTATGAAATTATAAATCGAGTAAAATAACAGTGGTTTATTTAATGATGAATAGTGATATCCGGAAAAGTAAAAAAATATGTTAAAATGAAGCTTCCGAATATAAATGTACAATTTTAAGTGTTAATAGAATATTTTTAAAATTCCGTCTTCTCCATTGGAATTTTATTTAAGTAAATTGAAAATATGCTTTCCATTGAAAATTCACCAAAATGTTTAGTTAAAAATGTTTAAACTATATTTTTAAAATGAATTTCCAGAAATGAAAAATTGTGATTTAACTTCGGAGGAAGTTATAGTTAAGTATGGAATTGGAAATTTATGTTGTAAACATAAATTGAATTTGAAATAAATCGTTTGGATCTATATGAAGGATACTTTGGAATGCTTGAACGGGATAGTGTTTCCCTGGGAAAACCAAGTAAATGTTTATAAAAAGATTTTTTATTTAACTAAGGTTAAGTTTTAAATCGTTTTAAAGGTATTTTTAAGAAATCGTTATTTTTAAAGAAATAAATTAATAATTTTTAATACCGTAATAATTTGAGAATATATTAGTAAATATTTTTACGAATGGATTTATTTAAAAGTTGGTTTTAGCTTAAGCTGTTAAAATTAGTATTTTTCTTCTTATAACGCTATTTTGAATTTAGTTAAACTAAAACCCTTATCTTTATATCAAAGTATATGTGTTAATAACTAGTTTTCTTCACATATTTTAAATTTATATTTTGAGTAAATAGATAGAAGTAATTTTCATATTTTAAAGTATATTTCAGTATAAGTATTTTTAACTGTTTTAAATGCAAATTGTTTTATACTTGGTTATTCCCGATGGGAATAAAGGGTAAAAGATTTACCTTGTAAAGGAAGAGTAGAAAATTGTTTTCAAACGAGTTTTGAAAATGTGAAAATATATCTTTGAAAGATATTAGAAGCAAATAAATAATATGGAGATTATTTATTGTGTGATGGATGTGTATGGATGTTTGCGAACATTAATTGATAGTTAAATCACCGACTATCAATATTGGCCAAATGCGCGATCGTTTCGAAGAGACCGGGATCGAGTTTCCGTATACCGGGATTCTAGGTATGGAGACTCGAAAACCACTTCGATTCGGTTTGTACGTTTCGTGTAACGTGTTCGAAGTCGAAGATGGAGCAGTGAAGTGCAAGGGCTAGTCGCTACTAATCCTGAGGATATTTCCAAAATGGATGTAGTAGGAATAGTGCCTTCGGTTCCGTTCGAACCCGGGACGGACTTATATGGACGAATGCTTTCGTGACATCGTCAGGTGGACGATGGGCATTCAAAGTGAAATGTGCTATAAAGGTATCGTTTAGCCTCAAGCCTCATCAACCGGGAATGACTGAAAATCAGGGGATATGCAGCAAGGCTTCGTGGGTAGCCCCCACTTGAGAGTAAGGTCATCCCTGTCTAGATGTCCCTTTTATTTCGGCTTAGTGGTGCGGTTGCTGATCACAACCGTGGGGTGATTTTACTTGGAATTATCCAGTAAGGGATGATTCCGGCTTTGTGTTGCAGGGGAGCGGGCGTACTCCTCGGTACTGTGATCTAGGCCACGTACTGTGACAGGTGGTACCCCAGTGCCTAGTCATTCGTTGGAAATCCATTTTCCCTACGTGCCTTGTACGGTATTTGTTTGTATACCTAGTATGCTGGAATTTAATCATGTAACAATTTCAGCTATTTTAATAAGTATTTGTAAATAGACACTATTATAATATCAGAGGATTTCTATAAAAAGTGTTTTAGCTATCGTAAGGTAAAAACCCGACATGTTTATTTGTGGCGTGGTCTTACGAGATGCTTTTGTTTTCAAAGGATTTTTGAAACTTTAATAATCAGTTTGGATGTATTTATGATGCGCTGGTATTCCAGACTGACTCGGGTGTTATTTTATTATAATGCTCGGGTCAGACCGAGTATATTACAGGATAGGTTGCTATGGAGCAGAAGAGGAGCTGGAGTTCGAGACGTACTTCTCGTACTTGTATTATTCCGCTGCTATGATTGTTGAGATTGTTTGACTGGTTATGGTTGGTTGTATTGATATACTCTGATGATGATGTATTGTATATAAACAGATATAGTTTTGATTTGTGTAAAGTTCTGTTCTATATATTATATTTTATTCCGCTGCGACTGTGAGGTTTGATGTTGTTTAGTTCATTCTTCTTCTTCTTCTACCTTCTTTCTTTTACTACAATCTCTCTTTTCCGGCGTTCGATCGTCGACATATTATACTGTGGAGTATGTTGTGTCGATTTTCGAGGGTCGAGAAGGGCGGGTCGTGACAAGAACGATGGTTCTTCATATGTAGATGTTATTCTCACATCCATAATTATAATTTTCACCCCATTAATTATCAATCTTTAAAACGTAATAATTTTTTGTAGAAACGACAAATTAACAAACCGTTTTCACCATTAAATCATAAATTTTATTATCTTTCTAATGAGTGGCATTATGCATATGTAAAATCAAAATTTATAAATTGACGTGTTTCAAATTTCTACGATTATATGGTATGATTGCAGACACTTCAGCAATTATATGCAATAATTGCAGAAAAGTCTGCAATTATATGGTATAGTTGCACTTTTCTGCAATTATATGGAATAATAGCAGAAAAGTCTACAAATTATTCCACTGAATTGCATAAAAGTTTGCAATTATTCCATATAATTGCATAAAAGTCTGCAATTATATGAAAAAATGGCTGACATTTGAAGAAAAATTGATGATTATTTCATATAATTGTAGAAAATGGCAAGTATACGGAATAATTGCAAAAAAGTCTGCAATTAAATGGAATAACAGCAGAAAAGTCTGCAATTATTCCATATAATTGCATAAAAGTGTAGAATACAATAGCCTATGATTTTTGTTTGATGATAGTAAACATATATATATATATATATATATTCATTTAAATGTATTTGTTATTATTCTATTTTATTTTTTCCACATAATTAAATAAATATTTGTTGAAAAAAATAAATAACTCAGAATTCATATTTAAACGGATATTTTATTACAAATACGAATAGTACAAATTTGAGCACTCACTACAGTTACACATTTTCAATTACAATACAATTTCAATTACAACACAATTTTCACTTTACAACTTCACCTCACTACATATTCACCCTTCACTCGTATTTGATCTTCAATTCTGTTATAACCTGTATCCAGCATCTAAACTATTTGCAAAATAAACACTGACGTAGTAAAATTGAAAAAGAAATTATTTTGCAGTGCACAGTAAAGTGTGTAGTTTGAAAATATTTTTTGCCTTAGGTATTTGGGTTGTTTCTTTTCATATTTTTTGGCAGGGACCAAATATATGTGCACAAACAACTTGTAATATGCACAGTGTATTACTGTGAATATCACAAGGCTGTTTTCCAAATTCCATCTCACAGACTAGTGCAAATGCACACATGTACAAATCAAATATAAATGGATATGGCACATGTATTACACAATTACACATATATACATGCATATGTATGCATGTATATACATGAATATGTGCATGATATTTTAAAATCAATGAGCAAATGAAGGTTCAGAGGAAACCCAAATCATACTTCAAAAATGGGTCAACATGAATGCAATCCAACATGCAAACAGACTTGGATCAGGTGAACATGGCAACTCAACAAGCCAGTGAAACAAGAATAGACCAAGCATGCTCATGAAACTCAAGTGCAAAAACATTCAACACAGCAGTAGTAAACATTGGAGCATGAAAACATGAAGTGCACAGGGGCTCGAAGAAAATGCAAGACTAACAAGGCATGGTCAGGAGCAACAAAATCAAAGTGCATATGTGCAACAAAGCAAGCATGTCACCTATAAACCCAGACTATAGTAACAAGTGCACAAGGACAACCTCAACCATAAGTACTCAGACCAAGGCAATGCAACAGACAGAATGAAGTGCAACAAGTCTCCAAATGTACAAAGGAAAAATGAAGCACACACATATATACATGACAGTACACATATATAGATAGTGACAACCAGAATTGATGCCATAGAAAACTAAAGTGCACCAGACCCACACAAGCACAATGACATGTATGCCACTATGGAGACATCAATTTCAACATGTACAAAGTTTAGCACAACACATATATACACACATACATATGTATGTATGTATGTATGTATGTATGTATGTATGTATGTATGTATGTATGTATATACATGGTGATACACAAGTTCATATGGAATCAGGTCCAACCAATATACAAACAAATGTAACCAGACTGCAACATAACCAGTTATCGCACACATATATACATACATATATGTATGTATATACATGGAGATGACCGGTAGTTTTTAAAAGAACCATGTAATCAGAGGTCATAACAAATTGAACAAAGTCATATTTATGTCAAAGTCAAATGATCAGGCCGAAAAATTCAATCAGAGGTCACAGTGAATGATGAACAAGTCAAATTGCCAACAAAGAATGGAACAAGGCATGATAACAAGTCGTGGCAGTAAAGAGAGGATAAAATTCAAATGCCAAAGTCATAGCAAAAAGAACGGAACAAAAATTCAAACATATTCAACTGATGATAAGATGAACAAGTCAGAATGCATTAGAGATTGTTCAATTACAAATCAACATCGAGCACAGAAATTTGACAAATTCAAATTCAAATATACGAAACGATTTTATAGGGTTTCATTCCCTATAAATTGAACCCAGTTTCATCATAGGCAAGTAGGAGTTTGAAAGCAAATTAAGTCGAGCATAATCATAATCAAAAAGGGAAAATCGCATACCAGTATTATTGATTCGAACTCAACAATTGAAGCAACCAAGTGCACTCAAGCTAGGGATTGATTGATGAAGCAAACCAGAGTCAAAATCATCACTTCAATAAATCTATTTTTAATCGGCGGCATCAATTAGTCAACAAAACCCTAATTTTGTAAAGCAACAAAAGGTGGCCGAATAGAGTATATAAAAGAAAAGGAGAGTCGATCTTCTATTAATTAATTATTTGGGCCGATCCTTCTTTTCTATTGAGCTTCATTTATAAATAAGGTTTTGTTTTGTTAGTTTTATTTTATTTTGTAATTTTTCTCTTTTAAAATTGTGTAAGATCTAGTTGTGTAACTAGGTACAAATTACGGGGCGTAGTTTGAGAATTCACAACTCAGTGGTTGAGTTGTGGCAGGGTTTTGAGCTTAGAGTTAGGTTAATCGAATTAGCGGGTGTCGCGAGTTTATGTGTTTTTGTAAGCATCTGATTACCTAATTTCTAGTAGAAACCTTGGGGGCAGCACGTAGGCAGGTTATTGCCGAAGCTGAGTAAAACTGTGTGTGATATCTACTGCATTTCTTTTTGTTATTATTTTTATTTTCTCATCAATTTTTAGTATTACCCTATTCACCCCCCTCTAGGGTGAAAACGATCCTACAAGTGGTATCAGAGTAAGGAACAAAACCATTTTCTATTTTTAACAAATCGGTTTTTTTAAATGGCTTATTTTAATAATGCTTTTGTTGAGAGTCAGTCCATAGCTAGACCACCCATGTTCAATGGTGAATATGCATATTGAAAAAATAGAATGAAAATTTTTCTGAAAACCATAGATGCATGAAATATTATTGAAACTGGATATAGGACACCAATAGTAATGGTAGATAATCAAGAAGTCGAAAAACCTATGTATCAATCGACATATCTTGAAAATAAACTGCAAACTGCTAAGCTAAAGCTATGAATTCTATTATTTGCTCATTAGATCAAATTGAATTTAACCATATCTCACATTGTTTAACTACACGGGAAATCTGGCACACGCTTGAAGTGACTCATGAAGGAACCTCCCAAGTCAAAGAATCTCGCCTTGCCATGCTTAGTAGCGAGTACGAGAACTTCACAATGACAAAGGAAGAAAGTGTCAAAGAAATGTATGGACGACTTTCTAATCTAGTATACAAATCAAAATCCCTTAGAAAACAATACACAGAACTAGAAATAGTCCGGAAGATCCTCAAAATTCTTCCATGAAATTTTAATGCAAGAGTGATTGCTATCGAAGAATCAAAGGATCTGAAACAGGTTAAAGTTGAAGAACTCATCGGAAACCTCACCACTTATGAGCTAGAAATCAAATTTAAGGAAGAACGTGAAGGAGGACATACGCGAAAGAAATCAATAGCTCTCCAAGGAACAATGGAAAGTAAAGATGATGGTGATGATGAAGGAGCAGCTGAAATGGCACTGATAATAAAGAGATTCAAAAGGTGGAACCGCAAATACGGAAATTCAGCCCTAAATCAACAACTAAAGAGCAGAATCGTCGATATTCTAGACAACTCAGAAGAGCAGGAGATTATTTGTCACAAGCGCAATAAAGCTAGTCATATCAAGCTAAATTATCCTCAAAATCGATTCAACAAAGGAAAGAAACTGACAAGGAGTAGTTTTGTAGCAACTCGGGATGAAAGTGATGAAGATGATGATAAAAGCACTGACAGTGAGAGTGAAAGAGAAAATATGTGTCATTCAGGAGAAACAAGTGACAGCAATGATGACGAGCCAAGCGAGGTATCAAAACTTACTCACTCGCAATTACTTATATATTTTCATGAAGTAAATGGCTGTTTTGAAAGACTTAGGGAGAAGTACGCTAAAATTGAATCACAAAGAGATAGTTTGATAGAACTAAATAAGCAGCTTGATCAAATGGTTCAGAACTATAGAAATAAAAGCCCTAAGTGTGATAAGTGTCCATCATTAGAGGAGGAAATAAAAAAATCAGAAACTAAAATTAAATCGCTTGAAAATGAAATTCTGATTTTGAAAAAAGTGAAAATACTAGGTGAGAAAATTCTATTAAAAAGTGCACTTTGTTATTGAATGAAAATGAATCTCTCAAAACACAAGTCCAACAATTGTCTACAACTTTAGGAAAATTCTCCAAAGGAGAAAGATCACTAAATATGCTATTAGGGAAACATAATGTTAATAATATTAGACAAGGACTTGGGTATACTCAATCTGAAAAAGGTAGGAGTAAAACTAATCATGTCAACTCCAAGTGCACGATTTGTGGAAAAATTGGACACAATCAAAATAATTGCTGGTATAGACATACACAAACTTGTTTTTCAAAATTATTTGTCACTAACAATCATGGACTTATAAAAACAAATAGGTCACAAAATTCTTTCCTCGTGTAGGTGTGTTGGCAGGCTAAGGAACAGCAAGAGTGATACTTGGATTCTGGCAGTTCCAGGCACATGACGGGCCACAAATCAAAGTTCCTTAGCCTAGAGAAGTACAAAGGTGGCAGAGTCACAGTGGGTGAAAATAATGTATTATATGCTAAAAATCTGCACCATAATCTGATTTCAATCAGCCAGTGATCAGCTGGGAAAATTTGAGCTAAAAGGTGACGAAGGAATGTTCATGGGATACTCTTTTAGAAGCAAAGCTTATAGAATATACAACAAAAGGACGAGAACAATTATGGAGTCAATCAATGTGAAATTTGATGAAGGCGTTGATGATCAAAGCAAGGAAACGATCAAAAGCAATGTTGAAGAGGAGAACGAAAAAGATGAAAGTGAAAATCCAAAAGAAACTGCAACCGCGGAACAAGTCCAAAGAAATCTAGAACCAGAGATTCAAAGCAGATCATCCTCTAGAATTGGCAATAGGTAATCCTACCGCAGGTATTCAAACTCGTTCCTCCTTTAGATCAAAAGAAATATCGAGGTATGGTTGGATCACTTCTTTATCTTACCGCTTCTAGACCAGACATTATGTTCTCGGTTTGTTTATGTGCACGGTTTCAGTCAAATCCAAAGGAATCTCATTTAAAAGCTGTAAAAAGGATTATAAGGTATCTGTTGCACACCTCATGCTTTGGTCTATAGTATCCAACTAATGATAACTTTGAGATAAAAGGGTATTCAGATGCAGATTATTTTGGTAGTCTAGTTGATAGAAAAAGTACTAGTGGAATCTGTTTTATGTTGGGACATTCATTAGCTGCATCACATTTCCAAAGAAAATATCTGCATAAATTTTATTTCAACTGATTTTCAATTGGCGGACATTTTTTCACAAACCCCTTCCAGAAAATAGTTTTTGTCGACTTTATCTCAGTTTAGGCATTTTATAAAATTGATTTTATATTTTTTTGAATTGATCTTAAATGCCTATGTTAACTAATTTGATTCCCTATTGATTATCGAAAAGATAAATAGTGACTGAAAAAATGATGAGTGTTGATATTAATCATACATTGTGACTTGAGACAGTATACTTAGTAAATTTCTTTAAAAAATTAAACAAAATTTGTAATAACTTTGGTTTGTAAAAATTCCATGACCATCTCTATTCCTATCATATTTCTACGACAATCACTCATCAAAATCCAATATAGTATGTCAAAATGTGGTATTTAAACAGGAAATTATTCATTTTTTAATTAGCAATAAAATCAGAAAATAAAATCATCCAAAAGTACCCACTCTCATTTATAAGTCCTCACGGTTATGCATGGGTGAACTACTTGGAATCTTTGATTATGTGCTTTCATGCTCATTTAAAAGTCCTCACGGTTATGTATGTATGGAACACATATCAAAATTGATTATTAAATAGGCGAGTTGATTCTAATCCCATTTAAAAGTCCTCACGGTTATGCGTAGTTAGAAGATGCTTGAAATTCATTTTTTAATAAAAATTAGGAATACTACTAATCTCATTTAAAAGTCCTAACGGTTATGCATGGTTAGTAAGTATTCAAATTCCTATCATAAATATACATACCACAAATAGACACAACTATATGGATTTCTATAACGACATCACCCCTATAACTCTAAAATGGAATATGCGTCTAACAGAGTATTTATGATTTTTGTTTGATTTTTTATTGAAATTTAATATTTATACCCGATTAGGTATTAATGTTGTATTAATGTCTATCACTTTATCACTCTTTTCTAACACTGTTACTCTTTTGCTGATAACAAAAGGGGGAGAGAAGTTAAGATTTTGGCAAATAAGTTCAAATTTTTTATTGGCATATTCTCATCTAGGTTCATTGCATTTTTTATTGTTTTTTATTTGCATATTTTTTTATTTATTTTCATGCATATGTGAAGGAGAGCTTGTTGTTGGGGGAGCATTCAAATAAGGGGAGCTAATAGAATTCATCAAGATCAAATACATTTAATAGAGTCAAAATCTTAATATATGTTTGTTATCATCAAAAGGAGGAGATTGTAGAATACAACAGCCTATGATTTTTGTTTGATGATAATATATATATATATATATTCATTTAAATGTATTTGTTATTTTACTATTTTATTTTTTCCACATAATTAAATAAATATTTGTTAAATAAAATAAATAACTCAAAATTCATATTTAAACAAATATTTTATTCAAACAAATATTTTATTACAAATTCGAATAGTACAAATTTGAGATCTCACTACATTTACACAATTTCAATTACAACACAATTTTCACTTTACAATTTCACCTCACTACATATTCACTCTTCACTCGTATTTGATCTTCAACTCTGTTCCAACTTGTATCCACCATCTGAACTATCAGTAAAATAAACACCGACGCAGTAAAATTGAAAAAGAAATTATTTTACAGTGCACAATAAAGTGTGTTTTGAAAATATTTTTTGCCTCGGATATTTGGTTGTTTCTTTTCATATTTTCTAACAGGGACCAAATATATGTGCACAAACAACTTGTAATATGCACAGTGTATCACTGTGAATATCACAAGGTCGTTTTCCAAATTCCATCTCACTGACTACTACAAATGCACACATGTACAAATCAAATATAAATGGATACGGCACATGTATTACACAATTACACATATATACGTGCATATGTATGCATGTGTATACATGAATATGTGCATGATATTTCAAAATCAATGAGCAAATGCAGGTTCAGAGGCAACCCAAACCATACTTCAAAAATGGGTCAACATGAATGCAATCCAACATGCAAACAAACTTGGATCAGGTGAACATGGCAACTCAACAAGCCAGTGAAACAAGAACAGACCAGGCATGCTCATGAAACTCAAGTGCAAAAACATTCAACACAACAGTAACATTGGAGCATGAAAACATGAAGTGCACAGTGGCTCGAAGCAAATGCAAGACTAACAAGGCATGGTCAAGAGCAACAAAATCAAAGTGCATATGTGCAACAAAGCTAGTAGGTCACCTATGAACCCAGACTATAGTAAGAAGTGCACAAGGACAGCCTCAACCAAAAGTACTCAGACCAGGGCAGTGCACCAGACAGAATGAAGTGCAGCCAGACTCCAAATGTACAAAGGGAAAATGAAGCACACACATATATACATGACAATACACATATATATAGATAGTGACAACCAGAATTGATGCCATAGAAAACTGAAGTGCACCAGACTCACACAAGCACGGTGACGTGTATGCACTGTGAAGACATCAATTTCAACATGTACAAAGTTTAGCACAACACATATACACACCCATACATATGTATGTATGTATATACATGGTGATACACAAGTTCGTATGGAATCAGGTCCAACCAATATACAAACAAATGTAACCAGACTACAACATAACCAGTTATCACACACATATATACATACATATATGTATGTATATACATGGGGATGACTAGCAGTTTTTAACAAAATCAAGTAACCAAAGGTCATAACGAATTGAACAAAGTCATATTTATCTCAAAGTCAAATGTTTAGGCCGAAAAATTCAATCAGAGGTCACAGTGAACAATGACCAAATCAAATTGCCAGCAAAGAATGGAACGGAGCATGATGAACAAGTCGTGGCAGTAAAGAGAGGATAAAATTCAAATGCCAAAGTCGTAGCAAAAAGAACGGAACAAAAATTCAAACATATTCAACCGATGATAAGATGAACAAGTTAGAATGCATCAGAGATTGTTCGATTGCAAATCAACACCGAGCACAGAAAATTGACAAATTCAAATTCAAATATACGAAACGGTTTTATAGGGTTTTGTTCCTATAAATTGAACCCAGTTTCATCATCGGTAAGTAGGAGTTCGAAAGCAAATTAAGTCGAGCATAATCACAAATCAAAAAGGGAAAATCGCATACCAGTATTATTGATTCGAACTCAACAATTGAAGCAACCGAGTGCACTCAAGCTAGGGATTGGTTGATGAAGCAAACTAGAGTCAAAATCATCACTTCAATCAATCTATTTTTAAGCGGTGGCATCAATTAGTCAACAAAACCCTAATATTATAGAGCAACAAAAGGTGGCCGAAGAGAGTATACAAAAGAAAAGGGGAGGCGATCTTCTATTAATTATTTATCCGGTCCTTCTTTTCTATTGGGCTTCATTTATAAATAGGGTTTTTTTAGTTTTATTTTATTTTGTAATTTTCTCTTTTAAAATTGTGTAATTTCTAGTTGTGTAATTAGGTCTAAACTACGGAGCGTAGTTTGAGAATTCGCAACTCAGTGGCAGGGTTTCGAGCTTAGAGTTAGGTTAATCGAGTTAGCGAGTGTCGCGAGTTTACGTGTTTTTGTAAGCGTCCGATTACTTGATTTCTAGTAGAAACCTTAGGGGCAGCACGTAGGCAGGTTATTGCCGAAGCTGGGTAAAACTGTGTGTGGTCTCTACTGCATTTCTTTCTGTTATTATTTTTATTTCCGCATTAATTTTTAGTATCACCATTATTACCTCCTCTCTAGAGTGAAAACGATCCTATAAAAAGTCTACAATTATTCCATATAATTTCATAAAATCTACAATTATATGGAATAATTGCTGACACTTGAAGAAACTTGATGATTATTTCATATAATTATAGAAAATGGCAAGTATACGAAATAATTATAGAAATGTCGGTAATTATATGGAATAGCAGTAGAGAAATCTGCAATTATTTCGTATAATTGCATAAAAGTCTGCAATATATGGAATAATTGCTGACATTTGAAGAAAAATTGATGTTTTTCAAAAATTGCAAAATTCTCTGCAAATATATGTAATAATTGCAGCTTTACTGCAAATATGATTTTTTTTTTGTATGAACAATGGATCTCATTTTAAAGATTGTAAAATTTATGATTTTTGGTAAAAACGATATGCTGATCCGATGTTTCTACAGAAAGTTATGCGCGTTTGAAATGTTAAAAACGTAATGGGTATTTGGGTCTTTTGGCACAAGCGGATTTGAAAATAGGGACTAAAAACGTAAGTTTATTTTAGGAATGATGTTTTCTCTATTTTAAAACTTAACAGGGATGTGAGCCAAACTATCCCTTTATTTTATATCCCATCCCTGTAACTACGGAATGATTCCTTTTCCCTACAGCCTGACACATGCTATAAGTTCTACAAAGTTCCATAGTTATTTTATTGTTTATACTCTCCCTTGCTTCATGAAGTTCACCTTCTTTTTCTTCATTTCTGGATATTGTTGGTTGATCATCGGTACTTTCTATCTTGCTGTCTAAATGTGGACTTAGGATTTTCTACATTATATCTTACTTTTTTTATTTATATGTAAAATGCTTTATCTTCATTAATAGTTGGAATAGAAGCACAATCTTTTGTTTCAAACGTGAACTTTCAAAAATATCCCTATATATACATTTTTAAATATTAATTTGTTATTTCATATATGATCTTCCCAATAAATTAGGACATAAAATATCCATACAATTACTTTAGACCTATTCAAATTTAATTATAATTAGACTTCAGATAACAAGTCAAATATATATGGTTGCATTAGAATATGTAATGCAAGATCTTCCTAGATAAATCAACCAATCTATAAATCTTTATTAATCTTTATTAATAGTTGAAATAAAAATAAAATATTTTAGTCCGACCGTGAAATTTCAAAAATGTCCTTCCATGCAAACAAGAGGTCATGAATTCGAATCTCACTATTAACAAATATTAACATCTATTTTCAAATGGAAATTTTGAACATAAATAATGTTACAAGCTCAAACTATATTACAACAAAAAAAATTACATTTTTTTTAGTTTATTTTTATCAAACCACATTGAACTTTCAAATTTAATAATTTAATAAAGAGCTTATATGCATGTGCCAAAATATATATACTAACAGACATACACACATACAAATACACCTATATAATTGTTAGATATAATCTTTATTAATAATTGAAAAAGAAGCGCGATCTTTTGGTTCGACCGTTAAGTTTCAAAAATTACACATGATTTAAATGCAAAATATGATTAAATATTTGTGCATTTTTATATGTGTTAAAACATATGCAATTTGTAGAAAACAACTCAGGCTCAAACTGTGCCGTAACACTTGTATCAATAAATAGCTTTAAATCCGTACTATGTTATTTCAATCCCTTTAATTCACAATTGAATGCACACAATCATGTAAATAAAAGCAGTTCAAATAGGAGTCTGATCAGGGCCCAGACCAGCATCAGCATTCTTCTTAATCTTCTTCTTCCCTTCCAAGTACTCACCATAAGAATAGGACGCTAGTCCCCACAAAGAGAGAGCAAGGGCCACCCCCTTCTCACTCCCAAACTTCTCCCTATAAAACACCACCCCTAAAGCCTCAGTCACCGGAATAAACACTGCAATAATGATCCCTGCAAGCAAAGTATTCCCGCAAAAAATGACCCCCACAGCCCCAAGGAAAAAGAACTGCCACAGCACAGCCGATGCCACCATAATGACATAGTAGTCCACTTCCCCTAACCCAAATCTTCTCGCCTCCTTTGGAATCGCCTGAAAATCCTTGTTCACAATCATTCCCACCACACAAAACGCACTTGCAAACCCACCCATAACGAACTGCATCTCCATCACCAGCGTGTACGTTATCTCCTGCTTTGCCTTCTGGTAAGTCAGCTCTATCAAAGGCAAGACTAGTCCATACAATGCAGCAGCACCTAAAGAGAGAATGAAACCAGCAAAGTACTGCCTTTTGGAAACACCTTTCGGCCTGTCGGAGCTGGCGTGCATGCCCAGCACCACTGCACCGACCGTGAGGAGGGCTACAGAGTTCAGTGAGTAGGGTGTGAATTTTTGCTTGACAATAACAAAGGCAAAGAAGGCGGTGAAGGCCAGCTGGGTCGAGATGAGAATGGCAGACGTGGACACGGGGACGAAGGACAGACCGTAAGCGTACAGGAAATCGTCTACTCCGGTCAGGAAGCCGAGTACGGCGCAGGCGAAGAATATTGGGAGGGTGATGAGGATGGGCTTTGCTGTAGGATCACTGCGGAGGCGGGTGTAATATGAGATGGACAAAGGGAGGATGATGATCGGGAAGCCTGCGGTTTCAAGTAGGCTTGAGAGCCATTGCCGGTGCCCTCCATGGAGGAAGTAGAGACGTGAGATTAGGGGTCCCCCTGCCGACCCTAGGCTCAGAAGCAGGCAGTTTATTATTAGCAGGAGCTGTTTTAGCTTCTTGTTTGCGGGTTTGGGCTCCACTTCTCTTGTTGATTCCACGTCCATAGCTTGGTCGCCGTCTGCAATTAGAGGTTTTGTTAGCATTGCTACTTTTTTTCTTATATGTATATAATCGATCATGACGAATCTCTAGCTTTGCATCCTTTTATTTTTTATGAACTGGCAAGATATGAATTTTGAAAGCTGCTTGATTTTGGACTTTTGTTGCTATAGGAACTCGAAAAGATGCTGATTTTTGTAGTTGAACTACAACTGACTGTAGGATCAATCAAATTGATAAAATGAAAAATATTTGGTGGGTATTTTACCAGTGTACGTATATGTAAATTCAATCACCGCACTATCAATAGGCACAACGCACAAACTAACCGGAGTAATCAGTCAGTGCAAGAAGCTGTCTTTATCAACTATTTGTGTACAATTATTGTCTCATTCCCAAAAACATTATGACCGTGGTCCGTGAAATGTAAAATTACAGAAGTTTGTATTTTCATAGGTAATACAGTAATATCAATTATGTCTATTGAAGTATATATCGTAATGATATGTAAAGTTATCTTGTCTGGAACAATGCTGAAAACAACAGCTATATGATATCAATACCTATACCAGAACCGATTGTATCCGTCTCTTTTAGCATCTCTATCTTATTTTGGGATGTAAAAAATATCAAATATATTTAAAATTTAGGAATCATCTAATCCATATTATAACTTCTTTCTAAATAAAACAACTTAAATATTATAGTCCTCTCAACAGTAATTAACGTTAACTATTGACACATCTATCAATCTTTGAAGTAAAATTCAAATTTACAAAGGCAGAAGGATTTATGAATTACTTTTAGCTCAATTGAGAGAGTAAGTTTTTTAAATTTCATTTTAAGTTTTATTTCACAATAATTTTATGACTATAAACTTTGAGAGGTTGGTATTAACTCTCACATTAGCTGAACTATCAAAGAGAACGGGCACGCAATAAACTGGCCCAAACAACAGTAATCGGTCAATACAACTTATTTTCATCAATTATTTTGCGTTCTTTTGCTGTTTCATTCACATAAACTCAAATAAGCATAATAAATGAACCTTAATAATTTCTGATGTTTCACACAAAAATTTCAATTGTATAAAATAATTTCTTAGCGACTGTAGAAATGAAATGGTTGTTGAAATTGATATTCACTCGATAAACATTGTGCTTGAGACATCTCGAAAATAATGGTTATCTGGAATCAATGCATACATGAGTAGAGATATTTCAATGTATAAATGAATGAATAGAGATATTTCGTTGTATAAATGAATGGCAGATGGTCATAGTTTAAAAGCTTAATGAGAATTAGAAAATGAATATATGTTACATACAGAAAAGAATTAAATTACTATTGTAACAACTTTTTCATCCAAAAATAAAAATAAAAATAAGAAAACCACGTTACTTCAGACAACAACCAAAACAAATAAGAATTGATTTGTCAACATACGTACATAGTTAATTCCAATGTGATAGCACTATCCTATATATTCTCATAAGAGAAGTTAAATTCTTGAAAAAAACTGTAAGAATCTTGACTATCAAAAAGCAATTGGTTCCATTTTAGTTGAGGATAAGAAACTCAGCCCTGCATAATTTCAAAGATGTAATCGTTGGTTGAACCGTGTTGGTGCAAAGTCAGGTTTTAGTAGTTCAACTAGTCCAGTTTTAACAGTTCAACCGATCAGATCGTGATAACCGCGTTGATCGTTGTTTTTATTATTTTTGATTTGAGTGTAAAATTATTTTAATTGATGTAAAAATTTAACTAATTATAATTATACAGGAAATTATTGTCAAGGACAAAATTTCTCAGCATTTTAGCCTCAAGGACAGACCTTCAGTATTTTAGCCTAAAGGACAACTATTTTTAGGTATCAGTTTTTATAGTTTTTAGGTATCAGTTTGTAGTTATTGGTAGCAGTTTTTAGATATCAGTTTTTAGTGCGGTAGCAGTTTTAGAAGAATGTTTGTCCTTATGAATAATTTTGAAAGAACGTTTGTCCTTATGAATAATTTTTAAGAGAATGTTTGTCCTTGTGGTTAAAATATTGAGGTGGTGTCCTTGAGGCTAAAAATATACAAATTTTTGTCCTTTAAATTAATTCCCCCTTATAATTATTATATTGACTTTCAAAATAATTATTTTGACCTTTGATAATAAATATTAATTAAAAATGTTACGTGACAAATTTTTATTCAAAAAGTGTAAATTTCCTTTTTTTTCTTTAACTTTTAATAACATGTACGCTAATAGTATATCATATCATCCAAAATCAATAAAGATAACATAATAATTTGGTGGCTAAAATAATGAAATTATTTGTTAAATTGACAATGTGAAAAAATAAAAACGAAGCAATGATTTATTTTAGAAATTTTACAACCGTGTGGTTCAAAGAGGTTCGTTTAGAGGTTTTTCTTTTTTTGGATTTTGAACTTAGATCGTTAGTTCACATACGTAAGATTATTTCATTTTCTAAACCGTAAGCTCAAAGGTCGAAGGTTAACCGTGATGTACCCGTGACTATGTCGAGTCTTTAAAACACCGAGAGAGGAATCACCTGGTCTAGCAATTTAGCAGAGAACAGTACAGTCTTTCTCCGTGGGCACCATTATCAAATAAATACATTTTAAGCATGTATGCATGGTGTTTCACTCTAGTGAGAGTAACTATTAAGAGGGTGATGTATAAAAGAAATATGAATCTTTATTTATTGAAGAAGAATGATACAAAATGTTGTAATTTTTCATAATACAAAATGTAACTGACTACTGATATATATAATAGCTCCTTTGGCCCGCTCCATAGTTCAGAGAATTACAAAAATGCCCTTGGGCTAGCAGACTGGTTCAATACACCAGATGGACTGGTTCAACACACCAGGCTCGGTCAAATATAACTGAGAAGAATTGGTCTCCACCGATTATATTCTTATACTCCCCCTCAATTCGAGCTAGGATTTTCATGGCTCCTCTTTTCTTCAGCCGCCATCGAAAACTTTTACTTCCTGCTTCAATCGCTCAATATTCTTCCGAGACAAGGGTTTAGTAAGTAGATCGACTCTCTGGTAAGACGTTAGTAAGTGATTTATGGCTAATTTCCCATTAATTACATGTTCGCGAACAAAATACAAATCAATCTCCATGCGTTTTGTTCGTGAATGCATGATGGGGTTTGCTGATAGGGATACGGTGCTTAAATTATCACACCAGATTACAGATCTTTGTTGAACTAGAAACCCTAGTTCATAAAGTAGTTATTCAATCCAGATAATCTTTGCAGTCGCAGCGACGACGCTTCGATATTCTGCCTCTGTGCTCGATCGAGACACAGTATGTTGTTTTCTAGAGCACCACGATATAGGATTTTCACCCCAAGTATATACAGTAGCACGTAGTTGAATGCCTATCATCTGGGTCACTAGCCAGTTTGCATCTGCAAATCCTTGTATGTTTAAGTTGTTTCCTGCTTTTAGATGTAATCTGTGATTTGCTGTGCATTTTAAGTATCTGAGAATTCTTTTAACTGATTTCCACTGCTCATCACGAGGTTGTTGCATAAATTGACATACTTTGTTGACACTATAAGCTATTTCAGGCCTTGTAATGGTTATGTATTGTAATGCTCCAACGGTACTTCGATATTGTTTCTCATTGTTTATGATTTCACCCCCGTGTTTGGATAGATGTAAGTTGCTCACCATTCGTGTGGGTAAAGACTTTGCTTGATCCATGTTGCTTTTTATGAGAACTTCCATGATATATTTTCTTTGACTAAGAATGATTTCTGACTTGGATTTCCTTTTAACTTCAACACCCAAGAAGTAGTTAAGCTCACCTAAATCTTTGATAGTAAACTCTTGATTAAGATATTGTACTACTTTGTTGATTTCTGATTCATTATCTCATGTGATTATAAAGTCATCCACATAGACAAGTATAAAAATGGTGATGTCTTTACTGTGTTTCATGTACAATGAGTTGTCTGATTTTACTGCTGCATATCCCAATTTGATCAGTGTTGCTTTCATTTTGTCATTCCACCCTCTGGGTGCTTGCTTTAAACCATAAATTGCTTTATTTAACCTGCACACCATATTGCTATCCCTGCTATGCTTGAATCCTGGTGGTTGTTCCATATATACTTCTTCCTTGAAAACTCCATTAAGGAATGCATTGTTTATATCCAATTGCCTTATTTTTCAGTTTTTATGTAATGCAATAGTAAGAACAACTCTTATAGTGGTTGGCTTTACCACTGGTGAAAAGGTTTCTGTAAAATCAAAGCAGTATTGTTGTGTATATCCCTTGGCTACAAGTCTTTCCTTGTATTTGTTGATGGTTCCATCTAGATTTTTCTTTAGTTTAAATGTCCATTTGCACCCAATTATGTTTTGATGCTCTGGCCTCTGCACTAAATCATAGATCTTGTTTTTCATAAGTGCTTGATATTCTTCGTTCATTGCAGTTTTCCATTTATTGCTTCGTGATGCTTGTTCGTATGTGAATGGTTCTTCAAGATCTAACGTTGTTGTATATACCTTGGGTTTGAAGATCTCTCTTTTGGATCTGGTTATCATTGGTTGTCCAGTCTGAACAGTTGCTGGTTCATGTGGTTGAGTAGCTTCATGCTGGTTGTTATCTTCATGAAGTTGTTGTTTATGCTCCAGTAACTGTTCTTCATCACATCTATTGTTAGTTGAACTGATTGTATCCTATGATGTTTCTCTTGTTTGCCTTGACTTATTTTGCTCATAAGTTTCATTATTTCTGGTATCATCAGCTTTCCTTTCACATTTCTCCTTGTACAGAGGTATTGGAGGTATAGAAAACTTTACATTGTATATCTTTTGATTTACTTTCATGTTTTTCCTTGCAAAAGGAAATATATTTTCATTAAAAGCAACATGTCTTGAAATAAATATTTTACCTTCATTGCTTAGGCACTTATATCCCTTTTGTTGTGTTGCATAACCCAGGAATGTGCAGGGAATTGATCTGAAATTGAGCTTGTGAGCAATGTAAGGTCTTGTGCATGGGAAACAAAGACACCCAAATTTTCAGGCTTGAGTAGTCCACCTTGGCATTGAAAAGAACTTCACATGGAGCTTTAAACTTTAGAACCTTAGTTGGAAGCATGTTTATCAGGTATACTGAGGTTGAGAAGGCATCTGGTCAGAATTTGATAGGTAAAGATGCCTGAGCCAACAGGGTCAGGCCCGTCTCAACAATATGCATGTGCTTTCTTTCAACCAACACATTCTTCTCAGAGGTATGTGGGCAGGTAATTCTATGAACAATCCCCTTATTTGAGAAATAAGTTTTTAGGGGTTTAAATTCTACTCCTCCATCTGTCTACATAATCTTCAATGATTGACTAGTTTGATTTTCTGCTAATTTGATAAACTGCACTACTGCATTGGCTGTTTCAGCCTTTGATTTTAGAAAATAAATCCAGGTTCACTTGGAAAAAGCATCTACAAAAAAAATATAATATCTATATCCATAGTCAGAATTTATGGGGGTTGGTCCCCATAGATCAACTGCCACCATTTCTAATGGTTTGTTATATTCGGTTATAGAATTAGGAAAAGCTAGTTTATGACTTTTTCCTAATTGACAATGAGTACATATGTATGGTAAATTGACATCTTCAAAATGAATATTATTATTTCTAAGTACTTGTCTTACAACATTAACACTTGGATGTCCAAGCTTACAGTGTCATACATCAAAAACACTTTTGTTATTTACATTGTCATAGGAGCTTGTGTAATTACACCAGTTTCTTTCAACAGCATCTTGTTTCTTCAATAGATTGAAAATGTAAAAGCCATTGTGTACCCTACCTTGTAACAAAATGTCCTTTCTTAGTAAGCCTCTAACTAGACAAAGTCTTGGGTAAAATTCAAAATATACATTGTTATCATTGGCAAATTGAGAGACACTTAATAAGTTCTTTTTAATTTGAGGCACACATAGCAAATTATTTAAGTGCAGTTCCCTTTTGCCTTTGATACTAGCATTCCCAACATGAGATATGCTAACAGACTTACCATTACCCATAAAGATAGATTGTGTACCTTTGTATTCCTTATTGCCTAGATTCGGATTCTGCAAATTGCTAGTGATATGGTTTGTTGCACCTGAGTCTGGGTACCATGCTTCATTTGTTAAATCATCTGGCCTGATCAAGATTTCTTTAACTCTTGGAGCTTTCTCCTTGAATCTTGGATTCTTGATTTGTATGTACCATATTGACATTTGGCTGAAAGTTTCTTTGACTGTTGTTTGCTGAGTAATTTTGATCAAATCTGAAGTAGCATCTATTTGCAGTGTGACCATATTTTTCACAGATCTGACATCTAATTCTGTTGTTGCTGCTAGTCCACCTGCCTCTGCCTTTGCCCCTGTAAGATTGTGCATTTCTTTGACTGTTTTGATCAGTTCTTACATTTTGACTTCTTTCTTGATTCTTGGATCTGACATTTGAAGAACTTGAAGCATAGTTGATACCGAAATCTAAATTAAATGATTTTCTTTGTTTAATTCTTCCTTCATGTGCAAGTAAGACAGAGTGTATATATGATACGCTTGGTAACTTTTCCATAGTAGAGATAACTGCAATAATAGACTCATAATCCTCATCAAGTCCATTTAGTATAACAAGAATCTGATCTGCATCAGTAATCTTGTGTCCAGCCGAGCCTAGCTGGTCACATAAGGTCTTTATTTTTGATAGATATTCCCTTATTGTCATCTCATTCTTGCGTATATTTTGTAGCTGTCTCTTGTAATTCATATTTTTGCAGATGACTGTGCATTGAAAATTTGCTCTATACTGCTCCAAATTTCGTGTGATGTATTACACCCAATAATTTGTGGTAGGAGATTTGCATTAATTGTTGATAGAAGCCATGTACTCGGTAGGCTATCTTGTCTCTGATACACTACGTAATCTGTGTTGTTGACTAATACACCATCTTTGATGATACATTTTGCAGGAATGGGGGATGTGCCAAGAATGAAATCTTCTAGGCCATATCCATTTATTGCAGTCTGAATACTGTATTTCCAGAGGAGATAATTGTTTTCACCAAGTTGAATGTTGATTATTTCACTTCTTGGATTAATGATCTTCTTGATTATTTCTTCACTTTCAGATGTATGGGTAGTTTGAGTGGGTTGAGGTGGTGATGATGCATGAGATGCATTATCATTATCTCCTGCCATGATTAAGAGAGAGGGTCAAATGAAGAAGAGTTTTTGATGGCCTTTCTGGTGCAGTGGCAAGCCAAGCTGATGAAATTGCTCTGATTGGGTTGCAGGCGAGGCACTGGATGAGATGATTGAGTTCTTGAATGGATTACATGATGATCTTGGACTGAAAGGTTTGAGAAAGTCTCCTCTGTGATGATATTTTTCCGAGAGGAGGCAATTCAGATTACTTCAGTCTTCTTTCTTTTTAAGAAGCTAATAGATTGATATGTAATATTTTCCGTTTGGCTATAATGGCTCTGATACCATATAAAATAAATATGAATCTTTATTTATTGAAGAAGAATGATACAAATGTTGTAATTTTTCATAATACAAAATGTAACTGATATATATAATAGCTCCTTCATCCCGCTCCATAGTTCAAAGGATTACAAAAATGCCCTTGGGCTAGCAGACTGGTTCAACACACCAGATGGACTGGTTCAACACACCAGGCTCGGTCAAATATAACTGAGAAGAATTGGTCTCTATCGATCATATTCTTATATGATGATGACAGTTAAGAGGGCAACACTGGAAAGGCAAGTTCATTAGATAATGATGGCGCATGTGACGATCCAAATGGTTTGGCATAAGGCTTCAACATTGATGGTTTTGCTTGAGCGAATCTGAGAGAAATGGACGGTGCTGACTGTTGGCAAGGAGGATGAACAAATGGATGATGACGGAATCGACTTTGATGAGGCAAAATTACCAGCGGCCTTTGGAGAAGGTTAAACCCTTTCTTCCTAAATGTTGGAAGTGGATGTGAACTGATTTGGGATGAGAAGGAGAGAGTGACAGTGGAAGGAAAACCGTTTTAAAGCGAAGGGGTGAAAGAATGCACCAGAAAATGGCTCAGGGAAGAATTAAGGCAAAAGAAAAGATAAACATTGGTATCACTTTTGTTGGGTTTTAACTGCATAGACGTTCAATTAGTACCACGGGAGAATGACACAACCTGTTTTATTCGTATGACGGCCAGCGAGAGATGAGGATATCTATCTAAGTAGGCGGTCATGCTAGAGTTTACGGTCGAATGGACTCTTTCTTTTATTCTCAATTGGGGGTAAAGCTAATGGACGCATATCAGTTAGTTTATATTTGTTGTTGCACATATGATATGTTGCAGGAAGTGGGTGAGGATGTCATTGTAGCATCACTTATTTGGTATGATTCACTGTTATATATTGGTTCGCATTAGTGGATGTGTGAATTGAACGTGATAAAATAAAAGTCCTATGTCACAAAAGACACGATATAAACGTGGTAACACGTAACAATGAGAATTTATTTTACTGCAGTTAGGTGTTGCCTAAACCAATTGAATGTCCGTTGGGAAGCGATGCAGAATGTTCAATTGAAGCATAGACATGTTGGAACCTTCATTAGGTGGCTGAATTGTCGAAACTTAACATGGTGTTAGAGCCAATAGTTCAAGGAACCATTAGATTATGTGAGAATGAATGAAGTAGGACTCCTTGAGACTTGAGCAGATAACGACGCGTCATGGAGAGACTTAGTTAAACAACATAACCCATTGTTCGAAGAACACTCATTGGTTACGCAACATCATTCCAATGCGTTGAGGACTCAGTATCTTCAAGACGAGCTGAGTGGAAGTACTCGCCTAAAGGTAGAGATTTTGTAAAAAAGGTAAAAAGCAGATAACCGTGGAAAGAAGACTTTCAAAAGAAGTATAGCCCAACTGCAGGGCTTCTTCAATACACACATATGTATGTAATACAATATGTATACGTACATATATGTATGTATACGTACACACACACATACATATAAGTATAAATCTGATATGTATACAATGAGGATAGCACCAATAAGGTGTATATACATATCATTATTGCCATCACAATAAATAACAATACTACAAAATAAGGAACATTATACAACAGCGGAAGTTGTAAGTGGTGTCATGGCTTTCCTAGCCTATGTCAACATAAAAATACATAAGAGAATCATACCAAGTCGGTAATGATACAATTGTTAAGTTTCAACACTTCAGTGTGTTCTCGTTGTACGCGTAGTTCATTGTATGTGAGGAGAAACCACCTAACGAAGTCTTTAATGTGTCAATGTTCCTACTAAACATCCACAATCATTTCTCAATGGTCATATAATTGGTCTTGGCAACATTTGATTATAACAAAAGGAATTCTTAATATTACGTGCTACCAGTTCTATACATATATCATGTTTATCTCATATTTTTTGTAACGTGGGGATTTTTCTATTCAACCACTAAGGCGAACCATAACTAAATTTCTCCACCTGGACGAGCAATTTCTCAAACCTTCTTTGAAACGTACAGTTGATCCTTGCAATACACACACACATACACACACATACATATATGTACATGTATATACATGTACATATATGTATGTGTGTGTATGTGTGTGTATGTGTGTGTGTATATGCATGTATATATGTATATTAGCTAGTCCTACCATATCACATTTTATGTTTACTCCTGTTTTGTCTTTGTTTCAATTTATGATATCCTCGGATATCTTGATGAGTAGCTTGGTAGTTAGGTATTTGAGATTGACGCGAGCAGATTCCAGAATCTTTGGAAGTACGGAGATGTTTACCTTAAGCTTTCCAAACGCTAATATCTACTTATGAGACCATGTCCTGTATTTTCATCATGTATTTCTTTTGCATGGAGTTTGCATACTCTGATTCACCATTTGTTTATTTTTCACACACCTATTTCTATATATTTTTATTTTATCATTTCTAAGTGAGTTGTATGGTATAGATTCTTGATATTGCTTTTAATTATATCTTTAATAATAGTTGTAATACCTTTAGTGTCATATTTTTTTGTACCAACGTGAACTACCAAAAATACCCCTCTATAAATATTACGAAATATTAATATCACTTAAAAATATGATCTAACAGATAAGTTTCCTTTACCTATTTAAAACGCTCCATCTACGGATATTATCAAAATCTTAATATGACCTAAAAATAGGATCCAACAAATAAACTTTTTTTCGAAGTTGTTCTTTATTAATTAATAACAGAAATAAAAATTCAAACTAATAAAAAATTTAGATTCATTTTTTATTAATTAATAATAGAAATAAAAATTAAAACTAACAAAAAATTAGATGTTGCAATTTAAAAAGAAAAATTAAAACTAACTATATATCATTTCAACGCAAAATTATGGTTAAATATTTGCGCAAACCTTATTTTTTTAAACAAGTTAAACATATGTAATTTGTAAAAAAAACAATTCATGCACGAATTGCGTGTCATCATCATGTGCGAAGCTCGTACCGTAACGCTCGTATCAAATATTGAATTTTCTATATTTATTGTATTCGGAATTCAAATGTTCTTTTTAGATGTTGGTTTCGAGCGAGGTAAATGGAGTCTTCACGTTATAACATATAAAACATGAATTAAGCACTTAGAAATCCTCAAAATCTAAGGTAGTGTTTGGTTTAGAAATGAATTTTGAATTTTCTATTTTTAAATATATATATATATATATATATATATATATATATATATATATATATATCAAATATGAGAAGAGTGAAGTGATAACGGAGGGGATGAAGGGACGACAGAATGATGGATTGTTTCTCATGTTTCTACCATTTTTCAAAACACGGAAAATAAAAATAAAGTTGTTTTCTATTTTGTGTATTAATTTCGTTTTTTAAATTAGTCGTTTTTGACAATATACATGCATCTTGTGAATTTTTTGTATGGACAAAAACTCAAAACTAAAAAGGGCAAACCAAATCCAGTCTAAATTTTGGTTGTTGTTACGAGATTATAGTTCTTTCAATTTATAAATCCTTTTAATTAAGAAAAAAAAGGAAAACAAAGGAGTGGTTATTAAGACAACCAGTGAAATAGAAAATCTAAAATAATAAAATTTAACTATTGGATCACATTTTGTCTTACTCAATTCTGAAATAAATCTAACTGTTACTCGTCACCGATTGTCACCAATTTCTGTCAAGCAACTTGTGTACAAGTAAAATCTCTATCTGTACAACTAAGTGGTTGTTGAAACGGATAATCAAACAAAAAGCCATAGTGTTTGGGACGTTTGGAAGAAAGTAACAGCTACATAACTTCATTGAAGATTCAGGGAAAAGTTTAGTTCATTAGGAGATATTTTTCAACCAAGACGGCAAAATGCGTAAAGAATATCTAAATATGTTACATCGGACAAAAGTCAAATAATCGGCAACCGTTTTGTCAATACATATGCATAGTTACTTCCAATGTGATAGCGCTGTCATATTAATCTAATAATTGAAGGAGAAGAATACGAATTCTAAAAGAAAACTTTAAGAATCTTGATCGTCAAAAAAGCAAATATATAGTTACATTTCTCTTTGAGGGTCACAATCTACCCGTGGAAAGATTATACAACTTAGATGAATGTGTAATCGTTCCTCCTATTATCATTTAGTTACGTATGATTGACAAAAGATTGAAGTAATATTTGTCCAAATCTGCCCTATTTGCTTAACATGTATATTAGTCATAATTTATAATAATTCGTTTGCATATCCTACTATGTTTATATTTAAGTGTGTCCAGCCAAGCGTACATTAACTAGTGGGATTAAGGAGAATTTAAAAAACAATGCAATACAGGGTATATTGCAATATATATTTAAGTTTGAAGGGAGATTTGCTAACGTATTCAACTTGGTGCGTTTTTGGGTTCTTAGAAACTTTCAGTAGAGAAGAATGACAGCATAAATATGACTAGTACACATTTTATGCTTAATGCACATGTTATTAACAGGAAATAACAAGTCAGATAACAAGACCTTGTCAAGTCATTCTATCTCCTTTATTTACTATTGATTTCCTTATTTTACTACAGTTTGAAATGGCCATGTATTTTAAACTTTAAACCATCTGTACTTGTTCTGTGAGGCTATATATATATATATATATAGCTATGATGGAAACTGAATAAAACAGAAAAGGAATAATATTATCTTTACATGTTGGGCAACATTCTGATGCGACATGGTCGCGAAATGGAGGGTGATTATAGAATAATATATGTAGACTTTAGAGCATCTTCAACCGGACCATGGCTTTTGAAAATGTTAGGAATTCCTTCTCTTCTTTTTCCCCTCAGGCGACAGCAGCATGAATTCGAGTGTGGAGAAAGAACAGAAGTGGAGATTTTCCACAACCTTTTTTAACGTGAATTCAAAGGCGATATTCTACAAACCATTTAGGATATAGACGGTTTTCAAAAAAACCATTTATACCCTAAATAGTTTTAGAGAACTCTATTATACCCTAAACCGTTATCATGTATGCCCGATTATTATGTATTCCCGGAAGATTGAATTCATGACCCTAGGTTACATACATATGTCTTAATAGTCTTATCCACCAATACTTGTCAACAATGTTATATTAAAAGGAATATTTTCAGAATCAAAACATTGAAATTTAGTTCTCTCCAAAGACACCATGCATAATTTTTTATTTTCCCCTTTCATTTTCCTAATGCTAAATGATAACAGACTTCATGTCGAGTCAAAACTGCTGAGTGCGATTTCATGGTTATCAAAGAAAGCTATTTTGGCATTAATCTACATGGCAATCAAAATGTAATCCGAGGCCTCAAATCAAACAATGCTCCAAAATTAAGCATATCATCAGTTTGACTTGATGCATCCAAAAGAAAATAAGGGGGGAAAAATCCAAATGCTAAATTATACGATGGTAAAATTGGGAATGCTTATAGCCGGCCTAAATGAATTTCATACGTAAGGTAAAACTGTATATGCAAGCAAAATATACCTCTAAACTGGGCAACCCATATTTCGGCGCGAGCACACTTTTGTTTGTTTACTTGGATCCTCAAAATAGCTAGTAAGTTAAAAATAATACACAGCCTATAATAATATACTATGAATAATGCATTTTATACTTTGTCATTCAACGTCCGATCCAAATTTTCCAGGGGGTTGTTGGAATGGGATACGAAAATTGTTAATCCATCAACACAACATATATATGGTGTCTCAAATTTGATGACGTTTGAGAGTTTATTATGTCGGAGTTGAAGACACCGGTAATTGCTTTATTTATGCCAAGTACTAAAATATGTTAAGCCAAACAATCTGTTACTAAGATGCACGAGCAAATTAATGCATTGGTTATCTAGAGTTTTTTGGAGAGCCAACGCTAAAACTTATTTACTCAATGACTTCTATGCATCGACAAATGTAAACGAACAAAGTTTTAACTATTAATTTGACAAAGCAAATACTCATAAAACCAGCTAAGGAAAGAAGGCACTTCGCAAGAAGCGCAATTAAGAAAAAAGAAAGCATCCAGGTCTATTTTTGTTTCTATAAGCATATTAATTTCGCATATAAATTTGTTTCAGAACCAACAATTTACTATCAGAAAAGGAAATAAGCAATAAAATTTATGGTGATTATTTTAAAAAATAATCGTGATATTTACCTGTATTTTTCGCAGAATTTAGAAGCAAATCCTATGATCTTGCATGCTGTTTCACCAGGAGTGAGAGGAAAGAAGGATAGAATCACATATATAATAACAACCCTAGATAGCAATGACAAGTATAGAAGAATTTCTACATACACCCTTTAATTTAATGACACAGTCTCCAAGAAATTTTTATTAGAACCTTGCAGTTTGATGTTTTGATGGTGACAACTACATAAGAATTTTTTGTTGAAACCTGCCTTCTTTGATTTTAATGCGACAACTATATATTTCAATCTATATACTATTATGTCAAATATTCTTGCAGGAATCGTCAAAAGAAGCTATTATCATCAACGAGATTAAAGTTCTTTATAAAATCTATTTAGATATATATGTACAATCTTTGATATGGTGATGAAACACACACACACACACAAATATACTTTTGAAAATCATGCTTTAAAATAAATATAAAAAAGTATTTTCAAAATTATATATTTTCTCAAGTTCAAAAATACTAAAATGGACAAAGGAACAGAACAGTACAGAAATAGACGTCTGTATATTAATTCAGACGTCTGACATCAATATCAGACGTCTAAATTAAGATAACAGACGTCTGAACTCTATGTTGTTAATGCCTCTATTTCTATATGAAATAGACGTCTGTCATTTAATAACAGACGTTTGTCACCCTAGACAGACGTCTGAATTAAAAGACAGACGTCTAAATTAACTGTTTTTGTTTTCCTTTTATTTTTTCGAAATTCAAAATTATTCAGACATCTGTCACTTTTATCTCAGACATCTGAACTTGACGAACTGAAGCATCTCTTCATAAAATAGCAAAATCTGAAGAGTTGTCTTCTTCACCAAGAATTGCACTTCTTCAAATAGTTGCAACTATTGAATTAAAACTATTCAACACTATAAATAGAGATGAAAATTCACTATTTCAAAAACTAATTCTTTCTATCTTTTCTGATCTTATATTATTATAATATCAAGTGATTTTCAATTCTCTACTTCCTATCTTTGCACATTCAAATCATCATATCAAGAAGATTATAGGAAGGGTGTACTACATTGACTATATTCGTGTTATTCAAAGAACACACAAGTCAAGAAACAATTTACCAAATTGTAATTGAAGTCCTATTCGGTTGCTTAGGCGGAAAAGTCCTATTCGGTTGCTTAGGCGGAAAAGTCCTGTTCGGTTGCTCAGGCGGTGTAATACCTGTTCCTCCGGGTTAAGTGAGGGTATTCGAGAAATTCCAGAAGTAGTCTGGGACTGGACGTAGAACGAGAAGTTCGAACCAGTATAAAAATCTCTGTTGTCATTTTTATTACTGCCATTTACTATTATTTATAATTCCGCACTTGCTAGTCGTAGTTTAACTATATCATTTTTGTAAAATTGAGACGAGAACTTGGTATTATCTCTCTCAAAAATTTATGAAGTATACTTCAGCTATTCTGTCTTTATTTAAAATTTTTTTACCCACACATATTGTTTCTGGTTAACATTAAATTTTCTCTTCTTTTAATCTTAACCATTTATTTTTTAGACTTTAGTGTCTATAAATTTCTTCTTACCAAAGAAAATTATCATTCAGCTTTTCTATTCTTTTTACGAAGGTGAAAGCAAAGAATTATTCAAATATGTTTTTTAACTTTGCATTATTCTTATATACCATGGCTGGTTCATCCTCAGATGAGCCCTCCTATACATCTGAATTTTCTTCAATTAATTTTGAAACTCCTAGTTCTGGGTCTTCCGAACTTCCGACTCCAACTCCAGCTTATATTCCGATATGTCCACCACAAAGTCATCATACGGGATATACGCCGGAAAATAAACGTACGCGAAGAAATTTATTTCCATCTCCATCTACTAAGGAAAAGATAGATGATTTACATCACTATCAGAGGGAAACACTTGATCTTCAGCGAGAAATGTATTTTGAACAAAAGAGTCATGGAAGACGACTTAGCTTTCTTGAACGATGTGCTGCAAAAATATGTGGTTCATCTCCGATCAACACAAATGCACATATTCTCTCACCTCAACGTCCTCATGTATCCCCAAATTCATGGGAACGTCAACCTCAATGGTCTCCTATTTATCAGTCTGCTGAACAAAATCAACACGAATCATCCAAAGGGAAGTCTCCGAAGTCTCCAAAAACTCCAAAGACTCCTAAATAGATAATATATATGTCTGTATGTTTGATTTGTTGATTTATACTTGTTTTATGTTCTTATCAATATAAATAAATAAACTATTATATTTTTTTTAAGCCTAAGAATATAGAAAATCTTTTATCAGACAGACAGACGTCTATATTTTTCAACAGACGTCTGTAAAAACAACTCTTTTACTATTTTCAGCCACACAGACGTCTGAATCATTTTTCACAGACGTCTAAATCTGACTATACTTTTGCAGCCAACAATTAGCCGTCTGTTTAAAGATAACAGACGTCTGTTATTCATAATAGACGTCCAAACATAAAACTATCAGACGTCTGAATTTAGTGCAAAATGTTTTTCACTCTCTGTTTCATTTTAAACCTTCTGAGCCGTCTGTCAATTATTTTTAGACGTCTGTCATACGTCTTAGACGTCTGTCATAAATTTTTAGACGTCTGATCTTCTTATCTTTGATTTTATTCTACAGAATCTCAGACGTCTGTTTAATTTTCAGACGTCCGAAACCCTGTTAAGAAGAAATCTATATACATTATTCCAAACGGTTTATTTTCTTCTTCTCGTCTCTTAAACTCGAAACCCTAGCTTTTTCCAATAAATCTTATGGCGCCCAAATCTAAGAAACAAAAAGGAGATTCATCTCATCAACCTCCTCACATTCTTCCTTCGGAAGATCAAATTGAAGCGTGGTTATACCACGAACCTCGAAGCATGGCTCGTTACAAGCATTTATGTTCTCTTCAATCATTTCATGGTATTTTTCATAATCTTGTTCCTTTCTACAAACTTAGGCTCTATACTGATAGATCTCAGATTACAAGCCTTATTGATTTCAAAGATAATCAAGTCAACATTTGTAGACTTAGTGTTTTATTATTTCTAGCAAATGTTAACAATCCAAAAATTAGACTTCATCGAGAAAAAGGAACGCTTTGGACAAGCGTTTTTGGAAACATTCTGCAAATAACTCCTTCTGACATTGGACGAATTTTAAAATGTAGTTCGGAAGGAGTCGACATAGATGACTTTAAGTTAGAAGGAGAGGAACTTAAACAAATAGAATATTATCTTTTTGAACCTGAAAAATCCACAGATAGATCAAATCATCTTCGTCCTCGACCTCGACTATTGCTTAGAATGCTAATAAAAACAATTTTTCCCCGACAAGGAAGCCATGAGGTCATTTACGATGATGAAGATAAGGCACTTCAATCAATTCTATCCAATACTCAAATCAATTGGGCTCAATACTTTTATGATGCTTTTCGCACTTATCATGACTCCAAGAAACGCTCAATTATCTATGCTCCCTATATTACTCGAATTCTAACTGCCTTCTCTATTCAAAGTCCATCAATTGAATTTGAAAAAATCAAGGTATCCAACATTCGCTTCTTCAGTTTAATGGGATTACCAGAATCTCCTCCGACATTTCCAACATTTAATGATTATAAAGCGGAACAACTTGCTTTACAAAAAGAAAAAGGAAAAGCAAAAGTAAGTAGTTCCGGACAAAATGAAGATGAAGGCGATACTGAAAAAGAAAAGGATGATGAAGAAAGGGAAGATGTAGAAGAAGATGAAGATGAAGCTTTTGAGCAAGCTTTCATCCAAAGCCCAAATTCGGAAAATTTCGAGATAGAACTAATTTCTGGTACTTCTCGCTCGTATACTAAAAATGAAAAGCTCAAATCCGACATCATTATTTCTAAAAATCAAAAGAAAATTTCTCAACAAATAGCACAAGGCTTTTCTTCCATCAATTCTAGATTCGATTACTTAGATGCCAAAGTCGAAGAGAATGCACGAGAATTGAAAAATATCAAGACAATTCTTCGTCAATTATGGAAAAAGTCTCATGGATCCTCACCTCCTTCTTCTCCAACTTGGGGAGAATGGTGAATGAAGATGGTTTTCTTTTGGTTTCTCTTTTGGTTTTTCTTTTGGTTCAATCAATGTCTTCTCTCATAAAAAATTTTTTTGGTTCAAACAATGGTGAATGATAAAATTGTATAATTTTATCTGTCTTTCCTAAATCAACTATGTTAGGTAAACAAATGATGTATCCTAAACATTTATTTGTTATTATCTTGCTTGGTCTGTTTACATCTCTTAATTAGTGTGTTATTCACAGTTTTTTGTTACTTCTTTTTATCCAAAACAACCCCAACAATTCTTTTTGTTAATGACAAAGGGGGAGAAATAATTATATTTCTGCTATATAATATGGTCATATTGACAGGGGGAGCAAAGGTATGATTATACTAATCGATGAATTATAAAGTTGTCATCATCAAAAAGGGGGAGAATGTTGAAACCTGCCTTCTTCGATTTTAATGAGACAACTATATATTTCAATCTATATACTATTATGTCAAATATTCTTGCAGGAATCGTCAAAAGAAGCTATTATCATCAACGAGATTAAAGTTCTTTATAAAATCTATTTAGATATATATGTACAATCTCTGATATGGTGATGAAACACACACACACACACAAATATACTTTTGAAAATCATGCTTTAAAATAAATATAAAAAAGTATTTTCAAAATTATATATTTTCTCAAGTTCAAAAATACTAAAATGGACAAAGGAACAGAACAGTACAGAAATAGACGTCTGTATATTAATTCAGACGTCTGACATCAATATCAGACGTCTAAATTAAGATAACAGACGTCTGAACTCTATGTTGTTAATGCCTCTATTTCTATATGAAATAGACGTCTGTCATTTAATAACAGACGTTTGTCACCCTAGACAGACGTCTGAATTAAAAGACAGACGTCTAAATTAACTGTTTTTGTTTTCCTTTTATTTTTTCGAAATTCAAAATTATTCAGACATCTGTCACTTTTATCTCAGACATCTGAACTTGACGAACTGAAGCATCTCTTCATAAAATAGCAAAATCTGAAGAGTTGTCTTCTTCACCAAGAGTTGCACTTCTTCAAATAGTTGCAACTATTGAATTAAAACTATTCAACACTATAAATAGAGATGAAAATTCACTATTTCAAAAACTAATTCTTTCTATCTTTTCTGATCTTATATTATTATAATATCAAGTGATTTTCAATTCTCTACTTCCTATCTTTGCACATTCAAATCATCATATCAAGAAGATTATAGGAAGGGTGTACTACATTGACTATATTCGTGTTATTCAAAGAACACACAAGTCAAGAAACAATTTACCAAATTGTAATTGAAGTCCTATTCGGTTGCTTAGGCGGAAAAGTCCTATTCGGTTGCTTAGGCGGAAAAGTCCTGTTCGGTTGCTCAGGCGGTGTAATACCTGTTCCTCCGGGTTAAGTGAGGGTATTCGAGAAATTCCAGAAGTAGTCTGGGACTGGACGTAGAACGAGAAGTTCGAACCAGTATAAAAATCTCTGTTGTCATTTTTATTACTGCCATTTACTATTATTTATAATTCCGCACTTGCTAGTCGTAGTTTAACTATATTATCGATCCATATAGACTTTCATTTTTTTTATATTAGTCATAGTGTTTTATGTCCAGAAGCAAGGACGGATCTATATTCATTATACCCTGGGCTACAGCCCAGGTAATTAATTTGCAACATGATTATATATTACCAAGCTAGCAACTAAAGTAAAGTTGTCCATTACTTTCACCAAAAAACAAGGCAAAATGTGTTGTACAATTATAGCTTTGACGTTGGCAAAAGAAATCATTAAAATAATATGTTAATTGAAGTGATGCAAACTACGCAATTGATTAAATTATTTTGTCCTCATTTTACCCCTCTTTGTTCACCTTGTGTAATTTGTTTCGTCACTCATACATTAAATTCTATTATTTTCATAATCATGTTTTGTTCTTAAATTTTTCAATTTTTATTCACCTTCAGATGTTATGAAACTAGATAATTTATAGTTTAGCAATTATTTTCAATTGTTTTCTACATTTTGATCAAGTACCAATATTACAATAGCCCAGGGCGATCCCAATTCCTAGCTCCGTCTCTGTCTAGAAGTATATGATTGTAAAAATCTCTTCAAAGTGGTATACGCACACAAAAATCATTAAAATGACACTTCATTTTTTTTAAAGAAAAATGCAGATTCAATCGACTAAAACCTTTCAACTAATCGACTAAAATAATATCAGTCGACTGACTATAATTGCTTAGTCGACTAATATCATGTGCATTATTTTTTATAAATACAAGATAATCAGTTAGCTAAAACTACACAAACAGTCAATTAATGACCCAACGAGTCGACTAGTTGCATAGTTTTCGTCGATTAAATAAGTGCAAAAATAAACTATTTCTTTTCTATTTAAAATTCATGTTTTCAACTATAATTAATCAACTGACCGACACTCTACTAGTCGACTGCTTACATGTAACTGCTATATTTTTGAATTTTCTGAAGAGTTCTTCATCTTTAATGAATAGACACCTCCTTCCATGAAGAGTTGCAACTGTATCTAATGGTAACAACTTCTCATGAACCCATATAACTCTTCAAACATTATATATAGCACTTTGATTCAAGAATCTATGGCCAATGTACATTTGCTTTTCTGTGATAATCTCTTGAAATCTATTCTTATATTCAAAGACTTTCTTTTTCAATACGGATCACTATAACATTCAAGAAGTATTATTTAAGTGATCAATTACTTCCATTCCTCCACATATACACGATATATCATTTATGAAGACATTACAAGAACAACAGTATATAGCGACAACACAATTCCGATGGCTGCCAACGCCAACGGCTAGCGACGACCCGTCATCTTCGTGTCATTTCTGTAATTAAAATACAATAACCATTACACGTCGTCGAAAATCGATGCAAATTTAGTCGTAGGCGGCCATTGATAACCGTCGAAAATAATCATATTAATTTACAAGCCAATTTGACCGAGAGCTGCTTCATTATCTTCTTTCATCCAAATCAATCAAAATCCCCAACTCTCCCACCTCCTCCCCGCAACAGCCAGCCCCCCGTCTTCCGGAGCATCTCCAACATCATCAATCATCACTCCCAACAACTCTAGCCTCTCCATCCATCTCCAAATCAGGTTTTTTTCTAAATCCTAATTGATTTTGATTTGTTAATTTAGGGTTAAATTGTAATTCTAGTTGTTTATAATAGATGATTGATTGTTTATTTACATTAACTAATTAGTAATTTGATTAGTTTATTTACATAAACTCTAAACCCTGATTAGTAATTTCCTAAACCCTAATTACTATTTTGATTAGTTTATTTACATTAACCAATTAGTGTATATATACGTTGATTATTTAGTGTATATGCGCATTTGAGCTAAAATTTGGTTAGCATTTGGTTAGTTAGAATTGATGTGAATGATTGTGTTTATGGTTTGTAAAATTCTGAAAACGATAATTAAAATATATTAATCATAGTTAAACCATTAATAGTTTATATAAAATCAAGTTTGGTACAATATTGTGTGGCATGATATAAACTAGTGTATACTATAGTTTAATATTATTTTAAATAAAATATAATATTGTATACGTAATTTGTTATACAAAATGGTAAAGAGGGCCCCTCTATGATCTATGATCATAGAGATTCGTACAAACCAGAAACGAGATTTTTATCCTTACCAACTGGATCTTGTTGCGCCGGGTAACAAACACGCATGAACTATTTCTCGAAGTACGTGTCCGGATAGTCCAAAGTCTCGATAGTTAGCTCTAGGTCTTCCAGTCAAAAAACAACGTCGATGAAGACGTATAGATGCACTATTACGTGGTAAGGATTGCAATTTTCCATGAATTTCCCATTTTTCACTCAACGATGGAACCTTGCTTATTTCTTTTTTTAAGGACCGACGAATCAAATGATATTTCTATTCCAATTTCTGTCGTTTCTTCTCCCTCTGAATCAAACATTTTCTTGCCATAATGTTCAGTTCCTATTATTATCAATAATACAGTTCGGATCCTAGATGTAAAAATAAAAGAAGGGGGACCCCCTCTTCATCGTTGAAGACATGAATAATATATATTTTCGAAATAGTAAAAATCATATAATATAGTAAATATTTAATAAATAGTAAAATGCAAATAAACTATTGTACAAATGCTAATATATGTTATATAATTAACTAATCATGCATAATATTGATATATAATGTTAATATTGATAATTTATAAACAAATTAGACGTGCATAATGTGTTTTATTATTTATAAATCCCTTGGAGAGTTTTTAGCCCCGTCTAACAAGTATTGTATATGATTGTTATATGGATATTCGTTTTTTTTACAAAACGGATATGCATATTCATCTGATACAATATTTGTCGGATTTGTCCATGTATTGGACCAGTTACAAACACTATAAAGTAATTACATTTCGGAAATCATTTCATTTTAAACGGTTCACAAAATTTCGACAGCACTTCCTTTTTGTTTCTTGTGTACACGCATTCGTGTACGATACAGGGAACACGGAGGAAGTGCTGTCGAAATTTTGTGAAATCGTTTAAAATGAATTGATTTATGAAATATAATTACTACTGTGTTTGTAATGGAAAGTAGGATGACGGACCATCAAAGCAAAAAATAATATAGAAGCTAAAAATTTAATATGATATTCATTTCAAGGCGCAAAACCAATTCAAGGCGCAAAAAGACGCAAAAACAATTTCAATGCGCAAAAAGGTGCAAGAAGACGCAAAAGGGGCAAATTAGCAAATTCAATAACATTATAAATAAATACTGGTTAATTAAAAAATAAAATGTCAATTCATAAATTTAAATGATTAATACTAATTTTAATTTCTATCATAGGTTTTAAAGTATGAAAAATGGTCAATTATTTTATAGATCGGAGCTGGATGTATGAACAACGAAGGAAAATGGGAGGCTCAATAAGTGAACATTGTAATGGGGTACAATGTTTATTGAATTCGCTTTAAGTAATAATGGAAACGACAAATAAATTCGTTGTCCATGTAGTAGGTACAAACTGTTGAAACATTTGATACCGGATATGCTTAGAGTTCATTTGCGCCAATACGATTTCGTGCCGAATCATTTGGTGTGGGATCATCATGGAGAAATTATAGCACCTAATCAAGAACAGTCAAAGGAGAAGGTTGGTGGTAAAATTAGTACGACGAATCTCATAGAACATATGGTTGAAGATGTAGCACAATCAACGTTTCCTACCGTTGAATTTGATAATGACGATGTTAACATGGAAGAGGAACCAACTGTTGGAGCCAAAAAAATATATGATTTATTGGATGCTGCTAAGAAACCCTTATAGAATGGTTGTACAAGCGGCACTCAATTATCAGTAACTGCAGAGTACATTGCGATGAAATCAAAATACAACCTCACAGAAGCCGGATTTACAGCTGTTGTACAAGCTGCTAAACGGCATATGTCATCCGATAATTTAATATGCGAAAATCATTATGAAGTAAAAAAATATTATGTATGCTTTCAGTTTGCTATATCAAAAAATAGATACTTTTTAAATGGTTCCATGTTGTTTCGAAAAGAAGACATCAATCTTAGGAATTGTAGAATATGTAACCAGGAAAGATACAAACCAAGAAAAAAGAAGGAAAAAAAGTTCCATACAATCGTATGCATTAATTACTTATCACTTCTAGACTTCAAAGGTTATATGCATCATCTGTAACAGCGCATCATATGAGATGACACAATGTGAGAATACATGAAGAAGGTACGTTAACACACCCAGCTGATGGAGAAGTATGCAAGCATTTTGATAAAAAAAATATCCCATTTTCGCAGCGGAGAGCCGTAACGTTAGACTTGGTTTATGTACGGATGGATTTTCACCGTTTTCCCTGTTTGGTTCTAAATATTCATCTTAGCCTATAATCATTACACCTTACAATCTACCTTCGTGGATGTGTATGAAAACTCCATATATGTTTCTCACAATTGTCGTCCCTAGCCCAGATGATCTGACACAGGGAATAGATGTTTACTTACAACCGTTAATCGAAGAGTTGAAAACATTGTGGTACGAAGGAGTTGAAACATGCGATGTACCCAAAAAAATTCGGATGTTTGCTTCTTTGTTGTGGACTATTAGCGATTTCCTGCATATGCAATGCTTTTGGGTTGGAGTATGGCCAGTCATTTAGCGTGTCCCTATTGTATGGAAGAAACACGAGCATTTTCTTTATCAAACGGGAAGAAAATTTCATGGTTTGATTGCCACCGGTGTTTTCTCCATATTAATCATCCTTTTAAAAGAGATAAAAAAACTTCAAAGCTAATAGACATGAGACTTTGCGACCATCAACAATCTGGTCAAGCAAAGATATATATGAAGTTGTAAAGGATTATCCAAAGATACGTGAAACCAAATAACAAATTGAAATTCAAGTTAAATCGACGATTCATAATTGGTGCAAGCAAAGTATATTTTGGGGGTTGCCTTATTGAAAAAATCTCCTAATCCGTCATAACATTGACGTGATGCATAAAGAGAAAAACGTATTTGTTATTCTGTTTAATACAGTTTTAAATGTTAAGGGCAAGACTAAAGACGATTTGAAATCAAGACGTGATATAGAAGAAATTTGTAGCCATCCTGAGCTTCATATCAAGCCAAATAACACTAAAAAGCCTAAAGCATGCTATGAGTTAGACAACAACCAAGTTTAAGTACTGTTAAAATGGGTGGAAGGATTACGATTTCCCGATGGGATTTCCTCTAATCTTCGTAGATGTGTCGGCTATAAGAACGGGAGACTAAGTGGGATGAAAAGCCATGATTGTCATATAATGATGGAAAATTTGTTGCCCGTTGCTTTTAGAGAATTGTTGCCCAAAAAATTTTGGAAGGTTGTAATGGAACTTAGTTTGTTTTATAAGAAGCTTTGTTCAACTACGTTAAAAGTTGATCGTCTACGTAAATTTGAGAAAGAAATCTCTGTACTGCTCTGCAAATTGGAGAAAATATTTGCTCCACGTTTCTTTAATGTAATGGAGCATTTGTGAGAAATGCGGATTAAGAATCTTAAGGCTAGAATTAACACTAGAAGGGGGGTGAATAGTGTTTTAAGAAATTTGTTAATCTTTTTGAGTTTATCTTAATTTGTTAACACTGTATACACTAATCAGACACAGATATGAACACAGAATCAAACACAGATGCAAATATAAAGTAAAAGCAGTAAAGAAAATAACACATCGGATTTTATACTGGTTCGGAGTTACCCTACATCCAGTCCCGCAACACAAGTACGGATTTCCTTTCAACAACAATTCAACAATTACAACCCTCGGTTTCAAGACTACGAGGTACACCCTCCAGAAGGACAATCCTCTGGGTAGAGATACTTGATTTCCGAGGCAACAAGTTCACCCAATTGACTTCCAAGGCTACAATCACACCTTTTCTCGCTTGATTGATTTCCAAGGCTACAATCACACCTTTTCTCGCTAATATATTACAAAGAAGTCTATAACTCTGAATAGCACTGAGAACCTTGTAGAGATAGTGATGGAGAATCAAACTAGAAGTAATCGAGTATGATTCGATGTTGATTTCGGCAGAGTAATGGTATGATTTTGTATTAAGAAATGTGGAAGAAGAAGAGAAGTGAAAACCAGAAAAAAGTGATTAAAAATTCGTTGAAACTGACCCCTATTTATAGAAGATCAACAGCCATGACCATTCATGAAGTGTTATGGCGAATAGACACTTCTTTTGAAATTTGAATTTGAACTTCAACTGTCACTATGTCGACATAGTGCCTAGGGGCATGTCGACATCCCTCAGCCAAAATTGGTATTTTGAATTTCTATAAAAATAATATTTATCTTATATAAAAACTATTTAAAACTTTATAAATATTCTTAAATATAGTTGAAATTCATAAGTAAATATAAAGAACAATATATATATTATTTAACTATAATTTAAATCAAAGTATAAATAATTTAAAATTGAAATATATTATTTGAAAAGATAGTTTAAAATCAGGAGTAATTTGACTTTTAAATTAAAGATGTTTTGAGGCTAAAATTATTTAAAATCAGGATAGAGAGTTTTGAATCTGTTAAAAGGAAAGTTTTGAAATCATTTTGAAAACAAGATAATTTTGTAAAATCATTTGAATTAAAATTAGTGGATACAAAACAATGTTCCACTAGATTTTCGTAGGTTCCATCCTACTTAGGGTTCCATCCCTTTAACGGGCTCGAAGTGGATTCCATTCCACGAATAAATTGGATATTAAGATGCTAGTGCTTTTCTACGAGTTTTAACAAATATTCCTAATAAAATAAACTTAACCTTGAAATCTTGAACTCTTGATAATCTTGATACTCTTGATAATCTTGATACTCATGAGTCTTCTATCTCTATATCTTGAATCTCTATACTGTACAGTCTTCATTCTTGATACCTGCATGGTTAGATCCTGCATATACATATATATCTAAACTATATTGTTAGTATTTATATTTTATAATCTTATTCTAAGGTTGTTGTCATCAAAACCATCAACTCATGGACTAACAATCTCCCCCTTTTTGATGATGACAACCTTTGTTTATAAAATATTACTTCTATCCTATTGACTCCCCCTAAAACTAACAACTCCCCCTTAATCTATGCCTAACTACCCTATTTTATATTTCTCCCCCTTTATCATCAACAAAAACTAACTCTAAACTAGATTTCTCCAAACTATATAACTCCCCCTAAACCTTATCACTCTATGACGTGTTATTATAATGATAGTGTTATCATAAATAATTAACACTTAAATCTAATACACAAATATAATCCTAAACTATTAACTATCCTAACTAAGAATTAACAATAATACTAACACATATAAGAACACGAGTTTATTTATTACGAGTATGGTTGTATTTACATTTGCGTTAGAAAAACATAAAAACATAACAACAGAAAGAAAGAGAAGAAACTAATGTGTGTTTCTGAACATAGGGGATTTATGAATCGAACAGTTTGGATAGTGGAAATAGAAATTTCCACGTTGTTCGACAAGATTCCCATTTTTGTCGAAACACACTTCTCCAACACATACTACTTGGTCATTATCCTCCTCGTGTGCTTCTTCCATTGGTTCTTCTTCTTCTTCTTCGTCGCTGACCTCATGTTCTTGATTGAGTGAAGAGTCTTCATCGATCAAGATAGGATTGGCCTGGTTATTCATTAGGAATTTTTGTAAATTCCTAAGAATCTTGTCTTGCCTTTCTTGCTCTTTCGCCATACGAAGTTGAGTCACTTGAATTTCAGTCAACATCTGAAGAGTATCCTTCGTAGACTCCTCCAATTTAGTTATACGTGCGTGAGTAGAGCATTGGAATGGACCAGAAGTAGGAGAGGGGAATGAGAAAGTTGATTTTATGTTTGATTTAGAGGAAGATGCCATTATTTTATATATTTCAGAATAGAAAATGAAGAGAAAACAGAGAGAATGAATAAGAATTCGAAATAGAGAATAATATATAACTAAATTTTTGAATTTTGGTGGAAAAATTAAAAAAATAAAAACGTTATATGTCGACATGGGTCTAGTGAGGATTCGACATGGTCCTTGAATTTTTGCCTTTTTAATTTATTTTGAATTAATTTTAATTATACTCGTTATTTATATTTTATATTTCAGTTATAGAACAAATACCTAATTCTCTTCTTAATTTAGTGATTCATTTAATGGTTTTGTTAAAATATCAGCAATTTGATTTTCAGAGTTGATATAGTCGAGAGTAATTACTTCTCTACTTATATTATCTCTGAGAAAATAGTGTCTGATATCAATATGTTTAGTTCGAGCATGATGAGTAGGATTTTTAGATAAATTTATTGCACTAGTATTATCACAATAAATTGGTGATTTTGAGATATTTAATCCAAAATCTCTTAAGGTTTGTTGCATATATATTACTTGAGAACAAGCCAAACCAGCAGAAATATACTTTGCTTCAGTTGTTGATAAAGAAACTGTATTTTTCTTTTTACTAAACCAGGAAACCAGAGAATGTCCCAAAAAGTGACAAGTTCCACTTGTACTTTTTCGGTCTGATTTACATCCAGCATAGTCAGCATCACAGTATGATATTAAATCAAATGAATCATTTTTAGGATAAAATAAGCCATAATCAGAGGTGTGTTTAATATATTGTATGATACGTTTTACAGCTTTTAAGTGAGTTTCTTTAGGATGAGATTGTTATCTTGCACAGAGACATACACTATGCATGATATCAGGTCTACTAGCAGTGATATAGAGTAGTGATCCAATCATTGCTCTACATAACTTTTGATCTACATCTTTCGAGAGATCTTCTTTACTAAGGTACTCATTGGTTGCCATGGGAGTGGGTTTTCCACTCGCAGTAGTCAAACCAAATTTACTAACTAGGTCTTTAGCATATTTTTCTTGACTAATAAAAATACCATTATGTAACTATTTTATTTGCAATCCTAGAAAGAAGTTTAATTCACCCATATGACTCATCTCAAACTCTTTTGTCATTATTTCAGAAAATTCTTTATTCATTTCAAAGTTAGTTGAACCAAAAATGATATCATCTACGTATACTTGAACTAGTTGAATATCATTTTTATTTCTTTTAATAAAAAGAGTATTATCTATTTTACCAATTTCAAAATTTGATTGTAATAAATAAGATCTTAGTCTATCATATCAGGCTCTAGGAGCTTGTTTTAGACCATATAAAGCTTTCTTAAGTTTGTACACATGGTTTGGTAAATTTTCATCTTGAAAAAGTGGTGGTTGTTCAACATATACTTCTTCTTATACAAATCCATTTAAAAATGCACTTTTAACATCCATTTGAAATAATTTGAAATTATTATGATTTGCGAAAGCAAGTAGAATCCTAATGATTTCTAATCTTGCTATAGGAGCAAAGGTTTCGTCACAATCTATACCTTCTTCTTGACAATAACCTTGGACGACTAATCGTGCTTTATTTCTAATGACCTCACCTTGTTCATTTATTTTATTTTTATAGACCCATTTGGTTCCAATTATAGTTTTATCTTCAGGTCTAGGAACAAGTTCCCAAACTTCATTTCTAGTGAATTGATTTAATTCTTCTTGCATAGCCAAAATCCTTGAATCATCATTTGATGCTTCTTTAGGATTTTTGGGTTCAATAGATGATATAAAAGCTACATTACTCATTTGACTTAGTTGATTTCTAGTTTTAACAACAGATTGCATATCTCCAAGTATATTTTCTATAGGGTGATTTTTTAAAAGTCTAATCCTTTTATTAGGATGATTTAATTCATTATTAGTTTCAGTTGACTCTTGGTTTTGAGTAATTAAATCCTCTTCATCATTTGTAATTTCAAAATCTTTTAAATTTTCATCAAACGAAACATGCATTGTTTCTTCGATGGTGTTAGATCTTAAGTTAAAAACTCTATAAGCTTTACTTCTATTAGAATATCCGATAAAGATTCCTTTGTTGGATTTAGGATCAAATTTATCCAAATTATCTTTTGTATTTAAAATAAAGCATTTACTTCCAAAAATTCTGAAGTATGATACCCTAGGTTTCTTTCCATGAAGAAGTTCATAAGGTGTCTTATCAGTTAAAGGTCTAATTAAAATTCTATTCAAAATATAACAGGAGGTAGCATCAGCTTCTGCCCAAAAGTGTTTTGGTAAATTACTATCTAAAAGCATAGTCCTCGCACACTCTTGTATTGTTCTATTTTTACGTTCAACTACTCCGTTTTGTTGTGGAGTTCTTGAAAATGAGAAATTGTGAGTTATTCCCTTCTTATTGCAGAATTCCTCAAACTTTTCATTTTCAAATTCACCACCGTGATCACTACGAATAGTTATAATTTTTAAAGATAATTGATTTTGAATCCTTTTTGTAAAGTTTTTAAAACATTCAAAAGTATCACTTTTATGTTTCAAAAATATTGTCCATGTAAATCTAGAACAATCGTCTACAATTACAAAAACATATTTACTATGATTTATCGACAGAATTTGAGATGGACCAAATAAATCAAGATGAAGTAACTCAAGGGGTTTTGAAGTTGAAATCATATATTTTAATTTAAAGGAACTTTTTCTAAGCTTTCCTAATTGACATGCATCACATAAACTATCTACTTTAAAATTCATTTTAGGGAGACCTCTTACTAGATCATGTTTTGACAGTCTAGATAAGAGTTTGAAATTCAAATGTCCAAATCTCTTATGCCAAATCCAAGGGTCACTTGTATTTGCTAAAAGACATAGGTTATCATTTGAAACTTTCATACTAAGAATATAAATATTCTTTTTCCTAGTTCCCTCAAATATTATCGTTGAGTTATTATCTTCAATATGACATTTATCTTTTTCAAATTTAATTTTATATCCTTTATCACATAGTTGACTTATACTTAGCAAATTGTGTTTCAGATTCTTAACTAGCAAAACATTAGTAATAATAGGAGTTTCAGAGTTACCGACATTGCCGATGCCAATCACGTATCCTTTCGAGTTATCTCCAAAGTTAACCAGTCCTCCGTCTTTGTATATAATATTATTCAGCATATCTGGATTACCAGTCATGTGTCTAGAGCAACCATTATCAAGTATCCACTTATTCCTTTTGATCTGCACAGATTGTCCATTGTGGATTGATTCCTCAATACCCATAAAGCATCTTTCCTGCACATTATAAAATTTGAGTAGACAACTAAAATTTGAATAACATTCATATGCAGACTCATGGAACAATGATGATTTAAACAATTCTAAACTAGTTTTAACAGATTTTTCAAAAATAACCATTTTAAAACTTTTTCAAAATTCAGATTATGAAACTTTTGAAAACCTAGCTCTGATACCAAATGTGAGAAATGCGGATTAAGGATCTTAAGGATAGAATTAACACTAGAGAGGGGGTGAATAGTGTTTTAAGAAATTTGTTAATCTTTTTGAGTTTATCTTAATTTGTTAACACTGTATACACTAATTAGACACAGATATGAACACAGAATCAAACACAGATGCAAATATAAAGTAAAAGCAGTAAAGGAAAGAACACACCGGATTTTATACTGGTTCGGAGTTACCCTACATCCAGTCCCACAACACAAGTACGGATTTCCTTTCAACAACAATTCAACAATTACAACCCTCGGTTTCAAGGCTACGAGGTACACCCTCCAGAATGACAATCCTCTGGGTAGAGATACTTGATTTCTGGGGCAACAAGTTCACCCAATTGATTTCCAGGGCTACAATCACACCTTTTCTCGCTTGATTGATTTCCAAGGCTACACTCACACCTTTTCTCGCTAATATATTACAAAGAAGTCTATAACTCTGAATAGCACCGAGAATCTTGTAGAGATAGTGATGGAGAATCAAACTAGAAGTAATTGAGTATGATTCGATGTTGATTTCGGCAGAGTAATGGTATGATTTTGTATTAAGAAATGTGGAAGAAGAAGAGAAGTGAAAACCAGAAAAAAGTGATTAAAAATTCGATGAAACTGACCCCTATTTATAGAAGAACAACAGTCATGACCATTCATGAAGAGTTATGACGAATAGACACTTCTTTTGAAATTTGAATTTTGAATAAAACTATCACCATGTCGACATAGTGCCTATGGGCATGTCGACATCCCTTAGCCAAAATTGATGTTTTGAATTTCTATAAAAATAATATTTATCTTATATAAAAACTATTTAAAACTTTATAAATATACTTGAATATTGTTGAAATTCATAAGTAAATATAAAGAACAATATATATATTATTTAACTATAATTTAAATCAAAGTATAAATAATTTAAAAGTGAAATATATTATTTGAAAAGATAGTTTAAAATCAAGAGTAATTTGACTTTGAAATTAAAGATGTTTTGAGGCTAAAATTATTTAAAATTAGGATAGAGAGTTTTGAATCTTTTAAAAGGAAAGTTTTGAAATCATTTTGAAAATAAGATAATTTTGTAAAATCATTTGAATTAAAATTAGTGGATACAAAACAATGTCCCATTAGATTTTCGTAGGTTCCATCCTACTTAGGGTTCCATCCTTTTAACGGGCTCGAAGTGGATTCCATTCCACGAATAAATTGGATATTAAGATGCTAGTGCTTTTCTATGAGTTTTAACAAATATTCCTAATAAAACAAACTTAACCTTAAAATCTTGAACTCTTGATAATCTTGATACTCATGAGTCTTCTATCTCTATATCTTGAATCTCTATACTGTACAGTTTTCATTCTTGATACCTGCATGGTTAGATCCTGCATATACATATATATCTAAACTATATTGTTAGTATTTATATTTTATAATATTATTCTAAAGTTGTTGTCATCAAAACCATCAACTCATGGACTAACAACATTTACCTGTTAATCTTCCATATAAAGCACGTCTTTAAGGTCCTGTGCAATATGGATGGATGTATCCATTCGATAGGTAAGATATTAATATCGAGTATGGTAAATATAATTTTAATTACATATATATAAGTTATTTTTGAATTGAAATATTTTCTATTAGGTACTTAAATCATTTAAAGAAAAAAGTGAGACAAAAAGCTCGAGTTGAAGGTTCAATTTACAAATCATATATCGAAGAAAAAGCTTCGTTCTTTTTTCTCATTATTTCAGTGATCATGTGAACTTATCATTTGAAAGTGCTACGCGTAATGACGAAGCCGTTGAACAAGATTGTTCTTCTGAGGCAATGTTATTCATTTTTAGACAACATGCTCAACTTGTTGGAAAATGTGTGGAAGTATGGTTAGACGATAGAGATTACCATGTAGCATACACATATATTCTTCTTCATTGCACTAAAGTTGCACCATTTATTAGGTAATATGAAATTACAAGTCTGGATATATTTATTTAATTTAATACTATACATGTACATTAATTATAATGTAATATATTATCTATGTTTGCATTGTTTATGAATCACAACATCCAAGCAGCGATATAAGCGAAGATTTCACTACTTGGTTTTCGTACTACGTTTATGATCCGATAAATTATGTGGTCGATGAAGGAATAAAACACCTAGAAATGGGACCAAAAGAAATCTTAAGACATATCCAATATTCTTCGTTAAGGGATATAAATTTAAAATCAAAGAATATGGTGCTGAAAAATTAACTAACAATACTGGTGTATTTATTAAAGGAACTAATGATCCAAATGATCATATAAATGATTTTTATGGCGTGTTAACCCAGGTTTTGCAATTGACGTATTCACTAGACCTGCGGAGGAAGTTTTTTTGTTTAGATGCAACTGGTTCAGCAGTTCCAAGTTCTGGAGTTATCGTGCATCCAAATTATAATCTTATAGAAATAAAACATACCTCGCATTATCAAAAGCACGATCCTTTTGTACTAGCCAAACAAGCCCTACAAGTTTATTATGCCCCTTATCCATCTCTAAAAAGAGATAAAGCAGACTGGTCGGCAGTTTTTAAAACGAAGGCAAGGTTTACGTTTGATGGAAAGAATATTCCAAACGAACAAGCCTATCAAGCAGATATCGAGGAAAATGTTGAAATAACAATAACGGACGATCATACGGATTTTGGACTTCTAAATGATGAATCAAATGTATTAGTAAAAGCATTTGAAACTACAAAGGAAAACGATATAGAGTACGAAACCGAGTCCGAATCAGAAAACAACGAGGACTGATTGCTAATATACAATTTAATATAAGGTAATTTATGCGATTATTCATGTTACATTTTTCTCATCATGATATCTTTTCTCATAATTATTATGAATTATATGTTCTGACATAATAAATTGAATGTACGTGACAGGTATTATGTCTTTTTTCCGAAGGCGTAGCTCTTCCCACTCTGGTTCCCCCTCTTCTTCTCGAAGAGGGAATAAAGGTGATGACAGTGGCCCTTCAGAGCCAGCAACACGACCAGTAGTGTATTTACAGCCCAATGTCGATGGCTCATAAGTATTAAAATTAGTAGCATAGCATTAGAAATATTTTATGTACGATATAGATAATAGTCTAAATTTATGTTTCAAATTTAACACAGGGGATTTGAGCTAGAGCCATCGAGAGTGGTTCTTAGTATTTCCAAGCAGGCATATATGAGTAGGATGACTGGTTGTTGGCCCCGATGGAGTAAGATCCCAGACCCGATCAGAGAGAGCATCTGTCAGGACTTTTTGTTCAGTTTAAATTTACATATTTATAAATTACCATTTTACAATTTGTTGACTACTTAAAAATGCACAACTTATATTTAATTTTCTCAATGTGCAGGGTTCCGTAGATCTGCAGGAAGCGGACATTTCCCTTGTGTGGTGCCACTGGAATTCTAAGATAGCGAAGAATTATCGGGACACGATGTCGAGCCTTAGGAGAGTTGGGAAGAAACCGAACTGGATGGGTGCCAATGTATGAGATGCTTGGGTTGCCTGGTGGAACAACGATGAGTTCAAGGTAATTAATCTATCATATATATCTCATTACTTTGTTTTACAGATATTAAATATATTTTTCAATTATTTAAATTTGTAGGCGGAGTCACAAAGGAACTCTGCGAATAGAAATAAGAGCCCAGTAACACATCGTGATGGTTCCAAGTCATTCCATCATCATCGTGGGGATTTGGTAAATTTATTAATTGCGATTATAAATGGTTATTACATTTATATAGTTTAAGTTATAAGTTATTAATAAATAGTTAATATAAACAGTAATATATATACATTATTTATTGCAGGAAAGAGCACGTCGACGTCCGGTCTCATACATGAAAGTATTTGCTCATACCCATGCCATAAAGCAAACAGACGAAGTTGGCAACCTTACATATGCATGGGAAGATGAGGATAAGGTGACGGCAGCATATGTATGCATATTTTGAATTTTAAGTTATTAATATTGATTAGTTTAAGTAATTAGCTTTGAAGAATTAAAATAATGTTGTGTTAATTTCAACTCTAATTTTTTTGGCATTGTAGGAAAAGTTTCAAGAGGCACGGACATAGATGCTAGAGGGATCGGATCGTGATGAGTTGACCCGCAAGGAGGAAGACGCTATTTTTGATTCCATCATGGATCCGACGCAGCGAAATTGGCGTTTTGGTTATGGAAACCAAGCGGTAATTTATAGGAATAAACTATCTTATAAAAGTTACACAATTGTTATAAAAGTCGTCGAAAAGTTCTATAACAGTTTTTTCTATTCGCAAGCTAGGGTATCTCAACAAGCGTACCAAAAAGAGCAAGACAATGCCGAGATAAACCAGCCATGGTCGAGCAGCTGCAGGAGCAGGACCGTCTTCGCGCTATACAGATGGAGCAGTTGAATCAGCGCTTGGCAGAGTACGTGCAACAACATGGTTCATTTCCTTCATCGTCTGGTGCTTTCGGAGGCGAGGACGACTCTTGATAGGTATGCTTTTCTATGTTTGTGCTTGGATGTTGTATATGTTGACTTAGAGTTGGTGAGGATGATTTGTTTTGGTATGTTTGATACACTTTGATGAGAGATTGGATGTGTTGTGTTGATTTGGTACATTTTGTGGAGTTGTTTGATGTTTGACGTTGATTGGCCAGCGTTTTGTTGGATGTTGGAGGATGTTGGATGGTTGATTTTGTATATCTTGGAGTTTATGATTTTGTATATATTGGAGATTATGGTTAATATTGTTGTTGGTATAATATGTGATGTTAGTTGTTTTATATATATATATATATATATATCTGAATTGTCTGTGTGGAATGGAGTTGAGAAGTATATTGATATATATGTAGATCCGGTGGAAGTAGAAAAGGCGTAGAAATAAAAAAAATAAACCCAGATTTCCGACGACTATCAACGGCTACCGACGGCTTACGAGTCACATATTTCCGACAGCTATCAACAGCTACCGACGACTTATTGGTTACGAGTGGATCCACGTGTACCTCGTTGATCATCGAAGACCGTCGCTATGTTTCCGTTAGAAGCCGTTGAAAAGTTGTCGAAAGATTGTCGTCGATGCCGTCGAAAGCTTACAAAAACCGTGCACGCTATTCCGATGGCTATACCGTCGGCTTCCGACGGCCGCCGACGGCTATTTGCCATCGGAATAGCTCTGTGTTCTTGTAGTGAGAAAATTATAGGAATGGTGTACTCTACCGACTCATCCATGTTATTTAGAACACACGGAGTCACCATTTTACTACTTTTGTAGTTAGACCCGTTGGAAGTCTTCAGATACGAAGTCTTATTCGGCAGCTCAAGCAGTTTTTTGTAAGATACATATTCCTTCAGGTTAAGTGAAAGTTACTAATTAAATCCAGAAGGAGTTTCGGATTGGAGATAGGTTGTGAACTCCAAACCAGTATAAAAATGTAAAGACCTAACTTTTTGACCCTCAAATATCGACACTAATACATCCACGGTATTCGTGTGCCGAACACCCAAGTGCCGGAAATACAGAAAGTTAGAGTAAATAAAACATGAATAGAAAAAGAAAGGAAGAACACAACATCGGAATCTCACAGGGGAATGGTAATATATAATATCAAAAGAATATTACAAAGGGTTGCTCTAAATACAGGAATTTCAAAGTTGAAAAACCTAAGTACTATTGTTAACAAGAAAACTTGTCAACAGCCCCAAAGTAGTACTTTAGATATGGATGTTCCAATTAATCCACATTTCGACTAGATAAGAATAGTTTACACTTTTCTATTTCTTTTGGTCTTCCCTTCGAATGGGTTGTAGTAGTTAGAATTTCTTAATGGTGAATTTTTGACTTGGTTGAAATACCTCAATCCTCTTTTTGTCACCTTTCGAAGCAGGAGAACTGATCTAGAGTCTTATTGAAACCTTCCTTTTGAACTGGTTGTGGTAAATTAAAGGTTAGCTCCAATGTTTAAGGATATGGGCGGAATGAATGGGTTTCGACCTTGTCAAAAGCTTACTTATTTGATGACTTCGGCTTGGATTGTTAAGCCTGGGGATTTTGGCCAAGTTATGGTTTCGACTCACTTGGAAGATAAGCTTTTGGAGATTTGTGTTTTGGAGCTAGATTCTAAGTGTTTTGGGCTAAGTATGGGGTTTCGACTCAGTCAGAAGGGATCTTTCGTCGAAGTTGGCACAGATAGAACATAATCAAATCCGGTAGAAATTTCTCAACAGTAGCATAACCAAAAACGTGAGAATCACTTTTCTTTAACTAATGATGTACACAATGATCAATTTTCCTAATTCTATTCCCAAATTAGGGTTACAAGTTTACAATTGTAATAAAGTACAAGAGTAGAGGGAATGAAATTCGGATCCCTTAAACCAGACTCCTAGGGTCTTATTTATAGATGCGAGTTGGCACCTTTCGACTCGGAGCCTTCGACCTGGTCGAAAGGTGGCTTTATATACCTTTCATCTCCTTTAACACTTGCGCATCCCTCGGCAATGCTCTCGATTGGGCTTGAATGCTTCCATCTTTGTCGAAAGGGTTGGCGCGCCTTTTCTTTTGTATGGCTTTGTTGTTGCAAGTGTGTAGGAGTAAGAGCTTTCGACTATGTCGACAGGTTCTTCCCTGGAGTTTTGAAGGTGTCGATGGTTTTGACGCGGTAGGTGGCCTCCGAATGCATGCTTGCGACTTGATATGGAACCTTCCCTAGATGATAAAGGCTTCGACCAGTTCGAAAGGCTTGATTATGCTTTCGAAATGGTTGTTCTGATCAAGGCATTTTTCTGAGTAGTTTGAATGAAGGCGAAACCTTTGGTTTTGAAAGGATTGGCGCGCATACTGCTTTCGAAAGGTACTCCTACTCTTATTTGAAATGTCTTCATGTAGGCAAGAGCATATGTTTCGAAAGGTAGATATTGACACGAAAGGGAGCTTTCGACCACATTGACCCCTTCGAAAGCTTGTAACACATCTGGCTTTTGGCTGTAGCATCCCTTCGAGTCCTTCGAAAGGTTTTGTTGGTGCTGCCATCTCTTGTTCCTTTTTTCCTTTTAATTATTTTGGTTTTGACAAGGTTGAAGTATGAATTGGTGGTAACAACTATCATCAGGCTAGATAGTTATAACTGCTTGTCCTCACAGCACTAATATATACATAGCTTTACGGAACAACAAAAATATAAATAGACATAAAATTTAAAATTAATACAAAAAAGTTTCAGTACTCATTCTTCTCCGGCCTTCTTAGTAAGAAACCATGCTGAAATTAAAAGAGGAAGGAAAGAATGGTAATAAACTACAGAAAGCTTAATAACTATACCATATTTGATGGATATTTTATTCCCTCTGCTGAGCAGCTAACTAAGTAGATACAAGAAGCAAAATATTACAGTAAATTTGATGCTAAATCATGGTTTTGGCAATTAAAACTTGCTGATAAACAGTCCATAGAATTAACTGCCTTTAGTTGCCCACAAGGACATTTTGAATGGTTAGTTATGCCTTTTGGATTAAAAAATGCACCACAAGTATTTCAAAAATGGATGAATTCTATGTTCGGACATTTACCATTTGCAACTGTTTATATAGACGACATCCTTGTTTTCTCTAATACCGCTGAAGAACATAAACAACATCTTCTAGTAGTAGTACAAATATTACTACAAAACGGTGTTATTCTAAGCCCTAAGAAAATTGAGTTGTTTAAAAAAGAAAAAGATTTTCCTGGAAAAAGAATTAAAAATGGATAAATATAATTACAACAGCACATTTACACTAAAATTAAGGATTTCCCCAATACATTTAAAACATTAAAAGAACTCCCAAGCTTCTTAAGAATATTAAACTATGGTTGAAAATTTACTCCTAATTTATCAGCTAAGACCCAAAATTTCAAAAGAAGCTCACAAATGAACAAGCAAAATATAAACAGCATAATGGGGAACAACCAAGAAGATAGAATATAGACAAAATTCCTATTACATTACAAAAACAAGAAGAAGAGGAAATAAAGAAAATTAAAGATCTAGTAAAGGATCAAAAGATCCTCTATTTTCCATTAGATGAAGAATTACTTACACTACAAACAGATGTTTCTGACAATTTTTGGATAGGAGTATTAATTGCAAAACAAAAGGAAGTTGTAGCATATTCCTCTGGAAAATTTAACAAACCCCAGATTAAATATGCTATCTATGTCAAAGAATTACTCGCTATTAAATTAGCAATCAAAAGCCTACGAATTTATCTTTTACATAAACAATTTGTAATTGAAACGGACAACAAATCTGTTGCTCAATTCTTAAAAAAACTGTAAATAATCCATAAAAAATCTTCGGAGAATCATATTAGCAATGTATTTAGATATCTTTAACTATGATGTCAAATACATTTCGACCTACACTAATTTTGCTGCTGATCTTCTTACCAGGTTATGAAAAATGAATGAAGACGATATAAAAAGAATCAAAGAATTATTATAAACAATGAAAAGACAAGAAGATTCCAACAGGTGAAATCATCTAAAAAGCCAAACAAACCACCAAAGAGGTTTCATCCTCACAAGGATTTAAAGAATCTGATACTCCCACAGGAGTAAATGAAGAAAAGGTCCAACAAACAAAAACTATTCCAACAAACAAGAACAAGGCAACAACTTCCATTACAACTCAAGAATTTGTTCCAATGAATAAAGGAAAGGCAATTGCTCCCACAGGAGTGCAAAGGCCATACATCTCAACTGTGGTCAAAGACTGGTACAATTTAGAAATGAAAGCATCAAATCCTAATTTGTATAACAATTTCAAAGGATGCTTTAAAGCCATCCAATCTGCAGACCATAGAGCTGAAAATTTCTGGTTAACTCAACTAGAAAAAAATTATTTGGGATTAAAGTATACAACATCTCAGAAAGAGAAAAAATTACAAGACACACAAAAAATAGTGTCTAAATTATCTCAGCATTTTTTTACATCTAGGTCTGAAGCTCTAGATTTATAAGAAGTAGAATTGTTCACTGACAACTCAGCTGAAGATAGCCATTTGAAAACAATATTTGCTCAAATGCAAACATCTGATCTCGTAAATCTAAGAATTCAAGACTTTCTAAAATTACTTAGACTATATGAGATAGATAATACAAAACTAAGGAGATGGAAGCTGAAATGACAGTACAAGATATGATCTCTCTATATCAGCAACATCTCATTGATGAGAGTAATCTTCTTTTGTTCTTCAAGAAATTAAAAGACGCAGAATTATTAAAACTCTTAGAAAATAAAGAGTTAATCCTCAACAATAACAGAAGACCACACCTAGTAGCCTATTTTTCTGAAATACGAAAATACAAAAAACATATCAAAAAAGGCTTGGTGCATGAAATTTATGTCAACACGAGCCATCCTGAAGAATATTCAGACTGTATTCTCGACATATGTAAAGCAAAGCTTGTTGAGCATTCAAGTAGGTTTTTTACTATGTTCATAATCAAACTTTGGAGCGTTTGGGAAGAAAGATAGTACATACGTCTTTATCCCTCTATTCAACTATGAGAATTACATAGGGCAACAGAAAATCCCCAGCATGAGTTTATTAAATTCAATCGAAAATAATTTAATGAAGAAAGTGACAGGCTCTTATCATCACAAGAATTCTTCATTGAAGCCATATGCAAAGGTGAAGTTGGATCACTCTCCACCACTGAAGGAAAAACAATATTGCTGTTAGACTACTTATCAGCTTTTGAACCATCAACAAATAGAATAATAAAGGTTCAGAGGTTTTTAGACAGTCTCAAAATTGGCCCAGTTGGCACAATGGCACAGGAAGAATACTTTGAGGAACAAGTGGAAAAAGAAAGGCTAAGGCAAGACTCCATAATGAGAGACACTATGGGGACCGACCCTTTCGACGACGAATCTCTAGCCAACCTAGAAATTCAAATTTAAGTCAGAAGCATGGTGGACCATTACTCAGAATAAAGACACAAAGCATCTAGCCTCTACAATAGGGTGACAAATCACCCCACTAGCCTTAATAGCTTTCTTTCTGCAGAATAAAAAAGATGGACACATCCTCAGCCTACATAATAAAATAGAGGACACATATTACACCTAAAGGACTAGAGTGGACATATATTATGCCTATTAAGTAATAAATAAAGGATGGAAGAGACTATAAAAGGAGAGAATCCTCTCAGAAGAAGGATCATCAAAAAAAATTCTTCATATCTTTCCCTCTTTTCATATTGTACCTGAAACTTTGTAATATTATCTACTGTATTAATAAAATTTAAGTTCTGCAAGTAGATTTTGTTGATGTAGATTTCCATTTTCTCCTACATCTTTACCTTCAAGATAATTGGTATTTTATGTAATATTTAAATTATAAACACTAATCACTACTTTGTCTCTTATTTGAAATTACTTCTTTGTGGACTTTTAACATTTGTGCAACGAACTTTTCTAGCCTATAGATGTCTACCACCGACAGAAACTCTGGCAAAATTGTAAGCTTACCTTTTGTGTTTGTATATCTTAATGGTTTTCAATTTATATTTTGAATGACACCCATGTTTCTGAGATACAAATCCCTTATTCTGATAAAATACAGCAGAGTAAGATGATGCAACAGTTAATTTAATCTCATCCGTGCACAGATCTCGTTGATTGATGATCTCAGAAAACTTTAATAATGATTCGGGAACAGCCAAGCATCAATTAATCTTCATCGAACATCAATCTCATATGTGCATGGATCTACATCAACTACATACATGGTTCATACACCACCTAGACTAAAGTTTTGACATCAAAATCATTTAGCATCAACTTCGAACAACATCATTGTCTTATCATCAACAACCAGCCACAACAACCTAAACCACCACCATCATCTCCTAGGACTTCATTGTTGGGGAAAATCTTTTTAGATGATCAGTCTAAGGGAATAAAAAACCCAACGCAGTGGAAAAACAAAAAACTGGATCGTGATTGTAGTGAGATGGAACAAACAGAGGTTAACATCAGAACAGACAATCACAGATCAATGCAATGCAGAAAAATAAATAACACCAATATTTATAGTGGTTCCACTAACGCGAGGCAGTGTACGTCCACTTAGGGAGAGGAGATTTTATTAATCACTGAAAGATTAGAGTTACAAGATTGATTCACTTTTGGAGGCTATACATAAGAAGAATTTACAATACAGACAAAATTCTGCAGAGTTTCAGCTCTCTAGGATGGCTGCCATTGTTGTCTAGAAGCTCCTCTATTTATAGAGTGAAGAAATGAGGAGGGGTAGCTGCTATATTGCAGCCCTGGGGTTTGGTCCGGTAGATCTGGTTCAGCAATGACATTTGGTTCTGCAAAGCCCATATCAATCTGGTTCGGCATCTCCACTTTATGTCTGGATCGGCATTTCCCAATTCCCGAACCAAACATCTGAAGCGGCAAACTGGTTCGGCATAGCATGGTTCGGCATAGCTCATTTGGTTCGGCATTACTACTTCAGTTTGGACCGGCATGCTTCACCAAATCATCGAACATTCCACCAAATGAGACAACTTTCTTCTTCCCCAAACGAGATCAGCTGCTCCAACTTCATCGAACGAGATTACTCGTTTGGCCTTCATAGCCTTAACGCCGAGCCACAAATCACTGGACGAGATTTCTCGTCTGGCCTCCTCATCACCAAACGAACTTCTTCTCTTCACCAAAGTCACTCACCTCCACCAGACCAAACTTCTGGTTCGGCATCTCCTCCACCGAACCAAATATTTGGTTCGACATCTTCTTCTCAGCATTGATGCAAGTGATGCCTCCACCGAACGAAGCCATAAAGCACTGCGACTTCACCTCTCCTTTACCGCACCTAGGATTAGGGCTTCTCCAAGCTTCGCGAGTATCTCCAATTGCGAAGCTTCTTCACGAATTCCAGGTATCATCTCTAACAATCTCCACCTTGATACCGAATTCCAAACAAGCCTTCCAACTCCATCTACACCTACATGCTCCAAGCAATGGATACTAACCCAATGAGCTTCGGCAATGCCATCGCCCATTACACTCTGTCAACGAACTCCAGCAAGGTCACCGCCCATCAACAAAGTGTTCGAAGTATCCAGTCCATGTAGAAGCTATCAATCTCCACCCTGAAAACAAACGTCTCCATGAGCCATCTCAACTCTCCCTCATGCCATCCCGTGGCACCTAGCACTTCATTAAGCGAATCAAGTCCGAGCAATGCTCGAACTTAGCAACATGCAACGACTTGGTAAACATGTCTGCTGCATTCTCCTTTGTGTGAACCTTCTGAAGACGAACTAGCTTCACTTCACTCATCGAGACAAGGATCGACTTTCTCACCTCAATATGCTTCGTCCTTGAGCTGAATGCCAGATTTTTAGCTAAGTGAATTGCACTCTGATTGTCACAGTACACATTCACTCCTTCCCATGAAAGCCCAAATCACACAACAATCGCCTCAAGTAAAGTGCCTCCTTAGCTGCTTCAACCGCAACTATGAGTTCTGCCTCTGTAGTAGACAAAGCCACAATCGTCTGCAACCTGTCTCTCCAACTGATCGTTGTCTCACCAATGGTGAATACATATCTGGAGGTTGACTTCCTTCGATCTCTATCACCAGCATAGTCGGAATCGCAAAATCCAACCAAACCGAAATCTCTTCCTCTGTCGCCAAAGACAAGTCCATGGTTTGGAGTTCCTTTAAGGTATCTGAAGATACACTTCAATGCTTCCTAATGCGTCTTTCCTGGATTCGCCATGAATCTACTCAACTATCGAGTTAAAAAATAGCCGAACGAATTTAGAAATAAAAATAACCGCAAGCGCACGGCGTACACTTATAGTACGTGGCGAATACGGGTCGATCCGCAGGGAATTAATGATTTTAAAAATATATTCAATCAAATTAAACCAAAGTCGAGTGAAAGTTAAGCTAGAGAACGAGAAAATTAGCTAACTAACTAAAAGAAAAGAAATACAAATATAAGAGTTAAATGACAATTTAGAGAATAAATTCACTCTCTAGATCACATAGTTCAACAAAAAAATGAAATTATGATCTCCTTTTGGTCATTTATGAGTTTAGTTGATGCATATATCATAAGCATGACCTAATTGTGTTATTAATTAACACACTTAAACCATCAAACTTTAATGCACTCTCTAACCCACTTACTAACTCTCATGAAAATGACAACAAAGTTGCAAAATGAAATCTATTTTAAGCATGGCCTATTAACTATTGTTTAGAAATATAGGCCATCAAATTTGAATTTCAAATCACTTTCTTTTGCCATAATCATATTTTGATGAAGAGGCAATTAGTGTTAGTGATTGTTTAAGCATAGCCTATTTGGTGTCAACAATATAGGCTATCAAATTCAAACAAAAAACAACAATTAAACCACTTCAATCATTCTCATTAAGCACAAAATGAGAGCATAAACATCAAATTAAGTAGAAGCTACATAATTAGAGAGCTTTATTACCCCTAAATTGAAGGGGTTTAGCCTCTCATATTTGTCATTTGCTTAACAAATGTAGCTAGCAACATGAAAGGAAAAAGAAAGGAAAATGAAAGCTAATGGAAAATATAAGCTAATTAAAAAGAAATAAAATTAATCTACTTTGCATGAATGTAAACTACACTACTAACATAAGAAGAGAAGAAGCATGTAAATAAAAGAGAATTAACATTGCATAAAATAAAGAAAAATTACATGAAATAAAATGGCTAAGTAGCCATGAAAAAAGAAGAGAGAAGAGCTTTGTTTTATTTTCTAAGCTAAAAACTAAACTAAGAGAGACTAAGTAGGAAGGGGGTTACATGAAACATAAGGGGTACTTATACATGTGTTAACCCCTAATTCATATTTTCGGGGAATGCTCAAAATACCCTTGAGAAAGTGTGGAGGCCAAGTAATCATTAGCTTCTACTAATCATCATTTAAGTGTACATGAAGCCATTAATTCCATAAGCATGTGCATTAGCCCCTAATTTGTACATTAAGGTAGGTGGGTAGGTGGGGTCCTCCATTATCTTCACTTTGAATTATTTCCATCTTCATTTGTTCTCTTCACTCTTGTGCATGCATATATCTTCATGTAACCACTTGTAAAATTCACCAAATTTCCTATAAAACAACATAGAAAATTCCAAGTAAATTTTCACAATTTAATAAATGCATAAAAATGACCATTTTGCCCTTATATGAAGATGAATATGTGACAATTTCAAATAATTTGAATTTTGGTTTAAACAAGTTAAAATACCCAATATGATCGTTAATTTAATTTAAATAGATTAAATATGTTGGTAAAAATATGCACATTTACGTGCACATCAAATACCCCCACACTTATCTTTTTATTCGTCCTCGAATAAAGGAAAAGTAAGATAAATCCATTTTCGTAGGGAGTACGATTGCATTGAGCGTATGCAACAAGCCGTTAAACCTCTGGGTGTCCCCAGTAGGACGAGTGTTGTCTCGTGAGGGTTTTCAGCGGATACTACCCACAAAATCCAAATGCAGGATGAAAATATTTACACAATGCAAGATTTATTTACAAAGAGATGAATGCAAGTTTTTTGAAAATATTTACGAATGAAGGATTTACTTTTAAATTAACACAAATAAGTTAAATATAAGTTTGGTTATTTTCTTGAAAATTTAAGTCATTTACTTGTCAAAATTTCCAACAAAAATCAAGTTATCCTATCAAATAGACAATAGTTTAACTCGTTGTTTTGGTTGATAACAGAGTGTAATTTGAAATGGATCCTTAGTTGATTATCAAACTTTTTCAAAGTGGTATTTTCATTTCTTTTCAATAACAAATCAAATCAAATAAGTTTAAATGGTGCATGGATTTCATTTGCTTACTCTCTCTTGTTTGAAAATTTTATTGATATTAACAATATTTACATATGCCTAACTCAGGTAAACTGAGGCCAGATATATTACCCATGCACTGCCTTGCGGACTGATGTGAGGGGAATACAGAGCGTGGCGAGTGAACACATAGGTGTGAACACTTATCGACTGTAGGCATTATTAGTAAAATAATTTTTATATACACACACCTAACTCAGATAATCTGAGGCCAGATATACCGATCTTGCACTGCCTTTCGGGCTTACGTGAGAAGGGTACAGAGCATGGCGAGTGAACACACGAGTGTGAACACATGACTCTAGGTGTTTATTAAAAAATATATATATACATATATAAAAGAAATATTTTTTTGTATTTTTTTTTCTTTTTGTTTTGTTTTTTCTTTTTTCGAAGAGAGAGTTTTGCAAAATCATCTTAGCACCATTTAACTTAGAAGACAAAAAAATTGTTATATCCTTTACTTTAAATTCACCACTTTTTAAAACAAAGATTTTTCAATTAGGATGTATTTCATAATTAACACGTATGAATCTTCTTATATACTAGTTAAACCATTTTATTTATAATCAAACTTCATTTTTATTTTTGTTAAGACAAATTAAATTTCAATTTAATAAGCCAAAACTATATATTTATCCTATAGTGTTTCTTTAAAAATAAATCAAAATGCTTTTAAAAAAAATTTGTGTTTTTTTTTTGAGATTTTTTTTACATTTTGGAAAGAAAATAAAAATAAACCATAAAAAATCGAAAAATGATGATGACTCTTCCTCCACACTTGATTTTGACTGTGTCCCCACAGTCAACCCAAGTGAAAGGAGAATAAAACAAAAATAAAAAGATGACCTATATTTACATGAAGGTGAACGATATTTACACGAGATCAAAAAGTATATCGTCAAAGAATAAATGAAACGGTCTTCCAAAAACCGATTCATTTTCCTCGTCAAGTATACGAGATACACCTTAAGCTCGAAAAACCAAATCGTAAAAGATTTCAAAGTTGAATGTTGATTTGGAAAAATGAATGTCGTTTTATTGAAAACCGTACGAGTTGTTTTATTTTCGATCATTTTCGGGGTTGATAGAATAATTGATTGAAATTCAAATTTATTATCACTACCTTGAAATTAAAATTTATCATTGAAAAATTCTTCAAAATTATTGAATTCAAAATCAAAATGGTGCTTTAAATCATCCCATTCAAAATTCGACAACTCGTTTTCAAAAAGTCCAAAGCAATCGTGTTCGTTAAATTCGTCTTCCTTTGTTTGATTATCAAAAACTTCATTACATATGTCAAGTTCAAAATCGAAGGTTGTTGTATTCAAATTTTCGAAATCAGAAAAAGGAAGATCACATTTCAAATCACGTTTCTCACCCTCAAAAGAATTTAAATCCAAGTCAATCACCAAATTTTCAACAACTTCGTTAAGATTTTCGTTTTCAATTTCAAAAGTTTTTATTTGAAAATCGTCAATTTGGGTAAGAAGTGGATTATTATTTGACTCGTCACAGGTTGGGATTTGATTTTGTTGCTCACGTTGTTTCATATATGTTTCAAACAACAAATCTGTGTGATCATCGTAAATTTCGTTCATTTGCTCAACAAAACTGAATTTATAGTTATTGACTTAAGAATTTTCGATTTGGATTTGTTGAGAACAAAAAATTTCACTCGTATCGTAATTGAGATTATTCTCATTGCCAAAATTATTTGAAAAGTGGATCACATTTTCGTTTTGATTTTGAAATTCATTTTGGAATTCAAAATTGAATTGGCATGGGTTATACTCGAAATCGTCTGAATTTTGAAGTGAATGTAAATTTTGATTATTTTGAAAACTTTGATTCGAGTTATCATACAAATATGAATTACACAACTCATTTATCATTTGATTTTGTTGTGTAGAGATTTCAAGTAAAGACGAAATGCTCATTTCAAGACATGAGGGTTGGTCATCGTTTTGAAAATTTTATGGTTCAAAATTTGAATCATTTAAGCAATAGTTGTTGTTAAAATATCCATACGAATTTGGAGTGAAATCATATGGATTATATTGATTTTCATAACTATTGTAAAATTCACGTAAGTGGGGAAACTCGGACATTTTCAAGAATGTTTCTGTTTTTTTTTGTAAAGGAAAAATATTCACGAATAAAATTTATTTTTCAAAAGGGAAATTGATTTTTGTTTTTTGGTTTTTCAATTTTTTCTTTCTTTTTGAGAAATTTTTTTTTGGTTTTTTTTTCTAAATTTTTTTTGGATTTTTAAAATTTCAAAGAAAAAGGATTTAAAATTTTCAAAGGAAAAGGAATATATGCATTTTTTTTAATTTTGGATTTTGAATTTTTTTAAATATGCATGAACTAATGCAACTAAATGAATGCAAGGGTTAATTACAAATGATTTATCCTAAGTTAACCCAAAATTGTATAATTACAAATTGTCTTAAATCAACAAGATAGTTCTCAGCCAGGTAACAGGCAGGAGTTATCGGTGCACCACGAATCACCATAGCAATGCAGCCGAAGGTTTGAGTACCTTCAGAGGAACAATTCAGTATAATATTTACGAATCACCGTAATATTTATAACTGAATATTGCTCTGTCGTAGCCTAGACACCAAGAATTTAAATTGTTCAAAGAAGACAAATTGTCAATATACAACTAAGAACCATTGTTAGTATTAATCAAAATTCTAAAATGAAATGCAAAGCAGAAATTAAACGTGTATTAACAATGCAGCTACGAATGGATTTTTGTTTTCATTTTTTCAATTTTTTCAATTTTTTTTCAAAATGCAAATGCAAATAAACAATAATGCAAAACTAATAAAACAATAGATAAGAAAGCAAGCAGTTTATAATTTATTTTTTTGGCATGCAAAGCGGAGCAATTATTTTTTGGTAGCAGTTCCTCTCCTTTGAATTTCTGCCTTTGCAACCTGAAATTAAAAACAAGATATATACACTATTTTTTTTTGAAACGGAAACAAAATGTAAAAGTGAAGTTTTACTTAATTTTTTTTTTAAATATGGATGGAACTTAAAACAAATTGAGATAAAACAAATTAAAACCAAAATAAAACAAAAGTAATTTTTTTGTTAGCACTCTTATTTAACCTAAAAAATTTTATAAGTAAAGACTTAACTAAGAAAAATAAAAAAAAATGTTTTCTCCGGCCTAACACTCCCACGAATTAAAACAAGGCCTAAACCCGCACAATTTTTTTTTCCGATACAAGATAGAAGACAGCAATTTGCAATTCGTTCAAATTCGATAACTTCACAAATCAATTCGTTGTTCTTCACAAATCAATCAATTCGATAACTTCACAAATCTTTTCTTTCTTCTTTAAATTTGAAATCCACAATTCGTTCAAATTCCTCTATTCGATCAATACAAATCAAGTCCCACTTCACAATTCAATCTCAATCTCGCAACTTCAATTGCACAGCCAACAGAAGAATTTTTTTTAATAAAATCCAATTTCCCAAATCGAAATCATTTTCAAATTATTTTTTCTTTTGAACAAAAAATTTGAAGGCGATGGCAATGAGTATGGTTTGCGAAGTGGTTTCGGTAGTTGGCGATTTGGGATGTTTGAAGTTGCGAAGTGATTGGTCGAGGCGGCTGAGGGTTCGCGATGGAGTTCGAAGAGGAGGCGGTGATGCAGTTTGATGTTCGGTCAATAGGCTGCTGAGGCGGGGAGGTGAAGTGTGATGTAGAAATAGTTCGGTGGAACTGTGTATGTGATGTGCGCAATGGAGTTGCACTGTGTTATATGACAGTTCAGTGGAGTTATTGAATGGTTTTGCAAAAGAATGGGTTGTATGTATGGTGAATTCAAGGCAGCAGTTCTGTGTTTGGTGAACTGAGGTTGTGATGTAGAGTAAGAAGATGGTAGTAGTAAGATGATATGGAGGCCTGGAGTAGTGAAGTGGTTTGGACGTAAGCAGAGGTGGTAGTGACGAAATAATGTTGTGGGATGATGTTTGAAATGGCAGCAAATGATGATGAATGTTGACAATGGTGAAGGGGGGGTGGAATTGTTTTGATGGTGGAGCAAGCAAAGGGTTGTAGTAGTTATTAGTGACTGTAGCAGGTAGAGGGAAGTATGGTAGAATTGTTGATCTGGTGATGGTGAATGTGACAATGTTATGGTATTGGTTAGCAGTGGACAGTTTTCAGGAGCTTGACAATGTTATGGCTGTTGTAGTCAGCTGTTGCAGGTGGTAATAGGAAATGAGGATGAAAGTTGTTTTGTGATGGTGGAGTGTTGCTACAGAGGTGGTATGTTGAGTTGCTGCTGCAGTTTTTATGTGGGGGCACGGTGAAGTGCTGGAGGCGACTGAGGAGTTGTAGTAGCTGTCTGGATGAAATGTTTGAACACTGGAATGGCAGGGAGGAATAAGTGGGGTGCTTGTGGTCAGGCAAGGGATGTGTATGGTTGTGGTTCGGGGTGATAGCTGCTGTTATGTTTTGGGGATGGTGGCAGTTTTGTGATGGTGGCAGCAGAAGTTTTAATTGGAAGAGGTTTTATGGATGGTGGTAGTAATGTTAAGAAGTGATGGTTCTGAGCTGTGAAGATATAGGGGTAGAATGGTTGATGTTGCTGTATGAAGTTGTAAATGATTTGGCTCAGTGGTAAGGGAATAAGGCAGTGGGAAGTTGTGACTGAAGTGGTTGTTGGTCGTTTGATTGTGGATGTGGAGTGATGTTTGGAAGATAGGCAAGTTTGTATGCGGAAATGTTGTGGAACTGTGAGGCTATGGAATTGGAAATGGAAAGGGGAGAAGTGAAATGTTTTGGTTTGTGGTCTGTATGAAGTCTGTGAAGGGAGAAATGACCAGGAGTGTGAGAAGAATAGAAAATGCAAATAGAAAATGTGAATAGAGAGAAAAAAAACTGTAATAGTGAAAAGAGGATAAAAAAATATATGTACAAATGAAAATGTAAAAAAAATGAAATGGAAATTGCAAAGGAAATAAAATATTTTTGTTTGTGTTTTGAAATTGTGATGTTTTTTAAATAGAAATGCAATATACAATGCAAACTAGAACAACAACAAATCAATTACAAACAAAATCACACAAAATATATTTTTTTTTTATGCAAACACACACAAAATAAAAACACACAAAAATCAAATAAAAGTAATTCGAAGAATAGAAAATAAAATCAAAACAAATCTCCGGCAATGGCGCCAAAAACTTGTTCGGACGGCTAAATGTCTATCGAGTTAGAAAATAGCCGAACGAATTTAGAAATAAAAATAACCACAAGCGCACGGCGTACACTTATAGTACGTGGTGAATATGGGTCGATCCGTAGGGAATTGATGATTTTAAAAATCTATTCAATCAAATTAAACCAAAGTCGAGTGAAAGTTAAGCTAGGGAACTAGAAAATTAGCTAACTAATAGAAAAGAAATGCAAATATAAGAGTTAAATGACAATTTAGAGAATAAATTCACTCTCTAGATCACATAGTTCAACAAAAAATGAAATTATGATCTCCTTTTGGTCATTTGTGAGTTTAGTTGATGCATATATCATAAGAATGGCCTAATTGTGTTATTAATTAACACACTTAAACCATTAAACTTTAATGCACCCTCTAACCCACTTACTAACTCTCATGAAAATGACAACAAAGTTGCAAAATGAAATCTATTTTAAGCATGGCCTATTAACTATTGTTTAGAAATATAGGCCATCAAATTTGAATTTCAAATCACTTTCTTTTGCCATAATCATATTTTGATGAAGAGGCAATTAGTGTTAGTGATTGTTTAAGCATAGCCTATTTGGTGTCAACAATATAGGCTATCAAATTCAAACAAAAAACAACAATTAAACCACTTCAATCATTCTCATTAAGCACAAAATGAGAGCATAAACATCAAATTAAGTAGAAGCTACATAATTAGAGAGCTTTATTACCCCTAAATTGAAGGGGTTTAGCCTCTCATATTTGTCATTTGCTTAACAAATGTAGCTAGCAACATGAAAGGAAAAAGAAAGGAAAATGAAAGCTAATGGAAAATATAAGCTAATTAAAAAGAAATAAAATTAATCTACTTTGCATGAATGTAAACTACACTACTAACATAAGAAGAGAAGAAGCATGTAAATAAAAGAGAATTAACATTGCATAAAATAAAGAAAAATTACATGAAATAAAATGGCTAAGTAGCCATGAAAAAAGAAGAGAGAAGAGCTTTGTTTTATTTTCTAAGCTAAAAACTAAACTAAGAGAGACTAAGTAGGAAGGGGGTTACATGAAACATAAGGGGTACTTATACATGTGTTAACCCCTAATTCATATTTTCGGGGAATGCCCAAAATACCCTTGAGAAAGTGTGGAGGCCAAGTAATCATTAGCTTCTACTAATCATCATTTAAGTGTACATGAAGCCATTAATTCCATAAGCATGTGCATTAGCCCCTAATTTGTACATTAAGGTAGGTGGGTAGGTGGGGTCCTCCATTATCTTCACTTTGAATTATTTCCATCTTCATTTGTTCTCTTCACTCTTGTGCATGCATATATCATCATGTAACCACTTGTAAAATTCACCTAATTTCCTATAAAACAACATAGAAAATTCCAAGTAAATTTTCACAATTTAATAAATGCATAAAAATGGCCATTTTGCCCCTATATGAAGATGAATATGTGACAATTTCAAATAATTTGAATTTTGGTTTAAACAAGTTAAAATACCCAATATGATCATTTATTTAATTTAAATAGATTAAATATGGTGGTAAAAATATTCACATTTACGTGCACATCACAAACCATGGTATACATCAAGCTGCCAACTGCACTTTCATATGAGACCTTCATCATATAAGCCTTGTCCTTTTCCAAGATTGGAGAGCCTTTACTAAAAAGTTCTATGTGCAAAGGCATGGGTGTGATGATTTCCTTTGACTCTTCCATGCTAAACCGAGCAAGCACCTTTCAAATGCACTCCTTTTGAGTGAGGCTCAAAAGTCCTAGCTCTCTATCCTTTTGGATTTCCATACCAAAAAATTTCTTTGCTTCTCCAAGGTCTTTCATTTCCAATTCCGCTTTTAGCTTTCGCTTTAAACTATCGATTTCAGCTTTATCCTTGGAAGCAATCAACATATCATCCGCGTACAAGAGTAGGTACACCCATCTACCATTCTTTAAATGCTTGAAGTACACACAAGCATCTTTGATGCTACGATCAAAACCAAGTGAAAGCATAAAAGATTCAAACCTCTTGTACCTTTGTCTAGGCGACTGCTTAAGTCCATACAATGACTTCTTCAATTTGCAAATCCAATTTTCTTTCCCATCTACAACAAATCCTTCTGGCTGCTTCATGTAGATGGTCTCATCCAAGTCTCCGTGCAAGAAAGCGGTTTTCACGTCCAGTTGCTCCAGCTCCAAGTCATGAGCAGTGACGATAGCGAGCAAAATACGGATGGACGTATGCCTCACTATTGGAGAGAATATCTCATCATACTCCAATCCCTTTCATTGTGAAAACCCTTTAGCAACTAGTCTAGCCTTGTATCTCCCATCATCCTTCACCTTGAACACCCACTTGCAACCTATGGCTCGGCTTCCTTGAGGAGGTGGTACCAAATCCCAGGTCTTATTCTTCTTTAACGACTCTAACTTCTCTTCCATAGCGCACATCCACTACGAACTGTCACATGACTTCAAAGCTTCATCAAGGTCAAGCGGCTCCTTATGAACCACATGTAAGGCATAGTCAAACTAATCACCAAGGCATAGGTTCGCAAACTGCCAATCACCATACCTTTCGGGCGGCCTAATAGTCCTACGACTGACCCGGGTAGGTACTACTTCGCCTAAACTCTTTTCAGCTCCACCTTGAACTGAACTTCCTCTAGATTCATGCACATCACCAGCACTACTAGAAGGTACCTGTGGACTATCTTGTTATGTTTCATCAACTGCGTTTTCCTCGACAGCAACAACAACAACTCTACTATTTGGCTGGAACACGGGAACTTCTTCCATCTCCTTAGGCCTATTAGAATCTTCTGATGTGGTAGGTAGCTTCTCCTTCGGATTGAACATAGCAGACTCATCAAAAGTAACATGTCTGGAATGAACAATCTTTCGATCAATAGGGTTCCAAATTCGATACCCTTTGATACCATCGGTGTATCCCATTAGTATGCCCTTGTATGCTCTAGCCTCCAACTTATCATCACCTGTATGGTGAACGTATATAGGACAACCAAAAATTCGAAAGTAACCAAGATACACTGCTTTACCTCTCCACTTTTCCTCTAGAATTTTCCCATCTATGGCTGAGCATGGAATTCGATTTATGATATGCGCCGCAGTTGATAATGCTTCAACCCAAAAGCCTCTAGACAAGCCCGCCGTCAATCTCAAGCAACGAGCCTTCTCCAGTAGAGTCATGTTCATCCTTTCTACAACCCCATTGGATTGCGGATCTTCGAGTGTAGTGAAATGCCTCTGAATGTCATGCTATCTACAAAAGTCGAGGAACTTCCTAGAGACAAATTCACTGCCATTATCAGATCTCAACACCTTCAAACTAGAACAAGATTGATTTTCAACTAGCGCTTTCCAGTCTTTGAATTTCTCAAAACTCTCTGATTTAGCCTTCATCACATACACCCATACTTTCCAAGAAAAATCTTTAATGAAAGAGATAAAATACTTTGCTCCTCCAAGAGAAGAAGTAGTAAGCGGTCCCCACACATCTGTATGCACGTACTCAAGTACTCGCCTCGATCTATGGAGTCCAACTCCAAAAGATACTTTAGTTTACTTGCCTAACACACACTCCTGGCAAAAGTCCATCTTGTCGAAGCTTTCTCCTTTAATCATCTTCCATCTTCGAAGCAACTCTATGCCCTTCTCTGAAATATGACCCAACCTGAGATGCCAAATCTTTGTGGCATCCAATGTACGAGAACTATCTACTCCAACACATGACTCTCCAAGAACTGTGGTTCCTTTCAGCAAATACAGATTGGAACACATCTCCTTTAATAAGAACTAGTGCACCTCTCGAAACCCTCAGACTATCCTTCTCGATAGTTACCTTACATCCCAACGATGCCAATTGTCCTAAAGAAATTAAGGGCTTTCGAAGACCTGGAACATACCGGACATCTGTCAAAGTGTGTATCACTCCGTCAAACATCTTGATCCTCATTGTACCTTCACCCATTGCTCTACAGCTAGCATCAATGCCCATAAGAATAGAGCTTCCCTCTCGTCCAACGAAAGAACTGAAGTAATCCTTATTAGGCGTCATATGGAAAGACGCCCCTGAGTCCAGCACCCAATGGTCTGAGACATCCGATACTGCTGCAGACAACACGTCGTCAGATACAGACTTCTTCACAGAAAATGATGAAGATCCCTCTTCTTCCTTCTTCTTCAAATCTGAACAATCCTTTTTCAAATGACCAGGTTTCTTGCAGATAAAGCACTTCTCATCCTTAGACTTTCCTCTCCTGCCATTACCAGGCTTTTTGGACTTGGAACGCCATCTAGAGTGCCAATTCTTCTTATCTTCTCTACCTCTTTCAACAAACAGACCAGGACTACTACTTCCACCTCTATTTCCTTCACTTATCTCCTTCATCTGATCTCTCAAGCCCTCAGATAGAAGGCCCGACTTCACATCTTCCACTGTCAATGTGTCTCTAGCGAAGATAAGGCTGTTAGTGAAATCTGTGTAACACTCCGGAAGAGAAACAAAAGAATCATTGTCATTTGCACCTCATCCATCTTTAAGTCAACAGTCTTCATCTTCATCATGAGATCATCAAAGAAATTAAGATGTTCCTTCACTGAAGTACCCTCTCTCATCTGCATGGTGAAAAATATCTTCGGTAATATCAGACGGTTAGTCAGAGATTTTTTCAAGTAGAGATTTTCTAGCTTGGTCCAAATGCCCCTAAAAGCGGTCTCACTGCTAATCTCTGAGATAACATTCCCTCACATAGCTAGTTCTAAAGTAGTAAACACCCATTTCTCCATCTCCTTACTTTCCGCAACTGAGATGTTAGCCGTCAACTCCTTAGGGGCAAACATTACTGGATGGACTTCATTCCTCATTAGAACAGCCTTCATCCTCCATTGCCACTTGTCGAAGTCTTTATCCCCATTCCATTTCTTAATTGCCAACTGTGATCCTAACACGATATACATCCCTCTAGTGTAGGATCTTGAAACAACTGGAGTTCCTTCATCTCCTACCATAGCGTCTAACACTCCTTAATCAACCTTGCAGCTCTGATACCAAACTGTTGGGAAAAATCCCTTCAGATGATCAGTCTAAGGGAATAAAAAACCCAACGTAGCGGAAAAACAAGGAACTAGATCGTGATTATAACAGGGATAAACACCAGAACAGACAACCACAGATCAATGCAATGCAGAAAAATAAATGACACCGGTATTTATAGTGGTTCCACTACCACAAGGCAGTGTACGTCCACTTGGAGAGAGGAGATTTTATTAATCACTGAAAGATTAGAGTTACAAGATTGGGTCACATTTGAAGGCTATACAAAAGAAGAATTTACAATACAGACAAAATTCTACAGAGTTTCAGCTCTCTAGGATGGTTGCCATTGTTGTCCAGAAGCTACTCTATTTATAGAGTGAAGAAATGAGGAGGGGTAGATGCTATATAGCAGCCTTGGGGTTTAGTTTGGCAGATCTGGTTTGGCAATGGCATTTGGTTCGGCAAAGCCCATATCAGTCTGGCTCGGCATCTCCACTTTAAGTCTGGACCGGCATTTCCCAATTCCCGAACCAAACATCTGGAGCAGCAAACTGGTTCGGCATGACATGGTTCGGCATAGCTCATTTGGTTCGGCATTTCTACTTCAGTTTGGACCGGCATCCTTCACCAAATCACCGAACAAGACAACTTTCTTCTTCCCCAAACGAGATCAGCTGCTCCAACTTCACCGAACGAGATTACTCGTTCGGCCTTTATAGCGTTAACGTCCAGCCACAAATCACCGGACGAGATTTCTCGTCCAGCCTCCTCATCACCGAATGAACTTCTTCTCTCCACTGAAGTCACTCACCTTCACCGGACCAAACTTCTATTTCGGCATCTCCTCCATCGAACCAAATATTTGGTTCGGCATCTTCTTCTCAGCATTGATGCAAGTGATACCTCCACCGAATGAAGCCACAAAGCACTACGACTTCGCCTCTCCTTCACCGAACCTAGGATTAGGGGTTCTCCAAGCTTCGCAAGTATCTCAAATGACGACGCTTCTTCACGAATTTCAGGTATCATCTCTAACATTCATCATGCAAACAAGTACTCACACATCATCTTCATCAACTAAAGCACATTACCAAGCTCAATTCATTTTAGGCTATCCATCACGAAAATCATCATAAAACATCGAACTCCAACCAGATCCAAGTGAATTTCAGGCAACACTGCGAGCAAATTTAGGCTACAGCCGCAAGTACTTAACGACCCAGCTGACACAAACTTCGAGCAGTGTTTTCTGGCGAGGTCCAAGTATTGCGATAGTAGCAGGCAAAGTGAACTATTGTGAATTTTGCGGTTCGAGGCGAATTTGATGGCGATTGCGATGAAGATAATGTTGTACTTCCGACTTCAAGGATCTATGAAATAGATTCTTTCAGACAATAGTTCAACCCACCAGGTACAAACGGGATATCAAACTATCGACTTTCAAGATTCAATGAAGCCTTATAACAGCGTAATCGGATTCAAAGTTTGTACGCCTTTGATCCGACCAAGAACACTTTAGTATTTGATATCTAACGATGCAATATGTAAAGAAAGGAATGAAGAAGAAGAAGAAACAAATCTGCAACAAATCAGCGTTTGCAACACCTTGCAGATGTTACAAAATATAGAGTAATGGAAGTGCAGCGATTAGCAACACTTCCCTGGCGTTGCAAATCTGTGTAGGAAGAAGAAGAAGAATCTGAATTAAATTACTAACACTTTCAGGGCGTTGCTATTTATCGATGTGGAGGTATCCATTCGTGGAGGGTTGCGTCACTTCCCAACGTTTCAAAACCGTTGCTAACAGTCACATACGTTTGAGTTGAAACGTCGCGTCTATTCATTTTGCAACGTCCAGAAAACGTTACAAATTTCCCGCCCTTTATTTAAATTAAGAAATTTCGGTTCTGGGTCCTTAACGGGCTGAAATCTAACCCGTTACTGTTTACATTCGATCCAAAAATATTTTTCGGATCCGAACCCGAAACTCGTACACGACCCGGCCCGGTTCGGTTCGGTCGGACGGCGGCGGCGCGTGTGTGGTGTTGCATGACTTCTCTCCTCACAACAAAGCAAACATGTGGGAGCCCCAAGGCCCCAACATCCACATGAGAAATCTATATTTATACAAATATATTGTATAATTTTCTAGCATGTGGGACTAATTGATTTCTTCTTCCCTCTTTACTTCTTCTCTTCCAAATCAAAACCCAAAGCCCCAAAACTATATTTGAAAATTTTACAACAATCTCCCCCAATTTTCAAATAAGAAAAATAAATAAATAGGATGGCTGTATCACTAGAGTTACTTCCTACATACCCAACTGGGATCAAGCCTATGTAGTTCTAAGATCAAGTTTTGCATCATCGTGAAAACCAACACATAAATAAAACGTATCTTTTGGATTTGAACCTTTACTTAGTGTAAATCATTCAAAGCCTTTTCGAGATTCTATGGTGAACGAATCTTGAACCAAGTATCCCTAATGATAAAACCAGAACAATCACACATGTTGATTTCCTTAGGTAAATTGTTCTGTATTGCTCAGCACGTTAATGGCCATGTGCTTAAATCCTGGTTCATGAGTCTACTTAGAAAGCGGTCTTACTTTCCTAGGAAACGGCCTAATTTCCATACTCATATAGGTAAGTCTCTTAAGATGTTTCTGCGATTCACCTTTTAAGGTTTCTAGACTTATTAAGGATATATATCCATCCTTTGTTCTTGCAGAATCCAACACTAAATATTATGGGATTATCGATTTAGTGTTCCATAATCATTCTCTTAACTTGCTGGTACCCATTGAACTTTGTCTATCCTTTTCCAGACATAAGTTGGGTTTCTGTTAAGGATGATCAACCTTCATTCACAGACCTTAGTCCTATTTCTTATGACTTTATAGAAACCATTGCCTTTGGAAGACTCTTTGTAAGTGGATCAGCCAAGTTTTTCTTCGTTTCTATGTAGTCAACAGTTATAACTCCTCTTTTGAGTAACTGTCTCACCATTTGATGTCTTAGAATCACATGTCTAGACTTTCCATTATATGTCTTATTAGATACATTGTATATCGTTGCTTGATTGTCACAGTTAATCAAGACTGCTAGAGATGGCTTCTTCCATAAAATGATTTCCATTAATAAATTCCTAAGCCATTCCACTTCTTTACATGCATCTGCTAATGCAATCAATTCTGAAAACATTGTTGAGTCAGAAATACAGGTCTGCTTCTTGGAAGCCCAAGACACAGCAGCGCCTCCTAATGTAAAGATCCATCTAGTAGTAGACTTGGATTTGGATTCTACATTGTTTCAGGTTGCATCACCATATCCTTCTATTACAGCAGGATATCCTTTATAAGATAAACCATATTCAATGGTTCCTTTCAAATAAGCTAAAACTCTAGAAATAGCTTTCCAATGTTCGAAACCTGGATTACTCGTAAATCGACATAATACACTTATAGCATGTGCGATGTCTGGTCTAGTGCAATGCATAACATACATAAGACTCCCAATAACACTGGAATACTCTAGTTGAGAGATAGTACGTCTAGTGTTCTTTTCTAATTTAATACTAGGATCTAAAGGAGTTGGTGCTGGTTTGTCATCGTAATGACCATACTTTTGTAGGAATTTCTCTATGTAATGAGATTGAGTTAGTAATAACTCCCCCTCTTTTCTAACAATTTTAATTCCCAAAATTACATCAGCTTCTCCTAGATCTTTCATATCGAATTTAGAAGACAGAAACTTTTTAGTTTCATTCACACAGGATATATTGGAACCAAATATTAGCATGTCATCAACGTATAAACATATTATAACACTACCGTTGTTATCTGATTTGCTATAAATACATTTATCAACATCATTAACAATGAATCCATATGACAGTGCAACTCTATTAAATTTCTCATGCCATTGCATGGGAGCTTGCTTCAGGCCATAAAGAGATTTCACTAATTTGCAAACTTTCTTTTCTTGGCCTTGGGTTTTAAAACCTTCAGGTTGTTCCATATATATCCCTTCTTCTAAATCTCCATTTAGAAAAGCAGTCTTTACATCCATTTGATGTATGACTAATTTATGAATTGATGCAAGTGCAATTAAACAGTGTATAGAAGATATGCGAGCAACTGGAGCATATGTATCAAAGTAATCTACTCCATATCTTTGCTTATATCCCTTAGCAACTAATCTAGCTTTAAACTTATCAATGGATCCATTTGTATTCAAATTTTTCTTGAATATCCATTTACATCCTATAGGTTTAGCACCAGGAGGTAAATCAGTTAAAACCCAAGTTTAGTTTAACAGTATGAAATTCATTTCATCATTGATAGCTTCTTTCCAGAAATTGGAATCTCTGGAACTCATAGCCTCAGAATAAGTTTTGGGATCGTCATCGACGTTCATTACATATTTAGTCACATTAAGGACTTCGTCCTTACTGCATTCTACAAGATATGTAATGAAGTCAGGACCATAGTCCTTTTCTATTCTCGCTCTTTTACTTCTCCGTTGTTCAGTACTATTATTTGGTACTGATACTTCCTTGCTGTTTTGAGTAGGAGCATAATCATCGTCATTGATATCATTATCCATACTAGGTTCTGGACTAGATGATCTCAATGGGATCTCAACAGTTTGATTTTCAAAAAATTCTACATCTACAGATTCTATAACTTCTAGAGTGTCAAGAATAAGGAATCTATAAGTTATACTATTAAGTGAATATTCTATGAAAACACATTTAAATGCTCTATTTCCTAACTTTGGTCGTTTAGGATCTAGTTTTCTAACATATGCTAAGCAACCCCAAACTTTAAGTCTAGTTAGGTTAGATTTCCTATTAAACCATAATTCATAAGTGGAAATATTATTCTTTTTAAGTGGTACTCTATTTAAAATATAACATGCAGATAACATAGCATCACCCCATAGGTTATAAGGTAAATTAGAACTTATGAGCATGTCATTAACCATTTCTACTAAAGTTCTATTCTTCCTTTCAGCAACACCATTTTGTTGTGGTGTATATGGGGCAGTACATTGGTGAACTATACCTTGTGGTTTACAAAACAAGGTGAATTCATTTTAGAAATATTCACCACCACGATCTGAATGTAATATTTTAATTTTAACTCCTAATTGTGTTTCGATCTCTGCTTTGTAAATTTTGAATTTATCAAAAGCCTCATCTTTAGTTTTCATTAGATATACATATGCATATCTAGTATAATCATCAATGAATGTTATATAGTATTGGTTACCACCATAGGTGATATGACTTTTTAAGTCATCCACATCACTATATACCAAATCAAGCAAACCAGTTTTCCTTTCTACGGATTTAAAGGATTTTCGATGTATTTTTGTTTGAACACATATTTCACATTTAGAGATGGTATCGAAATCACAATCAGAAATTAATCCTAATTTATGCATATTTCTAATATAATTATAATTAACATGTCCTAATCTACCATGCCATAAATTAATAGAATCAACAATATAAACAGAAGATTTCTTTATTAGATTCAACTTAATCATGCCGTTACAAGAGTATCCCTGTCCAATGAATCTATCATTCTTAGATAACACTAGCTTATCAGACTCATACAACATCTTGAATCCTCCTTTGTTAAGAAGGTATCCAGAGACCAAATTCTTACACATATGAGGTACATAAAATACATTTACTAATGTAAGAACTTTTCCAGAGGTGAAAGTAAGTTCTATAGTGCCTTTTCGCAGAACTTTGCTTGGAACTTTATTTGCTCCAGTAACTTCGTCGGCTTCTCCTTTATTTTCTTCGTAACTCTTGAACAGATTACGGTCTTTGCAAATGTGAATGGTTGCTCCAGTATCGAACCACCAATCATTATCATTGCCGCTAACGGAGTTCTCCTCTTGCACTATAGCCACAAGCAAGTCTTCGACCACATTCACTTTTTGTTGTTTCTTCCGCAGACGGCAGTCTCGGGCATAGTGGCCGGGCTTGTTACAAAAATAACAAGCACCTTTCCTTTTGTTGTTGATTTTGAAATGATTTTTCTTCTTAAACTGTGTCTCATTCTTTGACTTTAACTTATCAGTAATTTCAACATTATTTGCCTTAAAATGGGACTCAGTTTGCGGATTAACATCTAGATCGCGTTTGCGAGAGTCTTCTTCAATACGAAGATGACGCTGTAAACTGTCTAAATTATAATCCGTTTCTGCATGCTTCATCTTTTTCTTATAATCATTCCAACTATGCGGAAGTCTAGAAATTATAACTCTAACAACAAAAGATTCAGGGAGATCAATTCCAGCATCTTTAAGTTGATTCATCAACAGTAAGATTTCGCTTACTTGTCCAATTATGGACTTATTGGTGATCATTTTGAAATCCATAAAATTGAAAATAAGAAACTTTTTATTACTTGCCTCGGATATGCGGTACTTATTCTCCAGTGCAGTCCAGAGTGCCTTCGCGCTTTGCACGTTTAGCCTTTAGAGCAGCATCATCCTTATCAGTTTCCTCCGGGATTTCTTTCAAGTCATCTTCCAAAATGTAGAACAACTTGACGGTGACCAAGAAAAATTTCATCGTCTCTTGCCAACGAGTGAATTGTCGCCATCAAAACGCTCTAATCGAGTTAGATGCTGATTCATAACTTGTAGAGCGCTCGAACCTTCCATGGTTGAAGAGTATTGTCTGAAATTTGTTGTGAATTTTGCGGTTCGAGGCGAATTTGATGGCGATTGCGATGAAGATAATGTTGTACTTCCGACTTCAAGGATCTATGGAATAGATTCTTTCAGACAATAGTTCAACCCACCAGGTACAAACGGGTTATCGAACTATCGACTTTCAGGATTCAATGAAGTCTCATAACATCGTAATCAGATTCAAAGTTTGTACGCCTTTGATCCGACCAAAAACACTATAGTATTTGATATCTAACGATGCAATATGTAGAGAAAGGAATGAAGAAGAAGAAGAAACAAATCTGCAACAATTCAGCGTTTGCAACACCTTGCAGATGTTACAAAATATAGAGTAATGGAAGTGCAGCGATTAGCAACATGAACGACATTCACGGCCATGCATTTATCTCTCCTCAGTTCCGCGAGCAAAGCAATTTTAGGCAACGTCATTAGGCAACAGTTTGGGCACCAGATCTGAAGTGAAACCTCCGACAACGACGCATCACTCAAGATAATAAAGAAGGCAACGACGAGTCTTCTCGGCAACAACAACACGTCCAGGCAGCGACGATGTAGTTTTTGGTGGTGGAGTATACCTTTGTATTTGTGAAAATTATGGAGGAAGCTAAATATTTGAGTGCGTATTTTCTTTTGAAGAGAAGAAAGGAGAGGTTGGGGTGATAATGGATTAAGTCACATGTTCGGGAAATTGAACTGAGCTTTGGTCTAAACCTGAACTGAGCTGACAGCCAGAACTGATCATCTGTAGAAACACATGTTCGGGAAACAATGGCAAAGAGTGAAGAGCAACAGGATAGAGTAATCGAAACAGAACTGGTATGAACTGTACTGATGTGGTCGAACTGATAATCAAGAATCAGACAAGCTCAAAGCAACTGAGTTATACAGCAGCTGAGTTGTGCTAAGTTCAAATGTAATGGAAATGTATGTGAGTGTAGTGTGAAACCCGATGTGTGTAAAAAGGCAAAAATTGACAGGGACATTTGGCTCAGGCTCCTTTTTGAAGAAATCCTTAGCCTTACATCCCTCCCGTGTGATCCATATCCCTCTTTCCATCTTTATAAAATTTACATTCAGAATAATATAATATTTGATTTTGAATATCCCCTCTGTCATTATTGAATCTATTATTTTTTTGAATTATTTGTGAATGTCAAATACTCAATAAAGTGCTTACAAGCTACCACAGCTATTTCAATATATATGTATTTCTATGGGAAAAGAGAAAATATATCGCTTATTATTTTTATATCTTTTATTTTATTATTCCGAACAACTAAATAAAGGACCCGTGGTAAAGAGGGTTGTCCTCTTGAGTTAAAAAGTTTGTACAGTATAATTGGATTAAATACTATAAAAATAAATTCTACTTACAATCCTAATATACAAGGATGTATATCTTTCGCTAATAATGAATCTAATGTATATCATCTGTAATGAAATCAAATCAATTGCACTTTTCAGTTATATTGATTTTATTAATCATTTCTAAACCACTCAGTGCTAACAACGGCTTCAATTATTAATCCTTAGAATCATTTGGTTGAAATTTATTTCGAAAAGAGAACTTTTGGCTGAAGATAAAGTAACAGTCACATGAAAGGGAAATGGTTCTTTTGTATGTTGAATAATATGTGAAAATTATTTTACTTTTAAATTACAAATTTAATTAAGACAGAGGATAAAAGAAAACTGAAAGTTGACTAAACTAAATCCTATTCTTGCTATGTATGTCTTCAGTGTGCTCACACCCTACTTTGCTGTTTTCTAGCCTTGTTTTATTTGAGTTTTGGTTTGAGTCTGCACCATTTTTGTACCAAATCATATTGTATACTTGTTATATTTTAATTGTCCATCCTTTATTTCATGACAGGTTCACACTTGTTATATTAAAACAAGGCTAGGCAACATGGTTTGGAGTATTAACAGTAAGCTTTTCTACTTATTAAACTAGTGCAGTTTGATTAAAATATATGTACACCACATCTTATTGTATACTTGCATTGGTTTAGAGTATTAACCTTTGATTAAAATATTATAGCATAAAAACATATATGGTCACTAAATAAAGTAGTCAGCTTAAGTTTAATCTATACTCTTCTCAACTTAATTAAAATGGATAAGTGATCGGACTATTTAGGATGGATGCTAATTTTAGTCTAAATTCATCTAAATGCACTGGGATGAAACTGTGAGTGACTTATATTTAAATTATAAATATATAAACAAATTTGTCTAAAGCCTTATACATCTTATGTAACCCAAAGTAATATATGAGTACTTAGTTCATTAATCTCTACTTGAATTTTTGTTACCATCCAAAATTTAATTGGTTAAAATTATAGCAGTAACCATACAACTATTCTGATTTCTTATTGGGTTACACGCTCTCTTCATTTTTTTTCCAGCACTAAAAGGATCCATAGATTAAAAAATTCATAAAATATAATTTTTCTATCTTTTAGTGTGTATAACAATCATGGATCTAATTAGTTAAAACTGAAAAGTACATATTTGGGACACACCATGGACCTAATATTGGAATGTTTGGTAGAAAAATCAAATATATGTATATTTACTCTTTTAATCTATACATTTATCCTCTTTTCAATTCATAAAATAAATATTTAAACTGGTGCTATAGTAGTAGTAAAAAATAGGGATGGCAATGGGGCGGGTCTAGGGTCCAAACCCGGTCGACCCACCCCTGTTTTGGCCCGTCAAGACCCGCCCCATTGGGTCATTGGGGCGGGTAGACCCGTGACCCGTTCTTGAGTACTCCGGGTCTAGTGTCGGGTTGGGGCTTGGCCGACCCGCCCCAACCCGACCCGCACTACTAACATCTCATGAAACCACTTTATTATTATAATGATATATTAATCTTTTTAGTTATAAGTGATTCTAGCATGGATATTAAAATGTTCCAATCAATATCTATAGAAAAAATTAGAGTATTAAGTTGCGTCATTGATAATTATACAATAACATATGTATATATTTTCTGAATTGTTATTGTAGACATCATTTTTATTAACTTCCCATAGACACATTGTTATTTGTATTTCATATATTATTTGGTGATAACGAGTATAAACAAATAAATATATGTACGTTGCTACATAATTTTCAATCAATACATAGAGACTCATCGGGTCTTGGGGCGGGTCGGGTCTACCCTGACCCGCACGGCTCCCGGGTACGGGGCAAAATTCCAGACCCGCACCGGGTCTACGGGGCGGGTCTGGGGCGAGGTCTAAAAAATCCGGGGCGGGTATGGGGCACTAAAAACCCGCCCCAACCCGCCCCATTGCCATTCCTAGTAAAAAATGCTTAACATTATATTAGAAGCTAAAAATTCATAGCAATAGTATCATATATTCTATAATAAGAATATACTCTGGTTTGACACATATAAGATCATATGCAACTAACCAGCGAACCAAGAGGTATGTACTTATGTATTTGACACAAAAGTTCACTCTGCAATAGGCCCTGGCCAAGTCTGACACCTCAATCCTTCTCTCTCACTATTTACTTTTATGTTGGATTGCATTGTGGGTTTTCTCTAATTGTTTGTTGTACTTAGGTGCCCTGCTCAATCAGTATTTAGTGTAACAATCACCATTTCAGTAAAAGTATTAAATTTTGAGGATTAAATTTTAACTTATTTTTTTAGATAGAATACAAAGGCTCGCTGATGAAGATTTTGGATGAAACTTAAAATTAATGAAAACAAGCACGTTTACCAACTTGCCATGCATAATATTATTTTTGCTTCTGAGGATCTTAGAGAAAAATTGTGGCACACTTAATTTATTAATTCACAGTTTGCTTTAGGAAAGCATGGTGCATTATAGTATGTAAATGTGTTCCACATATAAGAACTGTACCTTACTCTAAAACTTTCAAGAGCGAGTGATTCGAATCTAATATGATTTACTTTATTTTGCATGTATTTTTTGTCCCAGGTCACATACATTTGTTAGGAGCATATCCATCGCGATAATCACCTTTGAGTTCAAACACATTTGGGACTATGCAACAACTTCACATATGCAATAGTTTTCACAACCTTCTATGTCTTATCAATCACCTTGCAATTTCAAAGAAAATCAACATCATGAAGTTATGGTGTAATTGGAGTTTCCACTTTACTAGTTTGCTTTTGTTTTCCTTGTTAAAGTAACATATGTACATACGTGTTAGTGGACTTGTTTCTTTGTTTTTCTTGTTGAAGTAATATGTGCAATTGTCTTACTAAAGATATTTGGATACCTTGTTGTCAATGTAATATATATATTAAACATCATGGGCTTCTTGTTAAACTAAATTATATACATATCTTAATGGATGTATTATGTTAAAATGAATATTTTATCATTTGTGTCGATTTGGATACTATTATTTCTATATATAACACTGAATATTTTGTGACACATGAAATAATGGTGGATTACAGTTGTGGATATATTATCTTTAAAATTAAGTAAATTTATGACTGATTAGAGACAAAAATCCGGTCTTTACAAATTCAGTTTCTAATTTATTAAAGACTGAATTATCGGTCTTTACATTTTAAGACTGAAATTTCGGTCTTAATTTTCATTTGGGACTAGGAATTCAAAGACTGAAATTTCAGTCTTTGGTCAGTCTGTAAATATGATTTAAAGACTGAGTTCCTTTATTAAAAACTGATATTTTCAGTCTTTAATCCACTGTTTTCTTGTAGTGTAATGGGTAATGCTGGTGCACTTAAAACTAATTCTCAGTTTTTGAACAAACAAAACAACCTTCAAATTTTAACATATTTCATTAATACATCTCCTAAAAAACTTCAAATGAATTATTTAACTCACGGCAAACATATGAAAAGGCTTGTATACTTAACGCACAATGAAATAGCCAATTTTAAATTTAATGAAGAATGTAATATTTTTCCAAGCATCTTTTTTAGTCATGAGAAAAATTCCATAGAAATATTTACCAAAATGCCAACCGACATACTGTAATAGTTTAATCAGTATATTTTTCCCTATGAAGAAACAATCATAGAAAAGTTATTATTTTACATAAAATCGAGTGAGATAGTTATGATAGCGGGATAAATTATTTATGAATGTCTCAAATTTAGTGGTTCAAAGATATTACTATTCTTTTTTTTTTTGAATAACAAGATATTACTATTCTAATATAAACTAGTACTGCTGCTGTTATTCTTGCTAAATATTTTTGCTTTTTGCACGTAGTGACATCCTCTTTGTTTAAATAGATTGTCTAGTTTATCTATTATGACTCTTCTTTGTTTTTTTAGAGTTATCAGTTAAATATAGGTTTTACTAGGACATGGATATTGTTATTTTACTCTGTAGGCACTAGCAGCCATTCCTTCAATAAACAGTGAAGCTGTACAACAGAGATTAAATCGTGTATGAGCGTACAATGAGCTCTTAAATCTACCATTTGAGGAACACCTTATACTATAAAATTGTAATATTATCTCAACAAAATAACAATAAAAATTACTGATTTACTTCATTCCACCATGGCCAGGCTCTGCTTGCTTTTATCACCGAGCATGAGTATTTGTTTACAGCCAAAGAGTAAGTTTTATTTTTTTCACTTAAATCAAAAGCACTACATTTTTGGTTCTTTGTTTTACTTTTTAAGCTTTAATCGTGATATTATTATTTTACTCAAAAGGTATGTCAGACTCGTGAAAGCTGATGTGCCAAGCAGGGAGATTCCAGATGAAGCGGAGCAGCGCGTTTCCGAGATTTTGAGGCATCAGCAAAAAAAAAAAAAAAAAAAAAAAAATGGACAGCTTGTAATAAGTGTCTGTTAAGTGTTAACAGTGGAACCATATTTTTGATTGATTCTTTTATTGCATGTGCGATTTCTCTTCCTCCTTGGTTATTTGTTATTGTTATCATTATCATTATTATTATTTATATTATTGTTATTATTTATATTTTTCAAATATATAAGCATAATAAATTATATCGCGTGAGAAAAAGATAATTCATACTTACTTGAAGTTGATTCAGTTATAATATTCTCGGAAGGCCAAGCTATAGTAAAACCAATTGCATCTTCAATAAACTCAAAATCAGAAGCACGTCTCCACAAAGGTGCATTTAGAACTTTATAACATCAATCCAAACTTTGACCGCATTTTCTCCTAGTTGAACAAAATAAACCAACGCTTTAGGGTTGGTTGAAGACACGCACCCTTCAACAATTACTTCTTTGGCTCCATGAACGCCGATCAACTTGCATTTAATATTTGTCTTGGAATTTGTGTGTCATGCAACAAATGAAACTGTTTAGATAAGTTTTTGGAAATAGAAATGATCCTAAAAATAAAAGATTGTCAACGTATATGTTTGAATAAATTCAATACACAAAGTATACACATTACCGTTGGACATAATACAACGTTTGCCGCACGAGTAGATGTTGCAGTATTAATATTCTCAACAACTGCATTTGTTTCCTACCAAGCTATTTTGCTACCAATAGCTTATCCAACATATGTCATACCAGTTGGTGGTCTCCACAAGAATGCATTTGTTTTTTTGGCCTCATTAATTAAAACAAGCATGACAGATGGTCCATGAGGAATATTATTCACAAGCTGCTTTGGATCACTAGAGTAAAACCATCCTTCGGAAATTAATTATGTGCTTCCGGTCCAATCATAAAGCTTGCATTTGATATTTGTATTGCTACTATTACTCTATGAAAACAAATTAGAATATATGAAAACAAAATAAAATCTAATTTTTGTATATCAAATCATAAAGGTGTTGAATAAATAAAGAATTAAGTTTACCATAGTGGTATCATTTTCAAAGTGAACCATCATGTGTAAAACAACTCTATTAGCTGGTTATGCTACAATCTCATCCTTGTCTTCTCCAATATGTGAGACCATCCTAAGTGTAGACCTCCATAAAAAAAACATTCAATTTCTTTGGGATATCTATTAAAATTTTCATGGCTTTCATTCCAAGAGAAATGTTATGTACAAGCTCTTCCAGATTAGTTGAAAGAACTCTTCCTTCATCAACTATTTCATTCATCCCAGTCCAATCCAATAAATTGCATTTGGCATTTATTTTGCCATACTTGTTCTAAAATTAATTAAAAACAATCACGTTATATACTGAACTGAAAATCAAAATTCAAATGATATCACACGAATAATATAAATAACTTTTACCGCTTGAGATGCATTCTTATCTTTGTCCCTTTTTGGTTGTTGCATTAGCTGTGTATATTCATTTAAGAAAATAACATATAAGTAGAGATTCAATTCTTACTGGATGATTATTTAAGAAAAGTATCAACATTGTTTGAGAAAACATTGAGGGACAATACTCGATTTAGCTTTTTTTCTATTGTTTTCTCGACTTCTATTTAAGCATAAACCTACTTGATTTTGTAGCATTTGACTCGTCTTCTCCAAATCGTTAACTCTATTTTAAAGTTGGTTTGTTTGTTTTTGATTAGCTTGTGACAAAATGAATTAGGTGTAGGTCATACTTCTTCCCATTCCTCTTAATCGTCCCGGTTGTCTCAGCACTAGTGAAAGAGCATCTTCTTTCATGTTAGTTTTTGAGCTGGATTGTGATTCACTGTCAATTTTTTTAATGTTCTCCTATAAAAGTTAACATATATTATAACCTCCAAAATTATCACATTCTAAAGTAATTTGTAGTAATCAAATTGAAACAAAAGCACGTACAATTGTATCGGTAACAATCCGTATTTTTGAACTTCAAATTTGAATATTTAATTTATTTAAATATTTGGATTTGAATTTAAATTATGATAAATATTTTGTTTCAAACTGAGACTTGATTTCCAATGAGGTATTTTTAATTTAATTTTTAGAATTTTTCCATAATTTTAATTTGGAAAATAATAATAATTTTCGTTTGACGCTTTTTGCAGCAAATGTCCGTACTTTTGAAATTTCACAGAATAAGTTAACTTGTCTATTTTATTGTTGTTTTATGATCGTCTCACATTGTTGAGCGCGATCGTATTTTATTGTTATCGTTCGCGGCTCGTAAGCACACGGATATTGTGTAGCGTCGTACGCTAAAACATTTTACACTAACTTTTCAAAAACAAATCTAAACGCAGCCATATAAAGACTGAAGAATAAAGACTGAAATTAGTTGGTCTTTAAATACAAACCGAGTACAGACTGAAAATATTAGTCTTTAAAATTCCAAATTCGAAACTGAAATTCGGTCTCGAATCGGTTTTTAAGATTTAAGACCAGTCAGAGACCAAATTTCAGTCTTTAGTTCAGTCTTTAATTCGGTCTCTAAGAAGTCATAAAATGGCAAAACATTCAATGTTTTATTTTTAAGTAAATCTAACATTTGATTTTTGTAATTCATGCGAATGTAGTTGAAACCTATTATAATTCACATAACAATCTACCTTATGCACTATAATGTACGCATGCACTATAATGTACCGTTGGTATGATCGTCCGTATACAGAAGAATCTAAGTTGTATTTTATGCTAACTAGCATAGAACCTAGCTTGTTGAAAAATGGTCGAAACTTATCTGTTCAAAATAAATCATAAGGATATCTATCAAATTTTCCTTTATATATAGGTTTAAGACTTATCTTCTCCTTTCACTCTTCAAATATAAAAATAGCTATGTTCTATCTATTTAATCGATTTATCTATTCTACTAATCCAAATTTACTCGTTTAATGTTTCAATTCAATGGTTAGATTATGTAATTGGCTTTCTGTTTACTGGGTTTTTAACCCAGTAGAATTCAAAGAGAACTAGAACATCTATAACAAATCAAAATATCTCAAGGATCGACCAAGAAAACCAAAAGGAAAAGAAGAGAAAGACCAAAGAAGAAAAATGCCAAAACAAGCTAACACTACAAGAAAAACACCATTTTACAACGTTGAGCTTACAACGGTTTGGCAAAGTATTGTAAATAATATAGAATTTAACAACTTATCTTAAAGGAAACATTGCAATAAAGGTTATCATGATAGCATTTTTTGCATAATGTTGTAAAAAAATAATTTCTACAACATCGATCAAAATCATAGTTAAAAATAACATTCGACAATGGATTTTTTAGTATCGTATCATATATTATTTTTTTCTTAACATTTATGTGATATTGTTGAATTATAACATCTAATAACTAATTTTTTTAATAAACTATAAAAATTATTGTATTTAACTATGTTTATCAAGTGTTATAACTATTTGTTCAAGAATAAAAATTTAACATTGTAAAATATAGGAAATTTTTTCAAAGTAGGCTAATTTATGAAGCAATTTCGCGATAAGAGTTAGTTTTCAAACTTATTATCAAACAGGGCTAGTTTCAGCCCAGTTAGCAGTCCAGTCAGCGTTGCTGTAACTGCCAGCTAGAAGCGCCACTCTTAGTTGCGCATAGATTTAATATTTTCGGTGGCGCAACTCTTAGATGCGCATAGACGTATGTTTGATTTTTTTTATGCGCAATTATTAGTTGCTCAACTTATTTTTTCCCAGTGCGCAACTATAAGTTGCGCATAAGGCAATGTAACAAGTAGACGCAACTCATAGTTGCACCTACTTTAAACTCGTGCAGACGCAACTATGAGTTGCGCCTACAGAGGTAGCTGCTGTAAAACAGAGACAGCAGCTACCCTTCCTCTCATAACCCAAAAACATTTCAAAACCCCCAACTCGTTCTTCCATGCCCGAACCCATCAGCTCCAAACCCAATCTTCAGCCATTTTGCACCAAATTATCACAAAATTTTCAAATTTATTCTTCATTTTCGATTAAACCAATACTACAACAATGGAAGCGGGATCCTCTTCAACATAAATAGTTTTTGGTAATTTCCAAAACCCTAGTTCTTTTGATTAAGTTCTAATTTGCTTATTTTTTGGTTGTATTTGATAGAAATACCGTCAATTAGTTTGTTTTACATGTTAATAGTCCAATTTGAAGCGTTGAATCACTAATTGATTGTAACGATTTGTAAAATTTGATTTTATTGGCATGAAATTTGAAGATCCGGAAAGCGAACGGGTAGACGATAGCGTGCTTTATATGCAGGATAATCACCGCTCTAATTTTGAAGAGTTAACGAGGGTAATATTATTTGTTTTGTAAATATAGTAGATTTTTGTAAGCTTTTTCGCATTTTGAATTAGCTATAAGTTATAATTCTTTGTTTTGTAGAGTGTAAAACAAGTGGATTGTTTTGATCATTCGCAAAGTTTCGAAAATTTGATGGAGATGATTGAAGATCAACGAGTTCAACAATTACTACATCAAGCGGGATTCTGGTACTTCATGCAGATTAAATATATCTGATTTGACAAGTCTTTACTCACAGCTTTATGCAATAGATGGAGACCTGAGACTTGCATTTTTTATTTTTCCGCTGGAGAAATGGCAATTACACTGCAAGATGTTTCTATTTTGCTTGGCCTTCCTATCAAAGGCGCTGTGTTGAACTACAGTGGTAACGTGGACGTCGATGAGCTTTGTCAACGTTTGCTTGGTGAAATTCCACCCCCAGAAGCGGTGGTCAATATAAGAGAGTTGAAGATCAAATGGATAAATGACCTTATAATTGGTAGGGAGATTTTAGTCGATTCATCCATTGAGGAGCTAGAATATTTCACATGGGCTGTCATATTGCTTCTTATAGCATCTCGTCTATTTTCGAACTATTCAAAGGGTAGAGTTAGCGTTAAATGGTTATACTTGCTAGAGGTTTTTTCCACCATTTCCAATTATTCATGGGGTAGCGGGGTTTTATGCGCATTGTATAAGGAGTTGGATAATGTGGCACTAAGAAAGACGAACGAGTTAGCAGGTTGCCTAAACCTTCTGCAGGTATGTCGGTTTTTGTCTTATTGGTGTACCAATTTTATGAAATATTTTGAAAGACGTTTTTTAACACTGATAATATGCAGGTATGGTCTTGGACGCATATTTCTGTTGGGCGGCCAAATGTTCGTGCCAACATCACTCCGGGATTACCGTACGGGGCAAGGTAAAAACAACTTGAAATTTATACTGAAAACTTTATGATTTGTGCCAATATTCACACACTATTTTGTTTATGACTGTAGATGGACCGAAGATAGACGTTGGAGAGATAATCCATCCCGTCATCCCATATTCTATCGCAATGAGCTCAATGTTATTGACGAGCATGCTGTTGACTGGACGCCATATACGGCTGAGATCGTACACTATCTGCCGCTTATTTACTTAGATGGAGAGCAGACTTGGTATGTAAGAACCCTAATTATTTACTTGCAAAGTGTAGTCATGCACTACCCTGATAGAGTGTTGAGGCAATTTGGCTTTCATCGACATATACCTGATCTAGCCGAGCAGATTTTCCCACACGGTTGGAACAGAGACCTGTACAACACGTACGTCGCAAGATGGGATCATAGGTTGGATCACATTCAGGTTGAACGCGTACCAAGAATATCAATCAAACAATACTACAGTCGGTACTGGCATATCACGCGGCGATTTATTCTTAAAGAATCGTTAACTAGGCTCCCCAATATGCTCCACGGGGATCGGTGGAACATAATTTGGTACGTGTTTATAAGTTTTAATCTTTTAACTTCCTCAACTAGCTTTACTTACTTGCGTCATTGCTTCTTTTGTTTTAGGTTCAAGGGTTGTACATGATTTCCAATGAAGTTGACGATGTTCTGGAAGATCCTGCAGATGAGAACAGAGTAAAAGGAAAGTGCTTCAACATTGAGGAAATTATCAAGTCGCTTCTTGGTAGGCATAAGCTAAAAAGACCACCATCGTATGTGCCTCGTCCACCCCAGGCTTTTGGTCGTACCTACCAAAGAAGACATTTTAGAGGCATGGGGGTCCTTCACAAGTAGCCAGCCAGGACAGGAAATAGTTGAAGATGAACCATCTCAATCGCCTCCAACGCAAACTCAAAGAACACTATGCAAACGTAGAAACGTAAGAAGATAGGGTTGTGTTGGTTTGTCATTTGGTTGCTTTTTTTTGAATTTGTATTGGCTTGGAACTTGTTGGTCTGTAGGTGTTGCGATGTTGTAATATTGACTTAAAACATATTGTTGGATGAAATATGATGTTTTATATGAAATATTTCACCTATTTGAATGAAATATCGTACTTATAAGTTGTTATTGTATGATAGTTGATATTGTATGAAAGTTGCATCTGTTATTTGTTCTCTGGAAATCTGGAAAGTTGCAGGCGCAACTTATAGTCGTGCATGAATATTATTTGTTCTTTGGAAAGTTACAGGCGCTACTTCTAGTTATGTCCTCATGAATAAATTGTGCGCAACTTTGAGTTGTGTCCAGTATTTTCATACGTATAGGCGTAACTTTAAGTTGAGTTTACATACCTGGGCTGTCCCCTGGCCCAACAACAGCATATAAACATTACAACTCCTCCTCAAACATACACAACTCCTCAAACTCATTTTCTTTCAAAAACCCTAACCTCCATTGCCATTATTCTCACTACCAACAACACATCATTCCACTCAAAACCGTTTAATTCTACGAAGATCAACAAAAGATTACACGTTCATCTACACTTGAGGTAAAGCATCGAAACCATACTCCGCTAATTTTGATAGATCTAGTGTTGACACTTAACTTTCTGTAATTTTGATAGATCAATGACTACCGTGCCGATTATTTGTCACTAGGACGGTGATTTAGTCATCGATGAAAATAGCAAGCCAACCTATGTTGGTGGAAAACACAAGGGATCGAAAGTGAGGAGGGGTTGCAATTTTCTTGAGCTGAAAACGGCAATTTACAAAGCTACAAAGATTGCTTCTACGGAGTTCGACATCTCATTGGTTAGTAAATGGGTAACATATGACGGCCCAATTGCTATTGAGGTAAATGATGATGACGATGTTGATTCTATGCTTTGTGTGGGGATGAAGGTAATTGAGTTGTATGTTAAGAAGACGGAGGTGGTACATACAACTGAACAGCAAGCTCAAATCTTTGATTATGCAAGCCAACCTGGACCCAGCAATACTGCTGAGAAAGTCAAATGTATTACCCACACTACTCCTACCACCCACCAATCATTTACGCACAAGTAGTTGTGTATGATTTTATGTGCTGTATGAATGTTTCATTAATTCAATTTTTTTGTACTTAACAGTCAAATGTTTATGTACAGGTTGTATCCACAATCATCCGGCTATGGTGTCATGGCATATCCATCGCAGTCACCCGGGTATGGTTTCCTTCCATATCCATCGTATCCTCCATAGTCAATTCAAACCCCGAATTCAAACGACTACTTGCATGAAATTGAAGATGAAGATGTTAACACTGAGGATATAGAGGGTGGAAATGCTAATATTGAAATTTCCCATTTGGATAGCATGGAAATCGCTGCTTCACTTGACGACGATGAAACATGGATCGATGTTATGAATGTTAACAATGACGCTCCTTTAGATGATATTGCAGAGGAAGTTGATGACACTGATAAGCATATCGAGATGGAAGAACCGTTAGAAGATGACCAATGCAATGATATAATCATGGAAAGATTTGTTATACAAGAATTTCAATTTACCGATGAAATGTTCGTACTGGAATGTGTGGAGAACGGCCCTCGAGTTGGTATGATTTTTAAATCGAAGGAATCTTTAATTGAACATATAAGTGAATGGTCGATAAAGTGTTCGGTTTCATTTAAAAACATAAAGTACAGTGCTAGAGAGTAAACTGTTATATGTGATATTGATGCTAATTGTCCATGGAGGCTTCATGCAATTGTTTCTAAAATAGATCATGCTGGATGATGGATAATAAAAAATACGGTGGTGATCACACTTGCTCAAATCCAATCATTAACTCGAACCACAAACAAGCAACAACCAAATTCATTTACCCTCTTCGTTTTCATATTTTCGGATTTTCTATCAACGTCTTTGAAGTATAGTGTGTTTATGAGAAAGATTTTGTTACGAACTTTGCTAGCACTCTAAAAAGAATTTTTTTACTCAACATGGTAGAAACAAAACTTTTTGTGTAATTAATTTAGAAAAAAAGTTTTATTTTTAATTATAAAAGCAAATCTAATCGTCCATCATACCTAGGTCTAAATTCGATCCTCTTCTTGCTACATATAGAATTTAGGCGGTACCGTCATTAGCTTCCCCCCAAATTAATTTAGCACGTGCTCTTTCCTCACCTTCCATGATTTCCTAATCCACGCCACCATTTTCTCCTTCCTTGATCTATGAATTCTCTCCACTGAATTATATAAGAGGACAACGCTGCTACAGTTATATATCCATATCATTTCTGATTTTCTCCATTCGCTAAATTGGATCTCTTCAAAGTATAGAAAGGGAATTTGCATTTGCTATTTCGAATCATTAATCAAGGTAATTCATTAATTTTAATTTAACTTTTTCTAAAATGCCTAATTCTCCCGTGATCTGACTATTTTGCTTACTATTTTATGATTAAATATGCTGGTTGATTAATATTTCAAATAGTGTGACATTTTTCTGAGATAAGTTTGGATTGAGATCTTATAGCTTGACAGTAGCATCAGTTATGATACAAAGATGATAGTTTATAATCGTTCAGTTAGATAATTTTATGTATCACTGGACCTTATCTTAAATTTGGGATATAATGGCAGAACACTTACCTTTTCTTCCGTGGATTCTACATTATAAAATGAAGCCTTTTTTGTTTGTTTGTTTAATGATTGGTTGATGTAAATGCAATGCAGCAAATGCAATATTTGCCCCTTGGATGACTTTTGGGAAAAATTTAAGCTACTTTTCTAGTTCAGCTAGATGTATGCTACCATAATTTAGATCAAAACATAATTTGTTAGAACTATACTTCTGCACTTACACTTTCCCTACTTTATCATATATCTTATAATAACTTGTTCAAACTATGAGCAATTAGTTTCCATCCCTCAATACAAGAACTTTGTGTGACTCTTGTGCAAATTCAAAGGGTGCATTTTTAGTTGCTATGGTGAGTTTTTCTAGTTATCTATATATGTGAAAATTGTTATAAGCAATTGCTTATGTATAAATGAATACTCATAAAAATAGTAAAATTTATCTTATATATAAATGAATAAACATACATACTCATTGAATATCATTTACAGAGCAGCTTTTCCTCCTTATATGCATGATACTGACCCCCTACATGGAAGTTATTTTTTAATATATATAATAGAAAAGTGATTTATTTTCTTGTACATTAATTTCATCCAATTACCGCTTTGTTGCGGTTATTGCTCAGTTGTTTTTGCTTGCACACAAATTTAAAGGTGATCTTTTATATTTATAATTTTATGCATTTGTTTAATTAAATAAGCTCTTAATCCTCATCCATAGGGTGTCCTTATATTAAATTCAGTATATTAAAGTGGATGCAAATCGGAAGGATGATACTCAGTCAACTTTGAATCAAGCTATAAGAATTTCAGAAAATTGAGCAGCTTGAGAGATTGTAGCAGGATTGTACTTATTTTTACAAATTTGTTACTTTTATGACTTCAAATCTATTTTAGGCTCTTTACATTATGTAGTTTCCAACTTTATCTGCATAAATATGACAACTAACTTTGACTAGTATCTACTGTGCTTTTAATTAAGAAACATTCCATTAAAGCCACAAAATTTTCAAACAACTTTTCTTCTACTTTATCAGATTTATACATCTAAAACTAAATTGGTCCTCACATAAGCTTTTCTTTTTCTAGATCTACTAGTTGTTCAGTTGGCTGATATATTTATTTTATAGGAACTGAAATCATATTTTATGTTTTTTCATATTCGTATAGGATTTTGTATGAGCATCATATTTATAAATTGGACAATACAATTATTTGTCTATATAATTACCATGTGTATGGTTCGTCAACAAGCTTTTTTTTCATATGCTTAATTATAAAACTTATGATATGTAATTCCAGTTATTTTTTACTTATGTTTATCTTTGTGATATATATTACCTAAGTTGTTGCAATACTTGCTATATTTTCTTCACTTATACTTGAGGAATTATACAAAGAAGAAATAATTATAACTCAACTTTAGTACTTTTTTTTGTATTCTTAGGATGTCTGATACCTAAGTTGATGCTTGTTTCTTGATTAGTACCTGATTTACTTCACCACCTGATCATGTGGGCTATGTTGCATGATGGCTGCACTCTTTTTTGAGCTGATTAGGAAGTTCAGTAGTGTGATCTTTTCCATGAATTTGATATGGAAATCCATGAATTTGATATAGAGATCACGAATGAACATATTTTCGAAAAAGTAAACAAGTTTGCATTTTATTTTGTTATTTATATAACTTTTATAAATGGACTAGAGGTGCACTGCTAATGTTAAAAATCAGCAAACCAAAATATTTAACACTGTTTGATTTTTTGAGATGGAGCTATTAGCAGGAAGAGTGGTGCTGCTAGTTGGATTTAAATGAAGCTGAATAAGCTTCCATTAACAACCAGTTAGTTTTTACAATTGCTGAGCTAAAAACTATAGCAATAAGATAATAATCTTAACTTTAGATTACTTTACTCCGTGCATTGATATCTTGACATACTATTAAAAAAAGATCTAAAACTTTTTAATGATGCATTTACTTTTCTATAAGAGAAAAGTGGGTCAAAGCTTAACAAGAAAATATATGAAAAAATAGAAACGATTCATATTAATCAGTAATGGTGGAGGTGTCATGATACTCCTTTGTTGCGGTATATACGATACTGTTGAATAATTTGGGATCATGTTAAGTCCTGATTCCTTGATCGTTGAATAATAATAATAAAGTATTTTATTCTTTTATTCGTAGTTTTTCTTAGCTAATTGGTGTTGAATGAAAGTTACATAGATCTTTTTTTTCTTGTCCATGCTGTACATGTTTAAGTAACTTCTAAATAGTGGCACTTGAAATAGTATAGCATTTTAGAGATCTAAAACCGAGACATTGATTTTACGCAGAATGGTTACAAGGGATAACTTAAATGGTTCCTACTTGAAGCGAAACAATATTTGCTACTTGGGAGTTGCGCAACTCTACCTGAAGGTTGAAGTTGTATCCGACGATATCAGTCGGCAAGCTTGCTGAACACACGGATGTGGGCCAACCCTCTTGAGGTAAGATTTTCTTTATTCATCTTTTATTATACATGTATAATAAAAATAGGAACGACACTAAAATGACTTTAGCCTAACTCATTTGATATCTTATACTTATATATATATATATATATATATTTCATACTCCATCATTTTATGTGAATCTCTACTTAACATGTTACATTATAGAGCTTACTTTTAAATTTGGACTTTCATATATTTACTATCGCACGGTGATAGTGATTATTTAGCAACAAAACAATTTATGCTAAAAATTATCAAATAAGCCCACAAAATTGATCATTGAAATACCTTGCTCAATCAACCTTACCCGCTTTTTGATATAAGAGGTTTGGATGAAAAGACAGTTTGCATAAAACGTAAGCTATCACAATTAGCTAGCTCGAGAAGCTATTGGGTAACATATAAGAAAGAACCTAAAATTTTCAAATATAAATTTATAGATTCGCTAGAACAGTTTTACAAAGATAATGAATGAAGTTTTAGTACTAATAGGTCTTCAAGAGTAATCACAGAACAATGAAGTATAAGGATGTTGAACTGCCATAAGGCTAATAGTTATTAATTTAACATATAATAAGAGTTTTATTATAAGTTTGTGCAATAAATATAGTACATCATTTAGCCTTATTCATTTGCTTTTTTGTACTTACATATATTTTTCATAGTTCCATTATTTTATGTGAATCTCTACTTAACATGTTATGTTATAAAGCTTACTTTCAAGCTTATACTTTCATATATTTAGTCACACGGCGATAGTGATTTTTAGCAGCAAAATAGTTTATGCAAAAAATTATCAAATAAGCTCACAAAATTTGGTCATTGAAACATCTTAAACCTCACCCGCTTTTCAATATAAGAGGTCTGGATGAACAGATAGTTCATATAAAATGTAAGTTATCCAAATTAGCTAGCTCGAGAAGCTTTTGGCTACATATAAGAAAGAACTTAAAAATTTTGAGATATAAATTTATAGATTCAATACAACAGTTTCACAAAGATAACGAATGAAGTTTTAGTGCTAATTGGACTTCAAGAGTAATCATGGAAAAGTGAAGTATAATGGTGTTGGGCTGCCACAAGGCTAATAGTTAATAATTTAACATGTAATAACAGTTTTATTATAAGTTGTGCACCAAATATATTACAACTTCACGGATGAGTAAAACCTTTCATTTAATTTGGTGAAAATCAAAGTTTCTTATCCAGTGAACAATTAACTATGCTAGTTAAGTATGTATGCTCAAAATTTAGAATTTTATTAGTAGATAAAATAGGATTATTCATTTTATGATCTTTGTTTGAGTTCTTAGGGATGCTTAGCTTTAATGGTAAATAATGGAATTAATTTGATCATTATTTAAAACCATTAGATGTTCCAGGAAAATTAATGTTAATAGAATGATAATTGGATGAACAAATCATGGTGTGAAAATGTAATACTTGTATATGATTTGATACAATTAATAAATAATTGAATCATCTACTAGAAAAATGAGTTCTATGTCTACATAATTATGGTCTATTTTTGTTATCCTATAGAAATCAATTAGTTTAAATAGATAAAATAAAAGAAAGATATTTAGGCTTGATTTTCTATATATGAGTTGAAGAAATGACTTCCTATGAAAAACAACTTCTAATAGAACATTATGTATAGTTATATATCAATCTCTCTAACTAGTAATATGAGTGCATGTGATATATGGTCCTACGCATGGTATATATGCATAAAAGTGTAATCACTTCAAGACTTTTACCTATCAATATTATTATCAATGACCATAATCCCTAATATTTATATAAATGAATGCAGAAAGTTGTAATAGGAAAGAAACCAACATTTCATGCGGCATTTCAATACCGGCAATTAGCGTGTTCTTAAAGATCTATCAAACTCCTTAAAAAATACTAAAAAATTACATCAGAGCATTAGATATGTGGATAACAATCTGCGAAGACCATGTTAATTATTTTATTTAGTTGAAATAGTTAATATTTAAGCAGTACCAATTGATTTTTTAAATAGGAGAATTGTCTTAAAAAAAGACCGAGTCCGAGAGAGCAATGGATGTTTTTAATCCACAAGATTTGATGGATTTTTTGGGGGGACTTCCAAAAAGAAAGATGTATGGAATGCCTCATTTAGATGTTAGTATGGAGCTTCTCATTCATGTTCCACCTGGCCTCATCAAGGATGTACTTTTATTCCACCTTCATCTACCCAGCTAATGCATACTCAATTTTCTTGGAAGAAATTGGTCAACGGTAGAGCTATAAATCCAAAATTATGCAATTAATGTTGATGTTAATGAAATTATCTATATTAATGAATATATTATGTTCAAATTGGGTGTTGAAAAAAAATAACGCAATCTTTGGTGTACCGATGCAGTCTACTGTACATATGCAAATCACTAACCCATGTTGTAGTGCCTTTGCAACAGACTGTGCCACATTATCTTCTCTTTCTGTGCAACCAACTATGCCTACTTCATCTTCTATTCCTTGAACCTTCTCAGTCCAGCAAATTTTCATAAGAAACCGTGCACACATAAGCCACAATGCCTACACAGTCGCAGCAAATGGGATTTTTCTACATTTGACGGTATATTCCTCATTTCACATGTTAGTTTATTTTTACCCACATAATTTTTGTTCTTTTTAGTGCCATACTTGTTGCAATTGCTTTTTAACTACTGTTATTATGTGTTACATTAATTGACGTTGTCATTAATAATCTACATGGTTAATTCTGATAGAAATAGTTAAACACAAATGTTATTTAGGTGCTATATGTGTTTACTAGTTTCCGAGGACTCTATGCAAGATGATAATCACATTTTCCTCCTCTGGATACAATTTTCTCATTTGATGCAGAATCTTAAATAATTTAAACATCTAATCCTGCAACTTTTTACCACACCTAAATTTTTTTGTTACTTATAACCAACAAGATATTAGGCCAAATTAAAGTATCCGATGAAAGCTTTGGGAAGCTTCAAAAATGGCATTGATCCAACATGATTTTATTGTCCTTTAAGTGATTATTTTAATATGTGAAGAGGCAATGTTGTTTCTACTATTTTTTGGTGATCAGAATTTCTATAAGTTTTGGTATGGTTTACCATTTCCACAAAATATGTATTTCTATGGGAAAAGAGAAAATATATCACTTATTATTTTTATATCTTTTATTTTATTATTCCGAACAACTAAATAAAGGACCCGTAGTAAAGAGGGTTGTCCTCTTGAGTTAAAAAGTTTGTACAGTATAATTGGATTAAATACTATAAAAATAAATTCTACTTACAATCCTAATATACAAGGATGTATATCTTTTGCTAATAATGAATCTAATGTATATCATCTGTAATGAAATCAAGTCAATTGCACTTTTCAGTTATATTGATTTTATTAATCATTTCTTAACCACTCAGTGCTAACAACGGCTTCAATTATTAATCCTTAGAATCATTTGGTTGAAATTTATTTCGAAAAGAGAACTTTTGGCTGAAGATAAAGTAACAGTCACATGAAAGGGAAATGGTTCTTTTGTATGTTGAATAATATGTGAAAATTATTTAACTTTTAAATTACAAATTTAATTAAGACAGAGGATAAAAGAAAACTGAAAGTTGACTAAACTAAATCCTATTCTTGCTATGTATGTCTTCAGTGTGCTCACACCCTCCTTTGATGTTTTCTAGCCTTGTTTTATTTGAGTTTTGGTTTGAGTCTGCACCATTTTTGTACCAAATCATATTGTATACTTGTTATATTTTAATTGTCCATCCTTTATTTCATGATAGGTTCACACTTGTTATATTAAAACAAGGCTAGGCAACATGGTTTGGAGTATTAACAGTAAGCTTTACTACTTATTAAACTAGTGCAGTTTGATTAAAATATATGTACACCACATCTTATTGTATACTTGCATTGGTTTAGAGTATTAACCTTTGATTAAAATATTATAGCATAAAAACATATATGGTCATTAAATAAAGTAGTCAGCTTAAGTTTAATCCATACTCTTCTCAACTTAATTAAAATGGATAAGTGATCGGACTATTTAGGATGGATGCTAATTTTAGTCTAAATTCATCTAAATGCACTAGGATGAAACTGTGAGTGACTTATATTTAAATTATAAATATATAAACAAATTTGTCTAAAGCCTTATACATCTTATGTAACCCAAAGTAATATATGAGTACTTAGTTCATTAATCTCTACTTGAATTTTTGTTACCATCCAAAATTTAATTGGTTAAAATTATAGTAGTAACCATACAACTATTCTGATTTCTTATTGGGTTACACGCTCTCTTCATTTTTTTCCAGCACTAAAAGGATCCATAGATTAAAAAATTCATAAAATATAATTTTTCTATCTTTTATTGTGTATAACAATCATGGATCTAATTAGTTAAAACTGAACAGTACATATTTGGGACACACCATGGACCTAATATTGGAATGTTTGGTAGAAAAATCAAATATATGTATATTTACTCTTTTAATCTATACATTTAATCCTCTTTTCAATTCATAAAATAAATATTTAAACTGGTGCTATAGTAAGTAGTAAAAAATGCTTAACATTATATTAGAAGCTAAAAATTCAAAGCAATAGTATCATATATTCTATAATAAGAATATACTCTGGTTTGACACATATAAGATCATATGCAACTAACCAGCGAACCAAGAGGTATGTACTTATGTATTTGACACAAAAGTTCACTCTGCAATAGGCCCTGGCCAAGTCTGACACCTCAATCCTTCTCTCTCACTATTTACTTTTATGTTGGATTGCATTGTGGGTTTTCTCTAATTGTTTGTTGTACTTAGGTGCCCTGCTCAATCAGTATTTAGTGTAACAATCACCATTTCAGTAAAAGTATTAAATTTTGAGGATTAAATTTTAACTTATTTTTTTAGATAGAATACAAAGGCTCGCTGATGAAGATTTTGGATGAAACTTAAAATTAATGAAAACAAGCACGTTTACCAACTTGCCATGCATAATATTATTTTTGCTTCTGAGGATCTTAGAGAAAAATTGTGGCACACTTAATTTATTAATTCACAGTTTGCTTTAGGAAAGCATGGTGCATTATAGTATGTAAATGTGTTCCACATATAAGAACTGTACCTTACTCTAAAACTTTCAAGAGCGAGTGATTCGAATCTAATATGATTTACTTTATTTTGCATGTATTTTTTGTCCCAGGTCACATACATTTGTTAGGAGCATATCCATCGCGATAATCACCTTTGAGTTCAAACACATTTGGGACTATGCAACAACTTCACATATGCAATAGTTTTCACAACCTTCTATGTCTTATCAATCACCTTGCAATTTCAAAGAAAATCAACATCATGAAGTTATGGTGTAATTGGAGTTTCCACTTTACTAGTTTGCTTTTGTTTTCCTTGTTAAAGTAACATATGTACATACGTGTTAGTGGACTTGTTTCTTTGTTTTTCTTGTTGAAGTAATATGTGCAATTGTCTTACTAAAGATATTTGGATACCTTGTTGTCAATGTAATATATATATTAAACATCATGGGCTTCTTGTTAAACTAAATTATATACATATCTTAATGGATGTATTATGTTAAAATGAATATTTTATCATTTGTGTCGATTTGGATACTATTATTTCTATATATAACACTGAATATTTTGTGACACATGAAATAATGGTGGATTACAGTTGTGGATATATTATCTTTAAAATTAAGTAAATTTATGACTGATTAGAGACAAAAATCCGGTCTTTACAAATTCAGTTTCTAATTTATTAAAGACTGAATTATCGGTCTTTACATTTTAAGACTGAAATTTCGGTCTTAATTTTCATTTGGGACTAGGAATTCAAAGACTGAAATTTCAGTCTTTGGTCAGTCTGTAAATATGATTTAAAGACTGAGTTCCTTTATTAAAAACTGATATTTTCAGTCTTTAATCCACTGTTTTCTTGTAGTGTAATGGGTAATGCTGGTGCACTTAAAACTAATTCTCAGTTTTTGAACAAACAAAACAACCTTCAAATTTTAACATATTTCATTAATACATCTCCTAAAAAACTTCAAATGAATTATTTAACTCACGGCAAACATATGAAAAGGCTTGTATACTTAACGCACAATGAAATAGCCAATTTTAAATTTAATGAAGAATGTAATATTTTTCCAAGCATCTTTTTTAGTCATGAGAAAAATTCCATAGAAATATTTACCAAAATGCCAACCGACATACTGTAATAGTTTAATCAGTATATTTTTCCCTATGAAGAAACAATCATAGAAAAGTTATTATTTTACATAAAATCGAGTGAGATAGTTATGATAGCGGGATAAATTATTTATGAATGTCTCAAATTTAGTGGTTCAAAGATATTACTATTCTTTTTTTTTTTGAATAACAAGATATTACTATTCTAATATAAACTAGTACTGCTGCTGTTATTCTTGCTAAATATTTTTGCTTTTTGCACGTAGTGACATCCTCTTTGTTTAAATAGATTGTCTAGTTTATCTATTATGACTCTTCTTTGTTTTTTTAGAGTTATCAGTTAAATATAGGTTTTACTAGGACATGGATATTGTTATTTTACTCTGTAGGCACTAGCAGCCATTCCTTCAATAAACAGTGAAGCTGTACAACAGAGATTAAATCGTGTATGAGCGTACAATGAGCTCTTAAATCTACCATTTGAGGAACACCTTATACTATAAAATTGTAATATTATCTCAACAAAATAACAATAAAAATTACTGATTTACTTCATTCCACCATGGCCAGGCTCTGCTTGCTTTTATCACCGAGCATGAGTATTTGTTTACAGCCAAAGAGTAAGTTTTATTTTTTTCACTTAAATCAAAAGCACTACATTTTTGGTTCTTTGTTTTACTTTTTAAGCTTTAATCGTGATATTATTATTTTACTCAAAAGGTATGTCAGACTCGTGAAAGCTGATGTGCCAAGCAGGGAGATTCCAGATGAAGCGGAGCAGCGCGTTTCCGAGATTTTGAGGCATCAGCAAAAAAAAAAAAAAAAAAAAAAAAATGGACAGCTTGTAATAAGTGTCTGTTAAGTGTTAACAGTGGAACCATATTTTTGATTGATTCTTTTATTGCATGTGCGATTTCTCTTCCTCCTTGGTTATTTGTTATTGTTATCATTATCATTATTATTATTTATATTATTGTTATTATTTATATTTTTCAAATATATAAGCATAATAAATTATATCGCGTGAGAAAAAGATAATTCATACTTACTTGAAGTTGATTCAGTTATAATATTCTCGGAAGGCCAAGCTATAGTAAAACCAATTGCATCTTCAATAAACTCAAAATCAGAAGCACGTCTCCACAAAGGTGCATTTAGAACTTTATAACATCAATCCAAACTTTGACCGCATTTTCTCCTAGTTGAACAAAATAAACCAACGCTTTAGGGTTGGTTGAAGACACGCACCCTTCAACAATTACTTCTTTGGCTCCATGAACGCCGATCAACTTGCATTTAATATTTGTCTTGGAATTTGTGTGTCATGCAACAAATGAAACTGTTTAGATAAGTTTTTGGAAATAGAAATGATCCTAAAAATAAAAGATTGTCAACGTATATGTTTGAATAAATTCAATACACAAAGTATACACATTACCGTTGGACATAATACAACGTTTGCCGCACGAGTAGATGTTGCAGTATTAATATTCTCAACAACTGCATTTGTTTCCTACCAAGCTATTTTGCTACCAATAGCTTATCCAACATATGTCATACCAGTTGGTGGTCTCCACAAGAATGCATTTGTTTTTTTGGCCTCATTAATTAAAACAAGCATGACAGATGGTCCATGAGGAATATTATTCACAAGCTGCTTTGGATCACTAGAGTAAAACCATCCTTCGGAAATTAATTATGTGCTTCCGGTCCAATCATAAAGCTTGCATTTGATATTTGTATTGCTACTATTACTCTATGAAAACAAATTAGAATATATGAAAACAAAATAAAATCTAATTTTTGTATATCAAATCATAAAGGTGTTGAATAAATAAAGAATTAAGTTTACCATAGTGGTATCATTTTCAAAGTGAACCATCATGTGTAAAACAACTCTATTAGCTGGTTATGCTACAATCTCATCCTTGTCTTCTCCAATATGTGAGACCATCCTAAGTGTAGACCTCCATAAAAAAAACATTCAATTTCTTTGGGATATCTATTAAAATTTTCATGGCTTTCATTCCAAGAGAAATGTTATGTACAAGCTCTTCCAGATTAGTTGAAAGAACTCTTCCTTCATCAACTATTTCATTCATCCCAGTCCAATCCAATAAATTGCATTTGGCATTTATTTTGCCATACTTGTTCTAAAATTAATTAAAAACAATCACGTTATATACTGAACTGAAAATCAAAATTCAAATGATATCACACGAATAATATAAATAACTTTTACCGCTTGAGATGCATTCTTATCTTTGTCCCTTTTTGGTTGTTGCATTAGCTGTGTATATTCATTTAAGAAAATAACATATAAGTAGAGATTCAATTCTTACTGGATGATTATTTAAGAAAAGTATCAACATTGTTTGAGAAAACATTGAGGGACAATACTCGATTTAGCTTTTTTTCTATTGTTTTCTCGACTTCTATTTAAGCATAAACCTACTTGATTTTGTAGCATTTGACTCGTCTTCTCCAAATCGTTAACTCTATTTTAAAGTTGGTTTGTTTGTTTTTGATTAGCTTGTGACAAAATGAATTAGGTGTAGGTCATACTTCTTCCCATTCCTCTTAATCGTCCCGGTTGTCTCAGCACTAGTGAAAGAGCATCTTCTTTCATGTTAGTTTTTGAGCTGGATTGTGATTCACTGTCAATTTTTTTAATGTTCTCCTATAAAAGTTAACATATATTATAACCTCCAAAATTATCACATTCTAAAGTAATTTGTAGTAATCAAATTGAAACAAAAGCACGTACAATTGTATCGGTAACAATCCGTATTTTTGAACTTCAAATTTGAATATTTAATTTATTTAAATATTCGGATTTGAATTTAAATTATGATAAATATTTTGTTTCAAACTGAGACTTGATTTCCAATGAGGTATTTTTAATTTAATTTTTAGAATTTTTCCATAATTTTAATTTGGAAAATAATAATAATTTTCGTTTGACGCTTTTTGCAGCAAATGTTCGTACTTTTGAAATTTCACAGAATAAGTTAACTTGTCTATTTTATTGTTGTTTTATGATCGTCTCACATTGTTGAGCGCGATCGTATTTTATTGTTATCGTTCGTGGCTCGTAAGCACACGGATATTGTGTAGCGTCGTACGCTAAAACATTTTACACTAACTTTTCAAAAACAAATCTAAACGCAGCCATGAAATCTTAGCTCAATATATTTCTATTGTCCTTTGTTCATGCTTTCGACTGCATAGCATTTAATGAGTGTCCTTGCTTTTCTTTAGTTCCAAGTATTATATACATACATTCGCGCATACAAGGGGACAAGTTCATTTTTTATACGTATTTTTTTTCCTTTTTCACATGAAAATGCAGAGCACTTTCTTTCTCTTCAAAACACATGGACATACTTTTTTCCAACTTACTCTCTGCATATAAAAAAAAAGAAGCTAAACTGTTAAAGATTGAAACCGGGGATGTGGTAATTGCACCTTGTTCGGCTCTTCAGTAGTTAAGTTTGTTGAATATTTTTATGAGAAAGAGGGAGATAATTTAAGAAAGAGGCTTTTTTGTTGTTGAAAACTTTTCTTTTATTAATGTTAGATTTCTTGATTGATTGCTTGATACAAAATGATGAGAGAGCTCTTCTATTTATAGGACTCCATAGACTATTCTAGAAACATGACTCCATACATAATTCTTATTTCTACTAAAATATTCAAGAGCTCTCAACAAACTACAGTAAATGCAAGAAGACTCTAGAAACTTTAACAAGAAGAAGCTTCTAGAAATTAACCATAACAAATCAAGTTTAATATTTCAACACCCCCCTTTAAACTTGATTTATGACTCTAAGCAGATTCCTCAACCTGACAAAATTTTCATGTTTAAGAGGCTTGGTGAAGATATCAGCTACTTGATCGTGCGCCTTCACGTACTCTAGTTGCACATCCTTTTTGGCGACACACTCTCTAATATAGTGATAGCATGTATCAATATGCTTGCTTCGATTATGAAAGACTAGATTCTTTGCCAAAGCAATTTCTGATTCGTTGTCCACGAAAATCTTGGTCGGCTCCTCTTGTGGCAATTTCAACTCCTTTAGCAGATTTCGTAACCAAATTGCATGGAAAACACATGAAGTAGCAGCTACATACTCCGCTTCGCATGTGGAAAGAGTGACAATCGACTGTTTTTTCGACATCCAAGTGAAGGCTGTGTCTCCCATATAGAATACGAAGCCAATTGTGCTTTTTCGGTCATCCATATCTCCACTCCAATTGCTATCGCTATATCCAACAAGCTTGTAATTATCAAAAACAGAGTAGTACAAGCCAAAGTTTGTTGTGCCTTTAACATAGCGAAGAATCCTCTTTGCTGCCTTTAAATGAGTTGTTGTTGTCTTCTCCATGTATCGACTCACAACTCTTACCGCATATAGAATGTCAGGTCTTGTGCACGTTAAATATCGCAAGCTTCGAACCAAGCTCTTGAATAGTGTTGAGTCCACTTTTTCTCCTTCCTTATGCCTTGATAACTTGATTCCACATTCAATCGGCGTGCAAACTGGGTTAGAGTCTTCCATCTTGAACTTCCTCAATACTTCCTTAGCATAACCTTCTTGAGTGATTAAAATGTCTTTATCTTCTTGTTTTACTTCAATGCTAAGGTAATAGAACATGAGCCCAATATCAGTCATCTCAAACTCCTTTGTCGTCTCTTTCTTAAACTCTTTAAACATGCTTGGATTGCTAAATGGACATTTGATGAAGTTCCTTTCTTGGAGGTACTTATAAATTCGAGCATTCCAAGCTCTTGGAGCTTGTTTCAACCCATAAAGTGCCTTCTTTAGCTTCAAGACCTTGTCTTCTTCTCCATTGACTTCGTAGCTTTGTGGTTGCTCGATATAAACTTCTTCTTCAAGAACTCCATTTAGGAAGGAAGATTTCACATCCATTTGATGTATCTTCCAATTGTTTTGAGCTGCTAAAGAAATTATTAGTCTAACAATTTCTAGTCGAGCGACTGGAGCGAATACCTCATCATAGTCAATGCCAGCTCTTTAATTATAGCCTTTTACCACCAATCTTGCCTTATATCTTTCAACTTCTCCTTTGGCGTTTTTCTTTGCTTTGTACACCCACTTCACACCAATTGCCTTGTGTTCTTTTGGAAGTGAAGCTAACTTCCATGTGTCATTCTTCTTGATGGCCTTGGTTTTTTCGTCCATAGATTTTTCTAATTCTTCTTTTGCAAAGCTTCTGGGAAGTTTATAGGCTCACAATTCGAAAATAGACAAAAGAGAGTAAAATTGTCTTGATTTTCTGTTACCTCGTAAATTTCTTGAAGGCTTTTAAAGCGTGGAGCCTTTCACTTGAGCTCTCATCTTCTTGACAACTTGTGGTTGGTGAAGCTAGTGGGGAAGTGGGATCCTTGCTTGATTGTTCGATCCTTGGTTGTTGCATTTCATCTCCTTCAAGGTATGGAAAGAAGTTGTAATTGTCATTATGTGATCTCCATTCACATTCTCCTTCTTCATCGAACACAATATCTCGACTAATTATTATCTTCTTCGTATCGAAATTGTAAAGCTTATAGCCTTTGGAGTTGGTGTCGTAACCAATGAAAATATACTTCTCAATTTTGTCATCCAATTTGCTTCGCTTCTCGTCCGGTATATGTACATGAGTTATGCTTCCAAAGACTCTTAGATGAGAAATACCAGGCTTCCTTCCACTCCATGCTTCTTGTGGTGTCTTTCCGCACACACTTCTTGTTGAAGATCAGTTTGATAGATAAACCGTGCATCCCACAACTTCCACCCAAAATTCATTTGGCGGCCTTTTACTTTAAGCATGCTCCTTGCCATCTCAAGAATTGTCCTATTCTTCCTCTCTGCTACTCCATTTTACTGGGGGGATCTAGGCACTGTCAGCTGTCATTTGATTCTATTATTTTCACAATACTTTTGGAATTCTTTTGATGTGAACTCTCCTCCACGGTCAAATCTCATGGCTTTAATCACAAGGCCACTTTCCTTCTCAACTTGGGCCTTGAACTTCTTGAAGTTCTCAAAAACCTCTGATTTCTCCTTCAAAAAATACACCCATGTTTTTCTTGAAAAATCATCGATGAAAAGAAGGAAATAGTTACTCTTACCAAGTGAACTTGGCTTGATCAGACCACACACATCCGTATGTATGAGTTCCAACGGCTTTTTAGCTCTTGAGTTTGACTCCTTTGGAAAGCCCATTTTGAATTGCTTTCCAAGTAAACATCCTTCGCACACTTTATTAGGATGGCTTATGCATGGTAATCCTCTTACCATTTCTTTCTTGGAGAGAAATTCTAGTCCTTTGAAGTTAAGATGTCCAAAACGAAGATGTCAAAGTCAAGAAGCATCTTTGTAGCACACCTTAAGGCATTATGCGACATCATTTTGAATGTTGAGCACAAACATTCTATTTCTTGACATTGGTACCTTAACAATGAATTTACTTGCAGCGTCTCTTATAGAAAGGTTATTATCTTTTAATCGAATATCATAACCTTTCTCTAAGAGTTGTCCTAGGCTCAAGATGTTGCTCTTCATGTTTGGCACATAATAAACATTAGAAATGAATTGGTGCTCTCCAATCTTTAATCGGATAAGAACCTTTCCTTTACCTTTCACTGCTATCTTTGATTCATCTCCAAATGCGAGGTTGCCCTTCACCGATTCATCAAGCTCCACAAATATGTGTTTTCTTCCACACATATGGTTGCTTGCACCGCTATCTAGGTACCATTGATTTTCCTCACTTTTTCAATTTCATTGTGAGCCAGTAGTAATGTACCATCCTCTTGATTTTTTTCTTCAACGTAATTGGTCTTCTCTTCAACTTTATTGTTTCTTGGAGCTCTACATTCAGAAGCATAATGTTCAAATTTCTCACAATTGTAGCATTTAACGCGTGACTTATCATACCTTGAATTTCCTCTTCCGCGACCTTTTGTTGAGCTTTCTCCTCTTTTATTGTAGTTACTGCTATTGTTTTCATTGTTGGGCCTCCAACCTCGTCCATGTCCATGTCCATATCCATATCCACGACCTCTTCCTCTTTCTTGACCACAACCCCCCACAGAGCTCACTGAACCAGAAGGGACCATAGGGAAGAACCTGGGTCTAGCTCACTTCTCCTAAGCTTCATTCTAAACTTGAAAGAAGAGCTCAAAGTGATTTTACCCCTTTTTTGTTGGCTTCGATTATTTTCTTCCTTTTTTGAATCAATCTGTGTCTTAAGAACTTGCTCCACGGTCTCTTCCTTCTTCTTTTTCTTTTCTTCATAAGCTTGCAATGAGCCTAGAAGTTTCTCTATTGCCATGGTCTCCAAGGTTTTTATTTCTTCAATGATGGTGACAATATGTTCGAACTTTGGATCTAATGATCTAAGAATCTTCTCCATAATTCTTACATCATCTAACTTCTCACCATTTCTTTTTAGATTATTACTAACCACTAAAACTCTTGAGAAGTAATCAGAAACAAGCTCACCTTCTTTCATATGCAAAGTTCCAAACTCTCCTCTTAAAGTTTGAAGATGTACCTTTTTGACTTGATCAGCTCTCCTGTAAGATGTTCGAAGTTTCTCCCATGCTTCTTTTGCAGACTTCGATCCCGAAACCTTCTCCAAAGTATCATCATCCAATGCTTGATAGATTAGACAGAGAGCCTTCTTGTCTCTCATCCTTGAGTTTCTCAAACCATCCCTTTGAGTTTGAGATAAGCTACCTTCATTTTCTTGTTCAGTAAAGATTTTCTCCACTATTTCTCATACGTCATGTGCTCCAAGGAGAGCCATCATCCTTAAGCTCCAACTGTCATAATTGTTCTTGGTGAGCATTGAAACTTTTAAGGGAACGCCGTTATTCGTCATCTCTATCTTTTTTTGAAAGAATCTTAAAGCTCCGATACCACTTTATTGAATATTTTTTATGAGAAAGAGGGAGAGAATATAAGGAAGAGGCTTTTTTGTTGTTGAAAACTTTTCATTTATTGATGGTAGATTTCTTACTTGATTGCTTGATACAAAATGATGAGAGAGCTCTTCTATTTATAGGACTCCATAGACTATTCAAGAAACATGACTCTCTAAACAATTCTAGAAACATGACTCCATACATAATTCTTATTTCTACTAGAAAATTCAAGAACTCTCAACAAACTACAGTAAATGCAAGAAGACTCTAGAAATTATAATAACAAGAAGCTTCTAGAAATTAACCATAACAAATCAAGTTTAATATTTCAACAAAGTTTCACTGAGTTCAGCAATGGCCGTCGCTTCTTTTTCACTCCCTGCTACTCTAGGATTTCGTCGCCAAATCTCTATCACTGCCTATTTTCCTTCCTTTTCTCGCCCCAAATACAAGCAAGTTCTTCGTACTGTGTGTGTAACTGTAGTGCGAGCATGAAATAGAAGAGGAAAGGATGTGTACAGGGGTATGCGTGAGTTCATGTGTGTGCGCGTTTGAGTGTGTGTATGTGTTCATGTATGTTTCATGTGCGTGACATGTGTGCATGGCTAGGGGAAGGGTGGTGATATGTGTAGGCATTCATGGACGTGTTAAGGCTTATGAAGAGAGGGAGATGTAAATATGTTAGTGGGATTAGGCTTTGCAAAAGTGGGAACGTATAAGAATATGTGTACAGGTGCTTGGGTAAATGCATGAACAGGTGGCCAAGTAGAGAAGATTTTGATGCTGCTATTCTTAAGGAATGATTTTTTTTTTGCAAAGTAGTTTTATTTAGTATAGCCATTTGTGCATGCTTGGGAAAAAGAGGAAGCTGCTACTTTCAATTTTGGGTTTGGGCTTTGCAAGCACTTGGGTTGGGCTATAATGGGTAGAGAAAGAAGAGAGGAAGGTGGCATTCGTGCATTGCTGTTGTTCAATGCAAAAGATTTTTCATTTTAGTCCACTTTAATGTGGACAATTGCTTAGGAAGGGTGAGTTTTTCTTGCAGGCAGTGGGGCTGTTTAGGGAGAGCTTGTGGGCCAAGCCCATGTTGCATTTGGGTGAGGAACTTTTGCATAATTTGATTTAAAATATATATATATATATATATATATATATAAAGTAGTTAACTTTGAAATGCCATATTATGTTCATATGAAATCTGAATTATCCACGGATTTTTACGTTGGACTCGTATCGATAAGTGCAACATTTTAGTGAAATTTGTTGATAGCTTTGGACATGTAAAATTTTATGATATATTTAAACGGACTAGATTTAAATCATGTTATTTTATTCAATAACATCGTTTAAATTTATATATCTTAATTATTGATGTTTATTTGGCCAAATAAAATACTGTCGAGTTAAATTGGATCGAATATGTTAATTGGACATCTGTTAGTGGAATAAAACACCATTTTGCTAATTAAATTAATTTAACAATTATTTAGGAGAATAAATCCTTGTTCTGCTATTTTACAGATTTGGACATTTGATTTATATCGTTAACTGATATGCCACTTTAAATAAGTATCAATGATGGTTACGTGTTGGATTTATTTACATAGTTGTGGATTATGTAAATATCTGTTATTAACTAGAAAAGTTAAATTGAATAATATGGCAGCTTATTTAAGTGTCATGGTGATCGTTAAGGCTCCTTCAAATTTGAAAAGCTGATTATTGATTAGAAAGTTATTTTGAGAATAATTATTTTTATTATAAGATTCAAAGATAATTATTATTTAGCAATAATATTTAAAAAGAAAATAACTTATTAGTAATAATATTTTAAAGATAATTAATAATTGTTTTTAATAATGATTTAAAGTTAATTATTATATTAATATGATTCTTAAAAGTTATTTTAAAGTTATTTAATTATTATTTTAAATTTATTTAATTATTGTTTTAAAACGTCTTAATTTAATTAATTATTTAAAGTGGGTTAACTTACTTTAAGTTTTAATTAAAGTTATTTAATTATCTTGATTAAGTTATTTAATTAAAGTTATAGGTTAATTAATTATCATATTAATATTAGTTTAAAGTTAATTAATTACTGTTTTAATAACGTTTTAAAGTTAATTAATTGTTATATTAATATTGTTTTGAAGTTAACTTATTTATACCATGATGTTATTTAAAATTTACTTAATATTGTTTTAGAGCTATTATTTCAGATGGGATTTAACTAAAATGAAATAGAAGGTTGTTTAAATAGTAATTTGTTATTCAAAGCTATTTTAAATAAATTATGGGTTTTTTAAGAAGACCTTATTGACTTAAAAAGTCTATTAATGAGTTGGATTAAATATGGGAAGAGTTTTATAAATGGTTCTGGATATTTATAAAAAAATTTATAAACGAGTTTAAAGGATTTGAAAAGGAGAAGTTTTATAAATGGAGTTTTAAGATTTATAAAGAATGTTTATAAATAGATTGGAGATTTATGAAGGAGCTTTATAAATAGATTTGGAAATATTTATAAGATAATGGAATTTGGAAAGAGATGGTTGATTTTCGTGGCGTAATGCGAGGGGCAGGGATTGCCTACAGTTTACTATGAATTCACTGGGATAGCGACGTAACCATTGTGTAAGCTGCGATCCATAGTTGACATTGAATGGTATTTTCCATTTCTACTTTTAGTAGTTTTCAAGTTTCTAAGTTTTGACAGTGAAATGTTTTGTGAATATACTTATACCATTGAGATAACTATATGGTTATATTTTCCAAGTATTGAAAATATAAGAGTTTGCGAATAAACTTATCCTATTGAGATAAGTATATGGAAGTGATTTCCAAGTATTTGAAATGTGAATTTAAATTAATAAAAGATTTATTTAGAGAGGCTTAGTGATTTCTATGGGAAATGTAATCTTTGTGTTGAATGTTTGTTTATTTGATAGTTAAATAACCGACTATCAAATCTTAGCCTAAATATGTAATCCTTCTTAATTTTGGTGGTAGGAAAATATTCCCTGCTTAACACTGAATGATTTTGACTGTGGAAATATCTAGGGGAAACACGGGGATTATATGGTACAGTTACCATTGGGGGTGCTATACTGTACGTATAAACTCGTTTTGTTCTTTTTGGATAAATGATAAGGAGATCCGTCAACTTAAATGGTTAGGGGGTGATCCCCGCTCTTATGTATTGTCTGATTATTTCCTAAAGAACCAGTATTAAGCATTCTGGAAATCGGCGTTTGGTTTTATGGAGCACCAGGAAACATAAGAGTGTACTCGTAAGAGATGACTCGAACCCGTAACCACTCCAAAAACCATATACAGTTCTATGGAGGAGATTCGTGATATATTGAGATATTGGGATCCATGTGTGATTCTAAGACCCGTTGGAGTATGAGAATCCGGGTGTGATTCTAAGATCTATTTGAGACATGGGAATCTATGTGTGATTCTGAGACCCGTTGGGGTATTGAAATCCATGTGGGATTCAATGGTCTATTTGGTGGTGGAGCGTAAGCTAGAATGCCGGACGTAGCCTCATCAGCGGGAATGACTAAAACTAGAGATAGGAGGCATGGTCAGTAGGGCTGGCAAATCCATAGGGTGTAGTCGGCTCCTCCTAGATGTCACTTATAGTTATTATGCATGCATGGGGTGATGCACTCGGTCTTAGCGAGACCAGCTATGTTTTTCCTATAGTACATCACTAGGGATGTATGCTGCTTCGGAAGGATATCTCTGATCCTAGTGCAGGATGACCGTTCCTCGAAGTACCGAGGGCATCTCCATGGAAATCCTACACAATTGGCAAACGAGCCTTATCGGTTTTTGATTATATACCTAGTATTGTTGTGATGTACACTCACGAGCATCACAGCTACTTGATTATTATTATTTTCTCCCTTAGAAATTATTATAATATCACTGGATTTATAATATAAATGTTTTGGTTATCGTAATGTAAAAACTCGTCCCTGTTTATGTGCGGCGTGGTCTTACGAGATACCTTTGTTTTGAAATATTATTTAAACATTTAAAATCCATTTAATTGTGTTTCTCATGCTGGTTTTACCAGACTGACCCGGGCGTTGTTTTCCTATAATGCTCGGGTCAGACCAAGCATATTTCCAGGTTTAGATGGATATTTTTGGAGCTTCAGGAGATGAGCTGGAGGCCCAGAGATGTATTCACGTACATGGTTATTTTTCTGTTGCATCCATTGTTGTATTTATCAGCAATTGTGAGGACAGATTGTTATAACTGTCCGTGCTGAATAGGTTAGTATACTTTGATTGATGTCGTATATACATATGTTACAGTTTTGTTTTTGTGTAAAGACTTGTTATATTTTATAGATTATTCGTTCCACTGTGAGATTCTGTGTTGTTTAGTTTCTTCATGTCTTCTTTCTTCTTTCTTTTCCCTAACTATCTGCCTTTCCATTCAATTTGGGTTGTACATGTGTGGTTTATTGTCAGCTTAAACTGTATGGAAAAGTGGGCCATTACAGTTGGTATCAGAGCTTTGGTTGAGCGAACACCTAGGCTTTGGTGGGGTTAACTCATTTGAGATAGGGTAAGTGAGACCCTAGGATGAGTTTGAGAGAATATATGTAAGAGTGCGTATTTGTTAGTGATATAAAAATGTTTTATGTTGTGTTGTTTGATCTGTTGAGCGAACACCTAGGCTTTGGTGGGGTTAACTCATTTGAGATAGGGTAAGTGAGACCCTAGGATGAGTTTGAGAGTATATATATAAGAGTTCGTATTTGGTAGTGATATAAAAATGTTTTATATTGTATTGTTTGATCTGTTGAGTGGCTTAAGAATTCTGGTCGATGCGTTTGGCCAACGTTATCGATAGGGATTTCCTAAATACTCGAACAAGAACAATTGACACAGTATTGTTTAAAAATGGATAAATGAAATAATTTTAGCTGGAAATATATTATATATATAGGAATAATTTTTCAATAATTTAATATAGTTATTCTTGATTGTGCTTGTTTGATCATTATCATCTAAGATTTGATCGGTCATGCTCACTGTTTCTGAGCATTGACAATTATTGGTTAATCTATCTTAAATCTTCCCTTTTGAACTGGGTTTGGTAGACATAAATTTGGAAATATTGAAACGAATACCTTGGGAATTAAGTTTCATGATTTGAATATAAGGCGTTCGTTGATAATGTTGGGTTAAAATTTGATTTCTAAAGGTTGTTTATCTAAAATAAAATTGAATATTTTGAAATAAATATTTTGGAAATGCTTAAATGTAAAAGTTGATTGTGTTAAATTGGGATTTTGTAAAAGAAGTTTATATAAAGAAAACTTAAATATTTCTGAAATAATACTTGAAAAATGATTTACATAAGGAAGCTAGAATATTTTTGCAATAAATATTTGAGAATGATTTTCCTTAAATGGGAATATTTTATAAATTCGATTTTTAAAATGTGTGTATAAATAAAAAGTAATTTGAGAATTTAAATCCTAGTGTTTTGGAAAATGGTTTTCAAGGTTTATAAGTAAATAGTAGTATTTAAAATATTCTTGGAATAAAAATATTTCTAAGGATTTTCAAGGGAATGCTACCATTAGGATCTCGTTATATAATTGTCTAGATAAAACAAATTTTGATTTGATTCCAAAGGTATGTTTTGATTTACCATAGAGTAAATATGTATACTATTATTTCAGAATGATTTTGAAGAAAGGACATAATAATTTTTAATTGAGATAGTTTGGAGTATGAATGGTTTGGAAAGGGTAATAATAGTTATCTTGAAGGGGTTTTGGTGTATCAATATTTTGGAAATAATACACTTAGAAATATATCTAAGTATAAATACCTTTGAAAAGGAATTTTATAGAAATGTGTATCCCTTTGGATTTTGTGTAACGAACGGGAATTTTCGACCCTCGAAAATCGACACTAATACGTTCACTGTATTACATGCTAAAAAATCGAATATCGAAAAACCCGATTATAAGGGAAAAAGAAGAAGAAGGAAGATAAGAAGACAACTAAACAACATAGAATCTCACAGCAAAATGAATAATCTATAATATACAGACATCAATCAGGGTATACTAACCTATCTCAGCCTGGACAGTTATAACAGTCTGTCCCCACAATTGCTGATAAACACAACAATGAATACAACAGAAAATAACCATCTACATGAATACGTCTCTGGGCCTGAACAAACCGAATCTCCAAAATCACTGTCTTCATTATCTTCACGATATCACAATTCGTAATGCACAAATCGGATCGAAGTGGTTTTCGGATAATTAAATCCGATCCCGATCTCTTCGAAACGATTAACGAAATTGGCCAGATTTGATAGTCGGTTATTTAACTATCAAATTTACACACATAAGCAGTCACTAGGCCCAATTTTATAAACCTTTCAAAACATTCATTTAAAATATCTTTATAAAGATAAATATTCAACTCCTTTCCAGTATTCCAACATTTGAAAACAATTTCCAATACCTATCCATAATAGGATATTTTTAAACCATTTCAACACTTAGAAATATTTCCGAATTCAACTTATAACTCCTTACTTAGAAAAATATTTCTATCTAAATTATTTCGTCACTAAAATATCTCCAAACCTTTAATTCCAATACTTAGGAAAAATATTATAAGTATATTTTTCCCAAATCATTTCTAATATCAATACACAGGAATATTCCGTACTTATCGTATAAATCTCCGAAATTTATTAATTTCCTTTACAATTTCCAAAAATTATCGATTATACTTATTTATAATCCAACTAACAATTTATAACTCCTTTAATAAATTCAGATTTCATTTTCGAAGTTCTCGTATCAAATTTCTTTTTCTCAAATTTTCTTAAGTTCCTGAATTCCTTTATAAGGTTTTCTCTTATAAACCATATCCATTAAATAAAACCTCATTTACAGATCTCGAGAGTATTTATAAATAACTTCAATTAATTTCCAAATCTCTATCTTTATAAAGTAGTATTTTAAAGAATAGTAATAAGTTTTCAACACATTTAAGTAATTATTTAAAATATCACAACCCCTTTTTAATAAACAACGATAACTAATTTTCAATTCATTCATAATAATAATCGATTTCCAAAGCTTATTATAAAAATTAGAATTCAGTTCAACCAATCTTAAATATTGAATAACTTACTTTCCAAAATAATTTAAATACAAATAATAGTTTTTAAACCCATAATGTTTAATAATAAAATCCCTTTTAAAAACAAAACTTAACTTTTCTCGATTTATCACAAATCGATTTATCATTTCCCATTTTATAACTATTTCCAAATTCTAAAATAGAATCCACTATTACTTCCTAACCCGATTTCCATATCTCATTTTAAATTCACACTGTGAATTTATATTTCCAATTTATCAAATGATAATCATTTCATTTTTATTTATAAACATCGTTTATAAATTTACAAACTCATTCGAGTTCCACTTGTTTTATAAAATATTCTCATTTATAAAATTCCATTTATAAATCCATCCCTTTATAAATCCCATACAATTTCTAAACTATTTTAAACCTCGATTTCAACTCCTTTCCCATATTTTCAGAAATACCACTTAATTTTCATTATACAAATACTTTATCCATCACTTTAAAATCTCTATTTAAATCCTTTAGGAAATAGTTAAGTAAAAATCCAAAATCAAGTCATTGATTTTATACAATCAGTTTCTTTTTAAAATAATCCAAGCTTTCACCAAAAAACACTTATTATTTCAAGGTTCATTTTTAAATTCCTTTTTAAAACTCAAAATATAACTTACAGTGTTCGAAAAATCAATCTTTTATTAAATTCATCCCTTTAAAATAATCCAAATTCAATATAAATATTATTATTTCCAAAATCACCGTTGAAATCTTTTTTTTTTAAATTCAAAAATATTATTTATGGTATTTATAATACCAAAATTTAGGCTAGTGCTACTATAGCATCCAATAAGCAAATCATAACATAGTCTATAACAAATTATTCACACACATCATATATCACTATATATGAAATTAAAATCAACATTTTTGAGGAATCCAGTTAGATCCGTCCAACCTGTTTCCCTGCAACCACAGATGTTATATAATCACAAAAATAATAATCCCGCTTCGAGGTGGGATATCGCAATAAAAAGGGTCATTTGCTATTATGCGGGGCGCATAGTGTCTCATCCGCTCCAATCGGTGGGAATATTCAATCCAACTACTAATATATATATACTAATATATATAATATAACATCCAACTGATAATAATTTATCAATTTATCCAATCAACCAATAAATCATTTTAACTATTTAAAATAAACCAATTATCCCAAATGAGTGAGATTTACTCATATTTATTTTCTGTTGTCGCCGAGACGTTCCAGTTTGGAACTAAAACCGGACGATATCCGATTTTAGTCCAAATTTTCATAGTCTCCAAATCCATCGAAACTAGTTCCATTGCGAAGCATTCGTCGTCACGAGCGCAACACAAAAGGTTTCGTTCCAATCGGACCTCGTATGCAGGAGTTATAAGTTTTATACGTTATCGATATTTTTAAATTAAATAATAATATAAACTATTTACATAATTATCTTAAATTACAATCATACCCCTCATGTCCTTCTTCCCTAAATCACGATCTTGCCTGTACACGCACAACCGAATACCCATTTTCATGCACGTTTCTCCAGTGACGTGGAGCTAGAGACCTCCGTTCGACAAACTGACTTCGCCAACGACTTTCTCTCCTCGATCTCCACCTACCTACACCCAAGTCGACAACTCTGGAGCCACCACGTAAGTCGCGACATTACTACGAAAACCCTCATCCACATCTAGGTCACGATGACCACCCAGGCACTAAGCTTCACAATTTTCTGCTTCCCGGTGCTCTTCGATGCTACAAACACGATGGCACTCTCCGATTGACAAATCGACACCTCTAGCTCCCTCAAAGCCGAACCCTAATTCAACTATCAACATCGGCCTCTTCCCAACAGCATTCAAACCCCATCTAACCCATACCAGCAGGAAGCCCTTGATGAATTAGGATTTTTAAAACTTATTTCAGATTTTTCTATTTGGTAGGTTTTGAGAAATAATTTATTTTTTTGAAATGTTCTTTTTCTTTTTTTCTTTCTTTCCTGTTGCTTTGTTTAAATTAGAGAGTGGGTGATGGGAGACAACGTAGAGTTAGGGTGGATGAACATAGGGTGGATGAGATGTGAAGGAAGGTGGCTGCCTAGTCAAATCAATGAGAATAAATTATTAAAATATCCAAAATATCTAGCTATAAATTTTGGATCCTAATCGAGGCGTGCCGCCTGGCGTTTCTATACCTCTTATTCCGAACATAATGGAATAAGTTTCGAGCCCCAATTCGAATGCATGGAGAAGATACCTTTTTGAACCGAATTATTATATTAAATTTCCGATATTAATTTCAACTCGTTTTATCCCGTACAACCAAACGATAACTCTAAACGCTACGAAATTTGAAATCCGATAATAATACACTATTATGGATCCAATGGAACTAGTTTCGTCGAATTTCGAGACTGTGCCCTGGAAGGCTATTTTTACTCGTTAATTAGAACGAGATATTTCCAAAATTAGTTAAACCATCTTTAAATCAAATTTAAAAGTTTTATTACCTTCATTCTTATTAATAGAAATTGAAAAAGCCTTTAAATCATTTTTATCCAAATAAAATCCAAGATTTAAATTATTTAAACGATTTCAATTATTTAATTCAATAATTAAATTATCAAATAAATCACTATATTTTGAAACTCAAGTTATTTAATCTATAAAATCAACTTTTCAATATTTAAAATTAATTAAATATTCCAATTTCAAACCACTAAAATTCTGGGCCGTTACATTTTGGTTCGAAGAATAAGTCCTGACTTGTTTTGTGCTGATTAGAGTAATCTTCCAAGTGATGATCAGATGTTTGCTTTGGCGAACGGTCTTGTGCACTTAGTAAATTATTCTCTTTGTCATTGTACGGTCGGAACGATTTCGAATCTGAGCGAATCCAGAGCGAATTGGAATTGGATATTTCGTTGAAATATTTCGCTAGAAATATATTTATGATATTTTTTCAAAATGGATTTTGAAACGGAAAAAAATTGGTTTTAAGTCAACTAGTTCGAGTGGCTCGAAAATAACTAAAAAAATGGGTAAGAGATACATTCGGATGGTAAACATTTTTCTTGAGTATTTTCCTTCTAGAGGAAAATGTATGATACTATTTGGTAATACCCAGTTCCTTGGTATAATTTTGGGGTTACTCGGGCTATATATATATATATCCTATGGATTAAAATATATAGGATTATTTCAAAGAGCTATTTTGAATAAAAACCCGGGTGTTTAAAATTCTTAAGTGAATTCAAAATAAAGTCTGAATATGATAATGGTGTGTACCCTTAGGATATAATAGGATGTTATACTAGTTTTTAAAACTTAAGCTATGTTTTATGGAAATGTTTTTCATAAATAAAGTTGTATCATCTAAAATATTTGAACCTAAGTTGGAATTTTTATGAAATGTTTTCATAAATAATTTAGTAGTAATAGAATTGGTATTAGAAATAACCAATTAAATAAGTGCGAAGGTGGACATAGATCATCTCTCTTTTCATATAGTTGATCTAATATTTGAGTACAAGGCTTTGAGTTGTTTTAAACCGTTCCAAATAAGGATCTATCACTCGATTTTTGACGATGAGCACTTGATGAGGGTTCTTGATATGGAACCAAGATTTTCTATAGTTTATAGCTATGTAAGGAGAATATAGGTTCCTAATCAAGGAGCCTGATCAGAGTCCACACAAGAAAATCAAGTGAGCGATACTGGTTTGGAAACGCGGTCATGTATTCGAGTAGTGATCGAATCAGATTCTGTATATGTAAGATCTATGAACATCATGTGGGCTTATGAATAGTATTGAGTGTTCTTGTGCTGAAATTTTGGGGACGAAGTTCTTTTTAAAGAGGGGAGAGTGTAACAATCCATATTTTGGGACTTCAAATTTAAATATTTAATTTATTTAAATATTCGGATTTGAATTTAAATTATGATAAATTATTTGTTTCAAGCTGAGACTTGATTTGTAATGACGTGTTTTAATTTAATTTTTAGAATTTTTCCATGAATTTTAATTTGGAAAATGATTAAAATTTTCGTTTGACGCTTTTTGCAGCAAACGTCGTACTTTTGAAATTTCATAGAATAAGTTAACTTGTCTATTTTATTGTTGTTTTATGATCGTCTCACATTGTTGGGCGCAATCTTATTTTATTGTTATCGTCGGCTCGTATGCACACAGAATATTGCGCAGCGTCGTACCCTAAAACATTTTACACTAACTTTTCAAAAACAAATCTAAACGCGGCCATGAATTCTTAGCTCAATACATTTCTACTGTCCTTTGTTCATGCTTTTGACTGCATAGCATTTAATGACTGTCCTTGCTTTTCTTTAGTTCCGAGTATTATATGCATACATTCGCGCATACAAGGGGACAAGTTCATTTTTCTATACGCATTTTTTTCCTTCTTCACATGAAAGTGCAGAGCACTTTCCTTCTCTTCAAAACACACGGACATACTTTTTTTCAACTTACTCTCTGTATATAAAAAAATGACGAAGCTAAACTGATAAAGATAGAAACCAGGGATGTGGTAATTGCACCTTGTTCGTCTCTTCAGCGGTTAAGTTTCACCGAGTTCAGCAATGGCGGTCGCTTCTTTTTCACCCCTTGCTACTCTAGGATTTCGTCGCCAAATCTCTACCACTGCCTATTTTCCCTCCTTTTCTCGCCCCAAATACAAGCAAGTTCTTCGTACTATGTGTGTAAGTGTAGTGCGAGCATGAAATAGAAGAGGAGGGGATGTGTACAGGGGTATGTGTGTGTGTGTTTGAGTGTGTGTGTGTATTCATGTATGTTTCATGCGCGTGTATTGAAGAATAACACTTTACAAAAGCAGACAAACCAGATATATTCTCGAATGGATGCGGGTACGGTCTATCATGCAGGCCGTTATTGGGCTAAGCCCATTTATTATATTTTGCTTGTATTTGCTCTGTCTTGAACAATATAAATACAGAGCTATTATATCTCAATTTATTATCGAAAGAATACTGCTTCATTTCATTCTCTTCAATAAAATCAAACATTTCATTTCTTCTTTGTATCAGAGCACATGAAAACAATTTTCAGCAAACTACAACCAAACAATTATTCAAATTCAAGCAACCAATTCACAACCAATTCGAAAGCAATTCAATCAACAAACCATCCAATTCAATTCAAATATCAACTAAAAATTATTCTCATAGATTAAAGGTAGTAGTATGAGTGATTAACTCACATTTTACTCCAATTTGACAAAGATGCAATGCCTAGATCAACATATGTGCACTCCTCTTCTTCTACAACTCCTATGCTATACATGCCACAAGAATCACCCAAAAGCCCTCTCATCCAAAAATTTCAGAAATTAGAAATCAAATAAAACTGAAATTAAATGCTACATTCGGATAGAGAAGAGGATTTAGAGACTTACCCATATCTTCTTTTACTTTCTAGATTTTTTTCTAGATTTGTAGTGATTTTCAAATGAGCTAGGTTTATGAGTTTCTTAGTTTTGAAAAACCTAGTTTTTACTTTGTGCCTAGTTAAAATGAATGTACACAGCTCTGCTCTGTGCAATATTTTTGTTGAAACCTGATATTAAAATCACCATAACATTTAATTGGTAGATCAAAATTGAGTGAGGTTTTTTTCAGTTGGAAGGTATTTTTGTAAGGCACAACTTTTATGTTCGTTGCTTTTTGTGATTAAGTAGTTTACTAAGAGTAATTTGGGTTTGAAGAAGATGTAACCTTTCTGTCCTGTGTTTTAATCTTAACTTTAAAACACAGAAATTGTTTTAGGCTTATCTTTCTCATTTCTTGTCGGATTTAGATGATTTTTAATGTTCCAAAAAGCTTAAAAAGAGTGACAACATTCATGTTAAACAATTTCGTAAACACTGAGCATAGTGGGTCGAAAAACCTGATGTAAACTTGCTGCCCTGTCATTGTAAAACCGTAATTTTCTGTGCTAAATGTCATTGGTAATTTGAGCATATCTTTCTCGTTTAATGTCCAAATTTGACGATTCTTGATGTTCTGAAAAGCATAGATTGTCTATTATAACTTTTGTGTTTTAGGTTTTGTTAAATTTTGAAGTTTACATGGTCAAAAGTCCATTCTAGTGTCACTATCCCGAGACCAAAACGACAGCCGTAGTGAACTTCAGATCTGAAAATTGTTTTGGTCATAACTTTTTCATTTCTTATCACAATTCGTTAATTTTTGATGTTTTGGAAAGCTTATAATATCCTCTATAACTTTCATGTTTCGTGCTTTCTCAAATTTTGGGTTGAATAGGGGCGAACTGGCTAAACAACCCACTGGCTTTTGTTTTTCCTATGTATTCACTTCCTGGCATGAGTCCGACTTTGAGACGTCGCAGTTTCTTCGTCTCTTATCGGAACTCAGCGATTCTTTTTGCAGTTTAAATTACAAATTTTGAACTTTATTTCTACAAATTTTAGGTCATTCTGACCATGTTAACTTGTATATATCTGCTGTCGAACTTGAACCCCCGACATGCTGGAATTCAGCGATTTAACCTTGTTTTAGTCCAATTTTGGAAACGACGCTGATTCTTCATTTCAAATCGAATTTGAATGATTCTTTTTGCAAATTGAAGTAGAAATGTTGAACTACATTCCTGTAGAATTTCAAGTCATTTTGAGACTGTTAACTTGTTCAAACCTACTGTCAAATATTGAGTCACAGCTTGGTATCAGAGCTGGATAGGAGCACATGAATTCAAAACAGGTTTTATAATTCCTTGTGTCAATTGGCTAATAAGTATTTTAAGAATTCTGGTCGATGCGTCTGATCAGCATTATCGTTAGGGATTCCTAAACGCTTATGGGGCGATGTGATACATGCTTTTGAAATGGCTATAAATAATATTTACTAGTATGGATGTTGAATGCAAAAATATATAGATACTGCAAAGATTTTGAAAATTCTAAATTGCCATTTGAGATAAGTATTTTATATATACATAAGGATTTATGAAAATATTGTGACATAGAGGGCAATGGAGAGGCAATGTTGATCTTGGTCAACTTTGCAGTCCTTGATAATGTCATTCACTATAAATGTATTAGTTAGATGTTATCATTTTATAAATTGATGATTGGAAAATTTGAATATGGTTTCATTTAAATAAATTGTATTCATTATTGGTTATATTACATGTTTGTGAAAGTTTACATACATGAAAAACTTAAAATGCTTAAGTAAGCTTTTGGGTAAAGTATTTTTGGAAAATGGATTTGAGTGAAAACTCTTATAATAAAAATTTGGACCATTTCTCGATTTGTGCGTGTCATCCTTGCGCAGGGGCCATGCTAATCTTCTTTGTATCGTTCCAATTTTATTGGATGTCCTGACATCCAATAAAATTGGAACGATACAGAGAAGATTAGCATGGCCCCTGTGCAAGGATGACATGCACAAATCGAGAAATGGTCCAAATTTTTATTATAAGAGTTTTCACTCAAATCCATTTTCTTTTATACACAAAACTCAAACTTCAAAACTTGATAATTTTTAAAGTCTCTTACTTAAATTTTCAATTCAATCATCTTTACTTTAAATTTAAAGTAAATTAAATTAGAGTTGTTCCATACTCTAATTCAAAAAATAAATATACTACAATAAGTAATATATATATTTTTTCCACTAAATTTATAAAATTTTAAACCATTTTACTTTATGATTTAAAAGGACACTTATTAGACCCTTCATCGATAGCTCTAATATTCACTAATTAAATTTTCTCAAAATTTATCCAAGTGTTTAATTTTTCGAAAAATTCGACAAAGTCTCCTTTGCATGGAGAGCCCTTTACAATTTCATAAATATGAATTATAGATATACATCGACCAAAAGGTCGGAACACAATATATATATATATAATTCTTAACACATAAACACTTAGCAATTCATACCTTTCATTTTAGCATTTAAAATGCGAGCATGCTTACTTTTATAATTTCTGAGTTTAAAGCTGAAAGTAAATTGGGCATAACTTTCAAAACGTAAATCCGATATTGATGATCTTTATATCGTTGGAAAGCTTAGACTGAGTAGAATAACTTTTATTTTATGAGTATTTTCAGATTATGAGTTTTACTGTGCAAGTGATTTACCATTTTTTGATCAAAGGTCATTCTTCTTATTATCCCGCCTTTTGGCAAGGCCAGGATACCAAGAGATTGGTTGAAAACCGAATGTCGCTCGTCATGGATATCGATGAATTCTGTCTGAGTCCGGATCGAGCTACAATTGATGAGACATGACTAGGAGAGCAAAGGAAGCCAACGCCCCAAGTTTCAGGTCAATCCGGGTTCATATGATCAAGTTATGATGGATGCAAGGTGAGAGGAAAAACGTATTTTCGTATCCATCAGCGGGTCCCACTTCGTATCCATCAAGGAGTATTTGTTCATATCGATGGAGTTAGTCCATCGAGTTCGTATCGATGGATTTCGTATCCATCGGTGGTCCTCGTTTCGTATCCATCGGTCTCGTGTCGATTAGAATGGCTAAGTCCACGCGTCGATAAACTTCGTATCGATTAACCTTCAGCCAGAGAGACTTGTTCGTATCCATCAGTAAGTCGTCTAATTCGTAACGATCACCTGATGTCAATTTCGTATCCATCAATTGTTTGATACTTCGTGTCCATCAAAAGGCTCCAGTTTGCATCCGTTGACTTCGTACCCATTGAGGAGCTATGTGTTTCATATCCATCGAGGAAAGGTCTTTTCGTTTCCATTGACCATCAGTAGTTCGTATCCATAGATGACTGTTGTTCGAATCCATGGATGAGGTCCTATTCGAATCCATCGGGTCAACTAGCTTGAGTGACGTGTCATCCCTCGAAGAAAACGAGGCGAGATATATGGAGTCGAAGCAGTCAACACGGAGTAAAGACCGGATCGAAGCGAAGCGCGTGCGCCACATCATCCCAGGAACACGTGCAGTCATCGACACGAAGGGATCGAGTCGAAACCATGGAGACGAACCAAACAGCCTTCGAGAAATTTCACTTCGTATCGAACATATCTCATGATCCACTGATCCAAATGCAACGAAATTTTCACAGAAGCTTGCATACACACAAAGGAATGTCTTTGCAAAATTTCAGCTCGATTGGACATCATTTTGATCGATACGAAATGGATTCGTATCGATCGCAGATTGAGGCGAAACTTCCCGAGGTTGGTCGCGTGGGCCCTCTCACATGCCAGACCAAGTCTCCCGAAGTTTGAACGAAATCTAAGCCTCCTACGCCTATAAATAGAGCTCCAAAGCCTACAGAAGAAGGATCTTTTGATTCTGAAGCATCCAGACTCTGCCGGATTGAGATTTGCATCTTATTCCTACTGTTGAATTCGAATTCCAAACTGTAATTCACTTTTGTTCGCTGTAATTGCTTGTAATCATTGAAAGAGAATAAATAAAATCATCAAAACTTCATAGTGGACGTAGGCGACACGCCGAACCACTCTAAATTGCTTGTCTCTGCATTTTACATTTCTATTTGTTGGAGTTTTTGTTAGATAATTTTTGTTTTACATTTACATTCTTCATTTTGATCTCTTCAAATAACTTCCGAAGAGTGTTGTGCCCATTTTTGGTACAAACACTTTGGTGCTTTCACTGAGAAAACCAGTATTTTCTCCTGCTCCTTGGATCTACCGTCGATACCGGATTGCATAAATCCAAGAGGAAGATTCGGATATTTAGTCCGGAATCCTACCATTCTATTCAGATTTGTGTAAAATCTAGGAAAGGACTCCACCACTGAAAATGGTTAGTACAAGAACTGCCGCTACAGCTGCTGATCAAGACGGTCAGGATAGACAGAATCCTGCACAGCAGCCACCATCCAATCAATACAACACTGCTCACTCAGATCCGTCAGGACCAGTCACCCGACAAGAGTTCCAAGTGTTGCTCCAGGAACTGACCCAAAGTGGGCAACAGTTGGCTAAGCAGCTGCGCGCCAATGTTGAATTGACCAACCAACTAAACCGCCAGAGCTGCAGAAGGTCCAGGAGGGATGATGTTTCCCGCGCGTCTACTGAAAGTTCCGCTTCATCTGACTATCACCATAGGTCTACCCGTCCCCGGTTAGAAGGGAGTCACGCACAGACTACTGGATATCAACCCGCCTTGACCGTCGTCGACCAGCTTCCAAACAGGACCCTCGACACGAGGAGGCACTGCTCCACAGTATACCACGGACAACCGCGCTACAACCGCCGCGGTAGAAATGAGGGTTGATACCCGGAATCTGTCAGAGCCGAACAATCAACAGCGCGGACACACTCCTGAACCATATGTCCCAGAAGATGCTGAGCCAAGGAGGTGAAATACGGACCGTCGACATCGCCCGGTCCAAACTCGCACTGTGGAACCCGACCACACCTTAGCTCAGCCCGCCCAGAATGTGCCAATGTCGGATATTTCGACCATGATACGTCAGATGATTCGCGAGAGTCAGGGGCTCACTAATGATGATTGGGGAATCTCCCGTAGTCATACCCCTTTTACATACGAGATATTATACGCTGAACCCCCTCGGCGATTCAGAATGCCAACTCTCCCAATGTATGAAGGAAATAGTGACCCCAATCAACATATTTTGAAATATGAATGGTTAATGAGTGCTGCGAGAGCTGATGATGCAGTGAAGTGTCAAAGTTTCCCCATCTCTCTGTGGGGGAATTGCGACAATGTGGTTTACACGGCTACCACCTAGATCTATTTCTTCGTTCGATCAACTGGCCAAAAGGTTTGTGGAACAATTTCGTATGCATGTTGCTAGACCTAAAGACGTTAATACCCTGTCTAGTGTCACCCAAGCTCATGGAGAGACACTCAGGCGTTACTTAGAAAGATTCCGCGCGGCATGTGTTGAGATTAGCAATCCCAACGACAACTCGATCTTGATGGCGTTAACCAAAGGGATTGATCCCGATTCTGAGTTTGGGAATTGGCTAGCGGGAAAACCACCCGCATCGTTGGACCGTTTCTACTCCAAAGCCACTCAGTTCTTACGGCAAGAGGACGTGACACAGTCTAGGAAGCAGGACGATGTGAGGCCCAGTAGTGAGGGAATACAGAGTAACGTAGCGGTTAGCAGTCCGGTGAGAGTTCCGGAAAAGTTCAGCTGAATATACAGAACAAGCAAACCCAACCGAGAGGCAACAATGACCAGGATAAGAAAAGAGATCAGAACCGAGGCTTACGGCGTAGGGCTCAAATGTTTGACAATTACACGCCGTTGAATACGTCATTGGAGAACGTATACTTACAGACTTGCAACACTGTACAGTACAAGAAGCCTGCTCTGAAACCCTCATCGGAGAGGCAGGTTCAAACAGGAAAGTTCTATAGATTCCATGAAAGCTACGGCCACAATACCAATGAGTGTCGACACTTACAGGACCTCATCGAGAAGTTGATCAGAGAGAGGAAGTTAGATCAGTTTGTGCGGGCGCCTCAGTCTGGTGGAGCGAGCCCTTCGAATCAGAATCGTTCACAAAATCAAGAAAGACAGGAAGAACCCGCTCGTGCGGGCGGAAGGTTGGTTATCAACACGATAAGTGGTGGTCCTCACCCAGCAGACAGAAGCTGGAGGGAAATGGAGTCGTATGCTAGTTCTATCAGGCATGCGGACTTCGAATACTATAGTAACTGTGAAGATGGAACTCCGGCTAAACAACTGAAGATGATGTCTGATGATATCATATTCAGAAGCCGAGACGCAGATAAGGTCGAAGCCCCTACAATTGACCCACTAGTCATATCTGCCCAGGTAGGTCCTGCTTGGATGAAGAGGATCCTGGTTGACAGTGGGAGCTCTGTGAATATCTTGCTTAAACGAGCTTACGATTTAATGAAGATGGAAGCAAAGGATTTGAAACCCTGCCAATCCCGAATCCACGGTTTCAACGGGAGTGCTACGATACCCATTGGAGTAACAGAACTACCGGTGGAATTGGGAGTGGGAGAACGCTAGAGAGTCCGAATGTTACAGTTTGTTGTTTTAGAGATTGATTCACCTTATAATGCGTTTTTGGGCCGACCGGCCCTTGCTGAGTTCAGGGCGGCCATCGCCCCATGGTGTTTGACTCTAAAGTTCCCCACCGATCGTGGAATTGGAGTCGTTCAAGGAGATCAGGCAACGGGGAGGGCCTGCCATGTTGCTGAGCTGCGCGGGGCACAGCGAAAGGAGAAGGGAAAGGGCATAGAGGAATCTCTCTGCGTCCGTTCTATTGATGATTGACAATTGATGCCTGGGCCTTGGCCCGGGCACCACAACCAATTCCTGAAAGACCTTGACCCTAGGGATAATGAGGATAAAGACGAATCTAAGGAGAGTCAAGCTTCTCCGGTCGAACTGACTGTGGACGTCCCAATCAGTAAGGATGATGATTCGAGGATGCTAAAAGTTGGGTCTCAACCGAGCAAGCAGAAAAGGCGCGGTATGGATCCAGAGAGATCTGCCGCCCTTAAGGAGGAGGTTGATAAGTTACAATCGAATGGTTTTATTCGAGATGCCTTATATCCAAAATGGGTGTCCAACCCCGTACTGGTTCGAATGTCGAACGGAAAGTGGAGAACTTGCGTCGATTACTCTGACTTAAACAAGGCTTGTCCGAAAGATAGTTTCCCACTTCCTCGAATTGACCAGCTCGTAGATTCGACAGCCGGACATGAATTATTATCTTTTATGGATGCTTATTCTGGCTACAATCAAATACCCATGCATTTGCCTGACCAAGAACATACCAGCTTCGTAACCGATCTGGGACTCTACTGTTACAAAGCCATGCCATTTGGTCTAAAGAACGCCGGAGCAACATACCAACGCTTGTCAACCGGATGTTCGCCAATCAGATCGGGAAAACCATGGAGGTTTACGTGGATGACATGCTGGTGAGTCTCGATTCTCCACAGATCACGTCAGAGATTTAAATTCGATGTTCAGCATTCTTCGAGAATATGGAATGAAGCTTAATCCATTAAAGTGTCATTTTGGCGTTGCGTCTGGAAAGTTCCTCAGATTCATCGTCAACGCCCGAGGAATAGAAGCAAATCCCGAAAAGATATGGGCAATAAGGAGCTTGCAAACCCCGAGAACCATAAAACAAGTCCAGAGTCTCAATGGGAAAGTGGCAGCATTGAGCAGGTTCATCTCAAAATCCACCGACAAATGCATTCCTTTCTTTGTCCTAATTCGGAAAGGAAAACGAAACTTTAAATGGACCACGGAATGTGAAGGCGCGTTCCGATCGCCAATTCAGCATCTTTCCACACCCCCGATCTTGTCAAAGCCAGTTGACCAAGAGCAACTGTACCTTTACCTGGCAGTATCAAAGCATGCGATCAGTGCCGCTTTAGTTCGGGAGGAAGACAAAGTGCAGAAACCAGTCTAATATGTTAGTAAACGGCTAACAGGAGCTGAAAGAAACTACCCAAGATTGGAGAAACTGGCTTATTGCCTGGTCGTTGCCTCAAGAAAGCTCCGTCCTTATTTCCAAGCTCATCCTCTTACTGTGTATACCGATCAGCCGTTACGACAGGTCCTCACGCGGCCTGAGACGTCTGGTAGGTTGCTCAAGTGGAACATTGAACTGAGCCAATTTGATATCACTTACGCTCTGCGAAGAGCCATTCAAGGACAAGTCCTGGCAGATTTCATATCCGAATTTACTGTTCCAAAAGACTTGCCCAAAACCAGTGAATCCCCCGAATACATCTGGAAGCTGTATACTGATGGTGCATCAAACGACCGGTGTTCGGGCGCTGGTGTTGTACTTGAAACTCCCGAAGGCCGATCTATATGTTATGCTTTGAAGTTCGATTTTCATGCAACTAATAATGAAGCTGAATATAAAGCCCTCTTAACCGGCCTAAAACTTGCCAAAGATTTGAGGATTATCGCTGTGGAAATTTACTGCGATTCACAGTTAGTTGTGTGTCAAGTGCGGGGAGAGTATCAAGCGAGGGATCGAAGGCTGGCTGCTTACTTGGCTCGAGTTCAGGAAATACTGAATCAGTTTTATTATTATGCCATTTATTATATACCTCGAGAACGCAATCAAAGAGCCGATTCATTGGCGAAGTTAGCCAGCACAGGTGAAGCACAGCAGATGAGACTTGTCCCCGTCGAAACTCTATCCTACCCAAGCATCGATCAAATAGAGACGAATTTTGTGTTTGAAACCGCTCCCGGTAGAGAGTCGTGGATGACTCCGTATCAAAATTACATTGAGAATGGGACGTTGCCTGAGCATAGAAATGAGAAAAGACAAATTCTACGAAAAGCTTCACGGATCGTCATCCAGAACGGAGTCATGTATAGGAGAGTTTATTCCGTTCCTCTCCTCCGGTGTATCGCCCACGAGGAAATCAAACGAGTGTTACGTGACGTGCACGAAGGAGAGTGTGGCGATCACACCGGTGGGCAAGCTCTCGCTAAGAAGATACTCCGATGTGGATACTACTGGCCGACAGTGAACCGAGATGCAGCAAACTATGCCAGAAAGTGCGATAGGTGCCAGAAACATGCCCGAATTCCAAGAGCCCCGCCTACCGAGATAACTCAAATGGTCAGTCCCTGGCCATTCGCAATGTGGGGCATCGATATCATCGGCACTCTACCTTTGGCAAAAGGTGGTGCGAAGTACGCCATCGTCGCCGTTGACTACTTTACAAAGTGGGCTGAAGCTGAAGCCCTCGCAACCATTACGACAAAGAAAGTGATAAATTTCGTGGTTCGCAACGTCATTTGTCGATTTGGACTCCCGCATACCATCATCACCGATAACGGAGCCCAATTCGAAAGTGCAGAATTCAAGAATTTCTGTCAACGGTTTCATATCCATAAAAAATTCTCGGCGGTTGCGCACCCTCAGGCAAATGGTCAAGTCAAAGCTGTCAATAAAGTTATAAAATCCATCCTAAAGAAACAGTTGGAAAAAGCCGGAGACAAATGGGTTGACGAACTTCCTATGGCATTATGGGCTTATCGAACGACTCATAAGACTGCAACCGGGCACACCCCGTTTTCCCTATCTTACGGCTCAGAAGCTGTTATTCCAGTTGAGACGGAAGTGTTTTCCCATCGCGTGACTTACTACGATCCAAAAACAAACGCTATATTGCTTGCTGAATCTTTAGATCTACTGGATGAGAAATGGGAAGAGGCTGATTTGAGAGCAGCCGCATATCGAAGTCGAGTCGCCAGATTATACAATACCAAAGTTCGACCTCGAACCTTTGAACTCGGCGACCTCATTCTCAAGAGAATCTATCCAGTTCCTTCACATATGAAACCAAATTAGGAAGGACCATACGTGATAACACGAAGACTCGGAGATGGCACATTCAAACTATCGACCGTTGACGGTCTTGATTTGCCAAGGGCCTGGAACAGCGAAAGTCTCCGTCGCTATTACACATGACAGGCTTTATTTATTTCATTATATCTTTTCATTTAGCAATTTGTTTCTGCATTTCGAAATCTGAATACTGTAATAAGGCAACTGACTTTGCCGCATTTTCTTATTTCAGCAATAAAATGCCATCTCTTCGAGCCAGAGCTGTGATTCATTGAATATAATGTACGACATCACGATGCATGGAGAGCTAAGTCCCATCACGTGGTGGGATTTATTCAAATAGAGAGTGGCTGTGATACGATCGGTCACTCGCTAAGTGAAACCCGAGCTCGGGGGCAAGTCATTACACCAATGCTAAATAGGATTAACACACAACAATCCTACGATCAACTCTGTATTCCCAGAGCACGAAGCGGAGTATAAACATTCAACTCCGTATTCCTAGAGTGCGAAACGGAGTATAAACATTCGACTCCGTATTCCCAGAGTGCAAAACGGAGTATAAACATTCGACTCTGTATTCCCAGAGTGCGAAACAGAGTATAAACATTCCACTCCGTATTCCCAGAGTGCGAAACGGAGTATAAACAATCAACTCTGTATTCCCAGAGTGCGAAACGGAGTATAAACATTCGACTCTGTATTCCCACAGTGCGAAGCGGAGTATAAACATTCGACTCCGTATTCCCAGAGTGCGAAACGGAGTATAAACATTCATCTCCGTATTCCCAGAGTGCGAAACGGAGTATAAACAATCAACTCTGTATTCCCAGAGTGCGAAACGGAGTAAAAACAATCAACTCCGTATTCCCAGAGTGCGAAACGGAGTGTAGACATTCAACTCCGTATTCTCAGAATGTGAAGCGGAGTATAAACAGTCAACTCCGAACTCCCGGAGTGCGAGTCAGAGTGTGAAAACTAACTCCAATTTCCCAGGATATGGGTTGGAGTACTAACGTCAATCTTAAGTTCCCAGGATGTGAGCAACCGCTTATGAGATGACTTGTATCCCCAGAGTATGGATGAAATGATTCATAAGGAAACAAGTGCAGTTCGATTGCTCGATCCTCACTCCTTGCGATCGCAAGCTGATCACCATAACTTCACCCCGGAACTAGGGGCAGGTTCAAGTGTTAATCACTACCCGAAACTTCATGATGTTCAAGTCCAATTCAATCTCCGATCACAACTCAAGTCCGAGATTTCCAGACTTGGCGGACAAGACAAGCTATGCTTAAACGATAAAATAATGCAAGTACACCGGACTAAAGTTCGAACACTGCAACATTTAAGCGTAAAAGGAATTTAAGTTGAAACAAGAAGACAAAATTTTATTTCAACTAATCAAAAGCAATGGTTCATACACGAGCCTTTCCAAAAATTCCTACTAGCAGGGGCCGAACCCGCATCTATACACGGCCTACAAAAGAAAAAGATAACAAAAGTCCTGAGTGCAAAAAGGAAACACATGCCTAAAATAGTCTATCTAATCCTTCTGTCTCCTCAGCTTCTTCTTCCTCGAGGAGCTACTGGAGCCACCAGTGATCTTTCATTTAGAGCCTTTCTCCTTAGGCGGGCTTCCCTCGGACGAAGGCATGATGTCAACATCATCCTCCGAGCTAGAACCTATGGGGATGCTTTCCGCAAGAGGAGTTGGAGGAACAGGATCTCCAGCCGGGGGCGGGACTGGTGCACTAACATCAACGAGCGTGCCCCCGGGAGATACAATCATAAGGGGAGTAAGGCCCTGCGCTACTGCTCTGCCACCTAAGCTGCCACCGTGCGCCGCCGCCGCCATCTCGGCATTAATCTCAGCCAACATCATTGCTTCTCGTTGTGCTCGGGCCTCACTATGTGCCGTAGTGGTATGAATTGAGATATCAGAAGTAGATGAAAATCCGCCCAGGCCAAATGGTAAGTCTGCAAAAGGGTCACTCTGACGGTCGAGGAGCTTGTTTATCATCTGTTCATCTAAAGAAAGTGAGCTCCCCTGCGTTACTTTGACCGGCGCAACTGTCGCAACGGAGGTCGCCTCAGAAATGATGGCCTCCTGCACTTGGCATGATTCCTGAGATGTAGGTGGCGCAGCGGGTGCAACTTCAGTCACTGATTAGAGAAAAGAAACATTTGTTAGTATACGCTTCTATACAAATTCTTCAGTCCAAGTAAACAAGAGATTAGTTCAGAGTACCTTCCTCGGTTTGGCTCGGGGTCGTCTGAACAATTTCATAAGGATGCTCCTTAATAGGAGATAGACGTGGCTGGTCTGGATCATATGCCGGTATAGGCTGAGAATCGATCGTCGGAATTGGCTCATATTGAGATGACACGACAATCTCAGAACTCGTAATATGGTGCTCAGCACCAGAGCTTTCTCCAACTTCCCGAGACTGGGCACCGAGCCTCACCTTCTCGTGAGAAATCATGGAGCCATGGAACTTTCTTCTCGTCATCATTGAGTATGCGGTTCTCCAGCTCGAATTCATCGATGGCTTCATCAGGGTGCCCAGATTTCTCCTCCTCAACCAGTAGGTTCTAGGCGTTGTAGAGATGTGTTGGGTAATCATCGAGCCATGTCAGATCTCGGTGCCTTAGCACGTTGGCATTGTAAGTGACAAGTAGCTCTTCTACCTCAGCCTCAATCCTGGCCTCCGCCTGTCGTACCTTCTCATCAACCCCAGCTTCAGCTTCGCGGACTTTTTCCATAGCAGCTTCCTTCTCCTTCCGAAGCACCACCGCCTGATCACAGGCCTCCTGCACAGAGACATTGGCCGCATCCTTCTCCCTCGCTATTTCGGAGAACTTTGATTTCAGCTCATTAAGCTCCTTGAGAGCGGCGTCCCTCTCGGGTAGTAATGGTGGTGTTCCTGTGACCCATGTCTTCGATCGCGGTATAGTGCTCTTGTTTCATCCTGGTCATGGCTGAGTTTATCTCATCGACCTATTTCAGAGCTTCCATCTCGGACTTACGGGAAGACTCGGCCTCAGTGTTGAGCACTTTCATAATTCGGTCTTTGTGACCCAGCTCCTTCTCCAGCTTTTCAATGACGACACCCCGATCGAATGCCACTTTGGATGCTTTCCTCGCGGCCCTTGCCCACTCCTTGTACTGAAAGAAAATATCCGCAACATAATCGTGGATAGTGTTTTCAGCTGTTGGCGGAATTCTCTTCAGATGCGGAGGAAAGACATAACCGTCAAAACAGATATCGGGGAATTCCTTCCTCGTCTGCGCCAGTTTAAGTGCTCCTTCCCCGGTCGAATCAGTCACGACCGGTGTAGTAGTTGAGGAGGTGGCTATTTCAGTCCCGCGCGGAGGATCGGGCCTCGGAGCTTGAGAAGGCGGCTTAGGCCGTGAAGTTTCAGGAGGACAGGCAACTACTACCGTGGGCGGTACAGAAGTCCTGGGAGGAGGAGAGCGAGATCAGGATCGGCGTACGTATCCCCTATCTCTGTCGGACCTCTCCTGACCAGAGTGTCCTGAATCATAATCCCTCTCTCCCTCTCTCCTGCGTGGCTCATAGTAACGGCGCTTGTTGCGCAAACTGCCCAGCACAGAACCTCGTCCAGACATCGTACTTGAAAAATAAAATACGGAAGATCAGTAGCCGTTTATGATATACTGTTTACAGTTAGAAAACTGTGTTGTGCCGTGAAGAGTGTATGGATGTGTAACCCCCCAGACCAACCAGAAGTGTCGATCGCGCAAGTGGGAAGAGACTCGCTAACGTCGAGGGTATGCTGTAGTTCATCCAATTCAATGTCATGTTGTGCGGATGCAAGGTCCGGAATTGGGAGGTCAGCAAGCCCTTCGAATTGATTTTCGGCTTGCAGGGAGGATGCCTTCGAGATTTTAACTCCTGAAGGAGGGCGGTTTAAGACCACATACTTCCGTCTCCTAGATTTAGCTTGTTTAAAGGCCACTGCCTTGCCTTTTCTTTTTTCATCGGAATCCGGGGTTGCATCAGCGGGCTCGACCAACGGCTCCTCATCGGTATGAGTTCTTTTGGAGTCAGGTTGCTCGATTATTACGACTTTGGGTTTCTTCCGCCTGACTTTTTCTCTGGAGACAGTCTTTAGTGCGCCATCGAGCCTTATGCTTTGTCTCCGCCCAATCAACCCAAGAATTCTAAGATTCCGGTCCGTCAACAACAATTCGATATTCCTTTCTTCACCCGGAATTTCCTGAAGAACCCGGACTATCTCTTTATAGTAACCGCCTTCAGGTCGCTGGATTATTGCTGGAAGAAAAGAAATAGAAAATATGAGTTCAATTTCATTCATGAATTGCTTTGTCAACTACTTGGGAAAGAGACGATACTCACGTCTGAACAGCCATCTTTTGGCAAACCCTGGAGGACAACGGACGTAGAACCATTCCGACTTGAAGTAGCTCAGTTTAGTCCAGGACCCTGTGACCACTTGGCAGTTTCGTATAGACTCCAAGAATGTGAAAGATGGACTGTCAGTTCGGCTTTTGGAAATTGAACAAGTATCTAATGTCGGTCATACGGGGAGGCCGATAAAGGTACTCCATGAAAGCAATGAACAAGCTGTTGAGTGAAGCATATCCATTCGGGTGTAGCTGAGATGGAGCAATCCCCAGATAAGCCAACACTTCTCTTATATATTCGTTAAACAGAGGAAGTGTCCCGGCCGCGCATGCATGTCGGTTAAATGCAGTATATCCCTCCGGGGGATTATGTGGTCTGTCATCCGGTCTCGGCGGTAATACATCGTCCAACGATAGACCATGTGTTAAGCATATCCTCCCTAGCATATCTTCGGAGATATTGGATGGGACAGAATCAGGTGGACTATTGATGAAGGACGCATCAGGTAACTCATCCGGGGCTGGACCGATGACTTCGGCCTCGATGTACGGTATTACAAGTCTGGGAGGGATTAGACTCTGAGTTTCTTGCTGCTGCGAACTTGATGGTTCCATAACTAGCTAACTCACGATAAATCATCATTAGACGAAAAAAAGCCCGTGCATTCCCCAGTGTAAAGTGTATGAGTGTGTTGTGCAGTGCGAGTGTTGTGCATGACATGAACAAATTCTGTAGAATTAAAGAAGGTATGCAAACGGCGAAACTTCGAAGTCCAGTAGGAGTGACCGTCATCGCTGACCGTCACAACCATACTATCAAGATAGTGGCAATCGATTTAAGTTCAAGTCCGTTATCGCATCGTTAAGTTACGGTTCCATCAACGAGCTTCGAAAGGCAATCAAGTATGCAATTCTGTGTTCAAGTTCAGTTATGCAAGGTGGAAGCTCGTCGGAGTTGAGTGTCAAGATATGTAAGAGTTCGCCAAGTTCGTCAAATTTCAATATGGAATCGATCGCAGTTCAGGTTCAAGTCGAGTCGGAGGCGCAATATTTTTCGTATCGATCCAGTTCGAACCGATACTTTCGTATCGATCAAGATCGACTCGATACCTTTCGTATCGATAGGTTTCGAATCAATAACATTTCGTATCGACTGGATGAGTGGGTTTCAGATCGAACAGAAAGGCTTACTTCGCATCGACCAAGGGTTAACGACTTTGTATCGACTAAATGCATTGGCTTCGCATCGATCCAAGTTTTTTGATTTTTGTGCCGATCGATCTCTTGGTCTTTGTTTCGATTGTGGGAGGAAGAATTTCGTATCAATCATACCGGCAAAGTACTCGCATCGATCGTTTCAGATCGACACAAGCCCTAACCATCTTCGATCGATGCGAACCTCTTCATTCCCTTTAACTTTTCAATCGATACTGAGTCATATAATTTGGGTCGATTCGAACCCTCATGTCCTGGATCGACACGAACTAGAGGTGAAGCAGTTCCTCCACGCCTCCTTCTTCTCCGATTAACACGAGCATCGCCATGGCCATCCTCGACCAAGCTATGGCCCAGATCTGACCTTGGCGCTGCCGTAATCAATTATCTACAAGAACATAATGGATCTGAGATCTGAACTTCGTCGCCCGAGTTCAGTCATGATTGGTTAATTACCTGGATTGAAGTTAGAATTCAAAGGATTAAAGAATAATATTTGATCGATTCGAAGACTGGAACAATTTAAGAATCGAGTTCGTAGATCGATACGAAGGTGCAGAAGATACGAGGCAACAGTAAAAAGTAAAAGTGAAAAAGTGACAAAGCCCCAGGTATTTATATGGAGCCTAGGGGTAAACTAGGTCGATTCGTCTCCCAGTCAACCTGACCGGTCGCAACCAGTCAAACAACGCATCGATACGAATGCTGGTTTCGAATCCACCAGACTTCATCGATTCGAAGCGCACAGGGAAGCCACCTGAAGACGACGGACTCCATCGATTCGAAGCATCCATTTTATGAGCCATCGATTCACAACAAAGCAGGTCTGTCGATACGAACACGGTATTCGTATCTATCAGAATCCATCGATAGGAATAATTATTTCGTATCCATTAGAGATCATCGGTGCGAATCAGAATCCACCACAATTTGTGACCCTCGATGAGAATAAATATTTGATCTTGGTCCTGACATCCAATAAAATTGGAACGATACAGAGAAGATTAGCATGGCCCCTGTGCAAGGATGACACGCACAAATCGAGAAATGGTCCAAATTTTTATTATAAGAGTTTTCACTCAAATCCATTTTCTTTTATACACAAAACTCAAACTTCAAAACTTGATAATTTTTAAAGTCTCTTACTTAAATTTTCAATTCAATCATCTTTACTTTAAATTTAAAGTAAATTAAATTAGAGTTGTTCCATACTCTAATTCAAAAAATAAATATACTACAATAAGTAATATATATATTTTCCCACTGAATTTATAAAATTTTAAACCATTTTACTTTATGATTTAAAAGGACACTTATTAGACCCTTCATCGATAGCTCTAATATTCACTAATTAAATTTTCTCAAAATTTATCCAAGTGTTTAATTTTTCGAAAAATTCGACAGAGTCTCCTTTGCATGGAGAGCCCTTTACAATTTCATAAATATGAATTATAGATATACATCGACCAAAAGGTCGGAACACAATATATATATATATATATATATATAATTCTTAACACATAAACACTTAGCAATTCATACCTTTCATTTTAGCGTTTAAAATGCGAGCATGCTTACTTTTATAATTTCTGAGTTTAAAGCTGAAAGTAAATTGGGCATAACTTTCAAAACGTAAATCCGATTTTGATGATCTTTATATCGTTGGAAAGCTTAGACTGAGTAGAATAACTTTAATTTTATGAGTATTTTCAGATTATGAGTTTTACTGTGCAAGTGCTTTACCATTTTTTGATCAAAGGTCATTCTTCTTGTTATCCCGCCTTTTGGCAAGGCCAGGATACCAAGAGATTGGTTGAAAACCGAATGTCGCTCGTCATGGATATCGATGAATTCTGTCTGAGTTCGGATCGAGCTACAATTGATGAGACATGACTAGGAGAGCAAAGGAAGCCAACGCCCCAAGTTTCAGGTCAATCCGGGTTCATATGATCAAGTTATGATGGATGCAAGGTGAGAGGAAAAACGTATTTTCGTATCCATCAGCGGGTCCCACTTCGTATCCATCAAGGAGTATTTGTTCATATCGATGGAGTTAGTCCATCGAGTTTGTATCGATGGATTTCGTATCCATCGGTGATCCTCGTTTCGTATCCATCGGTCTCGTGTCGATTAGAATGGCTAAGTCCATGCGTCGATAAACTTCGTATCGATCAACCTTCAGCCAGAGAGACTTGTTCGTATCCATCAGTAAGTCGTCTAATTCGTAACGATCACCTGATGTCAACTTCGTATCCATCAGATGTTCGATACTTCGTGTCCATCAAAAGGCTCCAGTTTGCATCCATTGACTTCGTACCCATTGAGGAGCTACGTGTTTCATATCCATCGAGGAAAGGTCTTTTCGTTTCCATTGACCATCAGTAGTTCGTATCCATAGATGACTGTTGTTCGAATCCATGGATGAGGTCCTATTCGAATCCATCGGGTCAACTAGCTTGAGTGACGTGTCATCCCTCGAAGAAAACGAGGTGAGATATATGGAGTCGAAGCAGTCAACATGGAGTAAAGACCGGATCGAAGCGAAGCACGCGCGCCACATCATCCGAGGAACACGTGCAGTCATCGACACGAAGGGATCGTGTCGAAACCATGTAGACGAACCAAACAGCCTTCGAGAAATTTCACTTCATATCGACCATATCTCGTGATCCACTGATCCAAATGCAACGTAATTTTCACAGGAGCTTGCATACACACAAAGGAATGTCTCTGCAAAATTTCAGCTCGATTGGACATCATTTTGATCGATACGAAATGGATTCGTATCGATCGCAGATTGAGGCGAAACTTCCCGAGGTTGGTCGCGTGGGCCCTCTCATGTGCCAGACCAAGTCTCCCGAAGTTTGAACGAAATCTAAGCCTCCTACGCCTATAAATAGAGCTCCAGAGCCTATAGAAGAAGGATCTTTTGATTCTGAAGCGTCTAGACTCTACCGGATTGAGATTTGCATCTTATTCCTACTGTTGAATTCGAATTCCAAACTGTAATTCACTGTTGTTCGCTGTAATTGCTTGTAATCATTGAAAGAGAATAAATAAAATCATCAAAACTTCATAGTGGACGTAGGCGACACGCCGAACCACTCTAAATTTCTTGTCTCTACATTTTACATTTCTTTTTGTTGGAGTTTTTGTTAGATAATTTTTGTTTTACATTTACATTCTTCATTTTATCTCTTCAAATAACTTCCGAAGAGTGTTGTGCCCATTTTTGGTACAAACACTTCTCATTAGAGTATTCTCATCATATAAAATTCAACTGCACAGTTTAACAATTGTGTAAAGATTTCTAAAGAAAACTCATCATCTGATATAGTGTCATGCCAAGAAAGAAGCATATCAGAAAATTTTCATCATTTTTACAACTTTCTAGCTGCAACAGTACCATCAGAGATATCAAGGTTCAGTTTATCTCACCTGAAGTGTCGTGCCAAGAAACTTCTGTCAGCAATTGATCATCTTTCAGTCAGTTTCTGGCTGCACCTCCTTCTTTTCTGGTAATCTTTACCTTTATCATCATTTCTTGTTGTGATATCTTCAATTATGGCTGAAGAAAATGATGATAGTGCTGTTTCACCCACTTCTGCATCTAAATCCACCAAAACTCAAACCAATGCTACGAAAGAACTCATCAAAACCACCATCAAACCACAAATCCATATTATAACCACCCCACTTGATGAAACAAACTATCTACTCTGTAAATTCCAGGTAGAGACTACAATCAAGGCCTATGGCCTTCAGGAATATGTTCTTGGAACACTTAATACTCCACCAAGATTCACTGTAGATGCACAAGGAAAGTTAGTTGACAATCAAGAATATATCATACATGAAAGGCAAGACAATTTAGTCAGTTCTTGGCTACTATCCTCAATCAGTGCAAGTCTTTTGCCATAATTAATTGGTTATAAAACTGCATATTAAATATGGCATACAATAGAACACATTTTTAGTTCTCAATCTACTGCAAGAATTATGCAGTACAAAAGACAACTGCATAATTTGAAGAAAGATAATCTGTCTATGAGGGAATACTTGTCTAAAGCCAAGACTATATGTGATCAGCTAGCCTCTGCTGGGCATAGTATAAGTGACACAGAGAAAATATTGTCTCTACTAAGTGGGTTAGATGAAGAGTATGAAGTAGTTGTTGCTGTGATTTCATCAACAGAAAAATTACCAACTCTACAGTATGTGGATTCTATATTACTTGCACATGAAGGGAGATTAGAGAAAAAAAGACCAACAAATCTGGAATACTCTGCAAATTATATTGCTAGCAACAGAGGAAGGAATCAAGAAAGAAATCATAATAACAAAAATCAGTCTAGCAGTAGTCAAAGGGGTGGCCAGGGTTATAAATCCAGAGGAAGAGGTGGCAGATGGAGCAATACTAACAACAATAACATACCAAGATGTCAGATCTGTGAAAAATATGGTCACACAGCAAATAAATGCTATTTTAGATTTGATGCTAACTATACACCATCTCAACAAAAACACTGGCAACTCAAGAATGCATAATCCTAGTGCAAACATGGTGAATACTCAACAAGAATGCAAGGATCAATCAGAAAATTCAACCAGTGGCCTAGCAAGGGCAGAAGATATTCAAGATGACTGCTGGTACCCAGATTTTGGAGCAACTAATCACGTTACAAACAATCTCAAAAATTTGAATCTTGGAAACAAGAAATACAAAGGTAAACATTTGCTATATATGGGTAATGGCAAATCAACTTACATTACACACACTGGAAATGCAAGTATTAAAGGTGCAAGGCAACTTAATCTTAACAATCTTTTGAGAGTTCCAGTTATCAGAAAAAATTTAATGAGTGTCTCACAATTCTCAAAAGATAATAATGTATATTTTGAATTTCGTTTAAAGTATTGTTTAGTAAAATATGTACTAACAGATGAAATTCTTTTGCAGGGTAGAGAATGTAAGGGATTATACAAATTTGATGTTGCAAAATCAAGAAAATTTGAAAGTATGGAAAACTAACATGTCAGAAACAAAATCTGTTGAAAGTTGTAATAACTTTGATGTTTGGCATGCTAAACTGGGCTACCCCAGTATGAAAATTGTAAGACACGTTTTGAGTAATGATAATAAAATTCATATTGAAAACATCCCTTAATTTTACAACTGCACCTATTGCCCAATGGGCAAGAGTCACAAACTTGCATTTCCAGATTCAAAAACCGAGTATGATAAGCCATTAGAACTTATTGTTACAGATTTGTGGAGACCACCCCCAGTATCTACTGATTATGGTTATAAGTATTACATTTCATTTATTGATGCATTTTCTAGATATGTGTGGATTTATTTTTTAAAATCAAAATCCAAGACTTGCAATGCAGTAATACAGTTCATAGTAAGTGCTGAAGAGCATACAAATTGCCAAGTAAAAATCATGCAGACTGATGGTGGCAAAGAATTCCTACCAGTCAAAGAATTCTTTCAAAAGAAAGGAATAAATCATAGGACAACTTGTCCACATACATCTGAACAAAATGGTCTTATTGAGAGGAAGCACATGCATATTGTAGAGACAGGCCTAACACTTCTTGCAGAAGTATCTCTATCCCTGAAATTCTTGCCTGATGCTTTCTCAACAGTTGTGTATCTTATCAACAGACTTCCAACTAAGGTTCTACAACTTAAAAGTCCAATGGAAGTGCTGACAAAGATCAAGCCAGACTATCAGGGTCTAAAGGTATTTGGATGCCTGTGCTTCCCCTATTTAAGACCCTACAAGACACACAAGTTAGAATTCAGGTCAGCTCCCTGTACATTTTTGGGATATGCCGCTAATCAAAAGGGTATAAATGTCTTGATAGAAAGGGTAGAGTATATATATATAGAGACATGTGACTTTTAATGAGTTTGAATTTCCTTTTAGCAAATCTGAATACAATACTACCAAGAAGCTTTATAACCCAAATCATTCCATACCTCCAATACCTGAAGTAATCATACCAGTTGAAAGGAAGATGCTTCAAAGTAAGAACAATACTGATCAACAACATCAAATAATCAGAAGTGCCTCAATCCATGAGAAAAATGAAGCATCTGAAGGTCCATATCAGTCTCCACAACATGGAAGCATCAGTCATGGAGATCACTACCAAGTCTTGGATGATCTTCAATCATCCAATACTCAGCAAGAAATCATAGTGGAGAATAGAACTCAACAGACTGCTCCTGCAAACAGTGGTCATCATATGATAACAAGATCAAAAATGGTATATTCAAACCAAAAATATACAATGCAGAATTGACTACTGAGGAACCCAGTATTTATTATCAGGCAATACAGAATGAAAAGTGGAAGACTGCCATGAAGGAAGAATATGATGCACTTACAAGAAATAAAACCTGGGACCTTGTTCAATTACCTAAACACAAAAATATTATAGGGTGTAAATGGACTTATAGGCTAAAGAAAAATCCTGATGGTACAATTCTAAAATATAAGGCTAGATTGGTGGCAAAAGGGTATTCACAACAAAGTGGCTTTGATTTTAATGAGACTTTTTCACCAGTTGTGAAACCATCCACCATTAGAATTATATTAACCATAGCCTTGTATAAGTATTGCACCATTATACAATTAGATGTGAATAATGCCTTTCTAAATGGTGTATTGCAGGAGGAGGTGTACATGGAACAACCACTTGGATTCAAACAGCAAGGGAATGAAAAATTGGTGTGCAAGCTAATTAAAGCAATTTATGGGCTCAAGCAAGCACCAAGTGTGTGGTTTGAAAAATTGAAAATAACACTAGCCATCCTTGGCTATATCTCAACAAAATCTGACAACTCCCTATTTATTAAACTATCTAATACAATTTTTACTTATATATTATGTTGATGATTTTATAATTACAGGTAACAGTGAAACTGAAATCAGCAAAGTCACAAAACACTTAGACAAGGAATTTCAATTAAAGTCTTGGGAGAATTAAGCTAATTTCTTGGTATAGAAGTTAAAAGGACATCTGACAATGAACTACACTTATGCCAAAGGAGCTACATTTCAAAGATACTAACAAAGGCAAAAATGGACAAGGCAAATCCTCTTCCAACTCCAATGACAAGTAGTCTACACTTATCAAAAAACAAATGGGGGCCAATTGAAAATGAGAAATTATACAGGAGCATTATTGGAGCATTATAATATGCAACAATAACAAGGCCAAACATATCATTTAGTGTAAACAAAGTCAGATAATTTATGAAAAAACCACTAAATGAACATTGGAAGTCAGTTAAGAGAATACCGAGGTACCTTAAAGGCACTATAAATCAGGGTCTTGTTCTACATGCAAGCAAGTCACTAAACATCAATGGATACGCAGATGCAGACTGGGCTACTGACAGTGATGATCGAAAATCAATAGCAAGCTACTATATCTTTTTAGAAAAAAATCCAATATCATGGTGTGCTAAGAAACAACCAACAGTATCTAGATCTAGCACAGAAACAGAATACAGAAGTGTGGCTAGTGCAACTGCGGAAATTATGTGGGTGGAATCATTATTAAGTGAATTGCAGATCAAAACTGATACTACATCAACCATTTGGTGTGATAATCTCAGTACAATATCACTCACAACAAACCTAGTACGGCATTCCAGAACGAAGCACATGGAACTGGACTTGTACTTCATTCGAGAGCAAGTTTTAAAAGGAAAATTGAGGGTTAATCACATACCTTTCACTTACCAAAAAGCAGATATCTTTACTAAAGCACTATCAAGGAATAATTTTACCAGATTCAGGAATGAACTGAATGTTCATGAATTGAACTCAAATCCAAGATGCAGAGCCTCGAATTACTTGCCACCAACGGAGAAATCTGAGAGCCACTCACCGAGGTGAAGTCTGTCTTGACTTCGTCAAATCTGTTGACTCCATCAACTTTAATCTTAGATTAACTTGCTTCCGGTGTCGGTACAAGCTTCTCAGATCTGATCAACTTTCACTAAAGCGAAGATTTACCAGATTTAAAGAGAAATTTATGAAGATTTTTTCTGTGGCGGCCATTTTCATGATTTTTCTAGAAATCCTAACCCTCGAACTGGTTTGAGGGCGGATATTGAAGAATAACACTTTACAAAAGCAGGCAAACCAGATATATTCTCGAATGGATGCGAGTGCGGTCTATCATGCAGACCGTTATTGGGCCAAGCCCATTTATTATATTTTTCTTGTATTTGCTCTATCTTGAACAATATAAATACAAGGCTATTGTATCTCAATGTATTATCGAAAGAATACTGGTTCATTTCATTCTCTTCAATAAAATCAAACATTTCATTCTTCAATAGCGTGACGTGTGTGCATGGCTAGGGGAAGGGTGGTGATATGTGTAGGCATGCATGGACGTGTTAAGGCTTGTGAAGAGAGGGAGATGTAAATATGTAGTGGGATTAGGCTTTGCACAAGTGGGAATGTATAAGAATATGTGTATAGGTGCTTGGGTAAATGCATGAACAGTTGGCTAAGTAGAGAAGATTTTGATGCTACTATTCTCAAGGAATGATTTTTTTTTGCAAAGTAGTTTTATTTAGTATGGCCATTTGCACGTGCTCGGGAAAAAGAGGAAGCTGCTACTTTCAGTTTTGGGTCTGGGCTTTGCAAGCACTTGGGTTGGGCTATAGTGGGTAGAGAAAGAAGAGAGGAAGGTGGCTGTTCGTGCTTTGCCGCTGTTCAATGCAAAAGATTTTGAATTTTAATCCACTTTAATGTGGACAATTGCTTAGGAAATGTGAGTTTTTCTTGCAGGCAGTTGGGCTGTTTGGGGAGAGCTTGTGGGCCAAGCCCATGTTGCATTTGGGTGAGGAACTTTTGCATACTTTGATTTAAAATAAATATATATAAAGTAGTTAACTTTGAAATGCCATATTGTGTTCATATGAAATCTGAATTACCCATGGATTTTTGCGTTGGACTCGTATCGACGAGTGCAACATTTTAGTGAAATTTGTTGATAGCTTTGGACATGTAATAATTTATGATATATTTAAACGGACTAGATTTAAATCATGTTATTTTAATCAATAACATTGTTTAAATTTATATATCTTAATTATTGATGTTTGTTTGGCCAAATAAAATACTGTCGAGTTAAATTGGATCGAATATGGTAATTGGACATCTGTTAGCGGAATAAAACACTTTCCGCTAACTAAATTAATTTGACAATTAATTAGCAGAATAAATCCATGTTCTGCTATTTTACAGATTTGGACATTTGATTTATATCGTTAACTGATATGCCACTTTGAATAAGTATCAATGACGGTTAAGTGTTGGATTTATTTACATAGTTATGGATTATGTAAATATCTGTTATTAACTAGAAAAGTTAAATTGAATAATATGGTAACTTATTTAAGTGCCATGGTGATCGTTAAGCCTCCTTCAAATTTGAAAAGCTGATTATTGATTTGAAAGTTATTTTAAGAATAATTATTTTTATTATAAGATTTAAAGATAATTATTATTTAGTAATAAGATTTAAAAAGAACATAACTTATTAGCAATAATATTTTGAAGATAATTAATAATTGTTTCTAATAATGATTTAAAGTTAATTATTTTATAATATGGTTCTTAAAAGTTATTTTAAAGTTATTTAATTATTGTTTTAAAGTTATTTAATTATTGTTTTAAAATGTTTTAATTTAATTATTTATTTAAAGTGGTTTAACTTACTTTAAGTTTTAATTAAAGTTATTTAATTATCTTGACTTAAGTTATTTAATTAAATTTATAGATTAATTAATTATCATATTAATATTAGTTTAAAGTTAATTAATTATTGTTTTAAAGTTAATTAATTATTATATTAATATTGTTTTGAAGTTAACTTATTTATGCCATGATAGTATTTAAAATTTATTTAATATATTTTATTAATGAGATTTTAGAGCTATTATTTCGGATGGGAATTAATTAAAATGAAATAGAAGGTTGTTTAAATAGTAATTTGTTATTCAAAGCTATTTTAAATAACTTATGGTTTTTTTAAGAAGACCTTATTGACTTAAAAAGTCTATTAATGAGTTGGATTAAATATGGGAAGAGTTTTATAGATGGTTCTGGATATTTATAAAAGAATTTATAAATGAGTTTTAGGGATTTGAAAAGGAGAAGTTATATAAATGAAGTTTTAAGATATATAAAGAATGTTTATAAATAGATTGGAGATTTATAAAGGAGCTTTATAAATAGATTTGGAAATATTTATAAGATAATGGAATTTGGAAAGAGATGGTTGATTTTCATGGCATAATTTGAGGGGTAGGGATTGCTTACAATTTACTATGGATTCGTTGGGATAGCGACATAACCATTGTGTAACCTGTGATCCATAGTTGATATTGAACGGTATTTTCCATTTCTACTTTTAGAAGTTTTCAAGTTTCTAAGTTTTGAAATTAAAATGGTTTGTGAATATACTTATACCATTGCGATAAGTATATGGTTATATTTTCCAAGTATCGAAAATATAAGGGTTTGTGAATAAACTTATCATGTTGAGATAAGTATATAGAAGTGATTTCCAAGTATTTGAAATGTGAATTTAAATTAATAAAAGATTTATTTAGAGAGGCTTAGTGATTTCTATGGGAAATGTAATCTTTGTGTAGAATGTTTGTTTATTTGATAGTTAAAAAACCAACTACCAAATCTTGACCTAAATATGTAATCTTTCTTAATTTTGGTGGTAGCGAAATATTCCCTGCTTAACACCGAAGGATTTTGACTCTGGAAATATCTAAGGGAAACACGGGGATTATATGGTACAGTTACCATCGGGGGTGTTATACTGTACGTATAAACTCATTTTGTTCTTTTAGGCCAAATGATAAGGAGATCCGTCCACTTAAACGGTTAGAGGGTGAAATTCGCTCTTATGTATTATCTGATTATTTCCTAAAGAACCGATATTGAGAATTCCAGAAATCGACATTTGGTTTTATGGAGCACCGGGAAACAGAAGAGAGTACTCGTAAGAGATGACTCGAACCCGTAGCCACTCCAAAAACCATATACGGTTCTATGGAGGAGATTCATGATATATTGAGATGTTGGGATCCATGTGTGATTCCGAGACCCGTTGGGGTATGAGAATCCCGGTGCGATTCCAAGATCTATTTGAGACATGGAATCTATATGTGATTCTGAGACCCGTTGGGATATTGAAATCCATGTGGGATTCAATGATCTATTTGGTGGTCGTGCGTAAGCTGGAATGCCGAATGTAGCCTCATCGGCGTGAATGACTAAAACCAGAGATAGTAGGCATGGCTAGTAGGGTTGGTAAACCCATGGGATGTAGTCGGCTCCTCCTAGATGTCACTTATTGTTGTTATGCGTGCATGGGGCGATGCACTCTATCTTAGCGAGACCAGCTATGTTTTTCCTATGGTACATCACTAGGGATGTATGCTGCTTCGGAAGGATATCTATGATCCTTGTGTAGGAGGATCGTTCCTCGAAGTACTAAGGGCACCTCCATGGAAATTCTACACAATTAGCGAACGAGCCTTATTGGTTTTTGATTATATACCTAGTATTGTTGTGATGTACACTCACGAGCATCACAGCTATTTAATTATTATTATTTTCGCCCTTAGACATTAGTATAATATCACTGGATTTATGATATAAATGTTTTGGTTATCGTAAGGTAAAAACCCGTCCATGTTTATGTGCAGCATGGTCTTAGAAGATACCTTTGTTTTGAAAGCTTATTTAAACATTAAAAATCCATTTGATTGTGTTTCTCATGCTGATTTTACTAGACTGGTCCGGGCGTTGTTTTCCTATAATGCTCGGGTCAGACCGAGCATATTTCCAAGTTTAAATGGATATTTTTGGTGCTTTAGAAGACGAGCTAGAGGCCCAGATACGTATTCACGTACATGTTTATTCTTCTGTTTCATCCATTGTTGTATTTATCAGTAGTTGTGAGGACATGTTGTTATAACTGTCCGTACTGAATAGGTTAGTATACTCTGATTGATGTGTGTATATACATATATTACAGTTTTGTTTTTGTGTAAAGACTTTTTTATATATTATAGATTATTCATTCCGCCGTGAGATTCTGCGTTGTTTAGTTTCTTCTTGTCTTCTTTCTTGTTACTTTTCTCTAACTATCCGCCTTTTCGTTCAATTTGGGATGGACAAGTGTGGTTTATTGTCAGCTTAAACTATACGAAAAAGTAGGTCGTTACAGTATCTACAACAGCAAAGCTCATTGACTCACCATTTTTTCGAGTGCGAGACCTAATCCAAACATGAACTCTAGAAATGGAAGAGGGATTGGAATTCTCTTTTTTCTACCATAACATAAATTGAATAGAACAGTTGGTCATAGCTCTAAAAACAGATGGCATGACATGTACACATATTTAAAGAAGAATTCTCACCATATCTGCAGCTAATCAAGCCATTCCTTTATGACAAATAAAAGATACGAAAGGATAATAGCTTTCATTCTCTGTTTTAAGGCTATTTACATTATTCGGGTCTGGGCTGTTCATGGGCCTCACAAAGCCCAAATTATTATTATTTTACTTAAAAACTATATCAATACTTGAGTATATCTGAAACTGTATAAATACTCGAATGTATCAGAGAATCATGTATCAGTTTTTTGTATCAAATCATCTTTCATTAATCAATACAAATCTCAGTTGAGAAATTACTCATTTTACACAAATTATATCATGGTACCAGAGCCACATAAGGCCTAACAGCCATACTTCTACATTGATCAACCTCATCAGAGTAGAATCATCATCTGAGTGATCTTCTCTCATCAGAAAGCTGTGTTTCATCATCTGAGAGGATAGATTCAGAAAAGAAATTCAGTGTCATGCCTCAGTTCATTGAACTCGGCTGCATCAAGATTCCTCACTAAATCTTGAAGAAAATCAATCAAACAAAATCTCAGAAAACAAATCAAGAAGTCAAGAATCATCACACAAAACTGAAGAAGGTGCCATTCAGCAAGACTTATCAGATCAAGTAAAAGAAGATCATCATCTAAGTCTTACGGTTGCAACAAACCTGGTTGTGAGCAATTCTTGCTTTTATATTTGAATTTGTCTCTGATTGATCCTCTTTATCAGTCTGTGTTTGTTTTCCTGTTTTTATCTGAAATCATCATGACTGGTGATACAAACTCTGCAACTTCTGCCAATATGATCAATAATCATCAATCCAGTGCTACTGCAGAAAAGCTAGTAAACACTGTAATCACTCCCCAAAGCAATCTGGTCACTGTACACTTGAATGAAGATAACTATCTTCTTTGGAAACTGCAAGTTGAGACTGTGGTCCAAGGATATGGACTTGAAGGTCATATTCTTGGAACCATCCCAATCCCTCCAAAATGTATCACTTATCAAGAAAACAAAATAGTCAATAATGAGGATTACATAAAGTATCACAGACAAGATAGACTTATCTATTCTTGGCTACTATCATCAATAAACACACATCTGTTATCTCATGTTATTGGGTGCAAGACAGTAAATGATATATGGACAACTGTTGAAAAAGTGTTTAATACACAGTCTGCAGCCAAGGTTATGTATTGCAAGAAGCAACTACATAGTATGAGGAAAGACAACGATACTATGAGAGAATACCTATTCAAGGTTAAAACAACTTGTGACTTATTGGAAGCTGCAAACCACAAATTTTTAGATTCAGAGCAAATCTTAACTATTTTGAATGGATTAAGTGATGATTGTGAAGTAGTAGTCGCGGTCATAGCATCTCAAAAGGATCTACCATCTATTGATGAAGTTCATTCCATCTTATTTGCACATGAGGCCAGAATTGACAACAAGAAACCACAAAATTCAAAGTTTGCTATCAATTATACTACTCATTCCAAGAATAAAAGTCAAAACAGCAACAAATAAGACCAAACAACACAAAGAGGAGGATATTCCAACAGATCTTGAGGAAGAGGCAGATGGAACAATGCAAACAGACCAAGATGCCAGATTTGTGAAAAAATTGGTCACACATCAGTCAAGTGCTATTTCAGATACTCAAATCAGAACAGTGGTCAAAGAAACAACAATCCTAGTGCTAACATGGCTCAAGTTAATTCAGAGACACAAACTGACAGTGATAAAAGTCACAACTCAAATGAAACAACATGACCAAAACAGATTTAGGATGATTGCTGGTACCCAAACTCTAGAGCAACAAATCACATTACAAATAATCTTGATAACTTGGATCTTGGCAACAGGGAGTATAGAGGTAAACAGTCAATTTGCATGGGGAATGGTAAGCGTATCAAGATTACTCATATTGGTAATGCTTACATTGAAGGCAAGGAACAACTGTTCTTACATAATCTATTAAGGGTACCAAAAATAAAGAAAAACCTTATTAGTGTATCTCAGTTTGTTAATGATAACAAAGTTTACTTTGAATTTTACCCCAAATATTGTTTAGTCAGAGATATACTAACTAAGGATATTCTTTTACAGGGTGATGCTGAAAAAGGGCTGTATAAATTGAAATCAGTCAACAATAATTTGTGTACAGATAATTAGAAATCATGTAACTTGTGTGAGGAGCAAGGCTCCAAAAGTGTATTTGATGTATGGCATTACAAACTTGGTCACCCAAGTGTGAAAGTTGTAAAATAGGTTCTTAATGAAAATAGAATATCTTTTGATAACATTTCACTACCTTATGTTTGAACATATTGTCAGATGGGTAAGAGTCATAAGTTAACATTCAATGACTCTTTAACAGTTTATTCAAAACCATTAGAATTAGTTGCCACAGACCTATAGGGGCCAGCACCTATATGCTCAAATTTTTGATATAAGTATTATATTTCATTTGTTGATGCACACAAAAGATACACATGGATTTAATTTCTAAAAACAAAGTCTAAAGCCTTCAATGCAGTCATAAATTTTATAGTCATGGCTGAAAAACAAACTGATGCTCAAGTCAAGATAATTCAATCAGATGTGGGAACTGAATATAAAGCACTCAGTAGTTATTTTAAAGGGAAAGGAATAGTGCATAGAATTACATGTCCACATACATCTGAACAAAATAGGTTAGTGGAAAGGAAGCATAGACACAGTTGAAACTAGGCTTACTTTATTAGCTCATGCATCACTACCCCTAAAATTTTGGCCTGAAGCCTTTAATACTGCAGTATATCTTATTAACAGATTACCAACAAAGGTAATCAAAGGAATTAGTCCAATTGAAAAACTATATGGGCTAAAACCTGATTACCATAGCTTAAAAACCTTTGGATGTCTATGCTTCCCTTATCTAAGACCCTACAATGCTAATAAATTAAATTTTAGATCTAAACCTTACACCTTTCTTGGATATGATATTAATCAAAAGGGGTACAAGTGTATAGATGAAAATGGAAGAATTATTATTAGCAGACATGTTATATTTAATGAGAATATTTTTCCCTATAATAACTCAGAGATAAAGACCACAAGTAAAGTCTATAATCCAAGACTTTCAATACCTGAATTACCTGTCTATTCTGAAAATGAGATTCAGAATGAAGAAGTGAGGTCTACTAGGGATCACTATACTCAACCAATTGTATTTTCTTAACAAGTCCATGAGTGAACGGGTGACCCTGGTCATGCCAGTCACTCTCCTGTTCAAACAGAGGTTGAAAGAAATCAGGAAGAAGAAATAGTTCATCAAAGCAACACCAGAAGTATGTCAAGTCAAGTGAATGCAGAAAACTCACTTCATACTGAAGCTCAAACAAAGCCCAATCATCCTGTGATTACTAGAGCTAAGAGTGGTATCTTTAAGCCAAAGATATATAGTGCAAGCATAATCTCATGTGAGCCAGAGACATATGAGCAAGCTGCAAAAGACAAAAACTGAATAGCAACTATGGATGAAGAATACAAGGCACTTATGAAAAATAATACATGGGATCTTGTATGTCCTCCAGATGACAAAAATATAATTGGGTGTAAATAGACATACAAGATAAAGAGGAACCCTGATGGCACAATAAATAGATATAAAGCAAGACTTGTTGCCAAAGGGTAAACTCAACAATATGGATTCGATTTTAATGAAACATTCTCCCTAGTGATCAAACCAACTACTATAAGACTCATCCTCACTATTGCTCTACACAAAGGGTGGTGTATAAGACAATTAGATGTCAATAATGCCTTCTTAAATGGCATTTTACAGGAAGATGTCTATATGGAGCAACCACCAGGATATAACAAGCAAGCAAATTATGTGTGCAAGTTAAATAAGGCAATATATGGGCTTAAACAAGCTCCAAGGGTCTGGTTTGATAGACTGAAAGCAGCATTGACAAACATGAAATATCAGTCTACCAAATCAGATAGCTCCTTATTTACTAAAATCAATGATTCTTTAACTATTTACATACTTATATATGTTGATGACTTAATTATTACAGGAAACTGCAGGGATGAAATTAACAGTGTCATCAACTACTTGAACAAGGAATTTTTAATAAAAGATCTTGGAAATCTTAATTACTTCCTGCGAATAGAAGTTGTGAGAAAGGGAGACTCGGAAATAATGTTATGTCAGAGGAAATATATTCTAGAGCTGCTAGCAAAAACAAAAATGATGGTGCAAATCCACAACCAACTCCAATGATCAGTAATCATCAATTATCTAAAAACAGGGGAGAAGCCATAATTGACATTAAACAATACAAAAGTGTTATAGAAGCATTATAATATGCTACTGTAACACGACCAGATATTACATATAGTGTTAACAAAGTTTCTCAATTTATGCAGAATCCTTTGGATGAACACTAGAAAGCAGTGAAAAGAATACTCAGATATCTCAAAGGAATAGTGGACTATGGCTTATCATTCAAGGTATGCAACAACTTAAACATAACTGGGTTTTCAAATACAGATTGGGCCACAGACCCAGATGACAGGAAATCAGTCAGTGGTTACTGCATATACATTGAAAACAACTTAATATCTTGGTGTTCTAAGAAGCAAACTACAATATCCAGATCTAGCACTGGGCAGAATACAGAAATATAGCTAATGCTACGGCAGAGATAACGTGATTACAGTCAATACTGAAAGAATTAAAGCTAAAGACTTAAGGAAAGTCAGTAATTTGGTGTGATAATCAGAGTGCAGTATTCATGATAGCAAATCCAATACTTCATTCTAGAACCAAACTCATCGAAATTGACATATTCTTTGTTCGTGAGCAAGTTCAAAAATGATGCCTACAGATTAACAACATACCTGCCACTTACTAGAGGGCGGACATGCTTACTAAAGCTTTGACAGCAAAGAACTTCATCAAATTCATATCTGACCTTCAAGTTAAACAAATCGAAGACAAACCTCACAGCAAACAATCAGATCTGAGCAGATCCACAAAAGATCTATGAGATTCAGGCCAAGATAGCTACTTTCTTCTAAACCCGAGCTGGCGCTTGAGTACTTTCTCCAAATCTCACCAATTATTCTCTTTGCAAATCAAATCGAGAGCATTAAAGCAAATTGAAGTCAAGACTAGAGTTGCGTACAAGCTATTTTGAAGTTTCTTTGCATTTGGATGGAAGATCGACATGGATTTAGCCTATCGCCTCCAAACCCTAACCTTAGCGGTTGGGTTTGAGGGGGGCAAATAAAAGATACGAAAGGATAATAGCTTTCGTTCTTTGTTTTAAGGCTATTTACATTATTCGGGTCTGGGCTGTTCATGGGCCTCACAAAGCCCAAATTTTTTTTTAACTTAAAAACTATATCAATACTCGAGTACATCTGAAACTGTATAAATACTCGAATGTATCAGAGAATCATGTATCAGTTTTTTGTATCAAATCATCTTCCATTAATCAATACAAATCTCAGTTGAGAAATTACTCATTTTACACAAATTCTATCAACAACTGCATGTGTGGCACTTGGTTGCACCTGAGAGCTTTGTATATGTCATTTTTTATCTGAAAAAAACAACAGAATGGTTAACTCGTACATTGAAAATATGGTCAATTAGATGTAATTTACCTTAAATTTTGAACTAGTTTTTAAGTTGATAAAATCATTCCGCTCCGTTATACTTTTGATATTATCTGGTTTCATTCGAAGTCTTTCCTCCTTGACTAATTGATTAACTAATCTACGTTTTGAGCACCTAAAAATACACATCTGCTGAAATATAGAGACTTTTTGTCATTTTTAATCCAACTTAAATCTAGCCTGTATCAATTTGGAAACTTAAAAAAACAGTACCAATGACATTTAGAAAGAAACATATGGACACGTATAGTCAATTTAGATGCTGCTAAGTTCAGAAGGTAATGTCACTAATTTTACATACAACCATGATCACGTATAACAAAATTTAAATGCTGCCATTTTGACTTAACAGAAAATGAAAGTGAGTTAAACAGAATTCAATGTCACGGTCACAACATGTTCGCATGGATAGATAATATATAATTTGTGGAGAAAAGGATAAACAAATTAAAATGGATCAAGTTCATTAGTTTTTTATTTTATGAGAAATTGCATTTCTAACTGTTAATGAACTTGCTTCAATTGCAATTACAGTAGTTTGGATGTTGGCTGTTATACAGAATTAAAATGATACAACTCCTCTTGAAAGAGCAACCATAGTCTCTTTAATGGTTTACTAAAAAATACATTTTATTTTAGTAAACCGTTAAAGAGACTCCAGATTTGAGAGAAAAGATTTTTTATCGCAATAAAAAAAAAAAAAGATACCACACATTTATCCAATAATTATAGAATTCCAAAATTTCTTAACACATTAAGGGTTCAATCTGCATATCTAGGTCGGATGTATTGGGCCTATTATTAGCTAATAAATTCCTCGGGTCCTTGAGGAGTAGTAATAGGAAGAGCATTACTAAAGTCTATGCTATACAGAGAGTACATGCACTTTATCCGTATAACCCTTAGTTTCCGTGTACGTACCTATGCGAATCAAATACATACAGAAGTGAGTAGACAGAAACGTGAGTTGCGAGTATAAGCCAACAAGAACCTTGGTATGGGGACTGGCTACAACAGCTAATACGTATTTCACTATATATATAGAAGTAAAAGCTTTAGCTAAAAGAGCTTCTTCTCCAATAAATAAATATGAAACATCCCAATAAGTAAGTACCCCAACATTGAGAATTTTACAAACTTAATCCCATCAATAATCCTAATGGGCAAGTACAAGTGAAAAAAAAAAGGAATGAGAAAATGACTAGGAACACTATTTTCAAACAAAGTGACCTGATTACATGTCATTTGAAGTAATTATAATGTATTTTCTTTTGATAAAATTGGTATATTTATTTCCATGTTAGTAAGGATCACTTATATCTCGAATAGAAGCATTTATATCATAAGTTTTTTTTTTCAATAATCTACTTATCCAACTTTAACCATTTAAACTCAACAGGTTTCAAAATTCTCACTTATACTTATTACTAATCTACTATGATATGCATATGGCATGATTTTTTGAGTTTATTGTCCAAGCTCATGGGTAGTAAGCGGCTTGCTTGTTTCCTTCTCTATCATGATTCAACAGCTTTTACAGGTTATTTCTGTCTAACTATAACTTTATCATATTAGATTCTTTCTAAATAAAATTATATTAAACGAACCAAGATCATTGGTTATTAATTTTAAATCCCATCTAAACATGGGAAATAAATAGATTGCATGGTCGACTAGGGCTGTCAATGGATACCCGAAAAATCCGAAATCTGTCCTCATCCGTATCCGAAAAGCGGATAATATTCGATATCCGAAAAAACGGATGCGGATACGGATACGAAGACATCCGCATCCGAAAATTATCCGTGCGGTCTTTGTCAATATTATAGTATAAATTGTGTGTGTTTTAGTATAATGAAAGATATTTATTTGTTGTTTTATCAAGTTAATAGTTTATATTATATATATTTAATGCTTATTAACCGTTCAAAACTATTTATTATCGTCATATTTGTTTATATTTAACACTTTTATGATCAATTGGATTAGAAAAAATGTATGTTAAACTTAAAATTTATATTTATATTTCTTGATTTATCGGTCGGTAGCGGATAGGATAATTATCCGATATCCGTCCGTATCCGCGGATGCGGATATCCGAAAATCATTTCGGATGCGGATGCGGATGCGGATATGACACTATCCGCATCCGAAAGTATCCGTTGACAGGCCTATGGTCGACCATGGTCTGCTTGATTTTGAATATATTATATCTATGTTGCCGAAGAGAGCATAACTAAGGGTTATACAAGAAAACTATACCATGCCTGCCTTTTGTAGTGGAGGTAAGTACTCTTTGTTCTGGAAGGCAGTTCCAGTATAGATAGAGTTAGGTATTTTATCTTCCAAAAAAGTATTAGGTTCAAGAACACATTTTCAGTGCTAAACTTTAGTGTTAATGTCTGCTGCACAGCTAGCAAAAGTTGCAATTATTTAGAAATTTCTTTTGTGTACCCCAACTGTCCTGAATAGAACATCGGATTTGGTTGGATCTAGGCTTTCAAATGTATAATTTGGACTTGACTGGACATTTTCAGTCGTGTATGGTCCACCCCCTCATTGAAACTCAGCTATTACTTGCACATTTTTACTGCATAATCACTATTATTTATCCTACAACTACTCATTTTACGTTGAGAATTCACAAATTTTAGGATATCATATTGTAATTGAGTGATAATTAATGGCCAAACATAAACGTTAATCATAAACCAAACACACAATTACTTGAAGTGAAATCTACCCAAACTTGCTGAAAAACTAACACTGCTTGATCAATAAAGAAGAAATGAAGGGAGCATTTTAAGCCTCTATATAAGTCCATCAGTAGTCCGATTAGGATAGGAGCATGTACAAGACCTATTGCTCCAGTTATGACCGACCATTCGTCTACAAGTAATTACAATTTGTCAATCAGTCAGCACTCTGATTCAGAGACAGAGTGTTTCATTGCGTCCACAGCTGAGCTTAACAGTTTAACAGTGATGCTCTGTCTAACTATTCTTTCGAATGCAAACAGTTTACTTAATATCAAATCCCAAAAAAATACATCAAATATAATATTCATGACCAATGATCAAACATGTTGAATTGTTGATACGCTAGTTTATTCAAAAGCAAACAATTAACAAACAGACCCAACTTAAACTAAGAACAATGCAATATCCTGAAACGCATATGGACTTCAAAACTCTCCGAACAAAAGACAATGACTGAGATATCAACCAGGAGCCAATGTGTTGGCCACATCAAGCACAAACTGATATCTGACATCATTTTTAGCAAGTCTTTCCATAGCTGCGTTCAGGTAATCCAGACTTTGAACTTGTGTATGTACTTAGGCTTTATTACGTGGATTTATAGAAATTATTATATTAAACTAACATTTCAAGAATATACCCAAATGCAATTCCATAAAACAGCTTTCAAATCATCGCCAAGGTGGATTGAACCTCTCATATTGGTTCGGCATGCTCATTAAATTCAACTTTAGTCGAATTTGCGAAATCTGAAGGAAGTCACTTCATTTTAGTAGGACCTCTAGCAAATCTTTTCCGTACTAAATTTTCCCTTACATCTTGAATAGGTTCATCACCATCAGTTTCCATCATGTCTTCCAAATTTTGTTCGTTTTGCATTGTATTGTTTTCAAGTGCACAAGGATTGTCTTTATTTTGATTATTATTATTGTTACCCTCAAAATTTTCTTTGGTTTGCATTGAGTTGTCTTCAACTGATTGTCGGTTGTCTTCATTTTGAACATTGTTGTCTTCAACATGCTTATTCCGTTCATTAGACTCCTTGAGTACAATTTCAGCTTCTTTGGCTTTTTTTTGTTTTCGAGTAATCCTCTTCATTTCCTGTAATAATGAACATAATAAACAGAATGCAATTGTACTTTAATCTAAAACTTCTAGCATAGATATGAAGCAAAAATCAGATAAAGCAATAAATATGGAAACTAAAATAATTTAGTTTTAGAATGTTCAATCCATGAATAAAACGTATATGTATATGACATTTTAAGAAGATCACAGATAGATAACATGAATAAAATTGAAAAACTGCAAAGGAAACAGAATGACCGATCCCCGTTTGTTTTCTTAACATATACTCATATCATCCTTATTATAAACAAGGATCTTAAATATTCAGTGGTTAGGAAATAATAATAATACTTAATGACAACCCTCTTGGGATTGAAAATACACAAGATCACAAACCAAATACTGCTATACAAGAATCACAAACTAGAGATAGCAACAGGGGAGGAAATTGATTTGCAAATTAATAGCACTACAAACAAAACCTGCACAAATTCAGTATGTAAGCATAACAGAACAGAAAAAAATACAAATCCAGCAATTTATATAATATGGATTCAGTAAAATCAATAGCATTCAGGTATAGAGTAATACCATGCCCATCATTTGCCCATTAACCTTCAAGACAAACCTTAGGAAGATTTTATATAACAATTTGCATTTGCCAAAGTTGGAGTTCGTGAAGTGATGAATAGGTAATATATAAAGCAGCACAAAAAACTAATTAACCATGTTCAATTTAAAAAAAAGTTGGACCTTGCATAAAAAGCTGAGTTAAAAATAGAAAGGAGAGAACAAGAATCTTGCATTTCTCTACTTACTCCAATATTTCAAATTTGAATAGAAAGGAAGCAATACAATTAAACCTAGATAGTAAAAAACAAGTCATTACATACAAACATATTACTTAGCCAAAGAAGATAGATAGTAAAATCCAATACAATTAAACCTAGATAGTAAAATAACCAAACTACTCAAGTATGCCTTCACAATCTTCGTTGGCATAACTAACATCCTCAACGAAATCATCAACATCCATGTCAATTTCTTCGTAATTCTCCATAGCAAAGCTAACTTCCTCAAATGATTTGTCTATATCTATCTCATGAAAGCTTTTTGATGGTGCCTTCATCACAACGTCCCAATTAGAAAAATCATCTTCTCTTGAATAAAAGATTTTGTTTCACTTGAGATGCAAGGATATATCGAACCTTTGAAAATGAAGTTTGGTTTTGATGTAAGTTGAAAAGGATGAATTTATCTTCTACCTTCACACCATTTCCTATGTTTGCACAATGATATTTAAAGACAGGAACATAAAAAATATGATAGTCCAACAAAATTATATCAGTCAATATCCCATAATAAGTAACATCAACCACTTAAAAAATATCTTTTGCGCTTGCTCTACACATAGTAGTCCATCATAAGTGACCCCACTATTTTGAGTTCTCTCTTAATATCTTTTGTGTAAAAACGTTGTCCGTTAATGATACATCCTCTACAGGACAATGCACCACTCCTCAGACCATATGCAATCCATTTTAATATTGTGTCATGATCCTTTGAATCAATGTGCATCTATAAAAAATAGATATTTAAATATTTAAAAGGGACATTTCACTAGAAGAACAAACTTTGCAGTCCAATTAGTTTCTAGGACACCCATCCACAGAAATTAATTTCAAGGCCAAAGTCAGCAGAATAATTACTTTTAAGGACAAAGTCAGCAGTCCAATTACTTTCAAGGATATAATTTCATAGGTTTTTAGACCTTAAAAACTAATTATTTTGCATTTTGTCCTTAAAAGTAATTATTTCAGTTGTGTGTCCTAGAAACTAATTGCACTTGCTAAAGAGGCCCTTGTGGCTAATTTCCACTATTTAAAATGTATCCCAATAATAATAAATCTTCAAAATTCCACTCACCTTCTTTTTAATCCAATCGACAAAGTTATCAATATGGGTTTTTCAAAGTAAGGTTGCATTTTTTTCCATGCGCTTGTTTGAGTGTTGTAACTTCTCCATGCAAACTATTGTAGAACAAAAAAAAGCTAAGTTGTATTTGCTATTGCAAATAGTTTAAAACGGCAATAACAAATTGTAATAGTTACTTACTTTAAAAATGGTTCCACCACGGTCATATTCATTAACACAATCAAATGTGCAATCTGTTTCTCATTGGCGGACAATGTAACTGTTTTGCAAACTGAAATTGATCGTCCTTCAAGTATGGAATCATTTCCATGATCTTCATTTGGGCTTCCTTCTCCTCTATTTGCATTGATTTCTTTAAAAAAATCACTGAAAAATTTTATTCACTAATCTACAAGATAGGATTCTACAATATAACCATCGGGACATGGTTTTTTACATAATGTATAAGTGTCTTCATATAACTTTCAAAAGGGTACATCCAACGAAAAATGAACCGGTCCATACAATCGGGCTTTCCTTTCAAAATGAACGATCAAGTGTATCTTTATATCAAAGAAAGTAGGTGGAAAATATCTTTCAATTTCGCACAAAATTATAATAATCTCATCATCAAGTTGTTGCAGTTTTTCTCTATTAAGAACACGCTGGCATAATTTATTGAAGAACGAACATAAACGAATTATTGTCCTCGGCTTCTTCGGCAACAATCCTCTTATTGCAACTGGTAATAACTGCTGCATTAGAACATGATAGTCATGTGACTTCAAACCGATAATTTTACAATAACGATACGGAACTTTTAAAATTTGAGCAATAACCATCAAGTCCTTTGAAATCGTATAAGCTTTGGCAAAATGTTTTTTTCTCAGAATTGGACAATGTATATGGAGCCGGTGGAAAATATGTTCTTTTCCCACGAGCTTGTGCACAAAGGCCATGCCGAATTTTCCAATCTTTCAAATCTTTTCTAGAATTAATTCCGTCTTTTGATTTGCTATCATGCAACATCATCCCTATTACGCGTTCACCAACATTTTTTCTACATGCATTACGTCTGAATTATGATGCATTGGAAGCTCCTACAAAAATCCATATTGCTATACTTCATTAGTATATATATTTTATTCATACATTAAAAAATAATACCACTAACCTCCCGATATGGTAAATCAAAGAAGATTGATCGTTTTTTCCACCTTGGTAGTTCTGTTTTTGCAAGATCATCATCTTCACCTTCATCTTCTTTAATATTAGGATTTTTTCTTTTCCTACACTACTGCTTCTTAGTTAGCTTCTTTTTACCCGCCCCTTTCTTGCTTTTATTATTTTCATTTTTTATTTCTTTTCCAAAATTATTAGGAAAGTTTTTCAAAATAATGGAGATGTTTCTTACGGTCAAAATTCTAGGTTTACGACCATTTTCTATAGTGTTATCAAACCAAGATTTTTGTTTTCTTAACGAATTTGAGGGTGGTAAAAATCTTCTATGATCCATGTAGACATTATTCCGACAATGACTTAACCATCGATGATGAGTGCTGACACCGCATAACGGACAAGCTTTTTTACCCTTTACACAACATCCAACCAAATTACCATATGCTGAAAAGTCATTTATCGTTCATAGCAAAATTATTCTCATATTAAAAAGCGATCTACTAAATGTATCATAAGTTTGAACTCCATTAATCCGCAAGTGTTGCAAACCTTCTATCAATGACACTAAATATATATATCGATACCATTTTCTGGTTGCTTTGGACCAGGAATCAACTATGTTGGCATGATATTTTCTTTTTTTCATGCATAACATTGGCAAGAGATTGTATCTCACTAGCATCACGAGCCAACAACTATATTTAAAATTCAATGTCAAAAATGGATTAAAACCATCAGTAGCAAGGCCGAGCCTTAGATTGCGTGGGTCAGCTGCAAACGATTCCCAATGCTCATCTACCACATTCCATGTTATAAAATCAACAGGATGACACATTTTCCCATCATTACTTTTGTTGCTAAAATGCCATCTTAAATCTTTTGTCATCTTCTGAGATCTAAACATTCTTCTAAACATTGGAATGATTGAAAAATACTTGAAAACTTTAATTGGAATACCATACATAATTTCATTTATACGTTTGTTCATCTTCCATTTCGAAAACCCACATTTTGGACAACTATCCAAATCTTTGTACTCTCTTTTAAAAAGACAACAATCCTTCTGACAAGACCCCACGAGCCAGTTGCTTATTTTTAAGCCGGCCAAACGGACGGGCACTAGTCGCTTTTAGACTAGGTACTATTTTCTCAAAACTCATATCAAATACCTTGGAAAAAAATTCACCTCGTATAAACTCCTAGGAAATACGTTAATCTTTGGCAACAACAGTTGTTGCCCATTTAAAAGTTTATCGAATCCATCATCGGACAACCTAGTCTCACATTTCAAATTATATAAGGCAATAATGATAGATAATTTTGTTCGGTACAATCAGGATACAATGAAGTTTCAGCATCTTCCAAGTTTTTTAATAAATCTTCCTCTCGTTTATGTGCACTATTTTCATCTTTATCATCATTGAAATATGTATAATTGATGAAATCTTCATCTTCATAATGAATGGTTTTGAGTAAATCATAAGTGTCATCAGACTTAATATATTTGCTTATAGTTATTTGTTCGCATGATTGTACCACCTACCACCCTTGGATACTGGATCTATTCCTCTCATAATCAAATGCTCAACAATAATCTTCCCATAATGATGACTAAGATTTCGACAATTTGAGCAAGGACATCAAATCTTCTCTACATTTCTTGAATTTCTCATAGGAGCATACACAAACTTCCAAGCTCTTTGTTCATACTCACTACTAGTTCTATGAATAAAAATTAAATAACTACTAACTTTGACATCAAAATATATGATTTGACTCTCAAAATATGTTTATGTTAAGTATTATATAGTTACCTGTGTAAATGTACCCAATTTTTTTCCATCACCAACCAATACGCAAGGAGGCAAATTTCTAAAATTTGAAGTAATAATCGGTTATTGAATGCAAGCAAAATAACAACTAACTATAATCGGTAATTGGATTTATCACTTGAGTTCACTCTTCAGTTGGCAAGTGATCATAGACATAGTGTTTTTAGTTGGTTTCTGAATGCTTCTATGTTGATTAATTGAAAGATATTTCCTATATCATCTATTCTCTTCTCCTGTACTTCCATTGTATTAAATAACTTGGAAAACAATACCTTTTTTTCCTGTATTTCATCGATTACAGATTATTTCAACATTAAATATATAGAAATGGTTTTAGGCATGGATTGACTGCAACTGCAAGTACGACCATGTAATACCTTTTTTTAGAGAGCTGTATCTTTTTAATAACATATGGACCTGAGTGTAAACAAAGCAGAAATGCTATTCATGTGCTAAAATGATTTTAATTTACTAATACTGTGCATGAATTTCAAATTAAACATTCGCATGGATTTCAGTTTACTTACTTAATACTATGCATGCATATAGGTAACCTGAGAATTTTTCTAGTCTGATATGTATCAAAGGAAAATGCAATACACGCAAGCTCAAAATAAAATTAGAACAAAAATTATTCTTTTTTTCCCTTCATTGCATTGTAAGACAAGCAGTTTCCAAAATTTACACAAGAAATCCTACTCATTTTTAAGGCATAGATTTAGAAAAGGAAAATTTGCTCAAGGCTTTCCGGTATGTTTAAGAAAAATCATCATGAAACCAGCTTGCGTTTAAAATTATAAATATTCCAAGATCTATGGAGGATTCAAACCCAGCCGGTGTTTGGTTTGCCATGGTATCAAACATTTCCTTATTATAAACAAATTATACTTCAATTCACTCACCAGTTTATCGTACAAGTGTTCAAACACAATCAATCTTCGGGTCACATGATCGACTCCTCATATAATCATCATTGCAAAATTAAACATTGAAACAGCAACACATCAATACTCTTGGATTATATTCAATTTCAATATGAGGACTATCAATTAAGCCGGTTTTTAATGTAAAATTGCACTAACTAGATGTTACCTTATGAAAAATCAATTAAGCCGGTTTATAGAGTATTCAAATTAAGTATATGCTAGAAACAGAAATATGAGGACCAAAGATCAGTATTCAAATTAAGAGAATTACCTTATCAGCGCAGAGTCAGGAATTCGGTGAACTGAAATTGAGAGCGACCTGCCACTTTGAATTAAAGATGTGAACGACGATGAAAGGGGGCGGAGCTTTTGCACGAAAATAGGGAGAGTCGAGGACGCGATGTCAGGGTTTCTATTTGGTTTGGAAATGAAACAGGAAGGGAACGGCGCAAGCGATGTCAAGTCGGCGATGGAATGAACGGCGCGAGGGAATGTATTGGAAGAGGACGGAAGGGTTTCTGTTCTGTTTGGAAATGGAACAGGAAGGGCAAGAGCACGTAACGTTAATTTATGTGTGTGAAATATACCACGTATAGTTTAATCTACGTGTCTATGTTAATTCAACGTAACTAGAAAAAAAGTTGACACATTAAAAAGAAGAAAAACACTTTAATGCAAATGTTTTTGAAACAATAATTTGACTCATGTAGCCAATCAAATTATTGAAATAATTTGCAAAGACTACGTTCCTTTAACGTAGTTAAATTTAATTAATTGTGATTGATTTGACAATATCTTCTGTATTGTTCGCTAATTAAATCAACACTCTATTTCACATTAACATTGAAGATGAAATTTTAATTAAAATTGTTAAACGCTGATGTGTAATATATTTAACATGACAATCACAATTGGATTGAAAATGCTCCAAGGAGGAAAATGAAAAAGGAAAAGATAGAAAAAGAAGAGCGAAGTTATTTGCAGAGAAAACAACGAAAGTGGCCACGAAAAGAATATCTCTCCGCCAAAACAATTCGCATTAGGCAGCGTTTTATTTTTTATATTTAATTATGTATAAATGTAAAATTGAACAATCACAGTCTTTTGAATTAAACGTTGTTATACATAGCTGTAAAAAACCTTTTTTTTTTGCAGTGAGTAGAAAAGCTCAAAAAATGTAGAAAAGTAGAGAGACAAAAATTTATGGTTGTTCGGCAATCTCTGGCCTACATCCACTTTATATTTTATTGATTATGTATTTTATAGAGGTTTGGAGTGAGATTAGAGTCATTAGTACAAAGGGTTGGTAGGTTCTTAAGCCTAGAATTGCTAAAAGTATCTGCCTAGGTGATTATCATGTAGAGAGATAGGAGATTAAGAAGATCCAAAGTTTGAAGTCAGGGAAAAAGATAAGATCCCTGTTTGGTTGCTATAGAGCTGGTATTTATAGAGAAACTGCTATGCGGGTCTACAAGGTTGAGTTGCACAGGGTCTAGATGCAAGCCCACGGGTGGAGGAAAGATCAAGCCGACCCATTCTCCAAGAAAGATCTCTCGGTACCGAGAGGTTTGTTTTAGTGCAAACTCGATCTTCTCACTTGCTTTGCTTTCTTATCTTCGATTCGACATATTCCAAACTCTTTTCCATAGAGGTTGAGTCGATCCCAATGATTCCTTCGATAACACTTGTATTATCTTGTTTTCTATGCTTTCTGCTCATTAATCCTTAAAGTTGGTTGTCCAATCACCGATTAAAGCACTTGATGATGACTAGTTGGAGTAGTGGATGAAGTGCCTGGGACTGTAGAAGGCATAAGTGGGAAGAAATACCTCTCGGCATCGAGAGGTTTCTCTCTGTACCGAGTGGTTTACTTAGCTCGAATTACAATGAATCTTCTTGAGTTCCATTCTCTACTCCTTCTGACCGTGTTTCCAAGTCCTCGAGTTTTTTCGTCTTCGTTTTGACCTTCTACTTCTGATTGAGATATGCTAGGTTAAATATCTGGTTAACACTTGCCCCTCAGAGTATGCTGTCATTGAAGACAATGCATGCTCTAGATCAAGAAAAGTCCTGACTCACTATCTGGTGATTCCGGTTGATCGTTCAGGTTTTGCTTCGAAACTTTGCTTTATTTCAATGGATTTTCCTTGAACTGCTTTGTATAGACAGAATTCCATTCTTTGTTCTAAGGACAAGATCTACGTTTTGGAGATCATTCCATGCCTTAGAAGAATACTCTCTTTCTTTATCGTGCTTTCTGCCAACTTTTGAGTGAAAATTACCTCTTGGTACCCAGAGAAAGCTCTTGGTACCGACTGCTTTCAACTCATTGATTTCTTATAAATGCCAACTATCCTTTTAGCAAAAATGCTTCAAAATATCTGTCGCCGGCACGGAATTCCTAAAGATGATGTACAGCTTCATACTCAGGGTGAAGGAGCATATCTCTCTCCTCCAGAATTCATAACTTGTTACAGATGTATATGTCTCGTTGGTGCAATAACCCTCTTCAATCCATTCCTTTGCATGGTTTTACAAGAGATTAGGTTGACTACAGCTCGAGTCCATCCGAACAATTATGCTCTGTTGAGCTCTTTATATGTGCTCTTCATGAACCGCTTCAATTGAGCTCCCACTTTCCAAGAGCTTACTTACCTCCTACACTTCAAACAAAGGTGGGAATCTCCTTGTTATATGATCATCGAGGCTTGGTGTAGATGCAAAGTCATCAAAGATATTCATAATAAGCACATGTACTTCACAAACAAGCACTTCTTCGTTTGATGCCCATATGGTTTCAACAGGCGTTGGCTATTTGGTAAGTTCCTTTCCTTCCATTTGTTCAGTGCTTGAGTTTTCTCCATTCAAACGCTTAACCTGCTGTTTATTCGTTCACAGCATTCCTGCTCGAGATGCACATGCCGAGCATCCCAACACTATGGATGGATTAAGAGAGGCCAGTTTTCAGCAACGCACTACTGCCTATCTCATTACCAACGAGAATCTTAAACGGTGCGGTCTGCTACCCCCTAACAGGATTACCATCCCTGGTCTGACTCCTCCGAACAGCTTTAAAGCACCTGACTGAACCATCATTCGTACTCGCGGCTCCGGCAAGAATCTGTAGGGTAAGGTTGAAGGTCCATCAGGTGCAGTGCATGTGGAGGAACCTGTTGAAAGAGGAAGTAGAGAGCCCATTGTTGGTGATGTCCTAAGAGAAGGGGACAGAGGAGTTGGAATGCCGCCAATCCCCATAGAGAGTGATGGAGCTAGAAGGAGAGAAGGGAAAGCACCATTGGTTGACAAGGAAGAAGAGATTGTCGGTGATAGCAATAGTGGTTATCACGCTAGTGCAGAAGAAGGTGAATCGTTCGGCGAGACACCTTAAGAAGGCCCCAACCTTCCTAGCTTGCCCAGTTTGGAGCATGTTACCATTGAAACTTCCGAAAGGGTCGGAGAACAAGTTATGTTTCCATCGAAGGAGATAACTCCTTAAGGTCGTGTTCTTGGTGAAGTATTTGCTGGTTTAAGCGACTTCGATATCTCAATTACTAATCTTCTTGCCAAAGTGTAACATCCCCTATCTAGAGGCCCAAAACTAAGCGCTACAGATATTGCAGCCATCTATAGTATTAGCTTTCGATGACCAAATACGGCTATGTTAATGGTATCTACAATATCAGAAGCAATTGAATATGAAACAAAACACAGATTTCAAAACAGCATTTTCTTCATTATATTTAAACCAGATGTTCCATATTCTTAATACATAATCCCAATACATTCCCAAGCATAGATAAAATATACTTAATACAAGATACGTCAAGAGCGGTATATGAAGATACCCCAGTGGATGATCAGAGTCATATAGTTATAATAGACTTAATACAAACACAGCAGAAATACAACAAAACATAAAACTGCAACTCCTAAATAGCTATCCATTTTCCTCCTGCATGCCACCGGTAGCTTTATTCGTCATCCTACTAAACCTGAAAAAGACCTTAACCCCTTAGCCTACTCAAATTAATTTTGAGCACCCGAGAGTTTAAGGGGAAAACATAGACTTCGAGTCAGACATAAAGCCTGGTGTGAATAATACTATACATCCCGGTTTTATATGTTAAGTGAGACCACGCCGCTTAGCGGAAAGGGTTTCCCCTCACTAACATCCTTTTAAAATATATCTTTGCAAAACCTTTTCCTTGCACCAAAACTGGTTAAATACTGTAAAGCATCATTATGTAAACATGCATAAATATAAGGTAATAATGAACTACCTGTTCAAACACATTAGTTTTGTTTGGATAACTTTTAACCTTTCGCTGACTCGGGCCTACCAGACAATATAATCAAAACTAATCTAATACATGTTAGCTATTCTTCTTTTGGACTATCTATCCTTAACTATCTGTTAAATACTTCACTTCTGTACGGTCTGTCCCTAACTTAATCATCTCCCAGGTCTTCCTGATCCTAATGGTTTTTTGGGCTCACCAATAACCTATCTGTATACAAATATATATTCCCTTCGGTGTGTAATCATAATTTTAGTCTACCTATGACCAAGCCATACACACTGGAATTTTGGACAATAATCGTTAGGCTGATAGCTAATGTATAGGGTGTGACCGCATACTAGTCCCATCTGGTATTCTAATATCTGAGTCATTTTCCCTTAAGGATCCCCTCCCATAATTTTCCTTGAAAACATTTTCAAAATGATTTAAAACCTTCAAATCAAACTCAAACAAGGAAAATATATAATCTTTATGCTTTACTCAAAATCACATTACCATGTTATATATATCTTCTTTACTCAAACCTTAGTTGATGAAAACATTTAAACATTTGAAAGTACCTCTTTCTAAACTTTTGAAAATATCTCTTTCAAAACCAAGTGAAACCCTTTAATTTTCTAAGCCAAAAAGCCAAAACCTTACCTTTCGAAACTAAACATCAAACCTTTCAAAACTATTAAAATCGTTCCTTTCGAAAGCAATAAAACTTTAGACATCCTACTTTAAAACATCTTAAAACATTGCCTTAGAAAACCTTTGGAAAACCTTCCATTTTAAACCGTCCGAAGCCATTCAAAGAAAACCTTTCGAATTCATTGAACTCAAGCCTTTCGAAACCATTGAACTAAAACCTTTCGAAATTATTGAACTCAAACCTTTCGAAACCATTGAACTAAAAACCTTCCAAAACCATTGAACTAAAAACCTTTCGTAACCATTGAACTCAAACATCTTTTCGCGTAAGCTTAGTCATCGGTGCAGCTATCCACGAAAAATCCTTTATAAACCTTTGATAATATCCAGCTAATCCAAGAGAGCTCTTTATCTCTGTCACCGTCTAGGGTCTCTTCCAATTATTCACTGCCTCAATCTTGGTCGGATCTACAGACAACCCTTTCTCTGAGACTACATGACTAAGGAATTTCACTTCCTTCTTTCAAAAATGACATTTCAAAAAGTTAGCCTTCAACTAATGCTCCCTCAACGTCTCAAGCACAACTCTAAGATGAACTTCATGCTCCTTCTCATCCTTAGAGTATACCAAAATGTCATCTATGAAGACCAACACAAACCTATCCAAGTGCTCTCGGAAAATTCGGTTCATCAAATCCACAAAAAATGCCGACGCATTAGTTAGTCCGAACGGCATAACTAGCCATTTGTACGATCCATACCTTGTCCTAAACGTCATCAAAGGAATACTATCCTCTGCCACTCTAAGCTGATGAAATCTTGTCGCCAAATCCAGCTGAGAGAATACCTTTGCTCCACTTAACTGATCGAACAAAACGTCAATTCTCGACAACGGATATCGGTTCTTTATCGTCTTCTAATTCAACTTACGATAATCGGTACAGAGCCTTAATGATCCATCTGGCTACTTAGCAAACACTGCGGTAGCTCCTCAAAGCGAACTACTCGGTCGGATAAAATTCTTGCCTTCCAAATCCACCAACTGCACCTTCAACTCTTTCATCTCTATGGGTGTCATCCTGCTTGGTGGCCTACTCACCGGTTCTTCTCCAGGCACTAAATCAATCTGAAACTCAATGGCTCGTTTCGGTGGTAATCCAGTTACCGGCTCAAAAACATCAGCAAATTCTCTAACCACAAAGACTCGATGCAACTCATCCTCCAACTCCATAATATCGAATAAATCATTCACTTCGCAACTATGGTTCTCTACGATATAAACTATCCGATCACTACATTCCAGGCGACTAAGTGATATTTTTCTATCATGGCAAAATATCCTGGCATCATATTTACTTAACCAATCCATCCCAAGGATAATCCCAAATCCCACAAAATCAAACACATGTAAACAACAATCAAAAGTATGACCTAGCAAATCAAACTCTAAATGGTCACACCTCATCCCAAGTGTCGCATACCCTCCTATCGGATTTGCAACCCTTAAGGAAGTAACTAAATATGAGGGTTCTAGGTTAAGCTTATCTACCAAACATCGAGAAATAAAAGAATGTAATGCACCGATATCAAATAGAACACTAACAGAGATACCGTGAATCTGTAGCGAGCCTCCCAAAACAACCTTCCCTTTCTCTTGCACAACCGGCCTTGAAATTGCAAGATCCATTGCATACATCTGCCCATTCCCTTCTCTAACGGGCTCCGGGCATTTGTTCTTGTATTGGCCGATCTGATCATAATTAAATCATCGGATGTTCTTCTTCCCAATCACCTCCTTTCCTTTCTCTTTTCCTTTTCCAGTACGACACTCATTAGCATAGTGTCCTTTCTTATCACATTTATAACAAACCACCTCAGCTTTCCTTTCATCTGTGCTTCACCCTTCTGAGCATTCTTCTTATGGGAAAACTTTCTTTTCTGGCCTTGTCCCACCTGGGCCTCATTCATCTTCTTCCTCAAACAAGCTAACGCCTCTTCCTAACTCAGCGCCATTTCTACCACTACATCACTTGGATCTCTTAGGTGCAACAAGGTAGCATTTATCAACTCCGGCTTTAAGCCTCTTATAAACTTCTCATTCCTCTTGGTCGCCATATCAACCAAGGCATACCCGTACCGGTCCAACTCTTCAAATTTTTTTGCATACTCTAAAACAGACATCTCCCCTTGTTCTAGTTTAATAAACTTCCTAACCAATGCTGACTGCGCCATCACCGACATAAACCTTTCTTGAAACCTTCTTCTAAACTCTACCAAGTCATGGTTTCCTTATCAACACCAGCTACAACAGTATTCCACCAAAATAGAGCAGCTCCTTGAAGCTGTCTCGAAGCTAATCTCCTCTTCTGCTCATCATTCAATCCTAGATCAACAAAGATTCTCTCACAATGTAACAACCAATTTTCCACCTCAATCGCATCTTCAGTTCCAATAAACGGCTTCCTTCCAAGCCTGGTATAGTCTCTTCTCAAGTTAGCATAGTGGTTGACTATTAGAGCTTCCTGAACTCCTCCTCCAGTAGCATTCTCTCCGATAACACCAATTGCAATTCCAGCTTGCATCATGTTTATGAAAACTGATACATGGCTCCCATATCCACTTGGGGAACCCCAGCACCAACAGTTTTAGCTTGAGCCTAACATGGACCTCTTCTAGCATTTGGTTGGGAATTTCAATTAGCGGTGATGCTATCTCCTCCAAGATTAACTCTACCTCTTCTTCCTTCCATATCTGTATTCAGGCTTCGTGAGATACAAATGAATAGCCTAACTAAGATAGGAGTCTGGAGATATAGCGTATACTTATATATATAACAAATACAAGTACGTTACTATAGCGTTATCCCATACCCCGATCTTAACTCTAATTACTAAGGACTATGTTTTCAAAAACCATTTTTAATTAAAGTATTTCATAAACCATGCTCTGATACCAAGCTGTAACATCCCCTATCTAGAGGCCCAAAACTAAGCGCTACAGATGTTGTAGTCATCTATAGTATTAGCTTCCGGTGACTAAATACGACTACGTTAATGGTATCTACAACATCAGAAGCACTTGAATATGAAACAAAACACAAATTTCAAAACAACATTTTCTTCATTATATTTAAAACAGACGTTCCAAATTCTTAATACGTAATCCCAATACGTTCCCAAGCATAGATAAAATATACTTAATACAAGATACGCCAAGAGAGGTATATGAAGATACCCCTATGGATGATCAGAGTCATATAGTCATAATAGACTTAATACAAACACAGTAGAAATACAACAAAACATAAAACTACAACTCCTAAATAGCTATCTGTTTGCCTCCTACATGCCTCCGGTATCTTTATTCGTCATCCTACTAAACCTAAAAAAGACCTTAACCCCTCAGCCTACTCAAAATTTTGAGCACCTGAGAGTTTAAGGGGAAAACATAAACTTCGAGTCAGACATAAAGCCTGGTGTGAATAATACTATACATCCCGGTTTTATATGTTAAGTGAGACCACGCCGCTTAGCGAAACGGGTTTCCCCTCACTAACATCCTTTTAAAATATATCTTTGCAAAACCTTTTCCCTACACCAAAACTGGTTAAATAGTGTAAAGAATTATTATGTAAACATACATAAATATCAGGTAATAATGAACTATCTGTTCAAACACATAAGTTTTGTTTGGATAACTTTTAACCTTTGGCTGACTCGGGCCTACCAGACAATTAATCAAAACTAATCTAACACTTGTTAGCTATTCTTCTTCTGGACTATCTATCCTTAACTATCTATTAAATACTTTACTTTTGGACGGTCTGTCCCTAATTTAATCATCTCCTAGGTCTTCTTGATCCTAATGGTTTTTCGGGCTCACCAATAACCTATATGTATACAAACATATATTCCCTTTGGTGTGTAATCATAATTTTAGTCTACCTGTGACCAAACCCTACACCTAGAAATTTTGGACAATAATTAGCTGGGGCTAATAGCTAATGTATAGGGCGCGACCCCATACTAGTCCCATCTGGTATTCTAAAATCTGAGTCATTTTCACTTAAGGATCCCCTCCCATAATTTTCCTTGAAAACATTTTCAAAATGATTTAAAACCTTTAAAACAAACAAGGAAAATATATCATCTTTATGCTTTACTCCAAATCACATTACCATGTTATATATATCTTCTTTACTCAAACCTTAGTTGATGAAAACATTTAAACATTTGAAAGTACCTCTTTCTAAACTTTTGAAAACATCTCTTTCAAAACCAAGTGAAACCCTTTAATTTTCTAAGCCAAAAGGCTAAAACCTTTCCTTTCGAAACTAAACATCAAACCTTTCGAAACTATTGAAATCTTTCCTTTCGAAAGCAATAAAGCTTCAGACATCCTACTTTAAAACATCTTAAAACATTGCCTTAGAAAACCTTTGGAAAACCTTCCATTTTAAACCTTTCGAAGCCATTCAAAGCACACCTTTCGAATTCATTGAACTCAAGCCTTTCGAAACCATTGAACTAAAATCTTTCAAAATCATTGAACTCAAACCTTTTGAAACCATTGAACTAAAAACCTTTCGAAATCATTAAACTCAAACCTTTCGAAACCATTGAACTAAAACCTTTCGAAAGCATTCAACCTTTTAAAACATAAATCTTTCGAAAGCCTACTGGGTTAATTTAAAACATGCGGAAAATCTTTTTTTAAAACCTTTCGACTTCATTGGAAGCTACCTTTCGACTTTGTCGAAAGCTCTGCTTTGAAAGCTTTAAAACACATCAGTTAAAACTATAGTCCCCTGCCTTTAAAACAACTCCTTCGAAAAATTGGGTTATTCATCAATTAAAAACAAGGGTAAAACACCTTAGTCGAAAGCTCTCTTTTGAAAGCATGGAGAAGCGGCTGGATTTTAAAAAACAGGTAAACCATTCGACTTTATCGGAAGGTTCAAAGCAAAACAATGATAAAACGGCAGTAACCTTTCGACTTTGTCGAAAGGCTTAAAAACTTTATTTTAAATAATTGACCTGGTCGAAAGCAACCAAGTCGAAAGCTCTTATTCGAAAACAAAGCAGGCGATTCTCTTGGTTTATAAAACAAACTTACTCCAACCTCTTTGGCAACCAACCTTTCGACTAAGTACCCTTCGACCTTGTTCAATTCATTACGTACCAAGTAACTTGATACCATATGCATTGGGCTTTGACCTTGTCGAAGGCTATAACCTTTTGACTTTGTCAAAAAGTCTGTGTTAGAAGGTTTGATGCCTAAAATGGCTGAAACATGCTAAAAGCATGATTTTCTTGTTTTTAACTTGAAAAGATAACGTTTCAACTAACCTGCCTTTGTTTGTCAAATTCTCATTGGTTAATAAATACTTTTTAGAAAAGTGATGCCGCTAATTTCAGAATTAAATAATAATTTTATTTTATAAAATGCCCACTCCCTTTAATTAAATATATAAAACATTTAAGTCCCATACCTTAAATTATTTTATATATTCATCAAAACACTTTAAAAAAATCTGGAAAAATTCCAGAAAATCTATTTTAATATGTTTTCCACCATATAAAAATTTCAATTCCAAATAATTATTTATTTAGCCGTAAATAATTTATAACCCAATAAATTATTTTCTTCACTAGAAAATTAATATAAAATCCACATAAATTCAGAAAATTATGAAAATTGGAACCCATCTCTAGAATATCATTTTTGACCTATATTTATATTTCAAGGCATTTGGATGTCATTTAATAGGATTTTCATATCAAACATTTCATAAACACTAATATGAACATGCATAATTCACCAACAAACAAATATATAACTTTAATCATCAAAACATGGCATATACTTGCAAAAACATTTTAGATCAAATTTTAAAACCGAAAACTATAAGAAAATGGGATGAAGTAATTATTCACCTTAGCTTTGAGATTAAAAGTTGTGAGATTTGATGTTGAATTAGTTGATTATCTTCCTCTTCTTGAATCCTAGCTTTAATCTTTCCTTGAGAACAATAATGGCGGTCGACCTTAAGAGTTTTTAGTTTGGTAAAATGAGAATGAACGTGAGTTTAAATTCCTAAGGGTTTAGGGTATAAGCCTTTCTTGTTTCCCATAATACCCTTACTCATTTCCTAACACCTTAATTTATGTTTTCTCATTTTAATTTACACATTAACATTGCACGGCTACCCTTAGTTCAATCAAATCTCAACCTATTAATCTTCATATTATTTTATTTAACTTAACCAATTGAATATCCTAAATAATGTTATAAAAATATGGTGTGTTACACAAAGGTTCTCCTGACTTCAATTTTTCTTCTAGAGTAAATATAGATGAAGGTGGCGAGACTCTTTCTTTACGCCTATGCGAACATGGTCTATGGAGTAACTAGGGGTCATTGGCACTACACACATCACTATGATCATGGGCGCGCGTCCTTTTACTCATTCATGCTCTAAAACTCCGACATTTATACCATTTTTCTTCATGTTCCTAGTTCCATGGATCATGATAGGTATCATAACCTCTCATGCAAGGTTGGCAATTTTAGGGGCCAGACTCATAATCCTCATCCGCCGCACTCCAGTTATTAGAGTCGCCACGAGACTAAGGAAGAGAGGCGTAGGAAAAAGAACGAGAGGCGGAAGATGACTGACAGGCCAAAAGGGCAAGAGAGAGGGAGAGAGGAAGGAGAAGAGAGAGGTTAAAGAAGAACTGTCACGTGACCCATCAAAGCAGTTGAGAGAATTCCATGATCGCCTCGACTCTTCTTCAAGCACCATTCCATTGCACACTAAACTTTAATCTTCTTCTCAAAGGTGAGTTCCTACTTCCTAATCCTTGGCTGCTATTGTTTCCTTCATGCTCTAAAGGGATTTCTGCTCCCATGACTTCTCTTCCTTCTAGTCCACCATGCTTGTAGGCTGTATTTCCTGGCCTTTTCTTGCTCAACGTGATGTCTGACCTGGACATTGAAGATGTTCCCAAAGAAGTTGCAGACAGGCATGCTTAGAGTGTCCAAAAGCATATCGACCGTGGGTATAAGTTGAAACGGTTGTGTTACGCCCTCTCCCAAGTCAATGAAATTAACTATAAAAACATCAAGCCCTTCAACTCCAAGAAGGAGACATTTAAGCGAACCATCAAGGAGCAGGGATGAGGACTTGGTGAAGGTTACACGAGAGAGATGCAACTCTTAAAGCTCAAGCCCGTTCTAACAACTTGAGGGAGGACATGAAGAGGGCTCATGAATGCGCTGAGATCGTGATGTGAAATAATCTGAAAGTTGCACATGAAGTAAGGGATGAACTGAAAATGCAAATCACCGAGAGGGATCTAGCTCTTGCTGAAAAGGATAAGACTGCCAACGATAAGGCTACTGAAATTCAAAGGATTTGGGAAGAGAACCGCAAGCTTGCTGAGGGATTTGAGCAGTTTTCAAATGAAAATCTTAGTTCAAATATTGAGATTCTTGTCGCTCCGGAGAAGTTAAGGAGCTCCTAAAGGAGAAGGCTCGGGAGAGAGAAGAATTGAACATGAACCTCCAATATCTCTACGCCAACGTTGTCATATATAAGATTCTAAAGTAGATGGGAGATACTTATCCTAAAACTCTCGATGATGCCTGGGAAGAGGTGCTACGATGACATGCAGAGTCCGAGGACGACTGCTCCGAGGAAGAGCTCATGGCAGAGTACCTCGATGTTGAGGGTATACAAAACTTTATAGAGGTAAAGGCCACCCTTTCTACTAAAGACGATGCTGCTGGTGCTGCTAAGGCTTTCGTTGCCCCAAGTTCTTTGTGTTAGCATGAATCATTTACTCTAAAGTTTGGAGAGCCCGCGATGGTTATTCCACATCTATGGGAGTTAGCTCCGAAACTACCCATGTGACTTCAACTTTTGTAGCAATTACTTCTCATGAGCCTTACATTCCTTCCTTCATAGGTCAAATAGAGGAGCACGGGACTAAAGAAGGGGAGTCTATGGCTTCTTTCAGGGATAGAAGCCCAAGCTCAAGTATATCTCTCTCGTCTCATAAGTCTTTGAGAAGCTTTAGTTCTCTCGTGAATCCATCGTTAAACTCTATCATTTTGTTTTTCAACTTATAGGTCAACCGCATCTTCCTCCTCCACTGCCACCTACTCAGGGCTTGGGATCCACTGCAGTCTTCACCATGTCAACTTCTATCACTACAAAACTTGTCGCATTTGTCCCGCCCTCCAGTTTTAGGCATGGTTTTGATTCTCAGAAGATTGAAGCTTTGGAAGGGCTGGAGGACATTTCCCAGTCCCAAGAGGAAGACATCACGATCATCAGTAATGCATATCCAATAGGTCATATTTCAATGGCGGAGAAGTTGAAGGTTGATTTTGAGAAAATCAAGGTGAAATCCAAGCCTGGCACCACAAAGCTCGTATCTTTGACTCCTACATGCCCCACATCCTAGCTCCCCCCACTTAAGATTAGGCTTCCTAAGACTAAACTTACTAAAGCTCCTACCAGCAAATCCGATGACCCTCAAACCACAACAGGTAGTGAGACTACCCATTCTGAGGGTGAGACCTCGCTAGGGGGTGTGATTAAAGATGAGAAGAGGTACAGACAGTGTCCCGGTGGTAAGAAGGGGAAGAAGTAGAGGATGCCTAGAGGTTGTCGGTATGGTGGCTTGTTTTTGTTTTTGTGTTGTCGAGTCTGTACTTTTGTTTTTTCTTTGTGTGGTAGCTTGCTTTTTTTCTATGGGAGCATCCCCTGATTTATTTCGTATATAAAAGATGAATTAATCGAAAGATTTCGTTTATCTAGCAATCACTGTTTTGCTTTACTTTTTCACACCTTTATATACTATGTATTGTACATATATAACTGCCTGTATATACGATATAACTGCCTATGCTACAATTATATATGCCTATTTTTGTGTAATGTGCTTATTTATTGCAACTCTGTGCATGTAAATAATATTCCTACAATTGCTTAGGTTGTATTCTGATGTTGGCTCAGTTTATATCTACCAAATTATTCCATTAGGAGAAACAGAACCATTACTTAACCAGATTCATGGTCATTCTTAGTCAAGTTCCTTTCGATTAGTTGGTAGTCAAGAATAATCCTAGTTCCACGCCGCACTTGACTTTCATTGAGCAACAATTGGGATATTCATTTTTTTCATTTGACTTTGCTATGCACTTATCCCTATTCATGGGATTTACCTCTCTGAATGCCAGATTCCGAGCTTTAACGGGATAAAGATATTGTAGGGCAAATTATCTGATTGCCCCCAATCTAAGTGTGCTTTCCTAGTCTTGATCATGGACTAGGAGAACCTGATAATGCTTGTTTTCAAACCTTCACGGCCATCCATGCTTATCCTCGACTAAGCATGTCCTACATGGTCGCTAGCGCCTTTATTGAAGCTCAATCAAACATTAGTTTCAATCTCCATAAACTAGCATATAGATGGTTTGGTTCTGAGAGCTTCTCCTTGACATTGCCTGTCTTCAGGCGATGTCAAATTCATGAATTCAGGATCGATTTATTCGACCGATCCTTTTGCTATCTTCTGGAATGCTAGGGCAAACTATTCGATCGGCCCTGAAAGTTACTACACACCGACGTTGCCTATCTTTGGGTAACGACTAATTCCTGCGAGTCGGGATCGAATTATTTGATTGATCTGATAGGTTGGGTCGATTTATTCGATTGACCTGAAGCGGTTATCTTTTCCAACACGCCAATCTCCGGGTAACGCCAAATTCCTAAAAGTTGGAGTTTTTCTTTCCAGCATCATATATCTCCCGACAATGCCATATTCTTGAAGGATGTGGTTTTCCTTCCTTGCATCGCCTATCTTCAAACAACGCCGGATTCCTGAAGGTTATGGGTTCTCCTTCCGGACGTTGCCAATCTCTGGGCAATGTCAGATTCCTAAAGGTTAAGAGTTTTCTGTCCTGACATCACCTACCTCTGGCTAGCACCAGATTCCTAAAGAATAGGGAATTTCACCTTTTTGACATTGCCAACCTTTGAGAAATGCCAGATTCCTAAAGTTTATGGATTTTCAAACCTTCTCATCCTTGTCTATCTCCGGAGAATGGTGAATTCCCGAAGATTTGATTAAATGAGAAAACCTTCTTGTCGTCGCCTATCTCCGGACAACAATATATTCCTAAAGGTTAACCCAGGTTGAATGTGGAAATCTTCCCACCACCGCATATCTCTGGGTAACGATGAGTTCTTGAAGGTTAGGCTAAATTATCCAATCGGCCCTTAGGAACATACTCCCTATCCATTATCTAAGGCAAGAGTAGTACGAACCTAGGTTATATTGCTAATCGCACAGCATGGGGGTTTGCTTTCCAAAACATGGTTCCATTAGTTCAAAAAGCTGACTTTATTCATGAAAGAAAGAAGTGGCAAGTCCTGCCTTATTACATTACCTCCAGTGTTCTTGGGTGGCTTATTTGTGAAAAAAAATGAAGAGAAACTAAGTGTAGTAGTGCCGAAACATATCATTATTCCATGCAGGCTGGATATGGATTCCATTAGTAGCTGCCAGCTTGAATGTTTCATCTCCAAGCTTCTGATCGATTGTGAAGGGTCCTCCCTAATTTAGACCAAGCGCTCCCTACCCAAGAGGACTCATTTCAGAATGAGATCTCCTACCTTAAAGGTGCGATTACAAACCATGGCATTGAACTGTCATGCAACCCTTTTCTGGTGGGCGGTAACCCTTAATTCTGCTTCTTCCCTTTTCTCATCAACTAAATCAGGAGACTCAAGCCGGAGCTCCTCATTCACATTCGGATCAAAATACCTTTTACAATGAGAAGGGACTTCTAGTTCTATCAGGATTATTGCTTTCGATCCATATGCAAAAGTGAACGGCGAGTGTCCAGTTGTAGACTTATGTGTTGTCCTATAAGCCCATAGTGCTAGTGGAAGCTCATCAACCTAGTTGCCTTTAGCTCTAGTCAATCATTTTTTTAAGATGGATTTGATGATCTTTTTACTGCTTCCACTTGCCCTTTGCCTGTAGATGTGCCATCATGGAGAAGCTCTTCTCAATCCTGTATCGATTATAGAAATCTTTGAGTTCGGTGCTCACGAACTGGGTTCCATTGTCAGTGATGATCTTCTGAGGTACTCCAAACTTGCAAATAATATTCTTCGTTACAAAGTTAATTACCTTTTTCATTGTAATTGCAATAAGCGATTGAACTTCAGCCATTTCATAAAGTAATCCACTATAATGATATCATATTTCGCTCCTCCCTTTGCTATCGGTAGCACACCAGTGATGTCGATTCCCAAAACTGCAAGCGGTCAAGGACTGACTATTTATGTAAGTTCCATTGATGGGGCTCTTAGAATCTTCACAAAACTTTGGCACTAGTCGTGCTGTTTATTTTAGTTAGCAGCATCCCGGTTTACTGTCGGATAGAAATATCTAAGCGAAGTATCTTCTACATCAGAGACTGCTCCCCGGTGTGATTACTACAGCTTTCCACACGGACTTCCATGAGGATCTTTCTAGCCTTATCCTTGGCTACACACCAAAGAAGGGGAGATGAGAATCCTCTCATGTACGGTACCCCGTCTTGCATCACAAATCGCAGCGCTTTCCGGAGGAGTTTCTTCCATATGTTCTTGTCTCTCAAGAGAGTTCCGTTGATCAGATAGTCCTTGATTGAGGTCATCCATGGCTCCTCCTCTTCTATAGTCTCCAGAATCCAATCGATGCTCAAAGCTGTCAAAACTTCTACCGAAACCAATCTCATTAGTTATGCTTCCCCAGAGCTAGCTATCTTTGCTAATGAATCAGCTTTATGTTTTCCTCTTTAGGGCTGTGCATTATCATATAATGCTTTATGTCCTTGAGCAGTTCCAGCGCTTTTGACTGGTATGAGGCAAGTCTCAAACCCTTGGCCTGATACTCCTTCTTTATTTGGCAAACCACCAACAGGGAATCGCTTAATATGTGCAGCGTTTTCATCCTCAATTCTTTTTCTATCCTTAATTCTGCTATTAACGCCTCATACTCGGCTTCATTATTAGTTGTAGTAAATTTTGGCTTCAATGCATAACAGGTTGTTTGTCCTTCCGGTGTTTAAAACACTACTCCTGCCCCCTGAGCAGTATTCGTTTGAAGCACCGTCGACAAATAGCTTCTAATGAGGAGCTACGATACTATAGCGTCATTTTCCTCTTCACCATCACGCACAATAAACTCGGCGATGAAGTCTGAAGATACCTGCCTATTTATTGCTCTCCTCAGGTGGTAAGTAATGCCATACTGGCTCAACTCAATATTCCATTTTAGCAACCTTCCTAAAGTCTCGAGTCGGTACAATACCTACTTTAGAGGCTGATCTGTCGGTACTTCGATTGGATGAGCTTGAAAATATGTTCGTAACTTCCTAGACATGATCAACAAGCAAAATACAGGTTTCTCCAACTTTAAGTAATCCTTTTTAGCTCCAGTAAACCTCTTGCTGATGTAGTAAATTGGTTTTTGAATCCTCCTCCTCACATACCAATGTTGCGCTCAGTGTGTAAGAAGACACTGCTAAGTAGATAAATAAGTCATCGTCGTCCAACGGTTTGGAAAAAACCGGTGGTGTTTCCATGTGCCTCAATAATTCTTCAAAAGCGTTCTAGCAATCTTGATTCCATTAAAAGTTTTTCTTCCCGTTCTTGAGGCATCAAAGAAGAGTATGAACTTACCTATCGCTCTTGAGATGAACTGACTCAAACCTGCAATCTTCCCATTCAAGCTCTGAAGTTGTTTTTTTGTGGTTGGGGCAGTTACATTCCTAAAAGCGTTAATCTATTCCGGATTAGCGTTGATGCCCCGTGAATTGATAATAAATCCCAGAAACTCTCCTGATGCTACTTTGAAAGAACATTTTAATGGATTTAGATTCATTTTATATTTCCATAAAATTTCAAATACTTTTGAAAGGCCATCCACTTAGTTTCATGACACTCGTGATTTCACAGGCATGACGTCCATGTATACTTCCATTGTTCGCTTGATTTGATTCTTGAACATAGAATTTACCAATCTTTGGTATGTGGCTCCCGCATTCTTCAAACCGAATGACATTACTCGGTAGTAATATAACCCCAAATCCATTATAAAACTAGTATTCTCCTAATCCAGTATATGCATCGGAATCTGACTATAGCCTAAATAACGTCCATAAAAGTGAGCAACTCGTGTCCTACAGTTCCGTCCACCAGTTGCTCAATCCTTGGCAAAGGAAAGCTGTCCTTCAAGCACACCTTATTCAAATCTGAGTAATTGATACACGTTCACCATTTCCCATTTGACTTCTTGACCAACACGGGAATGGATATCTAATCAGGGTATAAAACATCGCGGATAAAGCCGTTTACTAATAGCTTATCCACTTCTTCCTTCAACGCATTAGATCGCTCTGGATCTAGACTGCACCATTTTTATTTTACTGGTGTGAACTTTGGGTCAACATTCAATGCATGCCATGTTATCTCCAGTGATATTTCGCATATATCAGAATGTGTGCAGGAGAATACATCCAAGTTTCCCCCGAGGAAATTCACTAATTCCTTTCTTGAGTTAACATTGAGCTGAGATCCAATCTTTAGGATCGAGTAGGATCATCCATGTCGATTGGAACGTTCACCGTCAACTCAGCCAGTGCTGGTTACCCTTCCCCTGACTGCTTTTTGGGATCCATAGCCTTGTTAAATTGGCTATGGTTCCTGAGCCAGGGTCCAGGCTTTGATTACCATACTTGTAAGTCATAAATGCAGAGATCTCTCTCCACATTCTTGCCTTTCTCACGCCGCTTTGCTTCTATGAGTTTTATGACGTAGCATTCTCTTCCAATGATCTGGTCACCTTTCACTGCTCTGACTTTATTTTCTGTATAGAATTTCATCACTAAACACCAAGGCACCAGTGCTATTCTGAAATCAGTGAGAGCAGGTCAGCCCAAGAAGGCGTCTGAGAATTCGTTTACGATAATGAACTTCTGAATTTGGACTATCCTGCGATCTCCTTCGCCTAATTCCATAGGAAAATCAATCGTTCCAATCATTTGTTTTGCTTCGTCTGTAAATCCTTGAATCTTGATTTTACAAGCTGTAAGATCTCTTCATTTGATCAAAGGTTCCTCTAAATAGTATGTTCATCGAACTTCCAGTGTATACCAAGACTCGACGTACAGTTACCGGCCTAATTCTAACTATCATCACCATAGGCTCGAAAGTTGGTGCTCCGACTCCATCGGCATCCCTGTTCCTAAATACCATATCATCAGTTATCATCCTTTGCTACTTAGTTGGAGCTCCATCTTCTACAGCAAAGCAGCCCTCCTATGGTACATGCTTCAACGAGCTTGCATATCGTTCCAATTCTCTCCGGCTTTCTTTGCTAGATGGGGTTCTCCATTAATGACCAATTTTCCATCATTTTATCCGGACCCTTCTCCATTTGGTCCATATTGATTCCCTAGGGTAGGCAGCCCCAGGAGTCCTGGTACTTGAGCACCTTCCTACGGTTCTTTGACGTACTGCTGGAGCTTATTCTTGCTTATCGGTTCTTCGATGAGATCCCTCAAATTCTTGCAATCGTTTTGTTGTGTCCATGATTTTCATGGAAACAATAGAACTTTTCGAAGCGCTTTTCTTTCTTGGTTGCCTCCCTTCTAGGTGGCTTCTTATACCGTGCTATTCTTTTAATGACTAGATGTATGTTTTCTAACGTATTGTTTAGAGGAGTGTAATCTTCTAATTTCAAGTACCGCAGACGTTTCTTGTTGTCCTTACACCTACCACCGAGGCCTTAATTCTGTTTCTTTTTGTTTCTAGAGTTTCAGACATTAGTTGCCACATTACCAATGCTATCTCCAGAATGCTTTACTACTACATTGTTCTAATTAACCTCCTTCGACTGTCCGTGGTCGGTATTGCCTGAAGCTTAACTTGCTTTATCTAAGCGCAGAAATTGATTAGCCTTCCGATGGAACTCCTCCATAATTGTCGGTTACTTCATCTTCAACCATCTACTGAAATCTATGTCTGGGTGGATGTCTTGGACCAATGCCATGAATACCAAATCCTACTTCGGCTTACTTACTTCTATAATAGCAACATTAAACTGGTTCAAGGAAACTTTCAGCGACTCCTTAGGCCCTTGAGACAAGCTTGACAAGGACATCACATCCTTGGATTGTGCAACATGCAGTTGGAACTACTCAATGAATTTCCTAGCCAACTCATCGAAAGTCGATATGGACCTCGGCATGAGCCTAGTGAACCACATCAACGCAACTCCTTCCAAGAAGATGGGAAAGCATCTACATCGAACATCCGTTGCCCTAGCATCATCCATGTGTCATTCGTATTTGAGCAAATGTTGTTTAGGATTGGTAGTTCCATTGTACGATGACATATTCGACATAGTAAACTTCCTGAGATACTCTTCTCTTACAATGTTCTCTGTGAAGGGAGTTCTGCTTGGTGCAGAACTCCAATCCTCATTCTTCCTACCTTTGCTCTCCTCAACCAAACTTCTTAACTAAGTCATCAATGTATTCCTCATTGGCACGATATTCTGTAGAACGAATACCAGGGGCTACACCAAAGTGTTTAAATATGCAAACGATTTAGGTTCTCCAGTCTTTGGAAGAACCATTTTTGCGGTACTCCGTTGGCATGTGGTTAGTCCAGCTGCGGCTGTTTGAGGTCCGTCTCGGTTAGCCTCAACATATAGCTCAAAATCGTTATTGTCCAACTGCAGGTCCTCTTTAAAATCAGAAACTTCCATTACATTAGCACCCTCTCCCTCATTTTCTCTTTGATTCCTCTCGGTATTGAGAGAAATCCTCTCGGTACCGAGTGGTTTTCTTGTAGATGGAGCACTTTTGCTTCCTCCTATGGCTCCTTTTTCAATTCCAACAACTACTTCCTTCTGTTTTCCCTTTTCCTTTCGCAAGTTTTGATAAAAAATAGATGAATTATCTTCTTCAAATCTGGAGGGAGAAGCTTCTCTCAGATTCCTTCTAGTCCTTTGTGGTTGCAGGGTTAGTAGAGCTTCCATCTTATCCATCAAAGTTTTTGGCTATCCACCATCCATTGGTTCAATTTTAGCAGCAACTTTTCAAGCTCGCCTCTGGTAACCACTTCCTATTGAGCAGATGATCCTGGTATTGCCTGTTGATTACAAACTTCAACTTGATGAGCATTTCCTTTATCACCACCAGCTACTGCTCCTATGGATCTAATGGACTTCTAGGAGCCATTGACTTCAAATAGAAAATTTCCAAATTCTTGAAGCAAAACTTTTTGATCTAACCATTGGACGTCGTCAAATCCAAAATAGCATGTTAGATCTAACCCTGAGTTCGATTTCTCAATGAAAGCACCAAAATGTTGATGCCAATAGTGGCACAACACAAAATTATGACCCGTTGTAGGATCAGATCCAGTAGAAATAGTAGAAAAGTGAAAAAAAGCATAGAAAAGTAGAGAGAGATAAGATTTTTACAGTGGTTCGACAATCTCTAGCCTACGTCCACTTTATATATTTATTGGTTATGGATTTGATAGAGGTTTAAAGAGAGATTAGAGTCATTAGTACAAAGGGTTGATATGATCTGAAGCCTAAAACTGCCAAAAGTATCTGCCTAGGTAACTATTGTGTTGAGAGATAGGAGATGAAGACGATCTAAAGTCCGAAGTCAGTGAAAAAGGTCATATCCTTGTTTGGTTTCTATAGGGCTGGTATTTACAGAGAAACTGCTATAGAGGTCTACAGAGTCGAGTTGCATAAGGTCCAGATGCAAGCCCACGTGTGGAGGAAAGATCATGCCAGTCCATTCTCTAAGAAAGACCTCTAGGCACCGAGAGGTTGCTCACGGTGCCGAGACGTCTGTTTTGATGCAAACTCCTTATCACTTGCTTTGCTCTCCTATCTTCAGTTTAATGTATTCCAAACTCTTTTCCATAGAGGTTGAGTCAATTCCGATGATTCCTTCGACAACACTTGTATCATCCTGCTTTCTTCTCATTAATCCTCGAAGTTGCTTGTCAAATCTCTGAGAAAAGCACTTTTTGATGACTAGTTGGAGTAGCGTATGAAGTACATGGGACTGTAGGAGGCATATATGGGAAGAAATATCTCTGGGTACCAAGTGGTTTACTTGGTTCGAATTCTTGTGAATCTTCTTGAGTTCCATTTTCTACTTCTTTTGGCCATATTTTCAAGTTCTTGGATCGTTTCTTCTTCATTTTGACCTTCTACTTCTGGTTGAGATCTGCTTGGTTGAAAACCTGGTTAATATTTAATAAGTTACTGTGATGATTATACCTTGTAATTTTGAGTATGTTAGCTTTACTCTGTTGAGTTATACTGATTTTCGGTTTTTATATTTATTTGTGCATACATGGTTGAACCAATTCGAATTTGTTATAAACTTTTGGTAGACTATTGTGGTTTGATTATTGAGGTGCATGATATGACTTATGGATGGAGTTGATCTATGATTGAGATTGTTTCACCCTTTGTTGATGAAGCATTATTTTTACATGCTATAATTTTGATTGCCTGGTTATGAAAATGTATGTGTTACTATAACACGTGTGTAGAAAATTACATTCATTGTTGTGAATGAATTTTTTGTGTTATGATCGATTGTGTTGCGCGGTTGTTGTGTACTACTCTAAAAGTAGGTAGTTGTGATTAGTATACCTCCCCATGTTTTGTATGCTTTATAGTTATGCATGTGATGTTTTAAGCGTGATGTTGAGAGTTTATTCTTTGGGGAATTATGGGGCCGCAATTCTTTTAAGCAAAAGAATGTAATGACCTACAAATTTGACGCATTAATTATTAATTAATTATAAAATAGTTATTTTGATTAAGTTAGCGATAAAATTACAATTTTGAGATAAATTGTCTTTTTGGGAATTTTGATAATTTTATTGCGTTCAGAATGTTTGAGAGATGGATTTTGATATATAATATGTTATAGTTTGGACACATTGATCGAAATGGATATTTTTGGGCCTAAAATTTCTTTAGACCCAAAATAACCGAATTTTTGCAATTAATACATGCCTTCTAGAACCATATTCGCCATCTAACCGGTCTTTCCTCTTACTGTCTAAATTCTTCTTAATCCTATTTTAATTGTGGATAATTTTCACTAATTGCAAATTGTTCCAAAACTCAAATTGTCCAAATATCATAAAATTATATATATCGAATTGACCGTCTCGACGGTCAAAAAGACGTGCAGTCTTCATTTTTGAAATGGGGCTCAAGGTAGTTGGAATTTTTAGTTAAAATGAAAATCCAACAAAAACCTATGGCCAATTAGGTGTTTTCGATTTGACCAACGATAGGCAAAATTGAAGAATAACTGTGTAGAAGTCAACAGGTGGAGTACAATGACGGTTGGATTGTGACCTATTTCGCCTGAGTTGGCCATAGTCGGCCAATGAAGATCCAAAGGCGGTGGCGGCGCTGATGATCAAGGGTGGTTGGAACACATCGACAAGGTGGCGCAGGTGGTAGGGACTGCGACAACATTGTTGGATTTGGCAAAGGTAGCCCCTAACAACACCAAGGGATAGTCAACGCATGGAGGATGGGGAAATAGGAGTTTCTTGATACTGTAGTAGGTGGTGAGGATTTTCAGATAAGTCCATATGTTTTAATTAATTAGAAATTAAAACTAAAATCTTCTACTCACCGTATTCATTACATATGACTTCCATTTCAAGCGCGATTTGTTCCGTGGGATTCGTGTCAATATTCCAAACAGTTTGACATCTGGTTTATTGGCGTTTCAGTTGTTTGTAAAAGTATTTTAGTAGGATTGAATAGTCATAATTATTTATGTTTTAAAAATATTAAGTGTGTATTCTTCGATAAAAATATATATCCTTTGATATGTATTATGGCTTTTTATGATTGTTATGATGTTTTGATATGATTTGGTCATTTATCTATTTAATTATCACGCTTTGGATGATGATGTTCTACAATAATTGATTGTAGATTTGGAAAAATAAATAATTAATAGGAAATAAGTGAAATCGTATAATTTTGGAAAAGATAGAAATTAATGGAAAATAAGGTTATTTACATTTTGTATGATATTTGTATATGATAATGGTTTGAGAATTTATGTTAAAATTGATGTGAAAATTTAATAGAGTTATTAGTTGTGAGTTTCTATGGAAATTCAGAAATAATAGCAAAAGATCAATTTTGAAGTGATTTTGGAGAATTCATTACAATTTATAATGTAAAGTATAATTCAACAAATAATAATATGTTTTTTGGGATGACTATATTTTTTTTAATAGAATAATAAAATAATTGTTTTTTGTGTTTATGGAAAGATACTATTATTATTCGAGTAGTGAAAATAAGAGATATTTTGAGGATATTAATAATAATAAAAAAGATGTGTCCAAAAGTAGTTTGGTTTAAGTTATTACTATTTGAAGATAGATGGCAATAAAAGGAGGCTTGAGATTTAAAGTAGAGCACTATTATTCTTGAGTTAAATAGTAATAAATTAATTATTGAAAATAATGTAGGTATTTGAGTAATTATTATTATTTTGACGTAAAGTAATAATATTATTATTTTTGAAAGTAATTTGACATAAATTACTATTTTATTAAATAATTATTTTTTAAGACAATGAAAGGAATAAATGTACAATGAAAGATTTATGAAGTATATTATAGTTTTATGGAATTATTATTATTTTGAGATAAAATAAATAAATGTATTATTATAATAAACAATAATAAGATAATTTTATACTTAAGTGGAAATAATTGGCATAAATGCATTATTTTGAATTGTCATGACATATGTGATTAATTGTTGTTTTTTGCAATGCAAGTCTATTTTTATTGTGGTTCATCCACTTTTTAGAAAAAATTATTACAAGTATAAGGCTAAAGTCCTCACCAGCTTCGACACCGACGCTTAAAGAGAACTAACACTCAACAAGTTGCACAAGGAAATCACTCAATACATCTCTCGTTACACCATACATTACAAGCATAATAATACCACCACATGGAAAAACAACCATACTCAAAGAAAAGGACAAAATAATTCCAATTGAAGAAAAGCTTCGGCTTACATCACACACACCATGACATAACCAGCCATCAATTATCACCATGGAAGAACAATTCCAAAAGCACCAATGAACAAACGCTCTAATTCAAAAGCATAGTTCAAAAGGCTAATATCTATAGGAGATAGAAGCATAATTTCAAAAGCAGAACAAAGAACAGTGAAGGCACGCAATGGTGAAACCATCAAAAGCATCAACCAATGGCACATGAAGACCGAAAAACAAAAACGACCAAAGCTCACACCCACTATTCAAGACAATCAACAATAAGGATGTTAAAGTATGGAAGAAAATAAGATAATAACTTCGCAGCCCCATTATAGGCAAGCCTCAGACCAGAAAATGTTCAACCTATTCTAAAATCCTACATATCCAACACCACAAAAAACTCAAACACCCACCAATTGCAAAAGGGAAACCCAATGTAAATTAATGCGAAGCTTCACAACCCACAACATGGCACAACATCCAGTAGGCAGCCACACTTGTCTTAGGGTGTTCTAATAGCATTGGAAATCTAGCATGGTAATATAGAATGACAGAGGGAATCTTAGCAAATAGTCGGAATTTATGATGTAGAAGAGCGTAAGATGAAAAGACAAACGAGATCTGGGGTAGGTCGTGAGGAGTAGAAGAAAAAAAATGAAATATTATGGCTAGGTAGAGGAAAGGGGGGACCAAGATAGTTGGGATGGAGAGTGGAAGTTGATTGGAGGAAGGGAAGGAGTAAGGAAGCAGATAAGTAAAGAACGATTTTGGAGAAGAGAGAGAAGAAGGGCAACGATAGAAAACCTATGATCCTATGAAACAACATCAGGATGATTTATGCGATATTTTACTATTACTACTAAGCAGATGTTGTGTGGTTAGTTATGGTCTTGTGGTGTTGACTAGTTTGATGTTTGTGATACTAATATTGAGTAGTCAGTGAGCATTTGATGATTTTGATGTTGTGTTACTATCATGGAGTGGTTAGCAATACATTTGGTGGATCTATACGTGCATTTGTGCTATTGATATTGTGTTACTAGTGATGGGTGATTAGTACACATTAGATTATATATATATTTGACTTATTTTATGTTAGAGTTGATATTGACTACTATTGGATTTGTGTGGGGTTTAATGGTTATGTGTTGCTATTATAATTGTTACCCATATTTACGATGATTGATATGGTGACATGGTAGAATATGATGTTTTCTTCTTGTGTTGGTTAGTTTGTTACTATTATCATCCAATGTTATGTGATAATAAGTATTGACGCAGGAGAAGGGCAGAAAATAGAACTACGTGGGCTTGATCCCGATAGTGTACGTAGGCAGTCATTTTGCATGCAATAGCTGCTGGATCCCTTAGATTAGGCTAGGATGAATTGAAATAGGCACAGTCCAAACATAATTGATCATTTTTCCCTTTTATAATATATATTAATGTATTTGTAAAGTTACAGGTGGAAGCAAAGGAAGGAAATTAGTTTTAAGCCACAACTGCAGGTTGTTGACTTGGTATATTTCTCCAATATCATAGTTACACTATTTGTGGATTTAATAATGATTAATGTATAAACAAATGTAGATGTTTTAATTATTGTATTGAGCCTTGTACGTTATTCATTATTGAGATGTATGCATAGTGTTATTTTATTATACCATAAGATTATTCTTTTTTTCGTAGTTTAGGATTTAAATTATATAGCCTACGATCCACTGTTTTTGATATCTAAGACTAGTGTGAGAGAAAATTCAACGTTGTTTATCACTAAATTTAAACATTAAGAATAGTGGGGCATCACACTTAGTATTAGAGCATGACGATTACCTGAGCCTTGGTAGATTTAAACCATTTAGAGTAGGTAAATTTACTCCATAGGTTGGGTTAAACTATAGGGGGAGAGAGCGTTCTTATTAACGAGTGTATTCCTTGTGTGTATATGGGTTGTATGTGTAGCCATCACTACTTCACCCAAAGGCAATGTTTATTTATGATGACCTTTGGGCGGGAATTAAATACAGTAGGAGTAGGGTTGGATGAGCACTCATGAGAGAGATCAAGTGCTGATTATAACCCGAATGACACACACATGATGCTAATTGTAATTAAAACCCAGCCTTAATAAATGGAAATTTACTACTTTGTGAAGTTTGAACTGAAAGTATTTCGCTGAGAAGTTGTATTTGAAATATATGTTTTTGGTTTTAAATATATCTTATTAAAAAGGGAAAACGTATGGTTCTGAGCTTAAAAATATTTGTTGGAAATTTTATAGGGGTAAATTTAAAGCATTTAATTTAAGAAATAAAATATCCCTTTTATGAAGATATTTCGTAAGGCAAAATGATTGGTGTAAAATATTTTAAATCATTTTTAAAAGGATTTACTTTGAAGTCATTAGAGGAATATTTTGGTAGAAAATGGTTTTTGCTTAAAATTATTTTTAGTTTGAAAACAACCTTTTAAAATATATATTGTGAAATGTATTTTTAAAAAGCTATTTTGATTTAGAAGTGTTTTGTTGAAATTTCTTGTTGGGAACATTTCAGCAAAAAAAAATTATTTGAGAAGAGGGAAATGTTTTTGTTGAAGAGTTCGTTATGATAAATATTAGCTAATTTAAGGAGTATTTATTTCAAAGATATTTTATGGAAAAACCATTTTGATAGAAAGATATTTTATTTTGGAAGAACATTTTGAGAAATTATTTTACTGAAGAAAATATTTGAAAACATTTTGATTTTGTAATATCCTTTATGAATAAAAGATCCATATAATGTTTCCATTTGAGAAAAACATTTTATTTAAAGAATATCTTTGGATTTGGAAAACTTTTTATTTGGATTTTAATTTCGGATATAAGTATTTTTACTTAAAGGATGCTTCTTGACAAACGATGTTTTGGAGGGCAAAACATTTTTATTAAAGAAATTTGGTTGGAATATACTCAACCTGGAAAATTGTTTTATTGGGAATATACATCAAAATGGTTTATTTAGAAAAAATGAGTTACAAAATATCTAGTTTTAAAAAACTTTGGAAGTGTTTTATAAAAATAAGAATTATTCAATTCAGAAATATATAGTTGGAAAGTAAAATATTTGATTTGGGAAATAACTTTTAAATGTGTTTGTTAAAAAGCATTTTATTAGAAATATATTTTATCTGGAAAATTTTTTTAGAGAACATTTTGAGGACTAAGAGACTAACTGAGTGGCATGAGGTGTAAGACGACTGGATGGTATGAGTTTTGAGTTTGCCTAACACCCATTATGATAATGTAGCATTTATGCCCATTATTTGTGACCTTTCCTAGTGAGTTTTAGGTATGTCTAGTGGTTTCCTTCTAAGGAGAGAGTTGTGATACGATGTTATGGTTGGTTATTTCATCGTATGGGATAAAGACATTTTACTTTAGTTGTATTTTCTTACTTTAGTCGAACTGATTGCATTATTATTATGCATGTTAAGTGATTAGTTATGTTAGGAAAATTGTACTACTTTGTTTGACTATGTTTGCATTACAGTCTATGATATATTATTTGGAATAAATTTTGTTTATTTGTATTGTGTAGTTCTTGTTTGCTCTTTTAGTTATGATCTTGTTTTGTTTGTTTGTTGGTTGTTTCTCTTGTATGCTAGGTAGTATTGCTTGTTATGTATGATAATTACATAATAGGGTAGTAATCCAATGTTGAATTTTAGTGGGGTGTACATTGTAGAAACTAGTAGAGCATTAAGGAACATATTTGGTTTAGTCAGAATGGGATGAAATATTCTCCTAAGCTGAGGAATATTTGGTATTCAGATTGCCTAAAAGGTGTAATGATGTTCCTCAAAGGTGATTAATAGTGATTGAAGAGCTACGGTGACTAAAGGCTTGGGGGATACCACTGAGGAATCAAAGTGGTGGGTGGGAGCTTCATTACACTTTGCTAAAATATAGAGTTTTGACAGACATATGTTTCAAAATTTATTTTTATACAAGCGATGACCAACTTCATACATGTTTTAATTCCAACAATGACTTATGTTCTGATTTTTAAAGAAGTTAATATAGTTTGAAACTTTATAAAGCGGTGTTTTCACAAGAATTATTTCAAGTTGATTTAAAAAAAGGAAAAATAAAGGATATTTTGAATAAAAGAAATTTTGGTTTAAAGAGAATATGGAAGCTTTGATTTGAAAATGAAAATATTTTAGTAATTTTTTGATTAGAAGATGTATTAGAACTCTCATCGTTATTAAGCAGACATCTATTTGGTATTTTTGGTGAGTCATCCCTGTCATTAATGGAGAAATCGCTATAAGAGGATTATGGAATCAAATGTTTGATGTGATCTGAAGATTAGAACTAGTAGGGTTTCGATGTGGATGTGTACCAAAGGATCATTGATGACCAAAGGCTTTGATGTATGCCCAAAAATGAGTAAGTGGGGATGCTCGTCGAGGGTATTCTACATATACCCTTATTTTTAGATATCTACGTATGTCCAATTCTTGGCCATCTGTATGGGAAAAGGTTCGAGCAATTATGTAGTAGTGACATTGAGTAGTCCCTGACCATCTGTGCGGGTTATTTATGTCATAATGTATTCAAGAGTGCTTGGTACGAGACTGTTTGAGTGGGTCTATACTTCCCAACGGTCTGTGTGGGTGCCGACCGGTAGTCCTGGCATTACTAAAATATCCCGTTAACGTTAATTTTTAACATTATATTATTTATTTCTCCATTTAACTTTACTGTAAAATCTTTAATTACCCTTTTTAAATTAAAAACATTAACGTTATTAAATTTTAAATTTAAATTTGTTTAAATTATTTTAAATTCGAGAACTTTAAACGTCAATAACATCTCCGTTTGAACTCCGATTGTGAAACATTATATGTGAAAGTTGCTTAGAAAATCACCACGAACAAAATGATGTAATTTTTATGGTCAAATTCTGACGTTTGCAAAATTCTCATTTTAACATTATTATTATTTAATTAATTTCTTATTAATTTTTACGGGGTGTTACATTCTCCTCCTTAAAAGGATTTCGTTTCCAAAATCCCTAAGATGCAGATAGTGTAACACACACTCTACAACCATTTTATACAAACAAGCTACACAATCATCTACCTAACCAAAAATGCAATTTGATTATGTATGCAACATGCTAAAGGTGAGCTCAACCCTAGCGCGACTGCAAAATCATGACATATAGGCATGTATGAAAACATCCTAAATATGTATAAGATTCTATATGAGTGCAAAAATAACAGTAAAAAGTGCGGCAATCATCCCCTACAATCCAATCTAGCAACCGCGATGCAACCAAAACCTATATAATATTAAACTTTGAATAGAGAAAATTTACTAGAGGAAAGTTCAAGATGAGAAGCCTTCATCTTCTCTTATGTCTCCCATGTGCTCTTCATTGGATTATCTTCCCATTAAACTCGGACCACCTTAATTTCTTTGTTACAAAGCTTCCTAACTCCATGCTCTAATATATATGCGGTGGCACGGGGTTCTATCAGCTCCACCGCTACATCTACAAACTGACTAAGCACTACTATAGTGCCCGTGCCGTGCAAAAATTTCCTCAAATGCGATATATTGAAAACATCATGTCCTGCTAACTTAGCCGGAAGCTCTACTCAATATGCAAGTTTCCACACCCACTCCAAAATCGGAAAAGGCCCAATAAACCTTAACGCCAACTTTCACGATGTTCCAAACCTCATAACTTTCCTAAGGGAGGAAACATTAACAAATGCCATGTCTTCAACTGAAAACTCCAACTCTTTCCTTTGCTTGTCAGCATAGGACTTCTATCGGTCCTGGGCGGCCTTCATTCACCACCTAATCACCTCAACTTTTTTCGTGGTCTCACGGATCAAATCTGGTCCAAGTAGAATTTTGTTAGTAGTTTCCCAACAACAATATGGTGACTTACACGACCTCTCGTATAGGGTTTCAAAGAGTGCCATACCAATCGTCATCTGATAACTATTATTGTATGTGAATTATACTAAGAGTAAATGCTGCTCCAAATGTCCTCCAAAATCCTTGATACTAGCTGTCAATAAGTCCTTCAAAATCCTATTCACTCTTTTTATCTATCCGTCGGTCTGTACGTGGTAAGCAGTGCTAAGATTTAATGTCGTTCCTAAAGCTGATAGCAAACTCTTTCGAAATTCACTAATGAATAAGGGGTCTCTATTACTAACAATACTCACCGGAACTCCATGCAATCATACCACTTCTTTAATATAAATATGCGTTACAAATGTTGTAGTCCTATTATTCCTCACTGGAATAAAGTAGGCACTTTTAGTGCGCCTGTCCACTATATCCCAAATAGCTTCACTGGCTCTTTGACTTCTAGGCAACCCATCTATAAAGTCTAATGATATATGCTCCAACTTCAAAGTCGGTACCTCTAATGGTAATCACAAACCCTCGGGCTTTCCTAGTTCCGCTTTTCTCCTTTGGCACGTTAAACATTTAGTGACATATTCTGCTACTCGCATCTTCATCCCTGACCAACATAAATCTCGCTTCATATCCCTATACATCTTATCTTTACCGAGATGAATAATCATTTTAGAATGGTGGCATTCTGCCAACACTTCCTCTGGAACATCTTCCACTACTAGAACATATAACCGTCCATCTCTCCTTAGCCATCCTCTTTCGTCAATCAAATACCTACAGATGTGGGGGAAATGCTCTCCCCTACCCAAGTTGCTCAAAATGCTGACTTTTGATGCATCCCTCTTCGGTTCTTAACTAATGTGGTCCACCAATGCTAGCCTTATTCCCACAGCCACTAGATGTAATAACCCTAATTTTGATCAACATTATTTAGGATATTTAATTAGTTAAATAAAATAAAATAATATAAATTGTTAAGGGATTGAGATTTGTGTTAATAGGGGTAGCCGTGCCAACTTAAACAAATTAACTAAAGGGAAACTAAAATGAAATAGGTAAGGCAAATAGATGAGGGGCAAAGTAGGAATAGATCATATCCTTATACCCTAAACCCTCATATACGTTCACAAAACAAAATCAAATAAAAGAGAGGCTGGCCACCATTAAGGGAAAACAAGAAGAAGATAAAATGAAGAAGCTTAAGCAACTTAATCCAAGATCAAATCTCAACTCCTTAATCCTAAGCTAAAGGTGAATAATAGGTTACATCTCATATTTTTGATGTTTTTGGTTTCTAGATCAGATTCGAATATTTTTGCAAAGTATATTTCCATGTTTTGATAGTTAAAATAGATATATATGCTTGTTGATGATTTATACTATTTCATATGGATTTTATGATAAGTTTTAACATGAAAACCCTATTAAATGACATCCAAATGCCTTGAAATTTTTATATAAGGTCAAAAATAATATTTTGGAGATGAGTTTCAAATTTCATAATTTTCTGAATTAATGTGGATTAATTATTAGTTTTCTAGTGAAGGAAATAGTTAATTGGGTTTAAAATTAATTACGGCTATTTTATATATGTTTTGGGTCAGAAATTTAAATATGTTAGAAAACATATTTAAAATGATTTATGGGAATTTTTGTAGAATTTTCCTAAGTGTTTTAATAAGTATATAAAATTATTTAAAGTATGAGACTTAAATGTTTTATATATTTATAGAAAGAGAAGAGGCATTTTGTAAATATTTTAAATTGTTTATTTCTGAAATTCGGCAGTACTTTTGGAAAAGATTTTAGAAAAGAAATTAGCAACCAATCAAATGTTGACAAACAAAGCAGGTTAGTTGAAAAGAATTTACTTTTTAAAGTTAAAAATCAGTTTTACCTTATTTCTGTTGTTTCGCCACTTTTGGCACTAACCTTTCGACTAGGTACTTCCGCCTCCAACCATTTGAAACCAGTACACATGGTATCAAATACTTGGTACGTAGTGGATTAGAGATAGACGAAAGGTATAGAGTCGAAACAGGGGTTCCGAAGGGGTCGAAGCATTGTTTTGCTATAAAATGGAAATGCGTCTGCTTTGCTTACGAAAAGAATGCTTTCGACTTGGATAGCTTTCGACTTGGTCAAATGGTTTTAAAGAATGGTTACAAAAGAGGTTGCGCCTTTTGTTTTATAAAGAAGCTTTCGAAGGGGTCAAAACCCCTTGCTACCACATTCAACCTTTCGAAGCAATGCCTTCGAAAGGGTGATTTCGCTTTAAACCCTTAGTCGCTTCTCCAATGCTTTCGTAGGGAATGGTTTCGAAACCATCACTTCTTTACTTAGGAAATTGCTTTCGAAAGAGTTGCTTTCGACTTAGATTTTAAGTCCCTTTTTAGATTTTGAAAGCTAAACCCAAAGGTTTCAAAAGGAATGGTTTTAAATGGTTTCGAAAGATTGTTCCATATGTTTTTATTTGAACCCAATGTTTTCGAAAGGTTTCATTTATGTAAAGGACTTAACACTTTCAAAAGGTATAAGATAAAGGTTTCGAAGGGGTCGTTCCCCAATGTTTTCGAAAGGTTTTAAATGAAGGGTTTCCAATGCTTTCAAAAGGCATGTTTAAAGTGTTTTGAAATGAGGATGTCTTTGGTTTTATAAAGCTTTCGAAAGAGATGTTTTTCAATGTTTTCAAAAGATAAATGTAAATGGTATCGAAAGGTATGTTTTGGCCTTTCAGCCTAAGGTTATAAAGTAAAGTAGTTCAAGGGTTTCGAAAGGGGTACTTTCAAGGGTTTCGAAAGGGGTACTTTCAATGGTTTCGAAAGGGGTACTTTCAATGGTTTCGAAAGGGGTGTTTAAAGCTTTTAAACAAGGGTTTTGAATGTGTTAATTAACGATGTTTTGTGTAAAGTATATATAACATGGCAAAGTGGTTTGAGTAAAGAATAGAGTATATTTTCTTGTTTATGTATGATTTAAAGGGTTAAATCAATTTGAAAGAAATGTTTTCAAGGAAAATTTAATGACGTAGTTGACCTTAAGTAAATGACTTAGATATTAGAATACCAGATGGGACTGGTATGGGGTCGCGCCCTATACTTTAGCTAGTAGCCCCTAGCTAATATAAGTCCAAAATTCCAATGTGTAGGGCTTTGTCATAGGTAAGACTAAAATGATGTTACACACAGAAAGGAATATATAGAGTGAAGATAGGTTATTGGTGAGCCTGCAAAACCATTAGGATCAGTTGACCCTAGGAGAAGTAAGTTAGGGACATGCCGTCCAGAAGAGTATCTAACAGAAGTTAGACTATTTGTTTATTTTGTCTGGTAGGCCCGAGTCAGCCAAAGGTTAGTAGTTAGCTAAACAAAACTATAGTGTTCGGACAGATAGTACATAGATTACCTGATTTGTATGCTTACATGATATTGATATTATTGTTTTAACAAGTTTGGTTGTAGGATTTTGATTTGCAAAAGATATGTTTTTAAAAGGATATTAGTGAGGGGATACCCGTTCCGCTAAGCGGCATGGTCTCATTTAATATCAGACAACCAAGATGTATAGTATTATTCTCACCCGGCTTTATGTCTAACTTGAAGTTTATGTTTTCCCCTTAAACTTGGGTGCTCAAAATTGATTTGAGTAGGTTGAGAGTTGAGGATTTACAGGTTTTAATAGGTGGAAGAATGTAGCTTCCGAAGACGAGAAGGAGGCTAAAGTTAGCTATTTAGGAGTTGTTATGTTTTTATTTCCGCTATGATGTATTAAGAAAGTTTTTGTCTATTTAGTACTCTGATCATCCAAGAGGGCATCTTCATATGTCGCTCTTGGTGTATTTTGTAATAATTATATTTGTTCAATGCCTGGGAAATGTTTGGGATTATGTAATTAGATATGAAACATGATTTTGTGAAATGTAAGCAGAAAAGTTGTTTTTGAAATCTATGACTTTGTTTCATATTCATGTGCTTCTGATATTATGGATATCATTAATATTACCGTATTTTGTCACTGGAAGTTAATACTATATATGACTGTAGCATTTGTAGCGTTTAGCTTCGGGGCTCAAGATAGGGGATGTTACAACTTGGTATCAGAGCATAGGTTTATGAAAAACTCTAAACTAAAATGATTTTTCAAAACATAGTCCAAAGGAATTAGAGAAAAGATCGGGGTATGGGATAATGCTATAGTAACGTACTTGTATTCGCTATATATATAAGTATACGCTATCTCTATTCTCCTATCTCTCTTAGGGCATTCTTCTGTATCTTAAGAACACTCGAATGCAGATATGGATGCTAGAAGTGGATGACTTAACCTTGGTGGGGGAAGCACCGCTACTAATGGAAATGCCAGACCAAATACGAGGAGGAATCAAGGTCAGATACAAGCTGGAAATGTGGATGCTGGAGTCCCGCAAGTAAACATGGGAGCAATTTATCGGTTCTTTGTAAACTTGATGCAAGCGGGAGTTGCGGCTGGAGTAGTTGGATTAAATGCTAAAGGAGGAAATCAGGGAGCTCAAGTGGTCAACAACTATGCTATTTTGAGTAGAGATTATGCTCGGTTGGGAGGAAAGCCATTTATTGGTACTGAAGACTCAATCGAAGTAGAGAATTGGTTACTTCATTGTAAGAGGATTTTCGCTGATTTAGGGCTCAACGATGAGCTGAAGAGGAGACTCGCTTCTAAACAGTTACAAGGAGCAGTGTTGTACTGGTGGAATAATGTTACGATTGGAGTTAATGAGAAGACTATGACTTGGGCTGAGTTCAAAAGGAGATTTGAGGAGAGGTTTATGTCGGAGATTACAAAGTCCTCTCTACTCAGGAAGTTTGCTGAGTTGGAGCAGGGAGATATGACTGTGCTCGAGTATGCAATAAGGTTTGGCAAGCTACGGCTATGCTACTATTAATACCGTGATTAAAAGGAACGAGAAGTTCATTAGAGGGTTGAAGCCTGAGCTTGCTAAGGTCACATTACCGCATATTAGGGATCCATGTGATGTTGTTGTTGAGATGGCCTTGAGACATGAGGAGATGCTTGCTTTTCTGGAAAGGAATAAGGCAAAGGAAGTCCAAGTGGGGCAGGGTCAGAAAAGAAAGTTTTTCCATAAGAAAGGAGCTCAGAAGGGTGGAGCTTCCAAGAAGGGAGAGGCGGAGGTTGTTTGCTATTAATGTGACAATAAAGGGCATTTTGCAAATGAATGTCGCTCAGGGGATGGAAAGAAAGTGATCGGGAAGAAGAATATTAAATGCTTCAATTGCGATCAAATTGGACATTACAAGAACCAGTGCAAAGAGCCAACTAAGGATGGAAAGGGAAAAGTGTTTGCATTGCAGCCAGCTACCTCGAGGCCAACAGCAAAGGAAAAAGGAAAAGCTGTGTTGGGAGGTACGCTTATGATTCATGGTGTGTCAATTAGAATTTTGTTTGATAATGGTGCATCGCATTCTTTTATATCTCGTTGTTTGGTAGATAAGCTTAACCTAGAACCCTCATACCTAGTTACTTCCTTAAGGGTTGCAAATCCGATAAGAGGGTCACTTGGGATGAAGTGTGACCTCCTAGAGTTTGATTTGTTAGGTCATACCTTTGTTTGCAGTTTGCATGTGTTCGATTTTGTAGGGTTCAGAATTATGTTGGGTATGGATTGGTTAAGTAAGTACGATGCTAGGATATTTTTCCATGATAGGAAAATATCGCTTAGACACCCTGACTGTAGTGATGGATTGTATACACCGTAGAAAACCTTAGGTTTGAGGTAGATGCTTTGTTGGATGTTGTGGAGGTAGAAGACGAGTTGAATCGAGTTTTCATTGTTAGAGAATTTGCAGATGTCTTTGAACCTGTAGTAGGATTGCCACCGAAACAAGCTATTGAGTTTCAGATAGATTTGGTACCAGGGGCAGAACCAGTGAGTAGACCGCCAAGCAGGATGACACCCACCGAGATAAAGGAGTTAAAAGTGCGGTTGGTGGATTTAGAAGGCAAGAATTTTATCATACCAAGCAGTTCACCTTGGAAAGCAGCCACAGTGTTTGCCAAGAAGCTAGACAAATCATTAAGGTTATGTATCGATTATCATAAGTTGAATGAGAAGACGATAAAGAATCGATATCCGTTGCCTAGAATTGATGATTTGTTCGATCAGTTGAGTGGAGCCAAAGTGTTTTCCCAGTTGGATTTAGCAACAGGGTTCCATCAGCTTATAGTGGCGGAGGATAGTATTCCTTTGACGGCGTTTAGGACTAGATATGGATCGTCCGAATGGTTAGTATTGCCATTCGGACTAACTAATGCGGAGGATAGGATCGTGTTAGTTTTCATAGATTATATTCTAATATACTCTAAGGATGAAAGAGAGCATGAAGTTCATCTTAGAGTGATGCTTGATACGTTGAGGCAGCATCAACTGAAGGCAAAGTTTTTAAAGTGTCATTTTTGGAAGAAGGAAGTAAAGTTTCTTGGTTATGTAGTCTCAGAGAAAGGGTTGTCTGTAGATCCGACTAAGATCGAAGCGTTGAATAATTGGAAGAGACCCAAGACAGTGACTGAGATAAAGAGTTTTCTTAGATTAGCGGGGTATTATTAGAGATTCAGTAAGGATTTTTTGCGGATAGCGGCACCGATGACCAAGTTAATGCGAAAAGATGTGAAGTTGTCTGGACTGATAAATGTGAGGAGACATTCTAGAAGCTAAAACACTTATTGACGAATGCACCTGAGATAGTTGTTCCAGAAGGGAATCAGGATTTAGCAGTGTATACATATGCGTGTGGAATAGGATTAGGAGCTATGTTAATGCAATGAGGTAAAGTGATTGTCTATGCATCTCGACAGCTTAAACCGCATGAGGTTAGGTACCTAACGCATGATTTGGAATTAGCTGCGGTAATTTTTGCATTGAAGGTATGGAGACATTACCTTTTAGGAGAGAGATTTGAGCTGTATATGGATCATAAGTCGCTGAAGTAATTATTCTCTCAAAAGGAGCTGAATATGAGACAATAGAGGTGGTTGGAGTTTATAGCCGCTTATGACTTCGATGTTAAGTGCACACCAGGAAAAGGCAATAAGGTTGCAGATGTACTTAGAAGAAAACATCAAAATGCAGTGTTGGCAATGATAGCGGAATGGAAAGATTTGGAAGTGTTGACGACATGCAGAATACAGTGGAGATATGAAGCTAGGTCTAGTAAGGACACTGCTATGGTGTCATGTTTAGAAGTTCGACCGGTGATGATCGAAAAGATTGCTTCTGAACAGATGGAGGATCCAGTATTAGTTGAACATATCGGAAAGTTAAGGGATGTAACTGAAAGCGATGACTTGAAATATTTTAGTCTTGACCAGAATTGGTGGTTGAGGAAGAAAGGAAGATTATGTGTTCCGAATGTGGGAGACATTAGGAAGGAAGTTCTTGAGGAATGCCAGCGTTCGAAGTTCACTATTCATCCGGGAAGAACTAAGATGTATCAGGACATGAAGATGAGTTTCTTCTAGGAAGGTACAAAGAGAGATGTAGGCTTATGGGTAAAGCAATGTCTGAACTGTCAACAGGTAAAAGCCGAACATCAGAAACCAAGTGGGTCACTTTAGCTTTTAGATGTTCTAGTTTGGAAGTGGGAATCTATCTCGATGGATTATATAGACGGGTTGCCAAGGTCAAATAGAGGAAATGAAAGTATATGGGTCATAGTGGACAGGTTAACCAAGAGTGCCCATTTCATACCAGTTAAGTCAACTAGGACAGCACCTATTTTAGCAAAGTTATTTATGAAGAATGTAGTTAGACTGCATGGGATTCCTAGCAGTATAGTAAGTGATAGAGATTCCTTATTCACTAGCGAGTTCTAGAAGAGTCTACAGGAGATTTTGGGTACCAAGCTCAAGATGAGTACCGCTTACCATCCATAGACCGATAGGCAAACGGAAAGAGTTAACAAAGTCTTGGAAGATTTATTACGAGCTTGTGTGCTAGATTTTAGAGGATCATGGAAAGACCATCTACACTTGGTCGAGTTTTCGTATAACAACAGCTAGCTATCAGACAGGTATAGGGATGACACCGTTTGAAGCTTTGTATGGAAGGCCATGCAGATCTCCAGTTTGTTGGCTAGAGACCGGGGATATGTTGATTCTTGGTCTAGATTTGGTTAGAGAAGCTGTAGAGAAGATTGAGTTAATTTGAGCTATAATGAAGGAAGCTCAGTCTAGGCAGAAGAGTAATGCTGATAAAAGACGGAAAGACTTAGAGTTCTCGGTTGCAGATTATGTTTTCGTCAAGGTATCAGCGATGAAAGGTGTAATTCGATTTGGGAATAAGGGAAATTGGCACTGAGGTTCGTTGGACCATTTCCTATTGTAGAGAGGATCGAGAAACTCGCATATAGAGTAGAGTTACCGAACAGTTTGGCAGTAGTCCACAATGTTTTTCATATTTCTCATCTGAGGAAGTATATTCGAGATCCGGAGACTACTATAGCACCGACTATATTTGATGACTTAATAGTGGAACCGAACTTGACTATAGTTAGGAAGCAAGTTCGTACAGTCGTAAGAGATGAGAAGAGGCTAAGGAATAAGGCAGTAAGATTAGTTAAAGTCTAGTGAAGCGATGATGAGAGAGACTGTACTTAGGAAACTGAGAGCAGGATTAGAGACGCTTATCCTGGTTTGTTTCATGGTATGTTTTACCTTTACGATTGATTTGTTGTGTACCTTATCATAATTTTGATTAACATTATTTAGGATATTTAATTAGTTAAATAAAATAAAATAATGTAAATGGTTAAGGGATTGAGGTTTGTGTTAATAGGGGTAGCCGTGCCAACTTAAACAAATGAACTAAAGGGAAACTGAAATAAATTAGGTAAGGCAAATAGATAAGGGGCAAAGTAGGAATAAATGATATCCTTATACCCTAAACCCTCATACACGTTCATTTTCACGTTTACAAAACAAAATCAAACAAAAGAGAGGCCGGCCACTATTAAGGGAAAACAAGAAGAAGATAAGAGGAAGAAGCTTAAGCAACTTAATCCAAGATCAAATCTCAACTCCTTAATCCTACGCTAAAGGTGAATAATATGTTACATCACATATTTTTGATGTTTTTAGTTTCTAGATCAGATCCAAATATTTTTGTAAAGTATATTGTCATGTTATGATTGTTAAAATAGATATATATGCTTGTTGATGATTTATGCAATTTCATATGGATTTTATGATAAGTTTTAATGTGAAAACCCTATTAAACGACATCCAAATGCCTTGCGATTTTTATATAAGGCCAAAAATAATATTTTGGAGATGGATTTCAAATTTCATAACTTTTTGAATTAATGTGGATTAGTTATTAGTTTTCTAGTGAAGAAAATAGTTAATTGGGTTTAAAATTAATTACAGCAATTTTATATATGTTTTTGGTCAAAAATTTAAATATGTTAGAAAACATATTAAAAATGATTTATGGGAATTTTTGTAGAATTTTCCTAAGTGTTTTAATAAGTATATAAAATTATTAAAGGTATAGGACTTAAATGTTTTATATATTTATAAAAGGAGAATGGGCATTTTGTAAATGTTTTAAATTGTTTATTTCTGAAATTCGGCAGTACTTTTAGAAAAGATTATAGAAAAGAAATGTGCAACCAATCAAATGTTGAAAAACAAAGCAGGTTAGTTGAAAAGAATTTACCTTTTGAAGTTAAAAATAGTTTTACCGTATTTATGCTATTTCGCCACTTTCGGCACTAACCTTTCGACTAGGTTCTTCCGCCTCCAACCAATTTGAAACCAATACACATGGTATCAAATACTTGTTACGTAGTAGATTGGAGATGGGTGAAAGGTATAGAGTCAAAACAGGGGTTTTGAAAAGGTCGAAGCCTTGTTTTGCTTTTAAAAGGAAATGCACCTACTTTGCTTACGAAAAGAATGCTTTCGACTTACATAGCTTTCGACTTAGTCAAATGGTTTCAAAGAATGGTTTCGAAAGAGGTTGCGCCTTTTGTTTTATAAAGAAGCTTTCAAAGGGGTCAAAACACCTTTCTACCACATTCAACCTTTCGAAGCAATGCCTTCAAAAGGGTACTTTCTCTTTAAACCCTTAGTCGCTTCTCCAATGCTTTCGAAGGGAATGGTTTTGACACCATCACTTCTTTACTTAGAAAATTGCTTTCGAAAGAGTTGCTTTCGACTTAGATTATAAGACCCTTTTTAGATTTTGAAAGCTAAACCCAAAGATTTTGAAAGGAATGGTTTTGAAAGGTTGTTCCACATGTTTTTATTTGATCCCAATGTTTTCAAAAGGTTTGATTTATGTAAAGGACTTAATGCTTCCGAAAGGTATAAGATAAAGGTTTCGAAGGGGTGGTTCACCAATTTTTTCGAAAGGTTTTAAATGGAGGGTTTCAATGCTTTCAAAAGGCATGTTTAAAGTGTTTTGAAAAGAGGATGTCTATAGTTTTATAAAGCTTTCGAAAGAGATGTTTTTCAATGTTTTTGAAAGGACTAATGTAAATTGTTTCGAGAGGTAAGTTTTGGCCTTTCGGCCTAAGGTTATATAAAGTAAAGTGGTTTAATGGTTTCGAAAGGGGCAATTTCAAGGGTTTCGAAAGAGGTACTTTCGAAAGGGGTGTTTAAAGCTTTTAAACTAGGGTTTCGAATGTGTTCATCAACAATGTTTTGTGTAAAGTATATATAACATGGGAAAGTGGTTTGAGTAAAGCATAGATTATATTTTCCTTATTTAAGTATGATTAAAAGGGTTAAATCAATTTGAAAGAAATGTTTTCATGGAAAATTTAATGGGGTAGTTGACCCTAATAAATGACTTAGATATTAGAATACCAGATGGGACTGGTATGGGGTCGCGCCCTATACTTTAGCTAGTAGCCCATAGCTAACATAAGTCCAAAATTCCAGTGTGTAGGGCTTTGTCATGGGTAAGACTAAAATGATGTTACACATAGAAAAGAATATACAGAGTGAAGATAAGTTATTGGTGAGCCCGCAAAACCATTAGGATCAGTTGACCCTGGGAGAAGTAAGTTAGGGACATACCGTCTAGAAGAGTATATAACAAAAGCTAGACTATTTGTTTATTTTGTCTGGTAGGACCGAGTCCGCCATAGGTTAGTAGTTAGCCAAACAAAACTATAGTGTTCGGACATATAGTCCATTGATTACTTGATTTGTATGCTTACATGATATTGATATTGTTGTTTTAACAAGTTTGGCTGCAGGATTTTGATTTGCAAAAGATATGTTTTTAAAAGGATATTAGTGAGGGGAAATCCGTTCCGCTAAGCGGCGTGGTCTCACTTAATATAAGATAACCGAGATATATAGTATTGTTCACACCAGGCTTTATGTCTGACTCGAAGTTTATGTTTTTCCCCTTAAACTCTCGGGTGCTCAAAATTGATTTGAGTAGGTTGAGAGTTGATGATTTATAGGTTTTAGTAGGTGGAGGAATGTAGCTTCCGAAGACGAGTAGGTGGCTAAAGTTAGCTATTTATGAATTGTTATGTTTTTATTTACGCTATGATGTATTATGACAGTTTTTGTCTATTTAGTACTCTGATCGTCCAAGGGGGCATCTTCATATGTCGCTCTTGGCGTATTTTGTAATAATTATATTTGTTCAATGTCTGGGAAATGTTTAGGATTATGTAATTGGATATGAAACATGATTTTATGAGGTGTAATCAGAAAAGTTGTTTTTGAAATTTGTGATTTTGTTTCATATTCATGTGCTTATGATATTATTGATACCTTTAACATTACCGTATTTTGTCACCGGAAGTTAATACTATAGATGACTGCATCTGTAGCTTTTAGCTTCGGGCCTCAAGATATGGGATGTTGCACTAGACAACCTAGAGTAAATTCTAATGGCGGATGGAAATTGAAATTCGAAAGGAACTCCAACCGTCTTCACTCATATATAGCACCAAGAGTTGCATGCCTTCGGCTAAGGGCGTCAGCAACAGCATTCCATTTTACAGAGGTATACTGAATTTCAAAGTTATATGATACTATAAACTCCATCAATCTCTGTTGCCCAAGATTCAAATCTTTTGGGAAAATAGGTATTGAAGGGATTTTTAGTTAGTGAATAACTCAAACCTTTCCCCCAAATGGTATGCCGTCATATCTTCAAAGCAAATACGATATCCACTAACTCTAAATCATGACTATGATGCCTCTTCTCATGGTCCTTCAATTGCCTGCTTAGGCTACTACTTTTCATTCTTGCATTACATCTTCTAATCCCGTACCGCATGCATTGGTATAAATGGTGAAAAGCTTCGACCCAGGAATAAATAGCATTGGTGCACTACTCAATAGCTCCTTCAACTTCTCAAAGGCTTTCATGCACCGATGTTATGACTAAGCTTTTCTTAGTTAAGGGAGTCAATGGTACTTACTACCTTTGCGAAGTCCTTGATAAATTTCCTATAGTACCCGGCCAAACTGAGAAAACTCCTAGCTTCGGTAGCGTTCCTCGGAATCCTCCAATCTTGAATAGCTTCTACCTTTGCATGTTCAACCACTATCCCTTTCTCGAAGAATGTGTGACCGAGAAATCTTACCTCCTTTCTCCAAAAATGACACTTTTGAAAATTTGGCTTTCAGCTAAAGTTCTCTTAGGGTCCCAAATACCTCCATCAGGTATCCTTATGTTCATCCTCACTTTTAAAGAATACTAGAATATCATTTACAAAAACTACGATGAACTTATTCAGTTGCCTCTAAAAAACACTACTCACCAATCTGCAAAATATGCAGGGCATCTGTCAGTCCAAAAGGAATTATTTCCAGTCATACAGTCTGTCCAGAGTGCGAAAGCAGTCTTCTTCTTGCTATCTTCAACTACTCTTAATTGATGGCATCTGGTGGCTAAGTCTAGTTGGAAAAAGACTTTAGCCCCTACAAGTTGATCAAATAAGTCGTCCATTCTATGTAAGTGATACCTATTCTTCTTAATCAGCTTGTTAAGCTCTCGATAGTCAAGCATAGCCTTAAAGGGGCATTCGCCTTAGTGGAAAAGACAACTATAACTTCCCTCTCTAATGTGCTATGATGAATAAACCCCTTCTGTAATAACTTTGAAATATGCTTATCTAGCTCTTGCCTTTCTTTAGATGCCATATGCCTTAATGGTAGCATGACGGGTCCAGCATCCTTCTTCAAATCAATCCTAAACTCGACCTCCCTCGGGGAAGGAGACCGTAGATTTCAAAAACATTTGGAAAGTCTTGAACTATGGTCATAGATGAGAGCTCATCCTATGATAGGCCAAGAGAATACAAATAGTTTGACTTAACTGAGCTTTGGGGCATGCAACGAATGTCTATATCTCGCCCCCCACAACACTTTAACCATAAAATCCACCTATCACAATCTAAAATAGTCTCATAGTAAGACAACCAATCCATCCCTAGATAACTCCATACCATTCAAAACCCAAAATTTACGCGTTAAATATAAAATCAACATTACATATATCCACCACTAGAACTTTGCAAACCATAGAAAGGTGTATCGACCCTATGATAGGATTTGAAACAACTATAGGATTGGTGAAAAAATGGGTCTTAAGACATATAGAGTTAACTACATTCTTGGCTATGAATGAATGTGATGCTCCAGAATCAAATAAGGTACAAAAAGTATTTCCAGATATAATAGTTATACCGTCCATCGCAGCTTTTCCTTTGTCCCTGGGAGGAGGTCTGCTTGAGTCAGGTATAGACTCAGTGGCATAAGCTTTCCCACCTTGTTCCTCCTTTGCTAGTTTCAGGCATTAATTCATGTAATGCCCTTCTTCACGGCAGTTATAACACCTCCTTTTGAACTCTTCTTTCATTAAACTCACTTTGCAGTCCTTAGAAACATGCCCCTTTTTCTAACATCTATAACATATCACACCTCCTTTCTTGATCTTCCCCTTGGCTTTCTTGTCTGCCTAGATTCCTCTTTTCTTCACTCGACCTTGATTATGTGACTGTCCTACTTTCTCCTTTTCTTCTAAGCCAATTGTCTAAAGCAGGGCAATTTCAACTATAATCCCATGGGTAGCGTCTGTGGAAACTTGAATTAAAAGTAGCTCCCTAAGAGGAGAATTTAGCCCTTTTACGAACTTCATCGCTTTCTTCACAAGGGTGTCAATCAAGATCATTCCAAATTTAGCTAATTTCGTGAACTTATTGATATACTCCTTCACCATAAGTCTCCCTAACGTAGTTGGATAAACTTTTCCACTTGCAAACTTACTTTAGCTTTGGACATGAATCTTGACTCGGAGTGGGCCCAAAATTTAGCCTAAGTAATTCCTTCCTCTACATTCTCTTCAATGATTATGGTCCACCAATCTAGCGCCTCTCCCATTAGGTGCCATGCAGTTATCCTCCTCTTAACCCAATCTTCCCATCCTAGCACCCGAAATATACAGTCACAGTCATTAATCCATGAATTGGTACAAAATCTTCCATCCTCGAGAACGCCCATCCTCCCATATTTTGAATATCTTTACACATTTTTGGAAAATCCTATGTGCGTTGTGCTGGTTCAGTTTGACGGAGCAATTAGCACCACCAGTGCAACTTACTAAGGAATGGAAACTTGCCCTCTTAAGCCTTAAATATTGTCGGGACCACGATGGCATACTTGAAATGGTGGGCATCTCTTAGGTGGGGGTGGTTTCCAACTTTAGAGGTGTTATTCTCAGCCATTTCAACTATATGTAGGTTTAAAATTTCGTATCAATCTCAATTTCCTACAATATTATTACTTGTTGAATCAAAAGTTTGGCTAGGGTGTTCGCATATGCCCATACATACATACACATATATATATATATAAAGTAGAGTTTTGTTAAATATTTTCAAAAATAACAAATACGTACTCTCGCGTATACCAATTCTCATTAATTGGGCAACCTATGCTCTGATACCAAATGTAACAACTGAAACACCTCACACCCCTTACTATATGCAAAAGGACACACTAAAAGATGTGGTGCATTGTAGGTATAACTAAAACTAGTAGAGACTAAGATTCACAAGATAAAATAGATAAAAACAGTGGAAACAATTGAAATAATAATTTGCTAAAAGTCAAACTTCATAATATAGAATTATAAAACCAAATACATCATATGTATCAAAATACCAATATATGTCTCATTAAATCAAAACCTTAGCCTCATAAATATCATAGTACAACTATCCCTCACAAAGTGCCAGTACATGTAATAAGCTAAAAACTGAAAATAAAGAAGAGAAATACATAAGAAATCTCTGCCAAAGAAGTCTCCAAGTGTCTACAATCTATCGTCCTTGCTCTTGCTAACCTATGGGGGGAAAAGAGGAAAATGGAGGAGTGGGTTAGACTAAAAGTCTGGTGAATGATAGTAATTACTAGAATCTTTAAGCAAAGTAAAAGTAATAGACTTTACAACAGTTCTAGTATATAAAAGGAAAGAAAGGAAATAGAAAGAAGGAATAAGCTGGAAATAAATACGAATTAACTAAATTGAAACAATTTATTAACTTTGATTGTTTGCAATTGTCTTTGATAGCTGCTTTGATTAGGTTGAATTCCTAATCCTATTATTAGGCTGAAATCCTAATTCTACCCTTTGATCGGCCTGCTACTCCATATACCTTACTGCAGAGTAGACGCTATATAGCTCCATACACAGAAATGGTGTCTACGAATGACACGCAAAGTATCTACTGTGGACTAGACGCCCTACACAGAAAGCAATGTTGTCTACGAAAGACACACATACTAAGCGCTTGGAACTCAATAGCGACTTATCTCCCCTAATCGATGCCGCACGCTCGGTCACCCCCTGTTCGCACTATCTATTGCTCCCTCTTTTGACCTTTTATTTACCCTAGACAGCATAAGCATACCCTCGTCTCACTTCAGGATATTGTGAGACACCATGGCCATAGAAAATAGGGAATGCTGTTGCTACCGGTCCCTGTCAAACAAAATCTAATTGCATCCTTTGTCCAACTCCCCATGATTTAGTCTTTTAATTATTGACTTCTTATCTACCCTAAACAGCATAAGTGTGTCCCAAGGTAAATGTTGTCGGTATGGATCTTTCCTTTTAAGTATTGACCACTTATCTACCCTAAATAGCATAAGGGAAATGCTATCGGTACAGATCTTTTCTTTTAAGTATTGCCACTTATCTACCCTAAACAGCATAAGGAAATGCTGCTGGTACGGATCCTACTTTTTATTTATCGACCACTTATCCACCCTAAACAGCATAAGGGGAATGCTGTCGGTACGGATCCTACTTTCATCTTTGCTTATTAACTTAGAAAATTATTTTAAACAAGCCTTTATTATTATTCTTACTATTTGTGCTTATAAATTTATCCTAAGTCTTAAAATAAGCCTCATTTTGTTCTGTTTTCTTATTATAACCTATGTTATAATCCTGCTTATTACTTAGCTCATGATCTAAGTGTGAAAATAAGCTTCTTTCATATTTTACTCTTTTTATTTATAATTCTAAGTTATAACTAGGCCAATCTCTTTAACTCAGTCTATTTCTAATATTTACATCACAATTTCGGTCCAATTTCCATTTTTATTATAGTCCATACAATTTACATCTTATCTTCCGTTATTTTAGTATTCTTATAATTTAATCCAAATTCACGTTTAATCTATTCTAATCCATATGCGAAAAAGAAGGAGAAATAAAAGAAAACTGAAAAAAGAAGAAAATCCAAAGCGTAGGAAAAAGATGTAAATAATGCATAAATAACAATAAAAAAAATTAAAATACTGTAAATAAACTGTAAATAAATGGAAAAGCTATAATTACAGAAATAAACTAAAATTAACTGAAAAGAATAGCTAAAAGAAATAGACTGAAAATAATTCTAAAAACTGTAAATAAACTACTAAAAAGATTATTCCAAAAATCGTTGTAAAACTACAACTATTGGAAACCCTATTATTTTAAATTACTTAAAAATCTAAATAATTACAATCACTCACCTAAGAAAAAAGCTAGAATCCCTTTCTTTACAGCAACCAAAATTCTCTAGAAATCTCCTCTAATTTGTACAATCTCCATCTTTTATTTGAATGTGTATATATATATATATATATATATATATATATATATATATATATATAATATAATTTTATTTTATAAATAAAGAATGTAGGTAAATATTTGAGAGAGAGAAATGGAGGCAAGGTTTTGATTTTAGAGTTAAACCCTATGTTAGTTTAGGTCCTATTTATAGTGTTTTAGGTGTGCTTTCAACCTTAGATTAGAATCTCTAGAAACTTCTGTTGACTCATTGTTGTGTCAAATCTTACAATGCGCCTTGTCAACGCCTTATCTTATATTTGATTTAATTAATTAATCCCTCAATAATATACAAACTATAAATAACGTTTTCTTCTCCTCAATTAATTTCAAATTTGTGACATTTTATTTCATATTAAATTTCCATGCGTTTCTCTTTATTCGCATGTTTCATTTCAGTTTTCAACATCCCATTTAATTTACATGTTTACGTCTGAAATAAATAAATAAACAACATATAAATATCTTTCCACATTTACATATGAAATAAGTAAATTAACATGTCAATATTTCTCCATGTTTATGCCTAAAATAAATTAATAAATAACTAAAAATTCTTATGGAAGTATTGTACATTCACGTTTGAATTAATTGGATGAATAACATGTGAATTGTTATGTCCATATTCTATATATAAAAATCTGAATTCACTAAATAACACATGAATTGTTATATCTACATTTTTTTTCCATATTAACATCTGTTGTAATTAGATAAATAACATATGTCCACAAACGTGTATATATGTTGTGTATTAATTAGTAAGCTAATTCTTTACCTTTAAATTGAGCAATCAATTACATTAATTGATTGGTATTAATGTTTTTATGTTTAAAAATGAAACCGACCCTTATTCTTTACTAACAAAGAAATAACATACCTTATATTTTCTGTAAGAAATGTAATCCTTCCATAGTACACTCTTGCCTTTTCTTTTCAAAATATAATGTTTATTTATTAAATGCCTTCTTTTTATAAATATATGGTTACATTTTCTCTCATTTACAATAACCCATCTCATTTGAACATCGTCATCTAAATTTATAAAAGTTGATGCCTTCTTTTTAAATACATTGTTATACCTTTTCTTTCTCTTTTGTAACAAAACAAACTCCCTGTTTATAAAATTATACATATATTAAAAAATGAGAAGTTTATTTTATTTATCTCAAAACATGCATTTATTTTTATTTAAAATGTTCATTCCATTTTGACACAAATGCAAGTTCTTATATTAAGCTCAATCATTACAATTTAATTCATTTTTCCCTTTCTAATTGAAACATTTCAATAAATCTACTGCCAGTTAATTTCAATACTAATTTCAAACGAATCCTAATTATAAACACTATTTCTTTTCACTTATAATTATTTATTAATTCCTCCTTAAATTTTAGGTTGTTACATTCTACCCTCCTTAAGGGATTTCGTCCCCGAAATCTCTAAGGATAGAAGAATGAAATAAAAGTTTTCATCCAAGTTCTACAACCAACTACTCAACCATCACCCATTACATCCATTGTCCTTAAGTTTTTCTAATGCGATTTATGATACTTATGCAATTATTGTAGTGTCAATGTCCCTAACTAATGTAAAAGATTAGGCGGTCCACTGATTCAGTTGACCTCCTTTTATGCAATCATGTTCGTGCCATGTATCCAAATGAATGCAAAAATTTCCTAATGATAACCGATAGTTCTATATGCGTGCTACAATCATCATCCAAATGCCACAATCATATGATAACCATCCATTATAGCAACCATGGAATAAAATAAAATGCAAATGCGCACACATCCATATGCATATGCTCTAGTGTCCTAGTTAGGCCTATTCCAAAAAGATAATAGTGCCTAGTGTAAGTATATGCGTCCATTGGCATCCACTAGCTAACACTTGCAACCACTAGCATCCATCATACATAACATGTTCTAATAACATGTTCACATCAAATCCTATCATCCATAGATTAAATCCTAAGTTCTACCCTCCCAAGGGATGATAAAGGAAAGAACCTATTCAAAACTAAAGATGGAAATAGGAAATTCGAAATTTACTATCAAAGAGAGATGTGGATAAGAAGTACGCATTTTCTCTTAATCAATTTAATCTTCTCCGAAGTCTTTTTAACCTCTATAGACTCTATCCAACATGAAAGCGACTTGTGCGGTCTTCCATAAGGAGCTTCGGAAGGTGCCATTTCAATGCTAGCTTGAAAACTACTATCTTATGCAAATTCCACTAAAGAAAGACGCTTTTCCCAAGTTCTTCTAAAATAAGGAATATCCATTCTCAACCATGCATGTCTTACAAATTTACTAACTCCATTTTACTGTTCTTCTTTAGTCTGCTTACATGAATCAACATTCCTAGGTTCTCACTAGGGTTCTATACACTCTACGGAAACTCTATTATTACTTCCAAAAGTAATTACTGTTGTCTCCTTTGTAGCCTTACACCTTTTCCGTTACACCTAGGAAATGATTCCTATCTACTTCACATTTAGGAGTTTGGTTCGGTGTTTATAGTTCCATTTTAAAAGTTAAGGTTTCTAAATTTTTAAAACATCAAATCCCAAAACCTTTGCCTTTAAAAGTGTTATCTTTAAGTTTCTATTAAATTCAAAAATACTAGGTTACTTAAAATCTTATCTTTCTAGACTTGCATCTTTACAGCTTTTTGAATTTACATTATTTCTCAAACCTAGAGGGAAGAACTTTTAAGTCCAAAACTTATTCCTCGTTTTTTTAAAGACCTATTTAGTTTTCTATAAAAATTTGAATTTTCAAATTTTACTTTTATTAAGTTTTCCAAACACTTATTTACTTTTTCACCAAACTATTTTCTTTTAGAATATATTTAAAATATCCTTATGTGTTTTCAAAACATCTTCTCATTATACCTAACAGTCTCATACCTTAATGTATTGGAACTACTTTCTCTTATGAGAAATTATCAACGCTAAAATCTTCTATAAACCTTTTTAAAAAAGGACTCCATGTTTAGGTGAAACTACAAGGAACTTATTTTATACTTTTTGAAATAGGCTATACAAAGTTACTTCTCATACCTTGTACATCTCTTTCATGTATTCCATGTAACTTGTACAAAACATTTTTATAGGTATCATAGAAAATTATACCATTACTTTTTTTCATTCCAACAGATTAAAGTATGTTTAATTTACATTCTCCTATGATAGACATCTTCTAATATCTAACTTACTCTTTTCTTTTCAGAAAAACTCACCTCCAAAACTGTTTTAATATATCCATAACCAAAAACATTTCCTTATAATAAGTGTATTTTAAAAATCGCTTTTATTTTTATTCTTAGAAATTATCTTTTTAAAATTCATTTTTATTTGGGTTTAAAATAGATGTTGCATAAAACACCGTTACTACAACCCAAAAATTCTAGTGTATGAATTTAATTAAAAATAAATACTAATAAACCTCACATATTATGTAAAAACATTTCCTTTAGGAGCCACCTACTATAATGGTAGCGTTATAGGCTATGCTTCCTGTTTTTTCACGAAAACATCTATTACAACAATAAATGTTGTAATCTATGTTTTCGATACTTAATACACTCTAGGGTTTTATATTAAAATCTTTGTTTACTTATAGAGAAACTAGTGAGTTATATACGCTCTATAATTCTTCAAAAAGAATTCACTTTTAACAAAATTTATATCGTATAAAAACCAATTTAAATTTCTTACCATATTTCCAAAAACAAAATATTTACTTTTAAAAATATTGACAATTCTTCCTTTCAATTTTAATAATTTCATTTTATTGGGTTAGACATAAAGTGGATTTTCCTACTTACAACCCTAGGAGTACCCTTCTTAAATCATGGAAATCTCATTTCCTTACTAAAGTCTTTTACTCCTATTCCTCTTTTATGCTCATATTTATTCCAATGCACTACCTTTAAATCCATTTATCTGAACCTGAATGTACAAAACCGTTTCTCAAACTCTTTCATGAGTTGACCTTCTCTATGCCCTAAAAAACGCACTTCCTTACTCCAAAAGTGACACTTGAAGAATTTTGCCTTCAACCGATGAATGCGAAGTGTACAAAGAACCTCCTCAAAATGTCTGGGAAATCTTTAACGACTGGAACATAATCTAGCTCTCATAGCGATGAATCAAGGGAATAAAGGAAGCTCAACATGATTGACCCTCATGGGTCGCAAGTAACTTCGAGAGTCCGACCGCTACAAGTCTCCAAACTAGCGACTCCCTTCTCGTAGTCTAATATCGCACCATAAGTGGATAACCAATCCATCCCCAAAACTATCCCATACCACGAAAATCCCAGTACATAGGCGTCACAATTAAAATCTACACCTAGTATAAAAATTTTCAAACCCCTACAAATTATAGACAAGTGTGCCGATCCTCCTATGGGGTTTGAAACAACAACGGGGTCTACTACTAAAGAGATGTCTAAGTGAAAACAACCTACCAAAGAACTTGAGATGGAAGAGTGTGATATTCCGGAATCGAAAGGAGTTTGAACTGAACTTTGAGGGGATTTGTAAGAAAAACTCTTTATTATTTGAAAACTAATTCTAAATTAAAGAGCTTCTTTTCTGAAAAATACTATTAAAACCAATTATTTTGAAAAATACTTTACTTATTTTTTTTAAAAAATTTCTTTTAGGTATCCTGTAACCTTAGGCTCCGATACCAAGTGTAACACCCCAAACCCCTTAGTATACCCAAAAGTACAAACTAAAAAATGTGGTGCGTTATAGGTATAACTAAAACTAGCAGAGACTAAGATTCACAAGACAAAATAGATAAAAACAGCGAAAACAATTAAAATAATAATTTGCTAAAAGTCAAACTTCATAATATAGAATTATAAAACCAAATACATCATATGTCTCAAAATACCAATATATGTCTCATTAAATCAAAACCTCAGCCTCATAAATATCATAGTACAAACTATCCCTCACAAAGTGCTAGTACATGGAATAAGCTAAAAACTGAAAATAAAGAAGAGAAATACAAAAGAAATCTCTGCCAAAGAAGTCTCCAAGTGTCTACGATCTATCGTCCTTGCTCTTGCTAGCCTATGGAGGGAAAAGGGGAAAATGGAGGAGTGGGTCAGACTAAAAGTCTGGTGAATGATAGTAATTACTAGAATCTTTAAGGAAAGTAAAAGTAATAGACTTTACAACAGTTCTAGTATATAAAAGGAAAGAAAGGAAATAGAGAGAAGGAATAAGGTAGAAATAAATACGAATTAACTAAATTAACACAATTGATTAACTTTGATTGTTTGCACTTGTCTTTGATAGCTGCTTTGATTAGGCTGAATTCCTAATCCTATAATTAGGCTGAAATCCTAATTCTACCCTTCGATCGGCCTGCTACTCCATAGACCTTACTGCGGACTAGACACTATATAGCTCCCTACACAAAAATGGTGTCTACGAATGACATGCAAAGTATCCACTATGGACTAGACGTTATATAGCTCCCTACACAGAAGGCAATAGTGTCTACGAAAGACACAAATACTAAGCGCTTGGAACTAAATAACGACTTATCTCCCCTAATCGATGCCGCACGCTCGGTCACCGTCGGTTCGCACTATCTATTGCCCCCACTTTTGACCTTTTATTTACCCTAGTCAGCATAAGCATGCCATCGTCTCACTTCAGGCTATTGTGAGACACCATGTCCATAGAAAATAGGGAATGTTATTGGTACTGGTCCATGTCAAACAAAATCTAGTTGCGTCCCTTGTCCAAATCCCTATGATTTAGTCTTTTAATTATTGACCTCTTATCTACCCTAAACAACATAAGCGTGTCCCAAGGGAAATGCTGCTGGTACGGATCTTTCCTTTTAAGTATTGACCATTTATGTACCCTAAATAGCATAAGGGCAATGCTGGTACGGATCTTTTCTTTTAAGTATTGCCACTTATCTACCCTAAACAGCATGCCGGTACGGATCCTACTTTTTATTTATCGACCATTTATCCACCCTAAACAGCATAAGGGGAATGCTGTCGGTACGGATCCTACTTTCATCTTTGCTTATTAACTTAGAAAATTATTTTAAACAAGCCTTTATTATTATTCTTACTATTTGTGCTTATTAATTTATCCTAAGTCTTAAAATAAGCCTCATTTTGTTCTGTTTTCTTATTATAACCTATGTTATAATCCTGCTTATTACTTAACTCAAGGTCTAAGTGTGAAAATAAGCTTCTTTCATATTTTACTCTTTTTATTTATAATTCTAAGTTATAACTAGGCCAATCTCTTTAACTCAGTCTAATTCTAATATTTACATCACAATTTCGGTCCAATTTCCATTTTTATTATAGTCCATACAATTTACATCTTATCTTCCGTTATTTTTAGTATTCTTATAATTTAATCCAAATTCACGTTTAATCTATTCTAATCCATATGCCAAAAAGAAGGAGAAATAAAAGAAAACTGAAAAAAGAAGAAAATCCAAAGCGTAGGAAAAAGATGTAAATAACGCATAAATAACAATAAAAAAATTAAAATACTGTAAATAAACTGTAAATAAATGGAAAAGCTATAATTACAGAAATAAACTAAAATTAACTGAAAAGAATAGCTAAAAGAAATAGACTGAAAATAATTCTAAAAACTGTAAATAAACTACTAAAAAGGTTATTCCAAAAATCGTAGTAAAACTACAACTATTGGAAACCCTATTATTTTAAACTACTTAAAAATATAAATAATTACAATCACTCACCTGAGACAAAAGCTAGAATCCCTTTTTTTACAGCAACTAAAATTCTCTAGAAATCTCCTCTAATTTGTACAATCTCCGTCTTTTATTTGAATGTATATATATAATATAATTTTATTTTATAAATGAAGAATGTAGGTAAATATTTGAGAGAGAGAAATGGAGGCTAGGTTTGATTTTAGAGTGAAAACCTAGATTAGTTTAGGTCTTATTTATAGTGTTTTAAGTGTGCTTTCAACCGTAGATTAGAATCTCTAGAAACTTCTACTGACTCATTGCTGTGTCAAATCTTACAATGCGCTTTGTCAGCGCCTTATCTTATATTTAATTTAATTAATTACACCCTCAATAATATACAAACTATAAATAACGTTTTCTTCTCCTCAATTAATTTCAAATTTGTAACATTTTATTTGATATTAAATTTCCATGCGTCTCTCTTTATTCGCATGTTTCGTTTCAGTTTTCAACATCTCATTTAATTTACTTGTTTACGTCTGAAATAAATAAACAAACAACATATCAATATCTTTCCACATTTACATCTGAAATAAGTAAATTAACATGTCAATATTTCTCCATGTTTATGCCTAAAATAAATTAATAAATAACTAGAAATTCTTATGCCAGTATTGTACATATTCAGGTTTGAATTAATTGGATGAATAACATCTGAATTGTTATGTAAATATTCTATATATTCAAATCTAAATTCATTAAATAACATATGAATTGTTATGACTACTTTTTTTTCATATTCACATCCGTTGTAATTAGATAAATAACATATGTCCACAAACGTGTATATATGTCGTGTGTTAATTAGTAGCCAAATTCTTTACCTTTAAATTGAGCAATCAATTACATTAATTGATTGGTATTAATGTTTTTATGTTTAAAAATCAAACTGACCATTATTCTTTACTAACATAGAAATAACATACCTTATATTCTCTGTAAGAAATGTAATCCTTCCATAATACACTCTTGCCTTTTCTTTTCAAAATATAACGTTTATTTTATTAAAAGCCTTATTTTTATAATTATATGGTTACATTTTCTCTTATTTACAATAACCCATATCATTTGAGCGTCGTCATCTAAATTTATAAAGTGGATGCCTTCTTTTTAAATACACTGTATACCTTTTTTCTCTTTCGTAACAAAACAAACTCCTTGTTTATAAAATCATACATATATTCAAAAATGAGAAGTTTATTTTATTTATCTCAAAACATGCATTTAGTTTTATTTAAAATGTTCATTCCATTTTGACACAAATGCAAGTTCTTATGTTAAACTCGATCTTTACAATTTAATTTCTTTTTCCCTTTCTAATTGAAACATTTTAATAAATCTACTGCTAATTAATTTCAATACTAATTTCAAACGAATTCTAATTATAAACACTATTTCTTCTTACTTATAATTATTTATTAATTCCTTCTTAACTTTTGGGTTGTTACAACAACCTTCTCCGGAACCGGCCTAATTTTTAACCCAATAAATACCCATCAAAACATAATTCCATTCTAGAGCTGGTTGTTGGTTGGAGAATTAATCAGATAAACAATATACATAGCTATCTATCTATGCTTTCAAACTCCCACTGTAGAAGGGATAAAATATAATAATAAAGTAAGTACCCATTTCAAATATTCCAAGTATGAGAAATATAATATTCCAAATATCCATAATGTAATGTCTCAAAATAGAACATCTTCAAGTCTAAAATCTGACTACATTAGAATAAAAAAAAGATAAATAACTAAACCGCCATAAGTCTTAACCGCCTCCTTCACAATCTTCATCAGCATCGTTTCCCCTAACCTGTGGATTGTACTGAGGAGGGAGTCAAAACAATAAATGTCCGGTGAATGAAAATCTTAAGTCTTACCATAATAGTATTTATGCAGTATCATTCAGATGAGTATTATGCCTTATGCATCCTATACTATGTCCTACCAAGTATACCTCCAGCTATAAGCTAAAGGCTTTGCCAATCCAGCTCCATTACATATCTCCAACTGTTGGCCAATGGCCCTTTTCGGTCTAACTTCGCAACCATAACGTGGGTACAACGTAACAATGGAATATATTGTGTCCAACGACCCATCACCTTCAACCATGTTCTAACGATGCAAGAGAAAGTACATAAGCCACTTAATACCTCTTTAATGGGAAATAGACCTTTGACCATTTAATACCTATACCCTAGGTAGACCATCGTCATTTAACAACTAGACCCAATTCAAACACCTCTCTGGTACTTCCTAGCTAACATCATAAGAAATCTCATAAGGCAACTTAATACTTCTTTATTGGGATAGGGAGACCCTCCAATAACCATTTAATACCTCAACCCCAAAGCAAGCCCCGTCCAGAGATTTCCTGATACCTCACTTAAAAATAATTCTGACCATTTAATACTTACTGAATGGAGAGGAGGTAGACCGTATAATAGCCATTTAATACCTCCAATCCTGAAGTAGGCTCATACTGAGATATCTGTTTTATGACCCGTAACCCAAACCATGACATCTCACATTAATCTAACCATTCATAGGCGTTGGTAGCTAGATTAGCTGGGAAGACTTACCCTACAGAATTGGGACTAACCTCGCGTCCACCTTTGGTACTTATTATAGGCCATGTCTCACATTACTTCCAAACTCACATTGCTGATAACCAGATTAGCTGGGAAGACCTCTAAGCATTTTTAACCAACCTCATATCCCTATAACTTAGTCATATTTTGGTTCGTCAACATTACAAAATAAACTAAGATATACACACCATATATATATATATATAATATACCTCACCCGCATTTACGCAATAAGGCCTTATAGGGGAAAACTAATTATTTCACCTTTAATTATGGATTAATTTCCACAATTATTCTTAAACTTCCTTTCTATATGGTTTACTTTTATTTATCAACCTATTTATTTGTTATAATTTATACATTATTGTTATATTTATACTTAACATAAATTTTTAACTAACTAGTTTTTATTAAATATTCCTAAGCATATGTAATAATAATTCTATACTTCGATTTTCGCTTCCTATTCGGATTTTTAAAATAATTTAAATGTCACAACTTCCATATCCATACAGGTCCCTAGTCCAATACAATATTTTTCACAATAGTTAATATCACAATTTAAATTAGCTAAACAAATCAGACTTGTGTGTGTGTGTGTCTACACATAAAATGGGAATTAAAACATCCAACTTATTTTATATTGACATATTAGAATTGCCTTTATTTTGAGGGAACAAAACCTTACATTTAAATTCTTTATATTTTATTTGCCTTTTGAATGGATAAGGTAATGAAAAAGGATTCATATTTATTTTTGTTACGGAAATAGGAGGTGCACACCACAGATGGGATAAAAATCCATGCTTTGCATGCCCTTTTCTAATGCTTTTTAGAATCCTTCATCATTACAAACACAAGTTGGGTAGTGGAAGTTGAATAGAACATAAATTATTCATATTGCAAATAGCAATGGATTAAATTCTACTATATTAATATAAAACAATAAGATTCTAACCAATACTATAATTAACATTTAAAGGGGGAATTTTGGGGTTTTGGATTTAAAGTTTCCGCATACAAAATTCCCAAGGGCATAAAACAAATCCATATATTAACCATACAAACTACTAAAAAGAAAAAAAATTGGGATTTCCGCTCAAAGATAGTTTTTTCTAAATTTCTTTGGATTTGATTCTACGCCTTCGCCTATTTCATCCTCTAGTTATCTTCTTTTTAATTTTACAATATATAACAATTCATTTGCTCATAGATTAGATTTAGAATTCGGAGAGAATAGAAATAGAAAATATACATATATTGAAAATTTATTACCTTTTTCCTTCAACCTGATTGATTTCTTCCCTAAAGCTTAAACCTTCAATCTAGAAAGTTTATTGAGGAGGAAGGAAACTAACAGAGTTTTGCTAGCATTCTCATTTTTCTTGTGAATAAAAGTGAGGTGGCTAGCCTCTAATTTATAGTGGTTAAAATGCGTCTGGACCGTACGATCATATCGATTTAGAATAATAAAATTTAGGCCATTTAGGCCTAGGTAAACCCTAGTCGTCGACATATGACTTGTCACCGACCCTATTGGAGTGGTCGATCGACCCCAATAAGGGTGTTGGCTGGTGGTCATGACATTTTAATATATACCGTTAATGTTAAATTTTAATGTCATATTATTTACCCTTTAACCCTACTATTAACGTTAAAATATTTTTTGCCCTTTTAAAATCTCAAACGTTAACATTATTAAATTTTAAATTTTTTTTTTGAATTAAATTAAATTCGAAACCTTCAAATGTTAATAACTTCTCCGTTTAAACTCCGATCGCAAAACTTTATATATAAAAATTACTCGAAAAGTTACCACAAACATAATGGTCTAAATTTCATGGCCAAATTATAGCATTTGCAATATTCTCATTTTTAGCCTTATCATCAATTAATTAATTTCTATCGGTTGTTACAATGGGTCTAGGAATCGAGGATAAATGCCCTACAACATGAGTTAATGCGCATGTTATTTTGAAGATGTAGCTAGACTAAGTACATATTATTTTGAGGATGTAGCCAAAGTAAGCATATATTATTTTATGGATGTAGCAATGAGTATGAATATATAATTTTAAGGATGTATCCATGAGTGGGCACATATATAATTTCGAAGGTGTAACCTTGAGTAGGTACATGTGATATTTTAGAAGATATAAGTATTAGATGATACACCAATTATTTTGTGGATAAAAGTATGAGGAAGTTCATCACTAATTTTGAGGATATACATATTATGGTGGATGCATAGTTAGTGTAAGGGTTAGCACATATGTTTTATTTGTTGGTATGTTAGTGTGATGATGTTACTTAGTAATTTGGAGTATGGGTTAGCCCATACTAATTGTTAGTTTATATATTTATTTGTGCATCCATGTTTGAACCAACATGAATTTGTTGTGAACTTTTGATAGGCTATTGTAACATTTCGACTTTTTGACGCCCGGAAGTCGACATCAATACAACCACTGTATCAACTGCCGAACTATCGAATGTCGGAAAACCGAATTGTTAGGGTTGAAAAAGAAGAGGTAGAAGAGAACAGATAGAAGAATAAAGAAGAAACAGAAACAATATCAGAATCTCACATTCGCAACAGAACAATATATAATAGATGAATGAATAATCTTTATAACAAAGAACTATATCAGTTTATACAATACATCATCAGAGTTTACAACAACTACAACATCACTGGACAGTTATATAAACTTGTCCACATAACATAATACACAGCGGAATAATAATATAAGTGATACGTCTCGCCATCCAGCTCGCCTCCAGATCTCCACAGCAATCCATCCAGATCCAAATGATAACCTGACTCTAGGCTGCCCGTGTGGAAAATTAATGGCACCCAGAGTTTAGAAAGGGAACAATAAACTCCAGGTCAGTCGTGGGACTGGTGTGAGATCTTAAAAATAGTTATTTTCACAAAGAAAATAAAAGAAATTCGCAATGCTTTTGGAAAGTGAAACTACCATAAGGCCTCCCGGCACAGACACAATGCAATCGCACACATGTGGGAGATTTCTCCTTATGATAGTCAAACATGCTTGATACGCAAAATCTTTTTAATATTATCATTAGTGCCTAGTGTGGAAAACATTTCGAAAGTATAATATTAATCTTAGCCAACATACAACCATTATTTTATGCCTACTATAGCTACCATGTTCAATAGCAGGTTACCGCCACATTCCATAGCAGGTTATACAACTAAAACCGTACAAGGTTCGTATTGTTTCTTTGGATTTTCCAACAAATGGTCAGGCTAAGGAACTTCCTATGCCATATGGGTACGCTTCTGGAGGGATGTACCGAGAACTTAACCAGCTCTCTGCCAACACAAGGCCGGGTTACCTCTTACTAGGTAACTACTACACGAGTATGCCACCCCCCGGTCGTTTGCGACCTTTATCCGAGGGCCCTCAATCACAAAGCAACAATCACACAGTAAATGAGATTGGAGCAACCACACAGGTAAAATATCTGGGCTCCATACCATGATACCACCTTTTTCCAGAAGGAAATGACATACCCTAAAGGGAGCGACCCTCATAACCTTGCCGCATCTTTCTTGTTTCGACCATTTCCGGGGTGTGAGGTTCGATGAGGTCTCGTCCACAAAGCTACACTTTACACGAAATCCATGCTTTGATCACAAATGATCAACAAATGATCAGCAACACACAACAACACTTAGCATGCCACACTACCAAATTGGTAGTATATCACTGATAACCTTCAACTACATAACCTCTAAGCTCGTACGTCTCAAAGAAGGGTGTTAAGCTAAGAGAATAAATTCTCCGCCACCAAACAGAAATGTATTTGAAAGAAATCTGCTTTATATCTCAAAGTGTAGTGTCAGACATACGACCATACAAATCTGTTCCGGGTTGGAACAGAATCGAAGGCACTTCCAAAGAAGCCCTTGCAATCCGGGTATTCACAATCCCGATCGGACTTCCCATCACATAGGGAATCTCTATACCGTAGCTACTCGGTGCAGAGACAATTGATAGGTTATCCTATCGTTCTCGCAAACGCCCAGTCTTCAACACCGGTCTTCAAATGCTATCCATTTACGTCATATCACTATTCGGAATGGGTTATATGACACAAAGTCCTCTCCCGGCTAAACCGAATAATGAGCGCTTGTTTTAAAAACAAATTCAAATGCCATTTCAAAGGCAAATATTGATAGTCGGTTATGTAACTATCAACAACATTCACAACAATCAACCAATTTAAATAATTTTCCCAAATTATTAAATTTCAAAATATCTTTGCAAGATATATATTTTCCACAATTCATCGCTTTGAAAACAAACTTCAAATCACTTTTCTTTTGTGGAATAAAATTCCCGATATTATTTATTTCCACTGTGAATTTAAATTTCCAAATATTCACTTTCAAACACCAAATCAAATTTCAAATTGATTCTTCCATTTATTTCAAAGACCAAATCAATTTTACAAATTGATTCCCAAGTCTATTTTCAATAGAACATAACATTTGCAAATTGATTTCTAAGTTTATTTCCAAATAACAAACCATTTGCAAATTTATTTCTGGATTTATTTCCGAATAACAAATCATTTTACAAATCGATTTCCAAATTTATTTCAACACAAAATCCATTTTCATTCAACACCAAATAAATTTTCATATCAATTTCCCAAAGATTTATTTTCCAATATCAAATCAATTATCAAATTAATTTCTAGAAATTTATCATCTTTTAAATAAATCCCTTTATTCTCTCCAAATTATTTAAAATCTGAATTTTTAATAAATTCTTCAACTTTCAAACAATATTATTCAAAACCCATTTACTAATATCTTTTCCCATATTTTGGAAATAATTCGATAAGATTTCAAAAATCAACTTTATGCTTTTAAATTTCTTCTTTTAAATTCACCCAATTCTTTCAAAAGGGATTCACTTAAAATTTCTTACTTTAATTTCAAAAATCCAGTTTTATTTATTTCTGGTATCCAACGATACCAAAAGTACATTCGGCTAAATTATAGCCTTCAACAAATTCAATCATTAATAAAATCATTCACAGATTATCAATAAATAATCACACTGCATATGAAACAAATTCATACAATTTGAGGAATCCAGTTGGATCCCTCCTACCTGTTTCCCTGCATCCACAGATGTTAGCACAACAATTAAATACCCATTCCACTTCGAGGTGGAATATCGCGGTATATGGGATTTATAAAATATCATCCGCTATTATGCGGCGCATAGGGTCTCATCCGCTATATAATGTGGGAAATCAATAACTCCAAAATATATATATACTACTATCATATATACTATCACAACCAAACAATCAATCAATCAATAACTGCAATTCCAATTTTAATTTGAGTGAGAAGATCTCACCTTTCTCTTTTAATTTGCAATTCCATTCCCATTTCAGCTTGTTTCTCGATTTTAGACCTTGTATAACAATTATATAATTTATTAATATTCAAAATAATCGAACAAAAAATTGCCATTTATTTATTTAGTTTTTACTAACAAATTAGTTATTTAACTAATTCCTTTTAATAAAATATTTTCTAGTTACCACAATAATTACATAAGTTAACTAAACAAATTAAATCACTAAAATAAATTCCTGTCTGCCTAAAGATTATTATAGTAAACATTTATATAAATTCCTATATTTATATTTTTCTCTGTTTCCAAATATACTTATATTTACTGTCTCTATTTTCTCTGCGTGTTTTTTTTCTGTTTTATATATGTATTTCTATAATACCCAAATTCGTTAAAATTAATTAAAGAAAATACCTAACTACAGATCGAATTTCTAGCCTTGCCTTCATCGATCGAAACCCTAGCTCCGGTCGAGTCGCCTCCTCCCTTCACTAGCGTGCCTTCCCGATGATCGATGCAGCTATCCATCATGAACTCGAGCACCTGAACCAAGCTTACCACCATCGTCGCCGAGCTCTCGAACGAGTTTGTCACAGCCAGAGACGTGCACGACTTCGCCTCATCACCCACTCGAACGCTCCTCCCAGAGACCACGTGGCTGCCATCCCCTCGAGCTTGAACTCGAATCCACCCCGCGCGCGCCTCACCCAATCACGACAACGTCGCCTTGCTTGCCCTCCTCTACGCGATTCGATTTGAATTGGTAGTGAATTTCGATGTTTAAACAGCGGCCATGGATTTGATTTTGAAAATGGAAGAGCTCGGCAATTTCTTTTGGGTTTGAAAGAAAATTGGGGAAAGGAAGAAGGAACAGGCATTGGCCATTGATTTTGTTTGAACGAAATATTTCGTTTGAACGAGATTTTTTCTTTTCTTTAAAAGAATGGAGGGGGGCTAGAATTGACGTTGGCTCATGAAAATGTCCTTACGTGTTCGAAAAAAATCTTGCTACAGTAATTTTGAGGTGAAAGGATAAAGTTCTGATTTGATTATAAATGTCCACCAATATATATATATATATATATATATATAAATTGTAATTTTTAAATTGTCTCGAATATGCAACTAAAAATCTTGACCTCCTATCGAGGCATGACGCTAGGCGTTTATAATGTTAAACCCCTATTTCGAACACAATGGAAAAGGTTTCGAGTCCTAACTCGATCGTATGGAGAAGATAGCTTTTCGGACCCATTTATAATATTAAATTTCAATGTAAATTTCAGCGCGTTTATATATCGTACGGCCAAACGATCCCTCCAAACATTACGAAAATTAAAATCCGATAATAATACAATATTACGGATCCAATGGAACTGGTTTCGTCAAATTCCGAGACTGTGCCTCGGAAAGCTTTTTTTTAAATATCGATTTAAACGATAAAATTCAAAACTGAACAAAACAGTTTCAAATTCAATTCTGAAAGTTCCATTACCTTTAGTATCATAAATATGAATTTTCTAAGCCTTGAAAATATTTTTAATCAGCTTAAAACTGAAGATTCAATATTTTTACCCAACTGCAATAAATTAAATTCAATAACTAAATTGCCAAATTCATTCTGATATTTGAATTTCAAGTTTAACTAACTTCCAAATATTCAAAATCAATTAAATATTCTGATTTCCAATGTCAAAAATTCAGGGTCGTTACATTCTTCCCCCTTAAAAGAATTTCGTCCCCGAAATTACAAGTTAAGAAGAATGATCCTCAACCTGTTTATCATTTTCCTAAAACCAAACAATTTTATCAAATTCTCAAACCAATCTTCTTATCATAACCACCCTATCATCCTTATTAATTTTCCAAACATTTTCATAGTTTCAAGCAACTTTATTTTACTTCACAATTCAAATTTAAATTTAAATTCAAATTTTAAATAATCCAAAATTTCTCAAAAATTTTCTAACTCTTTAAATTTTCGAAAAATTTCGCTAGCGTCTCCTTTGCGCGGCTAGCTCGGTACTACTACAAAATGTCCCTACGGACTCCCAAATTTCAAAAGAAAACAAAATGCCAAGTGGCAAAATCAAAAACCCAATCAAACTTCATACAGAATTTTTTTAAATACATACCTTTTGTTGAGAAATTTTATTTATCTTTCGCAATCAAAATCCCATTTTCTCTTGTTTTTAAATTACCTGTATACTACTCTGCAATAATATCCAATCACAGCATTCCAATTTGATTTTCATCCAATTATTAACTTAGTATACTTCCAATACCAAATTTACTTAAGAATTCCACCATTCATTTCTTAAGTTCAATATAAATATTTTATATACTTCTTAAATTTATTTTTACTTCACTATTGAAGTTTATACCCATTACTATTCACTTTGCCTTCACAATTCTATTTGAATTCAATTTGCTTCAATTTACAAATTATTTCAACCATAAATACTTTTCCCCAATTTCCATTCGGATTTTCATTTTCAATTTTGCTGGAATTCAATTCATCTTCTAACTCTAAATATTGAGTTTTATTCACCTTTATCTCAAATTCAATTTTGAAATCACTTATCGTTAGCGAAAATTTTCAAAATTTTTTCTAACTCCCAAAATTTTCAAATTTTTTTGGCGGAGTCTCCTTTGTACGGAGGAGCTTTTACAGTTTGACAAAAGATATATATATATATATATATATATATATATCGACCCACACGGTCGGAAGAAACAAAAACAGTTCATATTTCCTATTTTGTATTGCATAGGCGTACCTTTATTAGCATTTTTAAGCAAAGCGGTTTATTTATTTAGCTATTTGCGTGGCCAAAATTCCGCCAAACGGCCCCCGGTACCTGTACTTACTCAGTTTAAACACGTAAGTGACAAATATAGGAAATTCATTAACATTTTACTCATTTTCAATAGTGAACACATAGTTTTCATAAGCAATGCACTCAAAATAATTCCCATAAGCAATTTATATGGTTTCGATACAAATTAAATTTCTTACAACTATATCACACATCATTTCTATTCAATTCAAGTGATTTACAATTCACTTTCTTACATTCTACTCATTTTTAAGCGAAACGAATTCATATCCATTTCAATTGATTCAAAAATTAATTTTTTTTCTTTTAATAACTCATAGAATTTTATATAATCTCGTTTGCGTCAACGACAACCATTTATGTGCAAATTCAATGATATTCACTTAATAGAATATCCATTCTAGTTTATAACTAATTTAAATTGATACCAACTCAATTTATTTTAATCCCATTTCATTTCCAATTGATCCCATTCAATTCAATTTGCATTCCATATTCACATTCGGTTTATTTCATTAATCCAAAAGGATTTCATTCAAAACCATTCGATAAAATTCGACAACAACCATTTCACAAAAATCAGCAACAACGCATTTGTCCAAATATTGCTTAGGTTATTTCAACTCAAAATTCAAGCTCATCTTCCTTGTAAACAATTTCCAATTTAAATCTTTGATTTGATTTTTCATTTATCAAATCCATTCCATCTACTAATTTAATTCAATTAGTATATTCACTTATCCTTTTTAAATTTCAAATTTCCATATTCAATTCATCTCGAATTTACTTTATCTTTATCAAGGAAATTTCAATTTAATTTTTTCTACTTACTTGAATTTATATGCAAATTCAAACCATTTTAAATTTAGCTCACAACTCAACTTTAATTTAACTAATTCAACTTCCAATTCATTATTTCATGAATTAATACATTATCAAATTAGTTTACTTGAATTCAATCCATTTCATTTTATTTTTTCCAAGTTTGGATTTTTATTCAACTTGATTCAAATCAAATCTCATTCGATTTTTCAATTTGAATTCATTTATTTACAAATGTAACCTCATTTGTTCATTCACAAATTCATTCCTTTTCAATTTGAATCTTATTCCAATCAAATTTCAAATATTTTTATAAGTTATCGAACTTATTTACATTCCATAACATTTTAAAGAAATTCCAGAGTCTTTTTTAACAATTACTCACATTTCAAAACTAACTTTGAAATCAATTATATCCTTTAATCCGTATTGCAAAAATTACTCTGGCATCTCATTTCAATTTATAAAACTCATTTATAAATTCACATTACCAATTTCATTCCATTAATGAATTTTATTTCAAATATTTCTCTGGAATTCTATTTCAAACTAATCACATTTACAATTTACATTTACAAGTCCCATTCGTATATGAACTCATTTCCTTATACTTTCAATTCATATTCATAAATTTCATTCGTTAAATGAATTTATCTCCAAATCTTTGGTTATACCATTATTTCTTATTCCGTTTCCATATAACAATGATAATAATTCAATATTATCACTTCCTAACAACCAAGCATCCATATACTATAATAATTCATAGAAAATCATTTCTTTTCTACACAAAAATAGTTTTAGGCAAAATTATTTCATTTACCCTATTTAAAACAATATTGTGTCAATTTATCTTGTTTAAGAGTTTAGAAATCCCTATCGATTACAGTTGGCCAAACTGCACCGACCAGAATCTATAAACAATCAACCGATAAGCCAACACAATATAAAACAAATATTTGTATTCACTAACAAATACACGCTCATATTTTTTATTACACTCACACTCATTCTAGAGTACTACTGACTCTATCTCTAATGAGTAACACCCAACAGAGCTAGGGTTGTCGCTTAACCAATTGCTCTGATACCACATGTAACATTTCGACTTTTCGACGCCCGAAAGTCGACATCAATACAACCACTGTATCAACTACCGAACTATCGAATGTCGGAAAGCCGAATTGTTAGGGTTGAAAAAGAAGAGGTAGAAGAGAACAGATAGAAGAATAAAGAAGAAACAGAAACAATATCAGAATCTCACATTTGCAGCGGAACAATATATAATAGATGAATGAATAATCTTTATAACAAAGAACTATATCAGTTTATACAATACATCATCAGAGTTTACAACAACAACATCACTGGACAGTTATATAAACTTGTCCACATAACATAATACACAGCGGAATAATAATATAAGTGATACGTCTCGCCATCCAGCTCGCCTCCAGATCTCCACAGCAATCCATCCAGATCCAAATGATAACCTGACTCTAGGCTGCCCGTGTGGAAAATTATGGGCACCCAGAGTTTAGAAAGGGAACAATAAACTCCAGGTCAGTCGTGGGACTAGTATGAGATCTTAAAAACAGTTATTTTCAAAAAGAAAATAAAATAAATTCGTAATGCTTTTGGAAAGTGAAACTACCATAAGGCCTCCCGGCACACACACAATGCAATCGCACACATGGGGGAGATTTCTCCTTATGATAGTCAAACATGCTTGATACGCAAAATCTTTTTAATATTATCATTAGTGCCTAGTGTGGAAAACATTTTGAAATTATAATATTAATCTTAGCCAACATACAACCATTATTGTATGCCTACTATAGCTACTACGTTCAATAGCAGGTTACCGCCACATTCCATAGCAGGTTATACAACTAAAACCGTACAAGGTTTGTATTATTTCTTTGGATTTTCCAACAAATGGTCAGGCTAAGGAACTTCCTATGCCACATAGGTACGCCTCTAGAAGGACGTACCGAGAACTTAACCAGCTCTCTGCCAACACAAGGCCGGGTTACCTCTTACTAGGTAACTACTACACGAGTATGCCACCCCCCGGTCGTTTGCGACCTTTATCCGAGGGCCCTCGATCACAAAGCAACAATCACACAGTAAATGAGATTGGAGCAACCACACGGGTAAAATATCTGGGTTCCATACCATGATCCACCTTTTTCCAGAAGGAAATGACATACCCTAAAGGGAGCGACCCTCATAACCTTGCCGCATCTTTCCTGTTTCGACCATTTCTGGGGTGTGAGGTTCGATGAGGTCTCGTCCACAAAGCTACGCTTTACACGAAAGCCATGCTTTGATCATAAATGATCAACAAATGATCAGCAATACACAGCAACACTTAGCATGCCACACTACCAAATTGGGAGTATATCACTGATAACCTTCAACTACATAACCTCTGAGCTCGTACGTCTCAGAGAAGGGTGTTAAGCTAAGAGAATAAATTCTCCACCACCAAACAGAAATGTATTTGAAAGAAATCTGCTTTATATCTCAAAGTGTAGTGTCAGACATACGACCATACAAATATGTTCCGGGTTCGAATAGAATCGAAGGCAGTTCCAAAGAAGCCCTTGCAATCCGGGTATTCACAACCCCGATCGGATTTCCCATCACATAGGGAATCTCTATAGCGTAGCTACTCGGTGCAGAGACAATCGTTAGGTTATCCTATCGTTCTCGCAAATGCCCGGTCTTCAACACCGGTCTACAAATGCTATCCATTTACGTCGTATCACTATTCAGAATGGGTTATATGACACAAAGTCCTCTCCCGGCTAAACCGAATAATGAGCGGTTGTTTTAAAAACAAATTCAAATGCCATTTCAAAGGCAAATATTGATAGTCGATTATGTAACTATCAACAACATTCACAACAATCAACCAATTTAAATAATTTTCCCAAATTATTAAATTTCAAAATATCTTTGCAAGATATATATTTTCCATAATTCATCGCTTTGAAAACAAATTTCAAATCACTTTTCTTTTGCGGAATAAAATTCCCAATTTTATTTATTTCCACTGTGAATTTAAATTTCCAAATATTCACTTTCAAACACCAAATCAAATTTCAAATTGATTCTTCCATTTATTTCAAAGACCAAATCAATTTTACAAATTGATTCCCAAGTCTATTTTCAATAGAATAGAACATTTGAAAATTGATTTCTAAGTTTATTTCCAGTTATCCCGCCTTTTGGCAAGGCCGTGACACCAAGGAATTGACTAGTAACCAATGACGGTCCGTCCTAGAGATCAGTCATACACAGGCTCACTATGGATGTCGATGAATTTTGTCCAAGTCCGGATCGAGCCAAAATTGGTAGGACATGACAAGCTAGGCTATGAGAGTCGACGTTCCAAACCTCAAGTCAATCCGAGTTCATATGCTCAAGTTATGAACGATACAAAATTGGATGAGAACCAATCACCGGTCGACTCGCTCCCTTCGAATCGCTCCCTTCGACTCGCTTCACATCCCTGAGAAGTAACTCCTTCGACTCGCTTCACAACCATCAAAAGCGGCACCTTCGACTCGCTCTGCTTCGCCTCCATTAGATGCCTCCTTCGACTCGCTCGATCAACGCACACTTCGACTCGCTCCGCCTCGAGCCATTCTTCGACTCGCTCCACTTCGTCAACTTCATATCCATCTGAAGGCTTCTACTTCATGTCCATCGATGTGGAGCAAAGCACAAGCAGTCAATGCAAGTTAGCGCCACGTCGCCGAGTCAAACAGAACCGAGTCGAAACGGAAGCGAGTTGAACCAAACAGCCACCGAGAATCCCATTTCTTATCGATCATATCTCCTAATCTACAAGTCCAAATTTTATGAAATTTTCATAGAAGACTACGTGCATGCTAAAGAATGTCCACGCCAAATTTCGACTCCATTGGATGAAATCTTGATCGATATGAAATCTGCTCGTATCGATCACGGATCGGACCGAAACTTCATGGGCTTGGGCGTGCGGGCCTGATCACGTGCCAGAGAGGTTCTCCTGAGATCTGAGCGAAATACCAGCCTCCTACACCTATATATAGACCCCCAATGCCAACAAAAAAGGGGTTCTTCTTCTTCTTTGAGATCTCCAACGCCTAGACTTTGCCAAACACGGATCTGAACTCCATGGCTGCTGTTACCAATAAATTTCACTGCTGCAAATCATTGTTATTCATTTTAATTTGCTAAAATCAATTGTAAACATCAAAGAAAGATCAATAAAGCAAACTACTTCATAGTGGACGTAGGCAATACGCCGAACCACTCTAAATTCTTGTGTCTCCTTGCACTTTAATTATTCTCATTTCTAAAATTTGGAGTTTTTATTAGATAAATCCTCTTTTTACATTTAATTTCTTCACTTTATCTCTTCAAAGACTTTCGAAGAGTGTTGTGCCCAATTTTGGTATAAACACTTTGGTGCTTTCACTGAGAAAAACCCAATTTTTCTCCTACTCTTTGGATCTCCTATCTATATTGGATTGCATAAATCTAAGAAGAAGATCTAGATCTAGAACTTTGAAGCCCTTCCATTCTATTCAGATTTGTAATCAGATCTAGGGAAGGACTTCATCAATTCATTATGGTGAGCACACGTACCACTGCTACAACTGTTGATCAAGTAGCACGGGACCGCCAAAATCCCGTGCAATCACCTCCCTCCAACCAAAATGCTGCAGGACCTTCAGATCCGTTCGGTCCAATAACTAGACAAGAATTCCAAACATTGCTTCAAGAGTTGACCCAAAGTCAACAGCAGTTAACTGAACAACTGCGCACCAACACAGAGTTGACTAACCAGCTAAATAGCCGAAGGCGAAGAATATCCAGAAGAGACCAAGGTTCCTATTCTTCCATAGAGAGTTCCGCCTCCTCTGATGGCCAAACCAGGTCCACATGCCCACGGCTAGGTGTAAGCTACACCCAAGCCACGGGACACCAACCCGCTTCAAATCTTGGGCAACCTAGAGCTGGGCCATCCGCCAGTCTCCGTATAAAACCTTCAACTCGAGGAGGAGCTGCTCCTTACCATGTTACCGGCAACATTGCTACTACCACCACTGCCGGACGGGAGGTGATGCTAGAAACCAAGCTGATCCTCAACGTAACCAACAAGAGCAGACTCCTGAGCCTTATGTCCCTAAGGATATCGAACCAAGGAGGCGAGGCACGGACCGTCGACCGCGTCCTGTCTAGACTCGCGCTGTGGAACCCGACCACACCTTGGCACAACATGCTCCAAGTATCCGAACGCCAAATATACCAGCGATGATCCGCCAAACGATCCGTGAAAGTCAGGGTCTCTCAAATGACGATTGGGGAATCTCCCGAAGTCATACCTCTTTCACCGATGAAGTTTTATATGCTGAAACACCCCGGCACTTCAGGATGCCAGCTTTGCCAGTTTATGAAGGAAGTACTGATCCCAACCAACATGTCCTGAAATACGAATGGCTGATGAATGCTGCTAGAGCTGATGATGCAGCAAAGTGTCGTAGTTTCCCCATTTCCCTAGGGGGCATCGCTACCATGTGGTTCACTCGTTTTCCACCGCGATCCTTCTCTAACTTTGACCAAATGGCCACCAAGTTTGTCGAACAATTCGGTATGCACGTGGCGAGGCCTAAGGACGTTAACACTCTATCTAGTGTTACACAAGCCCCCGGAGAAACACTTAGACGTTACTTGGAGCGATTCCATGCTGCATGTGCAGAAATAAGCAATCCCAATGATAACTCTATCCTGATGGCACTGACTAAGGGGATTAATGCTGATTCCGAGTTTGAAAATTGGATAGCTGGGAAACCACCTACGTCATTGGACCGTTTCTATTCCAAGGCAGCCCAATTCCTGAGAAGGGAGGATGCGAAACAGTCTAGGAAGCAGGATGACGCAGGGCCCAACATCGGAGGTATCCAAAGTAACGTCACTGTTAAACAGTCCGGAGATAGTTCTGGAAAAGTTTAGTTGAACATACAAAATAAACAAAATCAACAGAGGGACAGTGGGAATCAAAACAAGAAACGCGATCAGAATCGCGGTCCACGGCCTAGAGCTTCCATGTATGATAACTACACTCCGTTGAACACGTCGCTGGAAAATGTGTATTTGCAAACCTGCAATACCATGCAATACAAGAAACCTACCCCTAAACCACCAACTGAAAGACAAATCCAAATAGGGAAATTTTGTAGATTCCACGAAAGTTATAGCCACAACACCAATGAGTGCCGTCACTTGCAAGACCTCATTGAAAAACTGATACGTGAACGGAAGTTGGATCAGTATGTGCGGGCACCGCAGTCTGGTAGTGCGGGTCCGTCAAATCAGAATCGTGCGCCGAATCAGGAAAGACAGGAGGAACCCGCTCATACAGGCGGGAGGTTGGTCATCAATACAATAAATGGTGGTCCTCACCCAGCAGATCGAAGTTGGAAGGAAATGGAGTCATATGCTAGTTCTATCAGGCATGCAGACTTCGAATGTTGTAGTAACTTTGATGAAGAGGCTCCGGCCAAGCAACAGAAGACGATGACAGATGACATCGTGTTCAGGAACAGAGACGCTGATAAAGTCGAAGCCCCCACTATCGATCCACTGGTCATCTCAGCACAGGTAGGTCCCGCTTGGATGAAAAGGATCTTAGTTGACAGTGGAAGCTCTGTGAACATTTTGTTCAAGCGAGCTTATGATCAAATGAAAATGGAAGCCACGGACTTGAAGCCTTGTCAATCCCGAGTCCATGGTTTCAACGGAAGTGCTACTATACCCACTGGAATGGTGGAACTGCCAGTAGAGTTGGGAGTTGATGAATGACGAAGAGTACGGATGCTACAGTTCATCGTTTTGGACATAGACTCCCCTTACAATGCTTTCTTGGGCCGACCGGCCCTCGCTAAATTCAGGGCAGCCATCGCCCCGTGGTGTTTGACTTTAAAGTTTCCCACTGATCATGGAATAGGAATCATTCAGGGAGATCAGGCTACTACCAAAGCCTGTTATGTTGCTGAGCTGCGGGAGGCGTGGCGAAAGGAGAAAGGAAAGGGCATAGAGGAATCTCTCTGTGTCCGTTTTGCCAATAATTGACAATTAACGCCCGGGCCCAGGCTCGGGCACCCCAGCCAATTCCTCGGGGATCTTGACCCAAGAGAAACTGAAGACGAAGGAGAATCTAAAGAAAGTCAAGCATCCCTGGCCGAACTGACGATTGATATCCCAGTTGACAGTGACGATGACTCGAGGATGATAAAGATTGGATCTCAGCTAAGCCAGCAAACTCAAGAGGAATTGGTTGAATTTCTGTGGGCAAATATTGACGTATTTGCCTGGACACATTCCGATATGTGTGGGATCTCGCCGGACATCGTGAGCCACACTCTAAACATTGACCCGCCACATGTCCCGGTCAAACAGAAAAGGCGTGGTATGGATCCAGAGAGATCTGCCGCCCTTAAGGAAGAAGTAGAAAAGCTTGAAGCAAACGGATTCATTCGGGATGCGCTATATCCTGAATGGGTGTCGAACCCCGTGCTCGTTCGAAAGCCGAATGGAAAGTGGAGAACATGTGTCGATTATTCCGATCTGAATAAAGCATGTCCCAAAGATAGTTTCCCGCTTCCCAGAATTGATCAGCTAGTAGATTCGACAACCGGGCATGAACTCTTATCCTTCATGGACGCGTACACTGGCTACAATCAGATACCGATGCATTTACCCAATCAAGAACATACCAGCTTCGTAACCAATCTGGGACTTTACTGTTACAAGGTTATGCCATTCGGACTCAAGAATGCCGGGGCTACTTATCAACGATTGGTCAATCGGATGTTTGCCAATCAAATCGGGAAAACAATGGAAGTATATGTAGACGACATGCTTGTGAAGTCACGACTCTCCACCGACCATGTTAAAGACCTGGAAACTATGTTCAACATACTTCGAGAATACAAAATGAAGCTCAACCCACTGAAATGTCACTTCGGAGTTGCATCCGAAAAGTTCCATGGGTTCATCGTTAACGCCCGAGGAATCGAAGCTAATCCTGAAAAGATTTGGGCAATCAGAAACCTTGAAACTCCCAAGACTATAAAGCAAGTCCAGAGTCTCAATGGAAAGATAGCAGCCTTGAGCAGGTTTATTTCAAAGTCCACTGACAAGTGCATTCCCTTCTTCGATCTGATCCGAAAAGGAAAATGCAACTTTGAATGGACCATGGAGTGCGAGGGCGCTTTCCAAGCACTAGTTCAACATCTATCCACACCACCTATCCTATCAAAGCCCATCGACCATGAGAAGTTGTTCGTATATTTGGCGATATCAGAGAACGCTATCAGCACTGCATTAATCCGAGAAGAAGACAAGGTACAGAAGCCGGTATACTACGTCAGCAAACGATTGACTGGGGCTGAAAGAAATTACCCAAAGCTAGAAAAGTTGGCCTACTGCCTTTTGATTTCATTAAGGAAACTCCGACCGTATTTCCAGGCACATCCCATTGTTGTCTACACCGACCAGCCGTTACGACAGGTCCTTTCGCGGCCTGAGACGTCTGGTAGGTTACTCAAGTGGAACATCGAACTGAGTCAGTTTGATATTACTTACACTCCAAGATGAGCAACCCAAGGACAAGTCACTGATTTCATAGTCGAATTTACCATTCCAGGGGACTTGTCCGAAACTAGTAAATCCCCCGAGTACGTCTGGAAGCTATATACTGATGGTGCATCAAACGACCGGTGTTCGGGCGCTGGTGTTGTACTCGAAACCCCCGAAGGCCGATTCATATGCTATGCTGTGAAGTTCAATTTTCATGCGACTAATAATGAAGCTGAATATGAAGCCCTCTTAGCTGGCCTAAAACTTGCCAAAGATCTGAAAATTGTCGCTGTGGAAATTTATTGTGATTCACAACTAGTCGTGTGTCAGGTTCCAAGAGAATATCAAGCGAGAGACCGAAGACTAGCTGCTTACTTAGCTCGAGTTCAGGAAGTACTAAATCAGTTTGATTACTATGCCATCTATTGCATACCTCGAGAACACAACCAAAAAGCTGATTCATTGGTAAAACTAGCCAGCACCGGTGAAGCTCAGCAAATGGGACTCGTTTCCGTAGAAGGTTATCCTCCCCAAGCATTGACCGGGCAGAAATAAACAGGGTATGAAAAACCCTCCTCGAAAAGGATTCATTGATGACTCCACTCAGAAACTACATCAAACACGGAATCCTACCGAAATGCAGGAGTGAAAAGAGACAAGTTCTCCGAAAGGCCTCACGATTCGTCATTCAGGATGGGGTCATGTATAGAAGAAGGTACTCTGTTCCTCTACTCCGGTGTATCGCTCACGATGAAATTAAACAAGTATTGCACGAAGTGAACGAGGGAGAATGTGGCGATCACACCGGGGGGCAAGCACTTGCCAAGAAAATACTTCGATACGGATATTACTGGCCGACTGTGAATCGCGATGCATCGGATTATGCAAAGAAATGCGATAGGTGTCAGAAATATGCTCGAATTCCTAGAGCTCCTCCTACCGAAATAACACAAATGGTCAGCCCATGGCCGTTTGCAATGTGGGGCATCGACATCATTGGTGCTTTACCTCTGGCAAAAGGTGGTGCAAAATACGCCATCGTCGCAGTTGATTACTTTACTAAGTGGGCTGAAGCCGAAGCTCTCGCTACCATTACAACGAAGAAAGTAATCAACTTTGTGGTTCGTAACATCATCTGTCGATTCGGTCTCCCACACACCATTATTACGGACAACGGAACCCAATTCGACAGTGCTGAATTTAAAGATTTCTGCAAACGATTTCACATCCAAAAGAAATTCTCTGCAGTGGCGCACCCTCAGGCAAACAGACAGGTCGAAGCTGTTAATAAAGTTATAAAATCCATTCTGAAAAAACGACTGGAAAAGGTCGGTGGCAAGTGGGTTGATGAACTTCCTATGGCTTTATGGGCTTACCGAACAACCCACAAGACTGCGACTGGTCACACTCCATTCTCTCTTTCTTACGGTTCAGAAGCCGTTATTCCAGTCGAGCTAGAAATACCTTCTCATCGTGTGACATACTATGATCCAAAGACGAATGCTATATTACTTGCTGAATCTCTTGATCTACTAGATGAGAAGCGTGAAGAAGCTGATTTGAGGACAGCTGCGCATCGAAGTCGAGTCGCCCGATTGTACAACGTCAGGGTCCGCCCGCGAACCTTTGAACTATGCGATCTCGTCCTCAAAAGAATCTATCCGGTTCCTTCGCAAATGAAACCAACATGGGAAGGACCGTATGTTATTGAACGAAGGCTTGGAGATGGCACATTCAAACTATCGACTGTCGACGGTCTAACTCTGCCAAGAGCCTGGAATAGCGAGAGTCTTCGCCGCTATTACACATGACAGGCTATCTTTATCCATTAAGATTACTTTCCTTTTTTGTAATTTGTTTCTGCATTTCGAAATTAGAACTTGTAATAAGGCAACTGACTTTGCCATACTTTCTTGTTTCAGCAATAAAATGCAATCTCTTCGAGCCAGAGCTGTGATTTACTTGAAATGCTTCATATGACCATCACTATGCACGGAGAGCTAAGTTTCACCATACGGTGGAATTTATTCAAATAGAGAGTGACTGCGATGCAACCAATCACTCGCTAAGTGAAACTCGAGCTCGGGAACAAGCCATCACATCAAAGTCAAAAAAGGATTGATACACGACAATCCTTCATCAACTACGTATTCCTAGAGCGCGAAGCGGAGTATAAACAGCAACTCCGAACTCCCAAAGCGCGAGTCGGAGTATAAACATCAAACTCCAGATTCCTAGAGCGCGTACTAGAGTATAAACATCAACTCCGAACTCCCAAAGCGCGAGTCGGAGTATAAACATCAACTTCAGATTCCCAGAGCGCGAACTGGAGTACAAACATCAACTCCGAGTTCCCAGAGTGCGAACCGAAGTATAAACATCAACTCCGTATTCCCAGAGTGTGAAGCGGAGTATAAACAGCAACTCTGAACTCCCAGAGCACGAGTCGAAGTATAAACACCAACTCCAGATTCCCAGAGCGTGAACTGGAGTATAAACATCAACTCCGAGTTCCCAAAGTGCGAACCGGAGTATAAACATCAACTCCGTATTCCTAGAGTGCGAAGAGGAGTATAAACATCAACTCCAATTTCCCAGAGTGCGAACTGGAGTATAAACATCAACTCCGTATTCCTAGAGTGCGAAGCGGAGTATAAATAGCAACTTCGAACTCCTAGAGCGCGAGTCGGAGTATAAACATCAACTCCAGATTCCCAGAGCGCGAACTGGAGTATAAACATCAACTCCGAGTTCCCAGAGTGCGAACCGGAGTATAAACATCAACTCTGTATTCCCAGAGTGCGAAGCGGAGTATAAACATCAACTCCAGACTCCCAGAGCGCGAACCGGAGTATAAAAATCAACTCCGTATTCCCAGAGTGCGAAGCGGAGTATAAACAGCAACTTCGAACTCCCAAAGCACGAGTCGGAGTATAAACATCAACTCCAGATTCCCAGAGTGTGAACTGGAGTATAAACGTTGACTCCGATTTCCTAGAGTGCGAACCGGAGTATAAACATCAACTCCGTATTCCCAAAGTGCGAAGCGGAGTATAAACATCAACTCCAGTCTCCCAGAGCGCAAACTGGAGTATAAACATCAACTCCGTATTCCCAGAGTGTGAAGCGGAGTATAAACAGCAATGCCGAACTCCCAAAGCACGAGTCGGAGTATAAACATCAACTCCAGATTCCCAGAGTGCGAACTGGAGTATAAACGTCGACTCCGAGTTCCCAGAGTGCGAACCGGAGTATAAACATCAACTCCGTATTCCCAGAGTGCGAAGCGGAGTATAAACATCAACTCCAGATTTCCAGAGTGCAAAACGGAGCGTAAACACCAACTTCGAGTTCCCGAAGCATGAATCGAAGTATAAATGTCAACTCCAAACTCCCGAAGTGCGAGTCGGAGTGCAAATGTCGATTCCAAGTCCCCAGATCGCGAACATATGATTGAAACTTAAGCCGGCGTGACCAGCCGCCGATAAACGAATGGGAATCTCCGGGGTGTGGATATGATCATCGACAATAAAATGAGCATGGATGAACTACTCAATCTCCGTTTGCCTCAGACATCCGTTCGGTGGCACTAGACTCAACATGTTATATATAAGAAACGATCGTCGACTGATGATCTACAACTCACCATCAAGACTGGGGGGCAAGACTTAAGCATCGACCATCGACAGAAGCAATGCGACGTCAAAATTCAACTCGCTTCCCGGTCGCAGACCATGTCCATAGTTTCCGAACTTGGAAAACAAAAACAAACTTGAATCAAAAACTAGAACTTCGCAAGTACATTTCAGATATTGAAACACTTGGACAAATACACAATGACAGAAAAGAAGCCAAAAATGAGAAGTTTCATTTCTATTCTTTATAAAAGAAGTTCATGTACAAGTTTCAAAAATTCCTACTAGCAGGGGCCGAACCCGCCTCTATACACGGCTAACAAAATGCAAGATAAAATACACCGGATGAGCATGCCAATATTTCTTCTTCCTTGGCTTCCTCCTCGGTGTGGACCCGCTGGAGCCATCGCCAATCTTCCTCTTTGAGCCTTTGCTTTTCGGCGGTTGGTCTTCAGGCGAGGGCATTATTTCAACATCCTCCTCCGAACTCAAGTGGATAGGAATGCTCCCTGCGGGCGGAGTCGAAGGAACATGATCGAATACAGAAGGTGGGATGGGCACGCTGGTGAGAAAAACAGCAGCACCAGGAGATATCATTCTGAGCGGAGCAGGCCCTGGTGCTGCCATCCCACCTCCAAAGCTGCCACCATGAGCCGTTGCTGCCATTTCAGCGTCGATTTGAGCGAACATCTCCTCTTCGGTTACTGCTCGAGCCCCGCTGGGAGTATCGGCAGTCGGCATTGAAGAACTTGTAGCAGGATCAGTTCCACTCGTGACAGGTGGCGAGTCAGCAAGAGGATCGCCGTGATGGCGAAAGAGTTCATCCATCTGTTGCTCGTCAAACGCCATTGTACTCCCCTGCATATCATCGAGCGGGGCAGCTGTACTCACGGTGATTACTTCGGTCGCGATAGCCTCCTGCGTTTGATATGGTTCTTGAGTAGCAGAAGGCATGGTCGGTGCAGCATCGATCACTGGACAAAGAATAAGAGAACTGTTAGAACTTGACTCAGTCGAAGACTTCGACTTAAGAAAGATATGTGGAATGTCCAGAATACCTTCCTCAGTTTGAATTCTAGACGGCAGGGCGGCATCAGTGACTTGCGCTGCAGCCGAAGACATCTGTGGCTGATCCGGATTATAAGCAGGAACGGCCTGGGGATCGACCGTGGACGAGGATTCGGACTGGGTCAACGCGGGAACTTCGAGACTCGCTTCATGATGGTCGACTCCAGAACCCTCTCCCACTTCAAAGTGCTGGGCGCCAAGTCTTTCCTTCTCACGCAGAATCATTGACTCAAGGAGAACCTTCTTTTCATCTTCGGTCAGAATGCGGTTCTCGAGTTCAAATTCATCCACAGACTCGCCCTGACGCGCCTCCTCCTCTTCCTCAACTAGTCGGCTCCAAGCATTATAGAGATGCGTCGAAAAATCATCGAGCCAGGCTAGACCCCTGTGCCTCAGCACATTAGCGTTGTAAACGACGAGGAGGTCTTCGATGTCAGCCTCTAGCCTGGACTCGGCCAACTTCACCCTCTCCTCGACCTCAGTCTCCACCTTCTGGACTTTAGCCACAGCCGCATCCCGTTCACCCCTAAGCAGAACAGCTTGTTCGCATGCCTCTTGGGCTGCGTTGTTCGCATCATCTTTCTCCTTGGCCATATCAGCAAATTTGGCCTTGAGTTCATTAAGCTCCTTGACCGCCGCATCCCGCTCGACGGTGACTTTAGTATTCCGGTGGCCCATCTCATCCACCAGGGCAAGGTGAGTCTGTCCCAACCTCTCCATTGCCGCCTTCGCTTCGTCAGCCTTTTTAATGGCCTCAATCTCAGACTTCTGAGAAGACTCAGACTCAGCGGTAAGCACCTGAATGATCCGATCCCTTTGAGCAAGCTCGGTCTCCATCTTCTCGAGCGCTTTGGCTCGCTCAAAGGCCACTTTGGAAGCTTTTTCGGCAGCCTTTGCCCACTCTCAGTACTAGGTGTATATGTCGTGAACATAATCGTGCACCGTGTTTTCTACTCCTGATGGAATTCTTTTTAAGTGTGGTGGGAAGACATAACCGTCGAAGCAGATATTCGGAAAATCCTTCCTCATCTGAGCCAACTTAAGAGCCCCTTCTCCTGTGGGTTCAGCTGAGACCTGCTTTGTAATCATGGAGGCTGTAGTCTCGACTCTCTGAAGATGAGTCTCAGGTCTAGAAGAATGAGAAGACGGCCTGTGACGAGGAGGTTCAGATGGATGTGAGACAGAAACAGGGGGCGGAGACGGAAGTCTAGGAGGAGGAGAGCGCGATCTAGATTGATGTCTATACTCTTTATCACGCCCATACCTGTCCTGGTTAGAGTATTCGCGATCGCGATCTCTATCTGAATCCCTCCTGCGGGAATCATAATAACCAGAAGCTTTTCGGGCAGAGCGAAGATTCCCAAGCATCGATCCTCTTCCAGACATAGTACCTAAAAATAAGAAACAAAGAGAGAGTTAGCGACTTCCAAAGTTGAGCGATTTACAGTTGTGAATCATGCAGTGTAGTGAAGTGTATGCAAGTGCAATCCCCCGACCAACCGGAAATGTCGGTCGCACTCGTAGCAAGCGACCCGCTCAGTTCAAGAGCGCTGTCAAGCTCCTCCATACCGGTGTCGTGTTGAGACGACACAAAATCCGGAATCGGAACATCGGCAAGCCCGTCAAAAAGGTTCTCCAATGGAGGGGAAGAAGCCTCTGAAATTCTAATCCCCTGAGCAGGCAGGGACATAACAACTGATTTGAACCTCTCGGATTTAGAGCATTTGTGAGCAGCAGCCTTTCCTTTTCTTCTTCCACCCGAATCCTGGACATCGGCAGAAGGCCCAACTGGGAGGTCGGTATCGGTAGGTGTTCTTTCTGAATCAACTTCTTCGGCTATCACGACTGCGGGCGCTTTACGCTTCACCCATTTCTTCGGGACCACTCTATGTGTCCCTTCCAGCTGTATGCTTTGCCTCCGCTCTATCAGCCCGACGGTCCTCAAATTTCTATCAGTCAGGACCAAGTCGATATGCCTCTCTTCGCCCGGATACGCTTGAAGGATCCGAACAAGCTCTCTGAAGTATGCGCCGTCAGGACGAGAGATTGCAGCTATAAAAAAGGAAAAGTATATCAATTTTGAAGTCAGTTACTAACACCTCAATGATTCGAGAGGAAAATGGCAACACTTAAGTCTATCCAACCACCGCCTAGCAAATCTAGGGGGCACCGAACGTAGAACCATTCAGTTTTATAATAACTTAACCTTCCCCAGGAACCCAGTACAATGTGGCAGTTTCTGACCGCTTCCAAGAAGGTGAAAGAAGGGCTGTCTCCGCGGCTCTTGACGTTGAATAAATATCTGATTTCGATCGGCTTCGGCGGTTGAAAGAGGATCTCCATAAACAAGACGAAGGTGCTGTTCAATAAGGCATACCGTTGGGATGTAGCTGAGATGGAGCTATGCCCAAAAACGATAACATCTCCCTTATATATTGGTTGAAGGGAGGGAGTTTCCCCGCTGTGCAAGCGTGACGGTTGAAAGCAGTAAACCCTTTCGAGGGATATTGTGGCCTGTCCTTTGGCCCAGGAAGTAGCACATCGTCAAGCGACAAACCGTGCCTTAAACAAATCCGTCCTAACATATCTTCGGAGATACCCGACGGCACCGAATCTGGTGGACTACAAATAAATCGAGCTCCTAGACGCTCGTACGGAGCTGGCTCTATAACTTCAGCTTCTATAACCGGTATCTCTATGGTTGGAGGAATAGAACTCGGGAGTTCCTGCTGTTGAGAATTGGAGGGTTCCATGAATAGCTAGCTTATGAAAAATCATTGTTAAACAAACAATAACGGTCGTACATCCCCCAGTGTAAAGTGTGTGAGTGTGTGTGCTGTGCGGTGTAGTACTGTATATCATTTGAAGAAGATCTACATGATTAAGGAAAGCATGTAGACGACGAGACTTCGGAATTCAGTCGGAGGGACCGTCATCGCTGACCGTCACAACCGTGCCATCCAGTTATTAGCTATCAGTCTGAGTTAAAGTGTGTTATTATTTTAGTAGGTTCCAGTTTCATCGACGAACTTCAATAGGCAATGAGGTGTGCGGTGAAACAATTAAGTCCAGTTAAGCAAGTCTGAAGCTCGTCGGAGTTAAGTGGTCAAAGGCACTAGAATTTTCGGTATCGTCGAAATTAAATCAATGGTCAATCATCAAAAGTTCAAGTTCAAGTCAATCACTCAGGTTCAAGTTCGAATCGCTCGCTAAGGCTCGAGTTCGACTCGATCGTTCGGGGTTGTGCAGTTCGACTCGATCCAAGACCACGTGCTTCGACTCGGTCCAAAGCCACGCGCTTCGACTCGCTTCGAAGCCTCTACTTCAACTCGATCCCAAACCTCGCGCTTTGACTCGATCCAAAGCCTCTGCTTCGACTCGATCGAAAACTACGCAATTCGACTCGGTCCCAAACCTTCAGTTTGACTCGATCCCAAGGCACTCCACTTCGAACCGTTCCAAGGCCACTATTTCGACTCGATCAAAAGACATACTTTTCGACTCGATCCAGGGCCATCGTTTCGAGTCCATCAGACACAGCCCCTTCGTATTGATCCACAGATTCAAAGCATTCGACTCGATGCGAAGCTCCACCATCGATCGATACGAAGGCCTCCGCCTCATCATCTCGAAACCCCTACTCTAGATCGACACGAAGCTGAGGCCAAGGAATTTTCGATCGATCATGACTCTGTTTGATTTGGTGTTAAGAATCGAGTCTCCTCGTTTACGTGATGGTTTCGCTCAATGGATTACCTAAATTTGTCAATTGGTTCAAATAATCGAAGGTATGAATCAGTTCGAAGGCGAGGATGTTTCTTCTTTCTTCTCGAGTTTTTGAGCGTTACGAAGGCAAGGAAGGAGAGCAAAAAGTGAAAAGTGGAAAAATGGCTAAGTACACACTATTTATATGGACTCAAAAACAAAGGGAATAAACGATTCGTATCCCGGTGGATTCAAACACGCATTTCGACTCCCTCTCCAGCGCGTTGATGCGAAGCTCCCCTTCGTATCGCTTGTCTTCGACTCCCTCTCCGATGCAGCGATAAAAGACATCACTTCGACTCCATCTTCCCTTCGACTCCGTCCCCTGTCCAGTTCGACTCCCTCTCGGATGCAGCGATAAAAGACATCACTTCGACTCCGTCTTCCCTTCGACTCCGTCTTCCCTTCGACTCCGTCTCCTGTGCGGTTCGAATCCAAGACCGAGTCGAACAAAGTAGTTCGAACCCAAGACCGAGTCGAACAAGCAGTTCGAATCCATAAAATCATGACTTCCAGAGGCCAACTCCATCGAATCAAAATACTCACTTCGTTTCCACAAAATTCAATGAAAGACGTCCTCAATGCTTCAACCCTTCACGACGATTCAGGAGAGGATCGTTACGAAGGAACATTCAAAACCAACCATCGAGCGTTGTTACAGCGAATTTCACGTTGGTTCAGGAGAGGATCGATACGGAGTTCCGTATAAAATAAACTGGCAACGACTCATGAACGTACAAACGTCAACGAGAGTCAGGTTAACCTATATGCATGAATGTCAGACTAATATTCAATATTCCAGATTTACAGGAGACAGAAACTCGTCTAATAACGATTACAACAGCGAACAGCTAATCGCTAGCATATAGCAGTTAGTTGCAACAATACATGGTACAGCAGTTAACAGTCAACAGTTTACATTGTCAAGAAAAACAGTCAAAGATTACAGCTTTCATCGAAAAGACGACAACTATTCAGGATGAAGACTGCAGCACTTCAAAGCACATCATGTTTTCACAAGACGTACTTTGGGGGGCAAATGTTATCCCGCCTTTTGGCAAGGCTGTGACACCAAGGAATTGACTAGTAACCAATGACGGTCCGTCCTAGAGATCAGTCATACACAGGCTCACTATGGATATCGACGAATTTTGTCCGAGTCCGGATCGAGCCAAAATTGGTAGGACATGACAAGCTAGGCTATGAGAGTTGACCTTCCAAATCTCAAGTCAATCCGAGTTCGTATGCTCAAGTTATGAACGATACAAAATTGGATGAGAACCAATCACCGGTCGACTCGCTCCCTTCGACTCGCTTCACATCCCTCAGAAGTAACTCCTTCGCCTCACTTCACAACCATCAAAAGCGGCACCTTCGACTCGCTCCGCTTCGCCTCCATTAGATGCCTCCTTCGAATCGCTCGATCAACGCACACTTCGACTCGCTCAATCAGTGCTCACTTCGACTCGCTCCGCCTCGAGCCATTCTTCGACTCGCTCCACTTCGTCGACTTCGCATCCATCTGAAGACTTCTACTTCGTGTCCATCGATGTGGAGCAAAGCACAAGCAGTCAATGCAAGTTAGTGCCACGTCGCCGAGTCAAACATAACCGAGTCGAATGAAAAGCGAGTCGAAACAGAAGCGAGTCGAACCAAACAGCCACCGAGAATCCCATTTCTTATCGATCATATCTCCTAATCTACAAGTCCAAATGCTGTGAAATTTTCACAGAAGACTACGAGCATGCAAAATAATGTCCACGCCAAATTTCGACTCCATTGGATGAAATCTTGATCGATACGAAATCTGCTGGTATCGATCACGAATCGGACCGAAACTTCATGGGCTTGGGCGTGTGGGCCTGGTCACGTGCCAGAGAGGGTCTCCCAAGATTTGAGCGAAATACCAGCCTCCTACACCTATAAATAGACCCCCAATGCCAACAAAAAAGGGGTTCTTCTTCTTCTTTGAGATCTCCAACGCCTAGACTCTGCCAAACACGGATCTGAACTCCATGGCTGCTGTTACCAAGGAATTTCACTACTGCAAATCATTGTTATTCATTATAATTTGCTGAAATCAATTGTAAACATCAAAGAAAGATCAATAAAGAAAACTACTTCATAGTGGACGTAGGCTATACGCCGAACCACTCTAAATTCTTATGTCTCCTTGCACTTTAATTATTCTCATTTCTGAAATTTGGAGTTTTTGTTAGATAAATCCTCTTTTTACATTTAATTTCTTCACTTTATCTCTTTAAAGACTTCCGAAGAGTGTTGTGCCCAATTTTGGTACAAACATTTCCAAATAACAAACCATTTGCAAATTTATTTCTGGATTTATTTTCGAATAACAAATCATTTTACAAATCGATTTCCAAATTTATTTCAACATAAAATCCATTTTCATTCAACACCAAATAAATTTTCATATCGATTTCCCAAAGATTTATTTTCCAATCAAATCAATTATCAAATTAATTTCTAGAAATTTATCATCTTTTAAATAAATCCCTTTATTCTCTCCAAATTATTTAAAATCTGAATTTTTAATAAATTCTTCAACTTTCAAACAATATTATTCATAACCCATTTATTAATATCTTTTCTCATATTTTGGAAATAATTCGATAAGATTTCAAAAATCAACTTTATGCTTTTAAATTTCTTCTTTTAAATTCACCCAATTCTTTCAAAAGGGATTCACTTAAAATTTCTTACTTTAATTTCAAAAATCTAGTTTTATTTATTTCTGGTATCCAACGATACCAAAAATACATTCGGCTAAATTATAGCCTTCAAAAAATTCAATCATTAATAAAATCATTCACAGATTATCAATAAATAATCACACAGCATATGAAACAAATTCATACAATTTGAGGAATCCAGTTGGATCCCTGCATCCACAGATGTTAGCACAACAATTAAATACCCATTCCACTTCGAGGTGGAATATCACGGTATATGGGATTTATAAAATATCATCCGCTATTATGCGGCGCATAGGGTCTCATCCGCTATATAATGCGGGAAATCAACAACTCCAAATATATATATATACTACTATCATATATACTATCACAACCAAACAATCAATCAATCAATAACTGCAATTCCAATTTTAACTTGAGTGAGAAGATCTCACCTTTCGCTTTTAATTTGCAATTCCATTCCCATTTCAGCTTGTTTCTCGATTTTATACCTTGTATAACAATTATATAATTTATTAATATTCGAAATAATCGAACAAAAAATTGCCATTTATTTATTTAATTTTTACTAACAAATTAGTTATTTAACTAATTCCTTTTAATAAAATATTTTCTAGTTACCACAGTAATTACATAAGTTAACTAAACAAATTAAATCACTAAAATAAATTCCTGTCTGCATAAAGATTATTATAGTAAAAATTTATATAAATTCCTATGTTTATATTTTTGTCTGTTTCCAAATATACTTATATTTACTGTCTCTATTTTCTCTGCGTGTACATTTTTTTTCTGTTTTATATATCTATTTCTATAATACCCAAATTCGTTAAAATTAATTAAAGAAAATACCTAATTGCAGATCAAATTTCTAGCCTTGCCTTCATCGATCGAAACCCTAGCTCCGGTCGAGTCGCCTCCTCCCTTCACTGGCTGCCTTCCCGATGATTGATGCATCTATCCATCACGAACTCGAGCACCTGAACCCAGCTTACCACCATCGTCGCCGAGCTCTCAAACGAGTTTGTCACAGCCAGAGACGTGCACGACTTCGCCTCATCACCCACTCGAACGCTCCTCCCAGAGACCACGTGGCTGCCATCCCCTTGAGCTTGAACTCGAATCCACCCCGTGCGCGCCTCACCCAATCGCGACGACGTTGCCTTGCTTGCCCTCCTCCACGCGATTCGATTTGAATTGGTAGTGAATTTCGATGTTTAAACAACGGCCATGGATTTGATTTTGAAAATAGAAGAGCTCGGCAATTTCTTTTGGGTTTGAAAGAAAATTGGGGAAAGGAAGAAGGAACATGCATCGGCCATCGATTTTGTTTGAACGAAATATTTCGTTTGAACGAGATTTTTTCTTTTCTTTAAAAGAATGGAGGGGGACAAGAATTGACGTTGGCTCGTGGAAATGTCCTTACATGTTCGAAAAAAATCTTGCTACAGTAATTTTGAGGTGAAAGGATAAAGTTCTGATTTGATTATAAATGTCAACCAATATATATATATATATATATATATATATAAATTGTAATTTTTAAATTGTCTCGAATATGCAACTAAAAATCTTGACCTCCTATCGAGGCGTGCCGCTAGGAGTTTATAAAGTTAAACCCCTATTTCGAACACAATGGAAAAGGTTTTGAGTCCTAACTCGATCGTATGGAGAAGATAGCTTTTCGGCCCATTTATAATATTGAATTTCAATATAAATTTCAGCGCGTTTATATATCGTACGACCAAACGATCCCTCCAAACATTACAAAAATTGAAATCCAATAATAATACAATATTACGGATCCAATGGAACTGGCTTTGTCAAATTCCGAGACTGTGCCTCGGAAAGCTATTTTTTTTAAATATCGATTTAAACAATAGAATTCAAAACTGAACAAAACAGTTTCAAATTCAATTCTGAAAGTTCCATCACCTTCAGTATCATAAATATGAATTTTCTAAGCCTTGAAAATATTTTTAATCAGCTTAAAACTGAAGATTCAATATTTTTACCCAACTGCAATAAATTAAATTCAATAATTAAATTGCCAAATTCATTCTGATATTTGAATTTCAAGTTTAACTAACTTCTAGATATTCAAAATCAATTAAATATTCTGATTTCCAATGTCAAAAATTCAGGGTCGTTACAGCTATTATGGTTGGATTATTGAGGTGCATGATATGACTTGTGGATGGAGTTGATTTAAAATTGAGATTGCCTCACTCTTTGTTGATGCGGCGTTATTTTAACATGCCATAGTTTTGATTGCATGGTTGTGGAAATGTATGTGTACTGTAACATGTGTGTAGAAAATTACATTCATTGTTATGCATGGTTTTTGTAGTGTCATGACTAATTGTGTTGTGCAATTATCATGTACTACTCTAAAAGTAGTTAGTTGTGATTAATATACTCTATCGTATTTTGTGTAGTTAAGCATGGGATGTTTTATGTGTTGTGTTGAGAGTTTATTCTTTGTGGAATTATGGAGGCGTAATTCTTTTAAGGGAAAGAATGTAACGATCCGCTAATTTGACACATTAATTACTAATTGATTGTAAAAATATTGTTTAAATTAAGTTGGCGATAAAAGGGCAATTTTGAGCAAAGTTTTCCTTTTGGGAATTTTGATAATTCCATTATGTCAAGAATGTCCGAGAAATGAATTTTGATATAATTTTTTATGGTTTGGACATGTTGACCGAAATCGATATTTTAGGCCCAAAATTGCTTTAGACCCAAAATAACTGAATATTTGTTATAAATACGAGCCTCCCAAAACTCTAGCCGCCATCAAACCACTCTCTATCACTAATCTAGAAATTCATCTTAATCCGATTTTAATAGAGAACAATTTCCACTAATTACAAATTATTCCAAAATTTGAAGTATCCAAATACAATCAAATTATATATCAAACTGAACGTCTTGAAAAGACATAAAACGTCAAGTGTTTGTTTTTTAGAGATGGAACTCAAAGAGGCCGGAATTCAAGGTCAAAGTAAAAATCCAGTGAAATCCTAGTGCTAATTAGGTGTTTTCGATTCAAGCAATGATAGCCTAAATAGAAGAACAAGTATGTATAACACGACGTGTGGAGTATAACGATGGGTGGATTGTGACCTATCTCCGCCTAAACTAATGGTAGTTGGTCGATGAGGATCCAAAGGCAGAAGTGGCACTAATGGTCGGAGGTGCTCAGAGCATGTCGGTAAGGTGTTGCAGGCAATGAGGACTACGATGACATGGTCGGTTTTGGCAAAGGGGACCCCTAGCAATGCCTAGGGATGATCAATGCATAGAGGAAGAGAGCAACGACAGTTTCTCGATACTACAGCAGATGATGAGAATTTTCACTTAAGTCCATATGTTTTAATTAATTACAAACTAAACCTTAAATATTCTATTCATTTTATCTTTTACAAATGACCCTCGTTTCATGTGTAGCTTATTCTGTTGGATTCGTGGCAAAATTCTAAAAAATTTGGCATGTTGTTTACTGGCTTTTAGAGTTGTTTCTCAAAATGTGTTGGCAATTAAATATTCATAATTATTTATGTTTTAAAAATATTAAATGGATATTCATTGATAAAAATATACATCCGTTGATATGGGTTAACCCTTTTTTGATTGTTTGATTATTGTGATGTTTGATTTGATTTGGTTGTTTATATATTTAATTATTGCACTATTGGATGATGATATTTTATAGTAATTGATTGTTACTTTGGGAAAATAATTAATTAATAGAAAATAAGTAAAATAGTACAATTTTGGAAGAAATAAGTAAATTAATGGAAGATAAGGTTACTTATAGATTTTGAGTGATATTTATATTTGATAGTGGTTCAACAATTGAACTGATGTGAAAATTTAGTAAGATTATTATTTATGAATTTCTATGGAAATTTGTAAATGATAGCAAAAATCGATTTTAAAGTGAATTTGGAGAATTATTTACTATTTATAAAGTAAATTATAATTTGATAAATAATAATGTGATTTCTAGGAAGACTGTATTATTTTTAGATAGAACAATAATATGAGTGTTTTTATGGAGTTTATGGAAAGATATAATAATTATTATTATTTGAGTAATAGAAGTAAGAGATAATTTAAGGATAGTATAGATAATAATAAAGACGTATTTCAAAAAGTAGTTTGGGTTAAGTTATTACTACTTTGAGATAAGTAGCAATAAAAGGAGTTTTGAGATTTAAAGTGGAGTATTATTATTTTGTTAAATAGTAATAAACTTATAATGAAAAATAATAATAATATTTGAGTAAATATTATTATTTTGACATAAAGTAATAATATTATTGTTTTTGGAAGTAATTTGATATAAATTACTATTTTTGATTAAAAATTGATGTTTGAGACATTAGAAGTAATAAATGTACAATGAAGGATTTTTAAAGCATATTATCATTTTGAGAAATTATTATTGTTTTGAGATAAATTAAATAAGTGTGTTTTTATAATAAATAATAATAAGATGATTTCATATTTAAGTGGACATAATAGGTGTAAATGCATTATTTTGAATTGTTATTATATATATGATTGATCGTTGTTTGAAATTATCATGTATGTTTGTTGTACGAAGATGCAATCGCATTAGGACGAGCTATGTGATATTTTACCTATACTACTACTCAAATGTTGTGAAGTTGATTATGGTTTTGTTATGTTGAGGAGTTTGATGTTTGTGTTACTATTATTAAGTGGTTAGTACACATTTGACGATTTTGATGTTTTATTACTAATACAAAGTAAGTAGCACATATTTGGTGGATTTGTATAGCATTTGTGCTATTGGTGTTGTGTTACCAGTGATTGGTGACTTAAACACATTTAATTATATTTTTTGTTGATTTATTTGACGTTGGGATTGGTATTGAGTATTATTGGATTTGCCTGATATTTAATGGCTGTTTGTTGTTATTATAATTGTTTCCCCATATTTACGATGGTCATTGTGGTGGCATGGTAAAATATGATGTTTTTTTGCTTATATTGGTTTCTTAGTTTCTATTGTTGTGCAATGTTATATGCTAACAAGTATTTGATGCAAGAGAAGGCAATAAAACTATGTGGACTTCATCTCAAAAGGGTACATGGTAGTATTTTTATACACAATAGCCACCGAATCCCTTAGTTTGAGCTGCGGTGTATAGAAGTAAAGAAGGGAAAGAGATCTATACCACAAATGCAAGTTGTTGACTTGGTATATTTCTCTTGTATCATAGTTACAGTATTTGTAGATTTAATAATGATTAATATATTGAAAAATGTAGATGTTTTAATTATTGTATTGAGCCTGGTATGTTATTCATTATTGAGATGTATGTAACTGTTATGTTATTACACCATGAGGTTATCCATTTTGTTTATATTTTGACATTTTAAATTCTATAACCAACGACCCATTGTCTTTGATATATGAGATTAGTGTGAAAGCATATTTTGATGGTGTTTGTTTCTAATTTTGGACATTAAGAATGGTGTGGCATCACTGGGGTTGAGGTTTGTTGGTACTCCCTAAGGTTGTATGCAATATAATAAATAGATCCTAATGCCCAATTGAGGAATTGAAAGATTTTGGTATTTTTTAGGATTTGAAGGCATATATAAATCTAGTGAGAGTCCTACTAGATATATAAAATGAATCACGTTTAATCATCCTAATAAATATGAGAATGTATGTAATATTATAATAATTTACTTTAGTAAATTTGCACTATTAATGTATTTGATAAAATGTTTTACCCACTGAAATATACTAAACATACCTAATTAAAGGTTGATATAAAAATGTAAAATTTTACTTATCAACAAATTGAAATTTTGGCATGTTGTGCTTCATAGCCCTTGTAAGAGTTGAATTATTCAACCGTCAAGACTTTCGAGCCTTGGCAATAAAAGTATCAATTTTCTCTATGTTCTATATTGTCTTCTATGAGGTTTGAACTCGGAAACAATAATAGTATACAGACATTCGATCAATATTTGATCATATACAAATGTTATATGTTGAATAGTTGCGTTTCGCAAGGTACATACTTTTGATGGGATTGTTTCATTCGATATGCACATGTAACGAAAAGTGTGAAGTCATGTGTTCAATACGATTGAATACGATGAAGATCTTGTTGCATTGGAAACAACACTAGATATAGAAAGATCTTTAATTAGATAACTGAAATGTCAAATTAGATAACTTATTTGATCTTCATAATGTATTAGAGATAAATGAATGCATTTTTGAAAGAAATTTCATGAAGTCTTGTAGAAAAGGGTTTCTTATTGAAGGGTTTGACCATTTGAATAGAAAGTGAAAGTCTGGGAGTGGATGTAATGTTGGCATGGTTGGGATGAAGAGAGGGAGAATGGTCACATCTCATATGGAGATAATGGAAACAAATTGTTTAAAATATTTGTAGATGCTTAATAAGGAACAAGAAACATGATTTATATTCCAAATGTACTCTTTGTAGGAAATCATTCTCTATAAGATCTTTTTCTTTGCGTTCAAGATACTTGGTCAAAAATTCTTAACCGTAAGTTAGTTATAGTGGAAGAAGTAAATAGCCCTACCAAGTGATTGAATGGAGCTTCGTATAAATGTTGTTATTTTAGCAGTGGAATAGTGAGAACATACCACATGATACTTGCCTATAGAAGCATCTATATTATAATTGCTTTCATATATACCAATACTTATGAGATAATAACCAGTTTCAGTTTTGACTGAAAGTAAAGGCAACTTTGATTTGATATTTATATACACTTTATATTGCCACTTACATAAATGTCTTAGGTTAGTATATACCACTTATGATGTTTATATCATGAGTGTGAATTTCCATTATATAAAATATATCAAGCTAAATTAAAGTTGAATTAAAAATAATATATAAGTTTAAATTATAATATATAATAAAGCATTAATTAAATAAAATAAAATTTAAATAATAAACCCCTTTTTTATTAACATTCACTAAACATGATTACGACAAAGAAATTTTTTGTGTAAACACAAAATTATGATCTAGCGTAAAATAAATAAAGGATTTTTTAATTTGCCCCATTATACCTCGTTGACAATGCACTTGATCCACTAATAGTATCAGAGCCCGCATTGTGTTAATATAGATAGTTAACCAACACGTAGGTCCATGACATAAAAAATACAATTAGATAGGTGTCTAAGCCAAAATTAGTTAATTAAGGAGAATATTACTATAATTAAGGAGAATATTACTATAATTAAGGAATATTCTTTGACTTTATTGGGCACCCTTGAGAATTAAAAAATTACCCTTAAGCTGTTAAAAAATAAAGGGTCTAGAGTATCTAATGTTCTTTATGATTTCTTGAGCACCCTCAAGGTCATAAAGATGATTATAATCATAATAAAGATGATTATAATCACAATAAAAGTATGTCAGGAGTTATATATGAGCTATAACTAGTAAAGCATTACCATTTATAAGGACTATAATTTCTTAAGCACCTTATGGTTGTAGTGGCATGATAAATGGATAATAATACCTAATAGAAGAATATGATAAATTCTCGTATCTCTTTTATGGTTTTTAAGAGATGAAAAATCTAGTAGGAGCGTTATTAGATAGATATAAAAAACTAATCTAATAAGTATAAGAACATATGCGATGTTATCTAATTTATTCAATCAATTTGAATAGATTAAATGTCAACAATGAAGCTATTTCTAGAGAAAAACACACTAATCGACATTAACTATTAGAACTACTTATGAAATGCAAAGATCGCAGTCATCTACGAAACTCTAGTATAATTTTGCCAATTAGCCTAAGGCGAAGCCTGATAAAGATGTGACACTCGAGCAAATATCCTCTTAAAAGTCATGGTTGCTCAATGTTATATACCGTCTGTTTGCGCCAAAATTGGTCACAAACCCCAAGTATTGTGAAAGCATCAATGTATGAATACAAATCAGCAATATTCAAACAAAAATCTCAGATCTAAGCAAGCAACAAACAGCAATCCAGAAATAATGAACAGTGACACACAATTTATAGTGGTTCGGCTATCTCCGGCCTACGTCCACTTCAAGGTTTTTTATCCTTTATTGATTATCCTTGCTGGTTACAGGTGATTACAGCAAATACAATGAATGAATTCGAGTATAACAACAATAGAAAGAAGTAGAATTGAATCCGGCAGAGTCTGGACGTCCAATGGCCAAAAAGATCCCCTTTCTGTAGACTTCAGGGGGCTGTTTATAGGCGTAGGAGGTTGAGATCGCGCTCAAACTTCGGGAGACTTCTTCTGGCACGTTAGTGGACCCACGCGACCGACTCCACCAAGTTTTGACTCGATCTATGATCGATTCGAAGCTATTTCGTATCGATCAGAAAATGCTCCAATCGAGCTGAAACTTGGCAGAGACAATCTTTACCTCATGCGTAAGCTCCTATGAAAATTTCGTTACATTTGGATCAACGGTTTGTGAGATATGATCGATACGAAGTGACGTTCCTCGAAGTACAGCTCTGTTCGAACCCAGGATTTCGTATCGATGACCTTCATATCGATAAAGCGCGTGGCTTCGTAGCGACGTGGCGTGCATCCCTCGCGTTGATCCACCTTTTACTCCGAGTCGACCGCGTCTCCCCTAAAACTTCGCCTTACTCGTATTAGAGACGTTGCTCGAATCCATCGATGTCAGTTGGATACGAAATCGAGAACATCTGATGGATACGAATTCCCGATGGATTCGACCAAGCCCCCTTCCTCTTATGGATTCGATACGAACTAAGGCTTATGGGTACGAGACCGACCGACTCGAAGTAGGGTGCACCGATGGATGCGAAGTGGCGTGGATTGATCGATGCGAACACCATCGATTCGAACATATGGACACGAGAAAACCTGATGGATTCGAACTACGCAAACATGATGGATACGAACAGCACATTTTACCTAACTTGTATCGATCATATCTCACTCATACGAACTCCGATTAACATGAAACTTGGAGCACTGGCTTTTATGGCTTTGCTTGTCATGTCTTGTCAGTTGTAGCCCAATCCGGACTCGGACAAAATTTCATCGATATCCATGGTTATCCTGCAATGCATAGTTGATATTCATGGCTAGTTATTATTGATTTTCAGTCAGTTTTGGGTATCTCAGCTTTGCTAAAAGTTGGGATAACACTTTTCCCCCCAAAACATGCCTTTTGGTAAAAGGTGTGTTTTGATCAGTCTCAAATCGAATGCAGTGAGTTCATTTTTATTCAAATCTTATGGTATTTTCAATCGAGTTCATGGCTGTTCGAAGCCAAATCATTATCCACTTCTTCATGTGGAAGTTAAGAACGAAACTCCGTAGTCTCTCTGGACAATCAACGGTTACTCCGGACCCTTGCTAAGCCCATCCCAGACTTGGCGATTGAATAGAAAGATCCTATTGCACTCCGGCGTTGCTTTCTACCCCTTGCACTCCGGCCCCAGTTAGGGCGTAAAGCGATGTCTTGGTCATTCTGGACCGATCGTAGCCTCTCCGGGCTCCTGCTGGATCCCATCCTGTCACTCTCCGGTGAAGGGGAAACGACGTTAAGTGAGTCGATCCTGTCACTCTCCGGCGAAGCAACCCACTTCTTGCACTTCGGACCCCGTCTCTCTGGGTAGGGTCATAAAGCGATCATTTTTATATTGGTATTTAATACTCATCCTTTAACTCTCCGGTCAAAGGTCTATTTCAAGAAATTCAAGTTTATTTATTAAATTCAGGTCCTAGATGTTCAATCTCAAACATCAGGAAAAAACTAAACATTGCCTCTCCAGGCAGGTCGGTCTATCTCCATCTCAGAGCATGCTTAGAGATCTCTCTGGTTCCCGTACATGAGTAAGTGGAGTAGCCGTTTATTCTGAAAACAAATCTAATGAAATTATTTGATCGAAGTTCAAATCCTGAACTTGGCCCTTGCCATCTTAATCAGTTGATGACGAGTCGTGATCCCGATCCAGGATCGTTTCTGTTAGGTGGAGGCGGTAGTTGTTCAGGCCTTACTGCCGCTGCCCGTTCTCTAACATATTGTGGCAATCGACCACCCCTGGCATGTTCTTCCACCTCATCCTTTAGGTGGCGGCATTCGTCGGTTGTGTGCCCATCCAGCTCATGGAATAGGCAATATTTTCTGGTTCTACGCTCCCGCTCCGTGGGATCTCTCTTTGGTGGTTTTCGATAGGGGAGTTGCCCCCGAGTTTCAGTGTAAATTCTTTCCAGGCTTGCCGCCAAATCTATGTATTGCCTGAATCTGGGCTCTCGGAATTTCTTCCGTGTATCAGGACCATCATGTGCGTCATCCTACTTTCTCTTTTCTTTGTCCGCCCTGGGATGTTCCCTGGCGGTTCCTTCGCCTTGTACAACATTTATTTCCTGCCTCTCGGCTCGTGATTCTTCTAATCGAATGAATCTTTCAGCTTCATGGTAAAACTCTCCAAGATCTTGCGGTGGGTCTCTCGTTAAAGAATCTTTGAATTCGGTGCCTTCTCCAACTCCTGCCACTGCCGCCATCAAAATCATCGATGGATTTGGGCGATCTACAGAAGCCACCGTCGCATTAAATCATAGCAGAAAATCTTTTATGGACTCTCCGGTCCTTTGTTTTATCAATTCCAAAGTCATCACACTCTTGGGTCGCGTCACGTGGACCCTAAACTGTCTCATGAAGCGATCTACAAGCTCGCCCCATGTTCTGACCGATCCAGTTTCTAATTGCCTAAACCAAAGTGCAGCCAAATCTGACAAGTATAGAGGGAAGCATCGAGCCATCACTTCCTCGGATGCCTCCAACACTTCCATGTGCCTGATGTATCGCGTAAAATGCATCGTTGGGTCTGACTTCCCGTCATAAGGATCTAGCATAGGAAGTTTGAACTTCGGAGGGTTCCTTGCATTCCTGATATTCGAAGTGAACGGACTCCGACTGACTTCTTCCAACCCTCCGCTAGACAATCCTCCTCTCATGAGTCGTCGCACTAATCCAGCCATCTTTTCATCTCCATCCTGGGGTTGCCCTCTTGGTCCTGAAGGGTATTCTGGTACGTACTCTTCGTGTAGCCCGTTGTCATTAGCATTGGCTCTAGCCTGTTGATCCCCTACCATCGATCTTCCAGTATCGGATCTAGAGGGTATGCCCCCAAGTCCTTGTTGATCGCCTTCTGGTCCTGCATTCTGACCTTGAGCTTGATCTCTGTTAGTTTCTGCAATCCCAACTCCATGTTCAGCAATTGTAGTTGCTATAGTTGGTCCAAGGTTATGCATATTTGCTGCTCTCATCTGTTCAAAGAAATTCTACAGCATCTCTTGGTGAGTCTTCATCATCCACTCTTGCAATGAATTTGCTATAGCTTCCATTTCATCTCTGATGATGTAAATCGAAGCTTGCCCTTCTCCAGCACCAGAGGATGCCTCTTGACTTCCTCCCTGTTGGCTTCTCTCAGCTCTTTGTCTTGTTTCTCGAGTCATTGTCGAGTCAATCTAAATCCTTCAAACTTTCAAATCTAAACTTTGAATCTGGTGTAGCGGGTGCTAGTTCTTCTCAGTGAAAGCACCAAAGTGTTTGCGCCAAAATTGGTCACAAACCCCAAGTATTGTGAAAGCACCAGTGTATGAATACAAACCAGCAATATTCAAACACAAATCTCAGATCTAAGCAAGCAACAAACAGCAATCCAGAAATAATGAACAGTGACACATAATTTATAGTGATTCGGCTATCTCCGGCCTACGTCCACTTCAAGGTTTTTTATCTTTTATTGATTATCCTTGCTGGTTACAGGTGATTACAGCAGATACAATGAATGAATTCGAGTATAACAACAATGGAAAGAAGTAGAATTGAATCCGGCAGAGTCTGGACATCCAATGGCCAAAAAGATCCCCTTTTTGTAGGCTTCAGGGGGCTATTTATAGGCGTAGGAGGCTGAGATTGCGCTCAAACTTCGAGAGACTTCTTCTGGCATGTGAGTGGACCCACGCGACTGACCCCACCAAGTTTCGACTCGATCTATGATCGATTCGAAGCTATTTCGTATCGATCAGAAAATGCTCCAATCGAGTTGAAACTTGGCAGAGACAATCTTTACCTCATGCGTAAGCTCTTGTGAAAATTTCGTTGGTTTTGGATCAATGGTTTGTGAGATATGATCGATACGAAGTGACGTTCCTCGAAGTACAGCTCTGTTCGAACCCAGGATTTCGTATCGATGACCTTCGTATCGATAAAGCGCGTGGCTTTGTAGCAACATGGCGCGCATCCCTCGTGTTGATCCACCTTTTACTCCGAGTCGACCGCGTCTCCCCTGAAACTTCGCCTTACTCGTAATAGAGACGTTGCCCGAATCCATCGATGTCAGTTGGATACGAAATCGAGAACAACTGATGGATACGAATTCCCGATGGATTCGACCAAGCCCTCTTCCTCTTATGGATTCGATACGAACTAAGGCTTATGGGTACGAGACCGACCGACTCGAAGTAGGGTGCACCGATGGATGCGAAGTGGCGTGGATTGATCGATGCAAACACCATCGATTCGAACATATGGACACGAGAAAACCTGATGGATTCGAACTACGCAAACATGATGGATACGAACAACACATTTTACCTAACTTGTATCGATCATATCTCACTCATACGAACTCCGATTAACCTGAAACTTGGAGCACTGGCTTTTATGGCTTTGCTTGTCATGTCTTGTCAGTTGTAGCCTGATCTGGACTCGGAAAAAATTTCATCGATATCCATGGTTATCCTGCAATGCATAGTAGATATTCATGGCTAGTTATTATTGATTTTCAGTCAGTTTTGGGTATCTCAGCTTCGCTAAAAGTTGGGATAACACCGTCTATCATGAGCTTTGAATGATAAAGGAAGCATGAGAATATGGATGTTCGATCCATATTTAAGCACCTACAAAAATTGTATAGTGAACAGTCTCATACCCCAAGTACGAGGTCTCATGAAAATTATTTCATATAGCAATGAGCAAAGGAACTCTCCTCTAAGATCACATTCTCAATATGATTAGGTACATAAAGAGAATGACTTGATTGGGAATGACACTTGATATAGAGTACATGCCAACTTTATTTTGGATCACTAGATCCATAGTTTAATCGGTTATATTGCACTACAATATGTACTCACTTATGTGCACTATCATGTATCTCCATAATCTATTAAGGACATGTGGGAGTACATTCATGACCGAGTGGCATGAATAGTCAAGGGTCTTTAAATAGTTCAAAGAATATGTAATATAGGTTGAAGGGAGGAAAAAGTAAAGCCGAGGAAGAGAAATGTGAATGTCACCATTGCTGTAAAAAGTTACGCTAGACGAGGAACGGTCTGGATTAACTTAAGATGCACGAAGGGAAGGAATCTGATTATGCTGTTGAAGGTATTATCCTTATAGAAAAATATTTATCTATAATTGCTTCATCTTGGGTTTTAGATACTAGATCTGGAACTCATACCTGTAATTCGTTATAGGGATTTAGGAGCAAGAGGCACATAGCAAGTAGGGCCCTGGAATCCAAGTTGCAAATGGGGCTACCATAACCGCCGTAGTAGTAAGAATTTACCATGTGAAGCTTGCTAGTATACATAAATTACTTTTGTATATTTGTTTTTTTATACCGAATTTTATTAGTGGAATAATATTCGTTTCTATTTTGATGAAAAATGGTTATTGTTTTATTTATGATGACAAAGTTCTGAATATGTTTTATGATAATAAAATTATTTGCTTGGGTACTCTTAAAGATGACATTTATATACTTAATTATAGTCATATTGTAACAACCTTCCATCTACGACGTCCTGATTCATGCATAAAATGACGTGGACACCACAGACATCGCAAAACGATGAATCATTTTAAGGTAAAATATAAAATAAATCATAGAGCTATCTACGATATTAATCGCTTTCTAAAACTCACAGCGGAAAGAATAAAGTATAAAAGTCAATAGTACCATCCCAAAGAAATAAAACAATGTAATATTAAATAAATTCCAATTATAACATCTCATTGTACTAGTAATAGAAATAGTCTAATGTTTGGGAATAAAATAGTAGATAGCTAATAGAAAAATGCATGTCTCCATCGTACCATCACACCGCCAAGTCACCGCCAGTCCTCTCTATCGACCTATTAGAGTATAACTAAAAAGAAGAAAATGATAGAGGGGATCAGATAAAAATCTTGTGAGTGAAACACTCATATAATTGTATAATGCTAATAAGCTAGTAAAAACAACACTTATAATCGAAAATCATACCTTAAACTATGTCATTAGCATCCAACAAGGAAGTTGAACATAATATAACACAATAGTGACATTATATGCTAAGGTATCACTAAAATATAACTCATATCTAATCAATATGCACTTGATCAAACCCATTATCCTAACTCGCGTGCCAAAGACCGACTGTGAAACGTTCGAGCCCAAAGTCTCGACTCGTTATCGCGAAGAACATATGCGACTCGCTATTAAGGAACTATATGTCTTGGCCCACTATCGGAAAATCATAAGTGACTCACTACCGGAGAACTACATGTCCCAGCCCACTGTCACCAAATTGTGAATGACTCGCTACTGAAGAACTCTATGTCTCAGTCCGCTATTGTTAAATCATAAGCGACTCGCTATTGAGGAACATAATGTCTCACTCACTATCACCAAATCATAATCAACTTGCTATTGATGAACTACATGTCCTAGCCCACTATCGTCAAATCGTAAGCTACTCGCTACTAGGAACAAAATGTCACAGCCCACTATAGCCCAGTCGTAAGCGACTCGCTACTGAGGAATAAATGTCTTACCCCACTATCTCTATACCAAACATCGTATAATAAATCTACTTAAAAAAAGCACTATAACACCCCTAATTTTTCGTTAACATTATTCAGGACATTTAATTGGATAGATTAAATAGAATAATGTATATAATTAGGGAGATGGGATTTGGTTAATTAGTGTGGTCATGCCAAATTTAATGAATTAAGTAAGATTGTTTTAAAATTAATACACGTAGAAGAATACATGGGAGGAAAAAATAGGCATAAATAAACCCTTCATTCATTAACCCATCACCTCCTACATCATTCTCATATTCACAACAAAAACAACCAAAAGGAAAGCTCAATCAAGGTCGGCTATTAGGAGCTCGAAATTTAATGAATTAAGCAATAGGGAGATCGAAATCTAGGATTCAAGAGAAAGCGAGCTTAGGATTAAGAGCTACCCCAAATCTCAACTCCAACCATTAATCTAAGGTGAATAATAACACTTATTATCTCTTAAACCTTTGTTTTGATTCAGTCATGGGTAATACCCGAATCTTATGTGTTTGATTGGTCAAGTTATGATCAAATAATCATTGTTTATATAGAATAATGGTTAATGGGAATTTTTGGAATTTACTAAAAATGGTTTAATTCGGTTTTGGGGTTAAATCCGAAGTTTTTATCCTCAAAATGATTTGAAATTTTGATATGTTAAGGAAAACATTATTTTGGAGATGGTCTTTTGATTTCATAATTTTCCAAATTAATAAGATTATTCTACGAATATCCTATAGAGGAAATGGATGAATTTAGGGTTTTAATCATTTTAAGTAATTAATTAAGGTTTTGGGCTTCAAAATTTTATATGATGTAGAGAAAGGTATTCTCTAATTTCTATGAATTTCCCGTGTAATTTTGAATTATGAAAAAAAATTATGCTAAAATAAGCATGTAAAAGTTTAATTAATTATGTTTATTGGTTAATTATTTGAAACAATGTTTTGAATCTTGGAAATAGGGTGCGACCATTTTTCAGTAAATAAAATTGATAAAGTTTTGCTAGGCAATAAGCTTTTGACAAATTATAGAAGTTTTGTGAAAGGTAATATCTGTTTATAGTAATTTGGCAATTTTTAAGTTAATTGCAGTTTTACCATGTCGATATTGGCTATGTCGAGCCATATATCCTCATCCCAATGTCATCGATGCGGGACAAAATAATGTTGCATGATGTCAATGAGTTTGGTATCCAGCGGATTGGTTTTAAGCCTCGTCGAGGCCGAAGTAACAAAGAGAAAAACAAATAGGCCTCAACTTGGCGATGATTATACTCACCAACCTTTATAACATTAATGTCGCACTATTTTTTAAGTGACTCCAAGATTTGGGCCTCGAAGGCCCAGATGGTCATCGAGCCTACCCCATGCCACTTTCAACTTGTTGTCAAGCCTAGCCAGACCGCTTTTGACTTGTCATCGAGTTTATCCTATTCCACTTTGAACCTATTATCAAGCCTACCTCATGCCAATTTTAATGAGTCTTTGAGTTTCTTATAGGAGGATAGCCTATGTATTATGTGGATCGATGACTTCATTGTCATCGAGGCTCATGATGCCGCATGTTTTAATCGTCGAGTCTTAAAATAGGCGGAGAGCCTTATGCTTTTACATCGACATGGTATAGATGTCGACATTAATGCATATTGAGCTTATAAACGGTGGAGAGCCATTTGTTGCATGATTTTAATTTCGAACCTTAGGGACACTACGATATATCTTAATGAGTTTGACATGAAATCTTTTGGGGGTTACCAATGTATGTTACCATGAAATTTAAATAACTAAAGGGAAATAACTTAATTGGGGACACCAATAGAAATAAGTTATACATGTGGATAGCATGGATTAATGTTGAACATGTGGGAAGCATGGAGTAAAGTTAAACATGTGGGCAACATGGGATAAATAGAAACATATGGATAACATGAATTAAATGACCAAGTGATGGGTTCATAGTCAACCTAAGAAAACTAAGGGATGTATGATGGATAGTCTGCATCATGCCAAAGACAGATAGTCTTTAATTGGTTAATTTAAGGGTTCATACTCATCCTAGGAAAACTATGAGATGTGAGATGGATAGTTCGCATCGGTTTGAATGATAAAAAGTGAGATGGATAGTCCATATTAGTTTAATTACAATAAAATGTGGGATGGGTAGTCCACATGAATATAAGATGGGCAGTCAATATGAACTTAGATGGATAGTCTAATAAATGGGTGATGGGTAATCCGGTACATATGACATGTTTATACACTATCATATTATTCTATTATATCCATTGTGGATGCAGAAGCACAGTATATGGTTAAGATGTTTAATTGGGTAATAGTGAGGAAAACCTATTCGCACAGTGGCATGGTCTCACTAGATATCTATTGATTTGAGATGGTAGATTATTATTCATGCCAGACTTTTTGTCCGACCTGAAGTTTTTGTTTTCCCCTTAAACTCTCGGGTACTCATTTGGCTAGGTTAAGAGTAAGGACTTTTCAAGTTCCCTTTAGATGATTTGCTTCCGGAGGCATACATGAGGCAATCCAGCTAGTAGAAGCTATATATTTATTTTCCACTATGTTTTGATTCTGCTTTTGTGTTATAATGGCAAGTTGTATTAAATGCCAGATATTTGACTTTGATCATCCAATAAGGCATCTTCATATATCACTCTTGGAATATGTTGTAATAATTATATTTTCTTTGAACGTGGTTTGCGAATTGGGATTATGTAATGAAATGGAAATCTTATTGTAAATGAGATAAGAATATTTATTTCAAAAATTGTGTTGAATTTCCATATCATGTGTTTCTGGTATTATCAAAATGATTAACATAGCCGCATTTTATCATCAGAAATTAATAACTGTGGATGACTGCAGCATCCGTAGCACTTAGTTTCGGGTCTCAAAATGGGGGATGTTACAGTTTAGTATCAGAGCATAGGTTTATATAAACTTAAAAGGAATTTAAACCTAAAAGATTTTGAAAACATAAACCAATGAATCAGAGAATAAGATTGGAGTAGGGATAACGCAATAATAACGTACTTGTATTTTGCTATATATAGGTATGTATTCCCTCTCTCTTTGATCGTTCTTCTGTATCTTACTAAGGCTTATATGCAGATGTACGAGAAAGAAAGGTATGGAAGAAGGAAATAGAAAAGTGAATCTAGGTGGAGGAAGCACCATAACTAACGGAAATGCCTGACCCAATACCGGGAGAAACCAGAATTGATAGGCAAATGCTAATCAAAACGCAAATGCCAATGTAGGTGCTGGAACCCCAATAATAGATATGGGGACGATGTATCAGTACTTTTTTAACTTGATGCAAGCTGGAGCGGCTGTAAGAGTAGTTGGAGGAAACACTGTGAATGCTGAAGGAGCAAATCCCGTAGCGCCAGTTGGCAATAACTATGCCAAGCTAAGTCGAGATTATACCAGTTTGGGTGGAAAGCCTTTTCTGGACACTGAAAATGCTGTAGAAGAGGAAAGTTGGCTTTTGCATTGTGAGAGAATATTTGTTGATTGTGGTTTGGACGATGAGCAGAAGAGAAGATTGGCTTCAAGGCAATTGCAAAGTGCAACATTGTTCTTGTGGAATAGATTACCATAGGTGTGCCAGAGGAAGAGTTACATGGGCAGAATTTCGAAGGAGATTCGAGGAGAGATTTTTGTCCGTGGTAGCTAAGTGCGCTTTACTCAGGAAATTTATGGATTTGGAACAGGGGTAGTTGTCAGTGTTTGAGTATTCTACAAAGTTTGATGAGCTATCCAGATATGGATATGCCACAGTGGACACTATCATTAAGAGGAACGAGAAGTTTATCCGGGGTTTAAGGCCAAAAATTGCTAGGGCAACCATGCTACATCTCCGAGATCCATCAAATGTAGTAGTGAAGATGACGATTAGATATGAAGAAATGCTTTCTACCTTCGGGAAGGAGAAGTCAATGGAGACTCAGGAATCCTGAATAAGAAAAGAAAATTCTTTAAGAAGAAGGGTGCTCAGAAAGGAGGAGCAGCTAAGAAGGGGATGATAGATATTGTCTATTATAAGTGCGATAAGAAGGGGCACTATGCTAATGAGTGTCGCTCGGGTGATGGAGGGGTGTTCGTTGGGAAGCAGAATGTGAAGTGCTTTAACAGCGACCAAGTGGGGCATTACAAGAACAAGTGTGCAAAAGCAGCCAAGGCTGGGAAGGATAAAGTCTATGCTTTGGAACCATCATCCTTTAAACCAACAACAACCGAGAATGGAAAATCTATGATGGAAGGCACGCTTTTGATACATAGTATACCAGTTAGGATACTATTTGATGTCGATGCATCACATTCATTTATATCTCAGTGTTTGGTAGATAAGTTATGCTTAAAACCTTCATACCTAGTAACTTCCTTAAGGGTTGCGAATCTAATAGGAGGGTATGCGGCTCTAGGGATGAGATGTGACTGGTTAGAACTTGATTTGTTAGGTCATAAGTTTGCATGCAATTTGTTTGTCTTTGATTTCGTAGGCTTCAAGGTCATATTGGGTATGGATTGGTTAGATAGATATGATGTTAGGATATTTTGCCAAGATATAGAAATATCATTGAGACATCCTAATAGTAGTGACCAAATAATATACTCAGTCGATAATTCGAGTCTAGAAATTTGTACTTTGCTGAATGCTATGGAAGCGGAAGAGGGATTGAATCGGGTTTTGGTAGCAAGAGAATTTGCAAATGTTTTTGAGTCAATTATAGGACTACCATCGAAACGAGCTATCGAGTTTCAAATAGATCTTGTGCTAGGAGCAGAACCCATAAGTTGATCACCTAGCAGGATGACACCTACCAAGATGAAGGAGTTAAAGGTGCAGCTAGTGGACTTAGAAGGAAAGAACTTTATCAGACCAAGCAGTTCGCTTTGGGAAGCAACCGTGGTGTTTATGAAAAAATTGGACGGGTCGTTGAGGTTGTGTACTGACTATCGTAAGTTGAATCAGAAGACAATTAAGAATAGGTATTCTTTGCTGAGAATTGCAGACTTATTCTATTAGTTGTGTGGTGCCAGAGTGTTTTCCCAGTTGGATTTGGCTACAGGGTTCCATGAGCTAAGAGTGGTAGAGGACAGTATTCCGTTGATGGTGTTTCGAATGAGATATGGTTCATATGAGTGGTTAGTAATGCCATTCGAGCTAACAAATGCGCTAACTTTCTTTAAAGATTCGATGAAATGGATTTTCCAATAGCACTTGGATAGGTCCGTATTGGTGTTCATAGACGACATTTTGATATATTCTAAGGATGAAAGAGATCATGAGGTTCATCTTAGAATAATGCTAGAGACACTGAGATAGCATCAGGTGAAAGTGAAGTTTTCGAAGTGTCATTTCTAGAAAAAAGAAGTAAAGTTTCTTAGCCATGTAGTCCTGGGAGAAGGGTTATCAGTTGATCCAGCTAAGATTGAAGCGGTTAATAGTTGGAAGAGACCCGAGATAGTGATTGAGATAAATGGTTTTCTTGGATTGGCTGGATATTACCAGAGTTTTATAAGGGATTTTTCGTGGATATCAGTACCCTTTACTAAGCTAACCAGAAAGGACATTAAGTTTGTTTGGTCTGATAAATGCGAGGAAGCATTCCCTAAGTTAAAGCATTTATTGATGAATGCGCCCGTGTTAGTTGTGCCAGATAATAATCAAGGGTTAGTAGTGTATACAGATGCATATGGGACTGGATTAGGAGCTATGTTGATGCAGAAGGGTAAGGTAATTGCTTACGCTTCTCAACAGCTTATACGCGTGAAGTAAGATATCTGACCCATGATTTAGAGTTGGTAGCAGTGGACTTCGCATTGAAAGTGTGGAGACATTATCTTTTGGGAGAAAGATTTGAATTGTACCTAGATCATAAGTCTTTAAGGTATTTATTCTCTTAGAAGAAGTTGAATATGAGACAACAGAGGTGGTTGTAGTTTTTAGCAACTTATGATTTCGGTATAGAGTATATATCAGGGAAAGGTAATAAAGTAGCGAATGCTCTTAGCAAAAAACATCATAATATGGTGTTGGCTATGTTGGCAGAATGAAAGGATCTTGAAACATTGACTACATGTAGTGTGCCTCTAAGATTGACTGCTAGTTTTAGTCAGAGTACTGCCATGATATCCTGTTTGGAAGTTCGACCAATTTTGATCAAAAGGATTGCTTTTAAGCAGAAATATAATCTATTATTGGTCGAGAAGATTAGAAGACTTGAGATTGGAACTAAGAGTGATGATTTGAGAGATTTTAGCCTTAACCAGGTGGGATGGTTGAGAAAGAAGAGACGATTATGCGTTCCGAATGTTGGGACCCTAAGGAAAGTAGTTCTTAGGAAATATCATCTATCGAAGTTTACATTCATCCTGGAGGAACCAAGATGTATCCGGATATGAAGAAAAGTTTCTTCAAAGGTATGAAGAGGGTTGTTGGCTTATAAGTAAAGCAAAGTTCAAATTGCCAGCTAGTAAAAGCCGAACATCAGAAGCCAAGTGGGTTGCTTCAGCCTTTAGATATACCGGTTTGGAAATAGGATTCGATATCTATCTACTTTATTGACGGGTTGCCAAGGTCGAATTGAGAAAATGAGAGTATATGGGTCATAGTGGATAGATTGACCGAGTGCACCCATTTTATTCCCGTTAAGTCAACCAGGACGGCACCTGTTTTGGCTAAGTTATTTATGAAGAGCATAGTTAGACTGCATGGGATTCCTAGTAGTGTAGTCAGTGACAGAGATGCATTGATTACTAGTGAGTATTGGAAGAGTCTACGAGAAATGTTAGGTACCAAGCTTAAGATGAGTACCGCTTATCACCCTCAGGAAGATGGACAGACAAAGTGAGTTAATAAAGTACTCGAGGATTTGTTGAGAGCTTACGTATTAGATTTTGGTGGATCATAGGAAGACCACTAACACTTGGTTGAGTTTTCCAATAATAATAGTTATTAGACTAGTATAGGAATGATGCCTTTCGAAGCTTTGTATGTAAGGCCGTGCAAGTTACCAGCATGTTGGTAGGAAACAGGAGACAGGTTAGTCTTAGGTCCAAATCCGGTGAGAGAAGCAATAGAGAAAATTGAGTTAATCCGAAGTAGGATGAGAGAAGCTCAGTTGAGATAGAAGGTTTTCATTAATGTATCACTGATGAAGGGTGTGGTACATTTTGGAAAGACAGGGAAATTGACACCGAGATATGTTGGACCATTCTCAGTTATAGAGAGGATCAAAAAGCTCGCATGTCGAGTAGAGCTACCGAGCAGTTTGGTAGGTATCCATAATATTTTTCATGTTTCTTATCTTCATAAGTATGTGCATGATCCAGAGACTACTATCACTCTGACTGCATTGGAAGATTTGATAATAGAACCAGATCTGACTTTTGTTAGGCAACCAGTTCGGGTTGTAGCGAGAGATGAGAAGAAGATAAGGAACAAGACAATCAAGTTGGTGAAAGTTTAGTGGAGCAACAACGACAAAGACTACACTTGGGAGATAGAGGACAAGATTAGGGATACTTATCCTGAGCTGTTGTGACGTTATGTTCTATATTTATTGCATATAGATTTTATGGCTTGTAGGATATACTAGCTTTGGTTACACGTTTGTTATGCTTATTTTGTAGTCCTCACTGAATTTCAAGGACGAAATTCTTTAAGGGGGGAGCCTGTAACACCCTTAATTTTTAGTTAGCATTATTCAGGACATTTAATTGGATAGCTTAGATTGAATAATGTATATAATTAGGGAGAATGAGATTTGGTTAATCGGTGTGGTCATGCCAAACTCAACGAACTAAGTAAGACTGCTTTAAAATTAATATACATAGAAGAATACATGGGAGGGGAAAAATAGGCATAGATAAACCCTTCATTCATTAAACCCTCACTTCCTATATCATTCTCAATATTCATAACAAAAACAACCAAAAGGAAAGCTCAGTCAAGGACGGCCATTAGGAAGCAATAGGGAGATCAAAATCTAGGATTCAAGGGAAAGCAAGCTTAGGATTAAGATCTACACCAAATCTCAACTCCAACCATTAATCTAAGGTGAATAATAACATTTATAATCTCTGAAATCTTTGTTTTGATTTAGTCATGAGTAATACCCGAATCTTATGTGTTTGATTGGTCAAGTTATGATCTAATAATCATTGTTTGAGTAAAATAATAGTTAATGGGAATTTTTGAAATTTATTAGAAATGTTTTGATTCGATTTTAAGGTTAAATCCAAAGTTTTTATCCTTCAAATGGTTTGAAATTTGGATATGTTAAGGAAACTTTTATTTTGGGGATGGGTTTTTAATTTCATAATTTTCCAAATTATAGAGATTATTTTATGGATTTCTTATGAAGGAAATGGCTTAATTACGGGTTTTAATCATTTTAAATAATTAAATTAGGTTTTGGGCTCCGAAGTTTTATATGATCTAGAGAAATGTATTCTCTAATTTCTATGAATTTTTTGGATTTTCCCATGTAATTTTGAATTATGAAGAATTATTTATTCTAGAATAAGCATATAAAAGTTTAATAAATTATGGTTATTAGCTAATTATTTGAAATAATGTTTTGGATCTTGGAAATAGGATGCAACAGTTTTTCAGTAAAGAAAATTGATAAAGTTTTTCTAGCCAATAAGGCAAATTATAGAGGTTTGGTTTAAAGTAATATCTTTTACAGTAGTTTGGCAGTTTTTAAGTTAATTATAGTTTTACCATGTCGATATGGGCTATGTCGAGCCATATCTCCTCATCCAAGTGTCATCGATGCGGAACAAAATAATGTCGCATGATGTAAAGGAGTTTGGCATGTAGCGGATTGGTTTTGAGCCTCGTTAAGGCCGAAGTAACAAAGAGAAAAAGGGCAGGCCTTGACATGGCGATGTCGATGGTTATACTCGCCGAACTTTATAACATTGATGTCACACTGTTTTATAAGTGACTCCAAACTTTGGGCCTCGAAGACCTAGATGGTCATTGAGCCTACCCCATGCTACTTTCAACTTGTTGTCAAGCTTAGCCAGGCCGCTTTTGACTTGTCATCGAGTTTACCCTATGCCGCTTTTAACCTATTATCGAGCCTACCTTATGTTGTAACTAATCTTCGTGTTTCTTATAGACGGATAGCCTATGTAACATGAGGATCGATAACTTCATTGTCATTGAGGCTCATGATGCCGAATGTTTTAGTCATCGAGTCTTAAAATAGGCGGAGATCCTTATGTTTTTACATCGATATGGTATGGATGTGGATAGCATGGATTAATGTTGAACATATGGGTAGCATGGAGTAAATTTAAACATGTGGGTAACATGGGATAAATAGAAACATGTGGATAACATGAATTAAACGGCCAAGTGATGGTTTCATAGTCATTCTAAGAAAACTATGGGATGTATGATGGATAGTGTGCATCATGTCAGAGATGGATAATCTCTAATTGGTTAATTTAAGGGTTCATAGTCATCCTAGGAAAACTATGAGATGTGAGATGGATAGTCTGCATATGTTTAAATGATAAAATGTGTGATGGATAGTCCACATTAGTTTAAGTAAAATAAAATATGGGATGGGTAGTCCCCATGAACATAAGATGGGTAGTTAATAAGAACTTAGATGGATAATTTAATAGATAGGTAATCTGGTACATATGACATGTTCATACACTATCATATTACTCTGTTATAACTATTGTGGATGAAAGAGTATAGTATATGGTTAAGATGTTTAATTGGGTACTAGTGAAGGGAAACCCGTTTCGCACAATGGAGTGGTCTCATTAGATATCTATTGGTTTGAGATGGTAAGTTATTATTCAGACCAGACTTTTTGTCTGACTCGAAGTGTTTGTTTTCCCTTTAAACTCTTGGGTACTCATTTGAGTAGGTTGGGAGTAAGGGCTTTTTCGGTTCCATTTAGACAAATAAGCTTCTGGGGACGTGCAGAAGGCAATCCAGCTAGTAGGAGCTATATACCTATTTTCTGATGTTAACCCAATAAATGGATCAACACCCTGGATTGAGTGTGAAAGCACTAGCCCTATTTATCCAGGCAAATAAAATAGAAAAAGCAATAGTAAATCATAGAGAAGGTAAAGAGACAAGAGACTTTTATAGTGGTTCGGCTGTTAGCGAAGCCTACGTCCACTTTATAGCTTTTATTGATCAACTACTGTTGCAAAAGAATTTTGGATTACAATGTGATTCTTCTTTCCTAAGTTAGATCAAGCCACTATTGTTATAGACAACCGGAAGGATCTCTGTTGCCCTTCAATGGCTGTTGTGAGGGAGAAGAAGAGTTAAGAAACAATGAAAGAGTTTCAATAGAGATCAGAGCAGATCCCTTTTCTATTGCAAATGGGATGGTATTTATAAGATTTGGAGAGCACTTGGGCTGAGATTTGCTTTGTAAGAAGCCTATAATCGTCATGCAAAGAGAGCCTATAAAGTTTGGAGCCAAAATTGGCCAGCTTTTTGGATCGGTACCGGTCTGATCCAATTGGATCAGTACCGATCCAAATTCTTAGCCAATTTTTGGCTCCGATTTGTTTGGTCAAGCTTTTTTCTTCATAATGATGCTCTCCGTATAATTTCATAGCTTGTTACTTGTTTTGATGGTGATTTTCCTATGGGTTAGATTGAACTGTATTCTGAATCAAATGAACCTTCACTTCTTGAACTCGGATGCTTGGAATGTAACCAAACTTGTTGGGTGAGCTTGGTTGAAGTGTAGAACAACAGTGCAAAAGGATTGGGGCCACCACAAACAATCAATTTGGATCAGTATCGATCCAATTGGATCAGATCGGTGCCGATCCGAAAAGATTGAATATTTTTCAACCAAACTTCCTGGAATCCTTAGTCTTGTATTTTTGGGTCTTTCGATCATGTTTCGAGTCGTTTTGGTTTCTGAATGTTCTAACTCCCATTGAATTCTACTGCGGTAAAAACCCAATTAATATTTTCCCTCCAGAGTATGCTTTCGTTAAAACAAGGTGTGCTATGGAATTTGGGTTTCTATTTTAAGGAGTTTCATTGGTCATGTCTGGCCATATTGCAAAGCTATCTATGACGTACAGGGTAACTGTCTAGTCCTTAGTTGTAAATCTCCATTGTTCATAATTACGGAGTATTCTCGACTTGATAATTTCCAGAATGAATACAAACATTGGGTAGGTCGAATAGGGAAAATTTGAGACCATTCAGGGGAGAAATTTTGGATCGGTACCGATCCAAGTCCTTGGAAAATTTTCCAAACTTTCCCTTTCTTTTAATATGAGCCAACCCCCCACTTTACCTCATTTTCATTCGATCAAAGCTTTAGTCCTCCAACCGATCTGATCCCTTCGAGCCCTTAGCCTGCCGATCTAAGCTCACTGTCCATTTAGGAGCCGCCCCTATCGATCTTTCCACCAACGCCACCTATTGCCGCCTCCTGGAGCCGCCGCCGTCGAGATTATGCCTGTTTTGAGGTGCTGCCGATCCAAATAATCAAATACCCTAGTTTGAGCTGTCTTGAATCAAAGATAAAATCACTTTTCTCAATTTCGAAGGTCGTGAAGTGGATTTTGACTTATTATTACATTATCGATTGGTGATGAAGTTGCGTTGGCGACTGATACAGTGGAAGGCTCGAGTCGATTTTGACTTTCTGGAAGAAGATAGTAAATCGAGACTTGAATTCTTCACGGAACGAAGCTAGGGTTTCGCCCCAATGCTCGACATGTTTTGCTATCTTAATCCACAGAGTCGGAATTAACTTGCACTAAGTTACACAAACAATCCAGGCAGAGCATCTTGCGGAGTGATTTTGGTTTTTCTAAGAGGTGATAATTGCTAAGCGTAGCATCTTGCATGCAGCTAATGCTGTTATTACTTTCCAAAGAACTAAAATCGACTTATGCTAAGAATTCTCTACTCGATTCGGACCTATCGATGTATAGTTCCTTTCTTTGGATTGGTCCCGTAATTGGATAGTCGGCGTACCTAGAATGGAAAGAGCTTTTCGTGTCACTTCGGACAGCGGATCCGTTGTCGATCATCAATTGATAACGGGTAAGTATAGAAGAAAAGAAATTAACAGGTGATATGGATCGCTCATTTCGGTGTGAGTGAGCCATCTACACAGAATGGTTTGTTCACAGCATTCAGGACATCGAACCCATTCTCACTTAGATCATGCATCACACGCACCACCGATTAATACTTGGAATCTGATCGGTGGTTGGTACATGTCAATTATCTTTTGGATTTCAAGTGTCAACTACGCCAGAGTCTATAGTTTAGAGATTTGGCGTACCTTACCATTTTGAACACAAGCTTTCTTATATAGAATGACATGCAAATCTTCTCAGCACAAATCAGTTAGGGGGAACTCACTTCTTTCTTGTGCGGAGTCATCGTCGATCCCAGTTGGATCCGCCGCTTTCGTAATTTCAGGTCAATATGGTCGCCTGATTCCAATCGGCCCTGTCGTCGATCGCACTCCTCCCAACTTTAGAGTCTTGCTTGATCCTCTGGAGATAGCTCCTTCAATTCTTACACACAAGATGTTGCGAAGCATTTTCTCACAATATGGTATCCCAAAGGATGACATACTTCTACATTGAGAGGAGAATTTTCTCATAGGCCACCTTTTGGATATGTGGTTTGCCACCGGTATATGTGTATGTATGGTGTAGTGCCCCCGTTCAACCACTTCTTAATGACAATGCTTCGGAACATAGGGTTAGCCCCATTCTAGATTCTTCCAAATGGACATGCCATGCTGACGTGTTTATATGTTATGTTCATGCGGACGCTCAATCGTGCCTTGAGTTTCGCTGAGTTGCAATATCTTCTATTATTCAAAAAGAGAGAGGCTAACCCATCACTCATTTACATCGAGGCGCAACATAGCCAGAAACTTATACTGGATCTCCCCAGTAAAGTTCCTTTATTCAAAAACCAGTTCTTTTTCGCTAAATGTCCAGAGGGATTCGTCCATTTATGGACCACGAGGGGTAAATTTCTTTCACCGTGCCTAGATTTCCTTCAACCTCTATATGTCTTCTAAATGATCGTATATTCCTTACAGTTTTTCCAAAGATTAACAAGGATCCGACACTTGGCACTTTTCTTAGCACTCTGAAAGCGATCGATGCTCAAGAGTGCACAATTAGGTTCTTGCTCACGGACAGTGCTCTGTGGATTAAAGGGAAGGAGGAAGGAGAGATCAGTGTGGTACTTCCTCTAAACGAGGAAGTAATAGATTGGGATTCTGATGAGGGTGACGTCAGCTTAGGCGACAAGGCCTCGAAGTTGAGCCCTGGACATGCTCCCTCACCTTCTTCGAAAGAGCCCATTAAAGGAGTTTCCCCCAAGGACAAACCTGTATTAAGCTCTCTGCCGGAAGGTGTCGATGTTGACTTGGGAGATACGAGCGACATTTTTGTGAATATGGGTGACCTGATGGATGACTTCACTCCCGAAGGGTTGCCTTTAGTCGATGGTCGATCAGGTTTGTGTATTCTGATGAGGTTGTTAAACTGTAGCACACACTTTTTATTATTATTATTATTTTCTAGGATGTTTTAGTTCATCCAATGCCTCTTTCTTAGAGCCATTTTATCATTTGCTGCGGAATCATGTCACATGGCTTTTATAGTGATCTTAATCGAGTATTAGAGTCTCAGCCTTCGCAGAGACACTCTTCCAGGTACCATGCTCCTCGGGAGACTGCCGAAGAATGGAAGAGGAGAAAGCATAAAGAGGCGGAAGAGCGCCACCTAGCCGAAAAAGATCAAGGTCATGATAGAGGAAGTGGCTATGAGAAGAGAAAAAGCCCCATTGAGTGGGAAGATCAGACAAAAAGGCCGCAAAGAGACCAAGAGCGAGAACACGTTCTGCAGCTTCTTGCTTCTACTGGGATAAGCGTTCCTGCTTTCGATGTTGTGACATCCTCCACTCATGCTGCTATGACCACGTCTCTCCCAATTTCTAGGCATGCACCTTACATTCTCCCCGCTGGTCTCCTACATCTGCAAGCTACCTTCCCTAAGTTGGTCTTAAGGGGGGTTGTTTTTAACATGCCTAATTTGAAGCCAGTTCGTGCTTAATCCTATTCACCCTATCTCCATGCAATTCAGAGCGGTATGGAGCAAGACGAGGGATGGGAAAACTATGCATGAAACTGTCCATGGTCAATCGAAACAACTAACAAAAAATTCTCTCGTTCGAGTCTGAAAAGGATGAGTACGATAAGCAGCTCGCGGATCGTGATGCAGAGATTGAGAGGCTGAAGAAAGAGAGGGATGATGCCTTCAAGAGAGAGAGAGAAAAAGTGCTTCTTTGTTTAAGGAGCTGAAAGAATCCACCTACCGGGCCGCGCTCATATTCAAAGATGAAATAAAGAAATGCCACACTGATGAGGCAGCCTTAAAAGAAAAGTTGAGGATAAGCGAGACGATGATTGAAACGCAGAAGAAAACCATCGCCTAACAAGCTCAAGAAATTGCCTTCGCGAACAAGTTTCGACTTTAGATGCTGAGAAAAAGCAGCCGGCGGGGGAGAAGGCTAGAAAAGAAGCCAGCTTTTCAAAGCTTCAAGATACCTTCGGTAAGAAGATAGAAGGCTTGGATGCTACCATTTTTGGCTTTTATGTTAACTTCGTGTTGCATCAAGAGAGTCCGAGTTACATAGGTCCGTTGTTCCCCCATACGCTTGTTGTAGTCTGGGAGGAGATTTTGGCCTGATTCCAAGACATGGGTGGCAATTACACCGAAGAGGAGTTGGTTCAGGCATATGTGAATGAAGAATCCCACCAAGCTTTAGTAGAGGGTCAGGAAATCTTAAGACTGGAGAGGGAGCGAGAAGCTGTCGATGCCACGGCCACCGCTACGGCTATAACTAGGCATTTTCCTTCAGGCCCCAGTGAGCCATCTTTGCATCTTCGTGGTGATGAGGGGGTTGTTTATACTTCTCCCATAATTGTACAACCATCAAACGAGGGCAACGATGAAGGCTTTGAAGTTGTGGCACATGAGCAGACCACTGTACCGGGTAATTTTCTTATCTCTCCTATGCTTAAAGACATCCAATTTATGCCTGATGAAATTGCCGAGATAACCACTCTTTATTCTGATATTATAGATCAAACCTCTCTTCCTTCTGAGTTACCTCCTCGTTATGATGTTGGATCCACTGCCATTCTGACCGCATCAACCATCGTCTCCGCATCTGGCTCGCAGCCCGGTTCACACTCCGAGAAAATTACAGCGTTGCATGGTTTAGATGACCCATCTGTATCTCAAGTGGAAGGCTTAGAAACTACTTATATACTGGAGTAGGTGGATAAAGCTAGCCAATCAGACAAAGCAGAGGTCGAGCAGCCGATGAACGAGCAGCAGATGATAGCGGTGAAGAAGGAGAAGGTTGAAGAGCTGAAAAGGCCGTCAAAGATTTCTCACAGATCCCGCAAGCACAAAGGCAAAGGAGGGACCGTCAGTGGCCATGTTTTAGAGAGCGAGATCGTTCCTAAAGGGGAGAAGCCTGAGAAGTTGCCGATCAGAGGTGGTAAAGGCGACAGGGGAAGCGGTGATAAGAAGTCTTGATTTTTCTTTTGCTTTTTTGGTTGCTTTTTGTACAAGTGCAGCGGTGACATGACGTCTTGATTTGTCTTCCATCCACTTAACACTTCTTCTTGTTGTTTAATAGTGGCGTTTGTGTTTTCCTTTTCTTGGCCGATATTTTGCGGGCATGGTCCCTGGTATTTGTTGTTGTACATAAAAAACATTATAAGTAATAAAACTGTTGAAATTTTGGTTGCAACTTCACTTGTCTACTTATCTATGTTTCATGCACTTAGGCCACTCTTTTTTTTCATCACTATTTTATTTAGTCCCATAATTAATGCCAAAATGCTTTATTTGGAGTAACAAAACTATTAATTATTTGCTACTTTGGTCGAGTGTTGGTGTTCGTGTGCCCCTAGTTCACGGGGCTATTTATTCCGAACACTTGATACAAGACTGGGTGCCTCCAGTCAGGTCTATACCGCAACTCCTATCTTTAGGAGTTTCTAGCTTAAGATATATGCGAAGCTCTTTAGCGGCCTCATGGTAAGTAATTTATGCACTCAAGTGATTTACATACTTAAGTGATTGGCAATGCCGGAGCAACACCGATTACTTGGGACTTTGTTAAGTGATTTCATCACGATGCTGACATTCAGGCTACCGCGCATACGTATCGCTCCATGAATTGCTATTTTCTTGGCTACGGGGGCGGTATGTGATTTTTTGCAATATTAGAGTTCCTCGTCTTCGGATGCAATTTTGCTGATCCAGGTAGTAGTGTGCGGCTTACAAAATGCGCATAGTGGATCGAGGCTTGTCTGGTCGCGGTTTTGTGAACCAAGAAGCAATGTAAGGCTTACGAGATGCGTGGCTTCGGTAATTGTGTTTGCTTGGGTGTGATTCCACAATCCAAGAGGCAGTACATGGCTTACAAAATGCGTGGCTTTGGATTTGGCCTTTCTAGTGTCGCCGAAGCAACATCGGACCCTAAAAGGCAGGGATCGAGTTCTGTCGATCTAACGTTTTGAGTCGATTTGCTTCCGTCGACTCGGCGAGTAAATAGGGTGTACTCGAGCGTGGTTCCACTATCTCAAGCAGCGATTGGATGGTTTTGAGTCGATTTGACCCCGTCGACTCAGCAGGTTATTTTGTGAATGCATTTTTATTGGTTCAGAAAGCAAAGCAATTTCTTTAGTAAAAGTTGGGCAAGTTCTTCCATTTACAATGCCTTCAGTATTCCGGGATGGCTTACTTATAGGAAATAAGAAATACATAAGATAGTCTTACATAAAGTAATGATGTAGTGATTCACTATTCCAAGCTCGGGGAATTGGGATTCCATCAACGATTATTATCTTGAACGTGCCATCCCCAACTTTTGGCCGATCACAAGGGCCCTTCCCAGTTTGGTCTAAATGTTCCTGGTACGGGGGAGACCCATTTAAGGACAAGGTCTCCTACTTTGAAAGTACGGGTATGGACCTTGGAGTTGAAAATTTTTGCTACCCTTTTCCGGTGAGCAACAATCCTTAGTTCGGCTTCTTCCCTCCTCTCATCAACCATATCGAGTGACTCGAGCAGGAGATGCTCATTCTGCCTTTGATTGAAATTTTTCCTTCAATAAAAAGGGTCTTCTAGCTCGACTGGGATCATTACTTCTGAACCATATGCCAGGGCGAACGTAGAGTGCCCAGTTGCAGATTTGTGCATTGTCCTGTAAGCCCATAGTGCGAGTGGAAGTTCATCAACCTAATTTCCTTTAGCGTTAGTTAGCCGCTTTTTGATGGTGGACTTGATGATCTTTTTCACCACATCTACTTGCCCATTTGCCAGCGGATGTGCAATAGCGGAAAAGCTTTTCTTGATTCGGAAGCGACTGCAAAAGTTTTTGAATTCAACGCTTTCAAATTGAGTCGTTGTCCGCAATGATTTTTTATGGCACTCCTAACTTGCAAATAATTTTTTTAGTAACAAAGTTAATAACTTTCTTTATGGTAATAGTGGCCAGTAGTTCCGCCTCGGCCCATTTGGTGAAGTAGTTAACAACAACGATAGCGTATTTGGCTCCTCCTTTGGCTATTGGCAATACACCAATTAAATCGATTCCCCAAATTGTGAATGGCCATGGACTGACCATCTGTGTTATCTTCTTTTGATCTTGCCGAATCACTGGCATTGATCGCAGCGTCTCACATAATCTGCTGCATCACGGTTTACTATTGGCCAAAAATACCCATATCGAAGAACTTTCTTTGCAAGGGTTTGCCTCCGGTGTGATCTCCGTAGTCACCTTCATGAACTTCCGTTATAATTTTTCGAGCTTCGTCGTTGGTCAAACACCTAAGCAAGGGGGTAGAGAATCCCCTTCGGTAGAGTATCCCATCCTGCACTACGAACCATGGTGCCTTTTCCAAGGAGCTTTTTCCATTGATTCCATTCTACGGGGAGTTTTCTTTTGAGTAGGTAGTCCTTGATCGGTGTCATCCATGTTTCTGGTTCTTCAATCGTCTCAAAAATCCAGTCGATATCCATCTCGCTTACGCTTGGAGCAGTTAGCGTTCCAAGTGGGACTAGTCCCAATGACTGAGCTTCTCCAGAATTGGTCAGTTTAGCTAGATAGTCTGCTTTCATGTTTTTTTCCCAGGGGATATGAGTTATGGTGTAATATTAGATGTCATTTAGCAATTCCTGCACTTTATATAGATACGGGGCGAGGTTCTCTCCCCAGGCCTAATATTCGCCTTTCACCTAATAGAAAACTAGCTAAGAGTCGCTATAGATGTGTACGGACTTTATCTCGAGTTCCTTCACAACTTTCAGCATGGCTATCAATGCTTTATATTTCGCTTCATTGTTTGTTGTATGGAATTCCAAGTGCAAATAGCAGACGGATCATCCTTTGGGAGTGTCGAGCACGACTACTGCCCCCGAGTAGAAGTTGTTAGATGCACCATTGATGAACAACTTCCAACGTGTCTCCACTTTTGGAGTAATTTCTTCCTTGTTATCTCATATTGTAAACTCGACAGTGAAGTCTACCAACGCCTGCCCGTTGGTCGCCCTTCGAGGATGGTATGTGATTTCATTTTGACTTAATTCGATGTTCTATTTGGTAAGCCATCTAGAGGTCTCGGGAGGGTATAACAATGCTTCAAGGGTTGATCTGTTAGTACTTTGATTGGGTGTGCCTGGAAGTATGGTCGTAGTTTTCTAGAAGCGATCAAGAGGCAATATGCTAGTTTTTCCTATTTTAGATAGTTCTTCCCGGCTCTAGTGAACCATTTACTGATGTAATATACGGGTCGCTGGATCTTAGCTTCTTCTCGTACGACATTAGCTCTTAATACATGGGGCGAGACTGCTAAGTAGATAAAAAAGTCTTCTCCGTTTACTGGCTTGGATAGGATTGGCAGGGTTTTCATTTGTCGTAGCAGCTATTCAAAGGCGGTCTGACAAGCCTAATTATATTCGAAGTTCTTCTTTCCCTTCTTTAGCATATCAAAGAATGGTATACATTTGTCGATTACCTTTGAGATGAACCGACTTAGTGCTGCGACCTTTCCATTCAAGCTTTGTAACTCTTTCTTGTTCTTTGAGGCCTCGACTTCCCGTAAAGCGGTAATTTGTTCATGATTTTCTTCGATGCCTCTGGCACTTACAATGAATCCCAAGAACTTTCCAGAGACTACCCCAAAGTGACATTTAAGTGGATTGAGTTTCATTCTATATTTGCAGAGTATTTCAAACATTTCGACGAGGTTATCCAAGTGATTTGCAGTTATGCATGATTTAACCAACATATTGTCTACATAGACTTCTATAGTATTCCCAATCTGATGTTTGAACATAGCGTTAGGTTGCTCCAGCATACTTTAAGCCGAATGGCATTACTTTATAGCAGTATAATCCCAGATCAGTGATGAAACTGGTGTTTTCTTGGTCAGGTTCGTGCATCATAATTTGGTTGTACTCCGAGTAAGCATCCATAAATGATAGCAGTTCAAGTCCAGTCATCCCGTCCATAAGTTGGTCGATTCTAAGCAGAGGAAAGCTGTCTTTTGGGCAAGCTTTGTTTAGGTTCGAGTACTCGATACAAGTTCTCCATTTTCAATTGGACTTCTTGACCATGACCTGGTTGGATACCCATTTGGGGTAGGTTGCATCGCAGATAAAACCATTCGCCATCAGCTTATCCACTTCTTCTCTCAGCGCTTTGGACTGTTCGGGTCCTAGGCTGAGCCTTTTTTGCTTCACTGGTGTATAATTGGGATCAATATTAAGTGCTTAGCATAAAATCTCCGGTAACACCCCACACATGTCGGAATTTGTCCAAGTAAAAACGTTCAGGTTTGCACGAAGAAATTTGATTAATTCCTGTCGCATCTTATTTCCAAGATGTGATCCAACTTTCAGGACCCAAGTTGGGTCATCCATATTGACTGGGACTGGCATCGTCAATTCTGCTGGTGCTAACTGATCCTCCCCTGAACTCTTCTTTCTAGGGTCCAAAGCCTTGTCAAATTGTTTACGGTCCCCAAGCCAGGGGCGGCTCTATAGTTGCTATTCGGTAGGTTCACGTATGTGGAGAGTTCTCCCCACTTCCCTTTTTCTTTTCTTCTAGACTCATGCGGTTCTACGATATAGCATTCTCTAGCGGCACTTTGATTTCCTTTGATCAACCCAACTCCATTCTCTATCGGAAATTTCATGGTTAGACACCACTAAGCTAGAGCAATCCTGAAATCTACTAAAGAGGTCTCTCCTAAGAAAGCATTGTACGAAGAAATTTCATCTACAATCATAAAGGTCTGGATAAGAACGACTCTTCAGTCACCTTCCCCAAGTTCTACGGGTAAGTCAATTGTTCTGATAGGTTGCTTAGGTCCATCAGTGAATCCCTGGATCTTTGTTCGGCAAGCGGACACGTCTTTCATACTGATCTTCATCTGATCAAACGTGTGTTCGAACAGGATATTCACAGAGCTACCACTGTTCACTATTACTCATCGGACCATTACCGGTCTGATTCCTACCGTCACGACCATGGGGTCGAGGGTCGAAGCTTCTATTCCTTCAGTGCCTCGATTCTAGAACACTATGTCATCATTTAGGGTCCTCTACTGCTTGGTAGGAGTTCTGTCCTCGATCGCGATGCACAAATCTTTCGGAGCGTGTCTTAGTAAGCTTACGTATCGCTCCGTTTCTCCCCAACTCTTATGAGTGGGATGAGGTCCTTCAGATATTGTTCCGATGATGAGTCTCTAGTCAGTCCGTCTGGATCCCACTTCGCTGGTTCCAGCTTGGTTTTCCTGGTCTCTAGGAGCTTGGAATGCTGTAGGCTAGTCAGGATTTTGGGGTTTCCTCACATATTGCTGAAGCTTGTTTTCTCGAATCAGCTCTTCAATCAGGTTCTTCAGGTGATGACACTCATTTGTGTTGTGACCATGTATTTCATGGAAGCAGCAGTATTTTCCAAAACGCTTTTGTTGTTCAGTTGCTTCCTTTTTAGTTGGCTTCTTGTACTCCTCCGTCCCCTGTGTCGTAAGGTAGATGTTTTCTGGAGTATTATTAAGCGAGGTATAGTCTTTGGGCCTCAAGCCTTTAAGTCACTTGTTTCCTCCATTTCGCTTGTTGGAATTCTGGTTCTTCCTTTTCTAGTTCCCATCCTTCCTTGCGTTTTCTACAGCAGTCCCGGAGGTATTTGCGTCTTGGTTAGCTGCCATTCCATTCTGGCCAGTTGGTTGGTTGTAGGTTAGTAGGTTTTCCTTCTAGCTCCTCTACTTCTTCCAGTCTCAAGTACTGGCTCGCCTTTTGGTTAAAGTCCTTCCTACTGGTAAGTTGTTTCATTTTGATCCATTCTCGGAATTCAGTGTCAGGATGGATGGCGCGGATCAGGGCCATGAAGACCATATTTTCGTTTGGGTTGCTTAATTCAATCGCCGCGGTGTTGAAACGACTCATGAAGGATTTCAAAGATTCCTTTCGTCCTTGGAATAGGCCAGATAAGGACATCATGTCTTTTTGTTGTGCCATTTGTAGCCTAAACTGATCAAGGAATTTTATTGATAATTCATTGAAGTGGATATTGACTTTGGTGGGAGCCTGGTGAACCACATGGAAGCAATTCCCTCTAGGATGATTGGAAAACACCTGCATCGAACAACATTTGAAGTATTTGTTCCATCCATATACCAACCGTACATGTACAAGCGAGGTTTCGGGTCTCTAGTTCCATCGTAAGATGGAATAGTTGGCATAGTGAACTTTTCGGGGTACCATTCATTCAGATAGTCATCAGTAAAGGGAGACTGGCTTGGAGCAGATCCCCATTCGTCATCTCTTCTATCCTTACTTTCGTCCATCAAGCGCTTGATCATATCCGTAATATATGCCTCTGATGTTCGGTAGTCCGTGGGTTAGCTGTCAGTGACTATACAAAGTGTTTGCTTTTGCAAACGATCTTGGTAAGTGGGCTGAAGCCAAAGCTCTCGTGTCTTCGGGAGAGCCATTCCCTCGGATTTCCATTGGCTTGTGGTTGGTCGAGTAGGTGGAGTTTGGACCCTCTGTCAGTATTGAGTGTGTTAGTGTTTTCTTCCAACACGTTGTCGTCAAGTTGCTCTCTATCTTCAAAGTCGAAGAGATCCACTGCTATATCTTCCTGTGGAGCCTTCTCCCCTGGATTCAAGTTCATGGCGGGCTGCTTTGCAGTGGGTGGAGTGCTTATGTTTCCTTCTATAGCGATTCCTGCAGCTTCACCCACTACTCCTCTTTGCTTCTGTCATCCGTTTCTCCTGTTTAGGCCAGAAACGGAAGAGTTCTCCTGCTCCATGGCAGCCACAGGCTCTGGCTTGGTTCATGGAGCAGCTAGTAATTGCAAGGTCATGAGGCATTTAATTTTCCCATAAGACCTTTTTGGTTGTTTTTTTAATCTTTTGATTGATTTCATCAACCATCTTATTCAATTCGCCTCTAGTGACAACTTCATTCTAGATAGAAGATACCGGCACCTAATCTCCTATGTTGGCGCCAGAATTTTCTCTGATTAATGGATTATTGGCGCCGTTGACCTCAACCTACTTAGGACTGGTTTCTTATCCAGTTATTACAGCTCCTACGGATCTTCCGGAAGTAGTTCTCTTTCTTTCTTTTGCCATTGATTTTCAGTGGCACATCTTCAAAGCAGAGATCGAGGATCTAACTTCTAAACCTATCTGATCCAAAGTAGATAGCTAGATCTAAGCCTAAGTTCAATTCTTAGTTGAAGCACCAAAATGTTAACCCAAAAATGGATCAGCACCCTGGATTGAGTGTGAAAGCACCAGCCCTGTTTATCAAGGCAAATATAATAGAAAAAGAAATAGTAAATCACAAAGAAGGTAAAGAGACAAGAGATTTTTATAGTGGTTCGGCTGTTAACGAAGCCCACGTCCACTTTATAACTTTTATCAATCAACTGTTGTTACAAAGGAGTTTGGATTACAATATGATTCTTCTTTCCTAAGTTAGATCAAGCCACCATTGTTATAGAAAACCAGAAGGATCTCAGTTGCCCTTCAATGGCTGTTGTGAGGGAGAAGAAGAGTGAAGAAACAATGGTAGAGTTTCAGTATAGATCAAATCATATCCTTTTTCTGTTGCAGATGGGATGGTATTTATAGGATTTATAGAGCACCTAGGCTGAGAATTGCTTTGTAAGAAGCCTATAATCGTCATGCAAAGAGAGCCCAGAAAGTTTGGAGCCAAAATTGGCCATCTTTTTGGATCGGTACTGATCCAAATCCTTAGCCAATCTTTGGCTCTGATTTTTTGGTCAAGATATTTTCTTCATAGTGATGCTCTCCGTAAAATTTCATAGCTTGTTGACTTGTTTTGATGATGATTTTCCTGTGGGTTAGATTGAACTATATTCTGAATCATTTGAACCTTCACTTCTTGAAAGCGAATGCTTGGAATGTTACAAACTTGTTGGGTGAGCTTGATTGAAGCATAGAATCACAATGCAAAAGGGTTGGGGCCACCACGAACTATCAATTCGGATTGGTACCGATCCAATTGGATCAGATCGATGCCGATCTGAAAAGATTGCATATTTTTCAACCAAACTTCCTGGAATCCTTTATCTTGTATTTTTAGGCCTTCCGATCAAGTTCGAGTCGTTCTAGTTTAATCTGAATGTTCTAACTCCCATTGAATTCTACTGTGTTAAAAACCTGGTTAACATTCGTTGTGTCCTGATTCTTCTTTTGGGTTGTATGTCGCTCTTGGAATATGTTGTAATAATTATGTTTTCTCTGAATGTGGTTTACTAGTTGAGATTATGTAATGAAATTGAAATCTTATTGTTAAGTGAGATGAGAAAATTTATTATAAAATTTCTGTTGAATTTCCATATTCATGTGTTTTTGGTATTATCAAAATGATTAACATAGCTACATTTTGTCATCAGAATTAATAACTATGGATGATTGCAGTATCCGTAGCACTTAGTTTCGGGCATCAAAATGGAGGATGTTACAGGCACTTTACAGAAGTGTCTTGAAACATAGGAAAGAACATACCAAAACATTTCTTATCTTACTATGATTCTGATGCCGTTAGTCATGCATGAACCGGAGATCGTACTGAAAGTTATAAGCATTTAAAGTTAAAGGTACACTTGGTAACTATTTAATTATTATTATATTATATTGTTTTTATTTCTCATTTCCTACAGTACTTTGTCTTCTTCGATAAACCCCAGTACTCATCTTCATTAAACCTCCGTACCTATCATCGAACCCTAACGCAAGATCCGAGCACACCTCCGACATCTCCATCTCATGCACTTTCTAATGCCGTAACTCCGACTACTTAACTTTAACGCACGTTGCAACCAATTTTCAGAGCTAGGGTTCGTTGTTCTAGTGAACTCCGACCACTTATGGTCAACTGGGGAATGTCATGGGTACTTACTCGACATCCTCTACATGTCACGCTTACTGATCGTCGTATTGTTCGCATTTCACCGTTGGATCAAAATGGACGGTCCATGTTTTTTAAACTTATGATGCATTTTCTAGTCAATCTATACACCCAATCAACAAAAGATCGTCGCCATTGGATTCTTGTCATCGAGAGCTAGAATTTTGATATATAACATATATGATTTGGAACACTATTGTATTTTTCACTTTTTAATTAGAAGAAGATTATCTTTTGCTAATTACAATCGATAAAAAAATAGATTTTTAACCATATAGCCATGACATAGCATCCCTAACCATGTATATATATAAAAAACCACTTTTTAAATTTCAATTAAATTATTTATAATGTGATTTATGCTTACTATATCTTACTAATCTATACACAAATATGATAAGTCTCACTAACCGATTAACCTTGCATCTTCTCCGATCCGAGGTGAATCCTCCTCCTTCTTAGTTATTCAGAAATTCCATGTCTTGAAAATGCCAAATCTCTCAATATATTCAATTTATCTATGTAGCTCTCTTCACGGTGATCGGTTCTATATATTTATTCATTTAATTTGGATTTGATTTAATGGATTTGGAATTAATTTTTCTTAGAGATAGCTAAAGAAGAAGATGGAGATTAGAGGTAAGATGTATAAGCTAAATTGTGATTAGAGAATAAGTTTCCATTTCTATTCACGGGCTGAATTAATTAAAATTTGTGCTAAAATCTTGAAAGTAGTACATTATGAAAATGCCACTGAGTTTGGCTTCTTCTAATTTCTAGCCTGTTTAATCAAAATCAACAAGTAATATATATTTTCTGATTGTAAATGACATCCAGACACAATGGAATAGTTCCCAAGGCCCAATTCCAAATCTTATACAAATTTACTATTTTTCCATTTATGTGAAATTACGATTTACCATTTTTAATTTAGTTCATTAATTTTGTAAAATTATAGGGTGTTACATTCTTTCCCCTTAAGAATTTCATCCTCGAAGTACCAAGAGATGGATAATGCAACTTGATTTACATCGTACAAACATACAATATAGATATAGCTACATCTATCTAGCATTCATTATACAACACAATCGAAAACACAACCAAGAGTACATAATATGTATGGTTAATAAAATGTGATGACATGACATGATATGAGTGTGAATGCAACTAAATCACCTTTTTATATGAATGCAAATGCAGTGTGACCAATATGCATGCAAACATCCTAATATATGCATATATATATATATATATATATGTGTGTGTGTGTGTGTGTGTGTGTGTGTGTCTTCTTATATACATCCATATGCAACATCATATCAAAGTGCAAGTAAACAACCATGTCCATAAACACAATCAGTAAACATGTATATAAAGGAACAATAAACAACATATATTTAATTATCTAGCATAAATTAGAACACCTAACTATGGGTATCTATCCTAGGTTGGAATATATATACATACAAGCAAACATGGTATAAATTAAAGTGGTATAATCCAAATAAAGCTACCATAACAACCAAAAAAAATCATAAGGATATGCAGACAACCAGTCCTATTGTCCATGCATCAACGCCTATGTCAACTAGCTAGCTAGCAATCCTGCAAACAGACAATGACCTAACGAGCAAACTAACCCACAAACTAACCAAAAGGGGAACTTATTGGAAGAGTGCTTATGATGGGAAACTCTAATTTTCTCCTCGAGTTCCCACGTACTCGCGTCCAAATCTTTCCTTTGCAATACTTGGACCAACTTCATTTCCTCATTTTTATGTCGTATCGCATAAAGTCTTAAGATCTGAATACACCTATGGAGTATTCTAGTCCTCGTCTCTATATTCACCTTATAAACTTAATAGTATCTACCATAACCACTATACCATCAGCGTACATTCACAGATGAGATAAACATAAAATGTGTAAATTTGCCAACTTTTCAAGAAGCCTACTTAAATGTGTGAACTACCCTACTCTCCATAAAATCGAGAAAAGCCCAACAACTTATGGCGCTAGCTTTCTCACATGACATATCCCAATAGCAAGTCTTTCACCTACCTAGCTATCCACCATGAACTCCTTATGCATGCCTATCCTATGTGGTCTACATTCCTTAGCGTATCATTGAGGTGTCTCTAATCATATAATGTCCAAATATAAATATAATTTAAATAAAATTCACTATTGGCATATCTCCATCATTAAATACCTTGCAACAAACCCCTTACTTGCTTCTCTATCCTCGGGTAATAGAAAACCTTCTTTGTATCCTTCGACATAACCCATTAAACTCCTTTTTTAAGTCCATGGGCATAAAAAATCAATAACGGACGATGTCTTACCTTTAGGTGGACAAAAATTTTGGATTCTTGGGTGAACCTCGTTCTCCCTCACCATTTAATTTATAGATATCACAAATGGATAATGGCTTATTTCAGTGAACACAATATTACTATAACAAACTCATAAACTAGGTTGTGCATTTTTCACTTATAATTCACATGCATAGATAATGAAAATATGTTATGCATAAAAAGTCACTATTTCATAAAATTGACTTAATAAGATGGTTCTCTCAATCCAAGTGGTGACTGAAAAGAACTAATCTTAACTCTTAGCCAATTTTATTATAAATCACCAAATATCGCCTCCCTTAAAATCGCCTTTGTACCTTATACGTGTAAGTCATCAAGACATTTACTTCATATCTTAAAATCGTACAATACTAGATACTTTAAAAATAATATTAAATCCACATGCTTATGAAGTCTTATAGACTAACATATAGCTAGAATATCTTTATATACATCGTTGCATTCCTAAAACAATTTACATAGACAAGACTAATCAACCTCTATCGGTGACTATCTCATACAAACATTTAGGAAACTTTTTACTTAACTACGCTCTCATGCTTTTCCCATCTTATATCAGTATATCCTAGTCCTTAACTTAAAGAATTATGTTAATTTCGAACAACATGAATAACATACGTATCAACAATTTAAAATAATAATTTTAAACTTTTTATTTTCTTCAAGTATAAATCATTTCAGTATTTTATTTTAAATATTTTATAAAATTACATTTTCTCTATTATCTCAAAATAGTGTGTTTACTCAAATCGATAATATATTTCAAATACCATTTGTTTTCTACATATTATTTCAAATATCTCAAACATCACTATTTAATCCAAAAATAATAATTCTTATCAAATTTCCTTCAGATTAATAATATTATTATCACTTTATATCAAAACAATAATATTTATTCAAATCATTTTGTTTTTTACAACCACTTTATTATTATATATCATTTATCAATAACAGTATTCTACATTAAATCTCAAAAATCCTTTTTATTGATATTTATATAAAAAATAGTAATAAATTATCTGAAACATTCATTGGAAATATCTCTTTATTATGATTATTCTCATAATAACTTTTATTTTGATTACTTAAATAATAAGAATAATTATCTCTCCATAAAACGGCATGTTATTATTTGCTAAAAATTTAGACAGTCTTCCAAAAATCATATTACTATTTATTCAAATTCCACCTTCCTTAATAAATAATAGTAAATTTTTGATTCAAAATAGATTTTTCCTAATTGTTTCAGAATATTTTTTCCAAATAATACCCTCATAAAATTTTTAGTACAAATCCATAACATTCATTTCTAGCAAGTCCTTAGCACATTAGCATAACGACTATCCTAGCTAGTTCACCATAATCAATTCAAACATTATAGGCTATGTAATTCTTATCTAGCTTCAATCAAATTTTAGTTGAAAATATTAATAACTTTTCAATTTAGTTTTAAATCAGAATTATTTATCTCAAATCTTATTCTTCACACAACCTGTAAGATTTGAAAACCATAAAAATTCTATATTAATTTTAATAAACATTTAATCACCATACATTTTTCTCAAATCGAATTCTTTAAATTCCACTTAAATAAATTTTCAATTTTTTTATCTTAGACTTTTCTTATTAAATCAGTTCATAAGAAATTATAAATCAAATTCATCTCAAGTTGATTACTTCATATCAATTCCTAAGTCTTCTTATAAAACAAATAATATAATTTTAATTTCTAAAGCTAATTTCTTTTCAACATTTCTTAAAATATCCATTCTTAAAAATATTTAACCTTCAAATTCAAACCTTTATAGCTTTGCCAATTTAATATTAGTTACACAAAATATATTTAGATTTGAATTAACTTTGGTTATTTTCTGAATTACTCATACTTCATTTTTTTTAAACATTATTTCATATAATTTTTTCGGCATCATGTTATAAAGTTTATAACTAATTACCATATATTGGTATATATCATTTTATCTACTAATTGGCCAATTTCAATCATGGTTAAACGATACCTAATGTCTGTACAATAACTATATTCTAAAATTTGGTTTTGGCTACTAACTATTTTCATATCAAATCCAAGAATAATTTCAAAAATTTTAAATCATTTATTAATGCATATTTTAAAGAGTTTATATAAAAAATCCTTCAATTTCCATTCAAAAGAAAATACATATTAAAATTGAAAAATTGCACAAATTTTAAAATTATCATTTTAATTCTTGTCTTTTTTTTTCAATTTAATCTCTATCCAAGGTGGTTCAATTTAACTTAGGAAAATAGGCATGTAAAACATCTTTTTAAATTTACTTCTATAAATAAGAAATGTTCATAAAAGTGTAAAGAAAATGTAATGTTAAAATCTTTTTTTTTCCTATTTACTTTCAGAAGTTCCTTTGTGAAAAACCAAGTGTACATCAAAATATAAGTGCAAAAAATATAGCTCATTGTAAACTTCTTTTTTGCTGCAAAAAAATAAAACCTTTAAAATATTTAGGAGAAATTACCTCTTAAGAAAATTTCCCATCTTCGAAGCTTAAATATAAGTTACTATTTCAATTCAACAAACAAACTTCAACTTTTATATTTTTCTCTAAAATTTCAGGCACTATTATTTTCAAATTTTTAGGGAAAATATTTAAATTGATTTAATTACTTTAATCGAAGTAGATCATAACTTATAGAACCCCAACTAGGTCACATAATTTAAAAAAATGCTTAAGTTCCTTCATTATGCCTCATCAACATCACATTATATTCTATGAACTTAAGGGTTTTACACTTCTTATTATTCATCCCTAGTCCCACAATTTACTCTACTGCTACTTCACATATAAACTCTCTTTTAACAATTCTCTATGGATTAAATTGCAAAAAATGCGATGGATTTATCTTCCACCCCAAACCATTTAAATTTCATCATTCATTTAACCCATTGCGTAAAAGTAATACATACATGCGTACATACATACATATATAAATATTTATATATATAATAAAATTACAAATACGCTCTCTCATATGCCCTAATTTAGTAGGAATCGCCCAACCTAAGCTTTGATACCAAATGTAACAACATGCCATCTACGATGCCCCAATTCACATATAAAATGACGTGGACATCACATACCTCGTAGATGGCGGATCATTTTGAGGTAAAATATAAAAAAAATCACAGAGCTATTTAGAATATTCTGTACTTTTTGAAACTCATAACGGAAGGAATAAAGTATACAAAAATATTACCATCCTAAACAAATAAAATATTGTAATATTAAATAAATTCCAACTATAACATCTCTTTATACTAGTAACAGAAACGGTCAAATGTCTAAGAACAAAATAGCATATAGCTAATAGAAAAATGCACGTTTCCATCATACCATCATTCCTCCAAGTCACCACCAGTCCTCTTTGTCGAACTATCAAAGTATAACTAAAAAGAAGAAATGATAAAAGGGGTCAGACATACATCTCGTAAGTAAAACAAATCATATAAGTGTATAATACTAATAAGCTAGTAAAACAACATTTATGCTCAAAAATCATACCATAACCTGTCTCACATGTACCTAACAAGTCAACTAAACACAATATAACACTATATCGACATCATGTGCAAAGGTCTCGGTAAAATCTAACTCGTACCTGATAATATGCACTCGATCAAAGCCAAAATTCCAATTTGCATGCCATAGATTGACTACGAAACGATCGAGCCCAAAGTCCTAACTCGTTATCCTAGAAAAAATCTATGGCTGGCTACTAAGGAACTATATATCTCAGCTCATTATCGCTAAATCGTAACCGACTTTCTAATGGAGAACTACATGTCCATGCCCACTATCGCTAAATGTAAATGACTTGCTACAAAAGAACTCTATGCCTCAGCCTGCCATCGTCAAATCATAAGCAATTGCTATCGAGGGACATAATTTCTTAATACACTATCATCAAATCATAAGTGACTCGCTACTGGGGAACTACATGCCCTAGCCCACTATCACCAAATCGTAAGTGACTTTCTACTGAGGAACAAAATGTCTTGGCTCACTATCGCCCAATCGTGAGCGACTCACTATTGAGGAGCAAAATTCTCAGCCCAGTATTGTCATACCGGATGACATATAATGAATCTACTAAAACAAAGAAATTTTTGGAAGTGTCAAAAAACAGAGCAAACAATATAGCAAAATGTTCCTCGTCTCACCACGATTCCGTTGTCGTGATCCGTGCGTGAAACGAAGGTCATACATGAAAGTTATAAGCATTTAAAGTTGAAGGACAATTGGTAATTATTTAATTATTATTATATTATGTTGTTTTTAGTTTTTGTTGCCTATAGTACTTCATCTTCTAAACCTAACCTCAGCACGTCGTCTTCACCGCACCATCGTACCAACCGCCAAACCCTATCGCCAGATCTGAGCACACCTACGACATCTCTATCTCACACGCTTCCCAACGCCGCAACTTCAGCCTCCTAACTTCAATCCATGCCGCCATAAATTTTCAAAGCTATGGTTTGTTGTTCTAGCAAACTTTGGCCACCTATGGTCAGTTGTGGAATGGCATGGGAAAATACTAGACCTCCTCTACAGGTCTACACTTCTCGTTTGTAGTATCATTGCTATTTCACCATTGGACCAAAATGGACGATCCATGTATTCTGAATTTCCGGCAGATTTTCTAGTAAATCCGTACACCCAATCAACAAAAGAACACCACCATTGGATTTGTGTCATTGAGATCTACAATTTTTATATACAATATGTATGATTTGGAATACTTTTGTATTTTCACTTTTTAATGAGAAGAAGATTATCTTTTGGTAATTACAATCGTTAAAATATTGATTTTTAACCATCTAGCCATGGCATACTACCCCTGACCATACACACATACACAACCACTTTTTAAATTTCAATTACATCATTTATAACATGATTTAAGACCATAAGGGATGAATTACTATATCTAATATATATAAAAACATGATAAGTCCCACTCACCAATTAGCTATGCATTTTCTCCGATATAAGGTGAATCCTCCTCCTTCTTCACTGTCTAGAAATTTCCCATCTTGAAAATGCTAAATCTCCCAATAGCTTTATTTTGTTTGTGTAGCACTCTTTATGCTAATCAGTTTCAAATACTTATTCGTTTAATTTGGATTCGATTTGATGGATTTGGATTTGATTTTGTTTAGAGATAGATGAAGCAGAAGATGGAGATTAGAGGTATGATGTTTAGGCTAGAATGTGATTAAAGAATAGGTTTTCATTTCTATTTATAAGATAAAGCAATTCAAATTTAGACTAAAGTCTCAAAATTAAAGTATTATGAAAATGCCAGTAAATTTGACTTCTTCTAATTTCTAGCCCGTTTAACCAAAGTTGGCTAGTTACATATATTTTCTGACTATAAACAACATTCTAGATTCATTGGAATAGATCCCAAGGCCTAATTCTAGCTCCTATAAAAATATACTATTTTGCTATTTATGTAAAATTATGGTTTTACAATTTTTAATTTAATCATTTATTTTTGTAAAATTACGAGATGTTATAGGTATATTTGCAGCTAAAAATAATAGTGCATCTAAAATAAATAACATGACCTTTAGCATTATAGGCTAGGCCATATAAGTAAGAAATGATTAACCAAGTTAAGAAACCACATGCTTCTACCTTCTTCTGATTTCGACTCATTTGATACTTATGCATCATGTCTTAAAGGTAAAATGTCCAAGCACTCATTAAGTGAGAGCAATGAAAGAGTTACTAACTCTTTGGATTAGCACATTAAGATGTATGTGGTCCTATGTCTATAGATACCCAAGATGGATCATTGTACTTTGTTATAATCACCGATGATCTATCAAGATATGAATATGTGCATCTTATGAAACACAAAGCAAAAGTCTATGATAAATTGATAGAATATAAGAATGAAGTTCAAAATCGGACTTGTAATATAAGTAAAATACTTCAATCTAATAGAGGTGTAGGTACATTAGATATAAGTTCCAAAAATACTTTGAAAGAGAATGAGATTCTCTCTCAAGTCACTTCTCTCAATACTCCTCAACACAATAGTGCTTCAGAAAGGAGAAATCAAACTTCCTTAGGCATGGTTTGATCAATGATGAATGATACCGAGTTTCCTCTTTCCTTTTGGGGATATGCACCTAAAACAACATCATATATGTTGAATTATATACCATTTTAAATCTATGCCTAAGACCCTATATGAATTATGGATTGGTAAGAAACCTTACCTTAATTATCTTAAGGCATGGGGTTTCGATTTACATTAAGAATATAAACCCTAGTAAACTTGAGGTGGGATGAGTTTTATGCTAGTTTGTAGAGTGCCCTAAAAAATTTCATGGATGCGTATTCTATTATACTAGGAACAAAAGCATTTATTTTAAGAAATGTCACCTTTTGGAAAAGGAATTTCTACTTCAAGAAATTAGTAGCGGTAAGGTGAATTTGGTGAGACTGAAGAAACTTCCATAGACATTGAATATGTTGATAGCAATTCAACACCTAAAGTAGACACACAATCTATTAGAAGGTCTAGTAGGAATCTCACACGCTAAAGGGATGCTATGGGTGTTAATGAGAAATTTTTTTCTCACAACACCAATAAGAAGTAGTTATCTCGCTGTACGCTTCTACAATTAATAAATAACAGGTTGAATTTTTGTTAAAATGTCATTTGGGTGGTGAAAATATTGCGATGTGCTTACACAATCATATGGTAGCATAACCATTTGTTAATATGACTAAATTTAAGAAGTAAAATGTGGAATAAAATATAAAGAAGCAAAAAAATAAAGAGTAAAAGCGATTTACATGGCTTGGATGTTAAGTAATCCTACGTTCACGGGTTAAATCTATCTATATTTCATATTCTTTCTTAGTATAAGCATAGAAATCCATGAAAAATATTATTTACAGCTTTTCACTAATAAGTCTTTGTGTAAAAAAGTTAGATCCCTTTTGTAACATCCCCCTACTTGGACGCCCAAAACTAACAGCTACAGATGCTGCAGTCATCCATAGTTATTAATCCTTGGCAACCAAATACGGCAATGTTAGATGTAATGATACACAGAAACACATGAATATGGAAAAAATTCTCGAACAGAAAACAAAGTCAACATTCAATTTCAAAATATTTCAAGTTCATTACATAATCCTAGAGCGCATACCACGTTCAGACAAAATATACTTATCACAAAGTATGCCAAGAGCGACATATGAAGATGCCCCCTTGGATGATTAGAGTATATGATAAGGCACTAAACCAAATTTGCCTTTACAATCAAACACACAGTGGAAATAAAAGAACTCTAACAACAAGTATGCCTCCTGCATGTCTTCAGAAGCTTTTGTTCGTCTAAAAGAACACCTAGAAACCTTAACTCTCAACCTACTCAAAATCAATTGAGTACCCGAGAGTTCAAGGGGAAAAAAAACTTCGAGTCAGACATAAAGCCTGGTATGAATAATAATCTACCATCTCAAACCATTTGGATATCTAGCGAGACCACGTCGTTTAGCGAAACAGGTTTTCCCCTCACTAGTATCCTAAAACATTTATAAAATCATAAACTGTGCTCCAACATCCACAATGGTTAAAACGAAGTATTTCAAAACATTACGATGATATGAAAAACAAGTAAATCAAATCTGGATTACCCATCCCCATTCATTCTGACTATCTGTCTCAATTATAGTTTTTAGGGTTACTATTAACCTATTTAATATTTATGGACAATCTGTCTAATTTCATTGTTTTCATGGGATCACTAAGAACTTATTGGTAACTCCAATATCTTTTCTATTATCCAAGTTTTCATGGGCTAACTAGGAACCTATTGACTAACTATCAATATCTTAATCCGGATATAGTTTTCATAGGCTAACTATAAACTTATTGGCCCCTGCCAATATCAAATCATAGTTTTCATGGGCTGACTATGAACCTATTGGCCAATGCCAATATCTTTAGTTAAGATTTTAACATTTCTTAAGTTATATTCACTACTGGGTCATCCTAGCTGGTTATTCTGCCCTTCCCTAAAGTACCGTTATGGGTTCATAACAATGTGAATAAATATATGAAGAAGCAATCATAACAATGTAGTAATACCAACACCTGTGGTTTAATATCCCTGAAATCATTTCATACAAAACTTTGTTAATCCCTTTAGCCTATTAATCAAGGAAAGCTTCTTCCAAAACTTCATTTCAAAAATCTTTATGCCATGGTTTTTCCTTTAAAATGAGATTGGGTTTATTTGTTTTGAAAACCATAAAACATCTCTTTCGAAACCCTTGGATAACCTCCTTCGATAGCAAAGAAAACTCCTTTTCAAAACATTATCAATATCTCTTTCAAACCCTTGTTCAATAATCTCTTTCTAAACCAAATATATACCTTTTGATGATATCAAAACATTACTCGAAATCTATAGAAACATAGCTTCAAAACAAGTGAAAGTACCCCTTTCGAAAGTATTGGGGTTTACTCTTAAAATCATCATTTGGGTCAAAGTGGTTATATACGAAAGTATCTATTTCGAAACCTTTATAAAATTGTTTGGGGAAAAGTTGATGGTGTCGGAACCACCTATTTGAAAGCTCAATACTTTAAATTAAAACTTCGAAGGGTAGCGTCGAAACACCCTTTCGACCCCATTGCCTTCGGAACCCTCAAACCCTTTCGAAAACATTGAGGAAGTGGCGTAGCATAGGTTAAAACAGAGATAAACCTTCGAAAGCATTGATGGCTTCAATACACTCGAAAGGGAAAATAGCTGCTGGGTTTTGACTTGATCGAAACCATTACTTTCGAAGGCACTTATTCAAAAACAAAAGGAAACCCCTTCGAAAACTAATACTTTGAACATAATACGACAACCTTCTTTGGAACCTATTTATAAACTCCTTTTGAAAATATATGTTTCGACTGGGTCGAAAGCTCTAAGCAAAGCAAAGCAAAGCAAATACTTAACTTTTGAAACCCAAACAGGGTTTAGACTCCATTGGAGGCATTCCTTTCGACACCAAGGCTTCCGCCTTTCCTCCAATCCACTATGCACCATATAAATGATACCTTGTGTATTGGTTTCGACTAAGTGGGTTTCGACTAAAATGGGGCAGAAGTCATTGGAGTCGAAAGGTCCTACTATATGAGGCAGAACCAACTTTTCTCAATTAAAGGTTGACATTTAACTACTTTTAGTAATTGCTTTATAACTACTTGCCTATTTGTAATTCTTTGATTGGTTGCCTTAAACTTTTCAATTACTTTACAATTAAACTACCGCATTTAATCAGATCTAAATGGAATATAACGTTAAAGCCCTTACTTTAACAAAACCAATATTTGCATAAAAGTCCTTCTTTTAATAATTTATTTTCCCTAGTAAATCTAATAAGAAAAATCCCCAAAAATCATAGAAAATCAATTTCATCAAGTTATCTAACATATTAAAACTCAGACCCAATTTCTTCCTAAAATAATCGAAATTTAATTTAAACCCAATATTATCATATTTTCCTTTAGAAATTCATAGTAAATCTTCGGAAAATTACAAAAATTGAAACCCATATCTAAAATCATGTTTTACTTAACATAAAATTTTCTTATGGCATTTTAAAATAAATAACAATCGGTTTTGCTCTAAAACCGTGCAAATTCATATGTAAATGAATTGTTTAAACCAAACAAATAAAAGTTCAAGCATATCATCATTCAAAACATCATAAAAACGAATTTAATCTTAAATCCTAAAATATGTGATTATAACACAAAATGGAGATGGAATGAATTATTATTCACCTTAGATATGATAAGGAATTTGAGATTTGTTGTTGATTAATCCTTCCTAGCTTTGATCCTTAGCTTTAGATTAAATTTTCCTCCTTTCCTCCTTATTAATGGCCGGCTCTTCTTAGGGTTTAATTTGCGTTTTTACTATGAGAACTAAAATGAACGTGAATGGGCAATTGAAAATGTATAGTCGTGAGTAATAATAGTGTGGCTATATTTACTAATATGCCCATGTTCTAATTTATAATTTAAAAGCCATTGTAAGCCCATTTAAGGTAAATTAAGCACGACCTTCTTATAGTTTTATTCAAATCTCAATCTCCTTATCATCATTATTCTATTTAATTTATCTAATTAAATTTCCTGAATAATGTTATCAAAAATTAAGGATGTTACAGGCTCCCATTCATAAAGAATTTCGTCCTCGAAATTCAGTAAGGACTAAATACTAAACATAACAATCATCTATAACAACTCCTAACAAACATACTAGCCTATCTGACTAGTAACTATCTATATAAATCTAATATAGTCAGGGTAAGTATCTCTAATCATGTCCTCTGTCTCCCAAGTACAGTCCTTCTCGTTGTCGCTCCACTGAACTTTCACTAGCCTGATTGTCTTATTCCTCAATCTTTTCTCATAGCTCGCTACAACTCGAACTGGTTGTCTAACAAAAGTCAAATTAGGCTCTACTACCAAGTCTTTCAACCCTATCGAAGGAATAGTAGTCTCTGGATCATGCACATACTTATGAAGATGAGACACATGAAATACATTATGGCTGCTCGGTAACTCTACTCTATATGCGAGCTTCCCAATTCTCTCTATAATCTGGAATGGTCCAACATATCTCGGGGCTAACTTCCCCGACTTTCCAAATCATACCACACCCTTCATCGGTGATACCTTAATGAATACCATATCTCCAACCGATAACTCTAGGTCTTTACGTCTCTTGTCTGTGTAACTTTTCTTTCTAGATTGAGCTTCCTTCATCCTTCCTCGGATCAACTCAATCTTTTCTAACACCTCCCTAACCAAATTTGGACCTAATACTAATTTGTCTCCAGTCTCCAACCAACATGCGGGTGATTTGCATGGCCTTCCATAAAAAGCTTCATAAGGCGCTACACCAGAAAAACCCTTTTGTAGCTTTGAAAAAACGCTGCCAAAACTTTTAGTAGCGTTTCAGTAAACGCTGCGACACGACATGCAACTAAAAGTCTGAAACCTTTTGTAGCGTTATAGAAAATGCTAATAAAACTTGACCTATTGTAGGATTTTAGAAACGCTACAAAACGCTGTGGACTTTTAGTAGCATGTCGTATCGTAGTGTTTAACGAAACGCTACTAAAAGTTTTATTCGTTTTTTCAACGCTACGAAAGTCGTATCTTAGCTGTTTCCATTTATTTCCGTAGCATTTTTAAAATGCTACTAAAAGTTATTAACTATTTTGTAGCATACTTTATGTGCTACCATTTCCAGTTATTGGCTTGTACCATTTCCAGCCATCGCTCACATAATAGTCTTATTACAACTAGCAATCAATCACATAATCGTCGTATTCAAACCAACAATCAATCATTCAATCACATAATCATCATATTCAAACAATTAAAAAACACGTTAATCACATAATCAAATATAATATCCATAACCATTTCAATGATAGTTTTTTGACAAACTGAGCAAATTCACATAAAATGCATAACCATTCATAAACAAGTTTACACAACAAGTACTAACAAAATTTTATAGTATATATAACAATTAAAGTCATGTTCGTTACTTGATTACCCACATATAAAATGTTACTTAAAAATAACTAATTTAGAAATTAAAAAACCATTTTTACTATAAATGTTACAAAGCAACCCTTTTACTTTTCAAAAAATTCACAAATATTTATTAAAAATATATTTAAATTTCTAATCTTTTTTTCATACTCAAATCCATGTTATCAGACCTCGCTAAAAAGATTCCAGAAAGAAAGTAAATTATAAACCATTTAAAATATGAAAACCAAGCCAAAATGTCACATAAAAACAAAATATTGCAACAAACCCAGTAGTTCCATAATAAAGCAAAGACAATGTTTATAAATACTATCTAAAGTTCTAGGCAGAGAACAACATGAAATTGCATGATCTTTGTGGCCAGTTTTAACCACTTAAATAAATAATTTTTGAACCAAACTTTTTATAGTAAGTACTTAAAAAACTTGAAAAGGAACCCCTAAGGATATCTACTAAATTAATTATAAAAATTCCTGAAAATAAGCTATTTTTCAATGTGCATTTATAGCGACTAATTCACTTCTAACTTTCACAACTTTGTTCAACCACATCTATAACTTTTTAAACCTTGGTACCTTTACAATAATAAGTACACATATTTTACTTGTTAAAACAGCAAAAGAAACCCCTAAGGAAAAAGGTTAACTTAAAAACCATCGAACACAAGGCGATTTCAAAGTGCATCCATAGCAACTAAATCATGTCACAACTAAAATCAATTCCATAACTTAAAATCAATTCCTAGTTGTTGCCTATAGAAAAATATGTGCAGAGAAAAACTAAAATATATCATGTCACAATATATTAACATATCACTAATTTACACAAGTTTAAAGCAAGGGGATTTCAAAGTGCACTTATAGCGACTATCGCTATACAATCACTTTCGTACTCACAACAATTCAATACACAAGCTAACCAAATATGTAAACACAAATGCCACATGTTTTAGAGGATAGTATAAGTGAATATGCATCATATATAGTTGTCATTTGCTTTCAAAAGCAAGTATGATCCAAAGTTATAACTTTATTAGTTCATTACATAACTTTATATTTACACAACATATATAACACAATATATACAAACAAATGGTGAGTAAACTCACTTCATAACCAAGCTAACACAAGCACAAGCATGCAAGAACATAAGAACAACTTCCTACCATCACCAAACACCTAAAGACACCGCCTTTAGCCTTCACAAGCCAAGACAACACCCCCTCACCTCCAATTGCTCACGGCCTAAACTAGAGCACCACCTTGTGCCAACTTTCTTCCACTTTAAACTTGGTATTCTTACTTCCTATGATGTTCTAAGACCTTGGTTAAAGTTTGGTGAAGTTTGGACTTGATTTCATTGATTAGAAAAAGATTAGTGGAGATAGATATGGATTCGCACTAACTAGTTTCTACCTTTTTAAATTTTGTAAAAAGTGATTAGTGAAACCCTTAAGGCTGCATTTATAGGTTTTAGTCAAGAGGAAGCTATAACCTTCTACCCTTCATGAAAAGTCATAAAGGAGCCTCCTCATTGCATGCTACCTTTACACCTCATTTTCCTAAGGAAAATACCTAAAACACAATTCATCAAAATATCTCTTCCTTAATCCATTTGCTAATCTCTTTTACTATTCACATTTAGTTAGCCATATCATGGAAAATATTTTTAGTTGCAAATTAATGAAACATTAATATTGTAACGATCCCAAATTTTAAATAGGTTTAAATTGATAATTTATTGAATTTTTGAATTAAAATTGTAAAATTAATTGTAAATTGAAGCGAGTTTCCCCAATTTAAAATAAAAATGGAAGTAAAAATAATAATAATATTTAAGCTAGAAATAAAATATAAATATGTAAGATAAACTATAAAAATATAAGGTAAACACATAGTTAAATCTTAACAACATATTAAATATAGAAACTCTTCTATATTACAAAAATAAATATATATAGTTTTATACAATATAAAGTAAATAAATATATATATATATATATCTTAATATCATGTTAATAAATCAATACTAAACAATACAAATAGAATAGACTACAAAATAATAAAAGAAAAATAAAATAAAGTAAAAATAGAAGTTTGCTCATATTACAAAATAATAAGACTAAAGAGAAAAAAATAGAAATAATAAAAGAAAAAAATACCAATACATAAGATAAATTATAGGAAATATATATAGTAAACAAATTAGTTAAATTATACCAACATATTAAATATGGAAATACATTCAAAAATGAAAAAGAAAATAAAAAAATATACAAATATTTATGAAGCACACTTATATTACAAAGTGATAAAACAAACAAAGGTAAATACACATTCAAAAAGAAATACAAATATAAGTATGAAGGGAAAGCAAAGGATAAGTATGCAAGCTTGCTAAAGAAGAAACAAAAGTAAAATATATATATTTTGTACAACCGATAATTAATGCAAGCCAAAGTTTTATCATCTCAGCCACCAAACGAATATCTATCAGCCTCCAATTTGAAATAAAAATCTCTGGCCAAAGAATAAACAAAAGATTTCCAGTACATAACAAATTATATCAACCTGTGAACTTACTTTCATATATATCATCTTCATCTCAGTTTTGTTCCATTCAAAACTGAGAAAACAAAAGTAACATCTTTAAAACTTAAACAAAAACTTCAATCTAAACAACAAATCAATTCAAACCAGAAGATCAAGTGAAGATTCCAGCTTGTATTTTCAAAAGCCTGTTTCATCATAAGCTCTGTTTTCTTTCCTCTGGAAACAACACTGTGAGCAAACTCCTATTTAGAAGCTTAATCTGTTTTGATACCTTAATGCACGTGATTATCCTTGAGATTTGATGTGAAATCTGCTTGCATATATATAGATATATATGGATATATGTCTGTGCATGTTTGTGTGTATATATATTTACACATCTCTGTTGTCCTACAGGCTTTGATCCATTAAAGAAAAATCAATTTCTTTTCAACCATCAAATTTTAGGTTATGATTTCTAAAAGAAATCTGTTTGTAATGACAAAAACATATTTATAAAAATATAATTAAGTATAATTAACAAATATATTTCTGGAAACTAAAGGATTACAGTAATAATCTTTTAATATCAGAAAATTAAGTTTTCTGGATTCTAAGTTTTAATTATATATTCTGTTTCGTATGTGAAATGATGAATTTTAATAATCTAATCTAAATTTTTAAGCTTCGAATTTATTAGAAATTTCGAGATGAATTGTAATTGGGTTTTTGGAAAATCCTGATGATCGAGATGGAGGTGGGTCTCGGAATCATGGCCATAGTTAGCTTAGAGGTCAGGGATCATCAGAAAAACGGTGGTAGATTTTATTAGTGGTCAAGGTAGCTGGTCGGCGTCGTAATAGGGTTTAAAGGCATGTTTTAATCGACGTCATTCTCGAAACGATTTCGTTGTCAGTAGTGGATCGGGGTGGACTGGTCCAGGTGGAGTAGAAGCTGGAAGTCGAGACGAAGCTGAGGTGTGGTCGGCGTGGATGCTCGGGGACGAGATCGTCGGCGCGAGCCGTTTTTAGGTGATCTTGTTAGTTCCAGTAAATGGATCAAACTGCTCGATTTTGTGTTTCGATCGAATGCGATGAACTGGGTGGCCATAGCATTTGTAGGAGTTGTTCGACGACACGTCGAAGGTCGCGGCAGTGACCAGAGGTGATCGAGGCGATGGTGTATGTGCACATGTACATCTGGTGTTAGGTTTGAGATGATGGAGTTTGCCTCGAAGTTGATTTCGAGGGGATGTAGCATTGGCTCGAGAATGGTATCGGGTTTTACTCGCGTATGTTTTTAAAAGGGTTAAAAGTTTAAAATTTAAATCAGAGAAAATGGTATCGGGTTGATTCAGGAGGGAACTCGAAGCAGGGAGTGTTTGGACTCGGGAAACACTCGAGTAAGTCTCGGGTTGGATATAGAAACAGTTTCAACTTTAAAACAAAACCTAGATTTTTAGAAAACCTTTTAACCCAAGCTTTGAATAAATAGTTTTGACTTAAGTTTTGATTAATAAGGATTTCAAGTAAGTATATTAAAGAAATAAAGTTTTAAATGATAAATCAAGTGATAATTAAATCATAAATAAAAAGATGAGTTTATCTTAAGTAAATAAAGATTTAATGAATTGTGATTCATTTATTTATTGAGTTAATTAATTCTGATAATTAATGATTTGTATTAAGTTAATTGGTGATTGTAAGTTTTAAATTTATTAATTAAGGTTTAAGTTAATAAATGATTGGAAATTAATTAATTTGTAATCAAGAACTAGTTAATTCACAATTAACATTTAATAAATTAAATAATTTGAATTAATGAGTTCTTGATGGTTAATCAAATTATAATCAATAATGATTAATATAAGAAATTTCTTTAGACAAGTGATTAGACAAATTTTAATTGTTAATGAAGGTCATTAACTAAGATTATCTAAATAATTAATTAATGTGATTAATTGTAACAATCAATTGGATTAAATTAATTAATGATAATCGTTTATGAAATTGTGTAAGTGTAATTACTTTATGGAAGTAATTAAGAAATTAATTGTTCATTGAAATTAATTAAGAGTAATTAATTAAGAATTAATTTTTAATTAGTGGTTAATTAATGATTAATTAAAGAATAATTTATTAAATGTTTTGTAATTAATTGATTATTAATTCACCATGACTAGCAAAATTTATTCATAGAAATTAATCTGATTTGAATCAATCAGATAATTAAATTGATCCTATCTGTGGATGTTTAGATTGTATTGGATGATTGAATTGTTTGATATTCCCTACTGCGTGATGCTGTGTGATATGAATTGTTTTAATTCAAGCTGTGATGGATGTAATTTATTTTATCTGTGATTATCTATGGATCTGTGAATAAGGATAAGCGTTATAGTTTATACCGCTTATCAAATATATTGTTGTATTTGAATCAGTGATGATTGAATGATGTTGCACTACTGTGTAAAACCCCTGGACCACACTTTTACACACACAAATATGGATTTCACGTGGAAATCAGTTAAGTCACAGATGATTTAAATTTAATATTTTTAAAATTAAAATTAAAATTTTAATTGATTTTGGAAATGAATTTGGGATTAAATGTTAAAGCTTTTGAAAAGGTGTTTTCAAAGATAAAAGTTATTTTGAATAACTTGGTAAAGCTTCCAATTTAAATAATTTAATTTGAATTTGAATTCAAAATTTGGAATTGACATCCATGGTTGGAAATTATGGTTAAGATATTATAAATGTGTTTATATGGGTTTTTAAACCATTTTAAAAGTATGGTTTTGGAAATTTAAATTTAACCCAAGGACTTTAACTCGTATAAATGAATCAGATTTTCCGAAATGAAAACTATTTGTTTTCAAATAATAGAAGCTTTCATATAAGGAATGAATTTCCAATTTGTGTCAAAAGAATCTCAAGTTTGAAATGAAAATGATTTTCCGAGTTATGAATAAACCTTTGTGAAAGTTTGTTGAACTTTGTTTTGAAATTAGAAAGGTGTACCTTTTGTATAAAAGATCGAAATTGAATTGTTTTGAAAGCTATCAATTAAATCTTTGATTTAAAGATTTAATGAGTTAATCCAATTGAAATGGAAATTGATTTGGAAAATCTATGAAGAATCTTTGTGAAACTGGGTGAACTTTGTGAATTGAATCTTTTTATGTAAAAGATTAAAATGGTAATGTGTTTAAACCATTTGAAAGAGAAGTCTAGGTAATAAGTTGTGACTTAATTGAAATCCCAATATCCATATGTTTTAAAATATTGCTCTCATTATTCGGTTTAGCCGGGAGAGGACTTTGTGTCATATAACCCATTCCGAATAATGATACGTCGTATATGGATTGCATTTGAAGACCGGTGGTGAAGACCGGATATTTTCGAAAACGAAAGGACAACTCGTCGAATGTCTCTGCATCGGCTGATCTCCGATATAGAGATTTTAGCACCCTTTGTGATGGGAAGTCCGGACGTGATTAGAAATTATCTAGATTTGCAAGGGCTTCTTCGGAAGTGCCTTTGGTTCTGTTTGAACCCGGAACGGACTTGTATGGTCGTATGTCTGACACTACACTTTGAGATATAAAGTCTTTCAAATACATTTCTGTTTGGTGGCGGAGATTTATTCTCTTAGCTTAACACCCTTCTCTGAGATGTACGAGCTCAGAGGTTATGTAGTTGAAGGTTATCAGTGATATACTCCCAATTTGGTAGTGTGGCATGCTAAGTGTTGCTGTGTGTTGATGATCATTTGTGATCAAAGCATGGCTTTCGTGTAAAGTGTAGCTTTGTGGACGAGACCTCATCGAGCCTCACAGACCGGAAATGGTCAAAACAGGAAAGATTCGGCAAGGTTTCAGGGGTAGCTCCCCTAGGGTATGACCATTCCTTCTGGAAAAAGGTGGTATCATGGTATGGAGCCCAGATATTTACCTGTGTGGTTGCTCCAATCTCATTTTCTATGTGGTTGTTGCTGTGTGATAGAGGGCCCTCGGATAAAGGTCCCAAAGGACCGAGGATGGCATATCTCAGGTTTACTACCCGGGAAGGGGGTAACCGACCTTGTGCTGACAGAGAGCCAGGTGGTTCTCGGGGCGTCTCGCTAGAGGCGTTCCCATGTGGAATAGGAAGTTCCTTAGCCTGACCATTTGTTGGAAATCCAATTCCCAATACGAACCCTGTACGGTTTTAGTTGTAGAACCTGCCATTTACTTATGGTGGTCACCACTGTTTTGATGGTAGCTATAGTAGGCATAGTTCGAAATGTCTATGCTGGCTAAGATTAATATTATACTTTCGAAATGTTTTCCACTATGCACTAATAATAATAATCCAATGATTTTGCATAGTAAGCATGTTTGACTATCATAAGGAGAAATCTCCTCCAATTCTGCATTTGCATTGTGTGTGTGGCGGGAGGCCTTATGGTAGTTTCATTTTCCAAAAATCATTGCGGATTTCAATGTTTAAAATTCTTTTGTTGTTTAGCTCAAAGATAAACTGCTTTTGTTTGCTCATACTAGTCCCATGAATGACCTGGAGTTTATTGTTCCCTTCCTAAACTCTGGGTGCCCACAATTTTCCACACGGGCAGTCTAGAGTTGGGTTTCTTTTCAGATAGTCAGGTTTAGTAGATTATCTGGAGCTAGTTCAGTTCTCGGAGTTCACGGACTGATGTTGCTTATCTTTGTGGTTCGAGCTTGACATTGGAGTGGTTGGACTCATCCTCTCTGACTGATCATTTGGAGTTATCACTTCTGTTATTTCTGTTGTATCATTATTTATCTTTGATATTATTGCATCATATTGATATCATTGTTGTATATCATTCTGGATATTGTATTCATTGGATTTGTATATGATATCATCTATTTCTTTCTTCCGCTGTGTTGTTATACTTAATGGTGTTATAATCTCTGGCACGAGTCGAATTTCAACGATTGGATTTGCGGCATTCGAGTACAAGAGAAGTACGGGTGCCGATTTTCGAACGTTGGAATTCGGAACGTGACAAATATCCTAAAAAATCTCAATAAGTTTGAACAACTTTTATCGAGAAAAAAACCACTTATTGATAAAACGATTTTTGGTCATATTGTTTATATTTGTTCAAATTATTTATTTTTGTAAAAAAAATTGTAAACAACTTTACCATCATTAGTTATTAATTAAAGGGGATTAAAAAGGTTATAAAAATGATTTTTTATAACATTTAATCCAAGATCCAAATATTTGAATAATTCACATGGTTAAATACGAAGTATTCAAAATTCTGAATCGTTACATCCTCCTTCACTTGAAACATTTCATCCTCGAAATTCCAACATAACTAAATACAAAATAAACAAGTACAACTCAATACTTGATAGTATTCAAAATTACTAGCAAATAAAGCACAGGGTTTGCTCAGGTTCAAAAACCCTCTCATTGCATAAGGATGATAAATAATTTACTAAGCGTACCTTACACTCAACAGCCTCTGGTTACTATTTAGTCAATTATTCATGCTACCTTAGAACAAATCAAAGAGTCTGTAACATCCCCCTACTTGGAGGCCAAAAACTAATCGCTACAAATGTTGCAGTCATTCATAGTTATTAATCATCGGCGACCAAATACGGTGGTGTTAGATTCATTGATACACAGAAACACATGAATACGGAAAAAAATTAAAACTCCAACAAAATCACATTCCATATCAAAACATTTTCAATTCATTACATAATCCCTTAATCGCAAATCACATGCAGAGAAAATATATTTATAACAACATACGCCAAGAGTGACAGATGATGATGCCCACTTGGATGATCAGAGTATATACAGGCAATACGCTAACTTTGCCTTTACAAACTACATAGCGGAATCAAATAAAAGAGAACTCTAAATAGCTATCATGTCTCCTGCACGTCTCCAGAAGCTTATTCGTCTTAAGAGGTACCTGAAAACCTCAACTCTCAAACTACTCAAAATCAATTGAGTACCCGAGAGTTTAAGGGAAAACATAAATTTCGAGTCGGACATAAAGCATAGTATGAATAATAATATACCATCTTAAATCATTTAGATATCTAGTGAGACCATGCCGCTTAGCGAAACGGGTTTTCCCCTCACTAGTATCCTAAAACATTTATAAAACCATATACAGTGCTCGTGCATCCATAATGGTTAAAACTATTCAAAATGGTATAGTATGATGATATGCAAAACAAATGAATCAATTCTCGATTATCCATCCCATTCATTCTAACTGTTTGTCTAAAGTATAGTTTCTAGGATTACAATTAACCTATTGGTTTTCATGGGCTGACTAATAACCGATAAAACATTTAAGGACTCCCTGTCCAATTACATAGTTTTCATGGGATCACTAAGAACCTATTAGTAACTCCAATATCTTACTCTTATCCTAGTTTTCATGGCTTGACTAGGAACCTATTGGTGACCTCAATATCCTTTCTTCTTACCCTAGTTTTCATGGGCTGACTAGGAACCTATTGACATCTGTCAATATCTTAATCCGGATATAGTTTTCATGGGCTAACTACCAACCTACTGGCCCCTGCCAATATCAAATCATAGTTTTCATGGGCTTACTATCAACATGTCTTTCTGACATCTTCCTTTATACATAGTTTTCATGGGCTAACTATGAACCTATTGGCCCTTACCAATATCTTTTCCTATACACGGTTTTCATGGGCTTATTGAGAACGTATTGGTCCCTGCCAATATCTTTCTTTTATATTTTAGCATCCTATATTCTGGTCTTCCTGACCTCCTATATGCAATTCTACTCATTCAGGAGTTAACTTAAATTATATTCACTACTGGATCAACCTAGCTGGTTATTTTGCCCTTTCCTCAAAATACAGTTATGGAATTCAAACAATGTGAATATATTTATATTTGAAGAACCAAACATAATAACATAGCAATACCACTCCTGTGGGTTTAATATAAAACAAGGTTAACCCCTTTAACTATTATTTATCAAGGAACGCTCCTTCTCAAAACCATTATAAAAACTCCTTTAATTTAGCCATGGGTTTCTCCTTTAAAAATAGAGTTTGGGTTATAAAACCTTTCAAAACCTGGCTTTCGACTTCATAGGATGACCTCTTCCGAAAGCCTTAAAATCTATCTTCAAACAATCAGGCTCCTGCCTTTTTAATACTTTAAAACCTTCCTTTCGAAACCTTTCGATTGTATTAAAGTATTAACATATAACTTTGGAAGCATAGCTTCGAAACCAGTTGAAAGTACCCCTTTCAACACCATTGGAAGTAACGCTTTCGAAATCATTGAAAGTCCCCCATTCGAATGCATTGAGTTTATACTTAAAATATTATTTGGGTCAAAGTGAATATAGGCGAAAGCATCTCTTTTGAAACCATCCTTTATCATATAAAAATATTGGGGAAAACCTGATGGTGTCGGCACCATCCTTTCGAAAGCATAAAACATCTGGGTAAAATATTGGAAGGTCGGCGTCGAAACCCATTACGAAACCATTGCCTTCGAAACCCCTAACCCCTTCCAAAAGCTATTGGAAGTAGCTTATATTTATAAAACACAAAGCACCTTTTGACAGCATTGATATCTTCAATACCATCGAAAGGCTTACAGTTACAAAAGGGTTTCGACTTGGTCGAAACTACCCATTCTGAAAGCTTTAACTTCAAAAACTAAGTAACTCCTTCGGAAGCTACTTCTTTAAAAAGGCGGCAGCTCTACTTTGAAAACTTGTTTTAAAATACCCTTCCGCAATCATTGGTTTCGAGTCCTTCGAAACCTCTTTGAAAACAGGCAGGCGCTTTTCTTTTCAAAAACAAACCAAGGTATCGACACCTTCGGAAGCTATGTTTTGACTCCCTACCTTCTGCCTTTCTCCAATCCACTACGTACCAACTAAGTGATACAATGTGTATTCGTTATTGGTTTCTACTAAGAAGGTTTCGACTTGGTTGAAGGTGGAAGCTCCGTGTTGAAAGGTACTTCCAAAGTAGGCGAAACCATCTTTTCTGAGTAAACTTGGTTTAGTACTACTTAAAGCACACCTTTTTCTAACTAACCTGCGACGTGTCAACACCAGATTGGTTGTCTTAACCTTTTCAAATTCTTACTACCGCTAATTTCAGATCCAAACCATGGTTAAGTTAATCAAATAAGCCCTTCCATTAAGCAAAACCAATTTTGCAAAGAAGTCCCTCTTCTAAAATAATTTAATTTGCATAGCAAATCACTTTGGAAAAATCCCCAAAATTTTTAGAAATTCACTTTAATCATGTTATCTAACATATCAAAATTCCAGACCCAAATCCTTAATATATTTTCCAAAATAAATTTATAAACCCAAATAACCATATTTTCCTTTGAAAATTCATAAAAATCTTTCCATATCTTGGAAAATTATCAAAATTGAAATCCAACTCCAATATCATGTTTTATATAACATAAAAATTTTCAGTGGCATTTAAACATCAACATATATCGGTTTTACCCTAAAACCGTGTAGAATTTCCTTTGAACAATCTTATTTAAATTCAACAAATAAAAATTCAAGCATATCATTATCCAATTTATCATAAAAACGAATTTACCTTTAAATCCGAAAACATATGATTCAAACCAAAATAGAGATGGAATTATTATTCACCTTGCTTTAGATAAGGAGATTTGATTGAGATTGATTTCCCCTAAGCTTGATGTTAGTCCATGAGATGATGGTTTTGATGACAACAACCTTAGAATAGATTATAAAATATAAATACTAACATTACAAGTTTAGATATATATGTATATGCAGGATCTAACCATGCAGGTATCAAGAATGAAGACTGTACAGTATAGAGATTCAAGATATAGAGATAGAAGACTCATGAGTATCAAGATTATCAAGAGTTCAAGATTTCAAGGTTAAGTTTGTTTTATTAGGAATATTTGTTAAAACTCATAGAAAAGCACTGGCATCTTAATATCCAATTTATTCGTAGAATGGAATCCACTTCGAGCCCGTTAAAGGGATGGAACCCTAAGTAGGATGGAACCTACGAAAATCTAGTGGGACATTGTTTTGTATCCACTAAGCATAATTCAAATGATTTTTCAAAATTATCTTGTTTTCGAAATGATTTCAAAACTTTCCTTTTAAAAAGATTCAGAACTCTCGATTCCGTTTTTAAAATAATTTTAGCCTCAAAACATCTTTATTTTCAGAATCAAAATTTCTCCTGATTTTAAACTATCTTTTCAAATAATATATTTAACTTTTAAATTATTTATACTCTGATTTAAATTATAGTTAAATAATATATATATAATTTTCTTTATATTTACTTATGAATTTCAAATATATTCAAGTATATTTATACAGTTTTAAATAGTTTTTATATAAGATAAATATTAATTTTATAGAAATTCAAAACATCAAATTTGGCTGAGGGATGTCGACATGCCCATAGGCACCATGTCGACATGGTGACAGTTTAATTCAAAATTCAAATTTCAAAAGAAGTGTCTATTCGCCATAACTCTTCATGAATGGTCATGGTTGTTGTTCTTCTATAAATAGGGGTCAGTTTCAACGAATTTTATAACATATTTTTTCTGGTTTTTCACTTCTCTTCTTCTTCCACATTTCTTAATACAAAATCATACCATTACTCTGCCGAAATCAACATCGAATCATACTCGATTATTTCTGGTTTTGATTCTCTCCACTATCTCTACAAGATCCAAGTGCTACTCTAAGTTATAGACTTTTTGTAATCAATTGAGCGAGAGAAGGTGTGATTGCAGCCATGGAAATCAATTAGGTGAACTTGTTGCCCCAGAAATCAAGTATCTCTACCCAGAGGATTGTGATTCTGGAGGGTGTACCTCGTAGCCTTGAAACCGAGGGTTGTAATTGTTGAATTGAGTTTGAAAGAAAATCCGTACTTGGTTGTGCGGGACTGGATGTAGGGTAACTCTGAACCAGTATAAAATTCGTTGTGTTCTTTCCTTTACTGCTTTTACTTTATATTTGCATCTGTGTTTGATTCTGTTTTCATATCTGTGTCTGATTAGTGTACACATTGTTAACAAAGTAAGATAAACTCAAAAAGATTAACAAATTTCTTAAAACACTATTCACCCCCCTCTAGTGTTAATTCTAGCCTTAAGACCCTTAATCTGCATTTCTCACATTTGGAATCGGAGCTTTGTTTTCAAAAGTTTCATAATCTGAATTTTGAAAAGTTTTAAAATGGCTATTTTTGAAAAATCTGTTAAAACTAGTTTAGAATTGTTTAAATCATCATTGTTCCATGAGTCTGCATATGAATGTTATTCAAATTCTAGTTGTCTACCTAAATTTTATAATGTGCAGGAAAGATGCTTTATGGGTATTAAGGAATCAATCCACAATGGACAATCTGTGCAAATCAAAAGGAATAAGTGGATACTTGATAGTGGTTGCTCTAGACACATGACTGGTAATCCGGATATGCTGAATAATATTATATACAAAGACGGAGGACTGGTTAACTTTGGAGACAACTCGAAAGGATACGTGATTGGCATCGGCAATGTCGGTAACTCTAAAACTCCTATTATTACTAATGTTTTGCTAGTTAAGAATCTGAAACACAATCTGCTAAGTATAAGTCAACTATGTGATAAAGGATATAAAATTAAATTTGAAAAAGATAAATGTCACATTGAAGATAATAACTCAACCATAATATTTGAGGGAACTAAGAAAAAGAATATTTATATTCTTAGTATGAAAGTTTCAAATGATAACCTATGTCTTTTGGCAAATACAAGTGACCCTTGGATTTGGCATAAGAGATTTGGACATTTGAATTTCAAACTCTTATCTAGACTATCAAAACATGATCTAGTAAGAGGTCTCCCTAAAATGAATTTTAAAGTAGATAGTTTATGTGATGCATGTCAATTAGGAAAGCTTAGAAAAAGTTCCTTTAAATTAAAAGATATGATTTCAACTTCAAAACCCCTTGAGTTACTTCATCTTGATTTATTTGGTCCATCTCAAATTCAGTCAATAAATCATAGTAAATATGTTTTTGTAATTGTAGATGATTATTCTAGATTTACATGGACAATATTTTTGAAACATAAAAGTGATACATTTGAATATTTTAAGAACTTTACAAAAAGGATTCAAAATCAATTATCTTTAAAAATTATAACTATTCGTAGTGATCACGGTGGTGAATTTGAAAATGAAAATTTTGAGGAATTCTGCAATAAGAAGGGAATAACTCACAATTTCTCATTTCCAAGAACTCCACAACAAAACGGAGTAGTTGAACGTACAAATAGAACGATACAAGAGTGTGCGAGAACTATGCTTTTAGATAGTAATTTACCAAAACACTTTTGGGCAGAAGCTGTTGCTACCGCCTGCTATATTTTGAATAGAATTTTAATTAGACCTTTAACTGATAAGACACCTTATGAACTTCTTCATGGAAAGAAACCTAAGGTATCATACTTCAGAATTTTTGGAAGTAAATGCTTTATTTTAAACACAAAAGATAATTTGGATAAATTTGATCCTAAATCCGACAAAGGAGTCTTTATCGGATATTCTAATAGAAGTAAAGCTTATAGAGTTTTTAATTTAAGATCTAACCCATCGAAGAAACAATGCATGTTTCGTTTGATGAAAAATTAAAAGATTTTGAAATTACAAATGATGAAGAAGATTTAATTACTCAAAATCAGGAATCAATCGAAATTAATAATGAAATTAATCATCCTAATAAAAGGATTAAACTTTTGAAAGATCATCCTATTGAAAATATAATAGGAGATATGCAATCTATTGTTACAACTAGAAATCAACTAAGTAAAATGAGTAATGTAGCATTTATATCATCTATTGAACCCAAAAATCCTAAAGAAGCATCAACAGATGATTCATGGATTTTGGCTATGCAAGAAGAATTAAATCAATTCACTAGAAATGAAGTTTGGGAACTTGTTCCTAGACCTAAAGATAAAACTATAATTGGAACTAAATGGGTCTATAAAAATAAAATGAATGAACAAGGTGAGGTCGTTAGAAATAAAGCACGATTAGTCGCCCAAGGTTATTGTCAAGAAGAAGGTATAGATTGTGACGAAACCTTTGCTCCTGTAGCAAGATTAGAAGCCATTAGGATTCTACTTGCTTTCGCAAATCATAATAATTTCAAATTATTTCAAATGGATGTTAAAAGTGCATTTTTAAATGGATTTGTAAAAGAAGAAGTATATGTTGAACGACCACCACTTTTTAAAGATGAAAATTTACCAAACCATGTGTACAAACTTAAGAAAGCTTTATATGGTCTAAAACAAGCTCCTAGAGCCTGGTATGATAGACTAAGATCTTATTTATTACAATCAAATTTTGAAATTGGTAAAATAGATAATACTCTTTTTATTAAAAGAAATAAAAATGATATTCAACTAGTTCAAGTATACGTAGATGATATCATTTTTGGTTCAACTAACTTCGAAATGAATAAAGAATTTTCTGAAATAATGACAAAAGAGTTTGAGATGAGTCATTTGGGTGAATTAAACTTCTTTCTAGAATTGCAAATAAAACAGTTAGATAATGGTATTTTTATTAGTCAAGAAAAATATGCTAAAGAACTAGTCAATAAATTTGGTTTGACTACTGCGAGTGGAAAACCTACTCCCATGGCAACCAATGAATATCTAAGTAAAGAAGATCTCTCGAAAGATGTAGATCAAAAGTTGTATAGAGGAATGATCGGATCATTGCTCTATATCACTGCTAGTAGACCTGATATCATGCATAGTGTATGTCTCTGTGCAAGATATCAATCTCATCCTAAAGAAACTCATTTAAAAGGTGTAAAACGTATCAAGATATATTAAACACACCTCTGATTATGGCTTATTTTATCCTAAAAATGATTCATTTGATTTAATATCATCCTATGATGCTGACTATGCTGGATGCAAATCAGACCGAAAAAGTACAAGTGGAACTTGTCACTTTTTGGGACATTCTCTGGTTTCCTGGTTTAGTAAAAAGCAAAATACAGTTTCTTTATCAACTGAAGCAGAGTATATTTCTACTGCTTTGGATTGTTCTCAAGTAATGTATATGCAACAAACCTTACGAGATTTTGGATTAAATATCTCAAAATCACCAATTTACTGTGATAATACTAGTGCAATAAATTTATCTAAAAATCCTACTCATCATGCTCGAACTAAACATATTGATATTCGACATCATTTTCTTAGAGATAATATAACTAAAGAAGTAATTACTCTCGAATATATAAACTCTGAGAATCAAACTGCTGATATCTTAACAAAACCATTAAATGAATCTATATTTACTAAATTAAGAAGAGAATTAGGTATTTCTTCTATAACTGAAATATAAAATATATATAACAAGTATAATTAATAATTAATATTAAAATAAATCATAGAGTTAAAGTATAAGGACCATGTCGACATCCCCTAGGAAGACATGTCGACATGTAACGTTTTTATTTTTTTAATTTTCCCACCAAAATTCAAAAATTTAGTTATATATTCTTCTCTATTTCGAATTCTTATTCATTCTCTCTGTTTTCTCTTCATTTTCTATTCTGAAATATATAAAATAATGGCATCTTCCTCTAAATCAAACATACAATCAATTTTCTCATTCCCCTCTCCTACTTCTGGTCCATTCCAATGCACTACTCTCGCACGTATAACTAAATTGGAGGAGTCTATGAAGGATACTCTTCAGATGTTGACTGAAATTCAAGTGACTCAACTTCGTATGGCAAAAGAGCAAGAAAGGCAAGGCAAGATTCTTAGGAATTTAGAAAAATTCCTAATGGATAACCAGGCCAACCCTATCTTGATCGATGAAGACTCTTCACTCAATCAAGAACATGAGGTCAGTGACGAAGAAGAAGAAGAACCAATGGAAGAAGCACACGAGGAGGATAATGACCAAGTAGTATGCGTTGGAGAAGTGTGTTTCGACAAAAATGGGAATCTTGTCGAACAACGTGGAAATTTCTGTTTCCACTATCCAAACTGTTCGATTCATAAATCCCATATGTTCAGAAACACACATTAGTTTCTTCTCTTTCTTTCTGTTGTTATGTTTTTCTAACGCAAATGTAAATACAACTAATTAATCAGTAATAAGTGATTTTGAGTAATTAATTAAGGAGTAATGTAATTAATTATAATTAATTAATAAATGAAGTAATTAAAGATTAATTACTGTATTTGGCTAGTGATAATTAATTTGTGAAATTAATTAAAGGATAATTACTTGAATGTAATTAAAGGATAATTAATCAAAGATGATTAATTAAGAAGTAAATTAGAGAACGATTAATTAATTGATTTGTAATTAATTAATGGTTATGTAAGAAGGATTTTTAATGGTGAAGTAATTAATTTAATTTACTTTAAATTAATTAGAGATAAGTGATTAATTTAATTCATTTTAAATTAATTATAAATGGTGTGATTATTAATCCTTGTTTATATCTGAATTGGATGATATCTATTGGATGATATGTTGTGATATTTTGTGATGTGATATTGGATATATCTGTGATAAATGTGTGATATTTATCTGTGTTAAAAGTTGTGTGAATTCAAAGTATTGAATTGAATTGAAATGAATTTTTTTAACTTTAAAACAACTTGGCCTTAAAAGATACGGTTTGGATTTCGATGAGACCGGGATCGGGTTTCCAGATTTGGATATCCGAAAACCACATCGATCCAAATTAACGATAGGTCGTGAATCTCAAGTGAAGATGAAGATTCAGAGTGCAAGGGTTATTGTCGTTAACTCTGAGGATAATTCCAAAATGAGTGTAACGAGATAATGCCTTCAGTTTCGTTCGAACCCGGAACGAACTTGTATGGATTGAATGCTTTCAGAACATCGTCAGGTGGACGATGAGCATTCTAAGAGATGTGTTCTCTAAAGGTAATCGTAGCCTCAAGCCTCATCAACCGGGAATGGCTAAAACAGGGGAGGTGCAGCAAGGCTTCGTGGGTCGCACCCACTTGAGAGCGAGATTTTCCCCTGTCTAGATGTCCCTTTATATTCGGCTTAGTGGGCAGTTGATTCGCGACAATTGCTGGTGTTGTTTCGTTCGGGACTGTCCCGTAAGGGATGGTTCCGGCCTTGTGTTGCAGGGGACTTAGGGTGGGTCCTCGGTACGCTGATCTAGGCCAGGTACTGTGACGGGCGGTACCCCGGTAGCCCTGCCATTGTATGGAATCCAAAATCCAATAAGTGCCATCGGATTTGATTGTAAACCTAGTATGTTGGAATTTAATAGATGTATCAATTTCAGCTATTTCTTATTTACTTGAAAACCCTAGACCTATTATAATATCACTGAATTTCCTATCAAAGTTTTGGTTGGCGTAAGGGAAAAACTTTTCCATGTTTATGTGTGGGAAGTCTTACGTGATACCTTTTGTTTTCAAAGGCTTTTCAAAGTTAAGCAAATTTAACCTGTTACTCATACCAGACCCATGTCTGACTCGGAGTTTATTTCTGTTTTTCTTAAACTCTCGGGTACTCAAATTTTTACGAGTAGCCAAGGGATTCAGGTTAGCTTTGACGAATTGTGGAGGAGCAATGGAGCAGGAGGCTTCAGCGTTGTAGATATATATATATATATATATATATATATATATATATATAGTGTTCCACTGTGTTGGTATCTCTGTGTTGTATTCGAGTTGTATCGAGTTGTATTAACTAGATAGGTGTTTAAAACTGTCTAGTATGTGTTGTATTATCTGTGTAACTCTGATGTATATGATACTATGTAATCTCTTATGTGATATATTATATTTCATTCGTTCCGCTGTTGAGATTCTGATGTTGTTTCTGCTTTCTTCTTTATCTTTTCTATTTCTCACCCCTTTCTTTCTTAAAGATTTTGCAACTTTCTGGTAGTAGAAAGTTGGGTCGTCACACTAAGTAGGATGGAACCTACGAAAATCTAGTGGGACATTGTTTTGTATCCACTAAGTTTAATTCAAATGATTTTTCAAAATTATCTTGTTTTCGAAATGATTTCAAAACTTTCCTTTTAAAAAGATTCAAAACTCTCGATTCCGTTTTTAAAATAATTTTAGCCTCAAAACATCTTTATTTTCAGAGTCAAAATTTCTCCTGATTTTAAACTATCTTTTCAAATAATATATTTAACTTTTAAATTATTTATACCCCGATTTAAATTATAGTTAAATAATATATATATATATATTGTTCTTTATATTTACTTATGAATTTCAAATATATTCAAGTATATTTATACAGTTTTAAATAGTTTTTATATAAGATAAATATTAATTTTATAGAAATTCAAAACATCAAATTTGGCTGAGGGATGTCGACATGCCCATAGGCACCATGTCGACATGGTGACAGTTTAATTCAAAATTCAAATTTCAAAAGAAGTGTTTATTCGCCATAACTCTTCATGAATGGTCATGGCTGTTGTTCTTCTATAAATAGGGGTCAGTTTCAACGAATTTTATAACATATTTTTTCTGGTTTTTCACTTCTCTTCTTCTTCCACATTTCTTAATACAAAATCATACCATTACTCTGCCGAAATCAACATCGAATCATACTCGATTATTTCTGGTTTTGATTCTCTCCACTATCTCTACAAGATCCAAGTGCTAATCTGAGTTATAGACTTTTTGTAATCAATTGAGCAAGAGAAGGTGTGATTGTAGCCCTGGAAATCAATTGGGTGAACTTGTTGCCTTGGAAATCAAGTATCTCTACCCAGAGGATTGTGATTCTGGAGGGTGTACCTCGTAGCCTTGAAACCGAGGGTTGTAATTGTTGAATTGAGTTTGAAAGGAAATCCGTACTTGGTTGTGCGGGACTGGATGTAGGGTAACTCCGAACCAGTATAAAATCCGGTGTGTTCTTTTCTTTACTGCTTTTACTTTATATTTGCATCTGTGTTTGATTTTGTGTTTATATCTGTGTCTGATTAGTGTATACATTGTTAACAAAGTAAGATAAACTCAAAAAGATTAACAAATTTCTTAAAACACTATTCACCCCCCCCCTCTAGTGTTAATTCTAGCCTTAAGATCCTTAATCCGCATTTCTCACACTTGAATCTCTAGGTTTGATTAAATTTCTCTTCTCTTTGGTAATGGCCGGCCCTTCTTAATATTCTTACTTACTTTTTCAAAATGACGTGAATGAGTAATAAATGGTAGGAACAAAAATATATAAGGGTAAGGGTTATGGACGGCAAATTCCTAATATACCCTTATGTAATTTAATTAACAAAAACCCCATTCTTAAGCCCATTAATTATTTTATTAGGCATGGCCTTAATTAAATTATTCAAATCTCAACCCCCTTATCACTTAACGTTTACATTATTCTATTTAATTTATCTAATTAAATCTCTTGAATAATGTTATCAAAAATTAGGGGTGTTACATGCTCCCCTCCTTAAAGAATTTCGTCCTCGAAATTCAGTAAGGACTAAATACAAAACATACCAATCATCTGTAACGACTCCTAACAATCATACTAGTCTACCTGACTAGGAATTATCTATATAAATCTAATATAGACATACCCTCAAAGCGGATCAGGATAAGTATCTCGAATCCTATCCTCTAACTCCCAAGTATAGTCCTTCTCGTTGTCGCTCCACTAAACTTTCACCAATTTGACTGTCTTGTTTCTCAATCTTTTCTCATCCCTCGCAACAACCCAAACCGGTTGTCTCACAAAAGTCAAATTAGGCTCTACTTCTAGACCTTCCAACCCTGTCGGAGGAATAGTAGCCTCTGGATCATGCACATACTTGCGAAGATGAAACAAATGAAATACATTATGGACATCTGCCATTCTACTTGGCAACTCTACTTTGTATGCGAGCTTTCCAATCCTTTCTATAATCTGGAATGGACCAACATATCTGGGTGCCAGTTTCCCTGACTTCCCAAATCGTACCATACCCTTCATCAGTGATACTTTAATGAAAACCCTATCTCCAACTGAGAACTCTAGGTCTTTACGCCTCTTATCTGTGTAACTCTTCTGTCTAGATTGAGCTTCCTTCATCCTTTCTCATATCAACTCAATCTTCTCTAACGCCTCCCTAACCAAATCTGGACCTAAGACCAATCTGTCTCCAGTCTCTAACCAACATAGAGGGGACTTGCATGGCCTTCGATACAAAGCTTCAAAAGGCGTCATTCCTATACTAGTCTGATAACTATTATTATAGGAAAACTCAACCAAATGTAGGTGATCCTCCTAAGATCCACCAAAGTCCAACTCACAAGCTCTCGACAAATCCTCGAGTACCTTGTTGACTCTCTCTGTTTTCCCATCCGTCTATGAGTGATATGCGGTACTCATCTTGAGCTTAGTGCCTAACACATCTTACAAACTCTTCCATATTCGCTAGTGAATAAAGCATCTCTGTCGCTGACTATGCTACTAGGAACTCCATGAAGTCTAACTATGTTCTTCATGAACAACTTCACCAAAACATATGCCGTCCTGATTAACTTTACTGGAATGAAATAGGCACTCTTGGTCAATCTATCCACAATGACCCATATACTCTCATTTCCTCTGCTTTATCTTGGCAACCCATCTATAAAATCCATGGATATCGAATCCCATTTCCAAACTGGAATCTCCAAAGGCTGAAGTAACCCACTCGGCTTCTAATGTTCGGCTTTCACTTGTTGAAAGTTTACACACTGCCTAACCCACAAGCCAACATCCCTCTTCATGTCTTCATAATAGAATCTCCTCTTCATATCTTGATACTTCTTGGTCCCTCCAGGATGAATCGTAAACTTGGATCGATGACAATCCCTAATAACTTCTTTCCATAAGTTCTCAACATCTGCAACACATAATCATCCCTTCTTTCTCAACCATCCTCTCCGGTCAAGAATAAAATCTTTCAATTCATTGACCTTAGTTCCAACCTCAAGCCTTTTAATCCTCTCGACTAATAATGGATCCTCTTTCTGCTAAGAAGCGATCCTCTCGATTAATACTGGTTGAACTTATAAACAGGACCACATGGCAGTACTCTGACTAGAACTAGCAATCGATCTTAAGTGCACACCACAACTGAACAAAGCTTCTAGATCCTTCCATTCTGCCAACATAGCCAACACCACATTCTGATGTCTTCTGCTAAAGCATCATCTACTTTATTACCTTTCCCCAGTGTATACTCTATACCAAAATCATAAGCAACCAAAAACTCCAGCCACCTCTGCTGTCTCATATTCAACTCCTTCTGAGAGAATAAATATCTTAAAGACTTATGATCAGTATATAACTCAAATCTCTCTCCCAAGAGATGGTGCCTCCAAATCTTCAGGGAAAAAATTACCGCAGCCAACTCTAAGTCATGAGTAGGATATCTTACTTCGTGCGGTCTAAGCTGCCTAGATGCGTAAGCAATGATTTTGCCTCTCTGCATCAACACTGCTCAATCCAGTCCCACATGCATCAATGTATATTACCAAACCTTGATTTCCGTCTAGAACTACTAATATTGGTGTATTTGACAACAGATGCTTTAACTTAAGGAATTCTTCCTCACATTTGTCGGACCAAACAAACTTCGCTTCCTTCTTGGTAAGCTTAGTCAAAGGCACTGCTATCTGCAAGATTCTTGATGAATCTCCGGTAATAGCCAACAAGTCCAAGAAAACTTCTGATCTCAGTCACCGTCTCTGGTCTCTTCCAATTGTTAACAGCTTCGATCTTATCTGGATCGACTGACAATCCTTTCTCTCAAACCACATGACCAAGAAACTTAACATCTTTCTTCCAAAAATGACACTTAGAAAACTTCGCCTTTAGCTGATTCTGCCTCAGCGTCTCAAGCACCACTCTAAGATGATCTTTATGCTCTCTTTCATCCTTAGAGTGCACCAAAATGTCATCTATAAACACTAACATGAATCTTCCAAATACTCTCGGAAGACTCGGTTCATCAAATCCACAAGGAAAGCTGGTGTATTTGTCAACCCGAATGGCATTACTAACCCCTCATACAAACCATATCTAGTTCAAAATGTTGTCAAAGGAATGTTGTCCTCCGTCACTCTCAACTGATGGAACTCTGTCACTAAATCCAACTGGGAAAACACTCTAGATCCACTCAACTGATCAAACAGATCATCTATCCTCGAGAAAGGGTACTTATTCTTTATTATCCTTTTGTTCAACTTACGATAGTCGATACACATCCTCAACGACCCATCTGATTTCTTCACGAATACCACAGTCGCCACCCAAGGCGAACTGCTTGGTCTAATAAAATTCCTTCCTTCTAGATCCACCAGCTGCACCTTCAATTCCTTCATATTAGTCGGTGTCATCCTGCTAGGTGGTCTACTTACAAGTCCATCTCCTGGTACAAGGTCTATCCGAAACTCAACAGCTCGTTTCGGTGGTAGTTCTCCCACTTTCGTTGCACTTAACAAAGAAAAACTACTCCGGTCAGAATTCTCTACTGAGAATATAATTCGGTTATGACTATTAGGGTGTCTCAAAGATATCTCCCCATCTTAGAAAAACATCTTGGCCTCATACCTTTTCAACCAATCCATACCCAAAATGATTCCAAAATCTATGAAATCGTAAACAAACAAACTACATGCAAACTTACAACCTAAAAAATCAAGTTCTAACTGGTCACATCTCATCCCCAGAGTTGCATACCCTTCTATTGGATTCACAACACTTAAGGAAGTAACAAGGTATGTGGGTTCTAAGCATAACCTATCAACCAAACATTGAGATATAAATGAATGTGATACACCAGTATCAAATAGTATCCTAATTGGTATATTCTGAATCAAAAACGTGCCTTCCATCATAGTCTTCCCTTTATCAGCTGTAGCATGCTTAGCTGATGATCCAACAACAAAGACCTTTCCCTTGTCCGCCCTGACTGGCTCTGGACACTGTTTGTTATAATGCCCAACTTGATTACAGTTGAAGCACTTCACATTCTTCTTATCTGCAGCCTTCTTCCCCTTGCCTGACCGGCATTCATTTGCATAATGACCCTTCTTGTCATATTTGTAGCATACCAAATCGGCCTTTGCCTTCTTAGCGGCATCCCCTTTCTGGGCTACCTTCTTCTTAAAGAGTTTCCTCTTCTTTCCCCTGAGGACCCTGGGATTCAACTGGTTTCTCTCAGTAGAAACTGCAAGCATCTCTTCATGGCGAATGGCCATCTCCACTACCACATTACAAGGTTCTCGGATATGGGTCATGGTCATTCTAGCAAGCTCATGTCTCAGTCCTTGCATGAACCTCTCATTCCTTCTGACATCAATGTCAACCATAGCATATCCATATCGAGAGAGCTCATCAAAATTAGCAGCAAACTCGATTACTGACATCTCTCCTTGAACTAGATCCATGAACTTTCTCATTAATGCCGACTTAGAAACTTCAGATAGAAACCTCTACTCAAACCTCCTTCTGAAATCAGCCCATCTCAGCTCTTCCCCCGTAACTCCGGCAGTAACACTATTCCACCAGTGGAGCACTACCCCTTGCAACTGTCTAGAGGCCAGCCTCCTCTTTTGCCCATCATCCAATCGTAGATCACTAAAGATACTTTCACAGTGCAATAGCCAATTCTCGACCTCAACAACATCCTCCGTTCCAGTAAACGGCTTTCCACCCAGACTGGTGTAGTCTCTGCTCAACTTAGCATAGTTATTCCAAACTGGAGCCACAGGATTAGCTCCTCCAACATTAGCAGCTTGCAAAAGATTGGCTAACAACTGATACACCATCCTCACATCCACTAGAGGATTTCCAGAACCTATATAGGCTTCAGCATTTGGGTTAGCATTAGCCTGTCGACCTTGGTTCCTTCTAGTATTAGGTCGAGCATTTTCGCTGGTTGTGGTGCTTCCTCCACCTAGATTTCCTCTTCTGTTTCCTGCTTCCATATCCTCTTTCTTGTAAATCTACATACGAGCCTTAGTAAGATATAGAAGAACGGTCTAAGAGAGAGGGAAATACATAGTTATATATATATATATATATATCAAATACAAGTACGTTACTATAGCGTTAACCCAAACTACAATCATATTTTCAAATTCATTGGATTATGTTTGAAAATCCTTTAGGTTTTACTTTTCTTTTGAAGTTTCATAAACTTATGCTCTTATACCAACTTGTAACATCCCCCTACTTGGAGGCCCAAAACAAACGGCTATGGATGCTGCAATCATCCATAGTTATTAATCCTCGGCGACCAAATGCGGCTATGTTAGATTCATTGATACATGGAAACACATGAATATGGAAAAAAATTAAAACTTCAAACAAAATCACATTTCATATCAAAACATTTTCAATTCATTACATAATCCCATAATTGCAAATCACGTTCAGAGAAAATATATTTATTACAACATACGCCAAGAGCGACATATGAAGATGCCCCCTTTGATGATCAGAGTATATACATGCAATATGACTACTTTGCCTTTACAAACTATACAGCGGAATCAAATAAAAGAGAACTCTAAATAGCTATCATGCCTCCTGCATGTCTCCAGAAGCTTATTCATCTTAAGAGGTACCTGAAAACCTCAACTCTCAAACTACTCAAAATCAATTGAGTACCCGAGAGTTTAAGGGGAAAACATAAACTTCGAGTCAGACATAAAGTCCGGTATAAATAATAATCTACCATCTCAAATCATTTAGATATCTAGTGAGACCACGCCGCTTAGCAGAATGGGTTTTCCCTTCACTGGTATCATAAAACCTTTATAAAACCACATACTGTGCTCCTGCATCCACAATGGTTAAAAAAATTCAAAACGGTATAATATAATGATATGCAAAACAAATGAATCAATTCTGGATTGCCCACCCCATTCATTCTGACTATTTGTCTCAATTATAGTTTCTAGGATTACTATTAACCTATTAGTTTTTATGGGCTGACTAATAACCGGTAAAACATTTAAAGACTTCCTGTCCAATTACATAGTTTTCATGGGATCACTAAGAACCTATTGGTAACTCCAATATCTTTACTCTTATCCTAGTTTTCATGGGTTGACTAGGAACCTATTGGTGACCCCAATATCCTTTCTTCTTACCCTAGTTTTCATGGGCTAACTAGGAACCTATTAACATTTGTTAATATCTTAATCCGGATATAATTTTCATGGGCTAACTACAAACCTACTGGCCCCCAATATCAAATCATAGTTTTTAAGGGCTTACTATGAACCTGTCTTCTGACATCTTCCTTTATACATAGTTTTCATGAGCTAACTATGAACCAATTAGCCTTTGCCAATATCTTTTCCTATACACAATTTTCATGGGCTTACTGAGAACTTATTGGCCCCTGCCAATATCTTTCTTTTATATTTAAGTATCCTATATTCTGGTCTTCATGACCTCCTGGATGCAATTATACTCATTCAGGAGTTAACTTAAATTATATTCACTACAGGGTCAACCTAGCTGGTTATTCTGCTCTTTCGCAAAAATACAGTTATGGGATTCAAAATAATGTGAATATATTTATATTTGAAGAAGCAAACATAATAACATAGCAATACCACTCCTATGGGTTTAATATAAAACATGGTTAATCCATTTAACATGTTATTTTACCAAGGAAAGCTTCTACTCAAAACCATTATAAAAAATCCTTTAATTTAGCCATGGGTTTCTCCTTTAAAAATTGAGTTTGGATTATAAAACCTTTCGAAACCTTCGAAACCTAGCTTTCGACTTCATAGAATTACCTCCTTCGAAAGCCTCAAAATCTATCTTCAAAACATTAGGCTCCTGCCTTTTTAATACTTTAAAACCTTCCTTTCGAAACCTTTTGATTGTATTAAAGTATTAACATATAACTTTGGAAGCATAGCTTCGAAACCAGTTGAAAGTACCCCTTTCGACACTATTGGAAGTAACCCTTCCGAAATCATTGAAAGTCCCCCTTTCAAATGCATTGGGTTTATACTTAAAATATTATTTGGGTTAAAGTGAATATAGGCGAAAACATCTCTTTCGAAACCATCCTTTATAACATAAAAATTGGCATCGGCACCATCCTTTCGAAAGCATAAAACATCTAGGTAAAATATTGGAAGGTTGGCATCGAAACCCCTTTCGAAACCATTGCCTTCAAAACCCCTAACCCATTTGAAAGCTATTGGAAGTAGCTTATATTTATAAAACACAAATCACCTTTCGACAGCATTGATATCTTCAATACCATCAAAAGGCTTATGGTTACAGAAGGGTTTCGACTTGGTCGAAACTACCCCTTCCGAAAGCTTCAACTTCAAAAACTAAGTAACTCCTTCGGAAGCTGCTTCTTAAAAAAGGCGGCAGCTCTACTTTGAAAACTTGTTTTAAAATATTCTTTCGCAAGCATTGGTTTCGAGTCCTTCGAAACCCCTTTGAAAACAAGTAGGTGCTTTTCTTTTAAAAACAAACCAAGGTATCGACACTTTCGGAAGCTATGTTTCGACTCCCTACCTTCCACCATTCTCCAATCCACTGCGTACCAACTAAGTGATACCATGTGTAATGGTTAATGGTTTCGACTAAGAAGGTATCAACTAGGTTGAAGGTGGAACCTCTGTGTCGAAAGGTACTTCCAAAGTAGGCGAAACCATCTTTTCTGAATAAACCTGGTTTAGTACTACTTAAAGCAAACCTTTTTCTAACTAACTTGCCACGTGTCAACACCAGATTGGTTGTCTTAACTTTTTCAAATTCTTACTGCCACTAATTTCAGATCTAAACCATGGTTAAGTTAATCAAATAAGCCCTTCCATTAAGCAAAACCAATTTTGCAAAGAAGTCCCTCTTCTAAAATAATTTAATTTGCATAGCAAATCACTTTGGAAAAGTCCCCAAAAATTTCAGAAGTTCACTTTAATCATATTATCTAACATATCAAAATTCCAGACCCAAATTCTTATTATATTTTCCAATAAATTTATAAACCCAAATAATCATATTTTCCTTTGAAAATTAATAACAATCTTTCCATAGCTTGGAAAATTATCAAAATTGAAACCCAACTCCAAAATCATGTTTTATATAACATAAAATTTTTCCATGGCATTTAAACATCAATATATATCGGTTTTACCCTAAAACCGTGTAGAATTTCCTTTAAACAATCTTGTTTATATTCAACAAATAAAAATTCAAGCATATCATCATCCAATTCATCATAAAAACGAATTTAACCCTAAATCCGAAAACATATGATTCAAACCAAAATAGAGATGGAATTATTATTCACCTTGCTTTAGATAAGGAGATTGAATTAAGATTGATTTCCCCTAAGCTTGAATCTCTAACTTTGATTAAATTTCTCTTCACTTTGGTAATGGCGGGCCCTTCTTAATATTACTGCTTACGATTTCAAAATGACGTGAATGAGGAATAAATGGTAGGAATGAAAATATATAAGGGTATAGGTTATGGGAGTGAATTCCTAATATACCCTTATGTAATTTAATTAACAAAAACCCCATTCTTAAGCCCATTAATTATTTTATTAGGCACAGCCTTGATTAAATTTATTCAAATCTCAACCCCCTTATCACTTAACATTTACTTTATCTAATTAAATCTCCTGAATAATGTTATCAAAAATTAGGGGTGTTACAGAGTCATTCCCTAAACTCTCCATAAGCCAATCAAAAAAAATAGTATGCATATACTTAAACATGTACGATGTATTTGGATCCTCTATATGCATATCAAATCTGGACACTTGCTCGATCACTTAAATTTCTCTTCCAAACTTGTATGATCACTTGACCTCTCTAGTGCGGACTTCGATTAGGTTCTTTGACTAGAACTTCTATTTTACTTACATGTCCACATTCTATGATAGAAAACTTTAGGATTGTATTAAGAATCCATTTCAACTATTCACCATCAAGAATCGAGTAAAAAGATCCTTATTCAGACCTGTGTAAATCACCTAGAAATCTTGTGCCCGAATCCTAGATCAAGAACTATCATGCATATAAAATGATCTACGTACAATTTATATATTTTATCCTATTGGTTTCTTAACTACACCCATTATCTTTTTATATAACATTCATTTATACAAATAGTACCTCCTTTGATAATAAAATTGTTTATGAAACATTTCAAAAAAAATATAACTCAAGTTCATAAACATTTTACAAAGACATAACTTTATTTATAAAATATTTTATAAAAACATACTTCAAGTTATTACTCGTATAATACTCTATTACATCCTAAGAGTACATACAAAACATCAAATTCATTTTATCTTTCCAAATTCAAATAATGGCCCAAAAAAATCCAAGTTTTATAACCTAGTCAACCTTTCAACTTCTTTAACCATCGAGTTAAGGAAGTAGCTAGAAAGAGCGGGACACTGACATCCAAACTTATGCCCAGAGCCTACTTTCCTTAGACAACCCTAAGGTAAAGAAGTTTCTTGCTTGTCCCAATAACATCAAAATTAAAGTGTTATCTAACTCATCTTTATATTTTCAAAAACAGTTAACTTTAATTCTATAATGATTCGGAAGTTTTAGACTGTCCAAAATCGCCAAAAATTCCTTTTTATTTTAACAATGAAAATTTTAAAACTAAATACCGGGTTTCATTTCAAATCATATGAAGTAATAATATATACATATATCTTTTGTATATCAAGTCATCCTTTCAGGATTTAGCCAAAATCATTTTCAAAGTGGTATCAAATACTTTGTAATTATTACTAAGTATCATGATCTCAACTAATAAATCAATTTCCTAAATATTTACTTTAAAATCCATAGAAAATATATATGTACATCGAGTAACACAAAAATGATACCATGGAAACGGGTCCTACCATATATTCCCTTACTAATAAGGGTGATGTCCATGAGAAGTGCTTGCTAACTGAACACATCTCTTGTCCATTTTTAGTCACCTTCGAGCCAATCGAACTAGATAACAAAAAATACTTTGTTCTCGAATTGATTCGTTGATTCCGAGAGCAATTTCGATCTCGAACAAATCTAAAAAATCTTTACAAAATATTAGTACTTATAAATACTTTCAAATAATATTACTATTATTTTCCTTGAAATCTTAGAAATACTTTTTCCAAGATGCCAGGATTTAAGTTCTCAAAATATCAGCTTAAATCCTCTTCATTTATAAACCATATTAAAAAATCTATACTAAACTTCCTTTTTTAAAGTTAAACTTTAATCCCACATTAACACTGAATGCTTTATAGTCAAACTATGAAACTAAATTCACAAGGTGTTCGTTCAATGCACTGATAAATACTGTCTACCCAACCCTTACAGTAAGAAGGTTAACTGCACATAAACTATTCGAGCATAATCAACAGTCAATAGACGATAATAAATGCTCCTAAACTGGTCGAGCATAACTAATCAATCTACAAATGATAACAATGCTCGTAAACTGGCCGAGCATGGCTAAACAAATCAATAAGGGTGACCAAACATCATTATTCCCTACATTAATTAAACTACACTTTAACAATTCATACTTATATGATTACTTATATATAAAAAGTACATATATGCTCTCATATGAATAATACACCCAACTCATTCTAGGGCAACACTTACCTTATCTCTAATGAGTCATGCCCAACCAAAGCCAAGGTTCTCGCTTAAACTTCAGCTCTAATACCAGGTATAATGATTCACCCTTTTCAGGCTATGATTACAAATGGTAACCTCTTATATGGTTTTACAGCTAGCCTCTAGAATACACACCAACCCATAAAGGGACAAGTATGGGTAAGAGTCTAAGCTTCATCACTTTTCATAAAGCGAGAACCCCTTATCACGCTTGTCCAGCACTCACCAGGAACGATAACATATAATATCAAATAACAGTGCAAACTGCCACTCTAAGATACATAGCATTTCAGAGTTACAATCCTAAGTACTATCATTAGCCTAGACAGTTATAACAGCCTGTCCTCACAAATGCTGATATATACATAATAGTAATGTAGTGGAAATAAGAATATTGTGGTAGGCAAAAGCATTCAGCTTGACTCCTTGATCTCCAAAGAATATCAACAAAAACATGTCTTTCTCAGACTACTTGAAAGAGAAACCATGAAAATATGGGAAACATAAAACCACGAGTCAGACATAAGTCTGTACGAGAAACCCAAGAAATATGTGGTCAAACATTTAATGGTACTTTTGAGACCGTTTGTATCACCATAATAGTAATCCCCTTAAAAAAACCAAACCCGTCTAATAAGAACATAAGGTGATATAATAGATAATGTCTAAGGTGAAGAATATAAATCAGAAAATAGTCGTGCTGTTTGCATCTCATAACGCAACAATATTAGAAGTACAACTAAAACCACTTAGGTACGTTCGCATAAGGATTTCAGTGGAGGTCTCCTTAGTAAGCTAAAGCCGGTCTCCTGCATAAGGGTCGGAATCTACCTTTCGAAACCACATATATCTCTAGATAAAATATATCGCAAAGTTAAATATAGCCGATCTATGCCCGAACATGTGAGGCCAAATACCATCAACTCTCGCCGGCCACAACTGAAAGCATTTCTAGATATTTGGAGTTGATGTACCTTTGGGTTAGCTAAACCCACTGGTTATGCTCCTACTTTGTTTTTTGCCTTTACCAATTATGAAGTCACGTTCAACATTTCAACACACAAGTCTTCATCACTCGAACAAATCTTGAATCTATCTCTGGATTCCATCATCTTGAATAGTTCACGAATCTCTCCATGGATCCCAATATATGTCATCCAACGAATGCTAACACTGACCTCTCCCTAGGACTTAACCTTAGGATAAATAGTTCAACTCTATTGCATTCCACTCCATAACTGCTTCCAAAACATATAACTCATATATCAGTTTTGAAGTGGCTTTCGTTAAGTAATACACTTATCTGATCATGGACTCTTCAAAATTAAATCGATGAATTTACAGTTAACTCAATTCTGATTCTTTAGGAAGTAAATAAATGATATAAAGGAGTCCTCTCTAGGGATCTTATATATAAACATTCTTAAAGCAAGAGACGATTCATATGAATGAGTCCTCCCCGAGAGTTCTCAGCCCGTATCAACACTTGATGCTTACATATACTTCAAAAGTTAATTTGGTCAAACTCGATAAAAATGAGAATGATCTCATATGGAAACAAAGCCTTGTATACTTATCACATTTCTGACCTTCTCAACTTTCACTATCCCTCGGTCAAGAGTGAAGCCAGGTAGGTTACAACACTCACAGTGTAACAACCCGCTAATTTATCACTTTGATAAATTATATTTATTTTTAAATTTAGTCAAATAAAAGGTTGATAATACAAATAATATTATTTTGAGTGATAATAAGTAATAGTAATCTTATTTTGAATAAATATTTACAAAATATTTTCCTCGAAATCTAAATCAATAAAATGGCCGAAAATCGTTTTATTGATAAACGGCTCTATAATCATAAAACGTCGTATACAGAGCTAGATCCATACACTTATTTTTATAATTGAACAGGAAAAGTAATTTATTTTATTTTTGAAAATTAAATGCATTTATGACTAATGCCCTTAAATATAATAATTTATTTATTTTAATTTAATTGAGATTTGATGACTATTATGATTATTCAAATAATTGTTTTTAAATGATAATAATTCATTTTAAATGGTTATAAAGTTATAGTAAATTATTTTGTTATGGTTTTATAAAGATATAAATTTGATTTGAAAATATAAGGAAAAAACCGATATTGCTTTATCGGTATAATAGCAATTATTATAAATACTTTTTAATATTAATTTATATGGTTTTATAATTCAAATGTGATCATTTTAATTTATAAGTAATGATAAGAAATTCATTTTCAAATATTGTTTACAAATATATGTACGTTAATTAATAAGTGAAAATGTGACCGATAATCGGTTTCCCGGTTTTCAACAATTTAACAAACAAAAGTTGTTCGAAGTCATTTGAAGTATTGTTACACTCTTATACGCATACATGTACATGCATATATATGTCACATGCGCATGATAACATATATGTGTACACATGAACACTTAAAAATACGCATATTACAAAATAATTAAATAATTTCCTAAGACTTAACATTTAAGCAACCAAAAAGCAAACATCAACTCAACTTTTCAACACTACCATCACACCATCACCTCACATCACCATCATAAGTCCTAAGGAGGAGCCGTGCGCTAGGGGGAGGTAGGAGGGGTGTGGTTAAATGGCATTTTAGTAATTTTTCCTTTAGATATTTTATTCTAAATTTTCTCTTATAAATACCCACCCACTTTCTCATATTTTTCACCATATTTTTATTATCTTCTTTACTACTTCAAGCTTCTTTTCATGGCTTCCATGCTTAACAAAATTATGGCAAAATATTTAACAATAAATTTTAACATCATATAATACACATAAGTTATCAATTCCACTTCAAACAAAGACGAATCTCCTCTATTCCTCCTCTCAAATCCACAGCCACCTTCTCTCCTACCAAGGCTATGAGCTCCTCCATCTTCAAGTCTAGGCCGAGCCTTCTTAAGGATCTCAAGCTCGATTTCACTAACTTCGATTCGATCGTAGCAGAGCTATAGTCAATTTTAGACTAGCCTCGAAGGGAAAATGAAGGTGACTCCTAAACTATAGTATTATATGCTATTGGATGTTATATATGTTTGATTATGATTGTTGATGATAGTTGTTTAATATGAATGTTGGATATATATGCAAGTCGCGGAAATACACGTCGATAAGCATAAAGGAAATCACTTTCCTTTATTTAATGAATTAGTGTATATGGAATGTTAAACCTCTTTAAAATGGTTTAAAAAATGAGTTTAAAATGTTTAATAAACACATAAAAGTGTTTTGGTGAAGTTTGAACGGTAACTGAAAATTTAGTCAAAAACAGGCGCGTCGCGTAACGACAAGTCGCGATTTCGCGCCATAAAAGTCAAATAAGTTTAGAGAATGGAATTTAACTCTGAATTCTTTGAGATAAGAATTTTCCGAACTATTATATCCATAGTTTTCAAACAAAGAAAGAAAATCGAGATTTCAATATGTAGATTATGAAATATGAGTAAAAAAAGCTTTCGAAAAAATCACGGTTTTGCAGTTTGAAATCCATAACAGGATATCTTTGAAAATGATATTTTAAAATTGTTTAAAAATATGAAATAAATTATAAAAATCTTTTAAAAAATTTTAAAAGTGATTTGAGTTATAAAAATGAATTTCCAAATGACAAAAAGTCGTTTTGATCAATATAGCTTAAAAAAGCACTCTCCGCAACACTTTTCTATAACCTTTGAAATATAGCCTTAAACTTAATACTGCTTTTCCAAATCTTTTATAAATATTTTAAAATGAATAATTAAGTGTTTTAATGATGATTTGGTAGTTTTATGATTTATTTAAAAAAGTTTGAAAAAATGATTTAAAGAACAAATAAAGGGGTTTAATCTTGGCACTAAAAGCCGACGAGTAGACTGGATTTTTCTATTTGTGAGATCTTGATATGACGTGCTTAAACTAAGTAGATGTTCAGGAGCAACCAGTGCCCTAGCTTACCTGGCCTCTTCCTTGGGCGAGGGATAGATAAGGTCGAAATATCGGAAACGAGTTAAGTATAAAAAGATTAAATTTTCTAGATTTAAATTAAATATAACTCTGATTGTATAGAGATGATCTTCTTATACTTGGTGTTAAAACCCGAAGAGGGGACTCATACTATTTGTGGAATTTAAAAGGTGATTTCGACGTTATTCCGCCCATAGTATTTGTTGAATACCGGAATTGATATTGAGTAGAATTAGATGATTTCTATAGATTCTATTCATTTAATATTTAATGGTTTTTGGATTAACATCCTAGATAACATGGTTTTAACTCAATCAAAATTATGAATTTTGAATTAAGAATTGTTAAGATTAAAATGAAATGATTTGGAAATATTTTCCTAAGTGAAAAATGAAATGATTTCGAATTTTTCCAAGTTTAGAAAGGGTTTTAAGTAATCAAAGGATTGGATAAGAGAAGTTTAATGATTCCGTATATACCGGAAAGAATGTTTTAGAAATATATATCTCCAAAAGAGATTTTGATAAAAAGAACTTAATCTAATAAAGAATGATTCCCTATTCATAGAAAAACTTTTTATCGTTGATTGGTTCGAAGGAACCGGGGTCGGATTTGGTGTAATTCTTATCCAAAAACTACTTTGAACCAATGTACGCGTTCGAATAATAAAGTCTTGATAAGAAAATGAAGGATGAAGACCGAAGATCTTCGGGGTGAAAGGACTGCTTATTGATCATTCTGGTTAGCTCCCAAATACTATTGTAGCAGTGGTCCTTTCATTTTTGAAACTCTTCGGGTTACAAGGACTTCTCACTACTAATCCTAGGGGTAAATCCCAAAAGGATGTGTTAGGAGCATGCTTCGGTTTGTCCTGTTCCTAGACAACTTGTATGAACGAATGTCTGACATAGAATTTCTAGTTACATAAGTGATCTCAATGAATGTACCATCTGTTTGGTGGCGGAGAAGGCAACTTTTCTTAGCTTAACACCCTTTCCTGAGACGTACGAGCTCAGGAGTTGTACATTTGTAGAAATTAGCTGTGTGATCATGGAATGGCAATGTGGCATTCAAAGTGAAATGTGAAAGGTAATCGTGACCTCAGGCCTCACCCTCGGAAATGACCAAAACTGGGTAGATGCGGCAAGGCTATGTGGTTCGCAACCATTAGGATATGATCATCCCCTTCTAGATATATTTATTCCCTCTATGACGTTCGGGTTTTAAATTATTGTGAATGTATGCGATGAGGGCCCTCGGATAGGTCAGTAACGACCATGGTGATGACATATTCGGTACTACCTAGGAAGAGGCAGGTCGGTCTTATGTTGGTAGAGGTGCAGATGTTCTGTAGGCCTCGGTACATTCCACTTGAGATGTACTGCCGGAAGGTAGTCCCTTCACCTGGTTATTTGTATGGAAATCCATTCTCTAATAAGTGTCTGCCATTTTGTTTGTAGAACCCACTTTGTGGCTACTATGATGGAATTTAATCAATGTAACAATTTCAGCTAAGATTAATAAGTTTATTTGTAAAAAAATTCAAAGAAATGTCATTAAAAATAATATCCCTTATTTTTATGTAATAAAGATTTGGTTATCATAAGATAAAAACCCGTTCCGTGTTTATGTGCGGCGTGGTCTTATGAGATACCTTTTTGTTTTCAAAACGCGTATTTTGAGTTCTCACAATAGTCCCATGACTGGCCCGGAGTTTATTTTCCTTTTCCTTAAACTTTGGGTGCCCTAATTTTCCCAAGCAGTCTAGTAGTCAGGTTTAGTTTAGAAGAAATCTGGATAGAGCTCGAAGCAAGGAATTAGAAGATTTTTCTAAAGATTATTTCCACCATACTTGAGTAGTATTGTATTCCACCTTTGTAAGGACAGAAATTTATAACTATCCATTTTTGAACTCTAGTGAATGTATTTAAATTTCCGCTGTAAGTTTATGTTGAAATAATATATATGAGATTCTGTTCTGTCTTTATTTTGTTTCTTACCCTTGAGAATCCGCTTCTCTGGCACTTGGATTTGCGACACGTGAATACCGAGGTTGTATTAGTGTCGATTTCCGAGAGTCGAAGAAACGGGTCCTCACACACAACATCAAAGCCCTATTTAGACACCTCATTATTAACTCTCACAAATATAACAAGTCTACTTTATCGGCTTTTAGTGCTTAGTACATGACTAAATACTTTCCATAAACGAATAAACACACAAAGCACATTTAAGTCACACAAAGCAAGGTTAAGTCACATAAGCGATTTCTAATCCCCTTTTTATTTAATTAATTCTTCTATTAACTAAACTTTTTTATCGAATAATACTTCCTTCTGAAGTAAGTGAACTATATAAAGGAGTCCTTCCAGGGGTATCTCATATATATACATTCTAAAAGAAAGAGACGATTCAAACGAATGAGTCATCTCTAAAGGGATCTCAAACCATATGAATACATGATGCTTCTATTCACTTCTTTTTCTACCTGTATATATATTTAAATAACGTTCATAAAAATTATATACATGCATTCTACTATTTTAGTATTCATTTATACTCTTCCAATACTTCAAAAAGTATTCATATACTTATCTCAATTGGTATAAGTGTATTCATAAATCTTTTAACAAGATCTCTTACTTTAAAATATAATCAAAGAGATTAAAAACAAATGTTACTCAAACATTATTACTATAAACCCCTTTTCTTTTATAAGTTAAATCTTTACTTTTTCCAGAAGATTCCATACTTGTTATTCATTTACTTATCTCAATTGGTATAAGTGTATTCATAAAAGGTCTAAGTATACTTTGCCAAAATAAAGGTCTAAGTATATTCACAAGGGTTAACGATAAATGTTACTAAAACATTGTCACTACAAACCCAAAACCATTTCATTTATATTTATTTTTATAATATTCTTATTAAAGATCTAATTATACTCATAAGTATAATCAAAAGGGTTAATGACAATCTTATTAATACATTGTCATAACAAACCCAAAATCATTTCACTATAATTATCTTTAAAATATTCGTTTTAAAGATCTAAGTACATTTATACTTATTAAACAAGGTAATATACTTTTAATTAACTCCACAAAACCATTTATTATAAATAAGTGTTATAATCCAAAACTTCCTTTATTCTTTTAAAAATTACTTGACTTACTTTTTTCTAAACTTATATATATAAATACTTTAAAAATACTTATAAATACGTTTTAGATATCCATATAAAATATTACTTAAAAATCACTAATTTAGAAACTAGAAAAAATATTTTTATTATAAATGTTACAAAGAAAGCCTTTTACTTTTAAAAAAATTCATAAATAATTATTAGAAATATATTTAAATTTCTAATATTTTTTTCATACTCAAAGCCATGTTATTAGACTTCCCTAAAAACATTCCATAAATAAAATACATTATAAAAAATTTAAAACATGAAAAACTAGCCAAACTGTAGCATTAAAATAAAACAATGCAACAAACCCTAAAGTACTGTTGAAGACCAAAGATGACGTTTATAAATGCTATCTAAAGTTTGGCAAAGAGAACAACATGAAAATGAATGATCTTTGTGGTTGGTTTTAACCACTTAAACAAATGATCTTTATTCCAAATTTCTATAGTAAGTAGTATACATGGGTTACTTAAAATCATGGGAAAAAACCCCTAAGAATATCTTTCAAATTAATTATAAAAATTTCCAAAAACAAGCTTTTTGTCAAAGTGCATTTATAACAACTAATTTGCTTCTAAATTTCACAACTTTGTTCAACCACTTCTATAACTTTTTAAACCTTGATATATTTACAGTAATAAGTATGCATATTTTACTTGCTAAAATAGTAAAGATGTCCTTTCAAGGATGTCTTCCAAAGTTAACTTAAAAACCGTCGAACACAAGGCAATTTCAAAGTGCGTCCATAGTGACTAATTCACCTCTAACTTTCACAACTTTGTTTCACAAGTTCAACCACTTTCCAAACTAATTCCTTGTTGTCCCATACATCAAAATATGTGTAAAGGACAACCAAAATATATCATGTCACAATATATTAACATATCACCCATTTACACAAGCTTAAAGTAAGGGGATTTCAAAGTGCACAAGTTTAAAGGGCTATTCACAATAATTCAACACACAATCCAACCAAACATATAAACACAATGTCAAGGTCATGCCACATGTTTTAGAGGATAGTAGGAGTGAATATACATCATATACAGTTGTCATTTGCTTTCAAAAGCAAGTATGATCCAAAGTTATAACTTTATTAGTTCATTACATAACTTTATATTTACACAACATATATAACACAATATATACAATCAAATGGTGAATAAACTCACTTCATAACCAAGCTAACACAAGCACAAGCATGCAAGAACATAAGAACAACTTCCTACCATCACCAAACACCTAAAGAGACCACCTTTAGCCTTCACAAGCCAAGACAACACCCCCTCACCTCCAACTGCTCACAACCCAAACTAGAGCACCATCCTGTGCCAACTTTCTTCTACTATCGACCTAGTATTCTTGCTTCCTATGATGTTCTAAGGCTTTGGTTAAAATTTGGTGGAGTTTGGACTTGATTTGCTTTGATTAGAGAATGATTTGTGGAGATAGAAATGGATTAGGACTAATAGTTTCTACCTTTTTAAATTTTGTAAAAAGTGATTTGTGAAACCCTTAAAGTGCATTTGTAGGCTTTAGTTAAGAGGTCACTACCACCTTCTACCCTTCATGAAAGGTTACAAAGGAGCCTCCCCCTCACATGCCATCTTTATATCCCATTTTCCTAATGAAAATATCTAAAACACTATTCATCAAAATATTTCCTTAATCCATTTACTTATATCTTTTGATATTCATATTTAGTTAGTCATATCATGGAAAATATTTTTAGTTGCTCATTAATAAGTTTGAACAACTTTTATCGAGAAAACAATCGCTTATCGATAAAACGATTTTTGGCCATATTATTGATATTTCTTTAAACTGTTTATTTTTGTAAACATTTTTAAAACAAGTTTACCATCATTAGTTATTAATTAAAAGGGGGTTAAAAAGGTTATAAAAATGATTTTTATAATATTTAATCCATTATTCAAATAATTCAGATATTTAAATACGAAGTGTTCGAAAGTCCGGGTCGTTACAACTCATCTGTAATAGTAATTGCCATGAAGTGGTGATAAAAGCATGTTTTCTCCAACATATAGTAATTCGATGGAAAGGCATTGACTCATTCGAATTGGTTTTAGATAAGTTGATCAATCAATACGGCGTTACCCTAGAGGCAAGTTTAGGGTGCAACGCTTCGTTACCTCAACTTCATAGTTAGGACAACCACGTTACCATAGTGTTATGATTTTTGGGTATAACATGGCATTACCCAATGTTCCAATAATATGTATACTGAGGTGCTACCTTACAGATTTGACGCATTGTCATATGCATATGAGTTTGCATATGCCTTTGTATGATATTTTCAATGGTTATATTAAACCTATTAATCATTGTTCTAAATTATTGGATGCAGGAGAATACACTACAACAATCTAACCCTTTAATTGCATTTTAAAATTGCTTAAATGGCTATTATAGCATTTTTATAAATGTTGTAAGACGACATGTATCATATGTTTGGTAGATACCATAACATTATTAAAAATGCTATAAGAGTAAATCTATCATAGCGTTTTTGCCATCCTTTTATTAATATAATTAATTTTTTATAGCATTCCCTGGTTGGTATAGAACTTTTTTATAGCGTTTCACAAACGTTATAGTATATGGAAGTTGTAAAATGATTGATTTTCACTACATCGTCAAACGCTATAGAAAGTAAAAGTTGTGCATTGTCTAATTTTTATAGCTTTAAAAAACGCTATAATTTATTTTTCATAGAATTTTTAATGTTATATGTGTCCCACTTTCATTTACAGTTCTACTAAGTTTATTTCAGCATATATTATACGTAATCAAACAGATTCATATGCTAAACCACAATATGTATCCAAAATATTTCATAAACAAAGTATTAAGTATAAAAATACTTATGACCAAAAGTAATATTGAATTCAAGCATACAAAACAATACTTACAACCATGCTAACCAAAAGTAAAGATGTATGAGCACCACTACAAAATAATACATTATAATGTAAACATGACTGGTTTTTAAAGAAGAAAGCAGAGGCAAACATAATACTATCTTTCTTCCAACTAGTAGTCTAATCCCGAAAGCATTAGACATCACCTGCCAAATAGAAAGTTATCATCAGATTTCTACATGATTTATCTGACCCGAGGCTAGATGGTAAAAACCCTGATTTGTTATGCTCTTGAGATAGTTGTTGGTGGAATATGATTACTTATCGATGTGGTACCAATATCCAAAAAATTATGTTTTTTATGCAAGGTTTTTCTACAAATCAAACTTTTTTGAATAAAATAAGTTCAAGAACTATGTTCTTTCGTATTTTTATTATTCAAATATTATATTTATTAATCATAAATATACCATTTTCTTATTATTGCTATTATTATTTATACTTATAATATTAATTTTTATGAATTTTTTTAATATTTATAAAACTTAGTTTATTTTTATAAAACCTGGTTAATTTTTAGAAACTTAATTAACTTAGCTAAATATTTATGAAATTTAATTAATTCTTTAGAAAATTAGTTGTTTTAGTTTAACTTTTATTAAATATAGTTCATATTTATAAACTTATTTAACTGTTATAGAACTTGGTTAATTTTTGTAAAACTTAGTTAAATTTTACGAACTTAGTTAGTTTAGTCTAATGTTTATAAACTTGGTTAAATTTTATAAAAATTAGTTAAATTTTACTTACTTGGTTATTTTTACAAACTTAGTTATTTTATAAAATTTAATCAATCATTGTAAACTTAATTATTTTTATAAACTTATTTGTTTTTTATAAACCCAGTTAACTTTTATAAAAATTAGCTAAATTTTTATAAATTAGGTTAATTTTTTATAATTTAGTTAATTTTTTTAAATTCGGTTAACTTAGTTAATATTTTATAGAACTTGGTTAAGTTTTACAAATTTATTTAATTTTTATAAAATTTTGTTAATATTTAGAAAATTAGTTAATTTTTATGAAACTTGGTTAACATAGTTAAATTTTTGTATAACTTAGTTAATTTTTATAAATTTATTTAAGTTTTATAAATAGTTTACTTTTAGAAAATTATTTAATTTTATAAAACTTGGTTAAGTTAGTTAATTTTTATAAACTTAGTTAAATTTTATAAAAATTTGTTAGTTTATCATTTTTATAAACTTTTAGCCAACTTAGCTAAATCTGCATAAAACTAAATTACTTTTTATAAACTTAGTAATTTCTTTACATAACTTAGTCAACTTAGTTAAAAATTTGTAAAACTTAGTTAATTTTTATAAATGTGTTTAATTTTAATAAAACTCGCTTAATATAGTTATTATTTATAAAAGTTAGTTAGTTTTTGTAAACTTAGTTAATTTTTATAAATTGATCGCATTTCATAAAATTTCGACAATACCTCCTCTGCACAGTTAATGCTTTCCCGCACAACTCAATTCAATATATATTTACATGATCAAAACATAATCGGATTCATTTCACATATAACAATATATACTCCATAATAGCACACATTTAAATGCATAAAAACAAACCTTTTATTAGCAATTTTAGTTAGCAATCTTCGAGAACAAAGCAGAATGCAAAATAATGACAGGTTATGCAATGGATGAAGTTGGTGCTTGGCATGGGTGTATGTTTCAAAAATGTCTTAACAATATTGGTTTTGACTTAACCTAAAAATGAAGTTACGTATCTATTGGTCTATTGATTAAACTTAGAAACATGAACTAAGTATTACTTATGTGTATACCTGTTTGCTTACCATTTCAAAATGCTCGATCCCTCTGCCACTTCCTAATTTTTTTGGGAAAAAATGCACCAATCCTAATTCTAATCTATTATTTACATTCCATCCTCAAACCTCCAATTTGGTTTTTTTACCAACTATTACACCTTGTTGATCTGCAGATTTAGTCATGGCTAATATAGGTTCTCGGAGGTGATAACTAGACTATGTGAAGGAGGATATAAGGTTTGGCATTTGTGAAGGTAGAGTGACAGTAAGGATACAGAGACAAGAGTATGAAGTTTTGAGGATTTACAAAGAGAGGAGAGAGAGGAGGAGAGGCAGGGAGGTTCAGAAATATAGAAGGAGAGGGTTAGATATGGAGTGAGATGATCAGAGGGGAGATAAGAGTGAAATGAGAGATGATCGGAGAGGAAGAGAGTAGCAAGAATAAAATGTAAAAACTTAGAACAGAAAATAAAGAGAGAAATGAAACTTGTTTTGTTATTCAATGCTTACTTACATTAAATACTTTGGGATATATATATATAAGTGAAATTGCAACGAATATATTAGCCAACTCATACTTTACATAACCCAGCTAATACTAAACCACCTAAGCAAGTAATATCAACCCTTATTCATGTAAATAGCATAAGTATCATTGTGTACATGCACACAAATGCACTAGTGATACATCCTTCTAACTCCATCCTCAAGCTCTTATTTAACCATCTCTGACTCTGCTGTGCTTCTGCCACCCAATGTCATCCTCTTTGATGATCCCATGGCCGGATTCTATTAAACTTGGCATGATTCTGTATTTTTTGGAATCTGGAAGTGTGAAACCACGGCCATCAAAGAAGAGTTGTTACATCTCCCTTCCCCTTCAAGAATAGAATTTGTCTCAAGGTTTAAGGTGGGAAATCTTCTAATCATCGGCCAATAATCCTCCCATGTAACTTTTTATTCAAATTTTCCTTTCCATTTGACTAATATTTAGACCGTTGCATTACCATCTCTTGGTACCATTCTTCTATTCAAAATTCATTATGGTTGCACCACCTCTTCCTCTTAATAATTGGGGACATCATCTTGTATTACAACCTTGTCTCCTGCCTTCTTCTTTAACTGAGATACATGAAAAATGGGATGGATCTTAACATTGGTTGGCTCTGCAATTTATAGGCTACTGTCCCAATTTTTGCTTCAACTTGATAAGGACCAAAATACTTAAGGGATTGCTATTGTGTTTTTTGAATTTTGATTATGATTTGTCTATAGGTTTGGAGCTTTAAAACACCCAGTCACCCACCTAAAACTTCCTCTCAGTTCTTCTCATATCAGCATACCTTTTCATCCTCTCTTCAGCTAGTTTCAAACTGTCCTTTAAAACTATATTGCAATATCTCTACTGAAAAACATCTCCTCAACCTGCTTTACCTTTGCTATATTAGGAACAGAAGATAGTAGATTAGGTGAATCTGTCCCATAAACTGCCTTGTAAGGTGAAGTATTTGTTGATGTCTTCTATTATACTAGTATTCAGCCAGAGACAACCAATCAACCCATTCATATGCCTTGTGAGATACAAAACATCGTAAATATCCTTTCAATATTTTGTTAACCACCTTAGTTTTCCTATCACTCTTGGGATGGTAAACTGAGCTCAATTCCAAGCTACGTCCTTGTAATTTGAACAGTTCCTTCCAAAAAGAGCTTGTAAACAGTGTATCCCTGTCACTCACTATTGATCTAGGTATTCCATGTAATTAAAAACTCCATTAAAAAATATTTTTGCCACATCTTTAGCTGTGTAGGGGTGGTTAAGTGGGAAAAAATAGGCATATTTACTTAACCTACCAACCACTACATAAATTACCATATGCTTATGGCTCTTTGGTAGGCATATAATAAAATCCATAGATATGTCTACTCATACTTTTTCAGGTATAGGCAGTGGGTTCAATAGACCAGGAAGTAAGACATTTTCTCCTTTATTTCTCTAGCATGTGTCACATGGCTTAGCAAAATATTCTACAGTCCTCTTCAAGTGCTTCCAATAAAATACTTGCTTCAACTTCTATATAGTACCCTTGATCCCTGAATGTCCTCCCAAAGGAGTTGAATGATGTTACCTAACAATTATTTGCAGTAAGGTCCCAAATGATGATTAATCAAAAAATTTCCGTTATAAAACATTAGATTATCTACTAATTTATATTTTCTCTCAGACAATTATCTATTAAGGATTTTTTTAACTTGCTGCTGATACCATATAGACTAGTAAAGTAGTTTTCAACTCTTGTAACCATGGTGTTTGGACAACAAATATTGCTTGAGCCTACAGCTGGTCATTAATGTCCTTCTTTCTCCTTGATAAAGCATCAACCATAATGTTTTCCTTTCCACTTTTATATTCTACTCTATAGTCAAACCTATGTAATTTAGCTAGCCACTTATTTTGTATACCAGTGTGTAATTTCTAAGAGAGAAGTACTTCACGCTTTGGTGATTGGTCTTGATAATAAATTGCCTCCCTAGTAGATACTGAGACCAGTTCCTTGTATCAATGATGATGGATATTAACTCTTTTTCATAAGTTGACAGTGCTAAAAAATTTCCATGCAGTGCTTTACTGAGATATGCAACAGGCTTTCCATTTTGTAGTAATACTGCACCTATGCCTTGACCACTGGCATCACACTCAAGTACAAAGGGTTGAGAGAAATCTGGCGTTGCTAGTACTGGTGGTTGAATTAAACACTGCTTGAGTTGTTAAAAGATTGCTTTGCCCTTTCAGTCCACACAAAAGCATTCTTTTTCAGCATTTCAGTCAGAGGCTTGGCGATAAGTTTATAGCTCCTTATAAACTTCCTATAATAACTAATTAGCCCTAAAAATTCTCTTAAAGATTTTAAATTCCTAGGCAATGGTCATTCCATGATTGTCTACACTTTACCAGGGTCTACTGAAATTCCTTGAATAGATATAACATGGCCTAGGTATTCAATGGTTTCTTTAGCAAAGACGCATTTAGCAAGCCTGATCACCAGCTGGTTTTGTTGTAGAACCTGAAAAGTAACCCTAAGACATTCTATATGCTTAGGCCAGGTCTGGCTATAAATGAGTATATCATCAAAGAATACCAATATAAACTTCCTCAACTATGGTCTAAAAATATTACTCATAAGTGAATGAAATGTTGAGGGATCATTTACTAAACCAAAAGGCATGACTATAAATTCATAATGTCCATCATGGTTTTTAAAGGCTGTTTTATGTATATTTGGTTCATACATCCTAATTTGATGATATCCTGATTTTAGATCTAAATTAGAAAAAAAATTAGACCCATGCAATTCATAAAAAAGATCATCAATTAAAGGAATAGGATACTTATCTTTTATGGTCACAGAACTCAAGCTCTCATAGTCTATGCAAAGTCTCTATGTACCATCTCTTTTCCTAATAATCATCATTGGGGAAGAATAAGAACTGGTACTATGTCTGATGATTCCAGTCTCAAGCATGCCCCTAATTATTATTTTTAGTTCATTCTTGATGTGACGAGAGTGTCTATAAGGTTTTAGACTCACTGGTTTTGCTTCTAAAACTAAATGAATTTTGCGGTCTTGTATCCTTTTAGTTGGTAAGAGTGTCTTATTACCAATCACTTTTGGGTACTGCTGTAGAAGCTCAGAAATCTCTGGTGGTATATGTGGGGCAACTTCTTGCTTATCTATCATATTAGTGGTTTCTTAAGAGCAGAGCATCATGGTAAGTTGCCCCTGAATGTGTTCCTTGTCCATTGCCTTCTTGTCGACCACTTTAATGTTATCTTGTTTCATACCTTGCTAGATATAAGGCTTTTATTATATGCGAGCTTGACTTGGATTTTATCAAAGTTTAATTTGACTTCTCCTAATTTCTTTATCCATTGGGTACCCATAACTATTTGACAACCTTCTAAGGTAGCAACAACAAATCTACAGGCATTTGACAACCTTGACACTTAAGAACAACATTATTACAGACCCTAGAACCCTTAAGTTTTTCTCCAATAGCTACCATAACTTCATAGGTTTTAAACTCATCCACCTTTAGTTTTAATTTATGGGCAAGCTAATCATCTATGAAGTTATGGGTGGATCCAGAGTCAATAAGAATTTGAACTGGTTTACCTCTTATTACCCTTGTACCTTGATAGTGGAAAGGACAGGGATGCCACACATGGCTTGTAGGGTGATGGAAAGAGTTTCTTCCTTTGGTTCTTAACTGTCTTCCTCATTTTCTTCCTTTAGAGCAGGCTCTTCATTTTCTTCCAGGTCATCAAGGGTCATAATACCTTCAAGAACATAAACTTGTGGATTCTTTCACTTGTCATCTTTGTGCCACTTTTCCTTGCAACAATAATAAAGATTCTGCCTTCTTATTTCTACTAATTGGCTAGGATTTAGGCCTTTCCTTCTGGCTAAATTTTCCAAATTGGTATTGCCCTATTCCTTAGGCTTTGAATTTGCAAAGGTATTAATAGGGTTTTTGGCATATGGAACAATCTGGGTATTACTATTTCTAGAGGAAGAAAAGGAAGACTAAGATGGTTTGTTGCCTTTCTTGGTGTGATTTCGTTTGCTTTCAAACATCTTTGCTAGAGACACGGCTTCTCTGGAATCTATTGTTGATACGCTAAGATTTTGATCAATGACAATGTGCTTCAACAAAAAGGAAGAGATATGTGCAAACCTAAAGGAAGAACGATGAAGACCAATGATAAACATAAGTATGATTTTTATATAGGTCTTAGTCTAGATTTATTGTTAAAATCTATCCTCAAGAGGCTTGCACAAACACTAGAACACATTTTATAAACTTCATTTTTTAATAAACATTCACTGTGCATAATTTAGTAGTTCAGTCGACTGAACAGGGATGACCAGTCGACTGAACCTGTGACACATACAAAAACATGCACAGTTCCAGTCGACTGAAGTTCCTGCTCAGTCGACTGAATTTGTTCTTGAAAATTTTACTTCATATTTTCAGTCGACTGAAATCCCTACTCAGTCAACTGAATTTGAACCTGCGAATTTTCACTGAAAAGACACCTTCTTCTTCCCAAGAGTTGCAACCATTCTCCAATGGTAATGGATGCATCTCTTGCCTGAATCTTTTGCAAATAGATACACCTCTTTTATACCTATAAATACATGTTTCTATCATTTGCAAATTACCAATTCTAATTGCTTTAACTCTCTATTTTCTTAAACATACTTTCAGATTTCTTAAGTTTTCAAAAGCAATCACAAACCACTTCAATTGCTTGAATCTCTGTTTTAACTATAACACCTTTTTGATTCATAGTAATTCACATTTCCTAAATCTTCACAAACACTTTGCATACTCTCGAGGATAAGATTATAGGAAAGTTGTACTCAAGTAGACTCATTAGTGTTATCAAGAACACAACAAGTCAGAAATACTTTAAGTATCTAGTTGAGGTCCTCTTCGGTAGTTGAGGCAAGAAATCTCGTTCGGTTGTTCGGGTAAGTTGTAAACCTATTCCTCCGGGTTAAGTGAGGGCTGTTGGTTATTTGAATTCCTAAGAGGAGCTTAGGGACTGGACGTAGGACAAGAGGTCTGAACCAGTATAAAGTCTTGGTGTCTACTTTACTTACTACTTATTACTATCTACCTAGACCATTCCACTATTCCATATTATACGATCCTACCGCATAGCTTCTTTCAATTGGTATCAGCGCAAGGCCGTCCTATAACCATAACACCGTTATTTGACATATTGATAATATGGAAAACAACACAAGCACAACATCTACCTATAACTCTACATTTGCGGAAGGACAATCTACTCAAAGACCCCCTCTATTCAATGGACTAAACTATAATTATTGGGCTACAAGGATGAGGATTTATATGCAAGCAACAAGCTTTGAAGCCTGGAATGCAACTCAAGCAGAACTTGTTGTTCCCACAACTGATTACTCTACATGGACGCAAACTCAGAAGAATGAAGTTAGTGCAAATGCCAAAGCTATGAATATGCTATTTTGCGCTTTGGATAGAAATGAGTTCAATCGTGTTAGCATTTGTACTACTGCACATCAGATATGGAGTACACTTAAAACCATACATGAAGGCACAAACAAGGTCAAACAAACAAAGATCTCCATGCTAAAGAACCAGTTCCAAAACTTTAGAATGTGACAAAATGAATCCATCAATGACATGTACTCGAGGTTTCAAGACATTCATCATGCCTTAATAGGACTAGGAGAGAAATACACGGATTTTGATATTGTATCTAAAGTTCTAAATTCACTCACTGATGAATGGGAGAGAAAAGTCTTAGCAATCGAAGAAGCAAATGATCTATCTACAATGGAACCAGAAGAATTAATTGGAAATCTTATGTCATATGAAGTAAATATGCAAGCTAAGAAAGATCAAGCATAAGAAAGAAAAAATGTAGCTTTTCATGCGGAAAAGGAAGAATCAGAGTCTGAAGATGAGGATTTAGCATTTATAGCCAAAAATTTCAAGAAATTCTTAAGATATAGAAAAGAAAATAAAAATGGATTCAAAAAGAATTTCTTGAACAAACCTACATCCTCGAATATAGAATGCTTCAACTGTCACAAGAAAGGTCACATGCACAAAGATTGTCCAGAGCAAAAGAAGGAGAATCGGAACAAAAACAAGAAAGAAAAATTCAAAAAGAAGGCATTCTCTGTAACATGGGACGATTCAGATTCATCTTCATATGAAAGTGAAAATGATAGCGACAATGAACAAGCGAATGTATGCTTTATGGCTCAAGAATCTGAGGTTAGTAATTTAACTTTCGACGATTTAATTGATGTAAACACTGAACTTTTGAGTACAATAAAAAATCTTAAAAAGAAACATAAGGAAACTCGTGAAAATCAGAACAAAGCTGAGTTTGAAAGGGATATGTTAAAAGATGGAAAGAAAATTCTAGAAGAAGAACTTGAAAAAGTTCAAGAGTCTCTTTCAAATTCGGAAACTCAATTATCACTTTTAAGTCAAGAAATTGAAAATCAAAAGAGAAAAAATGATATAATTATTTCTGAAAATCATGAGTTAAAAACTCAGATTAAACAAGTTGAGTTAGAAAATAATAGTCTTCAAGTTAGATTAGATAACATCACTAAAAATGTTTCTAACTTTAACAAAGGAAGAGAAAATTTATCTAAGATTTTAGAAAATTCTCAATCTTCCTCAAATAAACATGGATTAGGATATAAAAAGGAGTCAAAAATTCCTAAAAAGATAAATACAAATTTTAAGAGGAATATTGATTCAAAACAACAAATGTTATTAAGAGAACCTATTAGAACAAAAGAAGAAACTAAGATAGTTAAAATTTGGGTTCCAAAGACTAACAATATTTTAATTAGGAATAAATATATTAAAGCATTTATGGATAGTGTTCATAATAATAAAAATTATATTTATAAAAAGGATACTGAACCAAATTGGGTTTGGTTTCCTAAGTTCTAACTTTTAGGACCCTACTGAAAGGTGGGTACCAATAATTTTGTATTTATTTTCAGGTCCCACTCAAAAAGAAGAAATGGATACTAGACAGTGGTTGCTCAAAACACATGACCGGCGAAAAAGATATGCTTACAAACATCACATACTTTGATGGTGGCTCGGTTACCTTCGGAGATAATTCAAAAGGCTATATCATTGGCAAAGGAGATGTGAGCAATTACGGTACATCAAATTTACCTTTTATTACAAATGTTTCATTAGTTAAAAATCTAAAACATAATCTACTAAGCATAAGTCAACTTTGTGACAAAGGTTTTAAAATAACTTTTTCGGAAAATAAATGTAGTATTTTTGATCAAAACCAAAATCTTGTTTTTGAGGGAAATAGAGATAGGAATATTTATGTTCTAAATATGAAAATTAATCATAATACAAATATGTGTTTACTAGCCAAGGATAATGATCCTTGGTTGTGGCACAAAAGATTTTGTCATATTAATTTCAAAACTATTAGAAAACTTTCTAAAAATAAATTAGTAAGAGGTTTACCTCAGATAAACTTTAAGATAAAAAATCTTTGTGATGATTGTCAAATAGAAAAATTAGCAAAATCATCTTTCAAATCTAAGAAAAATATTTCAACTTTACAACCACTAGAATTACTTCATATGGATCTTTTCGGACCAACACAAGTTCAATCCATTAATCATAATCGATATGTATTTGTAATAGTTGATGATTTCTCAAGATATACATGGACCATTTTTATGAAAAATAAAAGTGATACATTTGAGCACTTTAAAACATTTGTCAAAAGAATTCAAAACACTAAAGATTTGAAAATTAAGAATATACGAAGTGATCATGGTGGCGAATTCGAAAATGAAGCTTTTGAATCTTTCTGTAAAAAGAAAGGAATAAATCATAACTTTTCATTTCCTAGAACTCCTCAACAAAATGGAGTAGTGGAAAGAAAGAATAGAACATTACAAGAATGTGCAAGAACATTATTAAATGGAAGCCTTCTACCAAAACATTTTTGGGCAGAAGCCGTAGCTACTGCATGTTATGTATTAAATCGTATTTCTATTATACCATTAACTAAAAATACTTCATATGAACTTTTTAACAATAGAAAGCCAAATATCTCTTATTTTAAAATATTTGGATCAAAATGTTTTATTTTAAATACAAAAGACCAACTAGGAAAATTCGATCCGAAAGCTGATGAAGGAATTTTTATAGGATACTCAGAACGAAGTAAGGCATATCGAGTTTTTAATAAACGAACAAATATAATCGAAGAAACTTTACATGTATCTTTTGATGAAAACTTTAATAAAAACTTGAGTATAAAAGATGATGACGAATTTATAATAAATACAGACAATACAAATCTTGAAAATATGAATAATACCGAACTTAGATCTCCACCTAGAATCTTACGAGATCACCCTGTACAAAACATAATCGGTGAAATTGATTCTCAAGTTAAAACTAGAAGTCAGCTAAACCAAATGGGACATGTTGCTTTTATTTCTACATTAGAGCCTAAAAATCCTAAAGAAGCATCAACAGATGACTACTGGATTGTTGCTATGCAAGAAGAATTAAATCAATTCGAACGTAACGATGTTTGGGATTTAGTTCCTCGTCCTAATAATCAATCTGTTATAGGAACAAAATGGGTTTACAAAAATAAAGTAGATGAACAAGGAAATATAACTAGGAATAAAGCTAGACTAGTAGCACAAGGATATAATCAAGAGGAAGGTATCGAAAGAAACATTTGCTCCCATTGCAAGACTTGAAGCAATACGTATTCTATTAGCCTTCGCTTGTTTTCACAATTTTAAACTTTATCAAATGGATGTTAAAAGTGCTTTTCTAAATGGTTTTATAAAAAAAAATGTGAACGTAGAACAACCCCCTTTATTCATACACGAAAAATATCCGGATCATGTATATAAATTAAAGAAAGCCCTATATGGTCTTAAACAAGCACCTCGTGCTTGGTATGAGAGACTTAAAAGCTATTTACTAGATTCGGGATTTCAAATCGGAAAAGTAGATCAAACTCTATTCATTAAAAACACTACTAATGACATTCTAATAATTCAAATATATGTAGATGACATTATATTTGGTTCAACTAATGAAAACTTATGTAAAGAATTTTCAAATATAATGACTAAGGAGTTCGAAATGTCACACATGGGAGTATTATCTTATTTTCTCGGATTACAAATTAAACAATTAACAAATGGAATTTTCTTAAATCAAGAAAAATATTGTGCTAATCTAATTAAACGTTTTGGAATGGAAAACACTTCTGGAAAGCCTACTCCTATGAGTACCACAACTCATCTCGATCGAGATGAAAATGGCAAAAGTGTAGACCAAAAATTGTTTAGAAGTATGATAGGCTCCTTACTATACTTAACCGCTAGTAGACCAGACATAATGATGAGCGTATGTTTATGTGCACGTTTTCAAGCTAATCCTAAAGAATCACATTTAAGAGCCATAAAACGAATTATGCGATATCTTAATAATACTAAGGACTTTGGTCTTTTCTATCCAAAAGATTGTCCATTCGAGTTAGTGTCATTTAGTGATGCTGATTTTGGTGGATCTAGAACTGATAGAAAAAGTACAAGTGGTACGTGCCATTTTATTGGAAAATCACTTGTATCTTGGTTTAGTAAGAAACAAAATTGTGTCTCACTTTCCACGTGTGAAGCAAAGTATATATCCGCCGCTTTAGCTTGTACTCAAGTTATCTATATGCAACAAACACTTAAAGATTTTAATATAAATTTAACAAATTCTACAATATATTGTGATAATACAAGTACAATAAATTTATCTAAAAATCTGGTAAATCATTCTCGTACAAAACATATTGATATTCGTCACCATTTTCTATGTGACAATATCGAAAAAGGAATCATAAATTTAGAACATATTTCTACCGAAAATCAGATTGCCGATATATTTACTAAACCTTTATTAGAAAACTCATTTATAAAATTGCGACGAGAATTAGGAATAATTTCTTTTAAAGATGTTGTATAGCAAATATTGCAAAAATATAAACTCAGTCGACTAAACAACTCTGCCCAGTCGACTGAATAACGAAAACAAAATTATTCAATATATATATTTCAATTCAGCTACCTAATACATAATAGATTAAAGGATGTCTCTAATCCATTCATTTCTAACCAATGTTTTTAATCCAATAAAGCAATGATTGGTTCTAAAACCTTATTAATTTACCACCACATTTTTCTTAGCATTTTCATACTATAAATATACTTTTATACATATAATTATTTTCAAAAAAATTACAAAGTTTGAAAATTCTATATAAAAATGTCTTCCAACAGCTCATACTCTCAAATCAACATCACCTCCTCAGTCGATAACTCACCTACATCACCAAAACTTCCTACGCCAACACCAAAGCATGAACCAGTGTATAAATGGGAAAACTATCGCACTGGCTACACACCGGAATTAAAGAAGGCAAAACGTGGACTTTTCACCTCACCTGATACGAAAAGAAAGATTGATGAGATTCATCACTTTCAACAACAAAAAATTGATCTCCAACGAGAATTATATTTTGAACAAAAATTAATGGCAAGACGACTAAGCTTTCTTGAGAAAATTGGTTTACGTTTTTGTAGCTCAAAGAAAAATGATGTGAGTGAGCCCCTACCTCGACCAGTTAGTACGTTCGATCCATCTTCGTCTTACCGTACACCAGTCGATCCCGTGAATCCTTGGATGTCCCCAAAGACTCCTCAGTATAGTCCAAATTCATGGGAAATAAGCTATATGGAGAATGAAGGGAAAAAAGACGCAAAAGGAAAATAGTTCATCTCCAAAGAAATAATTACTTTTGAAATCAATTCATGTTGTTATATATCTATACAATTGTAATTGCTTCTTTCAATAAAACTTTTGCTTTCGAAATTCACAAAGAACAATGAAAATCCAAAGTTCAGTCGACTGAACCTTACTGCTCAGTCGACTGAATATTAAGCAGAAAACAAATTTTCAATAGCTCAGTCGACTGACACCCTCTGCTCAGTCGACTAAACTTTCAACAGAAACTTTCAGACAACAGTTCAGTCGACTAAAAATCCTGTTCAGTCGACTGAATTCAGCACAGAAATTTTTCGGCCTTCAATTCAGTCGACTGAACGCCAATTCCCAGGCAACTTTTACCCTTTTATCCACCAGTTTTCATCTTTTCCATTCACTTTTTACATTGCAAAAGTTCTCTCTTCCCCATTGTTTTCCAAAACCCTAGCCCCCAATCCTCAAATTACTCTCAAATCTCTCACAAATGGCACCAAAAAGATCAAGAGCTTCTTCTTCATCATCCTCCGAGCCAATTGATGCTCAAATTGCACAATGGCTCCATGATGGAGTAGCTGTAACGAGGTGGAACAAAATGAAGAACTCTCACATTTTCGAACACTCCTTCATTGATTTCCAAAGCCTTCAGACATACAACATTCAAGCATTAACGGATCAGGCAGGTTTAACTTCTCCCTTGGATTTAAAAAGAAATGACCATGCAATAAATCATATCATGGTCAAATTATTTTATGCAAATCTCAACCTTGGACACCAAACTCCAAGAAATCCAAATGATAGTGTTTGGAGTATGGTATGCGGGAAGAAAGTTTGGTTCTCCTTAGATCGAATTGCACACATCTTAGGATCACCTAATGTAGGGAGAAAGCTTGAAGAGATAGAATTCAATCCACAAATTCGAGATAACAAAAACCATCAATTTTTGGATGATAATATCAACATTAGAGATTTTAAATCCACTTCCCTATGACCTAGAGCTAGAATCCTTCACAAAGCTCTTATGAGAACAATTACTCCACGAACGGGCTCATATGAAATTGTTTACCCCAACAATTATCGAGCTCTATATGCTATTTGGGGCAACATTCAAGTCAATTGGGTCCAACTCATTCTAGATGAATTTCTCACTTTTAACAATGGCAAAATGCGAACAATATATTTTGGAGAATATATCATGCGAATTCTCCTCAATGTTGATACGCCATTATTTGGCTCCATAAACACAATGGTTCATCAAATTAATCAACGCACTATAAGCCTTATGCAACTCCCGGCTATACCTCCTCGCATCATATCTCTTGCCGAATGGAAAGCTAGGCATCAAGAACCACAACAACCTCCATAAGCTCCACATGAAGAACCTTTCGACCAAGAAGATGAAATTCGTATCATTGAGCCAAGTTATATTACCAATCAATAATTGGGGATTTTATCAAGAATCAACAAATTCTTGATAATCGTCTCAAGAAGGTAGATCACAAGCTTGATAAAATTAAAGGATTCTTCAACAAGTTATGGAATGCCATCTCATGCTCAAGCTCCACTACCGCTTCAACATCATGTGGCAAACGTCCGACACCAACTTTCACATGGACGTCATCTGAAGAACATCCAAGCAGCAGCACAAGTGGAACTAGTGGTGGTCAAGGAGGACGAACTTATAGACCACCCACAGGTGGACCTGTTATTCGTGAACCTGAAAGAGATCGTGAAGGCTCTTATGATTGGGACAGGGAACCTTGAACATTTTTTTGATGGTTTGGTTTCCGAAACTCTTTATTAATTTCTAACAATTTCTGCAAAGGCTTATATAAATAGTCTTCTTTTATTTGTGATACTCTATGGTTTGTATTATTAGCTCTGTGGTTATATTTGCATATGGTTGCTCTGTTACTTGCAAATTATATACTTCTATATATCATTACTTCCTTTTTGTCGATGACAAAAGGGGAGAAATCTATGTAACTAACTTTGTTTTGTAGGAAAGATAGTGCATATATTCAGGGGGAGGAAAGATAATTACATCTCTACATACATAGGTATTGTCATCAATCAAAAAGGGGGAGAATGTTGATACACTAAGATTTTGATCAATGACAATGTGCTTCAACAAAAAGGAAGAGATATGTGCAAAGCTAAAGGAAGAACGATGAAGACCAATGATAAACATAAGTATAATTTTTATATAGGTCTTAGTCTAGATTTATTGTTAAAATCTATCCTCAAGAGGCTTGCACAAACACTAAAACACATTTTATAAACTTCATTTTTTAATAAACATTCACTGTGCATAATTTAGTAGTTCAGTCGACTGAACAGGGATGACCAGTCGACTGAACCTGTGACACATACAAAAACATGCACAGTTCCAGTCGACTGAAGTTCCTGCTCAGTCGACTGAATTCGTTCCTGAAAATTTTACTTCATATTTTCAGTCGACTGAAATCCCTGCTCAGTCAACTAAATTTGAACCTACGAATTTTCACTGAAAAGACACCTTCTTCTTCCCAAGAGTTGCAACCATTCTCCAATGGTAATGGATGCATCTATTACCTGAATCTTTTGCAAATAGATACACCTCTTCTATACCTATAAATACATGTTTTTATCATTTGAAAATTACCAATTCTAATTGCTTTAATCTCTCTATTTTCTTGAACATACTTTCAGATTTCTTAAGTTTTCAAAAGCAATCACAAACCACTTCAATTGCTTGAATCTCTGTTTTAACTATAACACCTTTTTGATTCATAGCAATTCACATTTCCTAAATCTTCACAAACACTTTGCATACTCTCGAGGATAAGATTATAGGAAAGTTGTACTCAATTAGACTCATTAGTGTTATCAAGAACACAACAAGTCAGAAATACTTTTAGTATCTAGTTGAAATCCTCTTCGGTAGTTGAGGCAAGAAATCCCGTTCAGTTGTTCGGGTAAGTTGTAAACCTATTCCTTTGGGTTAAGTGAGGGATGTTGGTTAGTTGAATTCCTAAGAGGAGCTTAGGGACTGGACGTAGGACAAGAGGTCCGAACCAGTATAAAGTCTCGGTGTCTACTTTACTTACTGCTTATTACTATCTACTTAGACCATTCCACTATTCCATATTATACGATCCTACCGCATAGCTTCTTTCATCTATAGGTCTAGTAGTTAGGACATCATATCTTATTTCTTCCTTGAGTCCACCAATAAACCTATGAAGCAAGAATTTAGGGAGAAGTGTATTTGTGGTTGCCCACAGCCCTTCAAACTTATCGAGATAGGATGACACGGTAGTCTGTTGTTTGAGTTTGACTAGGGTTTCATAGGGTCTTCCCATGTCTTATGGATTAAACCTGACTAATATTTCTTCTTTGAAGATTTGTCATGACTCACAATTAGGTACATTATGGGTATACCAATTATACCACTTCAAAGCATCTTTCTTGAGGTAGAAACAAGAGACCTCCACCCAGTATTGCTCCTCAGTTTGGTGAAACCTAAAGAACTGTTCCACTTGAGTAACCCATTCAGATATCGGATCATCTCCTTTAAAAGTTGAGAAGTCAAGCTTTAGAGATGGAAATGGTGAGTGTTTATTTAGTTGAGGATATTCTTGGTTTTAAAAAAGGTTGCTTGCAGGTAAGGTGTTTACAAGGGGTTGGTTTGCAGGATTAGCAGTAGTTCTTGGGATGGGAATGGTGTTTCTTGAATTCTGAGGAGGTATTTGTGGGAGGGTAGTCGAGGATGAAGCAACATAGGAATTTGGTGCCAGAACTCCAAGACTCAAATCTTGATGACCTACAGCCATAGTGGGAGGGTGTGTGGTTGCAGTTTGCATCTTGATTTGTTGCATATCTTAGGAAAGAGTGGTTAAAATATTATGCATACCCTCGAATTTTGTGCTTAAATCTTAAGTGACATGCTCCAGATCCTTCAGGACAAGGAATTTCTATTGTTAATGGTGTCTTGTCTCTTTATTTCTTCCTTTATTTCTTTATTTGGATGAACCGGGTTTGGGTTATTGGATGGATCCTAAGGGTCTAAATCATGCCTAGAAGGTTGCTCTAATACCATTGTGTTAGCACCTTATTGATCTGGAGATTTAGTCATAGCTAATATAGGTTCTTGGAGGTGTTAACTGGTCAATGTGAAGGAGGATATGGGGTTTGGCGTATGTGAAGGTATGAGTGACAGTGAGGATATAGAGACAAAAGGAGGAGGTTTAGAGGATTTTCAGAGAGAGGAGAGGGAGGCATGGAGGTGTAGAAATATAGAAGGAGAGGGTTAGATAGGGAGTAAGATGATCAGAGGGGAGATAAGAGTGGAATGAGAGATGATCGGAGAGGAAGAGAGCAGCAACAATAAGATGTAAAAACTTAGAATAGAAAATAAAGAGAGAAATGAAACTTGTTTTCTTATTCAATGCTTACTTACATTAGATACTTTGATATATATGTAAGTGTAATTACAACGGCTATATTAGCCAACTCATACTCTACATAACCCAACTAATACTAAACCACCTAAGTAAGCAATATCAACCCTTATTAATGTAAATAGCACAAGTATCACTATGTACATGCACACACATGCACTAGTGACACATCCTTCCGTCTCCCTCCTCAAGCTCGTACTTCGGCTATCTCTGACTCTACTATGCTTCTGCCACCTAGTGTCATCCTTTCCGATGACCCCATGGCCAACGAACTTGGCCTGGTTCGGTATTTTCTGGAATATAGGAGGGTGAATGGCTATTAAAGAAGAGTTTTTACACCAATTAATTTATCAAAAAAATTCTCCCCAACCTACATCCGATAAACTATTCATCCTGCATTGCTTAAATTCGGCCTCCAATTCCTGGTTGTGGACCGATAGCAGTAATCAGATATACCGTCAAAGTAACCATGGAAAACTGTAGTTCAAGCATGTATTCAACCATTCAATAATGAGCACAATGTCCACTTAATGCGGTAATGTTACTGACGATGATTATGATTTGTAAATCTTCTTCTACATGCTTGCCGGTTTTTTGAACTTTGAAACCACTACAGTCAAATGTTGGAAATTTTGGTTTTAAAAATAAATTATTAAAACTATCAAAAAGAATATATAATACCCCTCTTATTGAATAGTCCCACATTGTGGGGAACTAAAGATATTCCTAGTTAAATACAGGATTCACAAGAGAAAGGATGGGGCCTTTGGACACCCAATGTTTTCTCTTGTGTCGAGGAGTGAGACCATGCTAACTATCACACACGTGTGCGCACCGACCTACCAACTCGACCCGACCCAGGTTGGGCTTGGCTTGGCTTGGCATGGATAATGTGGTGTTGAACTCTTTATTTTTGGAAGTATATTTTTAAACCGACTTTGACTTTGTAATAATACCCAGTAAACTCAGATCCGATATTTTCTCATGATTCAGCCTCGGTTTTACTCTTTATATAAACCAAGCAATTAACATAGAAATATGATTAGTTTTTTAAAAACCGAGTTCTCTTCTTTTTCTGCCTTAAAACATAACTTTAGATCCGAGCATTATTTTTTGGGGTGCTATTGAATCATCAGTCTTTGTGCAAGAGAGTATTGATACTGATATTTATGGTTGTTTTATCCTAAAGGCGGTGCTGCATCAGAGATCGCCTTGCATAATTCCGACACAACTGCAAAACGTCTTAAATAGAGCGACCTAGTCTGTGACTCATCCACAAAGACACTACACATTCAGATCGTGGTACAATAATTTTAAGATGTTATGGTTTCAATCACTGATGACTCTACTATCCTGACATCAATATTTCAGGTTTTGATTATGTCTGCTGCACCGTTCAGATTCAAGGGCCTGCATTCAAAGGATGGGGCCAAAAGATGGAGTTCTTTTTTACTACGCGAAAGGTGGTCGTTGTAATGACAATGGACAAACCAAAGCTGCTAGACAAACCCAACAAAAATGAGACAGAGCAGTTGCAATCATAGACAGAAAAATCAAAAGAGCTACAGACCTAGATGGAGCAGGATTATCTATGCAAGAATTTCATCCTCAATGGACTCAGCGACGATCTGTATGATTACTACAACTCAGACAAGTCAACAAAGGAGATTTGGGATATGCTGCAAAAGAATAATGATACCGAGGAGCTGGAGCGAAAAAGTATGCTGGCAGTCGCTATTTGAGGTTTCAGATGACGATGACAAATCTATGGAGGTGTAGTCGCACGACAAAAAATTGTGTATGAGATCATCTTCGAAGGTATGACTTTAGATGAATAGTTTTAGATTGCTGTGTTAATCGATAAATTACCTCCTACTTGGAAAGACTTTAAAAATATTCTTAGGCATAAGACTAAGGAGTTTTCCTTAGAAAGTGTGATACTTGTCTTCGTATTGAAGAGGGGGCCAGAAAATAGGAGCAGAAAGAAGAGGTGCTTGTTGTATCTAGCAACAACACTAACAAATCCACAAACGTGGGTCTAAAACCAAATGTGAAACTTTTCAAATATCAAAACCGCAAACTAAATCAGAACCACAACAATCAGCCTAAGAACAAACAACAAAACATCCCCCCTAAAAAATGGTAATAGGCAGTTATTCTTATGTTAAAATGTGGTAAACCAGGCCATATGGCACGAAAGTGTTGGAATAGGCCAAATCCTGCACCGCAGGCTAACCTGACTGAAGAAGCCCTTGTGGTTATGCTTACTGAGATCAACCTAATCGGTGGATCAGAAAGGTGGCAGGTAGACACCGTGCTTCACGCCATGTCTGCTATAATCGTGAAATTTTTAAAACATATAATGTTGCCAATGACATAAAAGTGATGTTGGGAGATTCTCACACCACTACTGTTGCTGGAATTTAGACTGTGGAGTTAAGGTTTACTTTTGGAAAGAACTTGTTGCTCAAAGATGTGATGCATACTCTATAGATGAGGAAAAATTTAGTATCTAGTTTCTTGTTAAATAAAGCTGGTTTTACTCAAACTATTGGATCTGACTTGTACACCATTACTAAAAATGGTGTTTTTGTTAGTAAAGGATATGTTATAGATGCGATTTTTAGGTTAAATGTTGATCTGAACAAAATTAATAGTTCTGCTTATATGCTGTATGATTTTAATATTTGGCATGCTAGACTTTGTCATGTTAATAAGTGACTGATTCATAACATGAACAACTTAAGCTTAATTCCAAAAGTATCCATAAGTGATTCAAAAAAATATAAATATTGTAGCCAAGCTAAAATTACAAAGACCCCACATAAATCTGTGTTTAGAGAGTCGAAACCTTTAGATTTAATACATTCTGATATATGTGAACTTGATAGCACACTAACTAGGGATGACAAATGCTACTTTATTACTTTTATTGATGCTTGCTCTGATTTCACTTATGTTTATCTCATAAAAATAAAAGTGATGCGTTAGATATGTTTAAGTTATTTGTCACTGAAATTGAAAACCAATTTAATAAGAAAATTAAGATATTTCGATGCGATAGAGGAAAATAATATGAATCTAGCCTATCTATTGAATTTTATAATCAATATGACATAATACATGAGAGAACTGCACCTTATTCGTCTGAAATGAATGGTAAAGCTGGAAGAAAAATTAGGACTCTTATTGAATTAGTTGTAGCTGTTTTATTAAATTCGAGTGCAGCATCACACCTGGTGGGGGGAAATTTTTTTAACTGTTTGTTATGTTTTAAACAAAATTCCTAAATCTAAGAGCAAAATATCACCCTTTGAAATTTTAAAAATCATAAATCCAACTTGTCTTATTTTAAAACTTGGGGTTGTTTAGCATATGTTTGTATTTTTGCCTAAAGAATTAAATTAGCAAGTCGAGCATATGAATGTGTTTTCATTGGTTATTCCATTAACAGTAAAGCAGGTAGATTTTTTGATTTGAATGCTCTAGTTATTATTGAGTCAAATGATGCTGATTTCTTTGAAAATAAATTTCCGTTTAAATTTAGGAATAGTGGGGACACATCTACCACTAATAATCCAATAATCAGAAATAATAAACATAATGCAGACTTTGAATTTGAACCTAGAAGAAATAAAAGAGCTAGGATAGCTAAAGATTTTGGTCCAAAATATTATGCTTATGCACTAGAAAGAAGCTCTATCTTCTTTAGATTCGACCTCTACCAAGAAGTTATAAATAATGAAATGGAATCTCTTGAATCTAATAAAACTTAGCATCTTATTGACTTACCTCCAGGTTGTAAGTAGGTACATAAAAAGAAGTTGAAACCTGATGGTACAATTGATAGATATAAGGCTCGCCTTGTAGCTAAAAGATTTAGACAAAGAGAAAACATTGACTTTTCTTTATACCTTTTCACATGTTACAAGAATAACATCAATTCGAGTATTAATTTCTCTTGCTTCACTTTATGATCTGCTAATTCATCAAATGGATGTAAAAACTGCTTTTTTGAATGGTGAATCAGAAGAAGAGATTTATATGGATCAAGCTGAAGCTTTTGTTATACCTGGTCAAGAGTATAAAGTTTGTAAATTAGATAAATCTCTATAATCTTAAATAAGCACCTAAACAATGTCATGAAAATTTTGACAATCTAGTTATTTCACATGGTTTTAAAGTAAGTGAGAGTGACAAGTGTATTTATTATAAATTTGAGAATAACATTAGCACTATCATATGTTTATATGTGGACGATTTACTTATATTTGGTTCAAATATTCATGCTTTGAATCATGTTAAGTCCATAATATATACCCATTTTGATATGAAAGATCTTAGTGAATTGAGTGTAATTCTTGGTATTAAGATTACTAAGTCTGAAAAGGGAATTTCTTTGGATCAATCTCATTGTATTGAGAAGATGTTAAAGAAATATAATTACTTTGAATGTAAACCTGGTAGTACGCCATATGATCTAAGTGTAAAACTATTTAAGAACACTGGTGAAGGTGTAAGATGGTCTAAATATGCGAGCATCATTGGCAGCTTTCGGTATGCCATGTACTGACCCGACATTGCCTATGTCGTGGGATTATTGTGCAGGTTTACTAGTAGATATAGTATAGAGTATTGATACGCTATTGAAAGGGTTATGAGTTACCTTAAAAGAACTATGAACCTTGGATTATACTATCAGAAGTTTCCCACTGTCCTTGAAGGATATAGCGATACGAATTGGAATATTTTATTAGACGATTCCAAAGCCACTAGTAGATATATTTTCAGTATTGTAGGAGGAGTTGTTTCTTGAAAATCTAAGAAACATACTATTTTGTCTCAATCCACTATGAAGTTAGAAATGATAGCAATAGCTACTGCTAGTGAAAAGCAGATTACTTCAGAAATCTATTAGCTGAGATCTCCTTATGGGAAAAACCGATACCTGTTATGTTGATCCATTGCGATAGTACCGCGGCTATTGCAAAAGTTGAGAACCGTTATTACAACGGTAAGAGACGACAAATTTGTCATAAGCATGGTACTATAAGAGAGTATATCTCTTTAGAATCTGTAAGAGTGGATCATGTACGCACTGATGAGAATCCAATGGATCATTTGACGAAAGAATTGGCCAGAGAGAAAGTCTTTTCTACATCTAAAAGAATGGGAATATTGCCCATAGAATGTGAACTCAGAGAATGAGTATTCACTCATAATAGTAACCCAACCTGATGATTAGAGATCCAAGAACTAGGTTCAATGGGTAATAACAAGTTATGAAGTGACATTGATTGAACATGCAAGTTTCATTAGAAGAAGCACGTAGTCCTGAAGCGATAAGAGGATCAGTTTAACTCTTAATGAAATCTATTGTAACGACCCATAATTTTTGTTAATTGAAATTGGAGTATTTAATTGATTTTAAATATTTAAAACTTAATTTTATAGATTTAATAACTTGAATTTCAAATATAACGATTTATTGGGTAATTTAATTGTGGAATTTAATAATTTAAATTGGTTAAATAATGGCATTTTAAGTTTTAAGTTGGATAAAAATTATTTTAAAGGTTTATTAAATTTATATTAATAAGAAGAAAGATAATAAAATTTCTAAAATTGAATTTAAAGGTGATTTACTCGATTTTAAAAATAACTCGTTTTAATTGACAAGTAAAAATAGCTTTCCGGGGCACAGTCTCGGATTTCAACGAAACTTATATCATTGGACCCATAATAGTGTATTATTATTGGATTTCAAATTTCGTAGCATTTGGAGTTATCGTTTGGTCGTATGGGATAAAGAACGTGCTGAAATTAATATCGAAAATTTAATATTTAAATTGGGTTCAAAAAGCTATCTTCTGCATACGATCTAATTAGGCCTCGAAACTTGTTCCATTGCGTTCAGAATAGGGTGTAACATTGGAAACGCCTGGCGGCATGCCTCGATCAGAGTTCGAAAAAAATATCTGGATATTTTAGGAAATTTAAATATATATATTATTTTCATTTCACATCAAGGCCACCAAAACTTCACATCAGCCACCCTAGTGCCTATCTACTTCTTCAAAAAGCTTCCATCTTCTTCTCGTTTAAATAACACAGTAGAGCAATAGGAAGGAAAATAATAGCAAACGAAAACTTTGAAAAATTATTTCTCGATTTACACTCAATTAAAAATCGTCAAACCAGGTTTAAAATTCAAGTTACGTAAAGAGCCTTCCCCTTATATGCATATTGATAGGTGCGGTCATGTTTGGTGATGTTCGACAGTGATGTCGTGAGCGAGTTGATAGCTAGGGTTAGCGGTTGTTGAAATTTTAAGCCTCGATCTTGGAATTGAAGCTCATATTTGGACTCATCATGGAAAGTTGCACCTCCGGTCAAGTTTGAGTGAGGATCGTTGCCTTTGGGGATTTTGCGACCTGATGGTGGTTGAACACACATGGTGATGTCGCGTTTCGATTGAGAGGCTCAGGCTGGGCATGAAGGTGATGGGCGAGTCGAGTTCGATGAGGAGAGTTTGTCGGCGATGTTTATTCGTGATTTCGTCGCCTATTGTAGCGTATCAGTGGAGATGCATGCACGACATGTTGGGTTAGTTTGTGCGTATCACTGTGCAGGAAAGAGTAGGGGAGAAGATGGATTAGAGGTGGGTTACTTAAGTTAATTAGTGATTAGTCAATTTAATTTTATTATTTAAAATCAAAAACTTATAAATTGAGTAACTTTCTCATACGAGGTCAAATAGAGGCATGGATTTTTGCGTTGCGATCGCGATGACGAGAGATTCGAAATGAAACTGGTTTGGATGGATTTGGAGACTATGAAAATTTGGGCTAAAATCGGATGTTGTTCGGTTTTAGCTCCAAACTGGAATGCCTCGGCGATAATAGAAAATAAATATGAGTGTTTTATAACGCTCACAAGTACCGGAATATTTTTATGCTAGTTAAAATTTGAAATTATGAAGTGATTAAATTTATTGATCGTTGTTTGATAAATTTAATTGTCGTCTAAATTGTCACTGAATTAATTGTTAAAAATTAAAATCGACAGTTAAATTTGAAATTGGAATTTAATTGCCAGTAAAATACCCGATATTAATAACTATGAAATTGTTGTGGATTATTTTGACTGTTTGGATGATTGATTGTGATGGATGCCAATTGGTTGATATTTGGATGATTGGTGGTTTATTTATTTTATATATCTTGTTATCACCCTATAAATTATTTACAGTATATAAACTGTAAATTGAATTATTTCGAATAAATTAAGAAATAGGTTGAAATGATATATACCTATGACATTTATTTTAGATTGAAATGATATATATTCATCCCTGAAATTAAATTAAATTAACTGATCACTTGGCCATAGAATAGAAAATTATTTATGGGCACCGGGTTGGTTAAATTAAAGGATTTTAAAATTTTTAATTTGAAATTTATTTAAATGATTTTGATTTAAGGAAATAAAAATCAAATTTATAGAAATCAAATTATTTTCGAACTTTGGCTCAGAATGTAGAAATTTAAATTTTAGTAATGGGAATTGTTTAAATAATCGAAGTTGAGATTTCGAGGTTATAATAGAAATATGATTTGAATTTCGAAAATTGATTTGTTTTAAAAAGGTTTGAAATTTCATTCGAACTTTGAATTATTACTGAGTAAAAGTAATATAATTGGATATATAGATTTGGACTCAAGTATGGAATTTATTTTAAGTTTTGAATCTAAATTAGAAGATTGAAGTTTAATTTGAATTCAGTGATTTTAACCGATATTCTGAAATCGAACTCAAAATTGATATAAATCGAAATGGTTTTAATTTGGAATTGGAATGGTTTTAAGTTGGAATTGGAATTGAAATTAATTTGGAATGGGAATTGAAATTAATTTGGAATTGAAATTGAAATTAATTTGGAATCAAAGTAAAATTCGACTTGAAATCAAAATTGAATCGATTAAAACGAAATGGAAATTGGAATTGATTTGAATTGGGAAATTTGGAATTGAGTCGGTTTGACTTTGAAACTATTTTCAAATGAATTACTTTAGTATAAACGGTTTAAAGTCTATACTTTTTAAATATTCGAATTATTTTGATTTTCCAAACTATTTTACTATATAAACCATTTTTAATATTCAAGCTATTTTCTATTAAATTATTTTAACTATTTAACTATTTTAAAACTATTTAAACTATTTTCTAAAAATTTAAACTGGTCAAAGGGGTGGAATGTTTATATTTAAATCATGGATTTAAATACGAATTGGGTTAAAATGAAGTTATAACCTAAACGGAAATTCGAAACAATTTTGGAAGCGAAATCGAGATATTAAGGCGAAAATGATTTTAAATTGAAATAGCATATTTTGAGTAAATATGATGGTTTCGAAATGAATTTGATTTGATATTTTGATATCAAATACGAGTTGTTTTCGAAATATAAAAGTACCAACCGATGTGTAAAACGACGTTTGGTTGTTAAAGAGACCGGGGAATCTTATTGGCATAATCTCTGTCAATACTGGAACCACTTTAATAACTGTGTACGTGGAAGAGACTCCAGAACGAAGTGGTTGGATTTGGCGTCATTTGCTGGATTTGAAGAAAGAGAACAATGATGGATTGGCCTGACACTTGTGTCAATTTGAAATGACTAAAACAGGAGCCATACCGGCCAATGAGGCTAGCTACCTCTAGCGGACACACTTCTTTGTATTACTATCATGACATTGTGATTGATTGGTGCATACCCTCTGATTTTGGGAGTGTTGGACACGGTGGGCCGTTAGGGGTTACCATTAGCCGGGAAGGGAAAATTGGTAGTATCCTACCTTGGGCATTGCCTCACGTGCCTTGTCATACTTTTATCCCTATACGAGACCCCTAAGATTTTGGTTTAGTGTTGTCGTATCACGGCGCATCACTGACTACCGACGTGCTACTGGTTGTGTCAAATGCAAACTGTATGCCAATGCTTAAAAATGCATCAAAGGGGATTAATGTAAAGCCTTAACTCTAAGAAAAATATTTATTTTTCTGATTAGACATTATATATGTAGCGTATTCTACTACATATAAATATTTTGATGGATTCTTAAGAGATGGAAAATCCCATAACATCTCTTGAGTTATTGCACGCACGTTATGCACTGGATAGAGATATGAAATCCCGTAAATATCTATGACACTATTACACTCATGTTATATGCGATATTGATTTGACTCACATAAGGATATTTTAGTCCTGACTCGAGTGTTTTGTTTTTCATTATGCTCGGGTCAGTCTTGAGTTTTTCAGCTTATTGAAGATTTATTCTGGAGGACGAAGACGAAGATTTGGTATATTATTACTATTAGTATTCCTGCATCATGTTGTCTACTGCATTATTTATTTATCCCTGATGTATATATAACTCTAATAAATGTTGTATAGATTATAATCAAATGTATAGTATAAACAGCTTCATGAACTGTTTATTTGATTATTATATTTTATCATTCTGCTGCGAGATTCTGTGTTTGTTTTCTTCTTCTTTTCTTATTTTTCTTAATTAATCCCATTGATCATCTATGTTCCGGATTGTTTAAGTCGGATGTATGTGGATTATTGTCGATTTAAACCTTCCGAAATGTGGGTCGTCACATCTAAACTCTATGTGGAATGGAGTACCTAGCTACAGGAGTATTCTTGATAGATTCACCTATGTGAATGTGGAAATGTGGCTGTTTCCTATGGAATTTTGAGCAAAATTCCTACTGCGCTAGCTAAACTGGGATAGACGTGCATGACCTTTAGAGTACGGGCTATAGACTGCACCCTAGAAAGGTTGTATGTGGTTTGATGTTAGAGATAGAGTTCAAGACTACGAGTCACTCTAGTATAATCCGGATCTTATTCACTATGCAAATTTTCAAATTGAAAGATACCTTTGTTTATGCCCAATCTTGTAAAATTAGAAATTGCTCGAGAAAAATATTTTTAAAAATTCAAGTGGGGGATTGTTGGAAAATTTGGCTTTAAAAATGAATTATTAAAAATATTGAAAAGAGTATAGAATACCCCTCTTATTAAATAATCTCACATTGTGGGGAACTATATAGTGCTCCTATTTAAATATAGAATTCATAAGAGAAATGATGGACCCTTTGGGCACCCAGTGTTTTCTCTTGTGTTGAAGAGGGAGACCATCACACGCACGGGCCAACCGATCGACTCGACTCGACCCAGGCCGAGCTTGGCTTGGCTAATGTGGTGTTGAACTCTTTATTTTTGGCAGTATATTTTTAAACTGGCCATGACTTGGTAATAAAAACCAGTAAACTCATATTCGATATTTTCTCATGACTCAATCCCGGTTTTACTCTCTATATAAACCAAGCAATTGAAACAGAAATATAAACAGTTTTTAAAAACAGATTTCTCTTCTTCTTCTACTTAAAACACAAACTTTAGATCCGAGCAATATTTTTTGGGATGCTATTGAATCAACGTTCTTTGTGCAAAAGACTGTTGATACTGATATTTAGGGCCGTTTTATCCTGGAGGCGGCGCTGCATTAGAGACTGCCTTGTACAATTCCGGCACAGCGGTGAAACGTCTTAGAGAGAGCAACTTAGTCCGTGACTCAAACACAAAGACAATACAGATTCAAATTGAGGTACAACAATTTCGTTTAAGTCATATGATAGTTGAAGTTCTTTCGATTTACTTCATGTAAACTTTATTTGATTTGTGAGTGAATTTAGACTACTGATCTGTTTCAGATTGTTTTGAACCTGAATTTGTGGGATGTTTGTTTTTAGGATGTACATAAGACCACTCTCCATAGAACCATTTCAGATGTTGCTTACTGTAATTGTTCAAAACTGGGATTAATATGTTGTATTAGAAATGAATCGTATAATGTAAACCAATAGAATGTAAAAGCATTATTACTTTACCTGTTCAGATATAGGATAGCGGGTAATTGGGCCACATCACTCAGCCCAGCTATTACAAAATTGCACATATAAAAGCAATTCGTATACTATGTAGATGTATCTGTATCAGACATTGTATCAATCAAAGAATACATCATTCTTCTCAACATATTAGAGAATTTTACATTCTCATTCTCTCAATACAAGATTGAAATCAATAATATCATATTATCAATTCTCAACATGGTATCGGAGCATCATTCAGCCTAACGACAACAACATCAAAACTCAAAGTATCCAAGTCAAGATTTCATCAGAGCATTGTCGTCATCTGAAATCTTGCTAACCCATCAGGTGAACACTCATCATTTGGGTTGTTATTGAATTTGCTGTTTGAAAAACAGGTGCCATGCCAGGAAATCAATTTGATTTCTAATTGCAACAAGTTTTCCAATAAGAAGCAAGCAAATTTACAAACAAGAAAGTTCAGAAAAACTAAAAATCAAAATCAAGAAAGCAATCAAAAGCAGAAAGAAAGTAATTGCCTCGCCAAGAACTCATCAGAACAGATTCATCATATGAGTCTTGGTTGCAACTAACATGTTCATGCCACAATTGAAGCAATCTTGAATCAGCAAGTATCTGAACCATCAAGTATGAGTATCATTATTGTATTTTTTTCATCATGGCTGAAGGAGATAACACTTCAACGACCTCCGATAATACTGTCAACCCTCAACAACAGCAGATCACCGAAGCAACAGAGAATCTGCTCAAGATTGTCATCAGTCTACAAAGCCAGTTAATCACCATACATCTTGAAGAAGACAATTATCTTATATGGAAACAAGAAGTTCAAACAGCAATGCAAGGATATGATCTTGAAGGTTTTATCCTTGGCACTATTCCAATCCCACCAAGATTCATCACTGATCCATAAAATAAAATGATCAGCAATGAAGAATATAAAAAATGTTATAGATAGGATAGACTAATAAGTTCTTGGCTACTGTCATCCATTAACACAAATCTATTGTCTCAAGTAATAGGCTGCAAGTTTGCAAATGACATTTGGGTTACAGTGGAAAGGATTTTCAATACCCAATCAACTGCAAAGGTTATGCATTGTAAAAGACAATTACAGAATATTAATAAAGGCAACCAAACTATGAGGGATTACTTATCACAAGTCAACGATGTATGCAACATGCTGGAAGCTACAGGGCACAAAGTATTTGAAACTGAACAGGTATTGAGTATTTTGAATAGACTCAATGAGGAGTATGAAGCTGTTGTTGCAGTTGTATCATCTCAACCAACTCTACCACCAATATAGTATGTCCATGCAACTCTACTTGCACATGAGGCAAGAATTGATCACAAGAAACCACAAGATACAGATTTATCAAATAAATACACATTCAATTCCAAGAATAAAGGCCAAAATCCTAATAAACAAGGTCAATCATATCAAAGAGGTGGTTATGCAAACAGATCAAGGGGTGGAGAAAGATGGAACAACAATAGTAATAGACTAAATTGTCAAATATGTGATAAAATTGGTCACACTGGAATGAAATGCTACTTCAGATTTAATGCTAGTTATGTGCCTAATCAGAACTCAAACAATCAAAGAAGTGGCAATATTATTGTCAACATGGCTCAAACACAACCAGAATCAAGCACTCAGGTAGATGGAAGTGGTGTAATCAATTAGAGTACTATTACAATACCAGAACATATACAGGATGAGAGCTGGTACCCAGATTCAGGAGCAACTAATCACATAACAAGCAACCTTGACAACTTAAATCTTGACAACAAGGAGTACAAAGGTAAACAGTCAGTATACATGGAGAATGGTTAGTCAATTAATATCACACATACTGGTAATGCATGTATTAGTGGTACAAGACAATTATTTTTAAACAACCTATTAAGAGTGCCAAGAATAAGAAAAAATCTTATGAGTGTATCACAGTTTGCATAAGATAATAATGTCTACTTTGAATTTTATCCAAATTATTGCTTGGTTTAAGACATACTAACTAAGGAAAATCTTCTGCAGGATGAAACAGTCAAAGGATTGTACAGATTCAATCTTAAAAACAGTAGCAATTATCGGAGAAAACATAAATGTTGTAATATGGTTGAAATTACTCAACCAGAAAGGAATAGAAGTGTGTTTGATTTGTGGCACTATAAACTTGGTCATGCAAATATAAGTGTAATTAAACAAGTACTTGGAGAAAACCAAATTGTGTTTGATGATATTTCTTTACCATATGTTTGCACTTACTGCCAAATGGGCAAAAGTCATAAGTTAGCATTTAATGACTCACTAACCAAGTATTCAAAACCTCTAGAATTAATTGCTACTGATCTGTGGGGACCTGCCCCAATTTATTCGGAATATGGATATAGATATTACATATCTTATATTAATGCGTACTCTAGATATACATGGATATACTTTCTGAAAACTAAATCTGAAACTTATAATGCAGTAATACATTTCATATCCTTAGCTGAACAGACTGGTCATCAAGTTAAAATATACAGTCTGATGGAGGCACTAAGTATAAAACACTCAGTAACTTTTTTAATAAAAGGGGAATAGTTCACAGAACTACATGCCCCTATACATCAGAACAAAATGGTTTGATTGAGAGAAAACACAGACATGTTGTAAAGATAGGGTTAACTTTACTAGCACAAGCATCTCTACCATTAAAATTTTGGCCTGATTCCTTTAATACTGCAGTATATTTAATCAATAGGCTACCCACAAAGGTACTTAAAGGAACCAGTCCATTAGAAAAATTATATGTAGTCAAACCAGATTATTAAAGTCTAAGAACTTTTGGATGTTTGGGTTTTCCCTACATAAGACCATACAATACTAATAAATTGAGCTTTAGGTCAAGACCTTGTACATTTATAGGATATGGGACAAATCAAAAAGGCTACAAATGTCTTGATGACAGTGGAAAAATTTTCATAAGCAGGCATGTTGTATTCAATGAACATATTTTTCCTTTTAGCAATGCAGGTATAAAAACAACACAGAAGATTTATAATTCAAGGGTATCAATACCCAGTATACATGTATGCATTGATGTCCTGAACCAAAGGAGTTTGAAAGGACTACTAGAGTTCATGATCCACAACTCATAATGTCAGGTCAACCAGGTCATGAACCACTAGAACCACCCAGTTATCACAGTCAATCCCTTGCACAAACAAAAGAGCAAACACAATCAATTGATGAAGGAAGTTCAGTCGGTTCAAATGTAATCAGAAAATAATAATGATCAGATAAGTACAGAAGTGTCACACCAGGTTAGAACAGGTCATCCAATGGTTATAAGATCAAAAAGTGGGATCTTTAAACCAAAGTTATACACAACAATATCTGTCTTAGAAGAACCAGAGACATTTGAACAAGCTGTAAAAGACAGATACTGGAAGGCAGCAATGGATGAGGAGTATAATGCACTAATAAAGAACAAAACATGGGACTTAATATGTCCACCAGACAACAAAAATGTGATTGGTTGCAAGTGGACATACAAAGTAAAGAAGAATCAAGATGGGACTGTGGCTAGACATAAAGCAAAATCGGTAGCTAAGGGGTATAGTCAACAATATGGGTTTGATTTCAATGAAACATTTTCTCCAGTGGTCAAGCCAACTACAATAAGAATTAATTGAAGTATTGCCTTATATAATCAGTGGAATATCATGCAATTTGATGTCAATAATGTATTTTTGAATGGTATACTACAGGAAGAAATATATATGGAACAGCCACAAGGGTACAGGCAAAATCCAAATCTTGTGTGCAAATTAAAAATGGCAATATATGGCCTTAAACAAGCACTAAGGGTCTGATTTGACAAATTGAAAACCACTCTGTCTCATCTAGGCTATCAATCCACCAAATTAGACAATTCATTATTTATTAAAGTTAACAAAAAATCCAGTATTTGCATTATAATATATGTTGTGATCTAGTTGTTATAGGGAATGATGAGTATGAAATCAGACAACTTGCTCAATATATGGACAAAGAATTCTCAATCAAGGATCTTGGTGAATTGAATTATTTTCTAAGCATAGAAGTCAGGAGAAAGTCAAAATAATAAATAATTCTCAATCAAAGAAAATACATTTTAGAGTTGCTGATTAAGACTAAGATGGACAATGCAAAGCCACAACCAACTCCAATGATAAGCCATCGACATCTAACTAAAAACCGGGAAGAATGCATAACAAACACTAAACAATGCAGAAGTGTGCTGGTGCTTTACAATATTTAACAATTACAAGGCCAGACATCTCTTTTAGTGTTAACAAAGTGTGTCAATTCATGCAGGAGCCAAGAGATGATCACCGGAAGGTAGTAAAAAAAATACTGAGATATATAAAAGAAACAGCAAACTATGGCTTATCAATGAAGAAGTGCAGCAATCTCAACATAACAAGTTACACTGATGCTGATTGGGGAACAGATCTAGATGGTAGGAAGTCAACAACTGGATATTGTATATATATAGGTGGTAATCCAATGTTTTGATGCTCAATGAAGCAATCGACTATCTCAAGATTCAGCACGGAAGCTGAATACAGGAGCGTCGCAAGTGCAACAGCAGAGATAATGTGGATATAGTCACTACTTCATAAACTAAACATCAATTTACAAACCAAACCAACATTATGGCGTGATAATCAAAGTACAGTATACATGTCAGCCAACCCGATATTGCATTCGAGAACAAAACACATCGAAATATATCTCTATTTTGTCAGAGAGCAAATACAGAAAGGAAATTTGCAAGTAAACCACTTAACAGCTACTTACCAGCATGCGGATACACTTACCAAAGCATTGTCAAAGCCAAACTTCATCATATTAGGAGTGACCTGAAAGTCGAAGCAATTCCAACAGATATAAGTAGATCTGATGGAACTGCTGAGTCTCAAGGAGCAAAGTCGTCGACTTTACTGAAGCACAGCAAAATCATCAACAAGCCTTGTAAAGACATGAAGAATGAAGCAGAGAAAGCTTCACAAGTTAAAGAAATCACTTAGTTCTGACAAATCCAAAGGAAATTTGCGGCGACGTATGGAGTAGCAGAATCACCGAAAACCTTAACCCTGATGTCGGTTTGAGGGGAGGTATTAGAAATGAATCTTATAATGTACCGATAGAATGTAAAAGCTTTATTACTTTATCTCTTCAGATATAGGATAGCGGGTAATTGAACCACATCACTCAGTTGGCTATTACAAAATTGCACATATAAAAGCAATTTGTATGCTATGTAAATGTATATGTATCAGACATTGTATCAATCAAAAAATACATCATTCTTCTCTACATATCAGAGAATTTTACATTTTCATTCTCTCAACACAAGATTGAAATCAATAATATCATATTATCAATTCTCAACATGTTGGCTATGCTACAAGTATTTTTTGTGCACCGGATTTAACACAGTACTGCTTAATCTACAATAAACATTGAATTATACGTAGAACCGAATATGCTGTGAGTGAAGGCTTAACGTTTGAAAAATCCATCCTATCTTCAACTGTATTTTTCCCTTCTACTGAATGCCAATTAAACATTTGTCCATGCTGCATGTAGAATACTGATGTTTGTTTAATATATATCTCACTACCACTCTCTATATATGTACATGCATCTTTAAAATTGTTTTAGACATTTAGTGAAACAGTTTAGGTAACTTGGTTATATAGTTATCAAAAACACAAATGATAATTAAAATCATAAATGGTAATAAACTGTTTTTGCTAATGTGCTGTGCACGTTTTGAAGAAAATTCTTTTTCCAGGATTTCAGTCTCTCTGAACTGTGGTTCAAAATCAATCGTCGTATGTGTTATGATTACTGAATTATGTCCATGTTATACATGTTGATAATGACAGTTGATATTCACGTACATTTAAATGCACATCTATAGTGCTAATCTACTGATAAGTTACTTGAAGTGTCCATGTATTTAATTGTGGTGCAGTTGAAAAATGCTAATCGAGGTATCAGATATCTCCTCGTTTTTTATTCCCCAAAACCATTCACAAATACACACTTTATCCCAAAAAAGATAAGATTGGTTATGTCCATAGTCGTGGTAAATGCATACTTTCTTCACGTATACACATCTTAACCCTTTTTCTCTTCTTCTCCCAATTCTTTTAATGCTGTCATCATCAGCTTTTTGTTCAATTTTCCTTCATATGTTGCTTCCTTTAATCATAACTTCCGGTCTAAATTCCAATAGCATGTGGTCGTCGTTACTCTTTTCTTCAATTTACATGCGCTAGCTACTAGGGCTGTTATGGTTGAATCGCTCAACTGCTCAACCGTACCAATCGTTCATGCGGTTACCATCTATAACGGCAACGGTTGAAGAATTTGAAAACCATGGTTAATCATACCAACCATACATGATTGTTTTGTGTAATGTTTAACATTAGAGTATAAAAATTAGTAATTTAAGTTAAAGAAATAGCTTGTACATTAATAATATGTGTCTTAATGAACTATTAACATGTGCATGCATATTGGTCGTTTTATAAACAAATAAATAAATTTGCAAAAAACAGTTAAGTTATATCATTTTATCACCAATAATGCATATAATTGAAAACACACGTATGACATGCTTCAAAATTGAAATTACAATGGTTAACCATTATAGACGGTTGCGGTAAGTGGTAATAACGACGGTTACCACAACCGTAACACCCATGTTAGCTACCACCTTCAATCACAACTTCCATTCTAACTTCAACTCACAAATTGTTCACTCGATATTATCATGTGGATTTGACACTTTTTCATCGCATATGGGAAAACATGGCTTTTCCTGATCAACGGAAATAGCCTATTAATTTCACGGCCATTTCAGAGATTTATATTCAGGCATTCAATTTTGGTGCTATCGTCCACTACTATACAAAAAATCTTCTGAATTAATCGCGCTCGATGTTGCATTGATTGGTAAATGCGTATCATATACTGCTATTAGAAGACAAACTTTTTATCAATTTCCAAATATGCTAATTTTGCTTCTATTCTACTGGGATGCTTGACAATTGTGTAGACGAGATTGTTTCAACGCATAATATTTTTTTTCTGAATTAATCACTCCGATGTTGTATTGATTGGTTGACATACTGCACAGAACGATGTTAGTATACAAACTTTTGCCTAATTCTGCTTTTATTTTTACTGGGACGCTTGACAACTATTTAGTATGCACCAGATTGTTTCGACTCAAGAATTTTCTTTTTGTCTCCAATTAACCACTGCTGATTGTATAAGCCGCTATTAGTAAACAAACTTTTACTCAATTTCCACGTCCGCTAATTCTCCTTCTATTATGTGAGGATGTTTAACAACCCTAATCTTAGTTTAACATTATTCAAGATATTTAATTGGATAGATTAAACATAATAATGTAAATGGTTAAGGAAAATGAGATTTGAAAGCTTATAAGGTCGAGTCATTACTAATGAACTAAGTAAGATTGTTTTAAGTTTAATAAAAGAAAGGGTGCATGAGAGCGGTAAACTAGGAAATCAACCCACTCTTTTACCTTAAACCCTCTTCCCCCTCGTTTCACTCACTTTACTCATTCGCAAAACAATCAAAGAAAGAAGAAAAGAAGGACGGTCATAACCTAATGAAGAAATCACGAAATCAAGGGAAGAAGCTTAGGAAAACTAAAGCGATATTAAATTTCAATCCCAACATTTAAATCTAAGGTGAATAATACAAGATCCATCCCGTTTGCTTGTTTTAGAATTCAGTTATGGATAGAACCCGAATGGTTATTTTGTTTTGCCAAGATATGGTAGTATAATCATTGTTTGAATAGAATAATGATTTATGGAATTTTTATGAAATTATTTAAGTAGGTTTTAAGTGTAAAACCTAAGCTTTTAATCTCCAAATGATTCGAATTTTTGACACGATATGTAAAATGATATTTTGGAGATGATTTTTAAATTTCATAATTTTCCAAATCGAAATAAATATTTTATGAATTTATCAGTGAGGAAACTGGAGTATTTTGGGTTTTATTTATTTAAAATAATTAAATAAAGTTTTTGACTTCGAAATTTTTATATGGTAAAGAGAAGTTCTTGAATTTTGTGAAATTTTGAGATTTTACACAAGTGAAGAGATTTATTATGAATTTAATATGCTAGATAAGCATTTAAATTAATAATTAATTTAGGATATTAATTGATTAAAGTTGAGAAATGTTTTGGAACTTGTAACTCTTATGCGGCAGTAATTTCTGAAAAAAATTGTTAAAGTATTATTGTATCCAATAAAAGTTGGACAAGAATTGAGATTTGGTAAAAAAGTGATTACTTTTAATAGAAAGAAAATCATTTTTCAAGTTAATTACTGTTTTGCCGTTGAAGTCGACGACCCTGTGTTAGACATCAGTAATGAAAGGCGGCATCCTTATAGGTCAGCTTATGGGATATTTGTCAGTCCTTGAGAAGGATGGTTTTGATGACAACAACCTTAGGACCTGTTATAAAATATAAATACTAACATTATAGTTTAGATATATATATGTATATGCAGGATATAAACATGCAGGTACCAAGAATGAAGACTGTACAGTATAGAGATACAAGACTAATGAATTTAAAGATTGAAGACTCATGAGTATCAAGAAATCAAGTTATCAAGAGTTCAAGATTTTAATAGTACAAGATAAGTATTGAGTCTAGAATTATGTTAAAACTTCTTGAAAGCACTTACATCTTTATTTGAAATTTATTCGTGGAATGGAATCCACTTCGAGCCTGTTAAAGGGATGGAACCCACGACAATATCTAGTGGAACATATAGTGGTCCTATTTTGATATCCACTAATTTTATAAAAATGTTTTTCAAAAATATATCTCTTATTTTAAATGTTTTCAAAACCTTCTTTTCAAAAAGACATCTCTCTTGTTTGAAATATTTTAGCCTCAAAACTATTTTTATCATTTTTAATATTTTGATTTCAAAATTGTCCTTGTTTTTAAACCATTTCTTGTTTTAAATATTTAGCTTTAAAATATTTACTCAGATTTTAAATCACTTTATAGATTAAGATTATATATATTAAAAATTACTTTCTAAACTCTTTTATATGTTTAAACTATATTCAAATATATTTACAAAGTTTTAGAAATCGTTTTGGCAAATTATAGAAACCAATTTTAATAAGAAAATCAAAATCACCAATTTTGCCTAGAGCATGTCGACATCCCTCAACCCCCCATGTCGACATGGTGCCCGTTAAATTCAAATTTTCAAAAGAAGTGTCTATTCGTCATATCCTTTCACGAATAGATATGGCTGTTGATTTTCAATAAATACCAGTAGTTCTAAACAAATTTATCATCAGATTTCACTTGTATTCTCTTCTCTTCATTTTCCACATTTATCCTAAAGAAATCCTAAACTATACTCTGCCGAAATACCAAGTGAATCAAACTTGATTATCTCTTGTTTGATTCTCTGCCATTCTCTCCATAAGATCTCAGTGCTATTCAGAGTTATAGGATTATTTGTAAATCAAACTGTTGAGTAAATGGTGCGATTGAGCCTTGAAATCAATTGGGTGCGATTGTTGCCCCGGAAATCGATTAGGCGATCTTGTGGCCTGGTAAATCAAGAGAGTTTTCCCCGAACTCGTATACAGGAGGGTGCACCTCGTGGCCTTGAAATCGAGGGTGTAATTTGGGAGATTATTTTTGATAAGAAATCTGTACGTTTGTGCGGGACTGGATGTAGGGTAACTCCGAACCAGTATAAAATCCTGGTGTGTTCTTTCCTTTACTGCTTTTATTTATTATTTGCATCTGTGTCTGATTCTGTGATTATATCTGTGTCTGTGAATTGCATTTGTTGGTGATTAAATTTACATAAGTTTCAAAAAGATTTAGAAAATCCACAAAACACTATTCACCCCCCCTCTAGTGTTATTCCAGCCTTAAGATCCGTAATCCGCATTTCTCACATTTGGTATCAGAGCAAGGTTTTCAAAGTTTTCATAATCTGAATTTTGAAAAGTTTTTAAAAAATGGCTACCAACACTAGTTCTGTTAACACTATCACTAGTTCATTTGTAGAGGGTCAGTCTACTGCCAGACCACCACTTTTTAATGGCAGTAACTATGCATATTGGGCTTGTAGAATGAAAATATATTTACAGTCAATAGGATTAGACACTTGGAATATCACACAGACTGAATATTTTGAACCTACAATTAATTTTGCATAGTGGACTGCTGAGCAAAAGACTATTGCACAAAATAATTCCAAAGCAATGAATATTTTATTTTGTTCACTTGATAGGAATGAATTCAATAGAGTATCTGTTTATATGTATAGTAGATTTCAGGATATTGTGCATTCTATAATATCATTGGGAAAAAGTTTTTCCGAAGAAGATCAAGTCAGAAAAATACTAAATTCTCTTACTTCGGAATGGGATCAGAAAACTCTTGCAATTGAAGAAGCAAATGATATCAGTACTTTAAAGATTGAAGAATTGATTGGAAATATAATGTCATTTGAAGTACAAATGCAAGAGATAAGAGATAGCAAGGCATTCGAAAAGAAGTCAATTGCATTCAATGCATTAACAGATGGATCGGAATCGGGAAGTGATGATGATGAAGAAATAGCCTTCATGACAAGGAATTTTCAGAAGTTTCTAAAATACAGAAAGATAAACAACTTCAAAAGGAATGATCATAGGAATTCTGGAAATCATAATGAAGTACCAAACCACGTCAAATGTTTCAACTGTGACGAACCAGGTCATCTCAAAAGAGACTGTCCGCACCCTGATAAGCAAAAGTTTCCTGCAAGCAATGATTATACAAAGAAAAGGAAGAGAGCGTATACCGCTACACTAGACGATTCAGACTCAGACTCATCCTCAAGCGATGATGATTAGAAGACAGAAAATTCAAATATGTGCTTTACGGCTATTCATGATTCCGATGATCTCAGAGATACGAGTCTAGAAAAAGGTACACGTTTACAATATATTGGTTGAAATTATTTGCTTAAAATTGATTGATTGTTTGATTGTTTTTGTTTTTTAATTTTTTATTATGTTTATTTTTATTTTTTAATATTATAATATTTTTTATTAAAGTAATATTATTATATTAAATATTACTCCAGAAAATATATAAACATTAAAAATAATATATAAATATATAGAGATTAAAGTATAAAGGAAAATATATGTCACATGAATTCTATGACCCATGTCGACATGGTCCTACCCATGATGTCGACATCCCTATCAGAAATTTGAAATTCAAATTTGAATTCAAATATTTGAACTTCCCTCCACCTTTTCACCAACTCCAATGTTCTAGAAAGGTACCTCTTGACCAGAGAACATGACTATTGAATATCTATTCATTTCCCTTATCTTAACATATCTTTTCACTTTCATTTTAAACTTCAAACTCTCTTTCACTCTTTCAAACTTTATACTCTCTTCAAAAATGGCTTCTTCAAGCACTTCATCCACAATGAGGCTGTCTTAAACCATCAAAGAGTATCTCTATAATGATCCGGAAGCAATCAAGGCTTATATAAGCTATGCTAATTACGAAAAAGTCCATACGGGAAAGTTTGCTATCTTTAGCAATTTCTCTACATATGAAATCAATACTCTTCTTGAAGAGAACCATATTCTTAGTCTTTTTGACAATTCTGAAAATGATTTTGTTTGTTATCCAAATCTTGTTAAAATGTTTTATGCAAATTTGAATCGCGGTTTTCATGAAGGAAATGAAAATGAAATTTGGAGTAGTGTTAAAGGCACTAAAATTATTTTAAATTGTGAAATTTTGGGCAACATTCTCAATTGCAAGAATTCGAGAATGGATCTTTCTACTTTTAATATTGATGAACATGATCGTGAGACATTTCATCACATTTTCGAATGAGATGACAACTTTGAATTTAAAAATCATAACTTTCATCTGAAAGCACGTATTGTTAATCTTCTTTTGCAACATACTATCACTCCTAGATCGGGAAATTTCAATAACCCAACTTTAAAAGTTTGTAAAGCTCTTTTTGCCATTTTTGGTCATTATGACATTAATTTGGCGCAAGTGATTATGGATGAACTTCGTCCTAAAAATTTGGAAATGGGTGAGAATACTTTGTATCATGGAATCTATCTCACTCGGATGTTTAATTATTTTGGTGTTGATTACAAAAGAGAATAATTTGTTTCAAGAAAAGTGTTTAATCATGCCAATATATCTCTTATGAAAATTCCTTTCATATTTCAACAATATGAATCTCTTGCCGAAAAGGATGAAAGGTTGGCACATGAAGAGATGGAAGAAGAAAATGAGGAAGAAGAAGAAGAAGGGGAGGAAATGGAAATTGAAGAAGAAAATGAAGATACCTCCTTGGAAAGTATTGAATATCCTAACAATCCTTCCAACAAAACACTCCTCAAAAATCAAAAGATCATAGTGGAAAATCAACGGATTCTCAAAAGATCCGTTAGTAAGAAATTGGATAAAATGACCACTAATATGAACAAGTTCTTTGCTAAAGTTGGTCGGAAATTTGGCTTATCATCATCCTCCTCATCCTCTAGCACTAGGCCTGTAAACGGATGCAATCGGATACGGATAGTGCTATATCTATATCCGTATCCGAAAAAAAATCTGTATCCGAATCCGTATCCGATATCCACGAATATCTATTAAATAATATCTGTATCCGTATCCGCGGATATTTTTGGATATCCGAAAATATCCGTATCCGGCTTAATGAATACGGATATTTCCGGATATTGAAATATCCGAAAATATCCACATTCAAACTTCAAAATGTAACTGAAATTTAACTCAATATACTGCATATTTAATTTAGCTTTAAACAAAAGATGAAAAATTGTAATAATACATCAAATTAACAATAGCTAATTCGATCACATAAAATCCATACGAATACGATAATGTTTCATAATTCATCATATAATCCATAGCCTAATTCAATCACACAAAATCATAAAAAACATAAAGCAAATGCATCATACATGTTTTAAATTGTAGCAAATACCATAATTTATCTTAATAGCACACATATAAACTAAAATATTGCGTTCTTTCTCCATGGAGTGGTTGAAGCTTCAAAAGATGACCCTGCAGAAAAATATAAATAATTCAGTAAGTAGAGGATACCACTATGAACCACGTAATTAATAATAACTTTGATAATAATAGAAATTATTTATGAGGTACCTTTATTGATAATAACTGAAAGTAATATGTTTATATATTACATCATAGGTGTTAAATTAGTCCATTATAACTTTCATGATACTATTTGTATGTCTGTAGTGGTTATTTGAACTTGAAGGCACAACCAGTTGCACTTCCAGTGGAACTAAAAATTAAAAATGCATGCAAAACTTGAAGTCTTCCACACACGAACTAAAAATGCATGCAAGAACTCACATAGCAGCCCCAGCAAACTCACATACGCCATATGAGTTTATAGATAAGTGCTTCAATTTAACATATGTAAAATATTTGCAGTTTCTTGTTGCTTATATTTTTTTTATGTCCATGTTTCTTTCTAAGCGTTGAATTTTGCATCTGAATCATATAGCATGCTTTACTTAGCCATTGTTTACTTGTGGTATGAAAGCTTTAGGTGAATATTTGATTGTATGAAGGTGAGAATGAATATCCTAATTAATTTTATCCTACAAATTGAACCCAACATGGAATGTCTATCACACTATATTTTGAATGCAGGCTGTAAAGGTATGCAGCCATTGTCTATCACACTATAAACTCACTGTAAGTACGGACGTTCTAAATTGATAACTTATTCAATTTTTATATTTTCTGCTCCCATAAAATTATGAATCAAAACTTTATACATATAGTTGCCATCGAACTAAAACTTGACAGTAATCCCAAACTGCATTTTGTCCTAAAATTTGTTCTGTATATTTGACAGTAATCCCAAACTGCATTTTGTCCTAAAATTTGATCAAATGTGGCAAAGTTTTCTTGCAGACATCTCAGTCTAAACGACAACTATTACTAATCCACAATGCCGGAATACAATTATGGAAAAATTCAGTTACATATTGATTGGGAAAATGGATTGTAATTTGAACATATTGAAAGGAAATACAATGATGTGACTTGTGTGATACATGAATCAACATATGTCATGCGAAGAAAATCAATTTTTCTTGTTATACAATATAGTTCTCAGTAAATAATATATCTTATGTTTTCATAAAGTACCTTAAAACTTTGCAGCTCTGTCACACTATATCCTTCAGTTTTTCTTTTACCATTTTGCAGCTCTGTCACACTATATCCTTCAGTCATCTTAATATCTAGGTAGTAGGAACCATTAACCTGTATTGAAATATATTTATGAACAAAGCATATATGATGAAGTCCATGGCATATTATGTTACCAACAATTACTCACATTTGTAAATCAAGAACACTTACCATTACCATATATGCACTTTATTTTTATTTTTGAAAACCTTTTGGACATCAGTTCTGTAGTGCTGATATTTAGTGCGTCCGTCCCATTATCCAACCAACCCTTTTCTTAAAACAAAATCCTCACCAGTCGTTAAAGGTTTTAAACTCTAACTCTCAAGTTGTATGCAAATGCAACTTTACTGCAGAAACATGTCTGATTTTCACCAAATAAGCGAATGCAATTGAGCACTTTAAAAATACGAACGAACAAGTATGTACATTTTTAAAAGCGTGAGTTATGAGTATGAATTTTTTCTTGTGCACTTTCAAAATGCTCAAGTAGAAGTTTGTTCTCAAAAATTTATTCTTATGCACCCTAAAGATGCTTAAGTATTTTTCTTTCACAATTTTATTTTTTTACTTTCAAAGTTTTAAAATACATGTTCTGACTTATTCGGATGACTTAAAATACATGTTCTAGCCTGCTCTGTAGTATGTCAAACAATATTGTGCAATCACTATCATTGATTTGATTCATGCTCAAAGGCAGTCTCAAATATTTTACTAGCAGAATTTCCTCTATGAATTTTAGAATGCTCAAAATTTCTTCCGTTTTAGCACATGTTTTGCTAACATATAATTTGCTTTTAAGCTAAAATAAGTTATAAATTGGTCATTTCCCTTTCACTCGCGTTTATCACTTATCAACTTTCCATTACTTCATAACCAGATCCTAGCTAGCTCAAAATAAACATCCATTTTCAAGACCAAGTTAATCACGCAGAGAACTGAAATGTGAGTAAGGCAATAATAAGCTTGAATCTGAATCAGGTTGAGAGTATTTTTGCACATGTTGAATCGGTATTTGCTCAAATCATATTCATTCAGAAGTTTAGAGCATCGCACTAAACATAAATAACATACGTAAAAATGTAAAGGTAACGTGTAATTCCTGTTGTTGCATTGTGATGTCAGAACAAAATTTTCTGTTGATTATTTGATTAAAATTTGGTCACTATCAGCTATTATAATAATTGTTAAATTATTAATAACTAAATAAACGACTTTAATATACAAATATCCTACATCTAATACCCGATTTCCAAACTAACACCACTTTAACAAACTTTATGGTTGAACCTCTGAAGTCCAACCTATATGTATATAAAGTCACCAAAACTCTTGCCCTCCCATGATTTTAGACCATTATGAAATAGTGACCATGAAAAACCCTGTAGCCCTTACTTTTAAAATACATCGTAAGTAACAAATTTTAAAAACATGTACCTGATGAACTCAAGACCCACAAGATCTTCTAGCAGAAGTGTTCACTTATTCGGATGACTTTTAACATAGCACTTCACTTCAGAGGCGTCTCTTCCTTAACAGCGATGAAGGCGATGTCTTCCTTAGCAGCGATGAGGAGAGGCGTCTCTTCCTTAGCAGCGATGAAGGCGATGTCTTCCTTAGCAGCGATGAGGAGAGGCGATGAAGGCGATGAGGAGAGGCGATGAGGAGAGGCGATAGAGGCGATTTGTTTTACTTCGAAATGAAATGCGGCTGAAGTTTTAGTTATTAGGGTTTTGTTTTACTTTTAATACGGGTAGGGTTTTAATACGGGTAGGGTATTTGACATAGATATGGGCCCAAAATACAATCAGGCTTGTTTATTTGAAATTTAAATGGAAAGGAATTGGATATTTGGATGGATGGATATTTATTATGGATATAAAATAACATATTAAAATAATAATAAAATAACTTCGAACCGGATGGATATTTATCGGATACGGATATAGCCATATCCGTATCCGTATCCGAAATATGTTTCGGATATCGGATATCCGCATCCGCTTTTCGGATATCGGATAATTATCCGCTTTTCGGATACGGATGCGGACGGATTTCAGATATTTCGGGTATTCATTGACAGGCCTATCTAGCACATTCTAAAAACTAGGATGTGATGTACCAGTTTATTTTGTATGAACTTGTATTGTTCTTTTATCATGTTATGTAGTATCTCATGTATTAACTCATTTATCCATCTTATGTTTTTCTACCTTATCGTGTCTCTGGAATAAATGTTAGTATAGTATATAAGTTTATATATATACATACTCACAAAACAAAGAAGACAGATAGATTAACATACCCATGTCAACATACCCCAACCCACTATGTCGACATATAATTGTCTGATTTGGTTATTTTTTTAAAATTTGAAATTAAAATAACTAACTCATGTCTATTCATTTTAAACGAATTTCTACCTATTTAGATACCTGTTTATTCCAGAAATTTGTAATCTCTTCATTTCTACTTATCTCTATTTATATCTTTTAACTACTTATCAAAATGGCTTCCTCTTCTCAAACTCTAAGTGAAAATCTTGAAGAAACTCTCAATTCATTCAAGAATATACTTACTTTTATTCTCCGCAATCAAAGGCACTTAGAACTAAGTCAAATGCAGATGATAAAAAAACAAGAGAAGCATTTCGATGCCCTCCGTTGGATGATTTCTGCCCTAAACAAAGATGATCTCGATGCAAATCCTAAAGGAACTTTAATTCAAGATAATGAAGATTGGGAAGATATTAAAAAGGATCTTAACTTTAGAGAAGAAGGATGGGTTGAAGTTCCTAAAATTATTTGATCTCCTTATGGTTTGAATTGCTTGTTTTTGAATTGTTTGATTTGATTTGAATTGTTTGATTTGATTTAAATTGTTTATTTGATTTGCTTTGATTAGAATTGATTTGATTTGAATGGAATGTATAAAATTATATGAAATATAGTATATGTTTATTGGATTTAAACTATCATATTGGTTATGTTTTTATTAATTAACTCATGTTATTATATATATATATATACTCCATCTAAATTTGTCATAGGTACTCCAATATAAGACTAAGGGAGAGTTATATTAGTTTAGGACTAGTTTTTGTTGATGGCAAAGGGGGAGAAATATAAAATAGATTAGTTAGAGTAGTTAGGCTTAGATTAAGGGGGAGTTATTAGTTTTACGGGGAGTTATTAGTTTTAGGGGGAGTTAATGTGAAGGAGAAGTATATTTTATAAACATAGGTTGTCATCATCAAAAAGGGGGAGATTGTCAGTCCTTGAGAAGGATGGTTTTGATGACAACAACCTTAGGACTTGTTATAAAATATAAATACTAACATTATAGTTTAGATATATATATATGTATATGCAGGATATAAACATGCAGGTACCAAGAATGAAGACTGTACAGTATAGAGATACAAGACTAATGAATTTAAAGATTGAAGACTCATGAGTATCAAGAAATCAAGTTATCAAGAGTTCAAGATTTTAATAGTACAAGATAAGTATTGAGTCTAGAATTATGTTAAAACTTCTTGAAAGCACTTACATCTTTATTTGAAATTTATTCGTGGAATGGAATCCACTTCGAGCCTGTTAAAGGGATGGAACCCACGACAATATCTAGTGGAACATATAGTGGTCCTATTTTGATATCCACTAATTTTATAAAAATGTTTTTCAAAAATATATCTCTTATTTTAAATGTTTTCAAAACCTTCTTTTCAAAAAGACATCTCTCTTGTTTGAAATATTTTAGCCTCAAAACTATTTTTATCATTTTTAATATTTTGATTTCAAAATTGTCCTTGTTTTTAAACCATTTCTTGTTTTAAATATTTAGCTTTAAAATATTTACTCAGATTTTAAATCACTTTATAGATTAAGATTATATATATTAAAAATTACTTTCTAAACTCTTTTATATGTTTAAACTATATTCAAATATATTTACAAAGTTTTAGAAATCGTTTTGACAAATTATAGAAACCAATTTTAATAAGAAAATCAAAATCACCAATTTTGCCTAGAGCATGTCGACATCCCTCAACCCCCATGTCGACATGGTGCCCGTTAAATTCAAATTTTCAAAAGAAGTGTCTATTCGTCGTATCCTTTCACGAATAGATATGGCTGTTGATTTCCTATAAATACCAGTAGTTCTAAACAAATATTCATCAGATTTCACTTGTTTTCTCTTCTCTTCATCTTCCACATTTATCCTAAAGAAATCCCAAACTATACTCTGCCGAAATACCAAGTGAATCAAACTTAATTATCTCTTGTTTGATTCTCTGCCATTCTCTCCATAAGATCTCAGTGTATAGGATTATTTGTAAATCAAACTGTTGAGTAAAAGGTGCGGTTGAGCCTTGAAATCAATTGGGTGTGATTGTTGCCCCGAAAATCGATTAGGCGATCTTATGGCCTGGTAAATCAAGAGAGTTTGCCTCGGACTCGAATACAAGAGGGTGTACCTCATGGCCTTGAAATCGAGGGTGTAATCTAGGAGATTATTTTTGATAAGAAATCTGTACGTTTGTGCGGGACTGGATGTAGGGTAACTCCGAACCAGTATAAAATCCTGGTGTGTTCTTTCCTTTACTGCTTTTATTTATTATTTGCATCTGTGTCTGATTCTGTGATTATATCTGTGTCTGTGAATTGCATTTGTTGGTGATTAAATTTACATAAGTTTCAAAAAGATTTAGAAAATCCACAAAACACTATTCACCCCCACTCTAGTGTTATTCTAGCCTTAAGATCCGTAATCCGCATTTCTGATAATATTTACATAGTAAGTATGTGATGCACTGAACCATAAGTGCGATGAGAACATCGCATATCATCAATGTCGCCAACCTTATTGTCGCATACCATTATCGCATTTTGCATGTTTTCCCCACTGTTTTAATCGACGTCGCATATTACCAATTTGAATACTTTCGACACTAATCATATAAGGGGCAGTGTTGCCGCCTGTATTGACTTTGACTTTATAAAAATTTACGGCATAACAGCCGAAGTAAGTTAAGTATAAAACTTTTAATGACTTTGCTAGTCTTGTTACCGCTATTTATCAGGGTCGGCGACCCTATATGTTTGGTTTTCGACTGTTAGCCAATAGTTTTATGATATCCTAAAGCTTTGTTAAAGAGGGTGGGTAACCCATATGTTATTTATGTCGATGACATTATCTTCGACATGCAAATTTATACTTAAAAGAATTTAAGCTTGGTTTACCTTGGATAGAGATTCGAAGAGGCATAGCGCGGCTTGAATGTCGCCTATCTTCTTTAAGGGTGAAGAGCTTTAAGTTTCTTTTCGACGTGGTTATTGGGGTACCAAAGTAAGTAAATTTGACCTAAAACAATGGGGATATCAGTTTCATTTTAAATGAGAATTTCGACAATATCATTGGGGACACCAATGTAGGTAAGCTTTGACATGCTAATTGTTTTTACTTTGACGGTGAGCCATATATCTCTGATTGTGATTTTAAAACATTGGGGATACCTATGGATATTTTTAATGAGTTCGATATAGATCATTAGGGGTTGCCAATGTATCTCACCTTGATATGTTATAACTTTAATGGGGAGATAACCTAATTAGGGATACCAATAGATGTAGGCACTGTTTTAAATCTCGGATATCTCGGCCGAGATCTCAGTTGAAGACATGGGCGAAACGAAACATGAGATATTGGTTGATATCTCGTTTCGTATATATCAACCAAAATTTATAAATATCGGCCGATATTTAGAGCGAAACGATATTCCGAGATCTCCCCGATATATTGTTTAAAAAAAAGATACAGGCCCATCTCGGCCCAAATTCAAAAAAACAGACAGCCATTTTCTTCATTATCCGATTAAACTTCTCAAAAATCACATTGCTCATCAAAAATTTCGAACTCCCTCTTCTCCAGAGAAAAAAAATCGAACTCCCTCTTCTAAAAAAATCGAACACCCTCTGCTTAAAAAATATCGAACTCCCTCTTCCAACTTCCAACGCCTCGCGATTGCTTCCAATTTCCGACTGCTCGATCGCTTTTGACAGTCTGCAGCTTCATCTTTGATCAATCTCTCTACTTCTTACAGGTATGTAAATTAGGGTTTTTTTCTATTTTAATGAAATTCAAAAATTGAATTTACAGTATAATTTAGAGTGGATTTGCAAATAGATTTAATTTGCAAGCACTATAAGAAAATATTATATCAATAGCAAGCGTGGATTGCACGAAAACTTGACTTGCTATAGTTAAGTGGCTATTCTTTATTTAACTCAAAAGGACAACAACTTCAAGTGCAATTATATTAAAATGTATGCAATTATATTAACGCTGTTCACGATAAATTTGCGTTCCACTCTCGTTTCCCTCCAACTTATTTTTTGGCCGCCAAAATTTCATTTTCGTTTTCTCCCCTTAGGCTTCTCATCTTCACCCTCTTCACACTCTTTTTAACATCGGTCCTCTTCTGCCGCTCATTTAATGACCTGAAGTTCAAGCCCAATTCGATCATTCAAACCCAATTGAAGTTCTACCGATCATTCAACGACTTGAAGTTATGCCGATCATTCAAACTTCAAGCCCAATTCGATCATTCAAACTACAGGAATTCCTCTTCATATTGGTGGCCATTGTTCAATTCTTCAAGCTCAATTCGATCCAAAGTTCAACGACCTGAAGCGCGATTTGGTCTAGACGCAATTCCTCAAACTCATTCGATCCGAAGTTCAACGACCTGAAGGCCACCAGAAGCGCGATTTGGTCCGAAGTTCAATTCTTCAAGCGCGAGGATTAGGTATATTTTTCTGTCATTGTGTATAATTTACGGTCTATTCATTGTGTATAATTTATAGCCCCTTGATTATCAGGTGAAATAGGTAATAGAAAGTATATAAAATGCAATGTAATTTTAGTTTTGTTTTCAGCAGATCAGTTATCATCTCCACAATAAATTCAAACACATTCTCCACTATTACCATGTGTTTGTTCTACTATGTCCAAAGATAGACCGAGTTTATCCCTCAAAAGGCTGGAAGAATTTTTTTTGTATGAACCATGGCAACTCCTTTTAAGTGATTAGCTTATATATATTGTACATAAAGCTTGATATAGGTTTTTTTTTGGATCTGACTATGATCCTATTGTAGACAAAATTGTTATCAGCAAAGGTGAAAACGGTTGAATATATGGTGCAACTTGATATAAGCCACATTGTAATTGATATATGGTGCAACTACAGTTTGTATAAGAACATTTTTGAAAGATCAAAATAGGCTTCACTTATTACAAGCACCTTGCCTAAAATTTGCTTTTATTATTTGTTTGACAGAGAAAAGAAATGGTAATATTAATGTGGTCTGCAAGCTGATAAACATTGAGAATGAAGTGCTAATTTTGACTTAATCATGGATTTTAAGTTATTAAATTTATTAATGGTAATATTATGTAAGGTGGTATTCTTTTTATATCAAATCTGGTATGAATTTTACAGTATTATGTGATATTGTTATTGATTGTACATAAGTTATACAGTAGGTTTATATAATTGTGAATCTAGGATAGTAGGATGTATTTATAACTTGATGAGAATCAAATTTGTCTACACATGAATACCAAGCAATGTAGGCAACTCTTCTCTATTTTCAATAGCCTACCATAAATCACCCATCCATATATGCAATGTAGTAAAAGCAAACAGGTAATAATATCAAATCTGGATTGTATGGAGCCTATACATAATTTGCAGATAGTGAATTCAAGGGAGCCTATACATAATTTGCAGATAATTTGCGATGGAAAAAGATTGGGTGCATTTACACAAGTAATAATACAATATTTAGCTTAAAATTTAACCTGGAAATTAAAATAATAACTCGATTTTTTATGTCGATAACTTTGTTTTTAATTTACCCTAGAACTAGTAGCGAGTACGAGCAAGGAGCATGGAATTTTGTGCATGCCGCAAAGAGAAACTTAGGAAACCTAGAAAAAATTTTATGTCCTTGCTTAGATTGTCGAAATCTCACTCATCAAAATGGTGATATTGTTGTCGAGCATTTGATTATAAGAGGAATGGATCCTTTATACAAGTGCAGTAAGTGGTACAGTCATGGTGAGCAAATGAATATAACTGAAAATGTAGAGGTGGATGACACGTATGAATTACTTCAAGCCGTTCACTTTGAAGATGAAGCGTTTGTCAACCAAACTTTTTTCTCCGATGATAAAAATAATTATGATGCACAAAAGCGAATGGATGATTTTCTTAAAAATTTGGAAGATGCAAAAACTCCACTGTACCCTGGTTGCATAGATCAAACAAAATTATCTACTATCACTACATTGTACAATCTTAAATGCGAAACTGGATTATCTGATACTGGTCTTGATAAGCTTCTAAATGTGCAACAAATGTTATTACCCAAAAATAACGTCCTTCCGAAAACTTTATATGAACTAAAGAAGTTCCTCAAAGTATTTGACATGGGATTCGAGAAGATTCATGCATGCAAGAATGATTGTTGTCTTTTTAGAAAAGAGTACAATGATTTGAATAACTGTCCGAAATGCGGTTCTTCAAGATGGAAGATAAATGAGCGGACGAAAGAGATAATGCAAGGTATTCCGGTCAAAGTGTTAAGATATTTTCCAATTATTCCAAGATTCAGAAGAATGTTTAGGTCCCCACAGACGGCAGAAGATTTAAGATGGCATTTTAGTAATAAACGTAATGATGATAAAATGCGTCATCCTGTGGATTCTTTGACATGGACCATGGTGGATGATAAATGGGAATCATTTTCATGTGATCCACGTAACCTTCGACTTGGTCTTGCTACCGATGGTTTTACCCCATTTGACATTAAGGGTACCAAGTATAGTTGCTGGCCAGTGATGCTTGTGACATATAATTTTTCGCCTATATTGTGTATGAAAAAGGAAAATATTATGTTAACATTATTGATTCCCGGTCCAAAGCAACCTGGGAATGATATTGATGTATATTTAGCTCCTTTGGTAGAAGATTTGCAGCATTTATGGAGTAACGGGGTGGAGATTTATGATGCATTTAGCAAGACACTTTTTAACATAAAAGCAATCTTGTTATGGACTATAAACGATTTTCCAGCTTATGGAAATCTTGCTGGATGTTGTGTAAAAGGAAAAAAAGGTTGTCCATTATGTGGCATGAATACTCATCATCGATGGCTAAATCATAGTCGGAAAAATGTCTATATGGGACATAGAAGATTCTTACCTCTGTCAGATCCACAAAGAAAACAAAAGGCTTGGTTTGATAACACCGTGGAGGAAGGTAGCGAACCCAGGATTCTTACAGGTAGAGATATTTCTGTTATTTTGAAAGATTTTCCAAATGATTTTGGAAAAGCTAAAAATAAAGAAATAGAAACAGACAAGAAGAGAAAGAATAAGAAGAAGTTAAATAAGAAGCAAATTATAAAGATTACGTGTAGGAAGAGGAAGTGTACTGACAACAAAGAAGATGAAAACAGTCCTGAAAAAATAGAGCTATCAAGGTGGAAAAAAAATCGATTTTCTTTGACTTACCATATTGGGAGGTTAGTGTTCAAATTATATTTTATTCTCAATAATCTAATTATAAAATTATATAATGTTAAAGCGGTCATATTGTTGATGTTTATAGGAACTTCCACTATGCCATAATTTAGACGTGATGCATGTTGAGAAAAACGTGGGCGAAAGTTTACTCAGCACAATATTGCATGATAGCAAATCGAAAGATGGTATTAATTCTAGAAAGGATTTAGAGGATTGGGGAATCCGACCTTCTCTATATGCACAACCTCATGGAAAGAAAACATATCTTCCACCGGCTCCATATACTATGTCTAGTTCTGAAAAAAGAATATTTTGCAAAAGATTGTATGACTTCAAGGGACCCGACGGTTATTGCTCAAATTTCAAAAGATGTGTGTCGTTGGAGGATTGCAAAGTTAGTGGATTGAAGTCGCATGATTACCATGTTTTAATGCAACAAATGTTATCGGTTGCAATGAGAGGATTGCTTCCAAAAAAGCCAAGGAAAGTAATAACTCGTTTGTGTTTATTTTTTAATAAACTATGTCAGCGTGTTCTTGACAGAGAGAAGCTGCAACAAATCGATGATGAGATCGCTACAATTTTATGTGATCTCGAAAGATATTTTCCACCTTCATTTTTCGACATAATGATACATCTAACAATTCATCTTGGAAAAGAAGCTCGATTGTGTGGACCAGTTCATTTTCGTTGGATGTACCCCTTCGAAAGGTATATGAAAACGCTTAAAGATTATGTTAGGAACTATGCACGTCCTGAAGGATGCATTGCAGAAAACTATCTCGCAGAAGAATCCGTAAGATTTTTTGGTGAATTTCTAAAGAAATCATCACAATTTGAGGAGAAAGAGGTTAGAAACAGAGATTATGAGAATGATGATGCAATACTCGAAGGACGTCCGATATCAACATACAAGACAATTACATTGACAACTCATGAGAAGGAAGCTGCTCACCTTGCTGTGCTAATGAATATGGCTATAACCGAGCCATTTTTAGAGTAAGCACATATTGTTTTCTTTTTAATTGTCGTAATATGTGTAATTATAAATGTAACTTAATATCTTTTATATTATGGTAGTATGCATTTGGAAGAGTTACAAAGTTCGGACAAGCGCATGGAAAGAAATGCTACATTGCTATGGAAAATTCACACAAAAAACTTTGCTGATTGGATTAAAAAGAAGGTTAATCAACTCTTTTAAATTTTGTGTATAAGTTTGAAAATATTGTTTTTGAATCTATATTGAATCTATATTTGAAAATATGGTTTTTTCAGATACCTATTAACTCAAGCGAACACGATGAATTATTAAAATGGATTGCCTATGGTCCAAGTAGTAATGCTTCGTCCTGCAAAGGATATATAATTAATGGGTTACGTTTTCATACAAAAGATGTTGAGAGAGAAACTCAGAATTCTGGAGTGACTTATGATGCTACAACCATGTGTAGAGCAAGTGCAAAAGATGTCTCTCAAGTAGTTGATGTGGTCAGGTACTATGGGATTTTGACTGACATAATCTTATTAGACTATCATAAATTTTATGTTCCAATTTTTAAGTGTCATTGGGCAAACATTGGAAATGGGGTGAAGGTTGAAGATGGATTTACTCTTGTTAATTTACATCAAAATCAAGCTTCATTTTCGAGGGATCCATATATTCTTGCATCTCAAGCGAAACAAATTTTTTATTCAAGAGAGAATGATTCTTCTAATTGGTATGTTGTAATGAAGGCACCACCAAGAGGTTATCATGAATTAGAGACAGATGATTATATTGAGGACACAAGCCATGTTATTCAAGATTGCGAAGAAAACATGATGGATGTGGATTATGTGGAGGATGCTAGCTATGTTAGGGAAGATTGTGAAGGCATATTTGAGAAAAGTTTAAAATACTTGAATACGGTGATTTGACATATCGATATTTTAAAATATATATAAATGGTTTTGTGAAAAAAACCCAATAAAATGCAAGTTTTTTGTTTTAGTAAGAAATTTATTTTGAAAATATTTTGAACAAAACAAATATAATTTTTAGAGGAAAATAATAATAATAAAGCAACTCTCATCACTGCAAAAGTTAAAATATACGATTCATTTTTGTAGTTCTAATTTCTTTAAGTACAATATTTCAACTTTGAGGCCTACAATCACGAGTAGCCAGAAAAAACTATCTGCAATAAAACATGTTTGGATCTCAGCACTCAGATAATGCTACATGTAAATAGCATTATCTGCAAACATGTGCTTTTGCAGTACAATAAGTAAATCATGCTACATGTTTTATCTGCAAACATGTAGCATTATCTGTAAATAGCATTATCTGCAAACATGTTTTATTACAGATAATGCTATTTACATGTAGCACTCAGATAATGCTACACTAACATGATTGGAGTAATATTGAAATATTGTACTTAAAATGAATAGCATTATCTGAATATCATGTAGACACTAGTGAATGAGAATAACATTATCTACAACTCTCATCACTGCAATAAAACATGAATAGCATTTTTCTTGGGCATCCACTGTTTAAATATATGTAGTGTGTAACTGAGTTATCTTAACTTCTTTATGCTGAGTTTGATTGTTACTTATCAGATTCAATGCTTAAATAAACTATATGTTGGAAGAAGTTTTGCCATTATGCTTTTAAAACTATAGTTTATATCTATGTAATCATGTAGTATTTTACTTACAGTTGGACAACTTTAAAGATGCAAAGTAAAGGGTTATATTATTAGTTTGTCATGCCTTTTTTATTGGTTTAAATTTGTAATTTAAGTAATATGCTTCTGGTTACATGAAACCAAAAAAGGGTAAAAAAACAAAGAAAGGAAGAAGAGAAAAAGGAAACTTCTACTCCAAAAAGGAACATGCGGGGAAAATCTCAGCCCTGAAATAGGAATAGTCCCTAGATATCTGTCGTTCGTTCTGTTTTCCGGTGTTTCGGAATGTTGTGGTTTTTCCGGTTAGAACAGCAGCTTTTAAAAAAGTTGTTTCCTGCTGTAACTCTCATCACTACACTAACATGTATTTCATATATACTTCCAGGTTTCACTTCAAATATATGTACATCAGCTTTCTGAAACAATATATGCATCAGCTTTCTGAATGTATGAAACAATATATGCAGTCTATTTGGCATTGAATTTCTGCTTATATATGAAACAATATCACTTTAAATTTCTGAATGTATGAAACAATATCACTTCAAATTTCTGCTTATATATATTTGCAAGAATCCTACACACTTTACACTTACTTTTAGAAACAATATATGCAGTTCTTAAATGCAGTTCTCAACCTTGAATGTATTTTAACATCCAGTTTTTTCTTTTACATGCAGTAAATGGGTAAAAAGAAGGCGGCTGCTTTAAAATGGCTAAATACAATTGATAAATCCACTACATCCACGGCTAATGCAAAACACAAGGACAATAGGGTCGATAGTGACGTTGGTATTGAAGACAACTCGCAAGAAATTGGAAATTCTGAGAACAATGATGCTCGAATTCAAGACATCGCTGAAGCAGTTGACGAAGATACAATGCAAGTTGAAAAAGATTTTGAAGCTGACATGAATGAGAGAACCACTCGAGATGCCACCGCAAATCCGATAGTGAAGCACAAACGTAGAGGTCCAACTAAAGTGAAAAGACTTCCAGTAAATCCATTGAGTCGCATTGAAGTTGAATTTAATGCGGATGGCAAACCAATAGGAGATGGGTCTGTCAAACTATCTTCATATTTAGGCCCGCTAGTAAGGGAACATGTTCCTGTTACACTAGATAAGTGGAAGGAACTAAGTGACAGATTACAAGTTGCTTTGTGGGGATGCATTCAGGTATATACCATTTTTATGTCATATATGTCTTATTTATTTTTCTAAATTTAGTTAAAATATATATGAAAATGATGCATTTTATATTACCAGTTTTAACAATGTCTCAATCGCTCCTGAAACAAGTTGCTTTGTTGTCTGTTACAATAACTGTTACAAAAAACTATATGAAGTAAATTCTATTTGTTCTCCTTGCTTCAAGTCTTGATTTGATTTGAATTTAAGTTAATTTGGAATCATAGTTTTATTTAGAGTTGAGAGTTGAGCTCTGTCATTGACATAGTTAGAGTTGAGCTGAATTAGAAAGTTAGAGTACGTTTGATCTCAACCTCCATTATATTTCTCACTTCTCTCGGTCCTTTTTCTTTGACTTTTCTCTTCATTCCAACGTTTCTTCACCTCCACTGACAACATTCTCTTCAGTCCAACGTTTCATTTGTAACTAGCAAATGCCATTCTTCAGTAGTATGATTTTGTGCATTATGACAATGATTTGATTAGAGAATCCAGAGTTAAAACTTGTAATGGTCAGTTGTGCGGACTGATTTAGTATTTATATATGACAGCACGACATATTATCATGTGTAAGGGTAGTGTGAATTAATTTTGGGTAGTGTGAGTTAATGTTCTCAGTGGGAACGTAGTTGATGATGTTAATATTATTTGTAGATGATGTTAATATTATTTGTGTCCTGTGGTTTTGTGGACATAGAGTACGTTTGATGCTTTTGTGGACATTTTTGGTCATTTATTTTTAGTTTTGCTACCATTTGACTATAAAACAGAATGTAAACAACTGTTAATTAATTGGTATTAGTGTTGGTTTATAAAAGTTTTCTTCTTAGCTAACGCTGATATTGCAGGCTAGATTTAAATTGGATGAGGAATGGCAAAAAGCGTCCATATTTCAGCAAATGGGGTGCATTTTTAGAGGTTCAAAAGCTAGATTAGTTCGCAAAATAGCAGACGCAAAGAACGAAGAAGAAAGAATTCGGTTGAAACCCGATAACCTAAGTATGAATGAGTGGAAGAAGTTTGTCAAGTCCAAAACAACGCCAGAGTTTAAGGTATTTCAGTATTGTTGAAAGTTGTGAAGTTTGAATTAGTGAACGAGCATAAATAATATATTTTTTATTCTTAGGAATTGAGTCAAAAATTCAAAGCTATTAGAGAGAATCAGATACCACACACATGTAGCCGTAAAGGAATGGCTCGAGTAGCTGATGATTTGGTAAGAATTGCCAATTTATTTACCGTAATATTTATTAACTAGTTAGTTAATGTGTTGTGCTGTAATAAATATTCTTCAAACATAGAAAAATACGAGTCCTCATCCATCTTCCGTCTCACGAACTCACGTTTGGATCAAATCCCATACTCGAAAAAATGGTGAACCGGTAAATGCGACTGCTGCAGATGCTATCGTAAGTACTTTGATATTTTATTATATAACAATTTGTTTGCTATTGTGATATTTCAATTGTGTATAATATGCATATATGACAACATGTATAGGAAAAAATTAAACAAATTGAGAAGGAATCAAATCCTAGCTCAACATCTAATTACAAAGAAGATGCGCTTGCAAAAGTTTTGGGACAAGACAGACCCAGACGATTAAGAGGCATGGGAAGGGGTATAACTTACACAAAGGCAGTATGGTCACACATAAAGGATAAACAGACGGCAGACATGCATAACAAAATTTCAGAATTAGATGCGATGGTCTGCATGCTTCTAAAAAATCAGGTATGAAAAATGCTATTCTCTGGTTGATCACACATGTATATGTATTTGATCATGTAGCTCGTACCTGATTTACATGTAGCTCACAACCAGATAATGCTATTTGATCACACAGTCAAATAACTCGTACCTGATTCACTAGTTGCTAACAGGTAATAGCTCGTACCTGATTTGCTATTATCATGATTTGCTATTAACAAATCAATCAGATAATGCTACATGTAAATCATGTTAGTGTCTACATGATAATAGCTCGTACCTGATTTGCTATTATCATGATTTGCTATTAACAAATCAATCAGATAATGCTACATGTAAATCAGATTTGCTATTAAACAACGAAGTCGAAGTCGATATGTCTGAGTGGTTAAGGAGACAGACTCGAAATCTGTTGGGCTTTGCCTGTGTAGTAAAAAGAATAGATGTTAGTAGATTGACTGTTGAAATTTGATTAAAGAAATACAAAATCATAGCCACATGGTAAGTAGATTAATGAAGCAAGAACTTGAGGAAGCAACACATATGAGTATCAGAAGGCACAGTGATTAAAATGCACAGCAACAAATAATATAACTACAGTTTGTATAGGAACATTTTTGAAAGATCAAAATAGGCTTCACTTGTTTTGCTTTGTGGTGAGAAAAACCGTGAAGGAACCTGTTTTTATTGGAAAACATATAAAAATTGGTCTTACATTGATGCAGTTGATATATTTTTGCAATAACCAAACATTTAAAAATCAAAGTTCACAACACCTTTTAATACTTAGTGGTAAAATTATCTTTAGTAATTTAATTTTGTTTTATCTGCAAACATGTAGCATTATCTGTAAATAGCATTATCTGCAAACCTGTTTTATTATAGATAATGCTATTTACATGTAGCACTCAGATAATGCTACACTAACATGACTTGAGTAATATTGAAATATTGTACTTAAAATGAATAGCATTATCTGAATATCATGTAGACACTAGTGAATGAGAATAGCATTATCTGCAACTCTCATCACTGCAATAAAACATGAATAGCATTTTTCTTGGGCATCCATTGTTTAAATATATGTAGTGTGTAACTGAGTTATCTTAACTTCTTTATGTTGAGTTTGATTGTTACTTATCAGATTCAATGCTTAAATAAACTATATGTTAGTAGATTAACTGTTGAAATTTGATTAAAGAAATACAAAATCATAGCCACACGGTAAGTAGATTAATGAAGCAAGAACTTGAGGAAGCAACACATATGAGTATCAGAAGGCACAGTGATTAAAATGTACAGCAACAAATAATATAACTACAGTTTGTATAGGAACATTTTTGAAAGATCAAAATAGGCTTCACTTGTTTTGCTTTGTGGTGAGAAAAACCGTGAAGAAACCTGTTTTTATTGGAAAACATATAAAAATTGGTCTTACATTGATGTAGTTGATATATTTGTGCAATAACCAAACATTTAAAAATCAAAGTTCACAACACCTTTTAATACTTAGTGGTAAAATTATCTTTAGTAATTTAATTTTGTTTTATCTGCAAACATGTAGCATTATCTGCAAACATGTAGCATTATCTGTAAATAGCATTATCTGCAAACATGTTTTATTACAGATAATGCTATTTACATGTAGCACTCAGATAATGCTACACTAACATGATTTGAGTAATATTGAAATATTGTACTTAAAATGAATAGCATTATCTGAATATCATGTAGACACTAGTGAATGAGAATAGCATTATCTGCAACTCTCATCACTGCAATAAAACATGAATAGCATTTTTCTTGGGCATCCACTGTTTAAATATATGTAGTGTGTAACTGAGTTATCTTAACTTCTTTATGTTGAGTTTGATTGTTACTTATCAGATTCAATGCTTAAATAAACTATATGTTAGTAGATTGACTGTTGAAATTTGATTAAAGAAATACAAAATCATAGCCACACGGTAAGTAGATTAATGAAGCAAGAACTTGAGGAAGCAACACATATGAGTATCAGAAGGCACAGTGATTAAAATGCATAGCAACAAATAATATAACTACAGTTTGTATAGGAACATTTTTGAAAGATCAAAATAGGCTTCACTTGTTTTGCTTTGTGGTGAGAAAAACCGTGAAGGAACCTGTTTTTATTGGAAAACATATAAAAATTGGTCTTACATTGATGCAGTTGATATATTTGTGCAATAACCAAACATTTAAAAATCAAAGTTCACAACACCTTTTAATACTTAGTGGTAAAATTATCTTTAGTAATTTAATTTTGTTTTATCTGCAAACATGTAGCATTATCTGCAAACATGTAGCATTATCTGTAAATAGCATTATCTGCAAACATGTTTTATTACAGATAATGCTATTTACATGTAGCACTCAGATAATGCTACACTAACATGATTTGAGTAATATTGAAATATTGTACTTAAAATGAATAGCATTATCTGAATATCATGTGGACACTAGTGAATGAGAATAGCATTATTTGCAACTCTCATCACTGCAATAAAACATGAATATCATTTTTCTTGGGCATCCACTGTTTAAATATATGTAGTGTGTAACTGAGTTATCTTAACTTCTTTATGTTGAGTTTGATTGTTACTTATCAGATTCAATGCTTAAATAAACTATATGTTAGTAGATTGACTGTTGAAATTTGATTAAAGAAATACAAAATCATAGCCACACGATAAGTAGATTAATGAAGCAAGAACTTGAGGAAGCAACACATATGAGTATCAAAGTTCACATTTAAAAATGCTATTCCAATGCTGGTAGAATTGGTCTTACATTGATGTAGTTGATATATTTGTGCAATAACCAAACATTTAAAAATCAAAGTTCACAACACCTTTTAATACTTAGTGGTAAAATTAACTTTAGTACCGTGAGTTGTGATTGGAAGGAGGAGATTGAGAGCCAAATTGATCTATGGTAGAAACTGCTGGTAGAATCAAGCTACGAAGCTGAGACACAAGAAAATACAATCTTATTTTAGTTTGCTCATGAATGACTTGACTATTGAAGATAAAATAGCACAAAAATGAATATAACTAAATTGCTTCTTTTAAATGTCATAAAACAGGATGCAGTGATACTACTAAGTAAATTATTACTCCAATGTTATGAAAGTGTTACAAGCACCTTGCCTAAAATTTGCTTTTATTATTTGTTTGACAGAGAAAAGAAAACTTGGATGAAGCGAATGTATCTCAAGTGGCAAATGTATCTCAAGTGGTAAAAGTTATTTATAGTACTAGAGTGATATCATTATATTTGATATTTAATTTAATTATTAATATAATTTGTTTTTGGTTAATTGCAGAACAAACATGGTAAAAAATATGACACATATGATATATTGGATTGGAGTGAGACAGATGAAATTGTTGCGGAAGGAAGAGTTGTGTCAAGTGATCCAAAGGAGCTTGTCCAACAAATCCCTTTAGGGTCCGATGCCATAAAAATTATAATAGACACCGTGAGGAAACCAGATGCTTTCTTGTGGAGACCTTCACTTTATTTGACATGCATTGGACAAGTTGAAGGTGATATAGTAGCGTGGCCAGCTAGTAGAGTTGTTTTGCACAACTTCGATAACTTTGAAAAAGAAGATAATGCGGTAATCTTTGATCTTTATACTTATTAATTTGTCATTTTGAATGTTTAAAAATAAAAATCAACATGTTTTTTTTGTATAGAGTAAAAGTAGCAGCACGGATCATAAGTGTAAATTAATTGATTGGAGTGGGAGTGAAGAATTAGTTGCAGAAGGACGACTACATTCGAGTGATCCAAAACAACTTGTTAATGATCTCCCTCTTGGACCGGGTGCCGTTGCAGTTTGGATAGATAAGCCAAAAGTTGAAGATGCTTTTCTATGGAGGCCCACTAAAGGTTTGACACGAGTTGGAGATGCCATTGGCATCAAAGTCGCATGGCCTGAATTAAAAGTAGTTATTGAAACGGTTAACACTGCATTATCGGATAATCATACGAGTAATGTCGGAGTTGTCGAAAAGGTAAACTTATTTATAATTAACACTGTATTATTTTTTTCATCGTACAAATTGTTAATGCACATAATAATATAACCTATTTGTTTAATTGATAGAGTTCAAATTATATGGCAAATGATAAATGCAAGCTGATCGATTGGTCGGGAAAGAGAGAAATAGTTGCATTAGAACGCGTGTCTTCGACCGATCCAACTGCAATGGTTCATTGTGTTCCTTTGGGAAGAAATGCAATTAAAGTTTGGGTAGATCTTGTAAAAATTCCAAAAGCCCGTTTATGGAGAACAACATCCGATTTAGAAGTCATTGAAGATGCTCTTGGTACTACGATAGCTTGGCCTACTGCTAATGTTATAATGGAATCAACTTCTAGTAAGTATAATTCAAATTTTGTTTAGATATGACACTATTTTTTCTTTTTCTTGGCATCTTTGTTGTGTTCTTCATAAGGCTACAATTAGAAAGTGCATTGGAATCTTAACAGATTGATTCAACTGGAGTATTTAACAGATTGGTATTTAACAGATTGGTTCAAGTCAATAATAGCTAATAGCCTTAGTCCCAGTAACATATTGAAAATGTGTACGTGCTAATGTACTACACACGGATCGTGTAATATGATGTATAACACAAAAATATATGACTAATCACAGATAATAGAAAATTCAGTAAAAATAGAAAAATCACACCAGAGATTTTTATACTGGTTCGGAGCACCGTCCTACGTCCAGTCCCAGACTTCTATCTGGATTTTCACTACCAACTACCTCGCTTCACCCGGAGGAACAGGTTTACAACACCCGAGCAGACGAACGGGATTTCACGCCTCTAATACACTGAGGACTTCAACACTTGCCTCTTACAACACCGAGGACTTCAACAAAGATGAATATAATTGTTTGTTGACGGTATGTGTTCTTGCTAACACAAATTTGTCACTTGTAGTACAGACTTCCTATAATCTTATCCTCAAATAGAATATTTGTATATATATGAAGATTTGGAAGTGGATATCGTATTGAATCAAAAGAATGTTAAATAAATTCTAGGATTCAAAAACGATATATGATAGAATATGAGCAATTCGAGCGCTTGAGAGTTCAAGACAGAGATCAATAGAATAGAGATTAGAATAATAGAATTCGTCTATTGGAATAATGATTTCATGATGTTTATATAAGAAATAAATAGTTGTAACCCTTTGTGAAAAGGTACAAACAAAGGTCATGATCATTGGTGAAGTGGAAGAGAAGCAACCGTTGAAGAAAAGGAAGTGTCTGTACGAAAGGTTGCTTTCTATTTGAAAACGGTCGACAGTTCAAAATGGACCAGTAGACAGGAATTTGAATATATATACGTTATGTACACTTGTGCACGTTATCTGTGCATTCTGGGCAGAAACGGTCGACCGCCTGGTTTTAACTGGTCGACCGGTTTAGCTCAGATTGCACAGTTAATGTGCACTCATACATATATATCTATATATTCAAAGATTGAAGTATGAGATTATTTAAGGATAGATTTTAACATAAATAACACTACTAACATACCAAATAATCAACCTCTAATGTATGGAGCTCTTTGTGTCTCTTTAAAACAATGAATAACTTCTTTTTGTCGATCACGGCTTATCCCTTTGTCAGAAATCAAAACTTCTATAAAAATCTTGACTCAACATTCTCCCCCTTTTTGATTGATGACAACATAGTTATGAATCTCCCCCTGTATATGATCTCCCCCTGAGATTGTGCCTGCAAATCTATATTTTCCTGCATATATACTGTTAGCACAATTTTCTCCCCCTTTGTCATCGATGAAAAGGAGTTGTTAAATAGAGGATGTAAATGATATAAGTCAGATTATAAGCAACATAAAACTACTACCATAGATCACTTTCCTCTTTTCTTAAGTGGGACCTGCAAAAAATAAAATTTTAATCCATGGTACCCACTTTTTATGGGGTCCTAAGAGTTAGGTCTTAGGAGTCCAAACCCATACGGGTCCGGTATCCCCTTTATATATATAATTAGTATTAAGATGCACAGTATTCATGAAATTCTGAATATATTTGTTCCTAATCAAATTGTTATTTGTTTTAGGAACCCATATTTTGATAGTCTTGACATTTTTCTTCTGAAATTTCACAACTGGTTTTGGTTTGGAATATAATAAACTAAGATTTTTCTTAGCTTCAGTCTTTTGTACTTTCTTCTTCCTTTCATTACCAAGATGTTTCTTGGTTTCTTGTTTCTTATATCCCAAACGTTGTTTATTTGAAACAGATTGTGAACTTTCAATGATTTTTGTCAAATTTTCTCGACCTTTGTTAAAGTTAGAAACATTTTGAGTAATGTTATCTAACTTAGTTTGTAACCTAGCCTTTTCTAGGTCCAGAATTTTGATTTTTGCCTTAAGCTCATGATTTTCAGTAGTGAGAGCATCATTTTTCTCTTTTTAGTTTCAATTTCTTGACTCAAAAGAGATAATTGAGAGTCAACATTAGATGATGATTCTTGAAGTTTTTTAAGTTCTTCTTCTAATATTGTCTTCTCGTCTTTTAACATATCTCGTTCAAATTCTACTCTACTCAAATCTGCTTTGGCTTCTTTTAACTGTCTTTTTATGTCTTTATATCTGACTATCAATTCAGCATTAATATCAAGTACTTCATCAAATGTAGGAATTTGTACCTTATCTTCTGTTGCCATGAAACAGACATTTGCTTGTTCATCTTCCGTATCACTATCACTTTCTGATGAGTCTGTATCATCCCATGTTACCGAGAATGCTCGTTTCTTTGATTTGTCCTTCTTATATTTTAATTGCTCCGGACAATCCTTGTGCATGTGCCCCTTTTTGTGACAGTTGAAGCATTCTATAGCGGATGATGTTGGTTTATTTGATCCAGATTTCTTTCTGTTATAACGACTGGCTTTTCGCTGTTTTAGGAATTTTTTGAAACCTTTTGCAATGAATGCCAGATCTTCATCTTCAGACTCTGATTCATTTTTGTCTTTTTCAGCATGGAATGCCACGTTTTTCTTTTCTTCTTTTTGTTCCTTTCTAGTCTGCAAGTTAGCTTCATAGGACATTAGATTTCCTATCAATTCATCTGGCTTCATGACGGAAAGGTCATTACCTTCTTCAATTGCTAATACTTTTCCTTCCCATTCACTAGTCAGAGAATGTAGGACTGTTGAAACAACATCAAAATCAGAATACTTTTGTCCTAAGCCAATAAGTGCATGGTGGATAGTTTGAAACCGTGAATACATATCATTGATTGTCTCATTCGGTTTCATTTTGAAATTTTGAAACTGACTTTTCAGCATGGCTATTTTGGCTTGTTTAACCTTGTTAGTACCTTCATGAGTGGTTTTCAGCGTTTGCCAAATTTGATATGCAGTAGTGCAGATACTAACACGGTTATATTCATTTTGGTCTAATGCACAAAACAACATATTTATTGCTTTTGCATTTATGGCTGCTGCCGTTTTCTCAGCCGCTGTCCATTCTGAATAATCAGTTGTTGGATTCACTATTTCTTTTTGAGTAGCATTCCAGGCATCATAACTATTTGATTGCATAAATAATGACATACGTGTTGTCCAATAGCTATAGTTAAGACCATTGAAAAATGGAGGTCTTTGTGTCGATTGACCTTCCGTGTAAGTGGTGTTTTGAGTGCTAGTACTTGCGTTATTTGCCATATTATCAAATAACTGTGTTACGGTTATATGATGACCGTGCTCTGATACCAAATGAAAATTTGTACGTGCTAATGTACTACACACGGATCGTGTAATATGATGTATAACAAAAAAATATATGACTAATCACAGATAATAGAAAATTCAGTAAAAATAGAAAAATCACACCAGAGATTTTTATACTGGTTTGGAGCACTGTCCTACGTCCAGTCCCAGACTTCTATTTGGATTTTCACTACCAACTACCTCG